>OX578146.1:12222998-14622998 GCA_951213105.1 Amaurobius ferox
ATTCTGCAGGTCTGCCTGTGAAGATAATTTTGCATAGTGAGACCAGATTCTTAAACATCTTTTTAGGAGCATTAATTTAAATATTTTAATAGAATGTTTTGAGTAACAATGTTATTTAGAATATTATAGGAATTAGTACATGATTATGAATTTTAAGTTTCTTTTGTATATTCCGTACGAAAAACGGGTACACTACTACCAGTACAATAGTATAATGTTGCATGGAAAGTAATTTTTTCTCAAAAAATTTTTAATTCGATATTTTGACGGATAAACACGTTTAAAGACCACCTGAACACATTTCGAACATTTTTGGAAAGGTATCTGTGCGTGTATGTGCCTGTGAGATATGGACACCAAGTCAAAAATAAATACTTGTATCGCTATGAAATCTTATTTTGTCACGATATTACGTGAAAACATCGAAACTAATTAGAATATTTTGTGTTTTACACTATTAAAACACAAATTATTCGAATTTCAGGTTTTTCGCACAATTAATTTCTATAGCAAACAATTATAATTCCTAAAACATTGTGTTAGCATAACATAGAGTGGCGTCGCCAATGGGGAAAATTTGGAGGCCACAAGTCCCCAGGGACCCACCCATCAGAACCAATTGAAATTCGTAGAATCGATATTTGGAGAAATGGGAAACAAAATATTTTGTTACCCCCTTCCAAAAATTTTTCTAGCGTCGCATTGATAACATGTATGAGATGGATGTAAAGGGTATTAAAATCAGTGGCGGGACCAAGAGGGGAGGGTCGAAAACCCCCTGTAAGAGTCCATTGAAGCTTATAGAAATGATATAGAGATATAAGAACCAAATATATTTTGGTTACCCACCGCTCCCTCCTCCCCCTCCAAAGAAAAATTATTGCGACGTTACTGATTAAATTATTATATAGTACAATGATCAGCCAAATGCATTAAATTAATTCGGGTGACAAACCTGTTGAAAAAATAATTTGAAAAAATAATTTTATTTTTCATTTCTACGAAAAATTAAAATATTATCTGTGTACGAAATCCGATAAAATAATAATTGTCTTTTGATATTAATTATAAAAGTAGACCTAAACACTATGGCTTATGAATGTATGAGAAATTCGAGTGAAAACCCCTAATATTTCTTATAAAATATACGAGGAGCTACATAAAAAAAACTAGATTAACCGAAAATGTGGGGATCATATTGAAACTTAGAAATGAAATTCCCTGAGTTTTTCAGAATTTTTTTTTAATCACGAAATTTTCTAATCTATATAATTATTTTATATACTGAAAGAATTGAAATTCTGTATCTGACAATAAAATTTAGTAGGAACGACTTGAAAATCATGAAATCTATGAAGTCAAATTTAAAAATTTTTTGGTATCAAATATAATAATAATAAAAAAAGAAACTTTATAAAATCAATTTGAATATTTCAAACGACACAATTTAAAAAAGTATTCAAAAGTCAGAACATTGCTCCACCCAATTTTTTACTTTCCTTGCAATGTATGGGAAAAGTGTTGGAATCATGCCAAAATCGCAACTCGAGTTTTCAACGGATCTACACGTTTTGGAACCTCTAGAATACGAAAAAACTATTTTTAGAATGACGCCTGTGTGTGTGTCTCTGCAATGTATGTCTCTAACTCAAAAATTAATGGATCGAATTTCATAAAATTTGTTGAGGTTTTGTTGCTTAGTTTTTGTTATTATTCGGAAAAAAAGAACCCACCTGTTTTGCGAAATGGTCCGCAAAAATCTCATTATTCTAGCTAAAATACTAATTGACCAAATTTCACAAAATTTGGTAGATAAGTTACTTGTGGGATACTCTGGTGCTGATTAGATTTTGGTACGATTCGGAAAAGAACAACCTGCCTTTTTTCACGAAATAGCCCACAAAATTCGCCAAAATAAAATAAAAAAAAACTACGTATACTCAAATATATGTATCGATTAAATGCTTATTTTATAACTACGTATGCTTATAACTACGTATCGATTAAATGCTTATTTTATACGTAATTTTTGACGAGGGAAAAAAATAAAACCAACTCCATGACCGCTCTCCATTACCACTAACCGCTCTCGAGATATTTAAGATTTTTCGCATTTTTGTTATGCCGGCTTTAGAAAAATGTCCATCCAATTACCAAATAAAAACAAAAATTGAATTAAAAATGCAAATTGAGTGTTATTTTGTGCAATTAATCTTAATTTAATTAATTATTAAAGAAATAAAGAAAAAATGAATTTGAGTCTGCAGGGAAAGTCATGTACTGCCCACATCAGATTTTTCTTTTTTGCAGTTGAACGATCGAATTGAGTTGAAAATTTGTATTTGATTTTGCTTCAGTGAATCCAACATAATTCAAAATTGGTGTCTAATTCATCCTGATTTGTAGTCGACGGTTCTAACTTTGGAACACATAAAGCTATGACTTTGAATGATCTATAATTGAAAATTGCTTTACATTACACAGAAACAATTGACAGAGAAAAAAAAAATGTTGATATGAATAACATCTGTGCTTGCGGTTTCCGTGGCGGGAAAACGGATCGTAACGCAAAATGTAAACATTTCACTTCGGGCGCTTATACCGCTGAACCCGATAGATAAAAAATCTGATGCAGCACATGACTTTCCATGCAGACTCATATTCACGTTCTCTTTATTTCTTCAATCAAGTTATTAAATCGAGTTTAATTGTAAAAAATAACACCCAACATTATTTTACATTGTTGAATTTGGACTTTCACTTCAATTTTCGTTTTCATTGGTAACTAAACTTATTTTCAAAAGTGGCGTGGTGAACAGGCGAAAAAAATAAAATTTCTCTAGAACGGCTAGTCTTAGAGTAATGGGGTTAGTCTTATGTCTTATGCTTTCATCGTCAAAAATTACGTATAAAACAAGCATTTAATTGATTTATTTGAGCATATGTAATCTTTTATTTTTGATTTTGACGATTTTTGCGGGCCATTTCGCAAAAAAAGGCAGGTTCTTTTGTCTAATCAGCACCAGGGTATCCCACACGTGACTTATCTACTAAATTTGGTAAATTTTAGTTTTTTAGCCAGAGTGGATACAGATATTTTTTGCGGGTCTTTTCTCAAAAACAGACAGGTTTTGTTTTTCAGAATTGTACCAAAATCTAATCAGCACCAGGGTACCCCACAAATAACTTACCTATAAAATTTTATGAAATTCGGTCAATTAGTTTTTAAGTTAGAATGGATACAAAATCTGCACAGACTCACACACAGACGTCACGCTAAATATAGTGTTTTCGTGTTCTAGAGATTTCATAACATGTATTATGTAGATCCGTCGAAAACTCGAGTTGCTATTTTCGACATGATTCCAATACTTTCCTTATACAATATGATGTATTGCAGAGAAAGTAAAATGTAAATAATTTTGCTTGTTTTGTCGGAAATAAGGTCCAGATTATGAATATATAAAAATAATTTCAATATTTTCCCTCGAAAAACTTTTAAAAGTATCTGTCCGACTGAGCACTAGTTTCATTTTTCTTAATTTTACTCGAAATATCTTCAGAACTATAAAAGAGATATCGATAGTAAGTGATAAAAATATGTATTTGGAAATTTAGTTTCTAAATCTATATTTATTTTTGAAAAAAGCTCTTATAGTTTGAGTTATCATCTTCTTGAAGAAGATTGAAAATTTTCTGTTTTCCAAGTTTGTGATTCTTATATCTCAGAAACTAAAAGTGAACTATGAACAATAAGCAAGAATATGTAGCTCTTGAAAGCCCTACAATTGTATATAATTGGGTTTTGGATTGAGCTCTTAGTTTTCGATGTATAGTGGTTATAATTTCTGTAATAAGTGGTTATAATCATTAAAAAACCAGACCCTTGAATATAATGTTAAATAAAAAATCATTTCAAACTTTAGAACTCTAGCATGAACCATTCTGGAAATATTGCACGTTTTTCAAATAAATTTATGAAAAAAAATTATGTGAAATTAAAAAAATAATAAGTATATCATCAAATATGTTAACTTTCCATATACAGTATTAGGCAACATCATTCTCATGAATCTAGATAGTTCCATTTACGAGGGAAGATACTTTTGCCAAAATTTTAAATTCAAGATTTTAACGGATAAGTATATCTAAAGACCCCTATGAACACACTTCAAACCCTTTTTTTATAAAGATATCCATCTCTGTGTGTGTTGTAACGTATAGATACTAAGTTAAGAACGGAAGAACGAATGCTTGTATAGCCATGCAATTTTGTTTGGATACGAAATTTTATGTAAAAAACTAGAACTGAATAGAATATTTTATAATTTCTATACTACGAGTATTAGAACATAAGTTATTCGAAAGTTATGCTT
Source organism: Amaurobius ferox (assembly GCA_951213105.1). Classification (NCBI taxonomy): domain Eukaryota; kingdom Metazoa; phylum Arthropoda; class Arachnida; order Araneae; family Amaurobiidae; genus Amaurobius; species Amaurobius ferox. The sequence continues at coordinate 12,227,375 of OX578146.1, forward strand.
TTCATACATTTTTTTCTATAGCAAGCAACTACAATTTCTGAAGGGACAGTTGGTAAACAAAAATTTTGTTTCCTATTTCTTCAAATATCATTTGTTCGAAATTCAATGAGTTCGGGGGGGGGGGGGGGGAGGCATCTCTCCATGTTTGGCAACGCCACTATGGACAAACGATAGTTTAAACTACGTTATGTTATGCAAAGATTATTAAAACATATCTGATTATATATTATATTAACATAAATCAGCCAAATGCATTCAATTAATTGATATGACAAACCTGTTAATTTGAAAAAGTAATTTTATCTTTTATTTTTACGAAAGGCTAAAAAATAATTACTTGCATACGAAATCGGATAAAATAATAATTGTCTTTTATATTTTGATACTAATTATGCAAGTGGACTTAAACACTCCGAGTGATGAATGTATGAGAAATTCGAGTGGATCGATATTTATTTTAGTACTGCGGTTCTATAATTTATATTAAAATATACAAGGGGTCCATAACATTACGAGGCGAGCCAGGTGGAGTAGGTGGATTTGGAAGTCATAACATCCCCAGAAACCCATTGAATTTCACAGAAATAATATATGGAGAAATGGAAAACAAAACTCCCCCCCCCCCCTCCTCCACCAAGAATTTTTTTCGGGCGACGCTACTGGGCGTGCCAAAACTGTTGGGTTCATACTGGAACTTGGAAATGAAATTCCCTATGTATTTTCTGAATTTTTTTTTTTTTAAATCGCAGAATTTATAATTATTTATATTTATCTATAATTATTTTACTTTATTTACTGAAATAAAGTGAAATTCAGTAACTGAAAAAAAAAATTAAGGAACTATTAGCCAATTTGATGATAAAATTAAATTTCCAGTCATGGGATCTATAAAGTCAAATTTCCAAAATCAAAATTTTTGCATTAAATATAATAATAAAAGAAAAAGAATCTGTATAAAAGTTTAAAACTTTCAAAACAACAATAAAAATTTAATCAGATCACAAAATATTACCCCCCCCCCCTTTTTTTTTTAACAGTGAAAGAAATGAATTGAGTTGAAAATTTTCATTTGGTCAGTTAAATGGCTGAATCCAATATAATTCATGATTAGTGTTTTATTCATAATAGTTCCAACTTTGGTTTTTATTAAAATCAAATTAATTTGATTTCAAAGTTTCTTTATTACTCTTTTCAATATGTATATAATAGCAAAGTAACTTATCAAAGTCAGATCTACGAATTTACAATGTAGTATTTTTTTTAACTCAATGATTCATTTGTTTCATCAAGAAAATAAATTTTGACATCAAATCTATTTCATATTTTCCTATTAATTGCTTATTTAGAAATTACTTAGAGTCTGAAATGTCTAATTTGCGTATAATGTCCTTCTCATAACACAAATCAAAAATTAAAAGAAATTGAAAAATATTTAGTTATATCATTTGATTCTAATACTTTTTATATTCTATAAATGTCTTCATTTGAGAAACTGTTAACTAATAATGTTTATTAGAACACAGCCTATAAAGATTCAATCTGTTTCAAAGGAAATAAAGTGTCTTCTTTGTCATGATAAATGATACAGAGCACCACTACCAACAAAAGCAGATGCTGTGTTCTTATGAAGCTTCAGTTTTCAGATTCTGACAACAGAGAACAAATTTTTTTACAATGCTGTTTAAGTCAAAGAAATGATTTTATTTTCCATTAAAATTTCAAATATTGATATCTTAAAATTAATCAATTATTCTCTGTTTCTTAAATCAGTTAATTTAAATCGTTATAACCCTGATTTCAACCTTGTGCAGTTCAAACTCATTGTTGGCTGTGTGGTAAAACTGACTTTGTAGGTCACCACAGAAGTCCAGAAGACAAATACAGGGAAAGGTGATTAGACAAATTGCATCCCCCTGTTGTATGATATTTCCAGTGATTCTATACACCTTACAAAGTTTAATGCAACCCAACACAAATATCTAGAAATTAAATAAACTTTAATTTTATAGGGTCAGTTTGCTACGTTTTATGATTAAGCAAGAATTTCTGATTAGTTTTAATAAATTACTAAGTATACTAGGTAAATGATGAATAAAAAATTGTAAAAGTAAATCCCCCCTTCCCTGTTATCTCTGGGAGATTATCCACCCTTGACAGAAATTTGCAAAATTGTAGCATATACTCATTCCTTATTCCCTGTGAATTATTCCATTCGTTTTTAATAAGTTCGAGCAAAATAAAATTGATCTACCAATGCTAGTTGCTGCATTGGGAGCATGATTGAAATAAAACTTTAGAATGATTTGCTTCCTATTAATCGGTTTATGACTATGAAGAAGATATCAATAAAATTCATAAAATCAAAGTAGAAAACCTATTTTTCTAAATATAATGTTTTTATATTTGTACACAAATAAAAAAATAATGATTATATAACCCTTTTTCAGTAAAAGGTCATTTTATATGACTTTGTAGTACATAACTGAATCTGATGCTGTCCATGTTCTAAACCTCTATTTGCATTTTAGGATTCTTTTATTTAGATTACAAGTGAAAGCTAGAGCATATTTTTAATATTTTGTAACAATAAACAGGGAAATAAATGCATGTTATGTTTGTAGACAACAGTTATAAAATTGAAATTGTATTGAAATCATTATTCTTGATGTAATTTACCAATATTACAAAGTGTCGTTTAAAGTTCAATGGCCTTTGATGAATGTCGGGGATCTATAAGGCTAAACCGATACTGGATCTGATCAGAAATTGAAATTTTCTCTGAACCCTATAATTTGTGATAACATTTCAATTCATAGAAAGTCACATCAAACAGAATGATGCTATCCTGTATTTTAAATAAAAAAGCAGAGTAATGAGGAGGCCATACATGGATTTAAAATCTGAAGGAGAATATAGTTGTTGTTGATACCCAGACCGTCCGACCTACCAGAAAGGTGAATAGAGAATATAGGTGAAGAAGAAAATATAGTGTACCACTTCAACATATGATATAGATTAATATGTCAACTGAAAACATTTTCATTTGCAAAATGTTAAGGTGAACAGGATGCTATGCTATCTTAACATGAAATTGAAAATATAATTATTTCAGTTGCTCAGTAGATAGAGTACTGTCTAGCTAACAAGAAATCAGTGGTTCATTTCCTTACTGAGATGAGATCTTTATACAGAAAAATTAAATAAAATTACTTAGTCTTAAATTATACTTTTAAAAGTCTTAAATACAATTGATAATTATTTTCTAATTTTTATCTCTTTCATTGTCTCTTCTCTAGCCTATATCTCTACTGGTTTTGTATGATAAGCGACCAACATGCATGTACATAATATAAAAAAATAATTATAATCAGTCTTCCAGCAATAAATTTAATTTGAGAGAATGCAAGCTATCATTCTCAGAAATCAAGAAAAATCTGAAAAATTAAAATTTGTAGCTGCTACCTTAATTAATGAATGCCATCCAGACTCATTGCAATCTAAAATGTTCCAAAATATAGTTACTAGATATATGATTACGAAATAAGATATTTGAATATGCTTAAATAGACTACACTTTGAAATAACGTGAGATATTTTCATTTTTAAAAATTCTATATCAACAGAATTTATTTCTCATGTACCACAATTATCATGAAAACATTTTAAAAATTTTATTTGATAGATCTATATAGGTTAAAGTACAGCGGCATAATTTGAATGGGTTGGTCATAGTTGTTTTATATGTCACAAAGTTCATTCGGACAAACTGTATCAAACAATGGTGAAAAACAATTGAATAACAAGCAACTAATTATGTTTATACTTTATTATGCAAGTTATTTATAGGAGGTTAAACCCCAAATAAATAACCACAAATTCAGAAATCAATGTCCCGAAGTACTCCTTATTAACTGGCTTTAGACACATTTGGTAAAAATTAAAGGATGCAGGACTTACCTTTTAATTTGAATGTGCACATAAGAAGGGAATGTGCACATAAGAATATATATAATGAACGTAGATCCTTAAGTAACCATTGATAATTACATTTACTGTTATGACTCAGTTACTTTAATGGATTACAAATATGAGCAGTTTAATTTTCAATCAAATAGCAAAAATTTTCAATGCTTATTAAGTGGATTTAGGGGCAATAAAAAAAGGTGAGAAATTGAAGATCATTTTTAGCCAAGCTTTAATTTTGTCCTGTTTTGTATTAACATTGACACAGAGGTACAGGAAGTGGTCAAGACTCTTTTGAGTCAAGATGAGTAGAAGTGATTTTTTTCATAAAATGTTTAAGTATTCATTTCCTAGAATTTTGTTTGTTGGACACTATATTATCAAAGGAATAAATGACATATATAAAGTAGCTCAACAAATGTATAAGAACATATAAATTAGGTACACGCTTACATATTTAAAGTGCTGAAATTTCAAATACTCCAACAATAAAAACGTTAACTTGTGAGTTTTGCATGAACTTATTTGCTCATTTTCTTTAATAGTTTAGAATTAAGCATAAAAGGGTAAATATATCATATTATGAATACATACAAAATATTAACAATGCAGGTAATGGAATTTACCAGTCCGTGATAAAAAAAGTTTCAAATATAGTGAGTGATAGTCATGACAAACAAACTTATTAAAAGTGTTAAAATTTCAAATACACTTCAACAGCAATCAATAAGTCAGCATGTCAATTTCCCATCAACACTCGTATAACATAACAGACTTTCATTACATTATGCATGCTACGAATTTGATTTACACATTTTGAATACGCATATATTATTTAAATTTTTTACTGTTCTGCAAGAGCATGCAATGAAATTTTATTATCAATATGAAGAAAGTTTCTACATACTTTGATTCATAGTCCGCTTTTCAATTAGATGACGAAAACTTCGGCAAGTTTGATTTTGCCATTGAAAGCATTTCATAACAACCTTGTTTCATAACATACGGCTTCAGGACAACGAATCTCTAACCGATTCTCTTCAGGATTAATCTGGAAGTGAGACTATGGCTACCGCAAATTGCACATAATCGCTGTTTGGCGCAAAGTCGGATCTCGCCAAACCTGCGATATTCAGAGTCATCTATCGGGAAAAGGTAACTTTTCAGATCGGTTAAACTCCGCCTTAACCTATGATGAGTAATGTTGTTTTTCACGTAGAGTGCAGTACCGCCGCGTGCAGTAACCCGCCCGCCTACCCCAGCTCTCGTTCTGTGCGAGAAGTAACTTGCATAATTACAGATTGCTGGGGAGGAGGGAGGCTTAGGTGAGTTTCATTCACCATAAAAATATTGAAGTTTTCATCTACAACATAATCACGCATCTTGTCAAGCCTGGAACGCAATTCATTGGCGTTCCAAAAGCCGACTTTGAGAGACTGCAAGGTACGGGTTGCCGAAAGAGAGAACATGGCGAAGCCAGGTAAGAACGGTCAGGGAGGGGGCTTATCTAGCCAGAGCATCATAGCTCTGGTAGAGAAGCCAAATCATATCAATTTGCGTAGTCGCCATACGCAGCTGGGGAAGTGCTCGCTCGAAGCCGGCAAGTTGTAATTCCTTGTCATGAGAGTTTCTCATGGCCAAGAGAGATAATAAGAGGCCGGTATAATTGATAGCACTGGTGCTGTCAACTTGAGATTTTGAATTTAGGGCGGCGACGGCTGGGACCGACTGTGTCTCAACAATTTGTCCGGTAATTTTGGCAAGGGGGGGGGGGGGCAGTTTGTTACTGTGGTTTGCCAGAAACGGCAGATGCAAAGTTAAGATTAGGCTTAATGCCAGCTGGTCGGAAAGGACGACCTGCGTTCCCAGGGTTTAATCCTGGGGGGAGGGGACGAGAGTTAGAATTAAATTTCTGCTGGGGAGCCCTATTGCTCTTAGTCGCAGACGAGTTGCCCGGGTTTTTCGAGCAACCGCGCCAATTAGCAGCGTGTTGGCCGCTGCAATTGCAGCAGAGCAGGTAGTCTGCCTCGCAATCTTTGGCGGCATGGGGTCCTGCACACTTGACGCAACGCATTGGTAGGTTGCATGCCAAGCTGCTATAGAAGAATCCATTACAGGAATAGCATTGGCTAGCAAAGCCTTTGCGTCCGGTGTACGGCTCCAATTTCACTTCTGTGCCTAAGAATTTGTTTAATGCATATAAATCTTCCGGGTTAGTCCCGGGCTCAACCTGGAGGTAATAAAGAGGGAGGGGCTGTTTGCTCCCTTTTCTAGTCAGCCGAAAGTTATTAAGAATAGCCCTTAGCTTCCATTGCTTTGGTAATTAAAGTTATCTCTGCGACCATGGGAAGCCCTCTGATCACAATTCTGACTGGTTGGCCCTCTCTCAAAGTGTACGTCTTGAATTGCATTCCCGGAATTGGACTGGAGCAATCTTTGGTGCAATTCTCTTCAGATTGTAGATGATGGAGGGCCAGTCAGGCTGTGAGACGTTGATTAATAGCGGAGGTTGTTTATTTACACTCGTGCCCATGTTCTATATATGCGGTCCAGAGTAAAGGAAGAAAAATGGATAAACCATAAAGGAAGTGACGTAAAAAGCTTCAGGTTGGCCATGCTTTACCACGCCTACGCTGGCTGGTAAAACATCATTATAGATGGGTTTGAATATATGCAGCTTTTCTTAGGATACCTTTCTGATACTTGAATAATGTGCGTTATTCAATATATGATTATCTTATTTGGCTATTGCAGCGATCTCTTTATTGTAAATTATGTACTAGATATATAGATAAAAACCCGTATGTAGTTTATTTAATCTTTCTCGATTTGATATCGCGCGCAAATTTAAACGTCCGTTTGCGATTCTTTATTTTGAAACATTACCGGATAAAAGAAACTATTATGAAGCCTGTGTAAGTTTTAATTCTGATTTTTAAACTTTATTTAGTCTTATTGCCAAATTTTTATTTAAGTAGTATCAGGATTGTAATAAATCACATCAAGTTTTTTTTAGAGGAAGCATTCATATATTTTATTTATCATTCTGATTATATTACATTGCATGATATGTTATGTTGATATTATTTTTTGGAAATCTTTCCATATATTTTCTTTACTTTGTACACAGAGTATAAATATAAATAATGCTGTGCTTTCTGTTGGGAATGGTCTCCGTTGAGACAGGTTGTTTTGATGAGAGTAATTTTCCATATCAACTTTCACTTGCATGGATACTGGTAATTTAATGAGATAATTATAATAAAAATATCGTTTTTAATTTATGTATTCATGAAGAAATTCATCTGTAAATTTCGAGTGTGTGATACGAAATCAGACCATTTACAAAGTAAGCATAAAATGAATTTCTTAAATTAATTTTGATCAATTGTAGATAATGCATATTATATTTTTTGCCGGCTTTTTTTTTATCCCAGATAAGTGCTGATTGCCATGATCACCAATGTTTCCTCTACTTTTTTAAAATTAAATTATTTAAAAAGGACCCTATACTTTATTTTATTCTTATCTTGGGTCTCGCACAAAGAATTGACATGCCCGTGATTTTTTGTATGTATTGTAAAGAATTGTGACTTTGAACACAGAGCACTTAAATAACATTGTGTTTTCTGTAGGAATTCAGGCTTCATTGTGTTTTCTGTAGGAATTCAGACTTCGTTATATTTTTTGTAGGAATTCAGACTGTTATATTTTTTGTAGGAATTCAGACTTTGTTATATTTTTTGTAGGAATTCAGACTTTGTTGTGCTTTCTGTAGGATATTCAGTAAATTTCTTATGGAACAGCTGCTGTATTATGCCTTTTGGTGATCTTGGCGACAAAAGAATGTCACCAAGTCTGTCGAATGGCATGCTTGCCATAATGGAAATTATCAGAAATGTTTAAAAAGAATAAATTTTATCTTGATAAAATAAAAGAACAGCTACTGTATTATTCCTTTTGGCGATTTTATATAGGAATGGTCATATTCTGTTGTTTGAAGGTCGCATTGTGGCAACAGCCATTTGGGTAACATCTTGATTTGTAGCAATTTGAACATGAACCAATGCCCGCTTTGGGGGCTTACCTTGCTATGCTTGTTCCCTAAAAAACATCACAGAATCCGACCCTGCTGGCTGTTGGAGATCACAGTTGCAAGTTGTGTTTCTTTTAGACATCTGGGGGGAGGGGGGACATGCATATTTCCTCTAAATCACATGTTGCTTTAGCAATAGTTGTTGAATTGTTTCATTAAGAAATTGGAATAAATTTATTCATATAGTTATTAAAGGCAGAGTGAAAGTAAGCTTTGACTAGATAAAGTTGTTTTTAATCATGTATATTTAACTGAAAAAGAAGGCAAGTTAAACATTGATCACATGATTAGAATGTGTGACATTAAAGGTGCCCCTTTTCACTTTTTGTTAAGTATATGTAACCTAGGTTATGTGTTGTAGTATGCTGTGCAAAGAAATTGTATGTTGTCATCAGTTTCATGAAAATTCAAAGAACTCTATCAAATAACATTCTTTTATTTTAAAACACCAGTGCCTTATTAAGGTCATTTCCTTGGCCATGGTCAAGACTGTAGCCAGAAATTTTTTTCAGGAGAGGGGAGTTTTGATTTTTCTTATTTCAGTTATGCAAGATCTAAAGTTTTTTAGGTTTGGTTACTTAGGAGAGGATAAATCACTGTGAGACAGAAAAAAAAAATTCATTTTTTTTTTTTTTTAATTTTATACTATAGCTATAAAACAACTTATAAAATAAAATTATTAATGATTAAAAGTAAAACTGGAGAATATCTGGTATTGGGGATGTATCCCTAACCAACATTGTGGGTAACCATTCATATACAGATATACACCACAGCCTTAGCTATGGTGTACCTGTGTGTTAATGTAAAATATTTTTAGTTGTACCACCCAAAATAGTGTCCTATGCTTGGCCAGACATTATTGTTTTATTGTGTTTCAGGCGACCCAAGACTCCAAAAAAAGCCATGGGAAAGTTCAAAGCCTCTGTTAAAGATCCCATTGAAGTATTTTGCAGGATAAGGCCCTTGGATGATGAACTGGATCAGCTGTGTATTAAAGCTAAAGATGACAAAACTGTTATTTTATTCCCTCCTGATGTATCGCAAAATACCAGGCAAATAAAGGAGGTAATAATATTTAACCGTAATATATAAGGTTTACAATTTGTAATGAGCAAAATGTAAATGAACTAACGAGATTTTGCAAGGATAGATTGAGAGTCTGATTTAAAACAAATAATTCCACAAAGTATGTACTATAAAATCTCTAATTGGTAAAAAGAAAAACCCTATAATAATACTTATTATGCAGTAAATTTTCTATGTTTAAATTTTTTTTTGCAAAAATGGGATTATGGAAGAGATTATACAAACCTGGCCAAAATTAGCGTTCTTTATTTATCATTGTTTTAATTTATTAATCATCATTTTTACAGCCTTGAATTCATTTCTATAATGGTGATTCCAGTTTTGTATGCAAAAGGAGCATAGGATGTATTGCAAAGGTCATGGAATCTCAAGAATTTTCTTATCTGCCTAGCAAATATTTTATTTTAAATTTCAGGAAAAGCAGATTAAAAAAATACTGATTCTGCTTATACGTAATTTTATTGCAATAGGCAGGGATCAAAAGGTTCTTCTTTTTTCTACTTTTCTTACATTTTAAAAACGATTTCTACTTCCTTTTTATTTCCTTTTTTTCTCTACTTTTTCGCAGTTGGAAGCTCTTTTTTTGCTTGTGTGACCAATTACGAGCATATCATGGAAAATGGTCGAGGAGTTAATGATACAATGTATGAAACAAAGTGAAGAAAATTGGTCTGAAGAAGTTTGTTTTTATGAAATAGTGCTAAAATTTGCAATTTTTATGTAAGAGCAAAAAAATTCGTGATTTTTGAGAAAGAGCATTAAAATTCATAATTTTTACTTTCTCATAGTATGTAATATAGTATAGAAAAGGTATTGTTTTTATGAAAATTTGAGATTTGTATACCAATATATGTTTGCCAACGGCCGTACCTTGCTGAAAACACCGGTTCTCGTTAGATCACCGAAGTCAGGCAGCATCGGGTGCGGTTAGTACTTGGGTGGGTGGCCACCTGGGAACACCGCATGCTGTTGGCATATTTCGGGCGCGGTAGCCCGGTGGTTTGCACGCTGTCACAACTGCTGCCGTGTTCATGCGGAGTATGATCACGTTAAACATGTGGATCCGTAAGTCCTTCCGAGAAGTTGGTGGTAGGGGAAGGAGGGTACGGTCTAAATTGGGTGAATAAAAAGAAAGTTATGGAGATTGTCGCGGAGGGCGAAGTAGCCCAGTGGTTAGCGCGCGGGAATTGCACGCGGTAGGCCCGGGTTCGATTTCCGCCACTGACACGAGTCCGATCACGTTAAACATATGGGTCCGTATGTTTTTCCGAGAGGTTGGTGGTAGGGGAAGGAGGGTACGGTCCCTGTGGATGCCTCCCCCACTGGGTTCCAGTCTAAATTGGGTGGCACTTCCCGGCCGTCCAGTTACCTTACACCTTTCTGGTTGGTCGGACGATCTGGGTCTCAATAACAACAACCAATGTATGTTTTAAAACCTGAACACGGGTTGACTATTTTTGGAGTTATGTCTGTCTGTCTGTCTTCGATTTCTTGTGTACACGATAGCTGTCACAAATTTTAATGGATTTTCATGAAACTTTATATCTGGCTTTGTTATCAAAAAATCTAGAACTAGGTTGAATTTTTTTTAAATTCAAGCCTAATCTTCGAAATTTTATATTTTTTAACATGGCAGCACAGGACAAAATTTGACATAATCATGCATGAAAGGTGTTATTTATGGCTCAATGATCTCAAAATTTAATAGTTTCAATCATTGTTGATAGAAATAGCCTCGATACAATTTTTGTGTTGGTGACATTTTTAGCCCCCATCCCCCAAAGGGGAAGTTACCCCTCCTCCCAAGGAAGTACATTTTCAAGCATGGTATCAATCGAAAGATTTTTTCAAGTCCTTTAAAGTGAAGGGTAACACGTTATATTTGTAATCATTTGGACCAACATTACCGATTTAAAAAAATTTTCTTCTAGAACTAGTAGCCTGTAAAAAAAGAATTTTTATAGGCTACTTAAAAATGGATTATAATGTGAGAAAATTGAGTTGAGCAACACTCTAGTTAATTTTTCAAAGAACATATTCAAGATGATTAAATTATTTTAAAATTCGAGATCAATAAGACTTTTTCCTGTTTTTAGCACTTTTAAATTATAGCATGTATTTTAGTGCTTTTGAATAAAATTGCATATTTTAGAACTTTTAAATAAAATAATGTAATATTAGCACTTTTAAATAAAATCATGCAAATTAGCACTTTTAAATAAAATGGTAAATTTTAGAGTTTTGTTTTTTCTAAAAAATCATAAATTTTATCGCTATTTAAAAAAGATTGGAATTTTTAGTATTCTTTCTCAAAAATTATAAATTTATCATGCTTTTTAGCAATCTTTCTCAAAAATCACAAATTTTAGTGGTATTTAAAAGAAGTTGTCCTTTTTAGCATTCAACGCATTTTAATGCTTACAAAAATTGTCAAAATACCAAATCTTGCTATTATTTAGATAACTGATTTTTAATAAGCACATAAAACCCTACATAGTTATGCATGAATTAGTATACAACACAGCATATATTTAGCCCATTTAGTTTTTTTGACTTATAATGTTTTTTAATTTAAGGGATCTATTGTTATGTTATGATTTGTGTGTAATTATGTTCTTTAATCTTAACTTTCATTTTATTGCTTTACTTAATAAAAATGTAGCATTGCTGCTTCCAACTTCTGCATATTTAACAATATGACTAATGCTCAATTTCATATTTATTCCCTCAGGACAGATTCTTGTGAGCTGTTTCAAAATATTATATTGTTTTAATCAGTTATAAAGTGTTAATATTTTCTTTGCTGAAATTTTCAGAATGCTGATTTCCTTGCTACAAATAGGTTTTATTTCTGTAAAGGAACATACAATATGTAAATTTTCTGCTTCAATTTCCTAGTTTTATTGCTAACTTCCACAAAATAGAATTTTTGCTGCTTCAAAGCATTGTACGATTGTTGTATGCATAATTCAGCACTTTTTTTATAGGGAGGGTGAGGGGGACATTAATTATAATGAGGTGGGAATTAAAATTCCTGCTTTTTTATATCAAAATTCCTGTTTTTGTTCCTCTTTTTGGAGAAAAGTTGAGTGCAATCCCTGATAAGTGATATTTAACTATATATAAATTCTTGACTGGATTTTACAGAACACTGCTGTTTATAGCTGAGTTTTATAGCTTATCTAGAATTTTAATGCTTGAAGGATTAATATTCTTGTAATAATATTGTTTTTATATAACTCTTTCATAAATACAATACTTTGATTATTATAATTTTTAATGCTAAAAGTATTTAATTTTAATTATTTATTCTTAATTATCACTTTCAATTTTATTAACTTTTTTATGCTTGTTAAACCGCTATTCAGTAAAAATAGATAGTGATACATATTAAGGAATTTTTGAAGATATTATCTGGAAATCAGGGAAATATCAGAACTCTGATAATTTTAGAACTTTTAAGCATGGCTATTTCAGTAGTTTTGCAAAATTTCCCGGAACAAAAATTGAATTAAAAAGGAGAATTTAAGGGGAAGAGTTACCCCCCTGAGATACCAGTTAAGTGTGATCCTTGGATAGCTTAAGTGAGGATAGCAACAGTGGTTCTTTTCTTTAAAAAATTTCTTTAGTAAATAATGTTGATATATAATGTAGAGGGTTTGAATGTGTAATTTATAAACACCTTAAAATGTTTAAATATGCCACAAAACCTCCTTAATTTTTTTTTTTCAAAATTTTGTATGAACCCTTTTGTATTCATTAGCTCTTCAAATGTGCTACATGTGTCCTCAAATTGTTCATGAACTGCTTTTATTGAATCTATTTTGGCTTCGCAATGTGTTTCACACAGTATTTTAAATGTAATAAAGAAGCTTTTTCATAATCTCCCATTTTTTAGTAGATGCAGAGAAAAGTGTATATAAATGTTGTAAAATTAAAAAAATTTTTTACAATGAATGTTACTAGAGCCAGCATCACAAATTAATAAATTAAACAAGTGTGATAAACAAGGTTACATACATTGCATGTTTATTTATATTAACTATTCTGGACTGTATTTTGTAATTTTGTATTTTTTCTTCATATTATTTTCGTTATACACTTCAGATTATTATGTGTCAGATACGGACCTGGTCTGCATCTGCACACACAATAATCTGAAATCATTAGTACTGATATTTGTCTACAAGCCATAATCATATATACATTATTGGACCCATTGTTGCCTTAACCATTTGTTTCTTCTTGAGAAATTCAACTTGAGCAGGGTTTTCCTCACGCTTTGAAAGATTCACTTGGATTGTTTACTGTTTTCGCCAAGTCCCTAGATGAGTGATATGTTCCTGAGTCTGGGGGCCTTAGGGCTTTGCATTCGGAGCATACACCCTGTAGCTGTCCCTTCTCAGCCGTGTAATAGTAACTTCACTTCAACCTATGTGAGATTATAATTTTGTTATTTTTCTCATTTTTCAGGTTCATTATTCATTTAAGCATGTTTTTGATGACAGCACAACTCAAAAGGAATTGTTTGATCATGTTTGTTTTCCCCTGGTTCAAGATCTTTTGCAAGGGAGCAATGGTAATTGGTCACTTTATGTTATTATTGAAATTTCTGTTTTGATTCATTTTGAGTCACCTTTCTGTGTGTAAGCTGGTCCATCTTTATAAAAGGGTTTATAGGATTCTAAATTTTAAGGGGTCTTAAAAGTAACTTTTGTAATTATTGTTACGTTGATTCTGACAGTTATAACTGTTTGAATATTGAATGGGCTTCTTTTTCACTCCTCTCTCCCCCAAAAAATCATAAACATGGAAACAGGGACTGCAGAGCTCTTATTTTTCCTATGTTATAAAGCGGTGATCTATGGAATTCATCTCCTCATTAAAGAAAACACGAAAGATCAATCATGCTTAAAGCACTGATTATGAAACACTTTCCAACTTCAATGTAATTTTATTTAAACAAGTCTATATAATATGCAATACATTCTTTGGTAATATTTTAGAACTTATCACAATACTACATTAATTTATTATATTTGAAAACTTAAACCTTCATCGAAAAAAATGAACTTCATTCAAATGATGGCATTGAAATATAAATTGCCTGGTTTAAACATCTCTAAAATGCGATACATTCCTTGGTAATATTTTTAAAACTATCATAATACTACAATAATTTATTATATTTGAAAACTTCATCGAAACAACTGAAATTCATTCAAATGACGTCATAGAAAAAATAACACGCCTGGCTCTCTCTACAAAAGCAGCATTTCATTCATAATTTCCCATTCATGTCATTCATCAAAATACTACAATAATTTATTTTATTTAAAAATTTAGACCATGGAGCTACAAGTAATTAAACTCTACGCTTAAAACTTCATCGAAAAAAATCGTCCTTCTCTTTTTAAAATCAGTGAATATTTCATTCATATCATCTATGCAGACTCCATGAACTAAATGATTTTGTGTTAAAGAAATACAGCAATTATAATACAACTCATTCTACATATTTTGCTGTTTACATTTTACATAAGTGAAAAATAGGCATTGTTATAGAAATAATGAAATTTGGATGATCATTTAAACTCAAATATATTGTAATTGCGTTGTTTCAGTATGTAGATGCACAGAATTTAAGCAAAACTAAGTGGTTTTAGGATGGATACAACACTCAATATGAATTAAAAAGAACTTAAAAAATCACGATTTTGAGACAAGATGGATGCCATATATCATTTTGAAGTGGGCCATGTGATCCTTTCATGTCATGGTCATGTGATCACTTCATATAAGAGGTGTAATTATTATTTAAATTTTTATTTAAAAAACTACTGAATATATTTCGCTGAATTTTGTTTTATATATTTTATGGAACAATTTGAATATTACCTAAAATTTTCGAAGCAATTTGTGAATTTTAAATCCGCTTAAATAATGTTTGAAAAATTAGGTCCCATAGGGTTCAATGTATTTCATTTTTTCAACCCGGGTTCAATCCAAAACTAATTGGGTGATAATATTCATTTATATTCCCATAGGTCCTACAGACCGTCTGAACAACATACTAAAATTTCATTTTGATTAAGTCATTTTTATGGCATTTATCATGCTAACGGACAGACAGACAGAATGAATGAACAAAGTCATAAACACTTTATAACTTTGTTGTAAAATGTTAAAAAGAACCCTTAAAATGCTTTTACTTTTCTTTTCTGTTGCCTCCAAATCAGTATTTCATTAGTGGAATCAAAAGTAAAATAGAATAAAGCAAAACCATCCCCTTTCACCTCCCTCTTGAAATAAACAAAGCCGTAGGCATGCATTTGAGTAAATAATATTTATATTTTTAAGAGTTAATCAAGTGTCTGGCTGGCCATTAATATATATCCCCCCCCCCCCCCCTCCACGAAGTGCTTAAGTTATTCATTAAAACACTGGAGGGGAGTGTAAGAGTGCTGTGCCTATTTCAACATCAGTATATAAAATAATTAATAAACTTACTTTTAAACTTACTAATTTTTGTTTTTGAAGTCACAGGAAAGAGGAGGGCATGACAAAAAATGTTCATTATTTGTAAAAAAAAAAAAATCTGTTTCCAGGAATAATTCCCACCCAATAAGGACTTCCCATTGATTAGAAAAAGTTAGGTAAAAAAATATATGTATGACTGTGGAAATTTTAAAAATCGAAACATTCATGTCATGCATTAAAAAAGATGTAAAATTTAATTTTTTAATTTTTGCATGCATTGGTGAAAACTCCATAATATCTATACGAAATGAAGTATTTTATAAAAAAAATAATTACAAAACAACTTTCCATGCAAAATTTGAGTTACATCTTGGATGAAATTTCTTGTCACTACTGAAAATTGAATAATTTTTTTTTTTATCAGGGAGTGCTGATTATATTTTTGAAGTGGTTGGAGGTAATGTCAGCTCCTTCTGACTATTGCATGGCTACAGCCCTATGTTTCTGTCAGAGATTCTGAGCTATTTCAAGATGAGGTTTGAACATTGCATGTGGTAGAACTTTGCGGTGTCAACGGAGATCAGTGAGTTCAGTTGTTGTTCGCGTGTCCATGGATAAGCAATATTGTAGTGGAGTAGTGGTCTAGATTCCCTCAAAAGCATTGATCACAGTCTCTGCCAATGTTGATGCATCCCAGCTGTAGAGGATCTCCCGTAATGAATCCCTGAGTGGAACTATGCCAATCTTGAAAAGATATACCGCAACAGTTGGGCATTCCCAGATGTGGTTGGGTGTGAGCTGGACTTCGGGGCAGTTTTTACAAGGGACATAGGTTCTTGTTTTGTCCGGATGGATCTTCATGCCCCTATAATGCTCAGTTCTTAGTGAGTTCAGTAGCCTCCCTATTTCCAGTGGTCTAAGTTTTGGGGGAATACTTTGAAATTTTTGAAATACACTAACATTGACAATCTCAATATCTATTGCAATCACTGCTGATTTATACTATAAACACTAGTTGCCAAATATGTAAATCCGATGGAGATAAAATATTTCTCTCTAGTATTTTGAGATGGAAGATTTCTTTTTCCCTATAGAACGAGGAATGTAATCACAATTCAGTAAACATATATTTTACATTGCCTTTTATGCTTTGTCAGAACATCATTTAAGTTATTAGAAAACTACATTATAGTAGTGTGGTTAAAACCTGTTGTCCTACCTAAACTTGCAATCATGGGAATTCTTATCGCCAGTAATTTATGTTGTTGCATGAAACATCTGAGCCAGTTATAACTAGTACATTTTCCATTATTTCTGTTATTTGGCAGTTTTTATTATTTGTAATGCGAACTACTGTGTTAGCTTGTTGGTTGACCCCTAATGTAGCTTTGTGGTTAAAATTAAATTATCTTCTAATAATTTTTCTTCCGTATATAAACATCTGTGCCTCTGCGTGGTTCAGCTTCATTTCAATTCTTTCAGGTCTGTTCTGAAATTTTACCACTTATCTTCCTAATGTTTTCTGATAAATATGATGTTTTTCCAGCAACTTGAACCTTCAACAACACATAAAACATCTGTTTTTATCCTGTCTAGAAAAACTTTAATTCTTCCTAGGTTTTTTTTTTTAAACCATAGCTACCAAAGAACATCTTATAAAGCATTTTCTGCGCATTTCTTTATCAATAAATATTCAGTGCATAAATTAAAATTAAAGATGTAATTTAGGAGTTAAATCATGTAAAAACTTTTTAAAAGTAACTGAACTTATATTTAGTATTTATAGGAATTAATTGTAGTCATGCGAGGGATGTTTGACCCATGGTTCAAGCCTCCCTTGGTAGCTATTTTGGTTTAGACTTCAAAGAACTTGAATCAGGTATTGATTTGAAAAATAATAAAGTAGTAGTTATATAGCTAAAGTTTTGGGTGTTCAGCATATAAATATAGCTAAAGTTTTGGGTGTTCAACATATAAATTTTAGTTCCTCTGTTAAACAAAACTAACTTTAAAGAAAACTTACAAATAGACAAAAAAACCCTGTACTTTTTAATGAAGAAAATGCAAAATCCAATCTAGTTTGAGCAACAGATTAAGGACAGCTATTAAAGTTTGATACATAATAGCTTACGTATGCAGGATATGTAGCCAACTGTTAAAAGATTTGCAAAGCTTGAAATAAAATAAAAAATTGTGGTGATCAATCCTCCCCTATGGTCTCCCTTACTTTAAGAAATATATACTGGCCCTTCTGATTTTTTCTTTTTTTCAAGGTCTGTTATTCACATATGGTATAACATCCTCTGGTAAAACTTACACTATGACTGGAAACCCCCAAGATGGTGGGCTTCTACCCAGAAGCCTCGATGTTATATTCAATAGCATAAAGGAATATCAAGCTTCAAAATATGTGAGTATTAAAAATTGAATGTTTCTGCTTTGTAATCAGGCAAGAGAAGATTTTGGTACTTAACTCGAGTATTATATCAACTGCAACTGCGCTTAGTATCAAACTGAATGCTTACTTGTCAATTCTGCTGTGCATCACTTATTTATAGTTGTATCAACTTTAGGACAATCCTTTTCATAAGAAACAAGTTAAAAAGTGAAAAAAGTAATCGTCTAAAAAAAGGGTGTTTTCTTAGTGTTATTTATGTACGTGCAGTTAGTACTTTAAAAAACATTTTAATTAATTGCAAACTATATTTTATGTATCAAAACACTAAATTGATTTGACCCAATTCAAGATGTATTTTGTCCCATATTTACAAATTTAAATTATGGAGTAAACATTAAAAATTGCTTGTAATTTTTATAAATTTAACCAATTTTATTTTGATATGACAAAAATGTCTCTTGATGCTATATTAACTTTTGTAAAAATCATTCTGCTGGTTATGCTCTGTTACATACAGTCAAACAGACTAACAATTCATTATAATAGGTGTGTTTATTACATTTATAGAATACTACACCAGTTTGAAAGTAAACAATAGTTTTTAGTTTGAATGCTTAAAATTAAACAAACATATTTAAAAATTTGTTTTTAAAAGTAAATAGCTTTCAAAATTTAAATATTTAAAATCAATTTAAGTATTGATATCAAGTTATGTATCAATTTAAGTATTTAAAAGTAAACATACAAATTTAGAAAATTGAATTACTTATACTTAGCAACATTGATACATTTAACAATTAATCATTGTTACTTTCCTTATATACATAGCATAATGTATAAGGAAAGTATTGTGACGGGATCAAAATTTCGAGTTTTCGACAAGAGAGCATGTTTCAAGCATTCCTGAATATGAATCAGACGTTTTTGAAATGATGTGTGTGTGTGTGCAGTGAGTCTGTAGACCATAGGTTCTCAACCTTTTTTTGCCCACCGCCCACTTTGAGAATATTTTTTTCCCTAATGCCCCCCCAATTTTTTTACTTGCGAATCTGAAACAGCTATTGTCACGATTATATTTAAACGTGTAATATCTATATATACTAATTGCCAAGTGTCCGTCTGTCTGTCCGTCTGTCTGTCTGTCTGTCACGCTTTTTTTAGGCACTTCCGATAAAACCCCCTAGAAAAATCGAATTTTCCGAAAACGTTCTATAGAGGGGGTGCCCCACACCAAAACGTTCGAAAAGTGAAAAGATGGGAAAGCATACTTTGCGATGAGATAGAGACTTCAAATTTGGTGTATTGGTAAATCATTCAAAAGGAAGAAAGTGTGCAATTTCAGATTTCCAATATTTTCTACTTAAGGGGGTGCCGCACACACCAAAACGTTCGAAAAGTGAAATGATAGGAAAGCATGCTTTGCGATGAGATAGAGACTTCAAATTCGGTGTATGGGTAAACCGTTCGAAAGGAAGAAAATGAGCAATTTCAGATTTCCAATATTTTCTACTTAAGGGGGTGCCGCATCCCAAAACGTTCGAAAAGTGAAATGATAGGAAAGCATGCTTTGCGATGAGATAGAGACTTCAAATTCGGTGTATGGGTAAATCGTTCGAAAGAAAGAAAGTGTGCAATATCAGATTTTCAATATTTACTACTTAAGGGGGTGTTGCACACCGAAACGTTCGATTTACCGAATAAATAAGAAAAGGCACCTTTAAAATTTGATAGAGGCTTAAAATTTGGTATATGGGCTAATAATTTGACGAAAACACCCAAGACGAATACAGTTTTTCAAAAATGTTCGGTTAAGGGGGTGCTCCAGAGTAAAACGTTCCAGAAGTCAATTGATAAGAAAACCATACTTTGGAATGAGATAGAGATATCAAATTTGGTGAAAGGGTAGATAGTTTGAAAGGAAGAAAGTGTACAATTTCAGTTTATCAATATTTTCTACTTTAGGGGGTGCCGCACACCAAAATGTTCGATTTTCGGAATAAAGGAGAAACGCTCCTTTAAAAACGTGTAGAGGCTTTATATTTGGTATATGGGCGAATCATCTCTTAGAAATCACAAAAAGAATAGAGTTTTTCAAAAATGTATAGTTAAGGAGGTGGGTACTCCACACAAAAGCATTCGAAAGATGAAATGCTAGAAAAGCATGCTTCACGATGAGATAGAGACTTCAAATTTGGTGAACGGGTAAAAAGTTGGGAAGGAAGAAAGTGTGCAATTTCAGTCTTCAAACATTTGCTATTGTAGGGGGTGCCGATCACTAAAATGTTCGATTTGCCGAACAAATGAAAAACACCTCCTTTACAATGTGATAGAAGCTTGAAATTTAGTATATGGGCTAACCATTTGACAAAAAAAACCAAACATGAATACAGTTTGACAAAAATGTTCATTATCGGGGTGCTACACAGAAAAACGTTCGAAAGGTGAAGTGATAGAAAAAACATGCTTCTCGATAGGATAGAGACTTCAAATTTGGTGTACGGGTAGATAGTTTGAAAAGAAGAATGCGTGAAATTTCATATTTCTAATATTTGCTACATTAAGGGGTGCTGCACACTAATATGTTCGACTTTTCGAATAAATGAGGCAAGCTTCTTTTTAAATGTGATAGAGGCTTGATATTCGGTATATGGGCCAATCATCTGATAAAAAACCCAAGACAAAGATAGTTTTTCAAAAATGTTCACTTATGGGTGTGCTTCACAGAAAAAAGTTCCAAAGGAGAAATGCTAATATTGGGGTGCCTCGGGATGAGATAGACTTTAATGTAGTGTACGGGTAAATAATTCGTAAGGAAGAAATGCGGAGATTTAGTTTCCCAATATTTTCTTCTTTAGGGGGTTCTGCACACCAAAATATTTGATTTGTAGAATAAATGTGAAACGCGAATTATTAAAAAAATTACATTATTCAGGGGTTGCTTATTGCAAGACCGTTGATTTTCAACGGGTATTCGGCTAGTTATATACTATAGTCATAAGATAGGATATGGCCCTATCCTATTTCTGAGTTTAAAGAAGACTGTTTCAATGAGAACAATTAAAATGCATACTTAATTATATTGAAAAGTATTTTTATTAACATTCAAAAGACATTGAATTTATAACTTATCTAATGAGAAGGTTGAATTTGATACATTTTAAGGAGTTTGTTAATATCAGGCTCGATTTTACTTAAAAACAACCGTAAGTCGCCGCGTTCAGTAACATGGAGTCGATTTCTCTTTTTAGTTACCAATGTTGCTACAGCACTAAATCCACGTTCAGCTAAATAGGAAGATGGGAATACTATCAGAAATCGTTGAACAATCGACCATAATCCTGGGTACAGTTGCAAAATCGGCTTCTGCAGCCAAAATTCTTGGTAGCCATTCTTGAATTTAATTTTTAATTCCTCATTTGTCGTCAGTTGTATTAGTTCTTCTTCTAACTGGGATGATCCTGCTGTGTTGACATTTGAAAAAGGATCCAAAACCCAGTCTGGTATGTCCATGTTTAAAATGTCCTGGAATCGTTCCTTGAAATCACTGTGGAGGTTTTCCAAGTGTTGACAGTAAACAAGCAAGCCGTCGTGCTTGAATGATACTGCTGATAAATTTGGGAAGTTATTGAATTCGCGTCTGCCGATATTTCTTTTGTGTAATAGCAGTTTGGACACGAAAGCAGCAACACTATTTTTTGTCTTAATCAAGTTTAAGTCATCGCCTTGAAGTTGGAGATTGACATCATTAAACAATTTATACAGGTCTGTCAAGTACTCAATATCGTTCTTTGATGAGATAAGGTTGTCGCGTAATTCCGTGTCTTTGTTTCCTAGGAACTCTATCACAGACCCAAACAGATTGTAAAATCGAGTCAAACAAGTACCTTTTGACAGCCAGCGCATCTCTGTGTGAAGCAGCAATTGGTTGAAATCTCCATCATTGGCAATGCAAAGCTGAATAAATAATCTGTCATTCAACTAGTTACTTCTGATTTTATTAACTGCTCTGATAACATATTGCAGTGATGTATGGAGACGTTCACTCAAATTTTTCGCAACCAAATACTGGCGATGAATTACGCAATGCACAGCAAGCACGTCAGGAACTTTATTTTTTAAGCACGCTATGAAGCCTTTGTGACACCCTGTCATAACCGGTGCGCCATCCGTAGCAACTGACAAAATATTATTAAAAGGAATTTCCTTTTCGTCACAAAACGTTTCCAGTGTGTTAAATATGGTTTCTTCTTTTGTATCTGTTTCCAAATTCGTAGCAAACAATAGTTCTTGACATATTTTCTCATCTTTGATAAACCTCACGTATGACAATAACAATGCTGCATTGGTTGGTAAAGTGGACTCATCCAGCTGAATCGAAAATTGACAAGTCTGCAGATGATTGTACAGTGATTCTTCAATGTTTTCAGCCATCTCATCAATTTGTCTTTGCACAGAACTATTGCTCAAAGGAATTTTTCGGATAATATCTGCAGCTGGTTTATGGAGCACAGTGGTTATTACTTCATTTATTACTGGTAAAATTAAATCTTCCCCAATAGTATATGGTTTGCATGTTTTAGCAATCAACAATGAGATATTGTACGAAGCTCGAAGTCCGTCATCGTCTTGCTTAGAAGCTGATGAAAAAAGTTTTGATACAGTTGGCTGAATTTCGTACTTCTTTTTCATGTCTTGAAAATAGGTCACATCTTTGTCTTTCTTATCCGGGTGTATTTTATTAAAATGATCTTGAAGCCTAGAAGGCTTCATCGCTTCATTTGAAAATGTTTTTTGACAAATAAGACACATTGGCGATGATGGATTTGTGGGATTTTCGTTAAATCCGTACTTAATATAATCCACACTATACTGCCGTCTCTTCTTTTTTGCTTCCGACATGGTTTTTACTTTACAGATACGTGAGTAATATTAGTGTACTTTTAAAACCCTGTCATCAATTGCGCGCGATAATGCTAATGAAAATAAAATTAACAATCACTGCCTTTATATAGGTTGGAGACATATAACACGCATCGACAGGAAAAAGATAAACATGCAGTGACTTGCTTATAACACGCGGCACCGAAGTAAAGCGTGGGGGCAAGGGTGATGCGA
The DNA here is from genome assembly GCA_951213105.1 of Amaurobius ferox. Classification (NCBI taxonomy): domain Eukaryota; kingdom Metazoa; phylum Arthropoda; class Arachnida; order Araneae; family Amaurobiidae; genus Amaurobius; species Amaurobius ferox. The sequence goes on from OX578146.1 coordinate 12,250,516, forward strand.
GAGCAGAGTGCATGTTAGAACAAGCACAGATAATACTGTCAATTCTTGCAGGATTGCAAAAATCACGTTATTTAACAAAAACTTGTTATAACTGAATTGTTACAAGCATATTTTTTGCTATTTTTTATTAACAGGCTTTTGTTAACTTTACCTGTATTTATATATGAGATATTTCACGTGAAATTGGAAGATTTGAAAATTTTTAATTCAAATCTAAAATTAAAATTTTTTATATCATCCAATTTAATGTAGATCTGAATGTAATGGAATCTTTAAGTTCAATTTTCATCCACTTCTCGAACTACCGAAATATGTGAATTTTCGCACACGTGATAAAAATGATTAAAATACATACAATAACAAAAATTAACCAATATTAAAGTTTACTTTAGTTAGTACATGATTAGCGTGTTTTTTTTTTGTCTTTTTTAAACTATATTTTTTTAATCTGTTCACTGCCCCTCCGGACCATCTCAACGCCCCCTAATTTTCTCTGGGTCTTCTATTGCCCCCCCTGAAAGTCTCAAACGCCCACAAGGGGGCGTTATCGCCCATGTTGAGAACCTATGGTGTAGATCTCACGAACGAATGGAGCAATTCTAGTGAAATTTGGTACAAAAATTACAACTCGTGAATACTGGAAGCCTTTTTATATGCAATCGAATGTTCAGAATAATCCTAAATTTTCGAGTGAAATTAAAAAAAAAAAAAAAAAATCAAATAAAGTCAGTAAGAATTTTTTTCAGTAAGATTTATCAGTAAGAATTTTTTTATGCAATTTTTCATTAGAAGACGATTGACATAAATTTTAGAACGCTAGCAGAAACCGTTCTTAAGATGTCGTACATTTTTCAAAAAAAATTATAAAAAAAAAATATAAAATTAAAAAAGGATATTAACTATTGTGAAATATATTCACTTTCCATAAGTAATATCATGCGATAAATTTGATGACATCCTTCTTGTGGGCCTAACTTGTTCTATTCATGAGAAAATATACTTTGGGTAATACTTTTGTATTTGGACTCCAATAGTCATCTGTCTGCTATAAGAATAACTTATTTCTCCATCCATAATGCTTAGTGACTTTTTTAAATGTTACCAAATTAACGAAAATATCGCCATGATAAAAGTGATGCTAAATCAATAAAAATGACGACTAATTGATGAAAGCTCAATATTTTGGAAAGAACGCAAGAGTAGACTATAAGAATAACCCACTTCTCCATCCATGTCGCTTGGCGAGAAATTTAGCGAGACATAGTTAACTTAGCAACTATTTTAAATGTTGCCAAACTGATAAAAATGTCGCCAAATTGATAAAAATGATGCAAAATGGGAAGTAATGTTTTGCAAATTCTAATTTCCGTCATATGACAGGCATACCTTCTATGGTATATAAGAAATGCTCTTCTCTCCGTTTGTCTGTAACACTTGGGGAAGCATTTGGCGAACTTAGTGAATAATTTAGCAAAGTATCACTAGCTTAGTGATATTTTGCCCCAGATTGATAAAAGTATCATCAAAATTGCAAAAATGACACTAAATTAATGAAAATAACATATAATTGATGAATTAATTATTACAATATTTTAATATATGACTATATTGTTTATTGGGGATGCTATCAATATTCATAATTGTTTTAGAGTTGCATGAAATATAAGTTAATTGGGTATTTTGAAATAGTTTTACATGTTGTCATCTGGAAAATCACCAACTGTACAATTCAACGATAAAAACACAGTACTATGGATCTTATATATTATTTTTTTACTGTAAAAGTATTAAATTCATTGCACTGTATAAATGAAAGTCATGTGCTGCCTACATCAGATTTTTTAAAATTATTGCCAATACTAGTCTTAATAGGGGCATTCTGATACTTAATATTAGTTTTACTGATGTATCAGTATTTTCCCGATGCCAATGAGTAACTTATACATATATTCAATATTTTTTTCTTCTTTTATCTATGCTTCAACATTCAGAAAATAAGTTTTCTGTAATTGCTTTTAGTCCTGAAACAACTATGTGCAGAAAGACGATAAAATACAGAAATACCTCACTAGCCTAAAAGGTAGACACTGGAGGCGAAGTGTGTCGGATCCTGTGTATCTGTAGAAAAGGGAAACTCTAAAGTCGAAGGTCATTCAGCACTTTTTCAAATGTTTATAGTCAATAGTCCCACCCTTCTGTTATTTATTTATCTTTGGAATGGTATGAAGTAAAGCTTAAAATTCTCATTTTTAGTTAGTAGCCACTGGCCGGTAGATTCATGAAATTTAATGGACAGCTGCAAAATGTGCAATGTGTTTTTTCAACTTGCTTAATGTTATGCAAAATTGTGTTTAAATATGCTATGTAATAAGTTAGAAATTTACAGTTATATTACACTTATTTATAGATTTATTATACTGTAGACATAAGTCAACCAACCAATCCTCCTCCCCATGTCTTGAGCTGGCAAGTACTTTAATCAGGTGCAAGGTATTGCTATATATGTCTGTTAGCTCGAAAACTCCCTTTAGTGGTACTACTTTCATAAGATCTATTATTTGACTGTTGAGGCAGAGAAAGAGGATATTTAAAATGTAGGGAAAATTTAGTCTCCAGACAGACAGGTAAAAAGAAGGACACACAGACATCTTCCTTTATTATGTAAAAAGATGTATTTCCAAGATGTTTATTAATGTATAACGTAATTACTGACTTCATGTTCATGTTTTAATCTATTATGTTTTAAAGACATGATTTATAAATAATCAGCCATTATGTTTGTTTGTGAGATATTATATTTTTTTTATAAATATTGTTTCTTTATATTCTGTTGATATTATTTGTTTTTAGCTTAAAATTTTGAATATCTATCTAGAAAATTCAGGAAATTTTATTACAGTGTTTGAGTGTCTCAATTCTCTTGTGCTATTTATCAAATTTATCCTTTAGCAGTTTGAAAATGTCTCTTACTATTTAAGTACGATGTATATTTCCTGACTATTTGCATTTTCTTATAGGTTTTTAAACCAGATAGATTGAATGGCTTTGATATTCAATCTACAGCAGAAGCTTTACTTGATCAGCAAAAAGAATTGGGAATCTTTAATAGAAATGTTAAAAGCAGAAAGTATGTGGATAATTTGTCATAATTTAGTAATGGAGAGTGGGGCACCTTGGGATACTTTTCAGTTAGTGATTTTTATAAATATTTTTTTATAATTCTATCTTAACCAAATATTTACTTTATATACGAACACTTCTGCATAAAATAAAAGTATAATTCACTTTAAATGTCTTATACATAATTTATAATTTTGGCACCTTGGGACAGTGTCTTCTATGGATAAAACATTATTAATTATCAACTTTCTGAGACAACTTTTTAGTTATAGTTCCAAATTTAAATAACTAAGACAGCAGACTTTGAATTTAAGCACAATCTGTTTCTTTGCAATACACATGTATTGAACTTAAAGTTAAAAACCAGGAGAAGAAAAAAATCTAGCATTTTAACAGATAAAATGTTTTAAGCTTCTTGAGTAACAAAGGCTTAAATTGAATGTTTATACCAAATTAAAATCATTACATACAGCAGTTACAGCAGAATCAATTTTATGAGGTGTCCCAAGATTCCCCGACTGGCTAAATTTTTTTTTAAGGCTCTTATGTTTTAGACTAACTTAACAATAGCTATTTTGCAGGTAGTTTTACAATAAACATGACTGTTTCTTTCTAGTTACTAATTTTATTTAAATAAATTAAATTATAACCTCACTGTTACTGTCTACAAAATATACATAAAATGTTTTTGACTGTTATAAAAGCTAGAAAAGTTTGATACATTGTCCCCCCATTTGCAGTAGAATTTTCACAACACAGCAGCAGATACACAGCAGCACATAAGTATCGGTCATTCAGTGGTATATAAAACAAGATTTTAATCTCAAACCTAATTTTAAAATTTAAAGTGTTCCAAGGTGGGCTGTATCTTAATCAATGTGTTCTCTATTCTCTACATACATCTATACCATATTTATTTTGGAATTTAACATGACTCATTCATTTTTTACCAAGGAAATCTAGAAAAGGGTGAAACAAAATTATTGAGCATTAATATTAAAAAAAATAAATAAGCAAAAAAATAAAAATATTTACATTGATACAAATAATAAAAAATATTAATGAGCTTCAGCTGTAATACTTTTTTTATAAGTTAATGCTGAAATAAAAAATGAAGAACAGGTGTTGAAATGCCCTCTTTAGGCAAAAATTTCTTATAGGAAATAAATTTCCTATACATTAATAGAACAACCCCTGCATTTTGTTAAAAACCTAATATAATAGGAATAATACCCTTTTTAACACTTTTCAACATACTTGTAAAGTGTTTATGACTTTGGTCATTCTGTCTGTCTGTCCGTTTTCACGATAACTGCCATAAAAATGACTCTATCAAAATGAAATTTAGTATGTTATTGAGACAATCTGTGGGATATCTGGGAATGTAACTGAATAATATCACTCAATTAGTTCACTTCCCTCACATCGACGTACGTTACTTGCTTTAGAGACCACTTATGCATATTACCTTCTATGAAGCACTCAAGTTTATGCCTCCGACAGTTGTGTTGTTCATAATAATTGAATTAATAATATGGGTAAATTCTGACCAAGTGTTATCCTTTGACAGTGTGAAACTTGCAAAAATTTAATTTTTGAAAATAAAAATGACTCTATCAAAATGAAATTTAGTATGTTATTGAGACAATCTGTGGGATATCTGGGAATGTAACTGAATAATATCACTCAATTAGTTCACTTCCCTCACATCGACGTACGTTACTTGCTTTAGAGACCACTTATGCATATTACCTTCTATGAAGCACTCAAGTTTATGCCTCCGACAGTTGTGTTGTTCATAATAATTGAATTAATAATATGGGTAAATTCTGACCAAGTGTTATCCTTTGACAGTGTGAAACTTGCAAAAATTTAATTTTTTTTTTGTTCGTAATAAAGTCTATATTAAATGTATGTAAATGTTATTAATTAATTTTTTTTAACTTTTTGTAACGGATATTCTTTGCACTTCTAGCAAAAGAGATGCAATAGGTGATTGGTGCTCTCGAAACCCTGATAATACAGTTGTGGAGGATATTATTCCTGATATGAACTTTTCGGTCTTTGTATCATATGTGGAGATTTATAATAATTATATTTATGACCTCTTGGATGATACTCCCATTGATCCCAAAAGGACAAAGTATGTTGTGTTTATCTGTTACTACTATTGTCATTGATTGTTTTGGAAAATGATTCTAATTTTGTATCTATATTAACAGCAAAATATCTATCATTTAGATAACTAAATTACAATATAAAGTGCTGTGCATACAGAATTTTGTAAGTAAATGATTATTTTGGAATTTTTTCTTCAGTGTGAATAAGACTAGATTGTTCCAAGTAGTGTTCAGCGAGAGTTCCCCAATATGTGCAATTGTGCATCTGGTATGTTATGTACCAAAATATATGTTTACTTCTCGAAATTTTACCACCTAAAAGTACTTATAATAAAAAGCTAATGTGAGCAGCATATGACTTTCCTTATATTATGTAATGAATTTATTTCTTTCACAGTGAAAAAATGATGTGTAAGATCCATGGCGCAGTGTTTTTAGTAGACAAATGATTATTCTTACAGTAAATAAATGACTATTGACAAATTGTAAGGTGTCAAGATACAAAACTATTGCCCAAAGTATCTTCTCTTTTGAACGGAATGAACTATATCCACAAAAATGATGTTAACAAATTTATTGTATAATATTGCATATGAAAAGTGAACATATTTCACAATAGTTTTTGTTTTATCTTGTGATTTTTTTTATAATTTTATTTGAAAAATGTGCAATATCTCGAGAAATCTTCATGCTAGCATTCTAAAGTTTGTGTCAATCGTTTTTTAACGAAAAATTACACAAGATATGAATATGTAACTTTATTGAAAGTTTTGACTTTTGATGACTTTTTCAAATTTTCATACAAGAATTTGGGGGTATTCTGAACATTTGATTGCTTTTAAATACAATAGGCTTCCAGTATTCACTAATTGTAACTTTTGTACCAAATTTCGTTCGCATCACTGCATTCTTCCTGAGATTTAAGTTTGGATATGCTGTTATGCAATTGCTTTCCCTTAGCACATTTATATGATAAATATGTGTTACTAAGTAATGTATGTGCAATCTTATTATTTACCAATAAAGTAAATTTTTACTGCTGTTAAATAGTATTAATATACTTTATTGATAAGTATAGTAATAAAAAAATTAACTATTTATAAATAAAATATAAGGATACTAACTGGTATCAGATGCAAAATGAGTATTCTTCAGAATAAAAGAAATAGAGCAGTTACTACATTAACCTTTTAAGCATTGTTGACGAGTTTATTGCATTACCGAAACCGATCATGCATTGCTTCATGCATTGCATTACCGATAAACGTGGTTGACGGGGTAGACTCGTCATGCACTTTGAAAGCCGAAACTCCTGTGTGTTTGATGGAAATAACACATCATATGATTGTGTATGAGATATTGTGTTCACAATCTTCTCCACTAAATGGTAGTAGTAGTCCTACAAACTAGATTTTATCGGAGATAGTATTTCGTACAAGTTTTAGTTAGCTTTTTATTTCGTATTGCGATACAGTGCGAAAAAGGATGAAGGCTTATTATAAAAAATATACAGGCACTTGATCAAATTACCATCAATGCTTTTGTTCTATAGAGAAAGGTAACATCCAGAAATATAACTCTTATTAACTTTAGAATTGAAATCATTGAGGAAACAATATCATCTTCTTCGTCTTACATGGAGACATTTTCATAAATATATACTTCTCACACCCTGCAAAACAGCCAACTAGGCAATGTGTTGTATGTCATGCTTCTAATAAAACTGGCAAGATGCTTGGGAAAGAAACCAGGATATGGTGTCCAGATTGTGAAGTTGCTCTTTATTGTACCATGTTTCAAAATTTATCATACCAAGAGGAACTATTAAAAATTGGAATTGTATGTTTTTTACTTACTTATCTGTTATTATGCATGTTTATTTATTTAATACGTATTTCAGTAAAACACCTTATTCAACACGCAAGCAGTGGGGAAAATGGCATAGGAGGAAAAACTCCCCACTGTAGTGCACGCAAAGGGAAATAAATGACACGCTTAAAGGGTTAAAAGTAGGGAAACATCTGTAGATAGACATTTATTTTTATTAATATATTTTTTAAGATAAGCATTGTAGTTTCTAGAAAATTATAAGAAAGTGATTTATGCTACTATACCCATTAATTTTCTTAAAAGTACTCTCAAATTTTTAAAAATTCCTTCTGATTTAAAAAAAATTATAAGAAAGTGATTTATGCTACTATACCCGTTAATTTTCCTAAAAGTACTCTCATATTTTTAAAAATTCCTTCTGATCTAAAAAAAATTTTGTGGCGATCTTTGTTTTCAGTTCATTTGTCCTGTTTTCACTTACGCCTTATTTTCAGTGTCTTGTTCTCATTGAAGAATTATTTGCAAGCAATTTCAAAATGAACTTCTGCTTGCAACATTTTATTTGTGCAGGGCCTTTTCCTTTATCTAGCTGTCTGTTGTTTGTACATAAAGCCACATTCGCTTTGTTTATATTTTATTTCATTAAATTGTAACAAATTCTCAATGTACATATCGAATTAATGGATGAGGCCTGTTAAATGTGTGTGGAACATTTATTTTTTTAATTTGATCTTAGATTGCTTTATTTTTTTTTTCAGACTTTTATAACAGTTATAACAGGACCCATAATATTTAGGGTGTATCTGAAAAATCACAAATCCTTGTCTGTCATTGTAGTGTACAATCATGTAATAGCCACTTGATCTTCTGACCAGAAAAACTTTCTTTCAGTTTTATGATTCATTTGTATGAATCTCTGATATATTCATGAAAATCTCATCTTTTTTCTTACTTGTAATCATTCTCTATAATATTGCCAAAAGTCTGCCAAATATGTTCAAAATAGGTCTATTTGCTCTAATTGAAATGAATTTTTATCAGTGAACAGTGATGGTAATGCATTTTTATAAGCCTTCCTTGAGATTTTTGATATAGTATTGAAATTAAATGACATTATATTATGTGAGGTTTGATAAAACTTCATAATGCATTAAACCTACTTTTTCACAGTACTACATTGTAGTCCTTAAAAGGAGATCATAAAGTGTTTAATTTTTTTACTGAAAAATGTTCAAGAAAAGAACCCTGTACTAGTAGAATGTTGGCATAAAATATTCTTCAGGAATTTTTGATTTTTTAATTATTTTATCAAAAAAGTTGTATAAAATTAAAAAATACTAAATAATATGGTTAACTGCAAAGTTGTTTTTACTGCCATTGCAGCTAACGGTTATTACATGCTGATAAGCACACACGAAACTGCTCTATGGATACTGTTATCCACAATAAGAGTGTCTTCCCAAAATAAGTAAAGTTTTTTTTATATAAAATATTATACAACAACTCTATTAATAATATTCCTGTGCAGCTATACTTGTTACTTAATAAAAGATGTTTGTGTGGTCTATGATGGGCAATCTAATCACTGGACAGCGATGAAAATTGGTACAGAGGTACTTTAGGACCTGAAAAATACACCTTGGCAAGATTTTTTGTTCAGTTATTTTAGGTTTTATCACAATTTTTAGTGATTTTCATACAAATCTGTTCCTTTGTGACCAAAAATATTATTGTATATTAAGTAATTTATATTTTTATGTTACTACTTTTAGGAGTCTGAATTCCAAAATGCTTCGTGAAGATGCATCCCATAACATGTATGTGTTTGGAGTAACTGAAACCGAAGTCAAGACTGTGGAAGAAGCGTTAGAACTGTTTTACAAGGGTCAGCTAAGGCGTAGAGTTTCCCATACTGCTTTGAACACTGAATCAAGCCGCAGTCACAGTGTGTTTACAATCAGAGTTGCACAAGCTCCTCTTGATCCACAAGGTGCAGAGATATTACAAGTAATGATATTTACTTTCTTCTAAGCATAGTTGTAAACTTTTCTGGCTTTCCTGGAATTTCCTCTTGATGTTTATATAATCTTCCAGTCTTCCAGAATGATCTAGAAATTTCTTTTTTAAAAATTTAAACATTTTCAGTATTTAGATAAAATTTGGCAAACTGGTAGTAATTTCTAACTCTAATTAATGGGGTATTTTAAACAATACTTTTTAACACTTTTCAACAGTTGTAAATTGTTTAACTTTGTTCACCCTGTCTTTCTGTTTGTCTGTTTGCACGATAACTGCCGTAAAAATGACTTTATCAAAATGAAATTTTAGTATGTTGTTGAGACAGTCTGTGAGACAGTGTACATATGGTGTTGAGACAGTGTACATATGGAAATAAAAATGAATGATATCTCCCAATTAGTTTCGGATTTAATCTGGGTTGAATAATTGAAATACATTGAACCCTATGGGATCTAATTCTTCAAACATTTTTTAAACAGAGTTAAAATTCACAAATGTATCAAAATTTTAGAAAATATCCAAATTATCATGTAAAATGTGTAAAAATATTTTCAGCAAAATATGTTAAGTAGGTTTTTAAATAATAATTAAACCCATTACACCCATATTATATGGGGCACGGTAGCACAGTGGTTAGACATGAGAATTGCACTTGGTGGACCCGGGTTCGATTCCCTCCATTGCCAAAACTGCTGCAGTGTTCGCACGGAGTACGATCACGTTAAACATGTGTGTCTGTAAGTTCTTTCGAGAGGTTGGTGGTAGGGGAAGGAGGGTACGGTCCCTGTGGATGCCTCCCCCACTGGGTTCTGGTCTAAATTGGGTGGCTCTTCCTGGCCGTCCAAACAGTTACTTTGCACCTTTGTGGTAGATCGGACGGTCTGGGTCTCAACAACAATCCATATTATATGATGAGATCACTTGACTCATTTCAAAATAAAATATTGCATCCATTTTTTTCCCCATGTAAAAATCAGGATGTTTAAACACCATTTAAATTTATATTTAGTGTTGCATCCATCATAAAACCGCTTTATTTTTTGCATATCATCTGTGTGTCTAAATTCTGTGCCAACGTAATTACAATATTTTTGATTTAAAATTATTCCTAAACTTTGATTATTCTTACGATGAAGCCTAATTTCTATAGTATACAGAATGTAAACAAATCAAGCTATTCTAAGATGAGTTGTATAAAAATTGCTAAATTTTTTTCACACAAATTTATTTAGCTAAGGAGTCTGGAATATAAGTGATATGAATGAAATATTCATTGATTCTACATGAGAAGTATACAATTTTTAACATTGCCTTTTTTGATGAAGGTTTAAGTTTCCAAGTATAATAAATTGTTGTAGTATTGTATAATTTAAAAAATACCAGTACTGAATGTATCACATTTTAGAAATGTTTAAATTATATTGCATTTTAGTTGGAAAGTGTTTTTTTTTAATCAATGCTTTTTGTATGAGTGATCTTTCTTGTTGAACTATGATCCTCTAAAAAACTAAAAAATGCTCAAGTAGTTTAGTACATAATTGTACATAATTTAGCTTCTAATTAAGATAAATTAAAAACATATATACAGGGGTCGAAGTCGTCCTATAATTCCTATATTTTAAAAAGTTTCATAGAAAACGTCCTATTTTGTCCTATATTTCGCACTTGTCCTATATTTTGGACATAAATCCTATATTTCCAAATTACAAGCAATAAAATCTTTATTTCTATCATTTTGTTTTCAGTCTATCTGCTAAATCTTCCCAGAATTTCAAAAACGTGGAACTACGGGATGTTGAACGTCTGCAATTGGTTTCCGATTGCACGTGACGTAATACTACTCTAAACATGACGCCCGCCGGCTGGACGGAAAGCGTGGTAACGGTAGCGGTACTGTAGATTAGGGGCGGAGAAATATCGGTAATTGCATACCTGCCAACTTTTACGCATTATGTGTAAAATTTACGCATTTTAACTGCTCTTTATGCTTTTACGCATATATTGCTATATTTTGCGCATTTCCGCATTTATTTGAATTTTTTAACATTAATAGGAAATCATTCTCCGGCTTTTTATGTTTGAAATTTATCAATTAACCAGACATAGTATAATTCCTCGGAAACACCACATTTCCGCTTTTTCAGCACTGATATCTACCATTTCCGGGATCTTAGCAAATTCATAATAAAATGCAGGGTAATGCCAATCAAATTAACGGAGATTTACGGCCGCGTGTAACGTAAATTAAGATCTGGATCGCTTATTTTATGAAAGTAATAAATATACTTCTTCCAAGGTTGTCTAATTCAGCATAAATCGCTAAAATGTTATTTTGTTCATTAATTTTGCATAAACACTGCGATTGCGCAATTCAGTTTGTTCTCATGAATCGCCGAGAGTACAATAGTATCTTTTTCCATCCATCTCATTCTTTTAAATATTGCATTTTTGATTGACTAAACTAGCTTATTTTCGTATTCTAATTAATTATTACTGTTAATTTCTTAATTATTTTCGCATAAACAGTGCGATTACGCAATTCAGTTACTTCGTGTGGATTGCTCAGCGTACGTTAGTATCTTTTTCCATCCATCTCCATCATTTAAATGTTGCATATTAGATCGACTAAACTAGCTTATTTTCATATTATGGCTAATTATTAAGGTTAATTTTTTAATTATATTTGCATAATATAAATTTTTCTATTTAAAAAATGGGTATAAACTCTGTGAAGGGATATTTTTCAAAAAGTGGTATTAAAGCAATGATTTAGGCAAATAAAAGGGAAACCATTATGGCAGGAATATAATTCAGTGCTATATATATATTTTTTTTATTAAAGATCAATATTTGTTACTCTCTTTAGTGAAAACCTGTGTTTTGCCAAACATAAATATTTGTCTTCATTATAAAGTAATTAATCCTCACTGGATAAAACCTTTATATATTTTTTGCTTTATAATTTATTGTCCCGAAATTTTATAAAATTAGTGTCCTGAATTTTCATATTCTACCAGTAAACCTGATATTTAATGCAATATTTTTTAATGCAGGTACGTGTACATACATAGTTGAATTAATTAGAAAAGTCGTTTTCGCGTGTAGTTAAAAAAAAATCATTATAAATGTCATTCACGCAAAATTTTACACATTCCAATTTTCCCAGTTTGGCAGGTATGTAATCGCAGCAATCAATAGTTGTTATCTGATAGAATACTTTTTCAAAAATGAAAATAGCAAAATTTGTAAGATATTTATGATGATTTCTTTTGTCCTATATTTTTTATGAAAATGTCCTATATTTTTCCAAGTTACGACTTCTAACCCTGTATATAGTAGTCTTGAAAGGTTAATTTACAGGCTTTCATATATGTGGCTGAATATCTGATAATTGTCAATTTTGAGTCCCTTGGGCTTTAACAATATAATAATGAATAAGATAGATATTTTTTACAACATTTGTTTAGAACACAATATGTTTTGCATATTTTTCCCATAAAGTATTTTTCAATAATATTAAATGTACTTTTAACTGCAAAAAAACAAAACAAAAAAAAAACTATGTCATTTCTATCCCTGTTCCCAAGTGATGAGTTCAGTTTCCATCTCTTGATTACATCAGTAAAAATCTTAAGCTGATTTATTTTCATTATTTGACAAATTACAATTTTAGCTGGTAGAAAAACCCTTATTTATAAAAAAATTTCGATGCTATTATTTTGCGAATTTGCTGATACTCATTTCTCTCTGCGAATTGCTGATATTACAATGTTGTCCGAGAAATCATCCTTTTCATACATTAGATAGCAACAGCAATGATTTTAAGTCAGTTGAAGAACAATATTTAAAGGTTTGTTACACATTTGTTTGAATTTTGTGATAATAGTGAATTTTCAAGTTCTGATTCCCCCCCCCCCCCCCTCCCCCCATCCCTATAAACTTCTACTTGAAATAAGTTCTTGGAAATGTCTGTTAAGATTTCTAATAAATGACGGAACAGTTTTATCATGATTAATAAAATTTTAATGCATAATCATTATGTTCCTGTGTCAGAAATGATTGTCACAACAATGGCATATGGGTTTGTTTTTGTTTGCATGCAAATAGAATCTAATATTAGGAAACAAAATATGCACTATGCATAATTTGTTTTTATGCACTAACAGGAGATAGTATTTTTAAATTTTCATGCGTATTAAGGATAACAGAATGCATGCCAGGTAGGACAGATAATAAATATTCTCATTAAATATGACTAATAAAATTGTTTTTAACTTAACTGCTGGTAGCAAAGTTCCAAAACATCAAACATATGTTGATCTAAACTTTTAATTAGTGTTGGGTTATTTTTGGCTATTTAATAATTTTAGGAGTTTTGTTTTTAATCTAAATGTATTTAGGGGTCTTATTTACATAGTTATCCTCTTTTTAAGGTCTTATTTATATAGTCATTCTCTTTTAGTTATTCATTTTCCAATTGTTTAGGTTTTTGATATTCTTCTGTTCCAAATAGGTTTTATTCCATGGTTTTCTGTTAAAAATGGCGGAAGTCCGTTCTTTTTAGGTTTTAACAATTTAAATTTATTTAAATTGGCTAATTTGTGATTCCATTTATTGCCCTTTTTATTCCCTTTGATTTGATTCCAAATTTATTGCTCTCGGTTAAAAATTCATTAATTTATCACGATTTTTCAGTTTTATTCTATTTTCAGCTTTTTAAGTATTTCAGAATCGTTTATTTTTAAATTATTGCCGAATTCGTATATTCCAAATCGTTTCACTTCATTTCTTTTTAATTTTCGTCTGCTTTAAAATTCCTGTTCTCTTTAAAATTTCGAGTTTTTAATTGGTTGACCGTAATATTAAAATCATCTGTCATTAAATATTTTGTCGTTCATCGATAATTTTGTTTACAATCTATGGCAGTGATGTTTCGCAGTATGTAAGTACATTCGTGCTCTTTTTCAGTCTCTGCTCTCTTCTCTTGATTAGAACTGGAAATGTAGTCCTATTAAGTTGTTGTTTTTTCACTTCCGCGCAAGCCGAAGTTCAAAACCGGCAAGCATTCTGGGGAACGAACATTTCCCGGCCCATTAATTTTATTCTGTTTATTTATTATTCCTGCCATGGAGGCGAGATTTAATCTAAACATTCAAGAGTTTCTGACAGTGTTGCGTCTGATGGCAGAAAGTTGTTGTGTCTATAAGGACTGGATGTTTTGAACTTCTGCCTCTCCAGTCATCTAATTAGTAATCCACTGTGTTCCCAGCTGTTTGCAATGTCGGCCCAGGAGGTTTTACCGGCCAATTAGAAATTTGTTTATCCTGACAAGCTGTGAGCTCTATTTATGGTGAATGGAATTCGCATTTCCGTAGCCCAATAGACGGACATATGTCTTGTTTTCCATTTTGATGTCAGTAGTCCGGTGCAGCAGTTTGGAGAAATGATTTTTATTACTGGACGTCTGGCTGATGTGGAGAATCCCCCTAGGAGTTAGATCTCATGGAACGATCGTTTTTCCAGAATTCTACTGGACATAAATATGATCCCGTGCCATGATTTTCCTCTCCTGGAGTTCTTTGGGTCTGCTTCTCATTTGGTGACTCTTCTAGTGATAGTGTCTCCCGCCGATCTTTGCAGCTCCTTTTGGATCCTTGGTGAATTTGCTCCTTTTCTTTTAATGTATAATTGCTTTCAATTTGACATTAATTTTAAAACTTAAATCGTTTTGGCTTGAATGAGACCCCTTTACCTATATATTTTAGGTCACCTGAACCTGAGGTTTACTTTTAGTTGAAATTTGCTTTTGGCTAACTGTTCTTTTTTTTAATTCTAAATTCTAGTTTGGCAAATAACTAATGTATAATTTTAACATTGTTAACTTTAAATTTAATATTCTAACTTTTTTACTACCATTTTACGGCCGGCCATTCAATTTATTTATTTATTTAAGATGTTTAATTTGATTTGCTTAGTTAATGAGATGTAAATTTTAATAGTTCTTTAAAAGTGAAGTTTAAATTTTAATAAACGTTAGATTTTTGAAAACTTAAACTCTGTGTTCTCTCTCTCTTTTCTTTAAATGAATTTTTATTTTTAGGAAAGTGCCATTTTAATGTTTTACAGGGTTACATATTTGTAAACTTAGGAATAACTGGTCAACTGGCACATTTTCAGATATATTTTAGATGATGTTTAGGTTTTAACAACTTTTCAGAAATAGTTTTTCAGTATTCAGAATGTTTTAGAATGTCATAATTCTCAAAAATTCTACCAGACAGTGTTCTCCAACTGACTTTAAATCACTGCTTTCACTATTTAGTGGTTGAAGAAGATGATTTTTAGATGACATCACAATACCACTGATTCTCAGAAATAAATACATGTTAATATTTTCAAAAAATTATATTATTAAATTTTTTTTATAAATATACTATATTTATATATATATTTATTTTTTAAAGTTAAAATCACAATTTCTTAAGTTTCACCCATTCATTGCTATTATAGTAGTGTCGGAAATATGTTTCCCTGCGAATTTCTGAAATTCAAGATCTGATTTCAGTGTATCAACTCAAAGCAGTTTTTTATGGCCCACAGAGATAAATTACAAAATAGATGTGTAAAGCAGTGAAGTTAATAAATTATAATTAACTCATTCTTTTAAATAAAATATCCCAAGAGTATTTGTCTATTTTTATATATTAGTTACTGTTAATAGAAAACATTGCAAACATTTGCATTATGCATCTGACTTACTGGTTACAAATATTGTGTATATATTTTCACATGATTTTGTGTTAATATACTTGTTGCTAAAAAAATTTTTTTTACTCCATTACAAAAAAAAGTGGCACGTTGTAAATGCTATTGCAAAAATAAATAAAAATAAAGTGGCACTTTTTTGCATTTTTTTGCAAGCAATTCAGTTGTAAAATACAAGATTCAGAAAATTTTTATTCTCTAGACCTGAATATTGAGGACCTGGTACGATATGAGTTGTGATATTAATGAGTTATGTGTGATACTGAGCGTGACACTGAGTTGTGATATTAATACATCACTAAATAATATGCAATGATATACCATATAAGCTTACCCACTACTACTTTATATTCTAAGTACAATTAGAGAGCACTAAATAAAATAAATAATTTGCTGTTTTGCGGTCTTGAGACTTCTAAACCTCTTCCTTTCACCATTACTGATCAATTTTAAGTGATTTAATAACATTATAGACATTATGTTTCTGTTAGTGATTTAAAATCAATTGATTATTTTGTAGTACATCTTACATAATAAAAGATGTGTGTGTCTTCTGTAGTGGGAAATCTAAGCTTCGGACAGTGATGAAATTTGGTACAGAAGTACTTCAAGACCCAAAAAAATATGGCTTGTCAAGATTTTTTAAAAATTCAAATTAGATTTATTTTATGTTTTAGCATGATATTGAGCAAAGTTCACACAAATCGGTTACTTAGCGACCAAAAATATTATCATAGAGTTTCCATCTTGACACCATCTGAATCAACGAATATTCTTGATCTTTGAACTGAATCTGTAGGACAATTTTTTCATATTAAATACATCAAAATACGCAGCATTTTTCAGGTTATACTTATTTTGCCTTATCTGGAAAAGGAAGATTAGTACAATTCTATAGTTAGACAAAAATATGTGTATATCTTCACATTATTGTTATTATTTTTTTTTTATGATTTTTCAAGCAAAAACATAAAAATTTAAATTGTAGATTGAAGTGTGATCACTCTCTCTCCCTGGTGGACTTTTCTGCATGTGCCGGTCAAAACGCGTCTTACTCACTGCGCAGTAAGCTACATCTTCTCTCAGAGAAAGGATTCCATTCTGTTTCTATTATTTATATATATTTTTTACTTTCCACGGTTGCAGAACACATACATGGGGATTTGATTTGAAATGAAAGGAAGAAAGAATTTGGAAATATAGACAGTTTGAAGGAGAGATATTGTTATTTAAGTGATGGGTGCTTATTTAGGACCCACAGATATGTTTAGTGGTAAATTAAGTGCCACTAACTTGCTTGTTTGCTGCTTTGCAAAAGTGTGCTCCTAGGATCACAAAAGTTTTTAGGGAAAACACTAGATACTGAACATTACTTCCATAAGCTTTATTGTAATAAATTAATTTAAACTTTGGATTTATAATAGCGCTGTTAATGTTTTGATCTTTTTTTTTGTGCATTTAGTCCCTGCAGTTTTCATTGCATTGCAGATTTTCCCCAAAAAATTATGATAGTTTGTGTTTTTAATTTATTTCAAATTTTTTCATTTTAATTTTCAAATTAATCTGAATATTTTTTTTATTGAATAGAAATAATTTAAAAAATATTTTTTTTTAAATTTTTTGAATTCTTGATTAAAAAACATACTAATTTTGAATTAAAGATATTTATTGTAGCTATTTATTTTAGGATAAAGACAAGATTACAGTTAGTCAGCTGTCACTTGTAGATCTTGCTGGAAGTGAAAGACCCGTTAGAACCAAAAATACTGGTCATAAACTTCGAGAAGCAGGTATATTTGATACAAAATAATTCCATTTGAACTTAGTTTAGTGCTCAGCAGCATGTGTATGGAAATTGTAGAGAAGATTTGCAACCAATTATTATATTATCCCTCATGAACAACCTGTTTTCCTGGAATCACTCTTATAATAAGGAAAATGTCTGCATTTAAAAATAAAATTAATTTTATGTAGTTGGCAGCAGGCAATCATGCAGTTTCAAATTGCCAATTTTTATTATAAAACTTACTAATTGAGGATTTTGTTTTTAGAGAACTACAGTATGTTTCATTTTTTATCTTCAGTTTAGTCTGCTCAAAACACTATTATATTAGCTCCTTATATGTGCTTTAAATGAGGATAAGTTAACTTTCACTTTTAAAAAATTAAACTGCAGATTTTTTGAAAGAGAGACCTAGACCAGTGGTTCTCTAAGGTGGGTAAAATTTAGCAAGATACTTGCAGCAAAGCAGGTTCAGAACTTAGAGCGTGACATTAATGATTGGTAATGAAAAATAATTCTGATTAAATAAATATTTGTTTTGAGATATTGATTGTATATTTTAATAGTATCTTTAAATTGAATTTTATTTTATTCTGATTCGATTCAAATTATTTTTGTTTGTGCCAAGCTTCTCGATTAATAGTAGATATATTTAGTATTTGTGATTTTTTACAGTTCCTAGTGTTGCTATGCAATCTGATGCACCTTAATTTTCATCAAATATCAATTTACTTAAAGAAAAAAGTCTTTAACAAGTGTGAAAAATTACCCTGAAAGTTCTCCCTCTGAAATATTACAAATATTCCATTATTATTTATATTTTATTTCCCTTCTAGTTTATCTGCAATGAAAGTGCTGAACTTTTTCTTTCTTGTGTTATTTTGAAAATCTAGATCACAGTGCTCTTTTAGAAGCTCATATATGGATGTTGATGTCAACTTCTAAATGTAAAATTAAAAAAAGATTTAGATTCATGTCCCAGCAGAAAGAAAGCATGTTAAGTGTTCTAGCCAATGAATTTAAAAGTTTTATTCCAGGAAATTTTTTAATTTCTGAATTCCTCTATATCCTTTTCACTGTTTTTCGAGAGGAAGATAGATATGGATTTTGAATGATTCAACCATATGACACGGTTCTAAAATATACATGTGGTGTTTTTTCGATTTTCCCAGAAGACCTACAATGAACGAGTTTTATGGAAATAATTAAAAATTTATACATCCAACTCTTAGGCTAAAATGTGTATTTGCATTGTTATTTACTCCATTACTTTTGTTAAAAAGATGTTCTTTATTACACCATTAAACAACCATTGCTGGGGCATCAAACTAATGATCCAAATGTAATTTGAATAATTCAATAGTTTACATTGGTGTCATTGAAACTAAGTGCCGATGGTATATTAGTTATGTCAATTTGTGATCTTTAAAGAAAATATCCTCCTGTTCAGGGAGAATAATGTGTGTGACCTATATTTTTGCTTTAACTAAAAAAACCAAAAAAAATGGTTTGCTGGATTTCTCTCATGTGCACTGGTGATGTGGACAACTGCTGGAGAAATTTGTATGCACTGTTTTACACTTAAAATTTATATTTTGATGATGGTAAAGTTAAATTCTGGGACGATAACGCATTTCAATTACACCTGTCCCCTGATTTACACGTAAGATAGGTTCTGCACAAAACCGTGTAAATTGAAATCTTGGATTTTGCTAAGTAAAATCGTGTAAAACTAAAATAACCCCAAAATGTGCATGATTCAGTCATTTATTTAAGTAAAACAAAAGAAAGACATCTTAGAAAACTTAAAATTATACTTAGTTTATAAAACAACAAACATATGAATGTAGTAAAATAACATATTTAATTTATTTTACATTAGGAACAAAGAACAAAAAAACAAAAAGACCCTTAAAAATTAATTATAAGTTTAATCACTGTCATCACTTTCATGTACTATCAGTCTTTTCTTTCTGATAGGTATAATGTCACTTTCATCACTTGAGCTTTCTTGATGCGATTCTGGCTCAATGGTTGACGAATTAGGCAAGATCTCGGGTTGACAAGACTTTGTCATGAATTCGGTAATTAACAATTGTGTAGGTTTTTTTGCTAAATCTTTATAGACCTCTTCATATTGATTTAAGCATTTACGAAGGTCTCGCTGGAATCGGAAAGCTCGATCAACATTTGTGTCATATTGTAAGAGATGGTTGCCCAATTTTCTTCCCAAATCAAATCCTACGCTTATGATTCTTGCTGTGAACACAACTGGTTCAGATTGCGCTTCATCAGAATCATTGTCTTCAACATGTTTGTTTGTTTCACGAATCATGTTAATTAAATCATCTTCATTCAATTCTTCATCAGGCATTATTTCTTCAATATCAATATCTGCCTGAGCTAAATCTTCAAAACCTCCTCCTATAGTATGGGCCAACTCAGTGATCTGAGAATATTCATGCTCTATTGGTGATTTATCATTTCCACTTTCAACAACATCCATCCATATTGCTTTCCAGCAGGGGTTGATCATTGATTGTTTGATCTGAGTGTATGATAGTCCAACATGCTTAACACAATCTAAAATTGTAAATTTCTTCCAAGCATCCATCAGAGTAAGAGATTCATCATTCTCCATTTGTTCTAAGATATACCTGAAAGTTTGCTTGATGTACAGTGCTTTAAAAGTCGAAATTATCCCTTGATCTAACGGCTGTAATAAGGAAGTTGTATTCTTTGGTAAAAAAACAACTTTTACATTTTCGTGTTGTAAATCTGGAGGATGACCTGGTGCGTTATCAATTAATAGAAGAGCCTTAAAAGGCAATCCCTTTTTAGTTAAATAATTTTTGACATCTGGAACAAAGAAGTTATGGAACCATTCATTGAAAGCTCTGGCAGTGACCCATGCTTTTCTATTAGCCATCCAATAGACGGGAAGGTTTTTGATATTTATTCCTTTGAATGATCGTGGTGATTTTGATTTGTTAATCACCAATGGTTTCATCATATAATCGCCAGAAGCATTGCAACAGAAAAGAACTGTTATACGACTTTTCGCTACTTTATGACCACTAGCTGATTTGTGAGCTTTGGCTATAAAGGTTCTTTCCGGCATTTTTTTCCAGAATAATCCGGACTCGTCAACGTTGAAAACCTAGTCAGAAGTGTAGGAGTTAGCGGCAATGATTTCAGCAAGTTTTGCAGGATATTGTTGTGCCGCATCCGAATCAGCAGATGCACGTTCACCTTTCATTCTCAGATTATGTAAAGAATGTCTTTGTTTGAATCTCTCGAACCACCCATGGCTTGCGGAAAAAGATACCTTCTTTTCATCGGACGAAGTTGACGGCGACTGATTCTTAAGTGATTGATAAATCTTCAAAGCTTTATTTGTAACAGCATTGGTATCGATCAGGATTCGCTTTGGAGTTTGGTCTTCATCCATATCACTAAGGCTTTTTCCATATTTTCCATTGTAACATCTCTAACATATGAAGTCGTACTCATACTACTGCAGGTTCCAGCTGCTACACTTTTTTTAATGGAGTCTTCAGTTTTTCTTATTGTCCTTATTGTGGTTTCATTCATGGAGTAAAATTTAGCAACATCCGTTACTCTTTCTCTATTACGTAGACGTTCTAATATTTGAATTTTAGTTTCTAAAGAAATAACTTTTCATTTGATTTTTCTTCAAATTCTTTGACATTATAGAACCGTAACAAATTTACGCAAACTATAAAGATGCAAGAAAAACTATAAATGTTGAAAACTTACCAGTTCAAAAGATAAACGCACAATAATATAAGCTTTGCTGCTAAAATGTTTCTCCACTATGTATTTGCATGAACCAGATAGCTTTACTGTTGTGAAATACATACGGGGATTCCCCTATTATGGGGATTTCCCTATACGGGGATTCCCCTAAATGCATATATTTTACAACACCGGGAATCCCCTGTTGTTTTCATCAGTGTTACCAAAGGAATAAAATTCAAAAATGTCATCAAATCTTTGTATAGGCGTATATCGAGCGGAATATACATTTTTATCAATTTTTTGAAATCTGTTAATTTATAAGCCATGTAGAAGCGAAATCATGTAAAACAAGTGCCGTGTAAATCAGGTGATAAGTGTATTAGCATTCTTACCCTGAAAAATGCCCAGATGCCTAAATACCTGAAAAACTGGAAGTATCTGAATCGCATTAAAAGAACTTCAGAATAATTGTTTTATGATATAAATTCTCTATTCTATACTTGATGATTGATATGATTGTTACCTAAAACTTCTTCTAATTAGTGATCTATTCAGTAAAATATAGTAACCTTGCTGGCAAATTCTTTGAGTAATATGTGGGATATATGTGAGGATAGTATATGTGGGATAATGGTTGTTTAATCTTTGCCATGGATGTAAATGGTTTATGAAGAATTAGGATTTACCATATTTCCTACGAAAAAGAATCCTACAACAATGATAGTAGTACAGTATGTTATGGAGAAAAATCAGCTTGAGATTGACTATGGATGTAAACCGTGTATATAAGATAGTACACGTTAATTAAAATCAGCCAAATGCATCCTATTCATCTGCATCACTAAGCTGAAACCAACTCATTAAGCCAACTTGAAAAAGGAAGTTTTTTAATGAATTAAAAAGAAAAAATTTTTTTTTTCAAGAACATTTTTCAAACAGTAGTTTGTGAGCAAAAAAATTATAACGATTCATGTTTGTTTTATTTTAATATTGATACAAGTGGACCTAAACAATATATGGAGTACAAGTGAACCTCGATATCTCGAAATATTTTCATCTTCCTTCACGCCCAGTATAAAACTAATGTAAAACAAACTCTTTAACTCGAAATTTTTCTAATCAAACTCTCGATATCTCAAATTTTTTCATCTTACCATTTGGATCATCTTACCATTTTCATCTTTTCATTTGAAAAAATACGATCCAAAAAATGTGTTTAATGCAGATGAAACAAGACTATTTTTAAGTGTATGCCTGATAAAACTATGGCCATTAAAGGTGAAGCGTGTCATGACGGGAAAAGGAGCAAAGAAATATTAACTGTGCTATTTTGCACTAATATGGATGGTTCAGAAAGGCTCAAGCCTCTTATGATAGGTAAATCTGCTAAACTCCGATGTTTTTCAGGAATGAAATCTTTTCTAATGACTTATTTTGCGAACAATAAGGCTTGGATGACTGACGAAATTTTTACTAATTGGTTCAAGGAACTAGACAGAAAAATGCCTGTGAAAGCGTGATATTGTTCTCTTCTTGGACAACTGTATAGCGCATAATGGTGTGCTGAAATTAAAATCTGTGAAAGTTCATTTTATGCCACCAAACACAACTTCTAACTTACAGCCTTTGGACCAAGGTATTATTCAGAGTTTTAAAGTAAACTATCACCACAAAATTATAAAAAAATGCATTGCTGACATTGATGAAGGAAAGACAACTACTGTTGACATAAATGCATTGCTGACATTGATGAAGGAAAGACAACTACTGTTGACATTTTGCAGGTGATGCATCTCTGTGATAGAGCTTGGAGGGATGCTACTGAAAAAACCATAGTTAACTGTTTCAAAAAGGCAGGATTCACTCTAAATGCTGAAAACGAAAGTCAAGAAAATACTAATCAACAGGTAAATGAAGACTGGCAATGTCTTGTTAAGGCTGAAGGAAGTGGAACATTTGAAGATTTTGTTGACTTTGATGAAAATGTTGCAGTAACCGAGGAATTAAGTGACAAAGATATCATTAATGAGGTAAAAGAGGAAGAAAATGAAATTGAGGAGTATTCACATTTGCCAAAAGTGACTTTCCGAGAAGCTCAGTCATTAATAGAAAAACTTCAAAATTTCGTCTAGTCAAGGCCAAATATAATGCCAGAGACTTCCCATGACCTGGCTCATTTGGAAAATATAATAGATATTGAAGGATTCAGTACCTGTAACCAAATTGTCATAGATAACTATTTTGCGAAGTAAAGAAATGCGAGATTAAATTTTCATAATGTATATACATACATAGTATTACATTAAATGTGTATCCAATCATTTCAAGCTTCGCTTTATTTGTTGTTAGCATTTTCTTGGATAATACCCAATTCTCTGTCTGTCTGCAAGATAAAGTAAGTGATTTTTTTAAAAATGTGTAAAGTATAGGACTAGTATGTATATATTCTTTTATGAATTCCTCAAAATTTTTCAAATTTTCGATATCTCGAATTTTTATTCTACTCCCTTCAAATTCGATATATCGAGGTTCGACTGTATAAGAAAGTATAAATGAATGTGTGAGAAGCCTCACACTCACATTTTTATATTGTTTAACTAATGTAACACATTTTAATAGAAATCTTATTGTCTAGGTAATATCAATGCTTCATTAATGGCACTGAGAACTTGTATTGAAGCATTACGAGAAGCACAGACGCAAATAGTATCTAAAGTAAGTGTTTTTGTTTTATGTTAAAAATCATTAGTATAATCATTAGTAATGAAAATATCAATTTATATATAAATTCTCATTCTGTGCATGTAGATGGTGCCATACCGTGAAAGTAAGCTGACCCATCTCTTCAAGACATTTTTTGAAGGAGAGGGCAAAATTCGAATGATAGTTTGCGTCAATCCCCAGTCTGATTACTATGATGAAACTATAGTATGTCTTTTTATTTTCTCTTTTTATAATATGAAGATATTGTCATCCTTGATATAACACCACTAATTGTTTTCTTTTCATGGGTGCGTGTTATATAGAGGTTGGTGATATATTGAATTTTATTAAAACTATTTCCATTTTACTTGTATACTCTTATCAAATTTAGTCTACAACTATCTTTAACTTATAAAACTATAAATTATAAGAAACAACACTTGTACATCACTGAAAGTTTAAATTATTGCTTTGCATACTTTTCAGTAAAAAGAGCAGCAATGTGTTGCTAACTAATCATTATATTATTGTAACAGATATTACAAATTTTTCATTTTTAGCAATTATTGTATTTTTTAATATTTTGCTACACAAATAACTTCTATAAAGTGATACAATATAGGGGAGTATTACCAATTGATGCAATTAAATGAGTGAAAATTGCAAAATATCTCTGCAGTTATGTCTGAGTTAATACATGTTTAAATTAATTCTATAAAATAGAATTATATTCTGTTAAAATAGAATATCTGATTTGTGGTCACTTTCATGAACACACCGCAAAATGAAAATACTTAGAGTTAGGCTTGTTAGAAAATTTCTTGCATCATCCAATGTTTTGGGTATCTACTTAGCTGATATTGATATCCATGTGTATGTGCCATGGTGCATAGGATCGCTGCCTCTTTATGCATACTATACAGGGTGTCCCAAAAAGATTGAAATAAACTTTAATTCTTTACCTGTTGGAGATAAGTGGACAATGTAAATTGCAAAAATGTTGAAAGTAAAATAGGAAATAAGACTACATTAATGAAATAAATAGTCCTCCCATTAGTTTTCAAAAACTTACACTTTTTAAATTTTTATATGATCCCCTTAGACAAATTTGGTCGATCAGAAAAATTTTAATTTTTAATGCAACAAGGTCATTAAAAAAACCCCCACATATCTGTATCTTTAAAATCAACTGAATTATGATAAAGGAAAAAATCTGACTTATGCCACTTTTCCGTACTATGTGAAAGGCTGTTTCATCAGTGAAAATAGGGGTCATAAACAAATTGATGATGGGAATTGTTTAGATCAAAAATCTTGTAATCGTCCGCATTTCATTCTTCAGTTTTTAAAATTATTCTGCTATGAACATTTGAAACTGCTAAATTAGAGTTAAAGGAAAGAAAAAATCATCTGTGCGTCCTATTCTTCGTTTTGAAAAATTATGTTAAATTTCAAAATCAAATACATACTTGCATTTGTTTACTTATTTATTTTAATTGTTTCAAATAAAAAATGGCATGTCTCAATGTGAAAAGTACTTAAGAATCCGTGATTGCATCGTGAGCCTATGTGGAATTTGCAAAAATGTTTCTTATGTATTATCATCCAGTTTTATCTTTTTATCTTTTTTGTGATATGTCACAAATTTACATTTCTAATTTGATATATGATCCCCATTCACAATGTTCAATTTTTAATTAAATATAATTCACTCAATTTTAAAGATACAGGATATGCTGGTTTTTTTAATGATCTTGTTGCATTAAAAATAAAAATTTTCTGATTGATCATATTTATCTAAGGGGGTCGTATAAAAATTAAAAAAGTGTATCTTTTGAAAATGAATGGGAGGACTATTTTATTAACGTAGTCTTATTTCCTACCTTACTTTCAACATTTTTGCAATTTACATTGTCCACTTATCTCCAACAGGTAAAGAATTAAAGCATGTTTCAATCATTTTGGGACACCCTGTATAGCAAATCAAACTATTCATGGACCAATTTCGAGCTTTTTAACTCTTAGCATAGAATAACCAGTATTTGTAATGGCAAAGAAAACCTGCTCTGTGCCACAATTTTGTGAACCTCTATGAAGACCATTAAATTCAATTTTATCACATACTCAGCATCATATTTCATAACAATTGAGTTCAGATTGCAATGGCCAAGTTCATACTCACTGAATTGTATTTATGATCAGAGTATCGTGAAAATGCATTAATATTTGTGGCAGCTATGATATACACAAGAAATTGGCCACAGACAGATGACTAATAGATGGACATATAACTCTAAAAATAGTGAATTCAAAAGGTCCTAAAACATATATTGGTATAAAAATCTTGAAATTGAAAATTTTTATGAAAACAATACTTTATACTATTATATTCTATATAGACACATAATTCTTCCGTGAATTAGCAGAAATCTGCGAATTTCATTTTATTGATTGTCTGAATTCAATGAATATATTTTTATTTTTTATTATTCACGATTACAAAATCACAAAAAAAATTCTGACAAAGGGCAAAGTTCCAAGGGTCAATTGATGATTCATTTTCTTTCAATAACTACAGTGAAAATCCGCTCTTCAAATTGGTGCTCGCTATCTCTTTAATGATGTATCAATAATGAAAATGGCCATCTGAAAGCAGATACAAAAAAAAAAAAAAAAAAAAAAAAAAAAATGCTGAAACGATTCGCACAGATACTCCTCTCCTTTTGCCATCTGTAAACTGCAATATATAATTCTGGAACCCCTTTGCCTAGAATAATGGCTGTTGAACTGTTAGTACGAATTTTCCACTGTGTTTATGCACAAGAATATCATGTATTAAAAAAATCTACAAAAAATACTAATACTTGAGAATTTTTCTTTAAGAAAAGATTTTTTTCCCAATGTTATTGCTTTGCATTATATATCCTATCTCTAATCAAACATCAATGATGTAAAGGGAGAAGAAATCTAAACATCGCAGAAATGCACAGCATCATTTATTAGTGTTCACAGAAATTCAATGTCATCTCATTTCTGTTTTCAATGGACTTGCGTCTGTAGACATCGATATATAATTGCAGTGTTTAATAATATCTTGTCCGCTCCTGCCCCTCCTCCTCCTTCGCTCTTTATCGGAATAAGATGATATAATCTGTAGTCTCAGATAACCCATAAATTTCTGATTTTTTTATGACAATTAGATGAAACAAGGAAAGTTAGATATATTAGGAAAAGAAAATGGAGCACCGGCAAATCGCTAGTAAAGTTAAACGTAATAAATGCATTTCATGATAATATTTACCCAGAAATTTAAATATCACTAAATTTGTCATGATGTCAGATAGAAAAAAATATCAGGAAAAGATATCAAATGCTACAATCAGAAGGATTAACATTTGCATAAAAAGGCAAGATCGGAAGGAGGGAATTAACTCAAAATTGCCGCAAATTACAAATACAAAATATTCAGAAAAAAATAGCAATTTAGCTCGGCAGAAAAACTGCCGAGAAATTGAGTGGCTGATACTAAAATTTTTTTAATAAATATTTAAGAAATTAAATATTACTAAATTTATATTGATCCTCATTTTCAGATTTAAAAAAATCACCATAAATGAATTTTTTCTATGAATATTTATTATTAAATTCATCATAATTATCAATTTCAGTTTTAAAAGAAAAAAAATATCAGAATGCTATGATCAGGGAAAAAGAAATAAATAAAAATTGCTGCAAATTTCCGATTCAAATAGTCAAGAAAAATATGCCCCCCCCCCCCCCCCCCCCAAAGAAAAATAAATAAATTAAATAAAATAAAAATGAATGGTTAATCCCAATTAAAAAAAAAAAAAAAAAAACTAGTAAATTATAGCATTCGTCCACTAAAAAAATAACCTTTTAAAAATTGCTTACAAATGTTTCATCTGAAAATCTCTGGAATCAATTTAAAAATTGCAAAAAGCATCAAAATTAAATAAATTGGGATCATTAAAATCTCCTTAAATTCGTATTGTTTTTAAAGGAACTTAAAACTTTTTTTAAATGCTGCCTCTGAAATCCCAACAGTGAGAAATATTATCAAAAAGAAAAAATTACTTACTTCTTTCACCTTTTCTGAAAGAAGCAAAATAGAAAGAGACGCATTTTCACCAAGTATTGATGTTAAGTCAAACATGTCAAAATACTGGCTGAGAGCAAGAGTTGTGTATAGTTAATGATCTGGCAGGAATAGATGGGATTAAAGGGGTCAAGCATCATAATAAGATTAAAATCTATAAATATTTTTTTAAAATAATGTTTATTTCTAATATCATTTAAATTTTAAAATGCAACTTTCAATCATAATCTCTTTTCATCCAGCTTAATTTCTTTTTAAGCATGCCAGAACTATTAAAAAATTTATTCAAAAACACATCTAACTTAATCTAAGTATTTGTTTAACGAAAGTACAGATGTTGGCAGCTTCATGACCTTCTCCTTTACACAATTAATTTTGTAGTCTCGTGTATTATTGAGAGTGTACAAGCATTTTCTCCCATTTGTCTTTAGAGCTCCTGCTTATGTGCATTGTGTGTATAAATTAGCCCAATATTTTAAAGTGGCTCATTTTAAATATTGTGGTGTCGGAAAATGACTTATGCTTTCTTTCTTTACTTGATGAATAATTATTTTTATTTATTTATTCAGATTGATTAAAATTATCATTATATTTAGATTTGGCCTGATCATATAGCTTTTACCTAATAAAGTTACTTTTAAATATTAAAATTGTTTCTTTATTTGATTATTTCTTCTACTATTTGTTTGACCTATGCAAGTTACTTCATTGTTTATCTTTAATACACATACAAACAATTTATCACTCTAAAATTTCCACTTACCTTTTATACCTACATTAAAAATTGCATAGCCTTTAAACCTAATTAATTAATTGCAAAGAATTACAGCCAAATTTATGTTGAATGAGACCTTGTTTATTGACAACGTTTTAACTTAAGGACAAAAACAAACAAAAGAAGTTACTTTACCATCTTCTAAATTGACTTTACTTAAATTCCTAGTATAGTGGATAGTTTAGTAAATTGCAAAAAAATAAAATAAGACAAGAATAATTGAAACCCAAATTAAATAAACCCAGTTAACAACTTAGATACATATCCAGTAGTGGTGGTGTCGTGTCCACATGAGTCAGTCGCTTAAATAGATCCATGAATGAAGACCACGGCCCTGGCGATCGCAATGATGCTATGGGAGTAGAGCATCTTCTGTGGAAATTCCATGATGTTTTGAAGTGCTGCCAAAATGGCAGGACATGTAAAGACATATTCAGGAGAGAGTTCAGTTTCGGGACAGTTTCTACTGTCCCTGTAGACCCTAGCTCTATTTTCATCGATTTTCATACCCCTGTAGTGACGTGTACAAAGCCTTACAATTGTTTTTATGATGATTCTTTCTTCATTTATTTCACAGATTTGGTCACTTTCTTGAATTGAGCATTCCCTAAGTCTGAATCTTGCCATTGCATTCGCATCGCCAAAGGTGGCGCAATTTACGTGGCCACTATTTAGGTGTCTCGCTTCTTTGACCAGATTGTCGGCAATCTCATTTCCCTCGATATTAACATGTGCAGGAATCCATTTCAGGGTGCAACTTTTCTCTAGTTTGATCCTGTCAAGGAGGAGATGCATATCACCAGCAAGTCTTGAGCATCCTAATTGGATTGCCTCAATGGCAGCCTTAGAATCACTAAAGATAACCAGGCCATTAGCTCTATCGGAATTCGAAAGAGAGATATAGATATTCAGAGCTTCCTGTATTGCAATAAGTTTGCTGGTGTAATTGGATGCAATGAGGCCCGCTCCAATTTTTTTCTGTATAATTTTGTCATTTGGTAAAATGAGGTGTATTCCAGATCCTCCATTTAAAATGGTTTCATCAGAGGAGCCATCAGTATAGGCATGAATAAGAGTCTCCCTAGAAAAGGATTCAATCGTTTTAGCTCTTTTTGGCTTTGATGGTATCTGCCAATTTTTTCTTTGAACAAGGATCCAAAAGTTGCGTGTTTAGTTTAGTATTATCAGGGAGGTAAGAAGGAAGAACCAGTTCTTGATAGATCTCAAATTTGCTGTTTTCGAGGTTATGGTTTCTCCTTATTTCTTGGTCAAATTGAAAAGGGGATGAACGGTTGAGTCTTATCTTACCTGTGCAATTTTCAAAAGTCTGTCTGGATATACGTTCCAAAGTTTTACTCCTAGCCTTATTTGTAAATTTGATGGTATTATACATTCTCCTTCTTTCAAGTGTTTCAAGACCACATTTGCGCACAATTTTTTCATTGCATGTAGAGGAGACAGCTCCCGCTATGATCTTAGCAGCTCTTGCCTGGACCCTTTCTAGTTTATCCAGGGCAGTCCTAGAGGCGTGGTCCCAAATGGGCGACGCATATTCCAAAATAGGTCTCTCACTAACGAAGTGTAAGTAGTTTTAAGAGTTTTAGGCAGAGCTCTCCAGTCTGTGTCACATAGACTTTTGATGATATTTAATTTCTTAAGAAATCTATTGGCACAGTTTTTAATGTGCTCAGTAAAACGAAGTTCTGTGTTCATAGTCATTCCCAAGTATTTAGGGTTTTTCAGCATAACAAGCGGGGTGCCGTTAATGTAGATTTTAGGATTTAACTGTTTTCTATGTTTTCTAGCTGTTGTGATGATGCTGAAATTTGTTTTTTGGGTATTGATCTGCAGCTTTAATGTCTTCGACTAATTCATAATGCCATTTAATGAATTGTTTATAGATTTCTCAGACTCTGAAATTCTGTTGTCAGTATGCCATATAGCTATGTCATCAGCATAGCAAGCAACCCTTGTACCCTTAGTAAGGTGTGGGTGAATGTCATTTACATACATCAAGAAAAGCAGGGGGCTAAGTACAGATCCCTGGGGACACCTGCAAAAGTTTTCCTGTCTTTAGATAGTATTCTGTTATATCACACTCTAATTCTTCTATTTCTCAAGAAGTCGACAATCCATATCAGGGCATTGCCTGTAATTCCATGTTGATATGCGATTTGTATGAGTTTTTGCCTCCATACTGTATCAAATGCTGAGGACATGCCCAGAAAGACAGCAATGATCTTTTTGGTAGGTGTTTCCTGAATAGCCATCTATAATAGACTGGCTTAAATAAAAAAGCTGGTCTTCAATGGAGTGCTGTTTTCTGTATGCAGTTTGATAGAAATTTAGTCTTTTGTTTTTTGAGAGCTCTTCCATAATTCTGGAATGACTGATTCTTTCTGAAATTTTGCATAATACACTAGTAAGAGCAATCGGTCGATAGTTTTTATATTCTGTGGCTGATATGTTTGGTTTTAGCAGAGGAACAATAATAGAGGTTTTCCATGACTTTGGAAGTTTACCCCCTTATCCATGTGGTATTGATTATCTTAAGAAGATGTTCTTTAGCTGTTTTACCAAAATGCCTAATCATTTCTCCAAAAATGAGATCAATGCCAGGAGATTTCTCTGCGGCAGTGCCTCCAATAGCTGTTTCCAGTTCTTGTCTAGTGAAGTCCTGAGTAACGGAATCATCATGTCCATATTCTCAGGCCTCCCAAAGGATCTTTTTAACATATCTTTTAATATTTTTGTCTTCTTTTTGAAATGTTATCCTGCTTACATTGCCATATGTGCCAACTCTACTGAATTTGGCGGGAGACTCTCGATTTTTGAGTGTTTCTCCCGATTTCCCGCTTTTGAAGACACATCTCCCGATTTTAATGATTTTTTGAAAAAATCCCTACGTTTAGGGATTATATCCCCAAAATTTTCCCTATAAAAGGGATTTTTTAGCTAAGTGGGGAAATTTTTTTGTATTTGATCAAAAGTACGCCCATAAGATTACAGATGCAGGCGTGAAAAACTCTCTGGATTTTGGCCTGAGACTCTGGATTTTTCATTACTTCTCCGGCCTCCGGATTATTAACGAAATTCTCCTGCTTTTTTTAAAATTTGAAATGTATCAATTAACAAGACATGGTATAATTCCTCAGAAGCGCTGATTTTCCACTTTTTTAGCACTGATTTCTACCATTCCCGGGATCGTAGCAAATCCATAATAAATTGCAGGGTAATGCCAATCAAATTAACATAGATTTACGTCTGCGTGTAATGTAAATTAAGATATCGATCGCTTATTTTATGAAAGTAATAAATATACTTCTTCAAAGGTTGTCTAATACAGCATCAATCACTAAAATGTTATTTTGTTCATTAATTTCGCATTAACACACATTGCGCAATTCAGTTTGTTATGTTGTGCTTAGATTCAGAGATTTTTATTTTCTAAGATTTTTAATGTTCAAAATTCGTAATTTTCTCCCTTCCCTTCAAAATTCTAAATTAATTTATGGTTATTGAGTATTTCGGCGATTTATCTCCCTTAAGTTTATTTATCATCCCTTTCATGCATTTTTATATTCCAAATTACGCACGTGAAGTATCTACAAACGCTAAATGTATCCATAGAGTCCTTTACTAATTTGCCTGTGTCTCTGTAATTTTCTTTTTCAGCCTTATACCTTCACTTTCGAGCAGCAATTATATTCCTCTGAAAGTGAAAAATACACACCTTTTAAGCTTGGATTTGGCCGTTTCATGGCTTATCAGTAGAGATGATGTTCATTCCAGATGTGTTTGGGGTGGCGAGGAGCATTTCGTAGGGTTGGCGTAACGGAACAATGAACTTTGGCGGGAAAACGTGGTAGCTAGCTTGGCGGCATTTTCATGCCGCGCAGTTCATTGCGAAGTATCATTTTTTTAATTCCCCAGGGGTATGCATAGGCGCTCTGTGTGTGGCGCAAGTTTTTTCACTCGCCAAGATTGTTGGCTCTTGGGAGGTGGAAATTTGGTTAGCAAGCTTTTAGTTTGAACCTGAGCAGGTCAGAGAGGTGGTAAAAAATTTGGAGTGCTGCACCCGGGGTTGCCAGAAAGGTGTTTTGGAGGCCATGGACAATTCTTACGTCAGCTTAGTTTCTTTGAATTTACGAAGTGATGGCTTTAATAAATTACGATGCAACAGAAATCCTTTGATCGGAATGATTCTGAGAGGTATGGCTAAGATCTTGAAATGTGCTTCTATTGGTGACATTGTGTCTATCAAAGTCCAAGTTGATGCTGACACAGTTACCTTTGTCTATGAATCTCCTAATCAAGAAAAAAGTGTTATAAAATTCTCATGTAAGCTTAGTTTCTTTGAATTTACGAAGTGATGACCTTAATAAATTCCGATGCGACAGAAATCCTTCGATCGGAATGGCTCTGGGAGGTATGGCTAAGATCTTGAAATGTGCTGCTATTGATGACATTGTGACTATCAAAGTCCAAGTTGATGCTGACAGTTACCTTTGTCTGTAAATCTCCTAATCAAAAAAGCGTGATCCAGTGTTCATAACGGGCCCATTTAAATCTACATTTTTGTCAAGGGGGTTTGTTAAAGTGAATTAAATCTACATTTTCATCAAAAGTGTTTCATGCATCAGTATCACCAAAGTGCGTTCACTTTTGTTCAGTGGTGCTGCCCTCTGTTGTGAAGAAAAAAAAACTTTATTTGTTTTTCATATTTTATTTTTAAGATTTCTTTTTATTTTTAAAGTCATAAGTTAATTTAATTTTACTCTTAATATAAGTTAATAAAGGTTTCTTTTTGTTGTATTAATATTCTCTGTTTCTTTTTACCATTTGATATTACATTGCTTATTACACTTCAATATTAATGTTTCTAACTTATTTTAATAATGTTTCTTTTTCTAATTGCATTTCCTACAGTTTGGCCTGTGCATATTACTTAATTATTTACCTTTTAAAAATTATCAACAATCAACTCATTTTCCAAAACTTCACTTACCTTTAACCCAGAATTAAATAGAGCACAGCCAACAAAGAAACTCAAAAGAAAAACTCAACTCAATTATATGTTAAACTAAAACTTTCTTTATTAACACTTTAAATTCATGAACAAAAACATCTTCCAAACTGTTAAACTTAAAAGAATCGTATAGTGTATTATTAAAGTACATTGCGATGATTAGAAAAGAACAAATAAAACCCAAATCAAATAACCCAGTTATCAATTTTAAATCCCAGGTTCAGATTCCACTCTGGTCTGCCTGAGATGTCCACCACTAAAAATGCTAAATGAATATCTCAAAATAATAAAAACAAAAACAAATTGTGAATGATAAAATTACAAATGATTAAAATTCAGAATAATAAAAGCAAACACTAAATGGTAAAATGTAAACTCTCAATTGGTACATGTATCAAAATTATTATTCTCAAAGGTACAAAAAAAAAGGAAAACGAAGCTGTCCGTATCAAAAGGAATTCACCACAGATAAAAAGATTGAAATGCCGAACAGATTCTCAGTCGCAGCCCCTTCTATAACAATAATTATCATTTGAGCAGCGAAGATTCTAGTTGGTGAATATAGATGGCAGCACCAAACCCGATAACAGCTTGCAAACAAGTTGCACTTGCATAACACACACATTTAAAACCAAAGAAGACTGGTTGCATGGAAAAAGCACTTATGAAGGAGGCAAGGAAACACCTAGGTTCCAATCCCTCCAGGAACCTGAAAGCTGTACGTAAACACACTGATGAATTGTAGTCTGGCACATAGACGGCAGTCGAATACCACTTTTGATCAATGCTGGCAGTAGGACGGAATTTCACTTTTGATCAATGCCGGCAGTAGAACGGAATTTCTCTTTGAGCAAGAATTTTACTTTTGGTACAATATTTTTTTTTTTGAAAATCGAGCACCATCTGTAATACCGGCAATATAACAGAATCGCCAGTTTGACAAAGATCACGGTTGGGAGGAAAAGGCCTGCCTTGAACAAGGCTACACTCTGATGAAAAATGAAGATATTCAAACTCAAAGGTAGCTGAATCTGCATCGACTTGGGCTTGGATTGTCACAACGTCATCATTAGAAGCTCATTTCAAGATCTTAGTCGAGGTTCGTTCCCATCGAAGATTTCCGTTGCATCGGAATTTATTCAAGCCATCACTTCGTAAATTCAAAGAAACTAAGCTTACGTGAGGATTGACCATGATCTCCCAAAACACCCTTTAGGTGAGTGTCCCAGGAGCTCAGCATGAGCCCTGGACGCAGGACTTAAAAATCCTTCAATCTCTCTTCTCTGCTGCTCAGAATCGAACTCCCCACTTGCCAACCAAATTTTCGCTTCCCAGGAGACGCCAATCTTGGCGAGTGAAAAACTTGCGCCGCACACAGAGCGCCTCACATACCCCGGGGAATTAAAAAAAAGGACACTTCGCAACGAACCGCACGGCCCGAAAATGCCGCCAAGCTATCTACCACGTTTTCCCGCCAAAGTTCATTGCTCCGTAGCGCTAACCCTACGGAATTCCTAGGCACCCCAAAACATCTGGTATGAACATCAACTCAACTGATAAGCTATGAAATGGTCAAAAAGGAGCGTTATTTTTCGCTTTCAGAGGAATATAATTGCTGCTCGAAAGTGAAGGCGTAAGGCCGAAAAGGAAAATTACAGGGGCACAGGCGAATAAAGGATTCTATGAATACATTTAGCGTTTTTAGATACTTCGCGTGCGTAATTTGGAATATAAAAATGTATGAAAGGGATGATAAATAAACGTTAATTCGAAATAAATCGCCGAAATATTCAATAACCATAAATTAATTTTGAATTTTGAAGGGAAAGGGGAAAATTATGAATTTTGAACATTAAAAATCTTAGAAAATGAAAATCTCTGAATCTAAGCACAACACCTCTATGTGTACCCTCTAGAACGTCCCAGCCAAAATGGGAACTTTTCTAAAATGATAAAAGCATTGGTTGTGTCTTCAATTAGATTGGCATTTTGAAGTTCAAATAATAACTTATATACAATATTTGCACACTCTTATCTCTATATATACATAAGTCCTTATTTGAAATTATTGTGTTTGTTTTGATTATTTTGAGGCTTATTATCTAACATTAAGTTTTTGGTGAACAGCTCTGACAGACCAAACTCTGGTCTTCAGACCAGAGTGGAATCTGAGCCTGGGATTTAAAATTGATAACTGGGTCTTGAATTTAAATTTAATTGATGTAATTTTAAATGCAATGTACTTTAATTATCCACTATACGAATTTTATTTAATGTTAACAATTTGGAAGATGTTCTTTACTCGTAAATTAAAATGTTGTTAATAAAGATAGTTTCGTTTAATATATAATTGAGTTGAGTTTTCTTTTCTTGTTGGCTGTGCTCCATTTAATTTGGGTTTAAAGGTAAGTGAAATTTTAAAGAATGTGTTGATTGTTGATGTTAATATTTAAAGATAAACAACAAAGTAATGTGCACAGGCCAAACGTAGGAAAAGCTATTAGTAAAAGAAACATTATTGAAATAAATTAGGAACTTTAATATTGAAGTGTAATAATAAATAATAAAAAGAAACAATATAAATTATTTATGTTTTACTCTTTTACGTTTATTTCGGAACTGAGCATTCCAGCCTGTTTGGATTTAGAGCGCGATGGTGGGACATGTGTTCTTTAACA
Organism: Amaurobius ferox; assembly: GCA_951213105.1. NCBI lineage: Eukaryota > Metazoa > Arthropoda > Arachnida > Araneae > Amaurobiidae > Amaurobius > Amaurobius ferox. The sequence goes on from OX578146.1 coordinate 12,287,217, forward strand.
TAAATTTTATATAATGGTTAGGGATATGAAACTCGATTTTTTTTTTCTTCTGTGTTGCTTACTAATTGCACATGTCACAGGCATATCTAGCCGAAATTATTTAAATGAGAAATATATATTATATTTATTATTTACATTTAAATGAATTTTATAATTTATAGTTAAATGAATAAGGAAAGTCATGTTTGGATGAAACGGATACTAAATTTTGGGTTTCTTTTATGAAGTGACTGAGGTTAGCTTTATTTAGATTTCAGTAATTCATATTAAGAATTTTTAACTACTTGAAGTTTTTCAATTAGTTTAAATTTTAAGTCGAGTTATGTAAATTTTTTTTTCGGAAGTAGTTTAGTAAATAATGTTTGGATTTATTTTTTTTTTTAAAAAGGGAGTGCACCTGCTCTTAGAAAAGATGCATAGAAACATTTTATTATTTCGGGAAGTATTTACTTAATTATTGGGTCCCAAGAAAATTAGGGGAGTCTGCTGTGGTATGTAGGAGTTCCGGTTCGCTACAGTTTGGTTCAGTTTGAGTATTCCACAAGCAGTTATGGTAGTTTTCCTTGTGGCAGAGATGAGTTATTGTATTTATATGTAATTAGGGGATTGGAACATTCATTATGCCAGGCATTAGCTATATTGAGAATTCTTTCACAAGGAACGACAGGGAAGTTTGATTGATATTAATATGTAGTAGGTAGCAGACCCTTGAAAAAGGGCCCCCATGACCCGAGATGATGCGCACATAGTTTTCCACAGCTCAAGTATTCCCAATAATCAGTGATGACATCCTTCTTCGATAAAATTGTGCCTTTGCATCACCGGAGTCAATCACTCCGCTCATAAGCTCTTTGCATTGGAATTTTTGACAACTGAATGAAAAATGTGACAGCAGAATGAAAATTGCCACTGGTCTCGCTCTGCCACCACTGTGTTGTACTCCTCTAAAGCTTTTGTTGCCGAATCGCCTATTTTTGAGTCCAGTGCCAACATCTATTTTGCCAATGAGTGAGTCATGTGCCGTCATTTGTTTTGCAAAAGGAATTCATCACCGTGTGCCGCGGCGGTTCTGCTTGTCTCGAGTTTTGGAGGTGTGTTTTAGTGTTCCTCTCACATCAATATCTTCTAAAATGTGTTTTCAGCAAGTCCTTAGTGTTCCACTCATCATTATCTTCAAAGTGCACTCTCAGCAAGTTTTTTTTTGTTTTGGTGTTCCACATGTTGATTGTCATAATCACTTTTGTTCAGTGGTGCTGCCATCTTATATGCACCCTTTAGAAACATCCCAGCCAAAATGGGAACTTTTCCAAAAATGAAAAAGCCTTGGCTGTGAATAAATAGATTTGCATTTTGAATGATAAAAATTAATAGGAATTTTAATTAACACTCTTACATACAAACATAGTTTGCACATTCTTATTTTTATATACAGTAAAATCATTATTTGAAATTATACATTGTATTTACTATTTAAGTTTTAACATTTTTTGGTTGTGGACAGCTCATCCAGACAGACCAAACTCTGGTCTTCAGACCAGAGTGGAATCTTAACCTGGGATTAAAATTGATAACTGGGTTATTTAATTTGGGTTTTAATTGTTCTTTTCTTATTTTCGCAATGTACTAACCTATCCACTATATGATTCTTTTTTAAGTTATAACAATTTGGAAGGTGTTTATTTTTGTCCTTAAGGTAAAGTGTTGTTATAAAGCAAGTTTTAGTTTAACATAAAATTGGTTGTGTTCTTGAGTATTTGGAAGAAAATTTGAAAAATAAATAATAAGCATTTTTTCGTTACAACACTATTATAGTTTTCCAAATTATGTAATGGATTAATTCAATTTTATTTATTATTTTACTAAGTGCTTTGGGTGATTGTAGTGTAAGTCATGTTTCAGTTGTAGTGTAAGTCACACATATTAATTTAAATTAAAATTATTTGAAAACACTTCTAGTCTACACCTGTCCCCCGATTTACACGGAAGATAGGTTCTGCACAAAACCGTGTAAATTGAAATCTTGGATTTTGCTAAGTAAAATCGTGTAAAACGAAAATAACCCAAAAATGTGCATGATTCAGTCATTTATTTAAGTAAAACAAAAGAAAGACATCTTAGAAAACTTCAAATTATACTTAGTTTATAAAACAATAATTGATCGGGATTCACTTTTGAGTTTGGTCTTCTATCCATATCACTAAGGTTTTTTCCATATTTTCCATTGTAACATCTCTAACATGTGAAGTTGTACTCATACTGCTGCAGGTTCCAGCTGCTACACTTTTTCTAATGAAGTCTTCATTTTTTCTTATTGTCCTTATTGTGGCTTCATTCATGGAGTAAAATTTAGCAACATCCGTTACTCTTTCTCTATTACGTAGACAGTTTAATATTTGAATTTTAGTTTCTAAAGAAATAACTTTACTTTTCATTTGATTTTTCTTCAAATCCTTTGACATTATAGAACTTTAACAAATTTATTCAAACTATAAAGATGCACGAAAAACTATAGATGTTGAAAACTTTCCAGTTCAAAAGATAAACGCACAATAATATAAGCTTTTCTGCTAACATGTTTCTGTACTATGTACTTGCATGATAGCTTTACTGTTGTGAAATACATACGGGGATTCCCCTATTATGGGGATTTCCCTATACAGGGATTCCCCTAAATGTATATATTTTTACAACACCGGGAATCCCCTGTTTTCATCAGTGTTACCAAAATAATAAAATTAAAAAATGTCATCAAATCTTTGTATAGGCGTATATGGAGCGGAATATACATTTTTATAAATTTTTTTAAATCTGTTAATTTATTAACCTTGTAAAAGCGAAATCTTGTAAAGCAAGTGCCGTGTAAATCGGGGGATAAGTGTAATTTATTTTTTACTGGCTAAACTTCAAACCCTATGCAACAAAACTGACATAACAGAATTTTTTTTTAACAAAGCATGAGAAAGTAAACATAAATTGAAATGAAATCCAAAAAATCATGTCCTTTCATGTAGTCACATTGTGACATTTTTATTTTTAGAAATTTAAGTAAAATAAAATAGACAAAGTTTACATTGTCAAAAAATAGAATATAAGTCTAGTGTGCCAACTAACACAAAAAGTTTTTTTCAAACACAAATTACTTTTCTTATCTAAGCTTACAATATGGTATAAATTGTCAAATGTAGTATAAGTCATGCATGGAATTAGCCTATTGAGAATAAAAATAACAAAAACAAATGATTGTAAACATTAATGCAGATTAAAATAATAGGGGAACACTAAATTGCCACTTGCAGTCCCCAATGACATGATCAAATTCATAAATATAAATTTAAATAAACTTCAAGCTTAAGACTTCACTGATTTTGTATTCTATAAAAATTTCTATTATTACAACTAAAATTTCAAGTTATAAATTCAAAGTCTGTAATAACGATGCAAATGCCAACAAAAATAGATTCATAAAAGTTGTTGAAATTAAAATACTCATTTAGTGAAATTGTAGGGGAAGACCCAGGCCACCCGACTCACTCTAGGGTATTAGCAGCAGGATGAGTGGTCGACTAAAAAAAAACTCAAGGGGGAGAAATATTTCCCTAGTTCATACGTGTTGAAAAACTATAATCATTATCTTGACGACACAAAACTTGTTGACACTGCAGAAAAATCATGTTGAAATGCCTGTGAAATTGGTCGGTGACACACACTTTCAAACTCGAGACACAGCAGAACCTCTGTGGCACAGGGTGATGAACTTTTTTGGCAAAATAGATGACAGCACAGAATGACAAATTTATTGGCTAAAAGATGTTGGCAACGGACTTAAAAATAGGCGAATCGGCAGCAAAATTTCAGCAGTGTACAACACAGCGATGGCAGAGCAAGATCAGTGGCATTTTACATTCTGTTGGCACCGCGCTAAAGTTGTTAAAAATTTCAAACGCTAAGAGCATAAGTGCGGAGTGATTGACCCCGGTGGTGCAAAGGCACAATTTTATGGAAAAAGGATGTCTTCGCTGGTTTGGGGGAATACTTGAACTGTGAAAAACATATTTACACATCGCCTCGGAATGCAGGTCCTCTTTTTACGAGCCCCGGCCCGAGATTCCTCAAAGCTTTCAACTTCCTCCTTCCGATGCTCTAGATCGAATGCCACGCCAACAAAATTCTTGGTTCCTAAGAGCTGCCAAACTTGGTGAGTAAAATCTTGCGTCTCACACAGAGCGCCTATGCATACACCTCGGAATAAATATGATGCTTTGTCAAGAACTGCATGGCTTGAAATTGTCGCTAAGCTCTATCTACCATATACGGCAAACCCAATGGAATGTTTAGCACCCTGTTCGCAGCTGGTCGGAAATAAGCTGTGAAAGGGTCCAATTTTCTATTAAAATGCGTGCTATTTTTGCTAACTCTTGAATGAAGTGAAATTAAATGAACTTAAGGGAAAAAACGAAGCCGCGGATTAGTAAAAGATTTGAAAGGTATTTAGCATTTGTAGGCACATTGCTCATAATTTTGAATAATGGAAACATGAAAAGGATAATAAATTAACATTAAAAGGGGATAAATCGCCGAAATATACAATAACAACAAATTAATTTAGAATTTTGAAGGGAAAGGGGAAAATCATGAATTTTTGACTATTAATTAATTAGGAAAAGTAGCATCAATAAGAACCCAGCATAACAATATCGAGTTATTTTTATAGTGTACTAACATAAATTAATAAATATTTTACTAAACGAAATAATTTTTCACATAAATGATTACACAATTCATTTTCCAGAGTCCACAAGTATCTTTTTCCATCCATCTCCATCCTTTAATTATTACACAATATGTAAACTAAACTTGCGTATTGTCATATTTTGATTAATTTTAAAGAAATATTTTGCATAATTAATCAAGTATTATGAGAGTTAATTATGATGGAAGTAAAATGATTCTTATAGTTAACTAACATTCTCATGCAGTTTTTATAATACTTGGGATTATCAAAAGGTTATTATGTTTTTTCTAACTTTATTCTAAGATATAATATCTTTTTTGTTAAACAGTAAATAAAAAGGTAAAAATAAGTTAATAAAATTTTGTGAAAACATATTTAGTTAATCTCGTACAGAAAAATAAAATTATGTTTTAATAATCAGTTAAAAAAATACTAATCTTAGTTTTACATGATACTAATTAAATTTATATGATTAATACATAGCACTTGGTTGTATATCGGTGTTATTTGAAGAAATTTGCAATTTTAAGAAGCTGCATAATTGATATATTGGTATTTCAAATAAAACATTTTACTTCAGATCTACTTAATATATGACCTGTATCAATTTATTATTTTATGTATACACTTGAACTTTTTTAACTTGAAGTCCAAGGTAAATGTAAAATAATTTGAGTTATAGTAACATGCGGTGCATGCAAACTTTCGTTTGGAAAATTAATTTTAATTCGAATTATCGAAACTTTGAGTTATGGAAGTTCGAGTTACAAAAGTTCAACTGTATATGAATATAATTTCTTACACTAGGAGATGAAAAAAATTTTTTTTTCAGCTAATCTCTTGCTTAGCCAATCACATGTCTGATAGTATGAGAATGTAATAAATGAATCTTTACTTTTAATCCTAGTCAATGCCAGAAAACTTTCTAGTTTTAAATAATAAATGTATACAGCAAATAAGTCAATATCTCTGTTAAATGCACACTGTGAACATGAATAATGAAAATAAATTGCAACTTGCAATCACAAAAAGAAAAAAATATTTGAGCTTAACGTCAAAATCAAAGCTCACAATTACAAATCATTCATCAAAACAAACAGTCACAAAAAAAAATTAAATATATATATCTGCTGAATGCAAACCCTAAGTTTTTCAATAAACTTTTAGTGTAGTTAAATATATCTGCTGAAATGGAAACCTCTGTCATAAAAGTACACTACAATATACTTAAAAGCTGCATTTTGAAATAAATCTATCTCTGTGTTAAATGCAAACCGATATCAATTAATAACAATCAGTTAATAATAATTAGTACTTAATTTTTTTTTAAACTCATGTCAGTTGAGCATAATTTTTTTCATTTAAAAGAAATTTTGGGTTTGGTTTGACTGTCTGGATTGGCAAATTAAAGAAAAATAATAAAATACTTTTATCTAATTAGTATGGTCATTGCTTCTAGACACATCCGATTGTCCCCAGAAGTCTATATTTTTGGGGTTTGCAAAAATTGTTCATACTTTTTGATCATAATTTTATATGCCAGGCATATTTAATGGCATTTATACATAAATATAGCACCATTCTGTATTTATCATTTTGCATTTTTTAGAAATGTGCAATAATAAAATTAAAGATTGTATAAAGTCTTATGACATGACTACAGCTGATGTGAAAAGTTTAGACATAGTCATAAAATTGTTTTTGCGAAAGAAGTGCATCAACCACAACTACTAAAAGCATTTTATCGTATGCATTCATAATAAAAAAAATGGACAGGATTCAATAAATACAATATGTAATACAAAAGATTCCAAAATGCTATGTGTAAAGTTTAGATACAATTTCCTTTAAATCTATTAGGAAATAATAATAAAATATATAAAGGCATTTCTAATGGTTAATAGTATTTCTATCATTGTATATAACTTCATAAATACACATTTCTATCGAAGAAACAAAGTTTTGCATAATATTAGGACTGATTTCATACATGATTTATGTATGGCGTCTTTCAAATCTTCCATCGAAAAGTTCTGCTTTCCAACTGCATACACTGTGCAGCGTAGACTTCCACATAAATTTCCAATGGGGTTCAGAATCTGGGCTCAGATCTCTCCAGTCAATATATTTTGCTATTGGAGCCATATTTTTGCTGAATTTAAAGCATGGGTGGGTGCACAATCTTGATTAACCCTTTCGAGAAGACAGTCTTGAATACACGCTATCAATCAATGCATGGGTGCGTCAACCATCCAGAAAAGGTTAAAAACTCTATTTGAACCTCCCAGCAAGTCACCAAACGAATTAAATTGCTCTCAAGAGTATGTTGGTGATCTTTGAATTTTCCATTTAAAAATGTTAAGAGAGGTTTGACCATTAAATTCAAATCCACCCCACACCATTATGAATCTGCTACCTTGCTGTCTACTAAAAAACTTATAAATTCTCTCCATAAGTCATGCCAATATGATGCACAGCCATGAAAACCAACAAGATTCCACTTATTTTCATAAAAAAATATTACACACTAGCCGCCTTCGGCGACCAGCCTGTTCGCTACCCTTGAAAATTCTGACCGTGGCAAACTCGCTGGTGCGACCTACCAGAAAGGTGTAAGGTAACTATATGGATAGCCAGGAAGTGCCACCCAATTTAGACCAGAACCCAGTGGGGGAGGCATCCACAGGGACCATACCCTCCTTCCCCTACCACCAACCTCTTGGAAGGACTTACGGACCCATATGTTTAACGTGATCGTACTTCGCATGAACACGGCAGCAGTTTTGGCAGTGGCGAGAATCGAACCTGTGCCTACCGAGTGCAATTCCTGTGTGCTAACCACTGGGCTACCGCACCCTTTGCGACAATCTCCATAACTTTAAAAGTAATGTATTTCGAAAATAATAATTGATTCTAATAAAATGGATGAATAATTTATTAAAAAAAAATGGATGGTTTGTTTTAGTTTAATGACGTACATTCATTGATATACATTCAAATATTGAATGTTCCATTTCGCTATTGCTTATTCAGAACTTTGACCTCCCCCCCTATTACATAATTTTCTATCCCGATATACAATCACCGATGTAAACACCGTCCGTTTCCGCTCGCAGCGCGCGGGCATGGGAGGAAAAATTATTTTGCCGGCTTGCCGCCGAGAAATTTAAAATCAGGATTGGGCTGCTATTTATAATTATTTCTTGACCAGATTGGGCTTGTAAGAAAGTCAGATCTTTGAGCTTTCTTAAAATGAAAATTATTAGTCGAAAATCTTGGAACTTTTTCCGATGCGAGGATTTAAAAACGAAAGTTCGTTTTTTTGAGCCGAAAGTGACTTTTGTTTTAAAATCTTTTGTTAAAAATATTAGAAATTGAAATTGAGATTTGAAATTGATATATTTTTATTCACAATTGTCTGCTCTTTCCGGTGGTGTGATTTGTTTTTTTCTACGATGTCTGGATGGTGGAGAAAAAAAGGGGAAAAAACAGTCGAAATCACATAAAACATTAAATAACAAAATTACCCCCCCCCCCCCCCCTCCTCCGGGTCTCCGATTGCCAAATTTCTTAGCTCTGCGAAGTGCGGTTGCTGAGCCTAAGACAGACAGATATTGCTTTTTATTATTTAATATAGCCATTTATTACTTTTGGACATATGCTTCCATGCCCACTGTATAGCTGCTAACTCTACTGGATTTTCCGGGAAACTCTCGGTTTTGATGATTTCTTCCAGTTTCCCGATTTTTAGTGAGAATCTTCCAGATTTTGTCAATTTTTTTTAGAATACCCTAAAGTTAAGGATTTTTTGTCAAAAATTCTCTGTCAAAAGGAATTTCGATCGGACTTGTGGCCACTATTTTGTTTTTTCCGACATTAACCTAGTACCAGTACTAAGTTACATCATTTTCACTTTATTGATGGATGAGTCATTCTGAAATTAAGTGAAAATTTGACAATCAAACTCTTTTGAGGAAAAAGAATTCAACTTTTATTCTAAAATCAAGGACAACCAAATAAGTGTTTAAAAAGTCATTTATTAAAATCTCCTTATTATGACATACACAATTATATAGCCAAAGTGCTTTTGGACATTATCATGTGAGAACAACAAGTGCCTAAATGTAGACCATACCCTCCAGGCAAAATTTACATATGTTAACTACATACAAAATTGCATACATCAATTGCATACATCAAGAACCAAAACGGGGTCAAAATTACAAATAGAATTACGGTAAATATAAATAAAAAGGAATTCATAATGTAAAATATTGTGGGGGTTATTGCAGCTAATTAAAAGAGTTATTGACTTGATTATTTAGTAAATTGTTATTAACCTTATATTTATCTGAACGGATACGATTAAATAACGTAGAAACTAAGCTTGTTCCTATTTCTGATCTTATGTCATATAAATCTAGTCTTCCTTATCACACAATGATTTTTTATCCCCTAATTCATTTTTGCTATGAATTTAATTTCAAGCCTGCGCATTCTACTGTTACGTTTTTTAATCGTATCCATTCAGACAATAACAATGAGGTTAATAACAATTTCAGAAGTCAGGGTAGGGTGTATGTTGTCCCCCTTTTATCTCCCGATAATAACTTCAAGTTCTAATTAGCAGTACTAAATATACTGTCTGTATTTGTTTAGCTAAACGTGCTCACGATGTTAAAAATGGTAAACCATCCACAGTTCTTGCTCAGTATGTTATTAACGATAATTTTCAGCCTATGTTTGATAAAAATTTTCTTTTAATTAGCTGCAATAACCCCCGTAATATTTTACATTATGAATCCCTTTTTATTTATATTTACCATAATTCTATTTGTAATTTTGACCCCGTTATGACCCTTTGTTATGCTTGATGAGTCATTCTTGACTCTCTGCGGGTCAAGCTTTTACATGATTTTTTAAAAATTCAATAGCAGTTGCTTTTCAATTTTGTTGACATTCATGTTGGTTATTAAACTCTATTTCTTATTCTAATATGCATTTTTATGATTATTTATTTTATTTCGTTGTTTTTTAAAAGATTATAAATATATAAATTGATGTATGTAATTTTGTATGTAGTTGATATATGTCAATTTTGCCTGGCGGGTATGGCCTATATTTAGGCACTTGTTCGCACTTTATTTTACTTCGCCACTGATGACGGACATGATCATGTCCGAAAGAGCTTTGACTATGTGATTATGTACATCATAGTAAGGCGCTTTTAATAAATGACTTTTAACCACTTATTTGGTTCTCTTTGATTTTAAAGTTTATTGGTTGGCATGTTTACCATGCTGTTTATTAAACTTTTACTATTTATTTTATGATTTTGTGTTCCTGTTAAGTCAATGAAGCTGTACAAATCTCGAACAGAGATCAAGAAAGCATTTTATATCAATAAAGATTAGTGTCACCTTCATGTGTACAATGTTGACATGGAGGTGACATATTTGGGGTTTAACTTGAAAAAATCATAACTTTTGCACACAGCATTGTCATGCTGCTTGGATAACATAAAAATACACAATTCAGAATAATTTTGATAATTATCTGTTATTTTAAAAACTGGCCTAATTAATGAGGCTATGGAGGTGACATTTGATAAAAGTTCTCTCCGTTTTTATAAGTACTTTGAATTAAAACTTGAGGAAATGAGAGATAGCTTACCTCTTAAAATAGATATCTAGCTAACAAAATGATTAACTGTAGCTGCATCTCACTGTAAAGGTTCTGAACCTGCCTTCTAGGGTATTTTTGTAGAATTATAAGAATTTTCCATGGATGGGACCTTACTTTTAGGGACTAAACTTTGAGTCCACAAGAGAAAGCTTTTTATTATTTTTCAACCCTTTCTTCGAAAAATGAAGAAAATAACGTTTCTTAATTAATTTTGATTACCTTATTTAGTTTTTTCCCCGTATATTTTAGAAGGAATAGCTACAATATTATACTAAAACAATCATGGGGACATACCATGGAGGTGACATCCAGTACGTTTTGAAAATCTTTTAAACAGTAAAACCACATTATTATCCTAAAATTCAGTTGAAATAAAACAATTTGATACACCTTAATTACTTAAATGAATATTTGATTATTTATTTAAATAAAGTTTTGAAAAAATTGCCAGGGACACAAATTTCCACTTAATTTTAGAATGACCTGGACACTGTTTCAAATAATTGCGATTTCACGTTATTTACGTGAAATCGCAATGATTATATTGCCATGTAATGTTGAAACAGCCTTTTGCATCCACATTTAATTTCAAATTATGTAAATGAAAAATACTCAACATTCATTTTTTTGTAGTAAGTTTCATTATTAATTAATATTTACATAAAATATTGACTATTTTAAGTATGATTTCACGGGTATAAATTACATTCCCTTGCAATGTTGAAACATTCTTTTCCATCCATGTTTAGTTTCAAATTATGTGAATTGAAAAAGACACAACATTAATTTCTTAACAGTATGTTTCATTATTAATAAATATTTTTGTAAATAATTTTTTATTATTTTTTAAGTGAGATTTATCTTGTATAGATTAAATTCCCTTGTAATGTTTAAACACCCTTTTCCATCTATCTTAAATTAGTTAAACAATACTTTCACATCTTTGCAGTTTACATATAAATGAAGGATTATTTTCCTTAAAATATGCTCAAAATGAATGATTGCATAATGGAATTTTTTCCCCCTTACATTCTAAGCAATAGAGTCCCAAAAGCATTTTTCTGTCTACATTCATCTAATTAACTAAATTACAATTTGAGAACTGAATATCTTTTGTTTCAGTGAATCCCTCTAAAATTTCTCTCAGCTTGTGCCACTGATATGTCTTTATACACTGACTATGTAAATACATTTTTCTTATGCAATAGGCATTTTCAGTATTATTTAGCGAGTTATCATTTTTTGTGTAATGTAAAAAAATCCTTATTTTTCTCTAATTGATATTGAACAGGTTATATGCTAATTTGCAGTGCTGTAAAGAATGCTCACCTCATTATCTACTGAATTTTTATTCTCTAATTATTATTATAATTATATTCTCTAATTTATTCTCAGGTATGCCACTGCAATATTTCCAACTTGTGTCAAGATTTTAGAGGCCATTTTCTTATAAATCTGTGTGCTGCCTTTTGTATTCCGTCTATGACTAGTTTTTTTCGAAATTTTGTGTCCACTGTTTGTGTAAATTTAACTTAAGACATATTCTATGAAGATTCCATCAGCAAAATCTGCCTGTTGAGTGTAAAAGTAATATGTGGTTGGCTATTTGACATCCAGCCATCACTATCAGCTAATATTGTTGTGCCCCTTTAGACATAGATTGTAAACTTAATTTACTTAAATTACTTAACTAAATTTTAAAGAATTGATTGCACGCGCGGTATAGTATTTAATGATGAACTCAATAATATTATAAATTTGTGTAAATGAAACTTAAAATTTATTGGAACATTAAAAGCAGTAGTAGTTACATAATTGGCAATTTAAGCCAAATAAAAAGATTTTACTACCCTTGCCTCATGGCAAAAAAGAAATAACATTGGTTGACGTGACCAAAGTTACCCAGGGAACTTCAATATTTACTTTAAATTTAACATGGAAAAAAATAACACAACCTTGTACCTACTACTAAATTGAGCCCATCTTAAAGGGCATGATAAAAATGAAGGATAAAAATGTAGCCTGAGGAAAACCCCAAATGACTGGTGAATCTCCTATGTCTGAGGGACATGGTGGGGTACAGGAATAGTCTGTGAAAGAGAGAGTTTCTTTTAGTGAAAACTCACCGCTCTTCTGCTGCAACGGGTCTATGCATCAGCTCTTCATGCCAGGCTGGCCGGAGGAGTCTGGGGCTCCGCATCTCGGAGGGGCGACGTCGGCATGGATGTTGGCACGATCGACAGTTTCTACTGGGTGTCGGCGGAGAAGGTGAAATCACATCGTAGTCCCACCATCCTGAATTCTTTGGTTGAGCGAGTGCCATGAGCAGGGTACGCCGCAATTGGCTGGAGGCCTCAGGTCATCAACCCCAGCAGGGTGGTCCAGGGGAAGTGCAAGAACCTTCAACAGCACTCTCAGTTAATGCAGTGGAAGAGAGTTGTCGGCAAAAAATGGGTACCGAAATGTCTAGAAAAGTCAGCAGAAAAGTGTCGAGCCTCGATGCGTGGATGGAGTATATAAAAAATTTGGCATACATTACACTCGCCACCACATAAAATTTTTGTGCGTGGGATCCTAGCAGAAGGGTTGCAGTAAAGAATGATATCTTTGAGATTCCGGTATCCCTTGATGTGAATATCGCAAATCACACTCCTCATTCATCAATTACAGAGCCCTCAGCATTTTAATGAAGTTGCCCAGAAGAGAGTTTAAGTTATATAGTGTTCGTTTAATGATGTCATTTTCTTCGGTTTCTAAAACATTGCACACATTTTTTAATTGTGTCTATACTTTTACCATACTTTTACCATTTTAAAATTTAGTCCTAAATTGTACTAGTTTTCTTATTTTAGTAATTAATTTCATTTATATGTTATCTGATATCCTTTTCATACTATACTATAATATTCATTGAATAATTAAGCATTGTCTGTGTTCTAGTTAGAAATCTTAATAAAAATCATTAGAAAACTAAAATATCTAAACTTCTAACATTGACTGTACATACAAACCCTATTTTTACATTCCATCATTTTATGTTTTTTGCCTTTTGGGCATAATTTTACATAAATCTCAAAAATTTCTTACCAATTATGTGTTTTTCCAATTGTTCAATTTTTCACATTGTACGTTTTAAATGTTTAGTGCTGAATCAGATTTTTCTGTATTTCATGTATATATATTTTGGGTTCAAACAAAAACAATGTGAAGGATGTTTAGTCAGGTTCTTTTACCTAATATCTTGTTCCTTGGTACAATATAATGTGTATTCCTGTGATGTATTACATTTTCCCACATCATATTATTCATTATGCTAGTTTACTGAAAAACATAAAATTGGGATTCTACTGTATTTAATTTTTAACATGTAAGAAAAGGGCTAAGTTTGCATTATGTATGCATAGTAATTTTAAGTTATTTATCATCTAACTTCTTGAAAATAGAAACTGGTAACATCCCATGATTTCTTTTTTTATAGGTAACTGTACTTTAGCTGTTTACTAATAAAGTTAAATTAACTCAACTCATTACATTTCCAAAGTAACTACCCAACCTTGATTACAATAAGGCTTCAAAATGCAAACTTAATAATTTTTCTTTTTAATTATAGCATGTAATGCGGTTTGCTGAAATGACCCAGGATGTTTTAATTTCACGAGCTACCCCTGTCTCTACTCCTACTGTGCTTGGCTTAAGGCCAGGACGAGGCAATTTATACAGAGATGCTATCAGGAGAGCTAAAGAACAGGGAGGTAGGTGTCAGAAAACTTTATCTATAATTTTAAATCACAATGTTCCTGTTGTCCTTAGAAAGTCCATATTTTTTATTTTTAAGGCCTTTAAAGTTACTTATTTTTTATCAAATGTTCTTAAAGTATTTATTACCTTCCCTATATACATTGTATAATATATAGGGAAAGTATTGTGATGGAATCAAAAATACCAATTCGAGTTTTCGATAGAAGAGCACGTTTAAAGCACCCCTGAACTCAAATCGACTGTTTAAAAGTAGATGTTTATCTGTGTATATGTGTGCCTGTGAGTCTGTGAAGACGACATCCCACGAACAAAGATGAATGCTTTTAATGAAATTTTTCTATAAGAATTGCAATTAGTGAATACTAAAAGCCTATTGATTTTAAACGTGAAAAAATGTTTGAAAGATCTCCAAATTTTTAATTGAAATTGAGATTTTTTTTCATTAGAAAATGATTGGCATAAATTTTAGAATGCAAGCATAAACTATTTTCGATATATTGCTCTCTTTCAAATAAATTTATCAAAAAATCACATGAAATTTGTCGCATTGCGATGTGACAGTTGGTGCTGCGAATCAGTCCTTTTGAGTCACATGCCTATTTAAAATTATTTAAATAATTTTGGAGGAAAATTTATTAACTAATTTCGAAACTGAAATGTAAAATAAAAACTAAAAAGTAATGTCTGATGTATGAAATAAACTAATATTAGAAATTTGAAAGGTTAAACGTTAAAGAAACTGGACCCACTAACTTTGCACTGGACCCACTAATGTTGAAAAGATTGAAATACGTATGTCTTATTCATTTTGAAATTGGAGAAAAATAAATATTTTAATTTTGGTGAGCACTCAGTGTTTTGATATTTGAATTAAAAAAAAAAAATGTTTGTGTAAAGATGGCACATACATTTAGGTGTTATGAAAATATTACTGACTGTTTTTAGTTCTGTTGTGCAAGAGTTGCACATTAATATGTTTAATATCTATGTAATAAAAAAGAAAGAAATGAGATGAAAGAATAAGAAAATTTTGTATTTTTGAAAAACTTAAAATTAAATACACAAAAATTATGTGTTTTAACAATTGAGTGTGTCTGAAGATTAATTTAAAATTTCTGGCTGTTTAAATTTGAAAATCTGTGATGTTTTGGTGCTGTCAAGAAATATTATTACCTTAAAATTTTTAAACTTTAGTTGAAATGAAATTTTGAAATACTTAATTTTGGTTTTAAGATACCCTTGTGTAGCACAGTCTGTGTGAAGAAAATTTGCAAATTGGTTTTCAAAACCTGTATTGTTGGCTGAAATCCTTGTATGTGAAAATTGTTACGGAGTCTCTCTCCTGCTGTAATTCGGTTGGCTGCAAATTTGGACTCTGGAAAGATTTTAGTTTAATTTGGGTTGAATTTTGGCTGGGAGTAGCCCTTTTAGAAATTATTTTTGCAATGAAAAATTTTAAATTGTAAATATTAGAATTAAATTTGTTTTGAAAATGATTCTCGCATCATAATTTAAAGAATAAAACAGAAATAAACTTCAAAAAATTAGAATACCGATTTTTGATTATTTAAGTTAATCGATTGCGTCTTTGAAATATAAAAGATAAGGAAAAGTAATGTTGTATGGCTGAAAAAGCACACTGCAAAAGGCGGACTTGTGTTTTGATGGACCAAGATTTCTTTTTGAAAAATTTAACATATTTTGATTTGTTTTGAGTAAATTACTTGGGAAAAGTTTATTTTGGCCATGTTATGGTAAGATTTGCACTTAAATATCCAAAAATAGATAACAACAAAATTGATACTAAAATTAAAATGTAAGCGAAATGTTTCTGCAAAAGAGTAGATTTTTAAGAAACATGATGAAAAGTTATTTGTGTATAAATATTGGTAAAAAAAAAAATTAAAAAGAATTTTAAATGTGTACCTATGTTGAATAATTTTGAATAGGGAAATAATTTATTTAGAAATGTTTGTGTCATTTCATAAAAATTTTGAGGAAGAGCATGAAATTTTAAACGGATTCATTATTTCGAAAAGAATTTATATGGAATATTTTTTTGAAAAGAAAAATTTTATCTGGGACTAACAGCTTTGTTTTCTGAGGTTTTTGATCGTCAAAAAGAAAAAGGAAAATTTTGTTTGCATCAGGTTGATGAAAAATTGAAAAAAATTTCTCTTGTGAAAAATTTTGTTGCTTTCCTTGGTTTTTAGTTATTGTATCGAAACACTTTGATTTGATTTAACTTCGTACCCTTTGTGTCTTTGGCTCTCCTGGGATTTCTTGTGCTAAAAGTAGTGTGGAACAGATTCACAATCCGTTTCCACAGGGGGAGTTGACTGACCATACACAGTCAAATGTATAAAATTGAATTTGTCTCCCAAACAACTAGAAGAAAGTCAAATAGATGACTCATTTGAGCAGAGTTTTGCAGGTTTTCAATTAGACCTCAATTTGTGTGTTTGGGATGTTTGTTTATTTCGTAATAAATGTCCTTGTTGCTAACGTCATTCTATGGGAAGGTTGATACCCTCATTAGTAACCATTGTTCTGAGTTGACAAATTTCCTGCAGAGGTCCAACTTGTAAATCCTTTAAATGGTTTTGGCATAGGTTGAAATTCCTTAACGTACATTCTGAGAGGATGGGTTGCTTGTTTTATGTTGGCAAGTGATTTTTGGAGAATCTGAAAATGCTGAATTTTAAAGTCATGAAATTTATTGAATGTGTTTTACTAATTTACAAGAATTTTGAAAAATGATTTTTACAAGTATTTTATGGTTATGTGCCGCAGTGTCCCCTTGTTGAATCCTCCTAAGTTGATTTGAAATTTTGAAAATATGAAAGGTGTAAATTTGAAAAATGATTGAAATACGGAAAAAAGTGTTGAGTGGAATAATTTTAAAAAAAGTTGAATAATGTTGTTTCTTGTTCCACACTTCCCATTGCTTGTTTTCACAAAGTTGAATTGGGAATCTGTTCTTCTCTTGGTTCTCTAATTGTGTGAGCAGGGGTGACTGGAGTGCTTGCTAGACATCCTTCTTCTCAACTCCCTCTTGGGTTGAGTTGACATTTAGTTTTTTTTTCACTCCCAATTTTTTAATGTGCACGCGAAGTTAAACCTATGTTTACACCTACTTGATTTGACACCTGATCTTTTTCTATTTTGATTTAATTTCAATTTGGAAGACATTTTATTACTGGAACAGAGATGCCAACTACTCCGGACATTCCAGAGTGTATTCGGAATTTATGCAATCAGTATGGAAGTATGGGAAGCAATAAAAATACTCTGGAAATAACAAAATATCAATTCATGCTCTCTGCACTTTATTGTGTCAGGCAATGAGATTGGGATTTTTCATTCTTACAACTGGAAATTATTTTTTTCATGATTGTAAAATTGGCACTAAAAAGGCTGATTCCTATTGAGTCACAAGAGAAATGACCAGGGATTTTCTTTCTCCTACTTTTGCAATCTATTTGCATTGACTGAAATGCTTATAATTATTTTTATGTCATATAGAAATAAACTACTTCTTAAATGTATGGTTAATGAAATAACGATTTATTTTGCAGCAGTATTGTGAAAAACTGCATTTGTATGCGATCCTTGGTATATTTCTTTTAATTGTGAAAATATTTTCCACTTTTGCAGTCTGTTTACATCGACTATAATTCTTAATTATTACGTGTTGTGTATAAAATGCTATTTTTCAAACATTATTAATGAAATGAAGCGTTATTTTGCAGCAGTATTGTGAAAATCTGCATTTTCATTCTATTCTCCATATATTTCATTTGTAAAAATATTTTTTACTTTTGCAGTTTGTTTGCATCAACTATAATTTTTATAAATATTATGTGTTGTGTATAAAAGCTATTTTTCAAACATATTAATGAAATGATTTGTTAGTTTGAAGCAGTATTGTGAAGAACTGCATTTGTACGTGATTATTGGTATATTTCGTTTAATTGTCAAAATATGTTTCACTTCTGTTATCTGTTTGCATCGACATATTATTACATGTTGTATAAAGCTGTTTTTTAAACGTATTGTTATTAATAAAATGATGAGTTATCTTGTAGCAGTATCACAAAGAACTGTATTTGTGTTTTTTGGTATATTCCATTGAATTATGAAAATAATTTTCACTTTTACAATCAGTTTGTATTTACTAAAATTTTCATAATTATTATGTTTTGTGTATAAAAAAGCTCCTTTTCAAACACATTATTAATGAAGTGAAGGATTATTTTATAGCAGTATCACAAAAAACTACATTTTTACATGATCGAGGGTATATTTCTTTTAATTGTGAAAATATTTTCATTTTTGCAATCTATTTGCACTGACTAGCATTTTTGTGATTGTTTCTAGTTTTATACAGATAAACTATTTTAAGAAGCATATTATTAATTAAATGAAGAACTATTTACTGAATAACAGTATTAAAATACTGATTTGGATACTTATAAATGTAATTATTTCAGAAGCATTTGATGCATAAGAATTTGATGCTAACAACTAAATTTACATCTTTGGAATTTTAATTAAAAAGATAACATTTATTTCATCCTTTCATTGAAATTAAGATAATAATCTTAATAACTTTATTTTAAATGAATTCTGAAAATTAAAAAAAAAAATGTATCCAAATAAAGCAGGTTTAACCATTAAAAATACAAAATTTGATATTTAATTTATAATCCAAAATCAATACATAATTTTGGATTCCTCACCCCCCTTTCTTCAAAAATGTACCCAACATTTTTTTTGTCCGAAAAAAACACAGACTGATTTCTGCTCCAATCTTTCAAATAAGGTATTCAGGGCCCACACTAGGAATTTCAAACTATTAGCCAACAAATTAGCCAAATTGAAAAATCATTAGCCAAATTACATGATTATTAGTCAAAGTTATCGTCGCCATCGGTGAAAAAATTTCTACTTTTAAGCCATAATGCAGTTAATAATATTAATTTCATTCTAAACAAAATATAAAGATAGGTAGATTTCATTTTTTTAATCATTAAACAGGCTATTAGTAGATTAAACTTGTATTTACCAATGAAAGATCACAATGAGTTACAAAAATGACAAATTTATTTTATAATTCACATAGTTTCATTATAATATAAACCAAGCAAGTGTCGAATTTTTGTACTATACACCAATTTTCAAAAGCTGCCTTAAAGTTAAAATCTTTCATATCTGGTCCTTCACTATTTATAAGAATCAAGTCACTGAGATTTTTTACTCTGATGTTACTACTTAATGAAATTTATGTTCTGTTTACTAAAGCCTTTTTTAACGATGGTTGTTGTCATAGGACATGTGAAACCAATTCTTGTTACATCCATAATATTTTTATATGCAGTATCATCATTATATTTCTTTAAAATTAGGCACCAAAACTATCTAAGGGATAAATTTTTATGCCTGTTTTAAAATTCAGGCAGGCGTAAGGATCGTATAAAAACCACAAAGATGATGATGAAGATGAAACGAAAACAAGCCAGGCAGGCTTAAAAATTCGTAACAAAAAGATAAACTACGATTCAATTTATGGCAAAAACAGCAAACCGCAAATTGGCATCTGTGATAATAATCAGCAGTGAACTTTTTTCAGTTGGTTTTAACTAAAATTAAATGCTTTTTTATTTACTGTATATACTCGTAAGTCGAGAAATTTGTGACAAAAAAAAAACCTGCTTCAATGTGTGTGTGTGTGTGTGGGGGGGGGGGGATTTATATGCTGAGTCTAAAAAAAAAAAAACATCGTAAGTCTAAAAGTTATTTTTTACCGCAAGACAATCGATCCTAAAACGATGAGTTGTAGTAATTACGCAATCGCACACTCCTAATTTCTCTGCCTTCCAGATGCTCCGGACTACCATTGTATACGCATCATCAAAAAATATACATACATTTTCGTTCGATGTTTATCACTTGTTTCTCTGATTACGGCTGATCGTTTTCGACAAAAAATGGCTCTTTTCAGAAATAATTCTGTAACACGGATTGTTTAAAACTATAATGCAGGATTTTAAGTGTTTTTTTGTTTTGTTTATTGGAGAGTATCTAATAACTGTTAACCCTTTCGGAACGGCGGCATTCCGGAGCTGTCGCGGCCCAAAGGACGATGCGCTTCGCTTCCGAACTGGTCGAAAAGGACGGCGCATTTTTTGCGCTAAGCCTAACTCTCGAAAAAAATTCACTAAAAATCACCTATTCAACACAGAAATCTACTTTTTACAGGAATAAAAGAAATATTTATTTTCTATTTGATGTATAATTTTCATACAAATCTGAATACAAAATACTCGTTAGTTGCTCCCATTCTATTATCCGAAATAAACGAATAATTTCACTGCCTTTAAAACCCAAACAAAAAAAATACTCTCTTACATTCCTATGATTCACCAACGAAATCATAACGCTGAAATAAAAATAAAAACCGAAACTCAATTATAAAATTGTTGATGCTACGAGAATTGCTCTGTTTGTTTATGTTACAAAATGATTTTCACCGCTCCAAATGGAGAAATAATTCATTCGATCCTCTTCTGCCGAGGTCATGCCTCTGCAAAATGCATTGAAGTTAGTTCCATGGACAAGTAACGCCATCTCGTTCACAAATTAAAACGTTCTGCGTAGTGGCACTTATACGTGCCACTACCCGCTTGCGGTAAAATTTCCTCTGGCCCGAATGAGTGCCGTTCGTCCTTGAATGCATGTTCGCATCTGGCACCTGGGCGTGCCATTCGTCGTGAAAGGGTTAACGAAGAAAATCGGCTCACATAACGGACGGAATCCAGATAATGTTTTGATTGCCGCGGTGGGTCAAGGTCGCTTGGGAGACAGGAATGCGCTGTCTGCCGTCCGTTTTGAGGAGCAGCGTGCTGGGAATTAAAGAATACTTGGAGCTTGTCACACAAGAACGAGCGTCCCCAAAACAGACGGGAGACAACGCTCGTATATCATAGGCCTACTTGTCTGGAATCGGACTTTTATTCCAAATTAAATCGGACTTTTATTCCATATTACTTCCCAAAAAAATATTTACGAAATTTTCACAGTTTCTAAAAAATCATTCTCCATTTTTTTCGCCAAAGTATTTTTTTTATCGCCAGTTTTGCGATCTTTTCGCATTTGGCGCGTAGGCGAATGGCTAGCGCGGACCCTGGGTATTATTAAGTCTTTTCTACAAAAAATGAGAAACTTATTGATATAGGGGATGGGGCTTGAACTCCCTTCACTAGGATATCCAAATTGCTGTGTTTCTTATATAATTTGTCTCGCCAAATCATATTTCCATTATTAGAACATTAGTCCAGATTTTGCACCCTCCCTTCAAAGACATCCTTGAAATAGCATTTCTGGATAACAGACTGATTATATGAATTTTTTGTTAATGAAAATATAATTAAAATACAAATATTTTCCCTCAAAACCCATAACGTTTATTTACAACTCTTTAAATTATGAAAAATCAAAAGGATTGTGATAAAAAAAAAAATGTTAGATATGATAAGAAAAAAGTGCAAAACAAAATAGTGCATCTTTTAATCAATAACAACTCTATGTGCGGAGTTCATTGGTGCCAGGTTTGTTTCTTTAAATACCAATACAATACACGTACAGTTTTGATGACAGATTGAATATGCAGAATTTTATTTAGAATATATATATATATATTGAATAAGTTTAACTGTATTTTGTAAAATACCTTAGAATTAATTATAATTACTGTTGAGTTATCAGTTATGACTGAAAATAAATTTTTTTCTATAGCAGATTTGCTGTTTAGAGTAAGCGTAAAATATATTTTAACTTAAATATATAGTCCTTAAGGAGTTATTTTTATTGTGAATGATACTTTTTAGGAATTTGAATAAACTTTTTGAAAATTAAAGCTATTTGTAAACTGATTTCTTCAATTATAGACTTATTGTTTTTTTTCAATTGCTATAGTTCCTATTACTGAAGTTTTAGCTCCAGCGGTATATAGTTTAGGACCAGAATTTCCACAGTTAATAGTAAGTATTATTTTAAATTGTTGCATGAACTGTAACATTTAATCAATTTCTAGTAAAACAATCCCTAAACAATTAAGAAAGTTGTCTTGTACCATATTAAAACCTCCCTGGATTAAATATATAGCAGTAAACTTTTACATTGTTATGACGTTTTTCGAATATCTTTTGATTTTACAATAATTATTTTAGATTTCATAAACTTCAATAAAGATTTTTATTTGCTTGATCATATAGTGACACCTTATTTAACTACATAATTAAGATACACAGTTTCTAAACCAAACACCTACCTTTCAGTATCAAAACAAAAAAAAATTAAAGAAAACTAAAATAAACACAACTGATTATTGTCTAACAAAACTTTTATTTAAGAAAAACAGAAATGGTAAAAAGACCATTTAAACCTACTTTGACTTTTCAAACAATTTCCAAATCAATACTATTTTAAGTAAATTTTAAAGTAAAACATAATCATTTAAAATTCTCATCATTCTAAGACATCATTCTAATCATTTTAAGACCAAAAAAATTAATTAAACCCAGGATCGGATCAATCTCAGATCTGATTAATGTCTGCCTGGAAAGTGTCCACCAAAGCTAAACTTTTAAAATTAAAAATAGTTATAATAATTTAATCATACATGAACAAACCAAATTCTTATTATATTAATGATCAAAATATTTCATAGAGCACGTCATTGATTTTTCTCTTTGCAATAACGAAGCTGCAGAAAACTGACTTCGGTTAGTAGATGTGGAACAGAACTTTCAGAAGGTAGATTTTTGATTCAGGTGATATGCATTGCATACTCCATCATTGCATACTCCATCTCTATTGTCATCTCATTGCATACTCCATCTCTAAGTCGCACTGAGAAATCGCATGTGTCCGGGTGTCAAGAGCTGAAAATGGAGCCATTATGGACTACAGAAGATCCAGGTAATGTATGCCACTAGACTACACAGCAAAAGAAAACTTTGGAGCACTCAATATTAGAAGGCAAAAATGTCTTTATAGAAATGGATGAATGTCGGACTGCAGAGTCCCTAAGATCCAAAGTCAGGACAGGTATTCCTCAACAAAACTTTTTTTTAAAGGTGGTATGGTGGGGGTATGTGAGCTTCCCCGGCAGTCGCTGAACCAGACTGAGTCGTGAGACTAGCAGGGACTTTGGTCGTCGCAGTGCCGAAAACTTGTGTCTGGCATTGCTAAAAGCTCAGCATGGAATGTCCCACAGAGATTTTCATTTCCTAAGAGCTGCCGATCTTGGTGCATGGAAAGCTTTCGCGCCATGTCATGCACCTATGCAAAGCCTGTGAAGAGAATAGAATGCCTCGCCAAAAATGCGAGGTACAAAATTGCCTCAAAATTTGCTGCTCTAACTACCCTGATCCCAAGTTATGACTCAGCTAAGGAATGTTTATGAGGCACCCCAAAACATCTGTTGTTTTGTTTAACTTTGCTTATCGTAAGTCAGCAAGACTTTTTACTTTTAAAAAGATGCACTTTTTCTTCTATCTGCTGAATAAAGTGTCTGACCTAAAGGGGAAAGAATGTGTCCAGAAAGAAAAAAGCTTACTTCGGTCGCCGCAGTGCCGAAAACTTGCATCTTGCATTGCTAAAAGCTCAGCATAGAATGTCCCACAGAGATTTTCATTTCCTAAGAGCTGCCGATCTTGGTGCGTGAAAAGCTTTCGCGTCATGTCATGCACCTATGCAAAGCCTATGAAGAGAATAGAATGCCTTGCCAAAAACGTGAGGTACAAAATTGCCTCAAAATTTGCTGCTCTAACTACCCTGATCCCAACTTATGACTCAGCTAAGGAATGTTTATGAGGCACCCCAAAACACATGTTGTTTTGCTTAACTTTGCTTATCGTACGTCAGCAAGGCTTTTTACTCTTAAAAAGATGCACTTTTTCTTTTATCTGCTGAATAAAGTGTCTGACCTATAAGGAAAGAATGTGTCCAGAATGAAAAAGAAGGGGACACTAATGAATAGGCAAGAGATTAGAAAGATATATTTAATGTTTGATGATAAATTGTGCTTAATTTAGAATATTGGGAGGATAGAAAGAGATAATAAATTAATGTTAATAAGGTATAAATCACCAGAATACATAATAATAAAGAATTAATTTAGAATTTTAAAGTGAAGGAGGAAAATTATGAATTTTGAACCTTAATAATTTAAAAAAGAGAATCTAGAAATAAGCACAACAGGAAATTTTCTGTCTTTTATACAAACTTCTTATTTTTTTGCCAGAAGTTACTTTCTTCTAGATTAAATAATTTTGGTATATTTTTACTTAAAATTGGAGTTGTGTTTTATAGGAATAGCGTTAATGCCAGTGTAAATTCAGTTTTACTATAAATATATCTATAAAAATGAATTATATAGTCAGATAAACAGTACTTTGACTTTCTGTACTATGTTGTAGATATTAGTATTTTCAGTTGTATTATTACTGTACTATTTTTTAAAGCATTTTTTATTTTTCAAGACTATTTTATTATTTTGTTGTATTATTATTTGTTTTTAAATTTGTGTTTTTTGTTCAATATGTACGATTATTATTGAAGTGATGAAGTGTTTATATGATTATTGCTAATTGAAGTTGCTAATTCCAAACTTCACTTGTATTTATAGATAAGTACCTCAGATGATGAATCAATTTATATAAATCTCATCGAGTTCCTTATCAGTCGTAGTGCAAGAAGAAATACCTTTATTCAAGATATAAACCGCCGACGTAAGTGAATGTTTAATCATGTTTTCATGCAGCCAGCTTTCGATTAAACATTACTATAATTATATGGAATTTCTTTACAATTCTTTGCATGTTCATATTATTAAAGTGGTCTGAAACATAGATGATAACTTTGTTAGATGAGAAGGTTTCTTTTTTTGTAAACATTTGATAACTGTTTTTTCCTCTTTTAATATCTTCCTGGGAGATCTGAGGTTGTACAGTACGCAACCTCTTATC
This sequence comes from Amaurobius ferox, assembly GCA_951213105.1. NCBI lineage: Eukaryota > Metazoa > Arthropoda > Arachnida > Araneae > Amaurobiidae > Amaurobius > Amaurobius ferox. The sequence continues at coordinate 12,312,426 of OX578146.1, forward strand.
TGGCGTTCCAATATCCGGACTCTCCCAAAACCGAAATGTTGCAAAATAATGCCAAATTCTGCACCAAAACTCAATTATTTACTAAAAATTGCGCCAAAGAGCGGTTTTTTGTATAAAATCCCGCTAAATGATTTTTTGCCTTAATTAGCAATATTAATATTATAAAATAATGCATTGAAATCTACATTTTCTCACTTCAACTGTTTGCGATGCTGACATAAACAAAGGTCTGGCTGAATCCACAACTTATCGTACTGGAAATGTTGCTAAAAATATTTCCGGTAGAGGAAAACTACAAGTATCATGGAGGTAAAAGTGAACTCTACCTCCATGATGGATATATTTGTTCCATGTCAGATAAACATACTTTCAACGAATGACAAAACAGTTTGTTTGTGAAACGATATAAAAAACTTATATCTTTAGAAAAAGAATTTTTTAGAATGGGTGCGCGTTCGTGTGATTCCTCGATGACTTCGTAGTGGTAAAGTGACGTCATAACGTTTTTCACTGCAAAGTGACTGGGGCTTTTGGAAAAAGCTACGGAATCTAACGAAATTTGCAGAGATTTTTAATTTTTTTTTCTCCTGTACTAGTAAGTTTATAATTTTCAATTTATAGATTTCATTTTCACATATTTTTGAAATTCTTAACATAAAAGTTAACTTTTGGCATTTCCAGTTAACCTTTTTGTTAACTGTAAGCACTGATTATGAATAAATTGTAACCACGTTAAAACAGCTTGTTTTGATTTGTTTCAGGGTGGTCTGCTATAATAATGCCGAAGGGGTGCACAGGTGTTAAACAAGTGTTTCCGATGTACAACATATTGTTTAATTGTTTTCCTAGGATACAGGGGTTTAAAATCTGAATAATCAACTTTTTTCAGACATTTTTTTTTCTTTCAAAAATTTTCTTAAACATTAATACATGTAATTTGCATTTTAGTTTACCAAGTATATTTTTCATATAGATTGTAAAAAGCTTTATTTAATACATTTATGTTTTTAAAATGAATTATAATTTTCTATAACGACATTTGAGACCATTCCAGTAAGTTTTAGAAAAAGTGTTCCGAATTACGGAAAACCCCCTTATCCAGAATGCCTGTAGTCCCAAGCATTCCGGATAATAGATCCTATACTGTAGCAAATTTTGAGTAATTAACTAATTTGAACTTAAATAACTGAATAAAATATACTGAATAAAAACTGAATAAAATACTTAATAAACTGAATAAAAATTGTGGTTTTTAAGTCTTAATTAATATATAGCTGAACTCACTCAAAACAAGGCGCCTTGAACCACTGTAATATGTTTATATTAAAAATTACTTGTAAAATCTGTGAAGACTTAAATAATTTAACAAAATAATCTGTTTAGGTATAAAAATGCTAAAGAATTAAAATAGAGCTAAGAATCTGTTTGTACTTGCGTGCTTTACAAAAATAATATTTGAAAAATATAATGCTTTGCTTGAAGAATTTGTGGAAAAATATCAACAAAACCGAGACAGACATTTGATAGGTCTTTTCTTTTTCTTTCTTAAGAATACTACTATTTGGAATTCATAAATGTCCACATGCATCTCTTTTGTAACATTAAAACTATCAATGCATAGGATTTACTAATGTCTCTATATGTGTATTAAAGTATCATAACAGAGGATTATCAAAGCCCTTTTTCATCTCGCAAAGCTGGAATCTGAACTTTATTCTGTGAATCTGCCAATCAAGAAGTGAGCATCGCACCTCACATGCACTTGTATGATACAATGCTATGACTTCTATGACAAAAGAAAAAATTGCCAATAGGGCTAGAGGACATATATCTGAGTGCTTTCTTTGAAAAAACTACAGAACATGTAGCACAGTTGTTTGTAATGTTAGAAATGACCTTTAAGAAATTATTTAGGAATTTTTTTATTTTTAACCAAAATTGCTTGAAACTTTTTTTTTTGTGAAATTTTTTTGTTTATTTTATGTAGGGTGTTGCTCATATAAACAGTATAATTATACTGCTTTAACATTATATCAAACTTTTTTTTAATCTCATTTTAACCAGTGTTTCATATCAGTCTGTCTTAAAAATGTTTGACTGTTGACTGTAATAATGAAATGTTGCTTAAAAGTTTTTTTATCTATTTTAAGATTGTATTATATGATACATTGTATGTTCATATATATTTTTATTGAGTATTTTAAATTTTCTGTAACTATAAAAGTTCAGATAGTAAGCCTTGGATAATTTTTCATTCATATGCCTTTATTCAAAAAATTTTGTTTTTTACAGAGGATGATTTTAGAAAGAATTTGATTGCTGTTGATAAAGAAAATATTACACTAAGACAAGTATGTTGTTTTAATTTTTTATTTACAATTTATTTTGTCTTATAAGATGGATATACTGTGCATATAATTGTATATTGGCAAATGTTTGCTAAATTCATATAATTTACAAAGTATTTATATTTTTAGGAAAATACCATCTTACAGATGGATTTAGAAGCTCGAGAGCAACAAGTACGAAGCCTAGAAAAGAAGTTATCTTCTGATGAAGGAGAAAAAGATGTTTTGCATCGACAGGTTCAAGATTACAAAATTCAGGCTGAAAGAGCAGCTGCAGAAGTTCGTATGCTTTGTTCGGTTGCTATAAGGGTCATTCCATATCAAATCAACACAAAAAAGTGACACCAATTTTTTTAAAACTTGGCTATTTTGTTGTCTACTCATATATAGGACACTATGCAAAATTTTAGCACCCAATGTTCATTAGTTTTTTATTTATAAAATTTTAAAGTTTGGAAAATCTGGTAATTTTTCATGATTCTTGGCATATTTAAGCGTCTGTATATTTTGACGTAATCAACCAATTGTGTCAAAATAAGACTTATTTTGTAGATTAAGGTATTATCTTTCTTGTGATATGTCGCATGATCTTGTAAATGATATTTTTCATTTCAAGGTCACTTGATTTGACCTTGGACTACCAAAAAAAAAAAAAAAAGTATCTAATTTTTTTCAAAACAATATATTTTGTTGATACGCTATTTATCTCTATTATATAAGAATTTCAAGTTGGGAAAATTAGGAGTTTATAATGAAAAAAAATTAAATAAATATATGTTATATGAACAACCAATTGAAAAATTCTGGAAACCACATAGAAGCATACTTGATTAAATAATTCTTAAACATCATTATACTTACCTAAAAGTTATAAACATTTACTAATGTGCATATTATTATTATTATTATTATTTTTATTTTTTTAGATTTAAAAGAGAATGTAAATAATTAAAATAATGTAAATGATTCAGTTATTCAAAAAATGTTGGAAACCCACACAAAAGTATAATCCTTTAAACAATTCTTAAGAAATAAACAGTATTATTTTTAACTAAAAGTTATAAACATTTTTAATGTGCCTATGATTTTATACATTTTATTTTGCTGAATTTTAAGATTTGAAATAGAATGCAGATATTAATCATAATGTTTTTTTTTTAAATACACTCACTAACATTACGATTTTGTGTGTATATATACATGGCCTCTGTCCAGCAATGTTTAAATTAACTGTGCATTTTACTTTAAAAATTATAATTTATTTACTGGATGGTTCGACTCAAACAGTAACTTAACTATTTCTTGGCATGATTGGCATACATAAAACCCACCAATAGAGAGTTAGATGCCAATGTTGGTTGATGCACAGACAGCTCTTTATATGAAATAATGTATTTCAGTGATATTAGACCCAAGTTTAGTAGATTAAAGAATAAAAACTGGAATAAAATCTTTAATTTTATTTTTAGAATTTTCTTAGCCCCCAATCCTACAAACTGTACTCTCATGTTCTGTGGTCATAAATTGTTCAGCCAAATAAAGATCTTGTGTTTCCATTGGATGAGTGAGCGGGCACCTAATAAAGATGTTCTTAGATTCAGAGATTTTTATTTTCTAAAATTATTAATGTTCAAAATTCATAATCTTCCCCCTTCCCATCATAATTCTAAATTAATTTATGGTTATTGAGTATTTCTGTGATTTATCTCGTATTAAGATTCATTTATCATCCCTTTCATGTATTTTTATATCTAAATTATGCGTGCAATGTATCTACAAACGCTAAATGTATCCATAGAGTCCTTTGCTAATTCGCCTGTGCCCCTGTAATTTTCCTTTTCGGCCTTATGCCTTCACTTTCGAGCAGCAATTATATTCATCTGAAAGTGAAAAATACGCTTCTTTTAAGCTTGGATTTGGCTGTTTCATGGCTTATCGGTAGAAACGATGTTTATTCCAGATGTGTTTGGGGTGCCAAGGAGCATTCTGTAGGGTTGGCGTAATGGAGCAATGAACTTTGGCTGGAAAACGTGGTAGTTAGCTTGGCGGTATTTTGGTGCCGATTTTCGTTCATTGCGAAGTGTCATTTTTTTAATTCCCCGGGGTATGTATAGGCGCTCTGTGTACAGCGCAAGTTTTTTCACTCGCTAAGATTGACTGCTCTTGGGAGGTGGAAATTTGGTTAGCAAGTTTTTAGTTCGAATCTGAGCAGCAGATCAGAGAGGTGGTAAAAAATTTGGAGTGCCGAGCCCGGGGCTCACGCTGAACTCCCGGGCTCACCGGAAAGGTGTTTTGGAGGCCATGGACAATTCTCACGTAAGCTTTGTTTCTTTGAATTTACGAAGTGATGGCTTTAATAAATTCCGATGCGACAGAAATCCTTTGATTGGAATGACTCTGGGAGGTATGGCTAAGATCTTGAAATGTGCTTCTATTGATGACATTGTGACTATCAAAGTCCAAGTTGATGCTGACAGTTACCTTTGTCTGTAAATCTCCTAATCAAGAAAAAGGTTTGCCAAAGTGTATCATTGTTCATAACAGGCCTTTTCAAAGCTACATTTTCATCAAAAGTGTTTTTCAAAGTGAATAGTTGTCCAAGGCAGGCCTAAGTGTATCATTGTTCATAACAGACCTTTTCAAATCTACATTTTTGCCAAAAGTGTTTTTCAAAGTGAATCGTTGTCCAAGGCAGGCCTAAGTGTATCATTGTTCATAACAGACCTTTTCAAATCTACATTTTCGTCAAAAGTGTTTTTCAAAGTGAATCTTTGTCCAAGGCAGGCCTAAGTGTATCATTGTTCATAACAGACCTTTTCAAATCTACATTTTCGTCAAAAGTGTTTTTCAAAGTGAATCGTTGTCCAAGGCAGGCCTAAGTGTGAAAGCCCCAGGCCGTCCGGCTCGTCCAGAGGACTTGGAGCAACAGAATGGACGACCGGGAAGGCAGGCCTAAGTGTGTCATTGTTCATAACAGACCTTTTCAAATCTACATTTTTGCCAAAAGTGTTTTTCAAAGTGAATCGTTGTCCAAGGCAGGCCTAAGTGTATCATTGTTCATAACAGACCTTTTCAAATCTACATTTTTGCCAAAAGTGTTTTCCAAAGTCTTGAATAGCCTGGAAAATTGGGATTATTTCCAAAAAGGTCTGGAAAATCCTTGAATTTCTCATTTCCAATTCAAAATCCGCAGAATTCCGGTTGTACTAGAATTCCTACGTCACGCATTACGTCATAATCTCAAACCAGTTCTCTTTTCCCCGGTGCTATCAATCACAGTTGAATTGGTTCCTCCCATTACTTGTTTTCTGCGAATGGTGGTTGTTAGTTTCATCATTACCACGTTGTTTGCATTTTGAACTGCGTCGGCGACTAGTGTCTACTCCTTGCTCCGGCGTGTCACGTTTCCGATATCCTGTTTTGTTTTACTTTTGCTCTACGTCTCTTCCCATTCTCAGAGATGTCAATTTTTTTTTAATTCTCCTTAGTTTGTACGGATTTTTACTTCATCTTATGGTTTTACGGACATTACTCCCAAAACTACTGAAAATCCCGTGAAATCCATGCATCTTTGTTGAGAGTCCAAAATTATCAGTTTGCATCCATTTTCTTCTTCTAATGATTTCATATCAGAACAATAGACCTAATTTATTTTTATAGTGCGAGTAAAAATAAAGAAATGTTTTACTAAACAAATTATATTTCACTTAAATTATAAGGTTGCGCAATTCAGTCTTTTTTTTTTTTTCGGGCTTTGCTGAAAGTACACAATTGCCTTTTTCTGTCACAAACTTTTCACATACTTTTTCCATCTATCTCTGTCCCCTTATTATTGCACATTAACTTGACTAAACTAACTTATTTTCATATTTGAGTTGATTATAAAGGTTAACTTTTTAATTATTTTCATATAAATAGTATGATCGTGAAATTGAGTTTTTTTTTTTCACGGGCGTTGCCGAGAGTACGTAATTATCCTTTTCCCTCCCTCTCCCTATTGTTGCACATTAACTTGACTAAATAAGATTATTTTCATATTTTGGTTGATGATAAAGGTTAATTTTTTAATTTTTTTCACATAGATAGTACAATCGTCAAATTAATTTTTTTTTTCACGGGCGTTTCCGAGAGTACACAATTATCCTTTTCCATCGATCTCCATCTCCATATTGTTGCACATTAATTGCACATTACATGATTTAGAAAAATAATTGAATAAAAAAATTAGATGTAGCTAACAATACTAAGTAATATAATAACATTTGTTATGGTTTATTACTGACTCATTTTCCTATCTAATTCAGAGGTGAGGTATAGGATAAGTGTGACATAAATATTTAATTTAATGTTTTTTGTTTTCATAAATTTTTGAAAATGCTGATATCAAATTTTGTTGCAGCTGTTTAATATATGTTTTGTGTTCAATAATAAAATTTGATAATTATAGCTTTGATTTGAATTTCAACTTTTACAATAATTTCGAACTATTGGTTAAAAATATATTACACTAGAATCTATTTTGCTTGTGTTTTAAAATTTTTTCAAATATTTTGTGTTAAAATAAAAGAATTCCAAAATTAAGGTTTTTAAATTGTACTATAAATACAAACTTAAGATATTTTTTTATATTTATTACCCCATTAATATAATATTTAAACATTTTTAAACTGTAAGAGGTATTATAAGCATGGTTATATATTTTGGATCGTTAATACATTCAGATTTTTTCAAGGATTTCCGTGATAATAGATAATTCATGCATTATGTCAATAATTACATATGGTTACATCTTTTCTGTTTAGCAATATATTTTTATATTTAAAACTTCTTACAAATTCATTAATTTAAAAAAAAAACTTAAAAATGCAATTTTTGTACTGACTCAGTTTTGTGCAATGGTAAAATAGGTCCTTGATTTTTTTTGTAATGTCCTTGAAAAAGTCCTTGAATTTCACTTTCAAAAAAGTGTACGCACCCTGTTTAAATCTACATTTTTTTCACAAGTGTTTGTCAGAGTACCATTGTTCATAACAGGCCTTTTCATATCTACATTTTCATCAAATTGTTACATGTTTTTGCAAGACAACAATTAATAAGTATATATATTTTTAAATGGTGTGTAGCTTTGTGGGTTTATTAGAAGTGTGTGACATCATACATGTACAAACGGGAATTTTACATTTTTCTATTTAGTGTTTGTTTTTATTATTTTGAATTTTGGTCATTTATAATTTTATCATTCACAATTTGTGTTTGGAGTTATTATTTTGGGGGTTGACGTTTAACATTTTTGTGGACAGCTCAGGCAGACCAAACTCACCAGGCAGACCAGTGGATAATGATCCTGGGTCTTGAATTTAAATTTAATTGATCTAATTTTAAATGCAATGTACTTTAATTAGCCACAATACGATTCTTTTTCAAGTTTAACAATTTGGAAGGTGTGTTATGCCGAGATTTTGATTCTAAATTTAGTTAATAGTTCTAAATTTATGCAATAGTTCAAAATTCTGTATATTTCCCCTTCCCTTCAAAATTCAAAATTTATTTGTTGTTTTTGAATATTTCGGCGATTTATTCCCCCTCTTAACGTAATTTGTTATTCTTTTTCCTTGTTTTCAGTATTCAAAATTATATGCAATGTGTCTTAAACGTTAAAATATCTTTTGTTAATCTTTCGGCTTCTCGCTTTCGGGTTTTAACTTCACGTCACTTCATTTACGAGAGTGAGGAAAAAGGGCGCATTTTAGAGCAAAATTCAGCCTTCATGGCTTATCTGTTGCGAACACCTGCTAGAGGGATGCCGAACATCCGGTGGGGTTGCTGTACAGCGTGGTTGCCGCTTGGCGGAAGTTATCCGTTTAATGGCTCTTGGCATAACAGCATTTTTATTCCGCAGTATATGCGTGAGCACTCGGCGTGGAGCGCAGGTTTGCACTCGCCAAGTTTGGCGTCTCCTGGGAAGTGAAAATTTGGTTGGCAAGTTTTTGGAGTTCGATTCTGAGAGCAGAGCAGAGAGGTGGTAAAAATTTGGAGTGCCGAGCCGGGCTCATGCTGAACGCCCAGGCTCGCCGGAAAGGTGTGTTGAAGTCCATGGCAAATTCTCACGTAAGCTTAGTTTCTTTGAAATTACGAAGTAATAGGCTAAGATCCGGAAATGTGCTTCTAATAAGGACATCATAACTATCAAAGCCCAAAATGAGGCAGATACAGTTACCTCTGCCTTTGAATCTTCCGATATTGAGAAGAAACCATTGAATTCGGACATGGAACATCTTGGCATTTCGGAAACTGACTGCAGTGTAACAAATGTTCCTCCCAAATGTCTGTCTACAAGTTCCGTTCCATCAAAATAACGATATCTGTGTCAACATGATATTTCCAGTGCTCACAGTTCTTAATGTTCCTCCCAAGTGTCTGTCTACAAGTTCCGTTCCATCAAAATAACGATATCTGTGTCAACATGATATTTCCAGTGCTCACAGTTCTTAATGTTTCTCCTCAGTGTCTGTCTACAAGTTTGTCAACCACTTATATGAATCTATTTTGGTTTGTTTTTGTTATTTTCAGTTTAACTTTTAACATTTTTAGTGGTGGACATCTCAGCACCAGGCAGACCAAACTCTGGTCTTCAGACCAGAGTGGATTCTGTTTCCTGGTTTTATTTTTAAAATTATTGATGAATATTCAAAGTGTTAATTGGGTTTGTTTTAATTGAAGTTAATTTTAATTATCCCTTTTGCAATGTACTAACCACTAAAATAGCTGTGTAAGAATTTTATAAAATTTAGCCTGTTTATGTTTAGAAGCACTTAAGTAATTGCAGTTAATAAAAAGTAATTTTTAATTTAATATAATTGAGTTGTGTCCCCTTTATGGCTGTGCAATAAATTAATTAGGTTTAAACTCTGCAATTCATATAAAGGTATCAAAGGTAAGTGAAATTATTTTGGAATTGGTTTGTTATATTTATTCTCAGGGATGTTGTGCACAGGCCAAACAATAGGAATGGCAAATAGAAAAGGTAATAAAGAAACAAATAATAATTATAAAAGTAAACTTTATTTAAAAATCTATTCGATCAGGCCAAATTGGAAATATATAAATAAATCAATAAATAACTTAACTATAGTAATCTTGGAAAAATAAAATAAATATAAATAATAAAATAAATAATAAGTATTTAATTGTAAAAAGGAAGGGTAATCCCTCCTCAGCATTAAATTGAAAAAGGAAGGGTTCCTTCTTAACAGGTGTTTATTTTGTAACTTCTTTTGTTTGTTTTTGTTCTTAAGATAAAGTGTTGTTAATAAAGCAAGTTTTAGTTTTAACTTAAAATTGGTTGTGTTCTTGAGTATTTGGCTGTGCTCCATTTGATTTTGGTTCAAAGGTAAGTGAAGTTTTAGAGAATGTGTTGATGGTTGACGTTAATGTTTAAAGATAAACAACAAAGTAGTGTGCATAGGCCAAACTACAGAAAAAGCAATTAGTAAAAGAAACATTATTAAAATAAATTAGAAACTTTAAAATTGAAGTGTAATAATAAATAATAAAAGGAAACAGCATATAAATACTTTAAAAGAAACTTTATTGATTTGAATCTATATGTCCAGTTGCAATAGTTCAGTAAATAAAGCATAAAAATCAAATTAACTTTAAATTAAAATTAATGAAAAGTAAATTAATTAAATAAAAAAGTAAAATAAGTTTTTTTTCGTTACAACATAAAGACATAAGATTGGCGTAGGTGAAATGTACCACTAATTTCAGAACTAACTATATGGTGACACTAATGGCATAACCAGATTTTTTTATTTTGGCGCATCCACATCAAAGAATTTCAGGGTGCCCCTTCACATAATATACATTCTTTGGTCTTAGTAAGCCAAAGGTATATTTTATACACTTTCTTTATCGATTTTATAAAATAACTAAAATTAATTTGCATAATAATAAATTGAATTCACGTTGACTATATTATTTAATTTATGTTTTTCAAAGGTGAATTTAAAGATATTTTTACAAGTGCACAAGAATATCTTCCGAAATTGCTTAATAATATACTATTACTAGCTTCAGAACATTTAACATTTTGCACTAGCATCCTGGGAATCCCAATTTTCATAACCTTTTGCTATACAGTTCATAAAAGTGCAATCCACACAAATGACATCCTATTTGAGATCATTATTTCAGATATTTGTAAATATAGCTGTTTAAAAAATATTAAATAAAAAATTATTAAAAAAAAATCTGAAACCTATGAGCTGAAATCTGTTATATGAGCTGAAACCTGTTTTGCAGAAAAAGTTTCAAAGTAATTACACGCAGCGATCCTTTCTCATTCCATACCATGAAGCAGGCACTCTGCTCCGCTTTATGATGATAGGTTACTTGCTGGCACCTCAGAAAGATCAAAAGCATTTAGTTAGTGATATCTAGACCAAGTAGACCATTCTAATATGATTTAAATACTCCAACTCTTTATCAAAATTGCTAATATCTGAATTTTTTTACACCTGCTTTTGTTTTATAAAACTTTTGTTTTAGTTGTTACAATATTTCAGACTGCCTTTACCCCAGATATGTTTCTAGATTGTTAAAGAAATAAATTTTTATTCCTTAAAGATTTTGTATTCTTGGTAATTTCTGTTTTGTATACTTGACTTCATTCGATCCTTTCCTTTGTCAGCACAATGTTGTTCTAAGATTGCTGTTGCATTTCACCCACCTCAAACGTCTGTTTTCATTGGGTGCCCATCCAATGGAAATGCAAGTCCTTTACTATACTAAAAAATCTGATGTGGGCAACACATGACTTTCCTTATATAATGTAATGAATTTACTACTTTTACAGTAAAAAAATAGGTTTTTCTTATAGTAGATACTAATATTCTTTCCAAGATATTGAATTTTCGACAATTAGTTGTCATTTTCACGAGATTTACGTTAATTTGGCAACATTTCAAAAAGTCGCCAAGTTGGCGACTTTTCGCCAAATTCGTCGCCAAAATCTCGCCAAGAGTTATGCACTAAGAAAAAAGTTATTCTTACAGCAGATAAATGACTATTGGCGTTCAAATACAAAAGTATTATTCAAAGTATATTTTTTCATGAATGGAACGAGCTAGATCCACGAGAATGATGTCACTCAATTTATCGCATGGTATTACATATGAAAAGTGAACATGTTTCTCAATAAGAATTTTTTTTTATGTGACTTTTTCATAATTTTTTTGAAAAATGTACAATATCTCGAGAACGGTTCATGTTAGCCTTCTAAAATTTATGCCAATCGTTTTCTAATGAAAAATTACATAAGAAATGTCTATTTGCGTAACTTTATTAGCGGTTTTGATTTTTTGACGATTTTTTCAAAATTTCATTCGAAAATTTAGGGAGGTTCTGAACATTCGATTACGTATAAAAACAATAGGCTTCCAGTGTTTACGGATTGTGATTTTTGTACCAAATTTGGTTCGAATCGGTCCATTCATTCGTCAGTTATCGTCTCCACAGACTCACTGACACACACACATACACACATACTTTCACACACACACACACACACACACACACACACAGACATCACTCCAAAAATGTTTGATTCGTGATCAGGGATGCTTGAAACGTGCTCTCCCGTCGAAAACTCGAATTCGAATTTTCGACCCCGTCACAATACTTTCCTTATACATTATGTATATAAGGAAAGTAACAGTTTATGATCCGAAAACATGAGAACACAGCTAGAAGTTGTGTTTGTGGGATTGATACACATTATTAGGGAAATGTGTCAAATTGTAAAAATAAAATTCAAGGTCTTATTCTTTATTCTACTAGAGTACAATATATCACTGAAATATGTTATATATGTATATATATATGCACACACACACACAAAATAGCAATGGTTACAGGTGTACCTTTTGTTAAGTATACTGATGCTTATTTAAGAATTATTTAATCAATTATGCTTTTATGTGGTGTCCAGCATTTTTTGAATGGTTGCATATAACATATATTTATTTAGAATTTTTTTTCATTATGAGCCCATGGTTTTTCCAACTTGAAATTTTTGCATAATAGTGTATTAACAAAATATATTTTTTTGAAAAAAAATTAAAGATACATGTTTTTCACAGTTCAAGGTCAAATCAAGTGATCTTGAAATAAAAATATTATTTGCAAGATCATGTGACAAATCACAAGAAAGATCATACCTTAAGCAACAAAATTAGCTTTATTTCAGTGCAATCTGTTCATTAGATCAAAATATACAGACGTTTGAGTATGTCAAGAATCACGAAAGAAGATTTTCTAAACTTCAAACTTGTATAAATAAAAAAATAATGAAAATTGGGGACTAAAATTTTGCATAGAGTTTTATATATGAGTGGACAAAAAAAATAGCCATGTTTTTAAAAAATATCTGTGTCGGTCAGGTTGAGGGTTGTGTTGGCTTGACATGACCCATAATATCCTCTTCTTAACTAATGGAACATATATTTCATATTATATGAATTGCTTATTGTATGTGATTGATTGAACTTGTGAAGAATCCATAAAAATGTTTTACTTTTATGCAAAAAGTTAAAAATTGTGCGAAGATTCCTATTTTAAAATGTTGAATTTTGTAAAGAATCCAGGATCTTCTCACACATAGAATTGTTGAAGCACACATTTTCAACAATAAAAGCTTTGTGAAATGCCCTTTTATGAAATGAATATTCTGAAAAGTTTAAAAAGAGCCCCAGATTTAACAAATCCCTGATGAGTTTAATTACATTAAACTCATATTATGTTAAATTGAATATTATGTATAAATTCGATCCCATTCAGTGTATTCTTTTCATCTATTAAAAATTATTTTTAATGGAACCAAGTATTCTATGTATTAGGGTTTTCTATATTTTGAAATGCTTTTGTGTAGTCTGAAATTTTGCTTAAAATAAAATGAACTGCATTTAATTGTAGTATCCCACTTGATTTTCATAAATTTTTCATTTTTTTGAAGGCTAGTGACAATGACAGAATGCTAACTGAACAAACAAGAGAGGTCGAAAGAATGAAAGCAAAAATGCAAGAAAAATTAGCCTCGGAAAAAGATCGTTTGAGAAGAATTATGGTAATTGTACATTTTTTGTTATAAAAGTTCTGTATTTGTTTATTTTTGTTTTTAAATAGTCAGTTTCAATTTCATCATATGGGACATAATGATCTAAAGTGATCATTTGTTACACATAATTAATTTTTTTTGACGTCATAGCAGTTCTTGGTCAACCATCACAAAATTCATCATTGAGATTCTTACGCCCAAGATGGAATTCTTTAAACCAGTTGCAAATTGTTGCTTTAGGTGGGGCTTTATCACCAAAAATTAAAATAATTCGAATCCATGTTTTGTTATGCCATTAAAACCACATTTTGTCACTACCTAATTAACTTAACCGACACTGTAAAATGAATTTTATTGCATTTCTTATTCTTTAACAGCCAATGTTCACATAAAAGTTCAAATTTTAAAGCATCTTCACTGAAAGCTGTTATTTTTGGTACTGCCACATTCTAAAAACTTGAGTACTGGCTGTCATAGGTGTACAAGAGCTCTAGCTGATAGATTACCAAGAAGAGCCAATTCATGAAATCATGCATCCCTTATTCTTTTCCTGTTTTCTGACTCATCTTTGCACTCTGTCATTTAAGGCTTTTGGCAGTCTGGTTAAAAAGTAACGTAAAGTTTTTCAATGTTCATATTCAGATGCTTCATATTCAAATTTCTTCAATTGATAATTCACATGAAAGTTCAAATATTAAAAAAATTGTCACCTCTGAAAGCTATTATTTTTAGTATTGCCACAGTCTAAAAATTTAAATACTGACCCTCATAGATGTTATTTCAATTTTTCAAATTTCAGATGATCTAGCACATGACATAGTATTGTTAAACCCAGGCTGTGGTAGATATGGACTTATATTCTTGTTGTGCCTAGATTCAGAGATTTTTATTTTCTAATATTCTTAATGTTCAAAATTCATAATTTTTCCCTTTCCCTTCAAAATTCAAAATTAATTTATGGTTATTGAATATTTCGGCGATTTATCTCGTATTAACATTTATTTATCATCCCTTTCATACATTTTTATATTCCAAATTATGCACGCGAAGTATCTACAAATGCTAAATGTATCCATAGAATCCTTTACTAATTCGCTTGTGTCTCTGTAATTTTCCTTTTCAGTCTTACGCCTTCACTTTCGAGCAGCAATTATATTCCTCTGAAAGCAAAAAAATAACGCTCCTTTTTGGCCATTTCATAGCTTATCAGTTGAGATGATGCTTATTCCACATGTTTGTGGGTGCCTAGACATTCCGTAGGGTTAGAGTAACGGGGCAATGAACTTTGGCGGGAAAACATGGTAGTTAGCTTCACGGCATTTTCGTGCAGCGCGGTTCGTTGCTAAGTGTTCTTTTTTTTAAATTCCCCGAGGTATGTATAGACACTGTGTGTGTGGCGCAAGTTTTTTCACTCGCCAAGATTGACAGCTCCTGGGAAGCAGAAATTTGGTTGGCAAGTTTTTTAGTTCGATTCTGAGCAGCAGAGCAGAGAGGTGGTAAAAAATTTGGAGTTCCCAGCCGTTGCTCACGCTGAGTGCCCGGGCTCGCCGGAAAGGTGTTTTGAAGTCCATGGCAAATTCTCACGTAAGCTTAGTTTCTTTGAATTTACGGAGTGTTGGCTTTAATAAATTCCAATGCGACAGAAATCTTTCAATGGGAATGAGTCTTGACTAAGATCTTGAAATGTGCTTCTAATGATGACGTTGTGAATATCAAAGCCCTAGTCGATGCAGATCCAGCTACCTTTGACTTTGAATATCTATATTTTTCATCAGAATGTATCTTTGTTCAAGGCAGGCCTTTTTCCACCTAACCGTGATCTTCGTCAAACTAGCAATTCTGTTTAAATTGCCGGTACTAAAGATGGTGTTCGATTTTCTGCAAGTGCTGTTTGCTCTAAAGTGAAATTACGCCCTACTGCCGGCATTGATCAAAAGTGAAATTCGAGAGCCGTTAATGTGCCAGACTACAATTCATCATCGTGTTTACGTACAACTTTCTTATAAGTGCTTTTTCCATGCAGCCAGTCTTCTTTGGTTTTAAATGTGTGTTGTGCAAGTGCAACTTGTTTGCACGCTGTTATCAGGTATGGTGCTGCTATCTATATTCACCAACTAGAATCATCGCTGCCCAAATGATAATTATTGTCATTATAGAAGAAGCTGCGACTGGGAATCTGTCTGTTCAGCATTTTAATCTTTTTATCTGTGGTGAATTCTTTTTGATACGGGCAGCTTCGTTTTTTTTTGTACCTTTGAGAAGAATATTTGGATACATGTACAAATTGGGAGTTTACATTTTACCATTTAGTGTTTGTTTTTATTATTCTGAATTTTAATCATTTGTAATTTTATCATTCACAATTTGTGTTTGGTTTTATTATTTTGAGTTATTTTGCGATTTAACGATTTTGTGGACAGCTCAGGCAGACCAAACTCTGGTCTTCAGACCAGAGTAGAATCTGAACCTGGGAATTAAATTGATAACAGGGAATTAAATTGATAACTGGGATTAAAATTGATAACTGGGATTAAAATTGATAACTGGGTCTTGAATTTAAATTTAATTGATGATATTCTAAAATGCAATGTACTAATCTAGCCACTATACGATTCTTTAAGTTTAGCAATTTGGAAGGTGTTTAATTTTTGTAACTTCTTTTGTTTGTTTTTGAAAGTGTTGTTAATAAAGTAAGTGTTAGTTCAACATAAAATTGGTTGTGTTTCTTTGTTGGCTGTGCTCGATTTAATTCTGGTAAAGGTAAGTGAAGTTTTAGAAAATGAGTTGATTGTTGATAATTTTTAAAGGTTAGCAACTGAGTAATGTGCACAGGCCAAACTGTAGGAAAAGCAATTAGTAAAAGAAACATTATTAAAATAAAATAGAAACTTTAATATTGAAGTGTAATAAGCAATGTAAAAATATATAGTAAAAAGAAACAGAGAATATTAAATAAAATATAAAAGTATATTTATTAACTTAATCTTACAAAAATAAGAAAAATAAATATTAAAGTTTTCTTTCTTTGTTGTCAGAAAAGAGCATGACATTCTCAAGGGTTTCTTTTGCTTAAAAATAAAATTATGAAAATGAATACAGTAAATTCCAAGAGCATGTTAGATTAATGAAATGGTAATAATTGAAAATTGGCAGATTAGATTCTAAGAACATGTTGGGGATGGAAGTAGTAGATTCCATTAATGTTTATAAATCAAATTTAAATGTGTTTTCAATTAAGCAAAAATTTGGGTCTTATCTGCTTTTCAAAAACTTTCGATTAATAAAAAGGATAATGAAAATCAACTGAGTTTTTTCTGAGAACAGACTGGGGATTGATAAGATTCAACAAATGGTCATGCAGCAATTAAGAATGTGTTCCTTATTAAGGCAAAAATATTGGGCAAATAAGTCTGCAGGTCGAGAAACATCATTTTCATGAAAATGGGCCACATAAATTCTGAAAACTTGTTAATAACAGCTATAAATTCAATGGTCATAATTTAAATTGAAAGTGTTCTTGATTTAAATAAAAAGAGTGCTGAAAATCATGCCACGTAGTTTCAGCGAACTCGCCAATGACCAAGACGTCACCTGAACTTTTATATATGGATTCATTTTTTCATTTACACTAAATTACTATGTATCTATGTATATAGCTATCTATTTACATCCAGCATTTTTTTAGCTGGTGTTCTTTTCTCTGGCTGAATTAATTTGATTAAAAATTATTATACAGTATTGCAGTATATTGTGAATCAGACTGAAAATTTTTGAAAACATTTGGAAATTCAGGATTTTTATTTCAAGTTTAAACATAAACTCTGTACAATTAAATATAAAATTAAAGTAATTGATAGTTGTGTGTAAAAAATTCATATTATAGTAAAAAATTGATTTAACAATTTTTAATACACATTTATTAAACAAAACATCTATTTCCTTTCTAGTAATTCCTTTTGGCAACTTTTATCATTCATTGTTTTTTATGCTTACTATCAAATTAACCAATCTTCAATTCTAATATTAATTCAGTTAAAAATCACAGTCGAATTTCAACTGTAAAATCATTTTAATCTTATCCACTCTTGCTATTACCGATTAAAATTTTTGAAAGCTAAAAATAAGTAGAGGGAAGAGGACCAATTTCCATGATCTTTTACCTTAAAAGGTCTGTGCTATCCAAAATCTTGGCACTGAGGTGAGTCAGGTTGATTGTAGTTTTTGCTATTTAGCTAAAATTACACTGTTTTAGCAAAATGAAATTTAATTCAGCAAAATACTAAAAGAACTAACACAGTTTAAACTCTTGTTATGACAAAGCCTGAATTTTGAATTTCAAACCCATAACAAAGTTGTAAATTTAAGTAAAAGTGATGCAAGGTTAACTCTATCAGACATTTTTGTTTGCATAGAAATGAACAAGCAATCAATAGAATGCAAACTAAACACATTGTTTGTTTACATTTTTTATCATATTTTTAAACCACTAATTTCAAGTCCATTTCCTGAACACTAATATCTCATTGCATTCCGTTCCAGTATGTGCAAGCATGTTATGAGATGTTTGAAAAGCAAATGCGAGTCATAAATTTCACATCTAGTTTTATTGGCAAGGGATTTGGTTAATTTAGATTTACAATTAAATTAGGAGTCTACTGTATTAATTTCTTAATTTTCTATCAGGAAAGGAGATTGGCTGAGAAGCAGGCTGAACTGGAAAGAAAGATGTGCTTCACAGATGAAAAATTTAGGCAGCTGAGAGAAATATTAAATGCCGATGATGACTGGGAGTACTTTGGAGATATTAATATTCCTCCTGCCCCTAGTCTTCCTAGTATTCAATCAACAGGAACTTCTGAATCTTCTGTTCCACAAACAAGCAAAACGTATGTGAAAAAGTCTTCAGCTGGAGAATCTGGCCCAGAAACTAGATTTTCTAAAGCTAGGTCTGCTATTGGTAAGAAATTTTGACAACATTTATTTAAAAGGGTTTATGATAAATAGTCACAGTGGTATAACACATAAAGGTAATACTATAACACTAAAAAAAAAAAAATTTTAATTTTTTTAAATTATTGCTTGATATTTGAAAGCATTGATTGTTTCACATTTAAATTTATAAGAGAAGCAAATAAATGTTAGCATTTTTTCCCTTGTAAAGATCAAGAATTTTAGTATTCTTTCTAAAATTCTTTCTGTTGCTCCATTCAAGGGTTAAATTTTTTGGCCAATCTACCAAATTTCCAGTTTCTACCACTAATTTTTTAGACATCACGGCGGCCTTCCACACTTTGTTTGTCCAGCCCTGGTTTTAAGATTATTATGTTCATAAGGATTGTTGTTCTGAAACCAGAAGCGTGGAGTCAATGGGCCAAATGTTCAACTGACTATTTTTCTATTGACAGACTCAGACACTTTTATAAATTTCAAATGCTATTAAGGGCTATTCCATGTGATGAAGCAGGACAAACAGAGATATTGTATTTCTATTTTTCCTTTTTTTTTAATAAAGCTATTTGCAATTCTAATTATTTTAACTGCTTTTATTTAATGTTTGATGCTTCTTTTCTTGATGACAGTATTTAGAAAGTATTATTGTATCTGTGTTTGGAAAATATTTAATGTTTTAATCACATTTAGTTTTTACCAGAATTAAGTCACTTAATTCCGGTATATGTCATTGATAATTAAAAAAAATTTTTTTTTGTATATTCAAGTTTTTTTTATAAAAAAAGAAATTTGTATTTTGAAAATATTTCACTGGCGAAGAGTATACAATTTTACTCTGAAAATACAGATTAAGATAAATAATACATTAAAAAAAGCCAGCATCTCTACCTGCTACACTTCGTAACATATTTGATGCAGTATATTACCAACTTTGCAATAAATACAATAATTCTGAAAATTTAATTTTTTTGATAATTCTTTTTACTTTGCTTGATTTATTAATTTCATGTTTTGATTCAACTCTTGCTACTTATAGGACAGGTATATTTTATAAAGGGTTCTTATAGAACTTGCATTTTGTTGGGAGGACTAGAATATGTTTTTGAACCAACTTTTACTGTTTATGGGACAGGTACATTTTATTAAGGGTCCTTATAGAATTTAAATTTTATTGGGAGGACTAGAGGACCATAAAGTAATTGCATTTTGTTATAGGGACATATAGTAATTAATTATATTGGATATGTAGAGGTGTGTGCCTTACATGTGTCCAAGGATATTAGGAGTACCAGTGTTGTGGGTGGATGGGAGGGAAAGTTATGTGTAACTTTATGCACTCCATCATATGGCTGGCTTATTGTGATGACTTACTTATTCACCCACATATAATTTAAAGATAAGGGGGAAAACTGGAGCAGCTAGAAAGTCTAAATTTATTATGTGAATCATTGTGTGCCTTTTGTGGTACATTTTAATTCTTTAGGTATTTTGAAGATAATTGTCCGCTTTAAGAATATACTCTTTTTTGAGGAAAATGACAAACCTGATGCATGGGGGAGGGCAAGGGATATTTTCCCCTCCTCCTCTTGAACATTCAAGGTCACATCGGTGGGCATCAAGCTAGTAGATGTTGTACATCTTATTATTGAGTTTGCCTCACTGTCAATGTTTTGCACTCCTATTAACAGTTCAATGGGTGGTCATGAGCGGCGGCTTGTGTGCTACTGCAAAGAGCGAACAGGGCTTCTTATTCTCTATGCAGGCAGGGTGAAAAAGCCTTCATGTAAAGTGAGCTCAGAGGATGGTGAGTATCAATAAACAAGGTGTGTAGCAGGTCACAAGCTCCTGCTGTTAGTGCTCTGCTCTTAACAAGGGACTTTGCCCCCCTAGTACCGAAAGGAACAGCATCTGCTATTTTTAACAGTTTGGTGGAATCGGTGGTAGCTGTTAGCAACTGCAATTTGTCATTCACAGTGTTAAATTAGCAACTAAACTAATAGCAACCCGTCTCTAGTCATTTTTTTTATTTGAAAGACTCTTTATTTTTTATTTTTATTTATTTTCTTTTGCAAATATGGGAATAATTAAATAGTATCTTAGATTTATTATGACAAAAATAATAATTTAGCAACTTCTGGCATTAAAAACAGAAATGTGTATAAGAAAACATTCTATTTTAAAATCAAATTATATATATTTTCCCATGCTGAATTTATTTACAGCATGCATATAAATACATAAACATGTAATATGCTTTGGTATGATAAAAGAATTCAATAGTTTTTCTGACTCTTTAAAAAAGTACCACTCTTCAACCCTGTAAACAACTTCTGCCTTCTAAAAGAGTTAAACAAATAAGCAAGATCATGCTCCTTGAGCATTTTTCATTATCCATTGATTGACTTTAGGAGCGGAGTGACATTCAGGCCATGTATCACCAATGTATACAAAACAGACATTTTTCCATGGTATGTTTTAAAATGGTTTCCTAACGAATAGAAACTGACTAGGTTAAATTTAATATTTTATTGCATTTAGTATTCATACTTGTATTTTAAATATATTAATTTCAACTTATAGGTTCCTTGTTCCATTTAGGTAAGATGATTTATTTACTGTTAAATTTATTTACTTTTTTAATATATTTTAGCAAACGGTCTTTTTCAGTAACAGACCAGAAAAAATGCTTCCCTCTGATGCAGAGTTCACCAAAATGCTTAATTATATGAAATACCCATTGAACACACTGAAATACCCATTTATTATTCCAAATTTTTCCAGTGTGTAAAATACACATATTTTTTAGCAATAATACGTAATTTTTTTAGTTTTCCACTTTTTTATTCTTTAATTGCTGTATTCATTTTTAATCCTGTCATATGCTGTTCCATTGTTAGAAGTTTGCTGCAACAAAATTTGCATTTACACATTAATAAACCTCTTTTAAGTTTCAATATAGTGCCATTCAGTTGTTTTCCCATTCGCACACATATGATCAATTTTTGTTACTAAATAATGTTAATGCAATCTTGTTTGTTTATCAATAAAACTAATTTTTTCTGTTTTACAAATGGCATAAATATATCTTATTGATAAATATTATACAGAAATAAAAAAATATTTATGAATAAAATAATCTGTATTTGTGAATAAAACCCTCTGTGGAATTTTTTTTTTTTTTTTTTTATTAGCCATAAAATAGACACTTTTTAAAATTTGTAGCCACACATTTTATTTTTATAATTTTTATTATTTTTTTCTTTATAAAAAGCTTAAAATTTTCTTGCAATAATCTGAAATATAAAATGAAAATTTCTTAAGGGATTTTAACACTATATTAATTTGTTTTGTGCACTTAATAAAATATTAAAAATATAGCCTTATATGAAATGAAAAATATTTGTAACCTCTACATTTTGCTACTTTTTTAAAAAAAAATTATCATTCAGATTTTTTTATAGTGAATTTAGCAATTGTCAGCACGATGACTGATAAGGATACCAACCAATTTCAAATGCAAAACGCACATTCTTCAGAATAAAAGAAGCCATAAAAGCAAGAAAACGTCTGTAGACAGACACATTCTAAAAAGTATTGTTTTTAGAAAAATACAACAAAATAATTTATACTATTACCCATTATTATTTTTGTATATATCTCACTGTGAAAAGTTACTCCCCAAATTTTAAGAAAGGAGTAAGAATACTCATAAAAAAGTTCATTTTTTGGTGATCTTTGTTCTGATGATGGCCCATTAATGGCATTTTTAATTTATTGTGTGCCAGATCTGTAATTTTGAAATACATTTAAAAGTATCTACAATGAGAATTAAGCAGTGTTTTAGTTGGTTTTAAAGAAATTTTACAAATTGGTATTTCAAAATATTTCTGCATTGCAAAATAATAATAAAAAAAAATCATGATATGCATTTTAAATGTTATTTCCAATATTACTTAAAAGAATTATTTTACTTAAAAATTTTGCACATTTAGAGATTATTTTGGCAATATTTACCACTTAGGCAATATTTACCACTTTCCTTTATCAACAAGTAATTTTTACTTTTTGACATTTGTTTCATAAAAGGATATTTTTCAACATTAAATCTAAAAAGAATACAAGTTTTTAAAATAAATTTATATAAAATCTTATTTAATAGTTTGTGCCCCTATATTTGGAAAGCTCTTTAACCTTGAATAACTTGAAGAGTAGACCAGATTTTTATTTCATCATTTCTGCAAAATGTTTAATTTAGCAGTAAAAAAATTAGAAAAATACATTATAAAGATTTTATACATCACCTGCAGTTTTACACGTGAAAGCCATTGAATTTATTGCAAGTGATGTAATATTAGCCTTTCTCAACATATTAAGATTTCTTTAAATTTCACAACTTTGAAAATCAGCTTTATCACCAATAGATATTTTTTTGCCCATTTAGAGAACAAGCTCACAATTTAAATTTACTGTAATAATTTGTTCAGTCTGCGTAATTATATAGTTCCATGTAGCAAATATTATTTATGACTCATTAAATCACTGATGGCAGAGCCATATAGCAAGGGAGGGCAACTACCCCCCCTCTAAGATTTTGAACTGGGGCAGTGCCCCCTAAAATGTAATTATATATTGCTAAAATGTATAATTTCCCCTCTGCACAAAAAAATAGCAAAAGCATAAGAAAAACTGACACGCCACATAACTTTTCCTGAGGAATCTGTATGGATGATTAAGAAGAAAAACGAAATATTTCTTTCTCTAGTTCTCCAGTATCTCTTTTAAGCACACGTTATTTATGTGATAAAGCATCAATCATAAGCAAAACTAATCGTTCAAGACTAAACATCTAAACAATGTTATTTGCAACCGTCGCCAGGCCAGGCGTCACTCCAAGCTAAGTGCATAATACAAACCAAAACTTATATCAGAATATAATCAAAAGTAGGCAGATGCATACTTAGATTTAGTATAGTTTTAAAGTTGCTAGCATGAGATAAAGTTTGGAGTTTAAACGGAATAGCAATTAAAATGGATAAGTATATCATTAAGTCTAAATGGAAAAGGTTGAAGAGATAGATATAGAAATGGTAAGTTAAGAAATATATTTATATTTGTGGTTATTTAATTATATGTTCGATTTTATTAATACCTTGGTCAGGTACTGCAAATTATGTGAAACGATTTGTTAATTTTAAGGGGCTCTATATTGATAGGAAAGTAGGAATCTTGAACTTTCATGTCTGACTGAATTTTTTAGATTTATATATTTATGATATAAATGTACGATAAGCATTATATTTGAAGAGTCGGTACACAGTGATGGTCCCAAGGATTTTGAGATCCCAAGCGAGTTTCTGGAGAGTCATTCTCTTCTCCTCCTCATCTCCATGGAGTGTAAACATGTTAAAGCTGTAGGTATTCGGCTTGGGGAAATATGGCAAGGTTATTGTGGATGCCACTCCCCCATTGGGTTCCGCACTATCCCGACCTTTCAAACACTTGCCAAACTTTTTAATTATGTTGGACAGTCTGGGTATTTCTCTATATTAAAAAACATATATGACGCCGCCGCTGTTTGACACATATCTCGTGTCTAGAGTTTCTTTGAAGATTATTTTTATACATAATATTCTAAATCTACATTATTAAAATATGTCAGACCATGTATCTATATCTTGTTAATAAAAATGCGAATTTTCAATGTATATAGTCACATTTTACTTTAAAATGGTAGGTTCTTGGCATGTGTACAAAACATTAAAGATGTTTTAAATATTTACAAAAAAATTATCAAACTGATGAAAATTAGGGCCTAAAATTTATTGCATATAATTCATTGTTGAAAACAGTAGGAATAAAATTTAAAACAAGTACCAGTATTTGAAATTTTAAGATTAACAGTTGTCATTTGTAATATAAATCTATCCTATTAATTCATTTTTTAATATATATATGTAACTCCATATTTTGCCAGTTTTATAGATGTGTAAAATTTAAATTATTGCTTCAGTATCTTTAAACAGAGGAATCTGTTTTGAGTTTAGCAATCCTAATCTATGGCTACAATAGCTATGACTGTTACCGTAGCTGTGACTGTTAAAACAGTCACTGTTAAACAGTGATGGCTTGCTTTTGGCACCACAGCTAGAAAGTTCAAGATCTGATCATAAAAAGAAAAAAACAAACAATAATGTTAATCTGGATAAACATTCTGGATAAGCTGGTAACAGGTCAATCAAGCATTTAACTTTTTAGTTGTTGTCTGCCCATTGGATGTTTCTGTGTGTGTGTGTGGGGGGGGGGGGATTGCCTTGGTGGCTGGATGGGGTGGACTTGGCAGTGGTCTGGTGTGTGATGCTTTGACTGCTAGGCACTGAGTTAGTGTCCCGGATTGCTGTTGCAACAATGAATCGTTTTTTCAGATACCTTTGTGTAGGTTGGGGTTTCCAGTTGATTATCATTAGATTTCCGAAATGTTATATATTATTTGTCATGTATAAGAGTTTATTCTGAAATCTATACTACAAATTTAATATTCATATATTGGAATTATTTGCATGTATATAGTATAAACATAATCTTTCTATCTTTAATCTAGATTTTGTACATGGAAGTAATGCACAGATTCCTAGTTCAACTAGAAATGGTCTGGATTCAGTCTTTTTTAAAGAAAATAGGCCTCCCAATTCATCTCAAGGCACAAGGGTAAATATTACATGTTTGCTTTCACTTTCTCTAGAATGCATAGTACAGTAAAACCCCTCTTTACCGACTCAGTTAGACTAAAATTTGACCGGCGAGTGTAAGCTGGTTAAGAGAAAATTTGGTTAAACATGGATGATTAAAAAAGATGTTAAATCCATTGCATTCATACCTCTTTTAGATACTTTGTAATAAAATGTTAAATTATAAATGTATTTAAACAAATTATTAATGTAAGAGACATTCTGTTTTCCCAAAAGGACAGTAGATGGCAGCATTCAACCTGACTAAAGAACGCTTGTTTTTGTTTACAAAAAAAAATTTGAAGTAGAGTTCGAGATGGCAATAGAAAGCACATAGCCAATGTGTTTGTAATATGTAGCTAATCCTAGCTATGATTTGTAAAATATGTGTAATTTTTTTATGTATTATTAAATGTTGTGAAGTCTTAAATGGCGAGTAAGTGTTTTCCCAACCTCATTACCAAAAGAAGCCTTATAAGTGGCGACCAACACGTGGCCCCCCCGAATCCTCGGTAAATGTTCTGTCTTCATCTCAAGTCAGTGAAAGTTAAATAAGCACCCTTTTAATTAGCATAACCATGCTTTTGAGAATTTAAAATTAAAAGTCATCCTCATATTTTAAATGAAATAAATTGATTTATCCCTTATTAACATAAATTTGTTATCCCTTTCATGCATTCCAATATTCTAAATTACACACTTGATGTATCTACAAACTCTAAATATCTTTCAAGTCCTTTGCTAATTCGCCAGTGTCAATGTAACTTATTTTTGCAGCCTTACGCCTTCACTTTTGAGTGATGATTATATTTACCGGATCGTGGAAAAAATTCCTTTTTTTAAGCTCGGATTTGGCCGTTTCTTGGCTTATCAGTAGAAACCAGATGTAAAACATATGTAGAAGGGTGCTAGACATTCCGAAGGGTCACGTGATAGTGAAGTTTTGGCGGCAATTTCGTGCTTCACATTTTTGGCCGTGCCTCATGGATTTTGGTGAAGTGTCCTTATTTTATTCACACTGTGTGCGTAGGCGCTCTGTGTGAGGTGCTCACTCGCCAAAATTGGTGGCTCTTGGGAAGGGGAAATCTTGTTGGCGAGGCATTCAATTCCTGGCCGCCATTTGAGGAGGTCGGATAGCATTTTTGAAAAACCGTGGCTTGGGTATTGGCTAGGACGCCTATGGCCCGCGGATATATGTGAGATAATTTTTGTTATATTGCATGTCACGTGAAATTGTAATGTTTTTGACATTGTACCAGCAAGTAATTTGAAGGTGACCGATCCTGCCTTATCATACAGCATGCAATAGTCTATGATGATCATGCCTCTTCGTCATCAGCTTCAGAGTGCAAAAATCAAGGGAACCAAAACCTGTGCCCTGTTTGCTAAGATGTGTTACTTCTCATGGAGAGTCCGGTGTCGCCTACCTGACGCTGGGGTGTGCTTCCACATAGCCATACTGCTGGAAAAACGTAATCATTTGATTACGAGTCGCTAATTTTCCCGGAAGTAGTTCAAAAATACCACTTATCTTTTTTTAACTTACCTACATTCACGGGAACGATGCACAAAGTTTTTCCAGTAAGTTTCTTCATGCAGATTGGGGGTTCGACGTATGCACTGTCTCATTTGCATACTATATTAGTTGGACCTTGGAATTCGTTCCAGGAGGTACCGATGATCTCATGGTATAAAGATAGGAAGCACGCATTGGATTATCAGATGATGGATGGAAGACCGTGATCACAGACAGATGGTGATGGTAGACCAGACGATGTAGACGTGGTCATTGACGTTGTAGTCGTAGTAAATGACGATAGTTAGACACGGCGGGAATACGCATTAGTATTCAAATATGATGAATGAGTGAATGACATGAAGGTGGGCAGCTCCAGGAGAGCCCAGCACAGCGACCAGAGGTCTATTGTACTATCCCAGAAATGAGAAGGTCCCTAAGAAAAGAGACCAGTAGCTGAAGCAAAAATTAGCATGCAATTGACAGGAATGTCATATAACTCCCAGGGATTGATCACATGTCGACCCAAGTGTTCGAACCTATGGGCGGAGAACACCTCACATTCACATAGTATGTGTTCGGCAGTTTCTTCTCTATAATTGCAGCCTCTACATAACGAATCCTTAATGACACCTATAATATTTAGGTGTCTTTTAAGGGTGCAGTGCCCAGTAAGGAGCCCAACAGCCCTTCTGATGCCAGTTCTACTGAGCTTGAATAATTCCTTTTGATGCATGGGTCATTCCGTATGAAATCAACAGAAAAAAAGAATATTTGGTTGCATGACCATTTTTAAAAATTTTTATATTTTGCACATATGTTCCTACATATTCCAATAGATAAAAAACAATTTTAAAATTTTTTTCTTATTGTTTGTTTTTTAGATACTGCCATTTTTCCAACATGACGGACTATAAATTTGGCCAATTTTGATGTTCACGTAAACCTAAATATCTTGGAACTAAAAAAAAGATAGAGTCTTGGAATAAAAACTGTTTTACTGTTCTTAAAGTGGACTACATTTCATATCATTGTAATGTTTGGCTAACTGCAATATGAGGGGCTGAAATTCAGCGTTGAAATTTAGCATCAGTTTTGCTAAAAATGCAGTTTTTAGGCCTCTTAAAATAAATAAAAGAAATTAATCTGAATCTTCAAATTTTCACCACATCTTACCCTACTCCCATAGTCTTAGCCTGAAAAAAATTAGTCTTTACTCCACTTTTTACTTGGATTTTAGGGGTGCCAAACTTCTAAAATTTCAAAAATGATCACTTTTAACACCCCCAAAACCCCATGTGGGACATAATTTAAAAATTGGTTCAATAAAACAACAACTCCATACAGATTGTCAGGTGAAAGGTCCTTTTTTGTATATTTTATCCTTTCTATTTTTAAAATTGAAAAGAAAAGTGCCATTTTCAACAGATGGAAAATTTTCAAAACAGGACGTTACTTAATACTTGTGTCTGTATGTCTGTTTAAATGTCTGTTTAAAAATATGTTGTTTTGCTTGTGAATTTCTTTCTTTATTATCATTAACATTAATTTAAAGGCAATTTCATATATTCTTGCTTATGATTGGGGGGGGGGGGGAGAAGTTGTCTGTGTTAAAAAAAGTCATATCAAAATATTATTTGTACCATGTTACCTCAAGCAAAAAGTTCTTTCAATGTTCTAACTTTGCATTATCTTCAACTGATATGAAAATTACCAATTTTAAGCCCCCCCCCCCCCCCCCCAAGAAGAAACAGTTTAGAAGTTAAAAATATAAAAACTGTTTCAAAGAAGCCACAAATACATACAGGTGATCATATGTATTATCAAATTTTGTATATTTCTTCTTTTCTATTTATAAAATTCAAAAGAAAAGTGGCATTTTCTATATTAAAAATTTTAAATGATAGGGAATTAGTTATTCATATTTAATGTTTGTACAAAAAATGCTATTTTGCTTGTACATTTGAATATATGTTCAATCATTTAAATTAATTATTCATTAGATTTCATCATATTTTTTATCTTTGGAAAAAAATCCAATAAAATAATAAATAAATGTTCATGTTTCTTACCTAATTATATATTATGAAAATAAATTTTAAACATCTATTATGCTGAAAAAATATGAAATTTAATAAAACAATTATTTTTCTCTTTAATTGCTTTGGAAAATATCTTTCTCAGATATGCTCTGATTCTTCCCCAGCAGCCTTCATTCTGGACAAGGTACCCTACTGGGTTGCAAATGAGGGAGAAAGTGGTCAGAGGTTACATCTGATTTTGGAATCACTGGGCATTAGCTTAATTTTGTAGGTGTGAGAATTAGATCAGTTTAATGTGAAACATTGAGCTGAACAGCAGTCTAGTTACATTTCTATTGGAAATGATGTCTACTATTGGAAATGCTGCTTCATATTTCATTAGATAAATTGTTAAATTTTGATTCTTAAATAGATTGTTCTCGCTGCGATCCATCTTCATCTCATAAAACTCGAGTAAGTAAGGGCCTGAGAACAATTACTTTATAGAGCAACGAAAAGTAACAAACTTGCGTGATCTTATACCTGGTAAATCTTTATGCTCAAGTAAAGGTCAACCACTGAGAATTTCAGAAAGAGTAGTTCCGATAAATATTAGATTAGTGAAATAGCCATTGAAACAGTCAACATAGCATGTAATGTATTAGGTGTCTCACCAATTAAAAAAAACCTAAGACAACTCCAAAAAAATCACATGGACAGACAAAACTCAAAAAGATATGTTAACTTGACTCAAAAAGCTGTTAAACTTAGTTGGCAAAAAGTTTAGATGTTGAACTACCTTCTGAACAGTCATCAGAACTCACTTAAATTAACTTCTGAACAGTCATCAGAACAGTCATCAGAACTCTTCACATCTAGCTAGCTCACAGTGTGAAGATTGCACTAATTTAATCCCAAAACTAAAGGGAAAATATAACAAAAGCAGTTCAACATCAGAAGAAATTAAAAATTTAAGTCTTATGCCTCAAAGTTGGGCTACTAAAACAATTATAAAGGAGTTTGAAGCTAGCCAGTATCTAGTTCACTGAACTAAAGACCTCAAAAACATGGTTCTTTCCTCAATTAAAAAAAGGTAGGACTCTTGATTTGAAAGGAAGCTGTTTGCATATTCTTTACATGTAATGAAATCAGCTGTTGTTTTCCAGGGAAGAAAAAGTGTTTATCTGTACAATCTACTACAGGAATACTAGAATTAAAACAGAAATGTTTGCTTTTAGTAAATCTTAAAAGAATTGTATACTGAATTTAAACCATCTAAATTACAAGATAGGCTTTTTGCAATTTGCAGAGCTGTGACCCAAATTGTGTATCTTAACTGGTACTAGTGGTACTCACAGTGTATATGTATGCAGCTATCATCCAATATAAAACTAATGGTTTTAGCAATACATATAAAGGCTGAGATATTACTTTATTGCTAAAAATTAGAGTTTGCTCAACAGAAGATGAAAGTTGCATACTTGGTGAATGTTCTAAATGCACAGAAACTTTCATTTTTTAATTAAATGCTATTAGATGCAAAACACTCGGCAATGATATTTACAATAAAAATTGATGAAATCACATTTAAATTAATGTTAATAATAAGAAAGGAACAAATAGACAGGTAAAACAACATATTTTTGGTTAGAGATTTAAATACGAATAAATAACCTCTTGATTTAAAAAAATTTCATACTCTGAAAATGATACTTTTTTTTTTCAATTTTAAAAATAGAAAGGATAAAATATACATAAAAGCCCCTTTTACTTAATTATCTACATAGATTTGTTTTATTAAATCAGTTTTTATATTTTTAAATTATGCCCCACATGGGGTTTTAGGAGTGTTAAAAGTGATCATTTTTGGAAGTTTGGCAACCCTAAAATCCAAGTAAAAAGTGGATTAGAAGCTTAAATTTTTTTGTGCTTATAAAACACTTCCAACTCTTTAAATCAACCATATTTTATCCATGTTTTAATTTCATCAGCAAAATTGAAAAAATCTTAAACATGAAAAAAAAAAAAAAACTTTAAAAATTTCAAATTTAAGTGCTTAAAAAGGGTTTCATTAAAAAAAAAAAATATTACAATTAGTTTATATCATATGAAAGCTTGAAATCTTAGCTTTAAAATGGCAACTGAAATATTGGTTTGTGACAAATACAAGTGGTTTTATTTTAGAAAGAATGAACATAACTTTTCACAGAAATATAACCTTGAACGATGTTTCAAGTGGCAAAATCTCCCCTTCTACATTTTTAAAAAAATTGAAATTCTGGCTTTCGCCTTCTTCCCACGTATATAAGCTAATTTTAATTTTTTATCAAAATCCATTACTATGATTCAACCCCCATTTGTTGATTTGACACGGAATGACCCGCATATTAGGGCACTTCAGTTCTTTCACCTACCTTTTGCCCTTAGTATTATGCCAGTTCTCGCACTGAAGCTTTCTGAAGATGTCATAGACAATTCTTCTAGTCAGTTCATTAGGAACACCCAAAGCCGGCTCGGGACCAACAAAAGGTGTACTTGAACCTTTTCTAGCCAATTCATCAGCCATTTCATTACCTGAAGTGCCTGAATGTCCAGGCACCCAGTAAAGTATGACTTGATTGTTGCTAGCAATCTTACAAAGTGCAGTATAACACTCTCAAGCAAGGGATGATGTCATAGTAGACTTCCCTAAAGCCATAAGAGCAGCCTGACTATCAGAGCAGATAAGTATTTGGTTGCTCTTGTAGTTCAAATACGATGCTTTGTATTTGATATATGTATTGTGCGACCAGAATAGCTGAGCTATAGTTTTAAATGGCTGTTTAATTAAGTCGCTGATTGAATATTGCTGATCCTTAAAATGGGCACATAGCTGAAATATTCACATAACTAAATGTACTTGTATCGTGTTGATGGTGAAAGCAGGCAACTAAATTCTCTATGGTATTTAGTAGAAGGTAGTGTTTAGTGGTGTCTATTGGCTGTGTGTGTTCATCTAATAAAATCAACACTTAAGATTCCCTAATTGTGATGTGTCTTGATAATCCAATGGGGATTTTCTGTGTGTGCTGTAAACTCCAATAAAGTATATAGTTCAAACTGTACTGTTCATAGAGCATTTTTTCTTAATTGCAGTAATGTAATACTGGCAAAGATACCTTCGTCTTTCAATATAACGTTTTCGAAACTTGACTTTTTGTCTCATTGACATCACTGGGCATACTTTGCTACACTCTGTACACTCTGCTGATTTATACAGAGATTTATACAGAGTCTTTATTTCAAAATTTTAAATTAATGAAAGACACTATTATGTCTTTAACTATCGGTTATATCGAGAGCCTAATTGAGACTATCGGCATGATTAAAATATTTGTAGTAATCAGTGGCCAGAAAAATGATATTTTGTTAGATAACGTGATGTATTCGCTGAAATTACGAAGAAATCTTCTAGCTGCTTCTATTCTAGAAGAACGTAATTTTTATTTTCACAGGGAAATGGAATCATGTGGTTTTATACAGATAAGGGGGAAAAATACTTCTATGCAAAGAGGAAAGAAGGGTTATACTTCTTTAAACCCCAGTATACGAATCTTAACAATGTAAGAGATATCAGGTATCTCAAAACTGAAAATAGTAAACCAGATAATAGTGATAGGAATAGGGATTGTAATCTAAATTCTAAAGAAGTTCAAAAACGTAAAAGAAAGGGAACTAATTTTAAAGGTTCTAAACAAGTTAGAAGGTCGCAAAATGACAAGTTTAGCATTTACAAAAGTAGACCAAGCAGTTCAATTATTGAATCTGATGGGGTAACTAAACTGTGGCATAAGCGATATTGTCATCTGAATATCGACTACCTATATCAATCCAGTAAAGTTTCGGCGGTAACAAGACTCCCCAAATTGAAGTTCAAAAAGCTAAATTGTAAAGCTTGCATGTTAGCCAAAACCAAACGGATTACGTATAAACCGACAGGTTGGATAAGATCTATAAGACCTTTAGAGTTATTGCATGTGGATGTATGTGGACATTTACCAATATGATCATTGGGCGGTAGTCGGTACTTTTTGTCCATTACTGATTATTTTAGTAGGAAACTGTTTGTATATTTCCTAAAAGAAAAATCAGACGTTTTTGAGATATTCAAAGAATTTAAGACTAGAGAAGAGAGATATTTAAATAAGAAAATCTTAAATATCCGAATGGATTGCGGCATGGAATTCTGCCATGACAAGTTCAAAATATTTCTAGCAAAACAAGGAATAAAAGCAGAGAGGGCTAACATGTACACGTCTCAACAAAACGGCGTTTCCGAAAGGTTTAATCCAACAGCATTAGATTGTGTGAAAGCCATGCTAAGTGATAGCAAAGTGAACGAAAACTTATCGGCAGAAGCTATCCTATGTTTTACCTATGTAAAGAACCGAATTTGTCACAAATTCAAGTCAAAAACTTCCTTAGAATTATATAATGGCAAGAAACCAATGGCAGGCCCTCTCAAAATTTTTGATAGTACTGTATACGTAGGAAAATCCAAGCAACTCAGAAAAAAATTAGATATGAGAGCCCAATATGGGATTATGGTGGGTTACACAACGAATACTAGAGACTACCGCATACTTCTTAAGGGTGATAGAAAAGTCATCGAAACTAGTAATATCAGGTTTGATGAAAGCGCAGATGCAGGGGAAAGCATCCTGGACCCGAGCAGGGATAAGAGAAACCCCAATACTGTCACTTTTAAGATAACCCCAGATCACTATTCCGCAGGTTCTGATGAGGAATGTTTGGATAGGAAATCAGGCGAAAAAGCAGGGGGGAGTGAAGACACTGATGACAATTTATCCGAAGCCAGTGAGGAACCAGATCCTTCTGCTGGTTCTAACCTGACTCCCTGTTCCGACATCCCTTGAGCTCGTGAAGCTGTCCCAAGAACTGAAGGTAGCAGAATAGATGTTTACTATTATGCCAGGGGGACAGTAAAAAAAGATTAAGATATTTTAATGATGTGAAGTATTGCAGTAAAAATAAAATTCAAAACGATCAAAACCTCTTCAACTTCAGAGAAAAGAAATCTAAAATAGGGTCAAAAAGAATTGGAAAACTAGAGGCTAGCAATACTGAAATCTATATTCTTAAAAGTTAAAAAGCTGCTTTTAAAACACCCTAAATAAGCGAATGGAAAAACGCCATGACAGAAGAAATTGAAATTATGAAAGAAAAATATGTCTGGGAGTTAGTTCCCACACCTTCGGAAAAAAATAATTGGATGTCGATGGGTTTACACAGTAAAGCAAGATGAAAAAGGGAAATTCAAAGGTTTAAAGCGAAACTGGTAGCACAAGGATATACCCAGATAAAGGGTGAAACATCCGAAGAAGTTTTTAGTCTGGTTGTAAACTTCAGTTTAATAAGATTGTTTTTCACGATCTTTGGAAGTATGCTGGGTTGGGTACATTTCCAATTAGATGTAAAAAGTATTTATCTTTATGCAAAATTGAACTATAGCATCTACATGAAACAACCAGAGGGTTTTACTAATATAAGATACCAGAATTATGTATGTCTACTGAATAAAACAATATATGGGCTACGTGGAAGAGACTGGTTTTTAGAATTGGACAAAGAATTTAAGTTTATGAAACTAAAATGGTGCAATTGCT
This sequence comes from Amaurobius ferox, assembly GCA_951213105.1. NCBI lineage: Eukaryota > Metazoa > Arthropoda > Arachnida > Araneae > Amaurobiidae > Amaurobius > Amaurobius ferox. The sequence continues at coordinate 12,346,768 of OX578146.1, forward strand.
GTTATATATTCAATAATAATGTTTTTATATTTGTTTATGTGGATGATATAGTTTTATTTTCTAAATATCAAAAAGATATTGACTTGGTAGTTTCGATGCTTAATGACAAATTCAATATAAAAATTTTGGGTAAAATAAAGAAATTACTCTGTGTAGAATTCGAGAAATCAGAAAATAAATTTCAAATCCACTAAAAACAATATATTGATAGAGTTTGTAGAAATTTTAAAGAATTTATGTGCCCAGTTTAAAGTATCATTTTAAAGAATTTAAGTATCCAGAATTAAAGTATCATTTTTTGAGAAATCTAGTTCTAAATGAGTCATTTAAAGTTAAATCTGTAAATACCAAAGACAATGATGCAGATTACTTTTCTAAATCTATGACCAAAGATAGAGTTCTTAAGTTCTGCAATGAACTGTTTAAAGTGTAATTGTTCTTTGATTTACTTGTCAAACTTTGCTATTATAAACTACAAATTTTAATATTATAGTATAAATACATTATAATTTTTACTCCTACTTCAATGTACAAAGTAAATTGTCATTTGAGTATGAAATGTGCCTATACAAGTGTTGTAATTTCACAATCCTTGCATTTTTTCACTTTTCACTTTTTCAACTGAGATTAATTGCTCTAATATATTTAAAAGATAAAATTAGTGATTTATCAATATTTCACATAAAAATATAGATATACAATTTTTTCACTTTCACAAAGCAATTTCTGCTGATGTGTTTCAAAATGCATGATTGGTGAAGATTGGTTTGGTGTTTAGATTCAAACTCTAAGTGTTTTGTTATATACTGTATTTGTATTGTAACACCAAGAGCCTATGTTTTAAAATTTCCCTTAAGAATTGAAATATTGAAATACTTATACTAAAAGGTTTTTAAACTTTGATTTCCATGTTAATAATTAAATTTAAACTTAACTGAAGTAACATGTTTATACATTAAAACTTTTAAACTTTAACTTTTGCTAACATGCCTATACCTAAATTTAAAATGCAACTTTAAGTCATGTTTATACTTAAATTTAAAATGTAACTTTAAGTCATATTTATACTTAACATTTTCATATGAAAATAAAGTAATTATACCAAAATTTAAATTGTAATTTTTAAGATATGTTTATACTTAAAATTTTCTTGTAACTAAAGTAATTTCTTGTAATTAAAAATTTTAAAAGTCTAATATATTTTGTAATACTATATTTCATGAATTTTATCAGTATCTATTAAATATGCTCAACTAAAGTTTGAGTATATATATCTATCTATTACTGTGTCATGTTATAAAGTTACAGATGAACTTAGACCAACTTAAACTGTTATTCATTACAATTTTGAATACAAAACTAAGAATTAATTATGTATTGTTCTTAGATTAAATTTTTGAGCATGTCGGTGCGTGAGTCGAATTGGCTAATCTGTATGAGGGGGCCGATTGCTGTAAATACGTAATCATTTGATCGCGAGTCGCTAAATTTCCCGTAATTAGTTCAAAAATACCACTTACCTTTTTTTAACTTACCTCCGTTCATGGGAACGACTCACGGCTTTTTTCCAGTAAGTTTCTTCATGCAGATTGGGGGTTTGACGTATGCACTGACTCATTTGCATATTATATGAGTCGGACCTTCGAATTTGTTCTGGAAGGTACCGATCTCATGGTATAAAGATAGGAAGCACACATTGGATTATCAGATGACGGACGGGAGACCATGATCGCAGACAGATGATGACAGTGACGGTAGACCAGACGACGTAGACATGGTCATTGACGTTGTAGTCATAATAAACGACGATAGTTATACACTGCGGGAATACGCATTAGTATTCAAAAGCGATGCTTTGTATTTGATATATGTATTGTGCGACCGGAATAGCTGAGCTATAGTTTTAAATAGCTGTTTAATTAAGTGGCGAATTGAATATTGCTGATCCTTAAAATGGACACGTAGCAGAAATATTCACGTAACTTAATGCACTTGTATTATGTTGATGGTGAAAGTAGGCAACTAAATTCTCGACGGTATTTAGAAGGAGGTAGTGTTTGGTGCTGTCTATTGGCTGTGTGTGTTCATCTAGTCAAATTAGCACTTAAGATTCCCTAAATTGTGATGTGTCTTGATAATCAGTGTGGACTTCCTGTGTGTGCTGTAAACTCCAAAAAAGTATATAGTTCAAGCTGTACTGTTCATACAGCAATTTTTCTTTATTGCCGTGATGTAATACTGGCAAAGATACCTTCGTTTTTCAATAAAACGAAGTTTTTTCAAAACTTGACTTTTTTTTTCTCATTGACACCCACAACTGGGCATACTTTGCTACACTCTGTACACTCTACTGATTTATACAGAGATAAGTTCATATTTCCAACACAGACATCGAGGGCGAGGTAGCCCAGTGGTTAGCGCACGGGAGTTGCACTCGGTAGGCCTGGGTTCGATTCCCTCTGCTGCCAAAACTGCTGCCTTATTCACGCGGAGTACAATCACGTTAAACCTGTGGGTCCATAAGTCCTTCCGAGAAATTGATGATAGGGGAAGGAGGGTACGGTCACTGTGGATGCCTCTCCCACTGGGTTCCGGTCTAAATTGGGTGACTCTTCCCCGTCATCCAAACAGTTATCTTACACCTTTCTGGTAGGTTGAACGGTCTGGGTCTCAACAACAGCCATTGTTCTTTCGTTGTGAATCATCCATGAGAAACCGTACTCACCTTGTATAATAGTTCCAAGTGTAACATCTCCTTAGAGATTATCCACACAGCCAGTGCTTAGATTGATTTGTGTGTATTTCCCTTCGAGTTTTCAAGCATTCCCTTCATCTAAGAGTTGTTTGGTGTTGCCATCTACTGTCAAAAGCGAGAACATTCGCTGTCCCCGAATGATATGCAATATATAATTTATTAAAAGTTCTGGAAATGTGTTTCTTGTAGTACCATCTAATCTGAGTTTCGTTTTAATTCAGAACTTTCATAATTTAAGTAGAGGAAAAAATGAGATTTGATGTATTAGCTTGCAGATATCTTTCTTTGTTTAGAATTTATTACATTTAAATTTTTACATTGTTTTTTTCATTTGGTGGACAGTCCCTCCCCCCCTCAGGCACAGGCAAACCAATAAGCAGTTCGGTAGAATTGACCGAAAAGGGCTTTCCAAAAAAATATGTGGAACCGTTACATTTTGAAACAATAGGCCGCATTGAATGATTAACTTTATGTAATTTAATTTGGCTGAAAAGTTGCAGTAATTGATGCAAAGTGCGAAAAGTAGCCAATTTAATAGTGAGAGGAAGGTCAATAGACTTTTTAAGTAGGGGAATTTTTTAACATTGGTGCAATCCATCTCAGCAATACACGTCCGCATTGCTTAATATAATTAACTCTCATCAATGAGCACTAGTTGTTTGGTTTTGTCAACAGACAATATAATTAAATTATTATTTGATTTAAGTTTATTAAGTGCAGAATCAAATCACTAAATCAACTAAACAAATGACAAATCTTAAAACCAGATTCAAAGGTCAAATCACTAAATCAACTAAATAAATGACAAATATCAACTAAACAAATGACAAATATCAACTAAACAAATGACAAATCTTTCTTTGGATCTGGTTTTGTCATTTGTTTAGTTGATTTAGTGATTGAAAATTTTGACGTGTCGCCACTCCTGGTATAGTAACAAAAACTTTTAGATTCTAAATTTTATTCACATTTTTTTTCTGTCAAAATTTCCTTAATTTAGGATATATTTTTTTCTTCATTTTTTTAAATAAAAATTGCATTTAATAGATTGTTAACTTACAAAAATATGTTTTCTTTTAAATTACTGAAATTTATTTAAACAGTCTCCTTGTTATAAGTTTTGATGGCAACCTGTTTTGATTGTGTGCAGTGCCCCAGTCTGACCAGAGGGATATAGCAGGCACAGGATCAAAAGCTTTGATGTCAAGTGTGCCTAAATGACGCATGAGATCTGTAACACTTTACTTAGTTGATTTCTTCAGTCAATTTTAACTTCGTAAAACATATTTCAGTGTCATTTAAAGTATATGCAATGAAAATCAAAACCTATACAACAGCCAAAATATTTTCATGCCTGACATAGTATAGTTTGCTCTCTCATCTGGGTTCATATAGCCCAAAATAAGAAGTTTTTAGGAACCTCAAAAGTAAATTTTACTATCATTATATATTTATATTTTATCATCATAGACTGTTATTTCATTAATTTGTAATTTTTTTACTATCAAAAAGCATGAGCAAAAACAATAATTCTGAGTTCTAATTTGCTAAAGAATTGAACTTAAAGGTCATTAAACATTTTTAACTTGCACTAAATTATTTTTCTGTCAATAAGTATTTATAACAAAATATGTATCCTTGCAATTTTTGAGAAAACTGGGAAATTCCTGATTTTTTTAAAAAAAAGCATCAACATTTTTTGAAAAAATATCATGAATTTTACTGCTCTTTTAATAAAAGAGCAGTAAAATTCATGATATTTTTTTTTAGTAAGGGTGAAAAAATTTGTGATTTATATGAAAAAGTGATAAAATTCATGACTTTTATGAAAAAGCGATATAATTAGCTATTTTTATTTTTAAAAATCAAAATTCATGTTATTTAAAGGTTCTATTTGTGATTAGCTAAATTCGTAATTAGATGATTAGCTAAATTCGTAATTGCTAATATTCGTAATTTCATTTAAAAGTAGACAGTCACGATTTTTACAGAAGTGCACCAAAATTTGTAATCGTATAATATACTATTGCTAAAATTTGCTATTTCATTTTAAAACTCTAAAATTAGCAGAAAAAAAAATAACCACACTACAATTTGAAATTTTATTTGCAATAAAATTCACAATCTTATTAAATAGCGCTAAAGTTTGCAGTTTCATTTAAAAGCATTAAAATTCGTAATGTATATTTAAAAATAAATGATAAAAGTTTTTTACAGCTTACATTTGAGATATTGTGTAAAAGATCTAAAATTTGTGATCTATAAACCTCGCCCAAGCCCGAAGAATTTTACAAATGTGGAGCCTGGCCCAAAGACCATTGAATCTTGACCCAGTCTGGCCCTAAATGATTTGTATTCAAATGTGTTTAAAATATGAATTTGTGTACGAAGAATTAAGATAAGGGTTTTTTTTTAACATTTATCTACATAGTTGGAATAAATGCAATATATTCTTGTGCTCAATTAAATTTCATTTAATGTGTTTTTAATTGAATATGTTTGTCCCAGTCATACCCAACTTAAGAACTGAGCTTGAGTCCAGTTTGTAAAATTGTTAAAGCTTGAGCCTGGCTCAGACCATAACTTGGGTGAGGCCTATGCTGCCAAGCCCATGCAAACCCCTAAGAAGTGCTATCATCATAATGTACATGAAAATGACAGGTGTGCAAAAGGCTCCCTCTGTGAAGCAAATAAGCACATGACAAATGATGACACAGCTAAAAAAAACAAATTTGTCAGCTTGTCAAAGGTGTTTTCTTACTAGGTAGATCAGGATGTACATAAGATTATTTGCATATTCCGAAAGATAGAAAAAGAGAAGCAAAGTAACTCTTGTTTAGAAATAAAATCTTGCATTTTTGCTGTCCAGCTGGCTATTGGTTCAACGGACCACTTACATTTTTATGCTTCTGGTCTGATCAAACTTTTATTGATCACGAATCAGCGGACCACCAATGTTTTCGAATGCTACATCATTATTTAAAATTACCATGAGTTGTATTGGAATTTTTTCCTCTAACATAAGAACTATATCTCTTGAAGGAATTGAAAAAATTGAATACAATTTGGTATGATTTTTCGAATAAATAAAAGTCAGAAGCCTATTTAATATGGAGAAGTTCAACCCAGAGAAATACCTTAACTTTTACAATCATTGTTTTCTAAAAATCATTATTCCAAAATAGCCATTTTATATGTAATTTTTTTTATTATTATTATTATTCATAAGTTAACAACACAACTTTAGTGATGTGCACAGTTTTGATCTAAAATGAATAAAACACCTCAAAATTTAAATATGTTCACTTTTTTCAAAATGTCTGAATGCTTGGTAAGTAATGTTAGCCAAAAATAAATTTACACTATATGTTCTCTAGATATTAGACATTTTTGCTTTCACACAGCTAGTTCAATATCTATAAAAAATTTTGGAACAAATTATTTTTAATTTGATATGCTTATTTGAATTGATAACAAGTCTATTGATTTTAGCAAGATCTAGTAGCAAGTAAGCTCTAATTTATCTTTATGTTCAGAATTTTTTTATCTGTATAATATGTAAGGAAAGTCTTGTGTTTGACACTTCAGATTTTTAGAATTGTCTGTGGATATAATATCTTTCAAACAAATCAAATAATTTATATTGTAATCTATAAACATCAGAAGATTATTGATTTTCAGGAAAATAAACTTAAAAACAATTATGTATAATTCTAAATAGATAGTTATTTATTTGTAATTGTTTTTTAAAGCTAATGACATCATTTATAAGATGCTAACATGCATCGTTCTTAAGATATCATGCCTATTTTTTATACTAAATTGGCCTAAAGAGTTCATTTCCTCGTTGTGACTTAGCGTTTGTTGGTTGTTATCTAACATTGACAAAGGGGATTCACATTTTCTTTATCCTTTTCACAAAATGTTTTTGCTTATTCCTTACATATTTCTTCAGTCACATAAGTCAATTACTTATCTCTTTTTAAGATGCTTATGTGAGATTAAAGTATATTTGTTTATATTATATTTTCTTTAGAGTGTTGCTGTTGCCAATCCTCGTCATAGGAGGTCAACAAGTCATGGGGATGTATGGATTGAGCATAAGCCAATTGGAAATCTTGAACTAAGTATGTTATTTTTTGAAGACTCTTGTTTTATTTTCATTCTAAATATAATTATGGTTTTGTTTGCAAGAAGTTCTATATATTATGTAGATAGGCTGTAATGAATTTTATTTAAATTTAATATTCATGCTGTCAACTCTACTGCAATTTTTGGAAGATTTCTAATTTTTTTTATAATTTCTTCTAGTTTGATAAGCTTCCAACATTTGCTAATTTCTTAAAATTCCCTAAATTTAGCGACATTTTTCATTAAGAAAATTTCATGAACTCTGCATCTGCAACAAGTTGCACATTTTTTAAACTAATTTTTGTTATACTGTGGTAGTTGTGATCATTCGAGTAAAAAATTTAAAAATATATAAATACATTTTGTATGATTTTAGTGAACATCAAGATCATCATATTAATCATCTATTTAACAATGATTGAATGATTTGCCAAATAACAAGTTTTGCAAAGTTGAAGTATGAAAATTGGACTGTACGTGGATTTTTCAATGGCATCCATTTTTTCACTCTTTCTATTAATATGTTAAAAATCAGCAAATCATGCTATGGATTCCATTCAGAGTTCTTTTTTTTTTTAAATCATTAAATAACTGAAATATGGAATAGAATTTTAAAGTAATAGCTTCAAGATCTATCCAAGGTCCTACCTAAACATCACCTGTACTGAATTTCATATCTGTACATTGTTTGAATTTTCTGTTATAGCACCCATGTTTGTTAATAGATACATTGCCTTTAATTATGTAAGAAACATAATTTACAGATTACATTGTCATGCATCAGTATGATACTAATCCAATGAAAAACATCATTTACCATCTCTTATAATGGCCAATTCATCAACTATTACCAACTTGAGGAAAGTGTGGTGTCTTTCTTGACACCCATAAAGTTTAAATATTAAGTAACTCTAAAAAGATATCCGACCCACCCAAAGGTATACGGGAAAGAATCAAATTCACTGCAACAGCGCTCCCGGGACACCTAGTCGGGGGTCAAGCGACTCTGACAGCTCGTACCGTCCTACCCCGCTCCCCGCTTCAACACTGTTCGGTAGGCCGAGTGAACATGAGCGCCAAGGCAACAAAAGGGATGGGCAAATGCACACCGCTATCTGTTGAGAGCCACCCTCTGATTAATCCCTCAATATTTTTTACAATTGTCTTCACCCTTCACTTAGGGTTTCTTCAACTTTACCTCTAACCTCTTGAGAGCATCATTTTCCATTCTTCATTTGACACCTATTTCATTTACATCCATTTCAAACAATATATGTAACCCACACTTCAAACACTTTACTCATTTCAAATTTCTAATATAATAAAATACAATTACTTTTGCATTAATTATAAATAAAGGTACGGTAACCTCTTGTTAAAAACGATGCCAACCACAACTCCATCTTTGTAGTGAAATTATACAATAACATAAAAGTATGTTAAAATCAACATAAATACAAATTGTATTCATATATTACAAATTCATTAAGAGTCATATTTACATATTTCAATTCATTTCAAGTCATATTTACGTTTGTACATATATCAAAACTTTGATATTTATAATACAACATAATACATAAGTTCTGCAATAATAACCAATAACTTAAACTTAATAGTTCAATTCCTTCTCTGGAAGGTTCTTGACTATAAACTTGACTCCCAATTTACTCTTGGAATTCAAGCACAGATTAAAAATACTGTTTTATAGTTCTTAGGAAAGTTCGATAACCTAATATCATTCCATAATTCACAGTCGTATAACGAATGTTCCACCGTTCCATCCACTTTTCCACAAAAGCACAATTTTTCTTTTCCAAAAAACCTATGCTAATAGGTTTTAAATGCACCATGACCTGTCAACACTTGGTTCAGGTAAAAGTCTCCATATATCTTTTTCAAAGATACTTTCTTTGAAAAAGATATAATGGAGACTGTCCGTATAGTCTTCTTCCTTCTTGGGCTTGATCCCATCTCTCTTGCCACTTCAAAATTGATTCCTGTAGAATCTTGTCTTTGATTTGTAATTTACTTAATTCGAAGTGGAAGGAAATCTCTTCCTTCCTTGTTGATTCTTTTGCCATTTCATCGGCTTTTTCGTTTCCTGTTATTCCAATGTGAGCTTTCACCCAATGTAACTTTATTGGGTGCTTATACTCCACCAACTTTTCCTTCAAATTTTGGATACCTTCATTATTAATTTCATATGCACTAAGTGCTTAAAGTACCGATCTAGAGTCTGTGCATAATGTGTTTTTTCCAACTTATTTTCAATTATATAACTCACAGCCTTTTGAATAGCATAGAATTTTCATCATTATACACTGTTGTAGTAGTATTATTTAATCTATATTGGATATAGCTCAAAATTTCATTACCTTTGCATGCTACATAGGCACATCTAACTCTATCCCGGATCTTTGATCCATCTGTAAATATTACTATATCTTCATTTCTTGGAATCTTACCATTCCAACTTAGTAATTTTTCTTTCCAAGGCGGATTGTTGGAAAACCTTATTTGTTCAATTTCTTCTTGGTTTATATTTTCTCTTCCAAACATTATACTTTCTTTCCAATGCATACCCTTATAGAGTATGGTTTCTCCATCTAACTTTACATCTAAGGGTAGACAGCCAGCCAACACTTGAATATCCGTATTTGAAGTTGTTCTATAACATTTTGTTATAGATAACAATGCTACTCTCTGTATTTGTATCAACTTATCATTTATTCTCTGGATATCCCTATAACAAATCTCTGATCCATAAGAGATAAATTTCTCAACTACTTTGAGATAAATCTCTTTTCTTATTGCTGGCTTTATACCCATGGTGCTCTTGTGAACCGTATCAATTTACCATGAAATTTCAGTACTTTATTTTTGATCTCAATCAGATGAGGTGTCCAGTACATCTTATTATCAAAGTGTAATCCCAAGTACTTAAGATTCATATCATAACTTATTCTCTTTCCATACAGCTTAATATTCAGCAAACTGGTAATCAGTTTGCGATATGGAAACATAATATATTTAGTTTTCTCAACACTAAACTTTCGGCTGAATCTTTCTGCCCAATTTTCCAATTTCTTAATTGCCATTGTTCCTAATTCTCCAAACAAGTATGAAGCTCTTGAGCTCATAATTATTGCTATATCATCTGCAAATGCTTGGATTTTAATTTTTTCACTATTAAAATCTATTTTTAATGCTTCATGCACTATTAGGAACCACAGGATCGGTGCTATGCTCAAACCCTGTGGTACCCCTATATCATACTCCCAATAAGTATCTGAATTTTCAATATAGATTTTCCTATTATCCAAGAAGCTATTTACTAACTTCTTCAAATTTCTTGGTAATTTCTATTTTTCCATTTGAGTTTTTTTACATCTCTCCACTTCACTGTGTTAAAAGCATTTTGTATGTTTAAAGAGACAAAACAAGAGATTTTATCTTTGTTTTTGTTTTCATATCTTTGCTCCACTATAGCTTTCAATGCATCAATTGTGCTAGTATGCTTCCTAAATCCAAATTGATTAGGACTAGTTGCTTAGTTAAACAAAAAGCAATTCTTTTCGTTATTAGTTTATCCAATATCTTTCCCCATACTGGGAGCAAGCATATAGGTCTATTGGAACTTGCCATCTTCGGGTCTTTTCCTTTTTTCGGAATTAGCACCACTTTAGCTATCTTCCATATCTCAGGAAAGATAGAAAATTCCAAACACTTATTTTAAATCGTTAAAAACCATACTTTATTTACATTATATACTTCTTTTGTAATTTCTAATGTCAACCCATTATGACTTGGAGCTTTATTGGGATTCATACTGTGCATTGTTTTACTCAATTCATATTCCGTAAAAGGAATTTCCTTCCAACTTTCCTCTTCTTCAACTTCACCTTCTTCTATTCCCAATCCAGAGAGACTCCTCCCCGGACTCGTGAACCCCCTATGGATATCTACTGCTGGCCCTGAAGGATGTCCCATTAGGGTGATGCCCAGCGCTGGGCCAATGCCTCGGGTTTCCTCTACTGAGCCAGCAGGGCTTTCCTTAATAGGTGGGCAGTCCTAGTTCCATAATAGGTGGCTCTGTCCACCATTCCCCCCAGCCGACTCAAAAGGGCTAGCAGAGCCGTGCTCGACTTCGTCGACAGGGAGGACAACAGCCCAGTCACCATTGGGGGCTGTCTCTCTATTAAAATGGAACTTAATAATTTCTTCAATAGTCTCAGTTGGAGACTTAGTTTCCTTTCCATCACTCTTTACTACACTTGTAGTAAAGAGTGAGCTTTCCTTAATAGGTGGGCAGTCCTAGTTCCATAATAGGTGGCTCTGTCCACCATTCCCCCCAGCCGACTCAAAAGGGCTAGCAGAGCCGCGCTCGACTTCGTCGACAGGGAGGACAACAGCCCAGTCACCATTGGGGGCTGTCTCTCTATTAAAATGGAACTTAATAATTTCTTCAATAGTCTCAGTTGGAGACTTAGTTTCCTTTCCATCACTCTTTACTACACTTGTATCAATAGTTTTTATTATAAACTTATCCTTTACTATTTTGTAATGAGAGCCAAAAGTGTTATTACTCATCATCCCATTAAGATAGCACCTAAAGCTATCTTTCTTCGCTTTCATTATTTCTCTTTTATAAATCACAAATTGATTACTAAATTTCATTCGCTTCAACTTCCTGCTTTCCACATCTTTTTCTTTCTGAAATAATCTTCTAAGAGCTCTCGTTTTGCTCCTCATTATTCTTAACGTATCGTTCCACCAAATTGCATTTTTCTCTTTTTCCTTACTTTCCTATTTCCAAAGAAAATTTGTTCTAACTCTTTTTCTATATTACTTATCTCATTTAGATTATCACAATTGATCTCTATTTCACTACTTCTATTTATTAACTCTTTGATTTCTTCTTTAACTTTTAACCAATTCAAGTTCTTAATTCTCCATCTTTGAGCCTTTCTTGTTACTTACTCTTTCCTATCTACTATAAGGAATGCTATTTCATTATGATCACTTAAGGTTATTTTATCCATTACTTTCCTATCTGTAATCATATTATCCATATTCTTTGTTAAAGTTAAATCTATCCAACTTTCACCTTTCGTAGCCGAATAAGTAGCTTTACTGATGGTATCATTTTCAATATTTGAATTGTGAGTTTCAGTAAATTCTATTAGGATTTCTCCTCTTGTGTCCATGTTTCTAGGTCCCCATGCTGTGGACTTAGCATTAAAGTCACCACAAATGAATAACTTTTTATCCATATTACTAACAATTATATTTTCTAGTTCTCTTAACTTCTATTTCCTCTGATGGAGGACAATATAGTATTCAACTTTGTCCATTTCAATTTGAAAATCCTACACATTGCATTGCAGCCGGCCACCCTAACGGTTACTCTAAGTCCTCGGACGAGTCGGGTGGTCTGGGTTTTCGACGTTTCGACATTGCATTGCAGATTATAATACCTCCTACTTTATAAAATATCTTAAAATTATTTGGAAATCCCCAATTTTTCCTTCAAAATAATAAGGTTTATTTATAATACACATATCAACCCTCTTATGTATCTGATCTTGGGCTAATTGTATATTTGCACGTTTCGCATGATTAAGATTAATCGATGCACATCTGATTCCTCTTTTATTACTCGCCATAATTGGTTTTAAGCCTAATAAAATCAGTCTCATTTTTGTAGATACTGTAATTATTGTCAGTACTACTATGCTCTGTATTAAACTTAGTTCCAAATCTATTGTTGTGCAATGCACAATTCTTACAATTTAGTTTGTTCTCACACTAAGTTTCTTTGTGATTTAACTCACCACACTTTCTACAACAATTGTCACTATTACAATATTTAGCTATATGTCCAAATTTTAGACACTTATAGCATATAATTGGACTCAAATATTCCCTTAGCTCCACTCTGCTCCAGCAAAGATATAGTTTATTTTTATCAATCAAAATTTTGAATGATACTGGATCCAATGCTACAATCCAATTTTATTTGGTATATGGCTAAGTTTTCTGGGATTTTTGCATACTGCACGTAAAACAGGGGCATTAAAATTTTGCTAGTTTTTGGGGCCTTTATAGAGTGAGTGATACTAATTATATTAATTTTATTGTTTATGAGCTCATTTTTAATCAGTTCAATTTCGGTTGGGACGGGGAGTCCTCGGATCTCACGACCTTTAAAGATTTTTCTTCATTTAGAAGGAAGGTCCTGTAGTGAATTTTGTCGTCATTAAGTTTATGCTGAATATTCCTGTATTCATCATTCGTTTTAACCTGAATTTTTACAAGGGCACCTACCTCTCAGGTTTCCCTGGAGGGAAGGAGCTATCAATTTGAGGTCCGATATGTAACTGTGCCAATTAACAGCAGGTACAAGAAAGAAGGGGGGGGGGTTCTTTAGCGACAGCATTTACATTTACAGAGTCTCGGGCAGGAATTTCAGGTTCAAGAACTTGCTTGACCTGGGGGGGGGGGGGGGGGATCAATCTTCTTCGCGCAAGCAGAGTGCCTCTTTTGCACCATCTGAAAACCTTCACTATCCGTTAGGGGGTGTTTTTTGGCATTTAAGTTGAAGTTTGTAACTTTGAAATAGTTAAAACACTTTATAAGCAAATAAAGTTATTTTTAAACTTTAAACTACATCCCCACAAACAAAATAAAAGAATAAAAAAATGAAAATTACTGAACTATCTGAATTTTGACACCACAAAGAAACTTTTCAAGTGATTAATCTTCTCTGTGGACAAATCCGAATATCTTATCTCTGCAGAAATTTAAGCCTTTGTCTTATTAGAATTTCACTTTTCTGTCCTCAATTATTCAAGCAGTTTTGTTTGTAGCACTGCCTAATATTTAAATTTTTCATAAACTATCAATTGTAGGGTAAATTTTGTCGAACTATCAATATTTGTATTAAATTTTATACATAATATTTATAAGCCTTTCTGACTCTGGATATACAAATGGTAAAGGTTATAGTATAAATTCTTATTCTTGTAGACACTGTCCTACAACCAGCTATGAAGAAGAAGAAATCTGTTAGCAAATTAGAGGTAAAAGATGTCATAAAATCTGATGTCTCTAAATATGTTCTGCAGCACCAAGAACAAGATTCTCAAGGTGAAGTGGAAACACAGCTCTTTAAGGTAAAATCAATGTAGTCATTAAAAATTTAGCTTTGAGGCTTCTGTGTTTAAAAAAAAATGTTTTTGAAGATATTTCAAGCTTTAAAATTATATTGCTTTCATTTCTAGCCATTCTAGAAGTATTTTTAATTGAAGCTAAGTGAGTTCCGAGTGTAGCTTCTTTAAGAGGATTTTCTTCCTCCAGCCGCACATTTCATTTTCCCTATGTTAACCTATAGAAAATAGTCCCAAATGTCTAACTTGTTTATATTTTAGGATTTTTCCTTTCTGTTTTTGCCTAGCATAGATGCTACAAAGTAAGCATTTAAAAAATTCAGCAATAGCTATCCAATGAAGTCGAAATAGATTTTCATTAATAACATCTTTCTTTGTGGATGATTTGTCTTCTTTTGACATTTTCAAAACAGTTCAAAATATTAAAATTAGAACCACCTTTTCAATATATTAAATTCATAACCACTATATTTCCAAAATCGAAGATCATGATCCAAAATTCATTTATGTATCTGTATAGAGCTATCAAATGGCTATAAATCAGGGGTATCCAACTCGCGGCCCGCGGTGACTTTTTTTGCGGCCCGTGAAGCCTTCTGGGAAAATAATTTTCAGCATCAAATTAGATGCTCTTATTTAAAGAAAAAAAGTTTTTGTGAAAATCCATATCGGTTTCAAATGCTGTTCATTTGCAAATAAATTTGATTTTCCTCGGTTTCCATGAAAATTAGTGCATCCACTTGTGTTCTATTTCCCCCTTCCCTCTTCGCTTTTCACGTCTGTGAACGTCTGTTGACTCTTTAACCAGTTTTCTTTCACCTCTGCTGACCCAAGTGGATTCTACCGTACTGGTAGCTGACCTTTCTTTTCATTCAGCTTAATATTGTCAAGGCTTAATATTGTCTGTCTTTCTTTTGTGACCAAGAGTTTACAAGCTTTATTTTTAGTACGATATAGGGTTTTCTTAAAACATGTTACTGTGTGTCTGTTCTCTGATTATTCATTTTATACTAAATATCGGAATGAGTGGAATTTCAAATAAACGCAAGATTGAAAGTGAAAACAGACCTTACAAGGATCGTTGGGAAAGTGATTATTTAATTACGAACAATAACGGGATGTTGCAGTGTTTGGTTTGCATGCAAGTGGTATCAGTGCCTAACGAATATAACATGAAAATACATTATTCAACACTGCATGAAGAAAAGTATCAGAGATATGGAGGAGAATCTCGAAATATCTTAATTTCAGAGTTAAAGAAGAAACTGAAACAGCAGACAGGAATTTTTACCAAAATATCGCACGGTCAATCATCTGCTTTGTATGCTCCTTATGTCGTTTCTCTTTAGCTTGCTAAAGCAAAGAAACCCTTTACTGATGGCAATTTAGTAAAAAAAAATGTGCTATTGAAATGGCAAAGTCTTTTAGGGATGCTAAATTAGCCGAGAAATTTGATTCAGTGCCGTTTTCTAACCAAACTTTACAGAGGATAGTTATTGATATGGGAGAGCAGGTAGAAAAATCATTAATTGGTTTAGTTTTAAAAAAGTACCTATTTCTCGCTTTGTCGTGATGAAAGCACTGACCAAACAGATGTGAGTCAGTTGTTAATATTTATACGCGTTACCCAAGAAGATTTTTCTACCAAGGAAGAATTATTGGAAATATGTCCAATGGCTGGACCCACAAAAGAAAAGGAAATCTACGAAGCTGTGAAGAAAGCAGTTAACAAAATCGGAGGTTTTAATAAATGTTCAGCAATTGTGATGGACGGTGCACCAGCGATGGTAGAGGAAAAATCTGGACTGGCTGGATTACTTAGAGAAAATGGAGTAACTTGTCCGACAATTCATTGTATTATTCATCAGGGAGCTTTGTGTGGAAAGTCGGTAAAACAAAATTAAATTTTCAAACTTGTAATAAAAGTTATTAATATGATAAGAGGTGGAAATCGTGCACTTTTGCATAGGCAGCTAAAGCAGTTTTGGAGGGAATGGAAACAGAATATGGGGACTTGCTGCTCTACAATCATGTAAGATGGCTGAGTGCTGGAAAGTGTCTCAAGAGATTCTTTGGGATAAGAAAAAAAATCCCTGCAGTCCTGAAGAAGTTCTTTTCAACAGACACTACACAACTGGAAGAAGAGATCCAAAGTGTAGATTTCTTAAAAGAATTGGCTTTCCTCACCGACATCACCACTCATCTTAATGAACTTAATCTAAATCTCCAGGGAAGAAACCAACTGAGGTCGGATTTAATGGGAAACGTAGATGGGTTTCGAAATAAATTAAGATTTTTCAAACTTTCTTTGAACAAAAATGATTTGACCCATTTTTCAAGCTGTCTGAAGTTAGCTGAAGAATTTGAAGATAATGAGACTCTTGATTTTTCTGAATTTGGTGCAAATAACCAAGAAATCATAGAGGAGTTTGACACTAGATTTAAAGATTTTGAATCATTAAAAAGTAGCATGCTGCTGTTTGTAATCTTCTTCGAGCTAACATTGAAGATCAACCAACTCATCTTTAACTTGAACTATGTGACCTATAAGCGGATACATTTTTGCAAACGAGGGAAGAAAAGGGAGCAGATTTCTTTAAATTATTACCAAAAGAAAGATTTCCAAAACTGCGAGATTTTGGCCAGAAAATTAAATCAATGATTGGGAGTACATACTTGTGCGAAAGTGTATTTTCTGCATTGAAATTTATCAAGAACCACAATAGAAGCCACCTCACAGATTTTTCTCTACTTCATCTCCTGAGACTCTCAACAACAGAGCTTGAGGTGGGCATCCATTCTTTGATGGTTGCAGCAGACTGACCTCAATTTTCTCACTAAACATTTTGTCCGGCCGTCCAAATAGCTGCTCTTAGTCCTTTGGACGAGTCGGACGGTCTGGGTCTTCAACTAAACATTTTGTGTGCTTTTACATAAGTTTTTTTTTCCTTTTGTAATTTTTAAGGCTTTATGTAAATTTTAAATATCTGTATATTTGATATCAAAGTAAAATTATTTTAGTCGGGAAATTTTTTTAATATCCAATTAAAGGTGTTAAAATGCCCACTTCTTATTTGATTCGCAATTCAATACTTGTTTTTGTTTTGTATAACTTGATGAAAGTTGACCAGTTATAATCAAGGTCATAGCTGGAAGGGAGGGAGGGTTGGAGGTTCATCCCCCGAAATTTTCAAAAATTTCATAGTACATACCATATACAGGTATTTATATTCATTGCGATGCCTCCATCCCATCCCCGCCAGAAAGATTTCATATTGAACCCCCTCCTCTTCCAAAAATGTCCTGGGTATGGTCTTGATTACGCTACGACCCGCCACTAGACAGGTGGTTTTGATTGCGGCCCTCGGGCACTTGTAAGTTGGAAACCTGTGCTATAAATTAATATGCAAACTGTTCATAGCTAGCATTTTTAATTTTCGTTCCGATTTCAGCCAGATACTTCTATCATAGACGTTACTTCAAAATATCAAATTACTAGCTTGCATGACAGAATATACTGTATATATTTGTGTATAAATCAAGAAATTTGTAACAAAAAAAGGTTTCAAAGTGTGTATGGGGGGGGGGGGGGGGCAATTTGTAATCAAGGACTTAAAAAAAATTAAAAGTTTAAAAGTTCCTCCTGAGAAGCAATTCATCCTAAAATGATGCCGTAGTAATTATACAATCAGGACACTCTGAATTTCTCTGCACTTCAAAACCCTCCTGGGAGTCACTGCCCTCCCGGCTACCAGCGTATCACATCATGATGGGACTGAACGCAGTCATGCCCACACTACAGCCACTGTTACATCTTGCTTGCTTGCGATCATAGTATGTGTTTATCTCTCACTTCTCCGATTATGGCTAATGGCTCTTTACAGAACTACACACTCCGTAACACGAATTGTCTAAAACTATAATAAAATGTAATAAAACTATAATGCGAAGTGAAACTTTGCCACTGATGAAGGATGTGGTGATGCCCGAAAGCTCTCTGGCTATGTAAATTTATGTACGTCGAGGAAAGGAGTTTTTATTAAATGACTTTTTAAACCTATTTTGGTTGTCTTTAATTTAAAAATTTTTTTTAATAGTTTGTGAATTTTCTTCAGTGCAAGCAATCAAAATGCTATGCACCAAATGGTTGAAATCATTTAATTCACTTCTATTTGAGTTACAACATCGAATTAGCCAAGATTTCAGAAGTTTTTATTCTTCTATTATTTTTTGACATGCTTGGTAGAATCTCTTTTTTTCTGCAGGCTGATATAATACCCTCTGCTGGCGGAGGTGCTCAAGTGATATTCAATGATGTTGAAAAACTGCGTCAAGTCTCCCCACCACCATCGTACAATCTCAGGTAAGCAGCTCAATGGATTTTTGATTTTGTTTTCAATTTGAAACAATATTAATAAAAAAACTACTAGAAATAGCTTTCAATCGCTATTGTGAGGAATATAATAAAAATATTATTGATTGTTAATGTTTTTCTTTTTCTTATTTTAAGTTTGTTTTCCTTTAAAATTGGCACTTCATTAGTCAAATCAAAATATTCCCTTAACCTCTCCTTCTAAGAAAAAAAAAAATAAACACAAAAATTGTAAGATTGTTGAATAGTGCCCTTTGAATATCCCTTTTTCTCCAATATATTACTTATAAGATCTCTCTTTTTTTTTTTTTTTACAAAGTTCAAATTTTTCTCAATTATTCTTTGTTTAGTGTCAATTTGAGGTAAAGACTTTTGAAAATTTAAACTGTTTAAGAATTTTTGCTCTAAAACTAGTATTTATAATTATAGTTCTTCAAACTAAAATTCCCTTACACTTATCAATTGATCCAAGCAGCTTAAACACTTAGTGTTTATAAGTTGAATTAGTCAAATCAAAATATAGGAGGAGAGTGAGAATTCTGTCTGGGGTTAACTATTTCATTAATATATATATTTTTTTATCTTAATGTAAAACTTATTTCCTAAATATTATTATTATTGTTGTGATAAGACTTTCCCATTAAAATGAAGTAATGGGTCTTGACTTCATTAATAATGAGTCTACTTCATTAGTAATGAGTGTACTTCATTTCGCCATAGGTGCATTCACCATCATAATGAGATTGAAATACATAAATATTTACTGAATTCAGTGTTTATTCTTAAGCATTAGCCTGACATTGTTTAAACATGAAACTTGCATCATCAATTGCAATCTCTTTTCATCCAGTTTAATTTTTCTCTATGCTGCATGTTGGAACCAATAAAAAATTGTATTTTTTTAAACTTTAAATTTGCTCATCTTATTCTATCTCTTAAAAATCTGCACAGTTTTTCTTCTAAGGTTGGTAGGCATGGGGACCCAGTTTTTCCCTTATGGGACCTTGCTTTTTTCTTATAGGACCTGGTTTTAAATTTCTCATAGATCCTGGTATCCAGAATTTTCTATACCCAGTGCCTGCCATGAAGTATCATAAGATATATGCCAGAATTTATTGACATCTAACAAGTATTTTAACATAAATAACTTAACACATTTATTATACTCATTAAAAATTAGAATAAATTGCAAAATGTTTATTTATGTATGTTTGTGGCAAAAAGTCTTTGACTGAGTTTGCTGCTCCAAATGATACAAATTATGCATTGGTTTGCTATGAAACAGATACTGAACTTAGATTTACTTGCTATAAAACTGATATGAATGTTAATTTTATCTGATACGTATGAAACTAGTGAGAGTGTGATCCCTGCTAATGTAAAGTATCTATTAGAAGTTAATTCTGACTAACCTCTATCACAATTCTAACAAAAGTAAATAGTATATGTAATCAAAATAGAGAAAACTGAAGAATTTTTAGAAAATATGTAAAAGCTTATGGTTTGGCTGTTTTCACAACGCCTTCGGTCTTTTTTTTTTTATCAATTTAAATAACGATCTGGGAATATCATGTTTTATGACTGTTTTGCTAGCCTTTTTTTTCTTTCTATAGGGTTTGATATTTTGAATAAAATGGAGTAAAATCTCTCACAAACAAAAACTTTTTCCCCCCAAAATATTAAAATATTTAAACTATTTTTTCATATTCATAAATGATAAATACATTTCTGACAAAGCAAGTAAAAATTGTTTACATTTTTATCTATTAGGTTTGAAGATAAAAGCATCCAGAGTTCTTACATTTTTCATAATGCTCCGATTTCAGTTGGAGAAACCATGACCTAGATGTTATTCACATCAAAATCCTAAATTATTAAAATCATATTATTTTAGGTGTACGCCAGTTACTGAGTAATTTTAATAGCTTGTGTCTTGAACATATATAAACAGAACCATGTGAGAAACACATAATTCAAGTGGATCATCTAAGTTAAAGGGGTTATGACCAGTAATGCATAAACAAAGAATAAAAGTACAGAAATAGAAACCATAATTTAGAATGACATTATAAAAAATTACTAGTATGTTTTAATTTATTAAAAGTGAATAAACAATTTCATATCCCATTAATAAAAATAAATTGTAAGTAAATAAAAATAGCCTAAAGTGGTCAATACTATTAGTACTATAATTATGTTTTGTTTTAATAACTTAAAAACATGAATTTGTTATTCATTTCTATTCTTATTTAAACTTGAAATATCAAATAAGAAAAGAAATGAATTACAATTTTGAACAATAACAAGTCAAGAAAGTTATCCAGTTTAGATGCAATAATAAAAATTTGGAATACTAAAGGAGAATTTTAAAGGAAATTTATTTATGTTCAAGGACTTGCATATTTTTAGTAGATGATATTTTTTTTCTTACTAAATTCAATTTTTGATTATCAATAGAATATTCAAAATTCACAGAATTAAACAGAATCTATATATATAAACTTAAATACATTTAAATTTTATTAAATTAAATGAAATTTAAATGAAATCGCCAATATTCATGAAAACGTTGTGATCAAAAACTTTTTGTAGAATGTTTTTTATAAGTTCATTACAAAAAAGTTCCCAAATGATGTCAGGAAAAACTGCTCACTTTGCCAAGATATTGCAACATAGTCATATCACATCAAAAACTTGGAAGGCATTTCACAGTAACCAAAGGAGAGTATCAAACACAAAGTCTGGAATAGAAAAACTTAAGATGTAATTAATTTTAAGAGAATTTGAATCTCATAGAGCACTTGGGGTAATGTGAAACAACACAGTAAACACAAATATATGCTTACCCCACACCAGGGATTGAAAAAACGACCCACTTCAGTTTTTCAGAAAAAACACGGACTTTATTGAGTTTTAATAAGTATTTTCAGAAAACTCTTTAACTTTGATTTCCACATACCTAATTATACCCAAATGATCCATTTGTACCCAAGTTCTATGCCGCAGTATATCTAAGAAGTGATTAATAGCAACAGCCTGGTGTCTTATTGAGTTGTAATTGTTATGCCGGGATTTTTGATTCTAAATTTAATTTTTGGTTCAAAATTTGATAATAGTTCAAAATTCATTATTTTCCCTCTTCCCTTCAAAATTCTAAATTCATTTGTTGTTTTTGAATATTTCGGCGATTTATTCCCCTTTTACCGTAAATTTGTTGTCATTTTCTTTGTTTTCATTATTCAAAATTATGCGCGATGTATCTTCAAACGCTAAATATATTTTGCTAAATTCTCCTGTGTTTGCTCTCTGCTTTTAATTTCGCCTCACTTCATTTACGAGTCACGAAAAAAAGGACACATCTTAAGTGAAAATTGGGCCCTTTGTGGCTTTTTCTTGAACACCTGCAGGTATGGTTGCTTCGCGGCATTCCGTGATCATGCGCCACGGCGTGGGTTTGTGGTTGCCACTTGGCGGAAATTTCCCGGTTCTTGGCATAACATCGTTTTTATTCCGCAGTATATGCGTGAGCGCTCGGCGTGAAGCTCAGGTTTTCACTCGCCAAGTTTGGCATCTCCTGGGAGGCAAGCGTGTTGCGAGGAGACATTCGAATCTTGACTGGCTTGGTGAGAACACAGACTAATATAAACAGACTTTTCACTCGATCTCAGCGCCCTCAACCGCCAACCAAAATATCAAGGTTGGCACGCTTGGCGATGGTCTGTGACAGTTTGCGCCAAGACGTTCTGCTAATATAACCCTATTTGGCACTGAACGAAACACTTGGAAGGAACTTTAAAGAACGTTGTTCTATCATCGCATGTTTACACGTGGTAAACATAATTTCGCTGCTATTTTGGATTTTATAATCAATTATTTTATTTTTTATGGATTACTAAAAGAATAGGAATTACGTTTACAAGGTATGTAATTTATTTTTATTTAAATAAAAAAATTATTTGTTATCCATCCCATATTTCATCCTATGCATGTGTTCATCATAAGAAATTGGTGCGGTATTATCACTGCTGACTAGATTAAATTCTAAGAAGCAGTGGCATTATTAGTAAAAAACCTTTTTCTCATTTATATAAAATGTATAAAAATTGATATTTGGATAGCTTTTTCTAGAGAAAGTTGAATATGATATTGAATGTGTATATATTTTACATGCTTTTTACTAACTGACGTAATGTGGAAAATAATCCCCCCCCCCCTTTCTAATTAACGATTGAGTGCGACACCTTTGATAATGCATTTATGTAAATTTGTTATTTATTATAAGAATATTAGTGTATTTAAAACTATTTATATATATATATATAATAACAGCATTCCAGAATAAATTAAGAACTAAGCAATTTAACAATCAACACGCTAGTATACTTTTTAGGCTGAAAATATTATATAATATTTTAGTATTTTGGGTATGTTAGCTTGTAATGTTTGGTGTATAATGATTTATAGTGATGCAATGCATCAATTTTTTTTATTTAGTTTATGATTGCATGAATTAAATATATATCTATGTTTATTTATTTAAATTTACACATGTTACACATGAAAGTATTTTTAAATGCTGATCATGTTTATAGTTTTATAATATAAAAGTACAGTTCCGTAATTTTTTTTTTTTTGGCCACATTAACATAAAATCGCCAATTGAGCGATAGTTGCCAAATCTAGCAGTCGAGCTTTTTATACGTCAAAGCGGTGATGGTTGGCTCCTCAAATGCTAGTGTCTATGCAAAATCCTATGGTAACGATGTTGCCATAGGTTCCTATGGGAGTGAACTTCTGAATATAGTATTCTGTGGGTGAGAAGAACCCTTTTTTCGGTGCTGCTGAGATCCATGGAAGCGGGCCCCATGCAAGGGCGCCCGTATCCCACGGTCGCCAGAAATGTGAGAGAAAGTGTCTCAAATGTTGCTCAACATCATTAGTAATCTTTCACTGGAACTGCATCATCTGTTGTTGCACAGGTTCCGTTGCCTTTGTCTCCTGATGTTCCATCAGATGAACACAAAAATTGAGGAAATCGGCTACCCCAGTTATTATTTGGATCCAAAGACTGAAGATGCAGATGACCAAGCATTTGTCAGTGTATCATCATGCATAGCAGACTCTTTTAAAACTGCATTTTCATCAAAGGGTTTGTGTGCAACAGTATGTGCTCAGCGGAGTGTTTTATGCTTCATGTTGTACAAAAATCATCGATATCATCGTGCTGGGTCCGGCGGGTTTTCATAGCTGTGCTTTCCCATCAGCATGGCAAATTTTTGTCCTTAAGTGCGTGTCCAACATCAGTGCAGTGGTCTCCAAATATCAGCAATCTGTAACATGTTTTTGCCCATCAACATAAATGATATTTTCTTTTTGTTACAGAAAAACCATACCAAAGAATTTGAAAAGCATATTTAAGTTCTATGATTTTTATAGGTCTTGTTTAGATCACATAGGATTTTATGCTTCACTCTAGAAAATTAATATTTTTTTTATAACTGTACAAGGTAATTTTTGCACTTTTTTTAAATTAGTGTTTGTGTTTATTGTTTAAGTTTAACTTTTAAATGTTGGTGGTCAGCTCCTCAGGCAGACCAAACTCTGGTCTTCAGACCAGAGTGGATAATGATCCTGGGTCTTGGTTTTAAATTTAATTGAGTTAAATGCAATGTGCTTAAAATTATACCACTATACAATTGATAATTGCTTTAATGAATCAAATGCTTAAATTTTTAATTGTCAATAAAAGTTAATTTTAAATTTAACAATGTTTGAGTTGAGTATTCTTTTAGAGTATGACTGTGCAATAAATTAATTAGGTAAACAATATCTATGAAGGTGTCAAAGGTAGGTGTATTTATTCTGGAATTGTTTTTTTGTTGTTGTTTATATATATTCTAAGGGGTATTGTGCACAGGCCAAACAGTAGTAATGGTTTAATAAAGGAAATAAATAAAGAAAACAAAGAAGCAATTTTAATAGTAATAAAAGTAAACTTTATTGAAATCTTTACGATCAGGCAATGTAAATATAATCATAACTTTGAAATGTATATGAATATAACAACTTTAATTTGGAAATATAAATATGAACTCTAGATAAAGTAAACAACTTTAAATAGAGATATAATAATTGAAAATAAGTATGATGTTAAATTGAATAAAATAGAAATATAAAATATAATCATAGAGTAAATTAAATATAAAATAATGAAATAAATAAATAATAAGTGTTAATTTTTAAGAGGAAGGGCTTACCCCTTCATAACATAATTCATGTGTATATTAGCAATTATAGTAAGTTGTATTGAATTAAATAGTATTGAGCTTTTTAGTATATATTAGTAAGTATTTTAAGTTTTGTCTCTTAGTTAATAAGTTAAAACAAATTCTGCCTCCTAAAAAAATTGAAAAAAAAAAAAAAAAAACATGTTAATGTAGTTTAAAATGTTTTAATATAATATGCATTTGTGTGTTATAAAAAGAAGAGCCAATAGTAAAAAAAAATATTATAAAATTTCTAATTAAATCAATCTAAGTAGAAATTGAAAATAAATTTTTGGAGGATTCGAATAAAATATCAATAATTTTCACCCAACTTCATGTGGAAAATTTACTGGTGGCCCCAAGGGCACTAAATTCTGTGACTTCAAACAAGCTCATTTAATATGAATATATTGATGGTCAAAAAAATATTGTTTACACTCTATTAATTCAGGAATACAAGACCTCCCCCCCCCCCCCACACACACACAAGCCTATTGATAAGATGTTTTTGTAAATAATGTGCCTTATCAATGAAATAGAAAAGGTATAACTGTAGAGTATGCATGACCTTCATTTTACTACTTTAAATATGGAAACAGATCCTAAATGATTTTTCCTGTATACCTTCCTTATTTATGGTCGGAATCTCACACAAATTTATATTTAATATTTAGCATATTGTTGACACAAAAAATCTTATGATGACAAAAAAAGGGGTATTGTCATTTGAAGATTCAGAAATAATGAGCTACTAAATATGAAGATGGCCCCCCACCTCCATGCAAATTATATGCACATTTATTTCTAGTAGACATTATTCTGAGTCTAATGATACTTTTGGTTTGACTGTGTCACCCTAAGAACCAAAAATAATGAGTGGTGTTCTTTTTATTTTTTTATTTGAAGACTGACTGTATATATCTTTCGCCCCCTAAAAGAAATTAGAATATTGGTAGTTCACAACCCCAAAGCAAATTATAGCCATTTGAAAGTCCCACAAGAATATACAGAGTGTCGTTAACTCTTGCAATAAAAAGTGAGGGGTGATAGTACACAGCAAGACAAACAATATTTGCCTCGCAATCCATTCATAGTGGCAGGAAAAAAGAAATGTGACTCTTCCATGTTTATCCTTTATTAGAGAAAAAAATCTGATGTGGGCAACACATGACTTTCCTTATATAATGTAATGAATTTACTACTTTTACAGTTGAAAAAAATGTTATTCTTATAGTAGATACTTGTATTCTTTCCAAGATATTGAATTTTTTTCAATAAGTCGTCATTTTCATTGATTTAGCGTCATTTTTATCAATTTGGTGAGATTTTTGCAACAATTAAAATTTAGCAACAATTAAAAATGTCACCACGTTGGCGATATTCCACCAAATTTGTCGCCAAAATCTCGCCAAGCGTTATGGGCGGAGAAATAAGTTGCGGAAATAAGTTGGGCGGAGAAAACAGCAGATAAATAACTATTAGCATTCAAATACTAAAGTATTATTCAAAGTATCTTTTTTCATGAATGGAACGAGCTAGATCTACGAGAATGATGTTACCAAATGTATCACATGGTATTACATATGAAAAGCGAACATGTTTCTCAAGTGGAAATATTTTTTTTTATTTTATATAACTTTTTATTAATTTTTTTGGAAAATGTGCAATATCTCGAGAGCGGTTCGTGTTAGCGTTTTAAAATTTATGTCAATCGTTTTCTAATGAAAAATTACATAAGAAATGTCTATTTGCGTAACTTTATTAAAGGTTTTGATTTTATGATGATTTTTTCAAAATTTTACTTGAAAATTTAGGAGTGTTCTGAACATTCGATTGCTTATAAAAACAATAAGCTTCAAGTGTGTACAGATTGTAATTTCCGTACCAAATTTCGTTCGAATCGGTCCATTCATTCGTCAGTTATCGTCTCCACAGACTCAATGACACACACACACATACTTTCACACACACACACACACTCACACACAGAGACATCACTTCAAAAATGTTTGATTCGTGAATAAAAATAATCTAAATAATTTTTTTTTTACTGTAAAAGTAGTAAATTCATGGCGTTATATAAGGATCAATGTATTTCACTTTTCCAACCCGGGTTCACTCCAAAACTAATTTGGTGATATTATTTTTTACATTAACATATGTCCCACAGACGGCAGTTATCGTGCGAAAGGACAGGCAGACAGACAGAATGAACAAAGTCATAAACACTTTTCAACTATGTTGGAAAGTGTTAAAAGAAAGTAGCTGACGCAGCCGTCGCGCCGCTGTTTGTCAAACTTCTTTTCTCTCAAGATTCTCTGCTTTGTACCGCAAAAAATATAGCATATAAAGAAAATCTGATGTGGGCAGCACATGACTCTCCTTATATAATGCAATGAATTTACTACTTTCACAGTTAAAAAAATCTGATGTGGGCAACACATGACTTTCCTTATATAATGTAATGAATTTACTACTTTTACAGTAAAAAAATAGGTTTTTCTTATAGTAGATACTAATATTCTTTCCAAGATATTGAATTTTCGACAATTAGTCGTCATTTTCATTGATTTAGCATCATTTTTATCCATTTGGCGAGATTTTCATTAATTTGGCAACATTTCAAAAAGTCGCCAAGTTGGCGACATTCCGCCAAATTCGTCGCCAAAATCTCGCCAGGCGTTATGTACTAAGAAAAAAGTTATTCTTACAGCAGATAAATGACTATTGGCGTTCAAATACAAAAGTATTATTCAAAGTATATTTTTTCATGAATGGAACGAGCTAGATCCACGAGAATGATGTCACTCAATTTATCGCATGGTATTACATATGAAAAGTGAACATGTTTCTCAATAGGAATTTTTTTTTTTATGGGACTTTTTCATAATTTTTTTGAAAAATGTACAATATCTCGAGAACGGTTCGTGTTAGTGTTCTAAAATTTATGCCAATCGCTTTCTAATGAAAAATTACATAAGAAATGTCTACTTGCGTAACTTTATTAGCGGTTTTGATTTTTTGACGATTTTTTCAAAATTTCATTAGAAAATTTAAGGGGGTTCTGAACATTCGATTGCGTATAAAAACAATAGGCTTCCAGTGTTTACGGATTGTGATTTTTGTACCAAATTTGGTTCGAATCGGTCCTTTCGTTCGTCAGTTATCGTCTCCACAGACTCACTGACACACACACAGACATCACTTCAAAAATGTTTGATTCGTGATCAGGGATGCCTGAAACGTGCTCTCCCGTCGAATTCGAATTTTCGACCCCGTCACAATACTTTCCTTATACATTATGTATATAAGGAAAGTAAAAAAGACTCAAGTAACAGATGTATGACACAATGCCATTCACACCAGGGAATTACTTAAAGGAGCTAGCTGTTCAAAGTGGCATCCATGGGCTTTGGCGAAGGAAGGATTTTCGCACCCTTTTAAAGACTCCTGGTGTAGTGTTGATCTTGTCCGCAGAGACAGACTCCAACAGAGATTTGCGCAATGAAATCTTCAACAGGTTCCATGACTGTCTCATACACCAACTCTTTCATGTGTCCTCAGAAGGAGAAGTCCAGTGAACTCAGGTCTGGGGAGTGTGGAGGCCAAGCCACAGGCCCACCATGCCCAATCCACCGCTGAGGGTACACAGTGTTTAGAAAGTGTCAGTTGGCAATGGAAAAGTGTGCCAGGGTCCCATCATGCATAAACTACATGTCATGTTGTGTGTGTTAATCTCTTTGGAAGTGTTTTGACTGTGTGCTCAGAGAGCTCCCAGTTTCATTTTGGAAGAATAACTATCAATTCTGTTTCAGCAGCTGGCCTGCTTTGCATGTTGTGTTTTTGCCACTATGAGTGTATTGCAACCCTAGGTTTTATTGCAAATATTGTTCGTCTTGCTATGTACTATCACCCCTCTTTTTTTGTTGCAAGAGTTCATGGACACCCTGTATAATTGGATTACGGATTGAGTTCTTATCTTTCAAAATATAGTGGTTAATAACAAATAACTTCAGTGATCCGAATGTCCTCATCATAGTAGTTAAAGATTTTAAAGTAGACATCAAGAATACAGAAAATATAAAGTTATTATATTTTATGTAAACAATGTTCAACCAGATCCTATAAAGTCTACTACATACATTCAAACTTGTTTAGGCTTGATATTTACTTCTAGCTTAGAAAGATTAAGTTTTTTCAATTATGTATACATAATCTTACTTAACTACTTATCATAGGCCCATATTATCTGTTGTAGACAAAACATATAAAACTGAAAACAACAAATTAACTTATTGAATGTTGTTGAAGTTTTATTTTACAAGACATTATTCACACAAAACTATTTCAGCTCCATTAGACTGCAGCCATCGCCGATTTCAGACTGTGTGAAGGCTTTGGAAACACCCCAGATTGCTTCAAAATTGATCTTTAATGATAGGCTGTTATCATTTTCTAAAAAAATTTGAAAGATTTTTTTATAACTTCTAAAATATTTTTGTCACTTATACATGCTATAATAACAAAAATTATATTTCGGATTGCTAGCTGTAGTTTTTAAATTTTTTATTTGTAACATTAATATTGTGCAGTTACGTTGTTTTAATTCCTCACACCTATTTATAAATTTCTAATTATTTTTATTCTAGGAAGAGAAGTGGTGATAATTTACCTTTAAGAGAAGTTGAAGATAGGGTAAGTCTTCTCCAGTTTTTCTGTAATACTTTTGTCTATTTTATAAACCTTATTCATTTGAGCCTATTCTTTTTTTTTTATTATTATTTCAGTGTACAGTGTCTGTTGAGTGTCATGGGCTTCCATCCAAAATTATGTGAGTACTTCATTTTTATATATAGTATATATGTTTAAATTTACAGTAAGCCTATTAAAATTGCTGTAAACCCAGATTTTGCTTGCAATAAGTCTGTGAAAAAACAACTCGGTTTGCAGACTTATTGACAACTCCTTTGTTGGCTTGATGCAACTTACATTCATTAGGTCAGAGTTGACCCTTCCCCCCCCCCCCCCTGAAATAAAAAGGCTGAAGTAAAAGACTAAATATACATAAATGTATTAATTAAATGCTTGTTTCATACATAATTTTTTTATGGCAAGATGAATAAAATCAACTCTATTTCTCTAAGATGGACCATTTTCAAGTTATATGTTTTTTGGAATTCTGATGTGCTGGTAATCATATGATTAAACCCTGTATCAAATTTAAGTGTCTATCTCATTTAAAAAAAGACGTTTCTCATATAATCTACAAATCGAAAATTTTTATGTGCGGCATCCCTAAAATAACAAATATTTGAGAAATGAAGTTATACATTTTCTTTCTTTTGAACAGTTTAACTCTTGCACTAAATTGAAAGTCTCTATCTCATCGCAAAATATTTTTTCCCATCATTTCACCATTAGAACATTTTAGTGTGGAGCACTGCTGTGCCTTTTTTGATATCAGCATATTGTAAAAATAAAAAATAAGAATAAACTTACTTAAGGTTTAAAAATTGACAGTCAAAGTAAAAGCTGAAAAACTAATAATTAAGTTATTAAGAATAAATTAAACAAAAATAAAAAGATAATTTTGGAACAAAAATAAACGTTTATTAAAAAAATAACTTCATATATAATTTGGAAACTGTTACAGAGAGAGGCAATTACACCCAGGTTACATAAAAAGGGAGAATACTGTTTGGCAAGACAAAGAGTAAAACATAAAATAAAGAAAGTCATTTGTAGACATAACTCTGTGTGCAAAAAACCCCAAATAAAAATAGTCTCTGAGGCATTAAAACTGATCATTAAATTAGAACCATTTGGAGGTCTCCCTTTAAGAGGTGAGACATACTAAAAAGGGGTATAACAAAAATGTAAAAAAAAAAACTAATTGAAACTTCGTCTCCCTTTAAGAGGCGAGAACGAAAGAAAAGTCCAGAAAGACTCTGTGGGGTTCTGTGGGAAGACTGTGGATTTTTGAGTCCTTGGGCCGTATTTAAGTACGAGTTCACTTACCCCAGTGCATCAAAAATAGGGGATTACCCAGAATCTGGGGGCGGGCAGGAAGCAGCTGAAACTGTTGTCGACTTTAAAGAGCATGGTGGGCTGTTCACCAGCTTAACCAAATGATCTTCTTCTCTAACACAGGCTTGGCCGGCATGGACCAAGCCTGTGAAGACCAAAGAATATGTTTTTCACATATTTGGAAAATTGAACATTTTGGTGTGGGCACACCCTTAAATTAGAAATTATGAGAAAACTGAAATTGTACACTTTCTCCCTATGGATACACCTTTGCACCAAATTTACTTTATTTAAATAACTAAGTATGTTTTCTATTCTTTGGCATGTAGAACATTTTGGTATGAAGTATCTTCCCCCCCTCCTCTAAGAACATTTTTTAAAAATTTGATTTTTCTTAGCAGTTTTATCAAATGATTGACCCATATACCAAATTTCAAATCTGTATCTTACTTAAGCGGAGGGGTTTCTTATTCAGAAATTTATCCATTTTGGTGTGTGGCATACCTAAAGTACAGTGCCTAGAAGGAATAGTGTGCCGACCGCCTATACCTCCCAATGATGGGAGATGTCCCTGAAAAGCCGCCTCCGCCAGACGGCGTTGGTCTCGAATAAGCAGTTAAAAGCGGAGGAGTTAACATTGAAACTAATGGGAATTTATTGCAAATGAAATGACCAATATCTTTCGAAATAACTGAAGAATTTATCTGAAATTTGGTGTGATTATTGTAAGTGGTATACACAAATGTCATTTGATTTTCAGAAAGATTGAGCTAGGGATATATTCGTATTTTAAAAATTTTATTTAACTTGATCTGATGTTCGTTCAAACCTTCGAGGTCCAAAATAATCAGGTTCATTTATCACAGTAAAGTGAAATTAGTTATGACGTTTCCTCTTGTGGTACATTTCAGTTCTTTCGATAAATGAAGCTTATCGGGCTAGCCCGACCTGGCCCGCCATAGGACTTTACCTGATTTTAGAGAAGTTGGAAACCTTAATTTAATATATCGTTTTCTTTTGGGGTGTATTTTAATTCTTTCAATTTTGAACCGTACCTGGTTAGCCCGTCTTAGGCCCACCTTAGAAACTCACCCGTTTTTGCGGTATAACTCGAGAACAGGTGTATCTAAAAATTCAAAGTTTAGCATATCCTTGCCATTTGCTATATATTTTAACTCTTTGGATTAAAAATCTTATCAGGCTATCCCATCCTGAGCCCCACAAAAGAAATATATCATTTTTTGAGAATAACTAAAAATTCTGAACATCTAGAATGTATAAATTTAATATGTCATTGTCCTTTGGGGTACATTACATTTCATCGCATTTCGAACCGTATCGGGTTAGCCCGTCTTGGGCCCGCCATAGAAATTTACTCGCTTTTCAAGAATAACTCAATCAATCGGAGTAGCTAAAAAATGCAAATTTAGTATATCATTTCCGTTCGGATGGATTTTAATTTAGATTTTGAACCTCGTCGGGCTAGCCCGTCTTGGATCCGCTGAAGAATGCATTTGTTTTTGAAAAAATAACTCGAGAACCGAAGTAGCTAAAAATTCCAAATTTAACATGTAGTTGGCTTTAGGGGTATATCTAAGTTTCTTCGGATTTGAACTTTATCGGGGTAGTCCGTCCTGGACCTGATATAAGAATGAACCCGTTTTTTAGAATACCTGTAAAATCGGGGAAACTAGAAAATATAAATTTAGTACATCCTTATCTTTTGGGGATTATTTTAATTCCTTTGTTTTTGAACCGTATCGGTCCAACCCGTTTTGGGCCCGCCTTAGAAATTCACTTTTTTGGTGGAATAACTCTAAAGCCACTGTATCAAAAATTTTCAAGTTTAGAATGTCGTCATTTGAGATATGTCTAAACTCATTGGATTTAAAACCTGATTGGGCTAGCCCGTCCCGGTCCCAACAAAAATAATGTACTTGTATTTTAAGAATAACTCCAAAACTGTAGCAGCTAGAATAGATAAATTTAGTATATCATTATCTTTTAGGATATATTTTATTTCTTTGGATTTTGAACCTTATCAGACTCGTCCGTCTTGGGTCCGACATAGTAATAATGTACTCGTTTTTCGAGAATAACTCGTAAATTGGAGCAGCTAAAAAATCTAAATTTCATATATCAATTTCTTTTGGGGTTTATCATAATTTATAATTTGAACCTCATTGGGCTAGCCCGTCTTGAGTCCGCCTTAGGAATGTGATCGTGTTTGATGAATAACTCGAGAACCGGAGTAGCTAAAAATTTTAAGTTTAGCATGCTATTGTCTTTTGTGGTATATTTCATTTTTTCGACTTTGAACTTCATTCAGCTAGCCCGTGCTGGGCCTGCCATAGGAATATACTCATTTTTTTAGAATAACCTGAAAACTGGAGCAGATAGAAAATCTAAATTTAGTATATTAATTCCTTTTCGGGTAGAATTTCATATTTTCGGCGTATATATAATTATAATTAGTGGCGTAGGCATGGGAGATGGGATGTGTGGTAAAAAACATCATTTGCCGAACAATTACATTAGTTCTCAAAATTGTCCATATTTAAAAAAAATGAATTTTGTACTATAAGCTCCATTCGATCGTCGACCCCCTTTTTCCCTAGATACATAGTTACATCCATTTGCAAATGAGCTAATGTTATGCCGAGATTTGACAGCTCTAAATTTAATTAATAGTTCAAAATTTGATAATATCTTAAAATTCGTTATTTTCCCCTTTCCCTTCAAAATTCTAAATTTATTTGTTGTTTTGGAATATTTCGGCGATTTATTTCCCCTTTAACGTAATTTGTTATCTTTTTAATGTTTTTATTATTCAAAATTGTGCGCAATGTGCCTTTAAACGTTAAATAATCTTTTGTTAATCCTTGAGTCTCTCGCTCGCGTCTTTTAACTTAACTTCACTTCATTTACGAATCCGCAAAATAAAAAGGCACTTTTTAAGGCGAAACTTGGCCTTGAACCTCTTATCAGTTAAAACACCTGCATTTGGGGTGCATTGCATCTGGTGGGGTTGGCGGGTTGCCATTGCGCGGCGGCTTGCCGCTTGGCGGAAGTTTTCCTTTTAATGATTCTTGGCATAACAGCGTTTTATTTCTGCAGTGTATGCGTGAGCGCTCGGCGCGAAGCGTAGGGTTTCACTCGCCAAGTTTGGCGTCTCCTGGGAAGGCAAGCGTGTGTTGCGGGGGGGATTCGAATGCTAGCTGCAGATCAGAGAGGTTGAAGAAAATTTGGAGTGCCGAGCCGGGGCTCATGCTGAGCGCCTGGGCTCGCAAGGTGTTTTGAAGACCGGAAAATTCTCACGCAAGCTTAGTTTCTTCGAATTTACGAAGTGCTCGTCGCATTAGAATTTTTGACAACTGAATAAAAAATGTGACAGCAGAATGAAAAATGCCACTGGTCTCGCTCAGTCATCACTGTGTTGTGCTCCTCTAAAGCTTTTGTTGCCGACTCACCTATTTTTTGAGTCGACATCTATTTTGCTGATGAATGAGTCACGTGTCGTCATTTGATTTGCAAAAGAAATTCATCACCGTGTGCCGCGGCGGTTCTGCTTGTCTCAAGTTTTGGAGGTGTGTTTCTCTCAACAAAATCTTCTAAAGTGGGTTTTCAGCGAGCCCTTAGTGTTCCACTCAGTATCTTCAGAGTGCGCTCTCAGCAAGTTTTGGTGTTCCACGTGTTGATTAGCTTAATCACTTTTGTTCAGTGGTGCTGCCATCTATATGCACCCTCTAGAACGTCCCAGCCAAAATGGGAATTTTTCCAAAATGATAAAAGCAGATAAAAAGGTTGTGTCTTCAATTAGATTTGCATTTGGAAGTTCAAATAATCTTACATACAATATTTGCACACTCTTATCTCAACAAAAGTCCTTATTTGAAATATTTGTGTTTGTTTTTATTAATTTGAAAATTTAAATTTAACCTTTTTAGTGGTGGACAGCCAGCTCCAGGCAGACCAAACTCTGGTCTTCAGACCAGAGTAGATTCTGTTCCTGGGTCATTTAAATTGAATTTTTAATGTATGCAATGTACTAAATTTAATAGATTTTAATTTTAATTAATGCAATGAACAACTTGCTACTCTACATTCAACTTAAATTATAAAGAATAGGATGATGTTTTTTTTTTGTTGTTAATAAAAGTTAATTTTTAATTTAACAATTAGTGTTTGTGATTCTTTAGTTGTTGTTGGCTGTGCTATTTTTATCTATTTATTCATTTAAAGGTAAGTGGAATTTTTAGAAGTTATATGGTGTTGAAGTGTTTTTAAAAGATTTACATAGTTGAGCACAGACCAAGCAATAGTAATGGTTGAGTAAACAAAGAGAAAATAAATTATAAAAGTAAACTTTATTGATTTAAAAATACTATACGATCACAGGTTAAAAATAAATATAATAACTTAGAATAATGAAATGTAAAAATAACTTAAAGATAAATAATAAATTAAATATAAATATAATAAGTATAAATAGTAAATTATAATTTAGTAAATAAAGAAGTTTATTAATTGTAAGGGAAGGGCAAAACCCACGTAACACTAAGAAGTGCGAAATTTGTCCACGGATGTTGAGTCGGTGCACTGGGAGTACGAGTGACCATTGACTCATGGAACACTTGTTTCAGAAAACATTGAGAGGATAGCTGGAACGTCGTATGATGTAAATTTGCGAACACTTCAATTTGAGCTTGATGACACATTGAACACTTGTAGCAGAGTATACAGCTTTGGAGATCTCGGCAACAACACAGGTGACCATTGACTAACGGAACACTTGTTTCAGAAAATATTCAGAGCATAGCTGGAACGTCGTATAATGTAAATTTGCAAGCACTTAAATTTGAGCTTGATGACACATTGAACACTTGTAGCAGAGTATACAGCTTTGGAGATCTCTAGCCCTATTCACTCAAGGCAACCAGTAAACTGCCTAAATTCTTGAGCCGTATAAAACTTCGAATAGATGACAGTGCAGGGTGTTCAAATTAGACAGCCCTTTTCCGGCGACCGCGGGCCCCGAGTGCTCAGCTCTGGCCACGGCACTCAAATTTTTTCCAACCTATCTGATCTGCTGCTCAGGTTCGAACTAAAAACATGCTAACCAAATTTTCACTTCCCAAGAGTCGCCAATCTTGGCGAGTGAAAAAACTTATGCCGCACACAGAGCTCCTATGCATACCCCTGGGGAATAAAAAAAAAAATGAAGCTTTGCAACTAACCGTGCGGCACGAAAATGCCGCTAAGCTAGCTACCACATTTTCCCACCAAAGTTCATTGCTCCGTTGCGCCAACCCTACGGAATGCCTCGGCACCCACAAACATGTGGAATAAACATCATTTCTACTGATAAGCCATGAAACTGCCAAAAAGGAGAGTTATTTTTTGCTTTCAGATGAATATAATTGCTGCTCGAAAGTGAAGGCGTAAGGCCGAAAAGGAAAATTACAGGGAATGAAATTACGAATTAGTAAAGGTCTCTATGGATACATTTAGCGTTTGTAGATACATCACGTGCATAATTTAGAATATAAAAATGTATGAAAGGGATGATAAATAAACTTTAATACGAGATAAATCGCCGAAATACTCAATAAACATAAATTAATTTAGAATTTTGAAGGGAAGGGGAAAAATTAGGAATTTTGAACATTAAAAATCTTTGAAAATAAAAATCTCTGAATCTAAGCACAACACAAGGATGGGGTAATCTAATAAAGTTTAATATCCAAAGAATTAAAATATATCCCAAAAGTGAATAATATACTAAATTTAGACATTCTAGTTGCACGGTTTTCAGATCGGGCTAGCCCGTTAAGGTTTTAAATCTAATGAACTTAAGGTATACCTCAAATGATAACGACATTCTAAACTTGGAACTTTTAGATACTCCAGTTCTAGAGTTATTCCCCCCAAAAGTGAATTTCTAAGGCGGGCCCCAAAACGAGTTTCACCCGATACGGTTCAAAATCAAAGGAATTAAAATATTCCCCAAAAGATAAGGATGTACTAAATTTATATTTTCTAGTTGTCCCGATTTTCCAGTTATTCTAAAAAAAGCAGGTCCATTCCTATGTCGGGCCCAGGACAGGCTACCCCAATAAAGTTCAAAACCGAAGAAACTTAAATATACCACAAAAGCCAATGACATATTAAACTGGAATTTTTAGCTATTGCGGTTCTCGAGTTATTCTTAAAAAACAAATGCATTCTTCAGCGGACCCAAAACGGGCTAGCCCGATGGGGTTCAAAACCTAAGTTAAAATCCATCCAAAAGAAAATGATATACTAAATTTACATATTTTAGTTACTCCGTTTGATTGAGTTATTCTTAAAAAGCGAGTAAATTTCTATGGCGGGCCAAGACAGGCTAGCCCGATAAGGTTCGAAATGCGATGAAATATAATATACCACAAAGGACAATGATATATTAAATTTAGACATTCTAGATGCTCCGAATTTTGAGTTATTCTCAAAGAACGATATATTCCTCTTGTTAGGCCCAGGATGGGCTAGCCCGATAAGATTTTTAATCCAAAGAGTTAAAATATACAGCAAATGACAAGGAAATGCTAAACTTCAAAGTTTTAGATACACCTGTTTTCGAGTTATACCAAAAACAAGTAAAGTCGTATGGCAGGCCCAGGATGGACTAGCCCGATAAGCTTCAAAATCGAAAGAACTGAAATGGACCACAAGAGAAAACGTAATACAGAATTTTCCGTCACAGTGGTGAATGAACTTGATTATTTTGGACCTCAAATGTTTGAATGATCACAGATAAAGTTAAATAAAATTTAAAAAATGCGAATATATTCTATCTCAATTTCTCTGAAAATCAAATGACTTTTTGTGAATAAATACCACCTGCAATAATTACACCAAATTTCACACAAATTCTTCAATTATTTCCAAAGATATCGGCCATTTCATTTGCATTAAATTCCCATTAGTTTCAATGTTGACTCCTCCGCTTTTAACCACTTATTCGAGACCAACACCGTCTGGCTGAAGCGGTTTTTAGGGAACCTGTTTTACGCCTCGGTCGGCACACTATTACTTCTGGACGCTGTACCTAAAGTATCAAGTATTGAAAAACAGAAATTATAGACTTCTGAACAATGCAGGGTCCATGAGCCTGCGCTAATTACACTTACCTGCTATAAAATCTGCATTTATAGCTTGATTTGCACCATATTGTGCCAATTTTACGATCGACCAAAAAAAAATTGCAAAAATTCTACAAATAAAAATCTTCTAAATAATAAAATTAAAAAATGTGAAACATTTTATCAACCTTTAGCAAACAAAATTAATGCCAATAGCTTTAAACACGTTTCAGTTATTCAGCCAGATGTTTATAAAAAACATTGTGTTCAGCAGCATTATCTTCTCTATTTTACAATTTCTAGGTCTAGGTTGGTGATGGAAATAATTTGTGAAATCAAACAGATTATACAATGTATTGACTAGTTCATGTGTGAGGGGCTTGAAAATATTTCTTTTTGTGCTTATGGTTTCATGCTTGAATTAGCGTGATGCATCATACAAATTTCGTCGTAATAAAGCAGAGGGAGTGCAGTTAAATGCATTTTAAGAGTATTAGCAAGATGTTTGTAAGGATATGTACTATTGGCAAGTTATATGTGAGCTAACACTTGTTTAGAACTTTTATGTTGTGTTCAAAGGTATGTTACGGCTCTAATCATAAACCATGAAGTGACAATAACACAAGAAAATGAAAGCAGAGTTTTGTCTTTCTAGCTCTATTAGAGGCCTGAATGGGTCATTCCACATTTCTTCTAAAAATTTTCAGTATGAACTCTGACTGAGTTTGAAAAATTTAGGGTGGCATTAAAAATATTCAATTTCTTACAAAGAACTATTAAATTAAATACTTCAAAGCTTAGCATCAGGATATTTGATTTAGAGCAGGGAAAAAGCAAATGAGGTTTACGGTACATTGCTGTTCAAGGTTTGTGGAACATTGCTGTTCCTATGACTTCCCTTGCATCTTCATGTCTATATGGATGAAAATTATAGTTTTAAATGCTAAGTATAATATAAGTTTAAACATGACGTATTTGCATTACGCTAATCTAACTCTTATTGAATAGCTCATATTAAGTTATCTTAGTAACACAGTACAGGATTGTTTATCCAGCGTTCCGATATCCTGAAATCTCCCAAAACCGCAATTGGGCAGAATGATGCCAAATTTTACACCAATAAACATATTTTCACCAAAAATTTGTCAAAATAACTTTTTTTTAATCTCTCAGAAGTGTTATTTTCCACAGATTTCTTTGTAGTTTCTAATGAAAATTGCCATTGGTTGATGCAACAATGGAAATTTACATCCGCATAATTCATTATTTACTACCTTGTTTTTCTTGAACATACTATATTATATGCCTCATACAAAGTTTCTACATTTTTCATAAATCGATAAATGGGCCATTGAGATTTTTACCTCCATATAGCACCTCTCAAATTACAGAAAGACTGCTCTTTTCAAATTAGATCCAATCCATGTGTCTTATGCCCCCCTTCAACCTAAAAGAAAATAAAATTGCAAAAAATTATTATTTTCTGAAAATTTATTACGACAAACTCCATGCTAGTGCATAATTTATACAGATTTCAAAGTGTATTACTCCCATGTTTATGCAATGCAATTTTGGTCCGTTATTTTTTTTTTCTTTTTATCGAACGTATAAGTGTTTTAAAATCCTGATTTCTGAAGTTAATCTAAGTTATCCTTGTCCAAAATGCTGAGAAAAAAAATTAGCATTTGTAAAACGTAACTTAAAACCAATCTCCTTTCGATTTGTTCCAATCAGTGCTGTTTTCTCACGAAACCCCAATTTGTACATTTTACGTTGATTTTCGAGCAAATATGCAAATCTCTTCATACTTGAAGTGTTTAAGGAGAATTTTTTTTTTAAATACTGTAAAATAGCTCGCTCATTGCTCATCAACCGTGGCTTACTTTTGGCCTAAAATATTAAATTAAATTCATATGTTGATAAGTTTTTAATGTGTTTTGTTTATTTATTGGCAATTTGGAAAAGATTCTCTGGCAATATCGCGAAAATCAGCAATTGTATACGATCCTCATTATATTTTGTTTTACCTTAAGGATTTTTTCAATTTTTGCAATCTGTTTGCAGCATTGACTAAGATTTTATTAATAATTTTGTCTTATGTGGGAAAATTACTTTTCAAATTTTCTTAAGTTAATAAAATAAAGGGTTATTTTCTAAAAAAATATGCATTAAAACAATGATTTAGACACTTGAAATACAGCCATTTTGACAAGATATATTAAAATTTGATGTATTATTTCCATCTATAAATATGAGGTTATAATTTTATTAAAAATAAATAAATGTTATTATCTTTAGTGTAATCTTGTGTTCTATCAAGCCTCAATAATCAACTTATTTCATGTTTTGACTCCTTTTTCATAATTTTTTCTTAACCATTAGATCTGATTCTAATTTAATTACATGCCATATAATTTTAATAATGTATAATTATATTTAATTTAGTGTACTTTTTCATTG
This sequence comes from Amaurobius ferox, assembly GCA_951213105.1. Taxonomy (NCBI): domain Eukaryota; kingdom Metazoa; phylum Arthropoda; class Arachnida; order Araneae; family Amaurobiidae; genus Amaurobius; species Amaurobius ferox. The sequence continues at coordinate 12,387,075 of OX578146.1, forward strand.
CAAAATAAAGCTTTATGTAATACATTTAAGCTTAAAAATTGAATTATAATTTTCTACAACAACATTGTAGAACATTCCATTAGATTTTAGAAAAAGTGTTCCAAATTACAGAAAAACCCCTTATTCAGAAAGTCCAAAGTCCCAAGCATTCCGGATAATAAATCCCATACTGTAATATCTAAAATATTTATTGATATTCTCATGGAAATAAACATGTAGTCTATTTGAATAAGGTAATATTTTTGTAACTGTTTCGCTGTGTTATTAGTTTTTTTTAAATATATTATAAAATCTCACTTATTTTTAATATAAATTAATAAAATTTGAGACCATAAATTGAAAATTTCATGTATTTGCTGATAGATGATACTGAGTAAATGTTTAGTACTTCTCATTGTATTAATTAATAATTTTTAAGTTATTACTCACTGATTGATTTAAATTAGGCAGCTTATCTAACTTCAAAGTATTTGATAAATGTTGGATAATTAGTTTTTGCTTTATGTAGAATGTATAGATTGCTGTGTGCCAAGGGTATCTATCTTGCTTAAAAGAAAGTTTTTTATTTATTCTGTAAATCAAATATTTTGATGTGCAGCTCTCCTAAAATAACAAATATTGGAAACGTAAATTGTATGCCTTCTATTCAAATGATCTACCCTTTAATTACATTTCTAGGCTCATCTCATCTCAAATTATGTTTTCTATCATTTTGTATTTTGAACGTTTTGGTGAATGGAAAATTACTAACTCTAAAAACAACTCCACTGAACAATTTTTAAAAATTTAATTTTTCCCGGGGTTAATTATATGATTGACTCGTGTATCAAATTTAAAATGTCAAGTTTAAATGAGAAATTAGCATTGCTTCCCCTCCAGTCTCAAAGTAAAATTTTCAGCAGGAAAATTATCAAGAAAGGCATATCCTTTATTAATGCCTACAATGGTGTGCAGCAAGGACCTCCCCCTCAAATCAGTCATCTTGGAATTTGTTTAGGTGTTGTTACAAATATGTTAAATGCTTCATGGCATTTTGCTTACTCACAAGGAGAAAGGAATTTTACAGGCAACTGTAGTATTATAGGAAGAAAAGGGTTGCCTGAGATTGGCGACTTATTTTGTACTGGTTCCAGATTTGGTGAAATATCACCAACTTGACAACTTTTGGGGGAGTTTTTTGAAGACATTGGAATTTTCTCATTATCTCTAGAACTTTCCATTTTATGTGAACTTTCTAGAGATTTCTGTGGAGAGTATATAAGGAGGTTCAGTTGCACAGAGTTGAACCAAATCTGTGTTAAATTGGATTGTGAGATATGTCAGTGTTTTGAGAACAATTTCCACTGTTTTGTGATTAAATTGAGTATTTAGTTGCTGTTTTATTGTACCTGACAGTTTTGTGATCTTGTGAGATAACAAGTGTTTTTAGGCATGAATTGCTCCTTTTCACGCTTAATGGTGCATTTAAATAAAAGTGTTAGTTATCCAGAAATTTTGACTCATCTTTGTATCCTGAGAACACACGCATGAGTACAAGAGGATATTCCGTAATAATGTTACTTTTATTGGTTACGGTGGAGCACCACTGAATCTGCTACACCCATTCCAGAAGTCATGAACCACCACTGATGTTTGCTGCTGAAATTAATGTCACTAAATTCTGTTTTAAAAATATGGTCATCTTAGGCTTTAGGAAGATAAAATTTATGTTAAAACATTTCCTGGATTCAGTTTTATTGCCTAAAAAAGTTTCATCATTAAATATTGTATATTTCAGGAGATATTTGGCTTGGAAATGTATTTTAGAAATTTTACTTTTATGTAATGATGATACAAAATTAAATGGTTAATTAAATGGTACAAAATTAAATATTTTTAACCATAAGCCTGTTCTTTATTAAGTGTAACAAACCAGTAAAAAAAAAGTATGTAAATCTCTTAAGCTGTTATGGAGTTATAAGCAATCATGATAATCAGATAAAAAACAGGTTTTAATTCTTGTTATTCCATACTTTGATGAAAGGTGATAAAACTTGCATCAAAATACCCCTCAAAATTAGCCCCATTTCCCGAAAAAAATTCATTAAAATCCATTATGTGAGTTAGGGGATATTTAAGGTAGAAGAATGCATTGAAAATTTCTCATTTATTAACACTTTACAACATAGTTGAAAAATCAGTTGTTCATTTTGTCTGTCTGTCTGTCCATTAGCACGATAACTGCCATAAAAATGACTTTATTAAAATGAAATTTTAGTATGTTGTTGAGGCGGTCTGTGGGACCTATGGGAATATAAATGAATAATATCACCCAATTAGTTTTGGATTGAACACGGGTTGAAAAAATGAAATCCATTGAACCCTATGGGACCTAATTTTTTAAACATTTTTTAAGTGGATTTAAAATTCAAAAATTGCTTCGAAAGTTTTAGGAAATATTCAAATTATCCCATAAAATATATAAAACAAATTTCAGCAAAATATATTCAGTAGTTTTTTGTTGAATATTTTAGCATTTAGTATATTTTATGTTTCTAAATTTTATAACTTTATTTAAACTCTTGCATTTTTTTCCTATTATATAGGAAAAAGAAATAATTCCGAAACAACCAAGAATACAAGATCATGATTTTTCTTAAACGTGTGAACTTTCAAATTTGGGCTATTGTACTTGTATTTTATAGAATCATATTCATACATTTTTTTAATAGATGTTTATAGAAGAATGTTAGACGGTGCTGATTGTGATATATTAACTTTCAATGGTAAATTCCCTCCCAAAGTGTAAATATTTATAATGAGATATTTTAAAAACATTTTTATTGTAATACATTATATATATAAGAAATATTTGTAATTATCAGTTGTCAAAGACTTCAATATTTTTTTATCCAGCTTGTATTATATATCCTTTAAACATTACTTATTAAATAATAAAATAATTCCATATACACATCTTTTTTAGTATTCATTGTGAGTGTATGTTATCAAATTAAATATGAATTATAGTGGAATCTGGCTATAACAATAGTTTTCATGGTCCTTGTAGATTTCGTATAGTGCAAATGCATATCAAACTTGTCTGTAACAGTAATTTGTTTTTGAGTGAATCCGTATATAATGATAATTTTGCATCAAGACTTTTTTAGAGCAATACTGCCTTTGACAACCCATTAATGCTGAAGAATATCCTACACAAAGGCAGTGGGTCCTACTGAATTATCCCCCAATTTAACGGCTGTCCCCCAACTTAATGGTTACATGAATTGAAATATTACAGAATTTCATTCCTGTACAGCCAAATGTCCTAGATATATATTTATATATTTTAATTCAATAGGTTTGAAGAATATAGTGTGTGTATTCTATGCAAAAACAAGTCAAATAAAAATATTTGATCATTCGTTTTGATAATTAAAACTAAATTTTTATTGGTTCATGTTTAACGTACATATAATTTGATTATACAGTAGGTATTTTGTTTATGTTTCTATTTATTAATTTAATTTTTATTGTTGAATAAAAACATAATAACCCTATTTTATTTTTTCATTATACACATGCATTTTCAAATTTCAAACAGCACTTAGATTCTTACAGATTTATGTTTATCTGCATTCCTAATCTGGTGGTTGGTTGGTTGGTGTTGTGTCCATAAGAGGTCAGATTGAACCATGTGCAGATATTACTGCCTTAGCGAGATCCACAATCTTCTCATTATAAAGATCTCCCTGGAAAGGGAATTCGCCAATGCTTTGCAAAGCCACAAGTATTGCTGGACAGTCAAATATGTGTTCCCGTGTAAGCTCTTCATCTGGGCAGTTTCTACAGTATTTGTATGTTTTGGTGCCATCTGCATCAATTTCGATACTACCTAGGTGTCTAGTTCTTAGTCTGGCAATTATCTTGGTGATCTCCCTATTCGCATTTATTACATAGACCTGGTGGTCCAATCCTATAGGTTTCACTCTAAGTCTGTATCTAGCGATAGCATTAGCATCATCAAGAATGAGAGTGTCTGAGATGTCTTTATTTAAGTTCCTTGCCTCCTTGGCCAATTCATCAGCCGCCTCATTGCCATCAATTCCTACATGTGCAGGCATCCACTGTAGAATGCAACGCTTTCCTATTTTATTAATTGTATCCATGTGTTTGTGAATGCATTGCGAGAGCCCTGAGAGTTCATGTTGTATTGCCTCCAGGGCAGCTCTAGAGTTGCAGAAAATTACAAGTCCGCTAGCTCTGTCTACATCTTCGAAAGAAATATAAATGCCTAAGGCCTCATGAATTGCTCTTAGTTCGCATGTAAAGTTGGAAGCAATATTACCTGCTCCAAAGCTCTGGAGTCTTTTGGTACCATTTGGCATAGTAATGTGAATGCCAGCTCCTCCCCTGAGGATAGTCTCATCTAAGGATCCATCGGTGTACATCTGTACTAAATCACATCCCAAATAGGTTTTAATTGTTTCTATTGCTTTAGCCTTGGCAATAGTTTCCTTTTTTGAACAAAGCTCTACGAGATCCAAATTAATAGTGGTGTTTTGGGGGATGCAGGATGGTAAAATAGGCTCTTGATCTATATCATATTTTTCGTGCTCAAGGCCAAAACTTTCTCTGATTTCCTTGTCATATTCCATAGTTGATGACCTTTTGAGTCTTGACTTCCTATTCCAGTTCAAAAAGGTCCTGCAGGAGATGTGTTCAGTGTCTCGACTATTAGCTTTGTTTGTGAACTTAATCGTATGATATCTCCTTCTTTGATCAAGTGTCTGAAGCATTCCTAATCTGTAATATTATTTGAAAATTTAGGTTTAATATATTATTAAAATTAATGATACACACATATTAAATAATTCACATTATAAAGTGTATCAAGCTCAACCTTATCTACAACAATATTTTACCAGTCCCTAGAATATTATTATAAACAGATTTCACTGTATTTCATTTATGTTTGCAATTACAGATGGTGGTAATACATTTGCTAGCAGCAATTCATTCTCTTGATACCAACTCACCTTGTATGTTCTAATTTATGCCTAAAACAGCATAAATATATAGGGGCTCTTAAAAACTCTTTGTAAGGATCTGTTATTATTATTATAAGTGCTTAAAACTGCTTAATTTTAGAAATTCTTACAAATTATGTGTTTAATTTTTAATCCTAGGTGATCTGGATTTCTGTTGCATCGAGATCTATTTATTTATTTTATGAATCTGTAGAATAGGGTTTGCACATGTTATAATGCATTGCATGCATAATCAACACAAATTACAGGGTTTGTACTCGAAAACAAAAATTAAGGAGTTTTTAAGAGTCACTTTTTTAAAGAGGCAGACACCCTGTGGAAGTTGACATCTTGGATTTTTCTGAAATTTTCAGTGTATGTTCTTTTAGTGATGATAAGAAGAAAAAAAAAAATTTTTTTTTAAATTTTTTCCAAGGTTGTTTAACCTTCAGACAAGGTCAAAGTTCAAGGTCAAATGACATGTGCTGCAGCTTGTGGTGGGTTCTGCTCATAATGCAAACAGTGTGCCATGGGAAACTTTCATTTTGTATACTTCATAATGTAACGTAGTTTTCTCCACATATACTTGGGTGGCACACTCTTCGCGCAAGGGTCAAAGGTCATCCAAAGTATAGGTAAAATCGCCATTTTACATACTTTTGACCCTCCATATCTTAGAGTGCGAAGAGTGTGCCATAACAATGGGGGCTTTTAATACCAAGTAGGTATTTCTTATTTGTGGAAAATTTAGTATGGCACACTCTTCGGATTGACAGATATTTAGGGTCAAAGTTTGAAAATTTGGAAATCAATTAAAAAAAATAGATCTATATAATATGCACTGAATTGACCTAGTGAGGGGATGATGTATCAAAATTATCGAGCACTTTCGCTATAGCTAGTATCTTAGTTTTGATATCATTCAATCCATCTCAGCTTAAAGACTTAAAAAAAAGCTAAAATTTGAAATTAGAGGTGACGGCATAAAGTAATAATAGAAAAACTCAAAACTTCTTTGTCTAATTATTGAGCACTGCCACCCTTGATTAGAATCTTGATTTTGGTTTCGTCTTCTAGGTCAAAGGAAAAGTCTAATATTTCAAAAATTTCAAATTAGGGGTGACGATGAAAAGTAGTAATTAAGCTATTCGCAACAACTTTTCAAAATGATCGAATATTTTTACTTGAGCCAGAATCTTTTTGGGCTCATTCGATTCTTCTCAGCTTCCAGATCAATGAAAAAAAATCGAAAATTCCAATTAGGCATGATGATAAAGGTATTTAAAAAATATGTGCATCATTTTACCTCTCAAAATGTGCGCCAATCCATATTTTTTATTTAAAACTGAAACAGATTTCGATATTCAGAACTTTTATTAAGTGTGTAATGTCACATTTAGTAGCCACTAGCCATCAAGAATGGGCAAAGTGTGGGGACAATGTCTAGCTTTAAAATAAACTCAGCATAATAATCACTTGAAAACCTGAAATATTAAAAAAAAAGCCTGGAGATTTAAAGCATTGCATGAAAATTTTAACTATAAAAATCATCTTACTGCCATCATTATTAACTCTCATAATATTTGGTTAATTATACACAATATTGCTTTAAAATCAACTAAAATATGAAATTATCAAAATTTAGTCTGTCTGCTGTACCATAATTAAAGGATGGAGGTAGATGGAAAAAGATGCTTGTGGACTCTCTATAATGCACCATGATACAAAATGAATTGTGCAATCTCACCATTTATGCTATGACAAATTATTTCATTTAGTAAAATATTTATGCATTTATAATGGTGCACTATAAAAATAGCCTGATGATAATATTTGAAATGAGTCACCTTAAAAATATTGAGGGTAATTTATGCATATAGTGCACATAAGCAGGAGCCCTGAAGACAAAAAGAAAAATTGTGTTTGTAGAGAAAGTCATAAACTGCCCACATCAGATTTTTGTGTGAAATAAATATCTTTAAAGTTAGATTTCTTTTTGAATCCATTTTTTATTGGGTCTGACATGCTTAGAGAAAAACTGAAATAATGAAAAGAGATAGCGATTGAAAGTTGTATGTTAAAATTTAAACGATATCGGACAAATGTTTAAAAATAAACATTATATTTAAAAAATATTTATATATTTCAATCTCATAAGATGCTTGACCCCTTTAATTCCATTAATTCATAGCCGAAATCACTAATGAATGACATAACTCCCACTGGTTCCCTCCCCTTCTATGTTTTGACTTGACTGACTCATAAATAGTAAACGCTCTCACGTTTTCGCTAAGGAGGTACGTAAGGGAATCCTAATCCGAATAATTATATTTGGAAATATTGGTTTTAAGCAAAAATTCTTAAGAGTTCAAATTTTCAGAACTTTTTACCCCCCAAATTGACACCAAACAAAGAATAATTGAGCAGAAGTTTACCTTTGTAAAGGAAAAGAAACTTATAGTAATTTATCAGAAGGAAAGTACACTGTTGTGCTTAGATTCAGAGATTTTCATTATCTAAGGTTTTTAAGGTTCAAAATTCATGATTTTCCCCCTTCCCTTCAAAATTCAAAATTAATTTATGGTTATTGAATATTTCGACGATTTATCTCGTATTAACTTTTATTTATTATCCCTTTCATACATTTTTATATTCCAAATTACGCACGCGAAGTATCTACAAACGCTAAAAGTATTCATAGAATCCTTTACTTATTCGCCTGTGCCCCTGTAATTTTCCTTTTCGGCCTTACGCTTTCACTTTCGAACAGCAATTATATTCCTCTGAAAGCGAAAAGTAACGCTCCTTTTTGACCATTTCATTGCTTATCGGCTGAGTTGATGCTTTTTCCAGATGTTTTGGGGTGCCTAAAATTCCGTAGGGTTAGCGCAACAGAGCAATGAACTTTGGCGGGAAAACGTGGTAGCTAGCTTGGCGGCATTTTCGTGCCGCGCGGTTCGTTGCGAAGTGTTCCTTTTTTTAATTTCCCGGGGTATGTGAGGCGCTCTGTGTGCGGCGCAAGTTTTTCACTCGCCAAGATTGGCGTCTCCTGGGAAGCGAAAATTTGGTTGGCAAGGAGTTCGGTCTCTGAGATTAGAGCAGAGAGGTTGGAAAAAGATTTTGGGGCCGCGGCCGGACCTCACGCGGAGGGGCCGCGGTCGCCGTAAGAATGTTTTGAGTTGGATGGAAACCAAATTTAATGAAACAGCAAACATTAGTTCAAATGTTTAACAAAATTAATAAAATATAAACTTCCTTTTTCTTTTTCTTAAAATTTCTTTTGTTCCATTTTTTTTTCTTTTTTGTATTAAATAATATTTTTTAATGAGTTAACTTTATTTTTTGTCATTATTTTTACTAAAAATAATGTTTTAGTGTATTTAGTTCATGCCATCAACACACTCCAAAGTTACATCAAACATAGCCTTGAGCACTGGCTCGTGACCTGGAGAATCAACATTAATGCAGCCAAGAGTGCAGTGTGTATTTTCAAACCCCACTACCGAGAAATTAATTATAATTTCATGTTAAAAATTTTCAACGAGTCCATCCCATTTTGCAGCTCTGTTAAATACTTGGGAGTCACCCTTGACTCCCAGATGACATTTAAAGAGCACATTACTGAAAAGTTAAAAGCTGTAAATAGAACTTATACTTCCCTCATCCCACTTCTCGGTAGAAAGTCCCACCTTTCCACCCAAAATAAGCCTATTGTTCTACAACCAAATCATTGCACCAGCGATTTTGTATGCTTGTCCTGTCTGGGGGCCGGCTGCACAAATGCACATTGAGAAATTGCAAGTATTCCAAACCAAAGCATGACGATGCATTGTGAATGCTCCTCGATTTGTACAAAACGAAGTCATTTACCATGACCTCAAAATCTCTAGAGTTATAGAGTAGATTAAGTGATTCACTCGAAATTTCTACAAGAAGAATTCAAGCAAACCATGTTTGAGAGACGCAGATCGAAGCTACGACAACACTTCCCTTAGTTATCTAAGAAAGCAGCGTCCAAGAAATCTTCTGGCCAGACCGTTAAAAGTCATCTGGAAGAAGCTGAGATTTGAGTTTCCCCAATCTGGTGTCACCTAGGCTGAATTCAATCTGAATGACGGCGATAGATCGTGCCACTTCTGCGCCTGCTCGTCATCAGATCAATACCCACTGACATGGCACAATTGTTTATTAGCTAGCTTCTCCTGACGCCAGCCCGCTTGCAATCTACTCTCGTTATATTTTTTTGTGATTAAATTTATACTTATGCTCTCTCATCATCTGTATTTTACTTAACTTAAGCTTACCTGGACTATGATATCTCCAAGTCCAAGCTTTCCCTTCACCCCTCCCCCTTTTACCTCTTCTAGGCAGTCAGCCAATACCAAGACAGCGTCACCAACATCTACTTCGACGCATCTTCAAGCCATATCCAGTATGGAATGATGAAACACCAAAACAACATGAAATGTATTACAATTGGACAATTTTTAACATCCGATGTGCCCCGGCACAGGCGCCTCAAAATGTTTCGTCTTGGCTCTTGGCTATTAAGTTTGAATTTTATCCAAACTCTATAATCTGGAAAAGTCTAAAATCCAAAATTGGCTAAGTCCAGATTTTCGAGTTTGTACTGTATATGCAGATAAAATTGTATACAAATATAGAAAATTTGGATATATTTTGAATGGCTTTTTTTTTTTCACTGTCTTCTATTCATGGTAAATATCGGATAAATCTAAAATTATTTTGAAATTGGCATTAAAATGGTAGTACACAGTACCTGGAATTTTGATGAAGGCAATAGGGAAAACCTAGAAAACTCAGGGTATTTCATTTTGAAAAATGGGCATAAACCCTGAACTTGCTTATTTTCATATTTTGGTTAATCTTAAAGAAATATTATGTATAATTAATCAAATATTATGAGAGTTAATGATGATGAAGTAAGACAGTTCCTATAGTTAATATTCTCATGCAGGGCTTTGAATCTAAAGGCTTTTTTTTTTTTAATATTTTATAAGTCACAGTCTTACAAGCATTGTAAATTATACAGCCCTGTTAACTTTCCAATAAATATATTGTATGTATTTTTTTTTTCTACAGAAGGCATGTATTTTGGAATATTTAAAGAATGTATTTCTTTCCCAGTCTTACCAAAATTGGTTAAATATCATTTTATTTGTTTGGAAATGATGCCCTTTAAAATCATTCTAACTACACAATTTCATTTTCCCATGGCTGCCTGCCTGAAAACAGTAACAAAACTCTATTAGCACTGTTTTATTTCGTGGACCCCCTCCACCATCATGTATGCCAATCACTGCACAATTTACAGACCTTTAATCTCCATGCCCACCTCGACTCCTATCCTCCTTAGTATGTGACCAACCTTTCTTGTTGACAATGCATTTTTAGAACTTTATTCAGAATCGGGAGCAATTAGGACTTCTTTGATCTATAGTGTGGCTGATAACACATTGCAGAGGAAAAAACTGAGCATACTTATTTAATCATGGTGTGGGAAATTCTTCGCTCTACGATACACAGTAGTTTCATGATCCTGCAAAAATCTTTTCTCTTTTCACATGCGGTGTCATCCAGAAAAAGTTAGATTTCATTCAGCTTTTTTGATTGATCATTTTTGCTCTTATTTATTTTTATTGCTGATTAGTTTCAAGACAAAGCTAAAGGTATATTTATAATATTGTATATAAGTTATCAGAGAATTTTATTATTCTATTTATTAAGTTCATTTTGATCATGTCAAATTGGTGTTCTGTTGAAATATACAATAATCAACCTGCAAGAACAGAAATAATTCATTCTCTTACTGATCGCCACTTTTAGTTCAGTGCATTTAAAAAAAAATATTTTAATAAAGATCGCAATATTTTTATTTTTTGAAATCGAATAGCAAATGTTTAAACTTTAGCTTCTCCTTGCAGCCATATGCATAGCAATACATAACCATTTTTTTTACCATATATATTTCTTAAACACATTTTTTTCGGTCTGCAATTGCCATTGAAATGTACAGGCCCAGGATTAGAAGAAAACTGGTCCACAGGAAATTCGTCCTGAAATCACGTGGTTTTATCTTCGACAATAATTGCAACCCTTAAGCTCCCTCCATTATAATAATACTTCAATGATGTTAACTTGTACAGCATTTTCAAAGCTTCGTTATGAATTTTCAGTAATTCTATTTCTTCAACTGCTATTTCAGGAAGCAGAATGTAAAAAATTCTATTCACTTCAATTATTTAAAATTTCCAATCTTATAAAATAATTTACAAACAGATTTAAAAAAATGTAAATTGTTTATTATGTTCAATAGGTATGTACAAAGTCAAAAGTTTAAAAAGATCACAGTTAGGAAAAAATTAACAATTGGAATTTTCTTTCTTCAACTGGAGTTATTTCCTCCTAGATGTTGGAAAAAAATATAGTATATTAACAAGTCATACTTTAAAATACAATATGAAGATAGTAAATTGCAGTTTGGTTTAAAATGACCAGAACAGTATAAAAATAGCTTTCAAAACTCATTCATTGTTAATTAAATAAAAATTTCAATTGAGAATGATATTATATGTTCTGATGTTTTTATATTATAAGAAATACCCCCCCTCCCATGTTTTAACTTTTCCCATGTTGTTAACATGTTTGGTACGTGATCTAAGTTAAGGTGTACTGTCGTCTTAAGAGTGTTATCTCATACAGTTTTTGTAATTTTTAAGACTGTTTTTCCCAAGAATAGATGTTAAAAATAGGATGGTAGGTGTTTTTTAAAAAAATTGATAAAATAATAAATAATTGTGACATTTATCAAAAGATAATATATATATATTAAATAAATTTATACTTAATCATATAAACTTTTAATACTTAAATGTAGCAAAACAATGTAGAGAAAATTAAACAAATAAACACTATTTTCTATACATTTACAGAAACATAGGATATCTAAGGCACAGCAAATTATTTCAATGATAAAACTTAGTGCCAGTTTGTGCTGGAATTTTATGTTTTACTAACTGGCTTCTAGATAAAAAAAAAAGGGGGGGGGGGGGATAAACACATGACAACAGGTACTGTTCGGCGATGATTTTAGACGAGTCCATTAGTTAAATTCAATGACAGGTAGAAACGTACTAGGAAGAGCAGGCTTCCAGGATTGGTGCCTTTAGTGCAAATTAACACACAATTTGCGCAGAAATATAAAGAGCTTTATATGTATAAGTACACTCAGTGTTGCTGGTGGGAATTTGTGGAAATATTTTCTTCAGAATGATTAAAATTATTTATTACAATGGCTGTAAATGTTTTATTAAAATTGAAGAGTTTGGGTTGTAATACTTTTCTTGTAACTTAAACTTTTTTATTTAGTGAGAAATGCACAATGCATTCTGTGCGTATGAATTAATGATTCACATATCCAAAAAGGAAAAATCTGATGTGGGCACATGACTTTCTCTACAGACTCATATTCATTTTCTCTTTATTTCTTTCACAATTCATTAAATTGAGTTTATGTGCACAAAGTGACATGAATAATTATTTGATATTACACTGAATTTGCAGTTTTAATTCAATTTCTTTTCCAGGAAATTTTACAAAATTTCTGAAGTTCCAAAATTTTTTGGTTGAGTAAAACAATTTGCAATATTTGAAATCTATTCGCAAAAATGAGGATAGTAAAATCTGCTTACAAAAAAGCTATGAAATTATCTCTAAATTTACAAAGAGTTTCATTAAAAAAAAAAATTATATTTTTACAAAATAATTACCCAATATTTACACATTAAGCATTGGCATTGGTTGTTCCCGGCCACACACTTAGCTACAGTAAACCTTCGGGTCTGTTGTGTGGTCTGGGTTTTCAACATTTCAACATTAAGCATTGGCCGTCCGTCCATTAAGCTGCTTGCTCTATGTCTTAGGATGAGTCGGTCGGCCTGGGCTTTCGACATTAAGCATTGGAAATTAATATGTTTGCATTGTTTACTTGAGTCAGTGTGCAAAAATAGTTTTTTGATATTTCGCACATTTCATACATGCCAACATTTGACTAGGGGTCATCAGTAGCATAAGTTAAAGAGCTTAGGGAGCATTCAAGTATTATATAAGCATCTTTGGAGGGGAGTCAGAAAATCTTATTTTTCCTATCTTACTCTATGTTAATTTTTGCTTACTGGGGGGATTCAAAATTACCAAAAATGTGCTTAAGTAACACTTAAACGCTCCCTTACCACAGACAAGTCACCGTATACTGTGGTCTATTTTTTGAATGATTTTTAAAAACAAATTGCAGAGAAAAAAAATTTTGAATTTACGGTTTTCTTCAGAAGAGGGCAAAAAAAAGCTAGGTTTGTCTTAAAGTTGTGAAAATGAGGATGGGGAGGGAGAGAAATCAAGGAAGTTTTCCATTAAAATTTCATACTTGGCAACTATACAACAGAGTGTATTGATGTAAACTGTAAAATACACTTACATAATCTTTGATGGAATTCCATGACACCCAATAGATACTGCACACTGTAAAGAAGGAGAATACGAATAAAAATAAATTCATATAAAGTACCAAAACTAGACAATTACAGAGAATAAAAAAAATGAAGAAAACTTACCCTTTCTTCAATTTCTGTCAGAGGTAAATTTTCACTACATCTTTTCCTAGAATTAAAAATAATAAGTTATGGAAAAAAATACTAAAATTAACAACTACATATGCTGAATGTAAATAATAATAATATTTTAAGTTTAGAGTTATGCTATTGAAGTAAAAAGCAATATTTTAAGAGAAATTATCTCTCGGGCAATAAGTGAAGTGCAGAATACTGAATTAAAAATCTGACGCAAAAAGGGCAACAACTTCCACAAATCCAAACTGCTTTTTCTTGTTTACATATTTTCTGAAATACATTGTTAAATCTGCTATGAAGCAAGTCTATATATAACCTAAAAATTAGTCAGCAATATCATACCCAGGGGATATAAGAATCACAACCCTCAGAGGGGATATAAGGACTATAAAAGTGTATCAGTACTATAAAAGTGGAAGTGAAACAAGTGAACATACATCTATGCTTGGGTGATTGAAAAAGAAGATAACAAACAGAGTTTTAAAAAACCACATAAGGCCAATGTAGCCAGCTTGTTTGGAAGGTGGAAAACAAATATGCATATTTGCCCTGGATCAGCAAAAAATTGCAAACATCTGAGTTCAGAAAAATACAAAGAATCAGATGACAACATGTAGGACAGTCGAGACATGTAGGGCAATATGCAGGACAAGTCTAAAACTGTTATATTTTTCTCCACATTTTCACAAAGGATAGCTCAAATAAGGTCTGGGGATCGATTAAAGAACTTTATTTCAGTGTTTAATAAGAAGATTTTAACAGACTCGATTAGATTACATAATGCGGCCATACGCAAAAAAATTTTTTGTGTTCTCAAAGTAATTTGCATAAATTTTGTAGTATTATGCAATACTGCACGGTATTGTAAATATGTACAGGCCAGTGGAAAGCGATCACATAACCTGGAACCATTGGTCTTCCCACTCACCAAATTTTCTCTGTCATTGCCAGGCCAGACTCAGGGGCCTCAGCTCCGGCTCACCCCCCTTTTTATGTCCATGCATGCAAACTATTAAAATGGTGTTAAGTTAGCGTTATTGACACAAATTTTAAAAATACTTTTCAGAATGTTAGCAGTAAAACAAACAGATCTTCAAAGCAAAACAGTATTTTTGAAATAATCTTAAATGTAAATGCATTCGGGAAAATTAGAACATTTGGCAGCTCAAAAAACACAAGCTCGATTTACTTTTGTCATATAGTAAATCGAGATATGATTTTTAGTCTGGAATGGAATGACATCGAATAGTTCTCATTTCTGATGCTTTATATCGTAGCGTTCAGAATATAATGCGATGTCAGGTAACAGTTTATATTGATGTATTATATGTTAGAAAAGCAGGAACACTCGTATTATTCCAATTTTTAGAGGCAGTGACATTTGGACACTATTAAAGTATAGAGAAGTCAATCAAAATCGGGAAAGTGAAAATCTAACTATTGTGAGCAGGAATTGAAATTGGGAGAGCAGTAGTTAGCTTGGATTTCGCATAGTTAAGAGGTCAACGAGAACTCTGATATCAATTATTGCCTGGTGATCTAATGTTGATTTTCATGACTTTTTTGTGACTTTCATGACCTTCAGATACCCTGTATGAGTTAGTTTTGTAACTCTACTGCTTTACAATTAATCCCTGTGGAACATAATATGTGCCTACCGAGTAGGAGTTCTGCAAGATTTTATGAACTAGTTCAAGGGTTCTTTAAACAAAAAAGAGATTGGGAATCACTGCTCTAATAGGAATATTAATATAACAATTTTACAAATTACCCTTTAATTTTGAGCACCAATGTATACTAACTAGTTCTTTAAGCTTACATTTAATAAGACCATAAATAGACAGGTAGTTGATAAAAGAAAAATTGTTTACATGAAAGACACAATCAAGAAGCAAATGAGTCGCCTACCTGAGGTTGTAGACTGATGGTGGAGAGACTTGGCACAGTTTTTCAACATCGTTGAATATCACTTGAGCACCTCCACCAGCAGAAGGTATTATGTCAGCCTGAAAAATAAAAGGGTCTTCAGTAACTTACCATACAATTTTTTAAATATATATTAAAATAAAAGTAGAGTCATGATTGGCTACTGGTGGCCAATCATGGCTCTAATAGCTAATACCAATTAACATATTACATCAGCCTTATTTGGGATATATAAAAAACACAATTTTAGTTATTTTTTGTCCAAAAAGGAAAAATTGCAACTAAATGTATTCTCAAACAAGATTTCTGATTCACTTCTTCAAATACTAAACCACAGCTGAGGCATAATTCATGAGGCACAAGTTAGTTTTGCTAAAATTTTGTTACACAATACTGGAAAAAGTATTTTTTTTTAATCTCATTTTACACAAAAAACAATTTTTTAAATATATTAATGAAATCAATTGCTGTGCTGTGAAAAATATTATTAAAAAAATGGTATAGGCACTTAAGAACATAGATTAGAATTTGATGCATTTGCATCTATAATTATATCTTTATAACTTTAAATAAAAACTTGCCTAAAGTTTTGCCCTAATAACTAAAACTTCAATGAAGAGTCCAGATAATAAAAAATTAATAAAATATAGTTTTTTTAATCAAGTGTATATAAAAATTTTGAGACACTTCCTTTTTTAAAAATGGACTTTAATTCTAAATGTCTTCAATATTCCTATGATCCCCTTCCTTTAACATTCCCCTTTTTTGAATGGCCATTGACTGTCTGAAATTCCTTTTTTCAGTTTCAAATGCTTTTGTTGAATGCTTTCACATCATATGATCAGGGTAAAAACAGCAAACATAAAGAGATTAAAACATTTGGCATAACTATATACTTTCTTTATCTTGTACACTTGAATGCATATATATAACAGTTATGTAATACAAAAAAAGAAAGTAAATCCCATAGAATAATATATAGCAAAATATATAGAAAATTCTTCTCTCCTATATTTTTTGTGGAACACATACAATTAATTTATTTATAAAATTAAACAGTTTTTATCAAGGACTTTTAAAAACCGTAGGGATCTTGCTTTGATAAGTACCTTGAAAAGCTGCGTCTCTATTTCACCCTGGGAATCTTGTTCCTGATGCTCCAGAACATAGTTTGAGACTTGAGACTTCGTAACATCCTTCATCTTCAACTTATGCACAGATTTCTTCTTTTTCATGGTAAGTTGCAGAACAGTATCTAGGAAAAATTTCAAGTTAGTATATAGAATTTCTAGAAAATAATTCTGGCCTTTCAAAGAGGAAAAAAGGTGGGAATTCAAAATGCATTTTAAATTTGAAGTAGATGGTGGAGCTGTTAGCTTAGTAACTAATTTAACACTGGGAATGCTGAATAGCAGTTGTAATAGCTAACGCTGATTCCACAAAATTGTAAAAATAGCAAAGGCTTTTTTTGTCTTTTATACAAGAAGGCTTCACTTATGTTCACGTCTCATCACTGACAGCTGGAGTTCATAGCTTACTATGCAGGCGTAATAAACCCAGGGCTAGTGCCAGATGATTTTGTGCCCTAGTCATGCACCTCTTTATCCACCAAAATACGAACTTTGATTTTAAGAACAATTGTTTTGTAGAACAATGTTAAATGTATTTACGCTGCAAGAATAAGTCGTAACAGTATTTGAATTTGCAATTGATTATCACAAATACAAAAGAAACCATTTTGGAACATATCATTTTGAACTAAACAACAGGTGGTATAATGCATACCTCCACTATTGGCAACACAGCACTAAAACCTTTTACTTCACATACTTTTAAATATATGCTGTTGAAAGCTACTTGACGTAACCAGCCCATCATATCACCACAATATTTTGCTAGAGTTAAAGATGTGTCATATAAAAGTTCAAATTTCATGCACACCAAAATCTCACTTTACATGCTTTTTTCTGTGCATATTTTGTCACAAATTCAAACAGATCAAGCCAGTGCCAATACATAGGCAAGTTCAATTGATACAGTTGTCAAGCGAATCATAGTATCTTTTCAAACATTGCACAGCATGTGTAAGATATGCCCTGAGCTTTGAGAAACTAGTTGTCATTGATATTGGAATTGTTAGGATCCTTAGAGCCAGGACTCGGCAAGAGAGGGCCCAGGTACTGGAAAAAACAACAATTTCGGGCCCTATGACAGTAACAACTGTGTGTAGATATAAATTGCTCTTTACAGGGTGGCTACAGAAACTTAAAAACAAAATTCCCTCAGTTTTCCTTGATTTCCAGAGTATTTTTCCTGAAATTCCCTGATTTTCACATAAAGAGGCAAAACGAGTAAAAATAATTTAGTAATTTCAACGTATTTTTACATTACATCATGCGATGGTTTTTTCAAGTTGCTTAATGTTATGCAAAATTAAATTGTAAGTATGTTTTAAAATAATTTAGAAATTTGCTCTTATTACTTAGTACTTATTTATAATAGATTTATTGTACAGTAGATATAAGTCAAACAACCAATCCTTCTCCCCATGTCTTGAACTGATGAGTACTTTATCAAGGTATCACTATATGTCTGTTGGCAAGAAAACTCCTTAGCGGATCTACTTTTATAGAATCTATTATTTCGATGTTGAGGCGAAGGAGGACTTTAAAAATTGGCGAACATTTAAGATATTGGCAAAATACAAATTTTATTATTATTATTTGACAGTAACAAAGACAAATTCACAGAAATATTTTAATTTATTAATGAGTAATATTGTTATCTTCCTATTTTTAACATTTAATAAATTTTCAAAACTTATTTTAAGTTTTTTTTTTCTATAAGTTATTGTCACTATTACCATTTTTTCTATTTCTTAAAGGTTTGACAAATTTAAATTTTTCATTTATCCATTGTTTAAATATTTTAAACATTTATATTCACTAATTTTTTTTAACCTTGTAATTTTTTTTAATCTTACCAATGATTTTCATTATAGACCTTTTCAGGTATTTTATAATATTTGTTTTCCAACACAAATGATTGTTTTACAAATGATTTTTGGCTAATTTTAATAAATTAATATTCTTGTTTTATATTTTGATCATTTACTCTAATTTTTCAATCATTGCGATCACAATATTTCGGCTTTATTTCCCGTTATATTAACGGACGTTATGAACTCATTTATTTTAAAATTTCTCCAATATGTTTATTTCATAACAAATAAATTCTTTATCCTTTTGAAGAAATTTGATTTTTTTTTTAATATTTCGATGTTTTGAATTCAAAAAATGGTGTTTTATATCGCTAGAAACATGGCGTTTTATTGCAATACCCGAATTTTCCGATCAATGGGAAAAGAGCCGTGAACTACTCCTGGCCCCGCGGGTAAGTTGAAAATGGAACCGATTTAACTTTGAATTTATAATAATTGTTAACAGTTGGCACTTCTGAAAATACAAATAAGCAAACATTTTAGGAATCCATACATCGTTGTTTTATACATCAATGAGAAATTAATAACTTAAAACAGGGTATAATCTGTAAAAGGAAATCTGAAATTTCTTCTAGTGAAAAACTGTCATACATCGAGATTTTAAAAATTATGAAGTTCTCGCGATCAAGCTTTAAAATTAATACGAAGTATGTCCGGGATAGTATCCTTCAAAAGCGTTATTTTAGCCAATGCTACACACATTCATAATTTCCGTATAGTCGTTTATGGACCGTTTATATGTAGGTTAAAGTAGAACAATAATACATAACATTGCAATATCGGCAATTCAGCTCGGAAAAGCATTCCCCCATCCCCAAAGTTGATATCCTTTATTCGTGCCGAGCGCCCAGATTTAATTCGGTCACGCCGGTCCCAAGCGACAACGTATTTCCGAAACTCGTTCATATAGATTAATTCTTTTAATTTTTCATTCTGAAAAATATGCTATGATGAATATTTAACCAATAAATAAATTCACAAGTACAAAATAGAGGGAACGAGTCACGCATCAATTTTATTTTAGCTAGTGATTTTAATTCCGTTTTTGCATCCGCTTTCGGGAACCCTTTAAAATTTGAGTCAGATGAAAAAATGGGGGAACCCTGTAAAATTTGAGTCAGATGAAAAAATGGGGGAACCCATTTAAGCCGTAATTATTATTTGCTGTACTCAAGATGCTACACCCCGGAATGTCATAAATCACATCAGTGATTAAGGGGAGGGGTAGGATAGGAATGTGGATTGTACTCATTCTCGGCACCAAATGCAATAAATTACGATCACCTCGTAGGGGAAAAACTACAAGAGAGCCAGCCGTAGCAGTATTGTAGCGGTTGTTAACAGATTTTTCTCACTTCATAGGTGGATTTGTTTGGTGGAGAATAGCCATCCTACGCCAAGGTCCATTGAAAGGAAAGGTTGGCCAAAGATTGTATGCGAAAAACTGGAATTCTCCCCCTCCCTTCACGACTGACGTCACTGGTCCCAAAGACAGGTCTGTAGTCCGTAGCTGTCATCAGAAATGCATTGAATACTGCAGCTTACTGTATCTTAATTTAAGGGTGCATTATATAGTATATTGAAATCTTTACCGAGTAAAATGATAGATTAGATTTCATTATTCCTATATAAAAGCATAATATTAAATAAAACTAGATAAAACTAGTTATGGTAAATTTTATTTAGGACTGTATTGTGAGAGATGTTTTTAAGCATCTCTAACAATGACAGTAGCAATTGAGTTGTTTAAACTATGTTAAAATATTTTCTGCATTTTAAAATTGTTATTAGCTTTACTACGGAGGCTTTAGCTAAAATATAAGATCTGAGACTAGAATAATAAACCAACGGAATCTGTCCATTTTTATCGAACTGCTTTAAAACATAACAGACTTCGACATGAAAAAAAAAATGAGAAGGCAGTGAATGACTTGCTGAATGTAATTCAAAAATAGTTCTCAGAATTATAGAAATAAATAAACATGTGATGTCCTTAAAGATTTCAGGCAAAAAAATGCTTGTATTATTATTTTTTTTGTATTTGATATGTATACGAAATTCAATTATTTAAAGACTTCTCATCCGAATTTGAACAAATGTAGAAATCATATTTTGTACGATACAAAAATAGCAGTGCACGTTTTTTTTTAATTATGTATTATTATTATTTTACTGTCAAACAAAGGAATTATTCAAGAAATTAAATGAGCATTGAATTTCATATAATGATATACAATTTTTGAATATGGGTACTTCATGATAAAAAAAAAATTAAAAAAGTAAAGGGATAGGAAGAGAAATTGATTCAATAAGTCCAGTTGTGACCAGATTTTGAAAATGCCCTTCATACAGGAACATCTACGGAAATTGTACCTTATTTACGCTATATGTTGAAAAACGAGAGAGGTATATCTTGTTGGAAACTTGGTTTTGTTTACATCGCGATTCTCGTTTCGCGGGAGCGTGACGTCATTATTCTAAATGATTTTTCCGTTCTCGTGAACGAATCGCGATGTGGACAAAACTGGGCTTATCATGCAAATCACCTTCTCGCCGCTCACGCATCCTGATTTGCATATCCAGAGGGCGCTGCCGGCAATGATTGTGTTCCGGAACGCACCCATCGTCGGATATAAAGGCTGGACACATATTTGGTTTAAGCAGATCGGTAATCGTCTTATAGATCGCAGATCTGGCCTGATCACAGACGGATCTACATAGAGTCTTGTTCGATGTAGTCGAATGTTATGATAATGTTTATCGGTTGACGCGGATGTTTAATCTATGTAATAGTGGATCTTAAAGATTTTGTGGTTCTCAGTTAAGGAGACCATGTTTTTCCGTGTTGTGGACTTTATGCAGTGTTAATCCGTGAAGTTTGAAGTTTTTGCCGTAGCGTGTGACCAGCTATAGGTGGCATCAGGAAATGCACGTAATTACGTACGTTTTGAGAAGTTTGTTCTACTTACTCGTGTATTTATGCTTTAACCAGAAATGTGTCTCAGCATGGAATTTCTACTGAAACCTTACGAATGAGCTTGAGAGCTCATGTTTTTGTACACAGTATGCTTTGCTTTACATTGCCATGAATATCTTGTAAGCAAATGCACAATGGATTCGCTTCTTAATAAAAGTGATTTGAACTAAAATTGGAACTGTTATTTTTAACACCTCTACAGTTACAGTTAGTTGTATTTTTACAACTACCATTTGACGTTATCACTGCAACCCTGCTTAAATTCCAGCAAAGTTTTTCAATTCGTACCTCATTTAAATTTTATAACCAGAAGGTTTATCCTGTGCATCCTGACAGGTTATATGCATGAGTGTATCGTCATCTATCTTTCTGCTGGACCAACAGGTCTATGAGGACCAACAGGTTATTAATTCCGTCATACCTCCCAATACCTCTTTAGTGACTTTACTAGCTAGGTTTGAGATCACGATCTTTTAGCTAATTCTGGTGTTACAAAGGTCAGTAATCAAATGGCTGGGTTAGGGATATTCCCCTACGGGAGGGATGAATAATTTTAAAAAAGGTCATTCTGTTATAAAGGAGGATTGCTTTCATGGAAGACTTTTTAAGGGAAGTTGCGTCACATTCATTTTTCATGTTAGGAAAACCATGAAAACCTAACACACGCAGCCCGTCAATATATCTTTGGTACGGAGACTTGAACTCACTGCCAAGGCACTGACACTAGGCCATGGGTAAACCTTAAAATTTAAAGCTCTCTCTCCATTGCTTATTTTTCTTTTCTTCACTGAATGACCCAAAATTATTTCAGCTTTCCTTTTTATCTTTTCATTTATGCGCCTTATTCGAAAGAAGGTTCTGGTATATGTTCTTGCAACATCAGGAGCTATTTCATTAAAATGTTCTTTTATTTTAAGCTGCAGGTTCTCTAAAATACTTTTTGAAATAGAAATAAAATGATAATAAAAAATATCTTTTAATTTGGTGACTGTTTCTACCCAGGTATCATGTAAAAAGATCTTGATAAAATTCCAATCCATTTCTTGTCAGTTTCGGATGTTGATTCCACTGGATATGAATAAATTTCTAATTATGCTTTCTTGTGATGATATGCCAAATATCTTACACACACACAAAAAAAAACCCTGCAAGGCATCATTTTTACATCAGGACTGAAATGAATGTCATATTCATGTTCAATATCTGCAGCGCTGCTGATTGCGTCATCTTTTTCTTCTAATTTGAAATATAAAATCGCACATTTGTATTTATTGGCATAGGAAGCTTAGACCCAAGCAGTAATGTTTTAAGTCGAGAAAATCATCCAAGAACGCTAATTTGATTACATATATATCCCGTAAATTTCTGCAGTTCTGTTAGTATCTTGCCCTGTTCATTCATCATTTCCACTACTTGGGTTAAAATTCCTAAAGAACATTTAAAATTTTTTGTCCATAATTTTAAAATGCTAATGCTTGATAAAGGAATTTTAATTTGTTCTCTAAGATGGTAGTATGCTACCGATGAAAGAACTCAGGCTCCCAAGAACAAAGGCTTTAGCTATATCTTCAATTTTCCACTGTGTTCTTTTGTCGTTATTTAAAATTCGTAATATCTGACCTGATGTGAAATATTTAGAAAGAACTATTGCAATTTCAATTTGAATTTTCTCATCACCTTTCTTCTTTAAATTGCAACTCTGTGCTTCAAAAAAATTTTATTTTGCTTTTATTCTCTCATTTTTCATAATATTCAGTTAGGCTTTGATAGTTTGATATTTTCTTCAACGTCGAATACTTTTCTTTTTAAAGAATTTATTTCAAGTAAACAGGTATGTCATCAAACTAATATCCGTGTGCTATGTCAAGTACCTTGCACTATGTCTATCTTTTCTCCACGATGCGGAAGGGACCAGTGATGCCAGTAATTCCAGGAACTCTGGACAGGAGTA
Organism: Amaurobius ferox; assembly: GCA_951213105.1. Classification (NCBI taxonomy): domain Eukaryota; kingdom Metazoa; phylum Arthropoda; class Arachnida; order Araneae; family Amaurobiidae; genus Amaurobius; species Amaurobius ferox. The sequence goes on from OX578146.1 coordinate 12,410,584, forward strand.
GGTTGCCAGAAACGAATGGCCTACCTCTCTTACTTCCATTTACCTTGATCCTACGCTATCACACAGTTTGGATGGTAATCAGGCTTTCGTTAATCGCCATGTGGTGAGTGGGAATTTTAAGCTTTATGATGTCATCTGATCAACAGACAATCAGAATAAAGTTTAACACTTCCACATAACGAGGGCAGTTTCGCAGAGGGACAAAGAGAAAGGAAAATTCTCGTTCAGATGTTTTCACAGGGATTTGAAGATCGGTGACTCGCGAAACAAAATTCCAAAATTTCTCTGATTTGAAGCAAAATTCTCTGAATTTTCCCTGATATTTCCAGAAAATCATTTTTTCCTGAGAATTCTCTGATTTTCCGGTTCTGTCGCCACCCTGTCTTTAGTAATCCAGACCTGGGTTTTGACGGTATATTTCATTCTATATTGTTCTCACGGATTACCATAGAATACTTTGTTTCTTCACAAAATCTTGAGTAAAAGTGCATATAATTATAATTTATTTTCAGACAGTAGGAAGTGACATGTAATGTATGTAAGCAGGCATGTTTCTATTTCTTTTCGTTAAAATTGTTTGCAGTATTGACATGATGGAGCAGCTAATAAAGCAGGACACCCTCGAGAATTTATTTAATAAAATGACTGATTTCTCACATTTTAATGGTTTACATTCAAGAGATTTGTTTCTTCCTTTCAGGTGTGCACTTTGCATTAATGTTAAAGTATAAAGAGTAACCATTCCATATAGTATACAGCTCAGTTTGATATTCAGTACCTTGAATTATTGCAATTGGTGTGTATTGAAAATTATAAAAAATAGCATTTGTTAAAAAGCAGCAATTAAAATTAACAGCTAATAAAATTCAGCATTGGTAATGACAAATTGGTTGGCACTGCTAATGAAAAATAGCTGTAATTCCTATTACCACAATCAATGTTTAAAAATATGAAGCATTAATTTTCAAAATAATTAAAATTTGTTATTTCAGTTAGCATCAAACTTATGCATTATACCATTGTAACTATTTATCAAAAGCGTTTCCTAACAAATGTCTTCAAAATGCAATATAATGAAATTAAAAGCTGGCTCCTAAATTGAGGAGAAATTGTCCAACCCTATATATATATGGGTATGTACACTTTTTTAATATAATTGTCTATTACCTAGTGAATGCTGATTTCAGTGTTTGCTACTCTTTGGCAACTAGTTTGATATTGTATATTTCTAGGATTTAAGCACGATATATCAGTTCCAATGGTGTCTATAGTTAAATACTATCGCCATTGTCAGAAACTGGCTATTCTCTCGGTTTTAATTCGAATTGTATGGCTGTCCTGATGAGAATGCAATTTCGAACTAACCGCCATTTTTTGTGTAGTTTCAATTGATTGTTCTCTATGTCTTAATTTTTTATCTTGAGTTAATTATTATTGCCTTTTCTCATTTTTGCCGTGTTTTCTTTTTCATTTTTATTTATATTTGTATATACTTTTTAATTGTGTTTTTGTATCCTATATTCTTCTCATCCCCCTTTCCATTGTAGTGATATTTTACCTTCTATTTTTATCCTTAGTCTTGGTCTATAGTTACTCATTTGTAACAGATATGCTAGAGATGGGTTATTTTGTACATACACAGGGTGCGTACACTTTTTTGAAAGTGAAATTCAAGGACCTATTTTACTGTTGCACAAAATTGAATCAGTACAAAAATTGCAATTTTAAGTTTTTTTTTTAAATTAATGAATTTGTAAGAAGTTTTAAATATAAAAATATATTGCTAAACAGTAAAGATGTAACCATATGTAATTATTGACATAATGTATGAATTATCTGTTATCACCGAAATTCTTGAAAAAATCTGAATGTATTAACGATCCAAAAAAAAAAAAAACCATCCTTATAATACCTCTCACAGTTTAAAAATATGTTTATGTATTATATTAATGGGGTAATAAATATAAAAAATTATCTTAAATTTGTATTTATAGTACAATTTAAAAACCTTAATTTTGGAATTCTTTTATTTTAACATAAAATATTTGAAAAAATTTCAAAACACAAGCAAAATATATTCTAGTGTAATATATTTTTAACCAATAGTTAGAAATTACTGTAAAAGTTGAAATTCAAATCAAAGCTATAATTATCAAATTTTATTATTGAACACAAAACGTATGTTGAACAGCTGCAACAAAATTTGATATTAGCATTTTCAAAAATTTATGAAAACAAAAAACATTAAATTAAATATTTATGTCACACTTATCCCATACCTCACCTCTGAATTAGATAGAAAAATGAATCAGTAATAAACCATAACAAACATAATTATATTACTTAGTATTGTTAGCTACATCTAAGTTTTATTCAATTATTTTTCTAAATCATGTAATGTGCAATTAATGTGCAACAATATGGCGATGGAAATTGATGAAAAAAGATAATTGTGTACTCACGGAAACGCCCGCGAAAACAAAAATAATTTTACGATTGTACTATATGTGAAAAATAATTAAAAAATTAACCTTTATCATCACCCAAAATATGAAAATAATCTTGTTTAGTCAAGTTAATGTGCAACAATAAGGAGATGGAGATGGATGGAAAAGGATAATTACGTACTCTCGGCAACGCCTGCGAAAAAAAAACTGAATTTCATGATCGCACAATTTATGTGAAAATTAAAAAATTAACCTTTATAATCAACCAAAATATGAAACTAAGCTTGTTTAGTCAAGTTAATGTGCAACAATAGGAAGATGGAGATGGATGGAAAAGGATAATTACGTACTCTCGGCAACGCCCGCGAAAAAAAAACTGAATTTCATGATCGCATAATTTATGTGAAAATTAAAAAATTAACCTTTATAATCAACCAAAATATGAAAATATGCTTGTTTAGTCAAGTTAATGTGCAACAATAGGGAGATGGAGATGGATGGAAAAGGATAATTACGTACTCTCGGCAACGCCCGCGAAAAATAAAACTGAATTTCATGATTGCACAATTTATGTGAAAATTAAAAAATTAACCTTTATAATCAACCAAAATATGAAAATAAGCTAGTTTAGTCAAGTTAATATGCAACAATAGTGAGATGGAGATTGATGGAAAAGGATGATTGCATAATCTCGGCAACGGCCACAAAGAAAACAAAAAACTCAATTTCACGATCATACTATTTATATGAAAATAATTAAAAAGTTAACCTTTATAATCAACCAAAATATGAAAATAAGCTAGTTTAGTCAAGTTAATGTGTAATAATAAGGGGACAGAGATAGATGGAAAAAGTTTGTGACAGAAAAAGGCAATTGTGTACTTTCAGCAAAGCCCGAAAAAAAAAAAGGACTGAATTGTGCAATCTTATAATTTAAGTAAAATATAATTTGTTTAGTAAAATATTTCTTTATTTTTACTGGCACTATAAAAATAAATTAGGTCTATTGTTCTGTTATGAAATCATTAGAAGAAGAAAAGTGATGTAAACTGATAATTTTGGACTCTCAGCAAAGCAGGGAATATGAATTGAATGGTGGGATGCATGGATTTCACGGGATTTTCTGTAGTTTTGGAAGTAATGTCCGTAAAACCATAAGATGAAGTAAAAATCCGTACAAACTAAGGAAAATCCAAAAAAGTTGGCATCTCTGAGAATAGGGAGAGACGTAGAGCAAAACAGGATATCGGAAACGCGACACGCTGGCACAAGGAGCAGACACTAGTCGCCGGTGCCGTTCAAAATGCAAACAACGTGATAATGATGAAACGAATGGCCACCATTCGCGGAAAACAAGTAATGGGAGGAACCAATTCAACTGTGATTGACAGCGCCGGGGAAAAGAGAACTGGTTTAAGATTGTAACGTAATGCGTGACGTAGGAATTCTAGTACAACCGGAATTTTGTTATTTTTTGAATTGGAAATGAGAAATTCAAGGATTTTCCAGACCTTTTTGGAAATAATCCCAATTTTCCAGGCTATTCAAGGCCTTGAAAAAAAATAATGAAATTCAAGGACTTTCAAGGTTTTCCAGGCCGCGTACGCACCCTGCATACAGTAGTTTATGCATAGTTTTCGATTAAAATCTTAAATGAAATATAATAAAAGAGAAGAACAGCAATGTATAACATAAAATATCATGTGCTTGCCCTGATAGTCAATATACCTTAGATTTCACCTTTTATCCTCCCAACTTATCTTTAACAGAAACTGCACATAATCAAGATCAAATCATAAATTTCCTTGATTTGACCATATACAAAAAATCAAGTGGTTCTGTAGGATTCAGATTGTATGATAAAAGAAAAGACTTCACATTTAAAATCAATTACATTATACACTGGAATACATGTTTACATCGTAATTTATTCCGAAATATTGTATTAAACTATTTGATAAGAAGTAAAAGATTAAACAGCTGTGAAATAAATCCATATGAATGCGATCATAGTTTCCTGAATGAGGCAATTGCAAAAGGCTACCCTAAGCGTTTTCTTTCTGACGTCATAAAAAAGTTTTACAATATAACCGTAACGGAATGTTACAGTTTGTACTTAAATAAAAGCACACATGAAGTTTGAGCAGATAGAAATATGGCACTGTCATGGACGTATTGGAAACGAGGTGGCCAGGTGTTTTTATACAAAATGGTAAGAGAAGACACTTAGTTGATGTTTACGTTTGGATTATAATGTATATACGGGGTTTGTTTGTGTTATTATCTGTTAGATGTTTGATATACTGCTATATGAGTTGTAATTTTAGCTGTAATGGAATGTTGTAATTTCTGTACCTTTTTGCAATATATTTTGTGTTTTAAATATTGAGTAATTGGTTTTCGGCAGTTTATCAGCTTCCGAGAGTGTCGTCATAACATAAAGCTGGCTTAACCAGGAAGTGGGGGTCATAATCCCCCCCGGCTACTTTTGATACATTGCTGTTCTTCTCTTTCATTTATATATATATATATATACGTTCCATCGGGTTGGACTAGCGGATGTTTTCCCTTCATGGATTCGTTAACTTCTTTGTTCCTGAGTCTGTTCTGGTGCTTTTATTTTCGCACATTTGGGAGGCTGACCATGGAATTATGTTGGTTCCGTGAGCGTTACCCGGGTAGTAAAAGCTGCTTTAAGCGGGAAAGGGGTGTCGCAATCCACCCCTACCATTCTTATGTAATTCATATGGTCACTCCCGTTCTTTTCTACTTTCATTCTTGTATTCTACTAGGGAATTTGAGCAGCACCTGCGCCTCCTCCTTTGTAGTGAATAGTTCTTTTAATTGCTGGCTTATTTGGGATATATCCTATTTTAGTCTCACTTTATCGTAATAGTATATATATATATATATATACACACACACACACACACATACAGGGTGTTTCTAAAGTCAAGCAACCCACATTTCGGTTGATATCGCTCATAAATATAAAGACAGATGTTTGAATTTCGGGCTATTTAAACATCATATAATGCACAATAGATGGCGTTGTTAGTAGAGTCAGTTCACACAGTTCTAAAATGGCGCTCAGTTTACCGGAGCGTGTATTTATTGTGGAGCATTATTTGAAGACTAATTCTTACAAAACTGTTCGTTCAGCGTTTCGCAAACATTTTGAAACACGAAATGTGCCGAATAAATCATCGATACTTCGTGTAGTCAAAACATTCAGGGAAACTGGTTCTGTTAATGACCGACGATGAAGTGGTAGGCCTGATCTGAGTGCGCATGAAATGTCCGAGATTGAAGCAAGCCTGCAGAGAAACCCCAGAAAGTCTTTGTAGATTATCATCACAGACAGGTGTGTCACTCGCTTCATGTCAAAAGAGCTGTGCTTGGCAGCAAATGGTTGTCATTTTCAGCATTTGTTGTAACGCACGATGTTATGCAGACATTAAACTATTTACTGTGAATATTTCATATTTTTGTCTTTTTTGTATTGGGAAATATCAAATGAAATGTGGGTTGCGCGACTTTAGAAACACCCTGTATATATATACACATTTAAACTAATAGAACAACAATTGAACTAAAAGATTAAAATAAAAATATTAGAATGCAGGTAAGAAAATAGGAATAAAATAATGGGGGGGGGGGGGGGGACAGAACATAAAACACAGGAAGTAACACTGATTAAAAAAACAATGGAATGGACAGAAGACAAATAAATTGTAAAATCATCATAGGGTGCATACAATTTTAATTTGTCCCCCAAAACCTAGTCCTTTCATTAAATAACCTTGTTATATTAAACAAAAAGGCCATATATACATATATTATTCCTTTGGATTATCATAAACTATTTTTATTATATATATATATATATCATAGCTGCCAACCTTGGAAAATGAAAATTAGGGAGATTTTTAAATATATGCAATTCGCGACAAAAGTCGAAAAATCGCACAGCACGATAACAATTTCTTTTTTTACAGAAAGCATAAAAGGGAATTTTCAAGACAGAATAGGGATTTTTTTTCCCTCTACTACAAAACTGCACCATAAAAAATAGACAAATATGATAAATAATCTGTATTGTATCTATAAACACAATTTAATTTCAACGAATACAAAAGAATTAAAACATCTTTTAAAAAATAAGCACATTCGTTAAAAGTTATTCTCATCAGAGTCTATAACAATGTTCATTACACTGAATATCATGCATAAAGAAAAATGTCATTGGTTACTGTTTAATAATCGTTCACATGTCTTTGACACAAAAACACTTCTCTGCAGATAAAATATTGAATGAAAGAAATCTTTGGTAAGTAAATATACAGCACGTAAAAGTTTTATATAATTAAAAAATGTCAAATTCAATCCTTCTTACTACTCAAAAATAAAGTAGTAGCTGTTTTTGCTTTTTTTAAGAACTCCTTATTAAATTCTTCTTCAATATCCCTTCACAGAGTTTATAATGATTTTTCAAAATAGAAAAATTTGTATTATGCAAATATAATTAAAAAATTAACCTTATTAATTAGCCATAATATGAAAATAAGCTAGTTTAGTCAATCTAATATGCAACATTTAAATGATGGAGATGGATGGAAAAAGACACTAACGTACTCTCGACAATTCATGCGAAGTAACTAAATTGCGCAATCACACTATTTATGCGAAAATAATTAAGCCACAATAATTAATCAGAATATTAAAATAATTTAATTTAGTTGATCTAATATGCAACATTTAAATTGTTGGAAACTTGGTTTTGTTTACATCGCGATTCTCGTTTCGCGGGAGCGTGACGTCATTATTAAAATGATTATTCCGTTCTCGTGAACGAATCGCGATGTGGACAAAACTTGGCTGATCATGCAAATCACCTTTCTCGCCGCTCACGTATCCTGTTTTGCATATCCAGAGGGCGTTGCCGGCAACGGTTATGTTCCGGAACGCACCCATCTTCGGATATAAAGGCTAGACACTTTTCTGGTTTTAAGTGAGATCGCTTTGGTCAGTAGACCGGTTAGTCTATAAGGTAGATCGTTTTGATCGACGGATCGATCGCTTGGAAAGCTCGTTGGATAGCTTGCTTATACTGATCGATGGAAGGATCTAGAAGGATCTAGATCGGGCAGACGGATCTTCGTAAAGGCATGTTTCGATGTTGTCGAAAGTTACGATAAAGTGTTTATCGGTGAACGCGGATATTTAAACTAAACTTAGTAGTTTTGATGGTTCTCAGTTAAGGAGACCATGTTTCCCGTGTTGTGGACTTTATAGTGCTGATCCGGAAAGTTTAAAGTTTTAGCCATAGCGTGTGCCCAGCTAGTGGTGGCGTCGGAAAGTGCACGTGGTCACGTAAGTGTGAAATGCTTTTATTCCACTTACTTGTGTAAATAATACTTAAACCAGAAACGTGTCTAAGCATGGAACTATAACCGAAAACCTTCATATGAGCTGTAGTGCTCATGTTTTGTAAATAGTATGCTTTGGTTTTTGCTTACCTGTTCTCATGATATATATTGTAAGCAAATACAATGGATTCACTCTTCAATAAAAGTGATTTTGAATTAAACTGGAACTGTTCTCATTTAACACTTCTACTGCTACTTGTATTCCTACAACTACTATCTAACGTTTGTTATAGCTGCAACACTCTGTTTTAAATATTTCAACGAAGTTGTGTAACCAGAATTTCGTGGCTCATAGTTATTCTATCATCAGCTTCAGAAATTTAATTATACGTTAATTTTCAATATATAACTTATGGATATGATACATAATTCAGTCAAAGGTTATGGGCCAGTGCTCCCCATAACAACGTTAAAAATTTAGAAGTGTTAGAGTTCCAGCAACGAATCCTGTCGACGGGGGCCGCGGACGGCGCCATTTGCATGTCGACGATAGCGTAAACAAAAGGTCTGTTCAGCTCAGTTCCAAAAGGCCACCTTGCCATGGAGGCAAATAAAATTACTGCATTAACTAGAGACAATTACGTCACTTGGAGGAATGAAGTTTCATTCGCTCTAAAAGGAGAGGGCTGTTTCGGATTTGTAGACCGAACAGCGTTACAGGTGGATGAAAAAACGTCACGCCGTGATTATGAAGATCACATGCGCAGAAAGGACCGCGCGTTAGCGATCCTGTTCCAGAATGTTTCATCTGATTACCAAGAGTTAATTGACATTAACGACGATCCGGCAGATGCGTGGGATAAGTTAAATACGCACTTCGACGCGCCGACTCACGCCAACCTGGTGCGTTTACTGGATGAGTTCTTCAGCCTACGTCCGGAGCCAGATGAACCGGTGGATATCTTCTGTACGCGTTTGAAGAAGGCGGTCGCCAAATTGAAGGACGTCAAGCATCCGGTGGAAAGCGTCTATGTGGCATTCCAGGCCATAAGATACCTCTCTGATGACTTCCAGGGAATAGTTCAACTAATATACTGTTGGGAGGACAAAGATTTCACTTTGGAGAAAATCCAACATGAATTGTCTGCGGAAGAAGGACGTATCCGGCAACTCCGTAGTGATAGAAACAATGTAAGTCAAAATTTATCTGTATTCTTGTCTCAGAGTAATGTAAATGTAAAGTGTAAAAATAACAAAGTGTTTAAAAGTGTTAAACCAGTTAAAAGGGTCATAGGACCATGTTATTTTTGTAAGAAGGCTGGTCATTTAAAGAATAATTGCCCTATTCTTAAGTCTAGCTCAAATATAATTGAATTGTATTCATCTGCTAGAGTTGAAGCTAATACTGTGCAGGATCCTAGCGATAGACTCAGCTGGGTAATTGACACCGCTGCTACGCGGCACTTTTGCAATATTAATTTATTCTCAAAATTTAAGGAAAGCAAAGGTGCATCTATGTCGCTAGCAGTGGGTGATATTGAGAGCCCAGTTGAGGCTATCGGTACGGTCAAAATGTATGTTCAGTTTCAGAACATAAGAAGTAATATTGTTTTGTCTGATGTAATGTTTTCGCCTAAGTTAAGACGAAACTTATTAGCCGCATCTGTTCTTGAGGAACAGGGGTATACTTTTAAAGGGGCTAATGGGGTATTGTGGTTTTACACTCCAAAGGGAGAAAAATTCTTCTATGCTAAGCGAAAAGAAGGGTTATATTTTTTAAAACCTCAATACGAAGTTCAGACTGCAAATAACAATATTGAAGACCGTAAAACTAAAGGAAAGGATCAGGGTAGGGATAAAAATTCTAAGAAAGATAGAAAACCCCTAAATAAGAAAAACAGTATTGACAAAATGAAAAATTTGCCTAGATTAAATAAAAGTAAACGTAACTCTGAGGTGAAGTCGAGGTCAAAAGAAAAGGTTAATGAGAAACCAAGTTGTGCGGTTTCTGAGGTTTTGAATAAAACGGAACTCTGGCATAGGAGATATTGCCACATTAACTCTGATTATTTATATCAGACAAGTAAAGTTTCCGCGGCTAATGGACTCCCTAGACTAAAATATGCAAAAATTAACTGTACACACTGTAAGTTAGCAAAGTCTAAGAGAATTTCTTTTAAGCCAATTGGTAGGATAAGGTCCACTAAACCTTTACAATTACTCCATATGGATGTGTGTGGTCCCTTACCTACAGCTTCAATGGGCGGAAACAGATACTTTTTGACAATCACTGACGACTTCAGCCGGAAAGTGTTTGTTTATATAATGAAACAAAAATCAGAGGTGTTTAAGATATTTAAAGAATTCCAAGCTAAGGAAGAGAGGCAGCTAGGCAAAAAGATTTTGTGTATCCGTACGGACAATGGTATGGAGTTCTGTCACAACCAGTTCAAGGCATACTTAAATAAATTGGGGATTAAATCGGAAAGGTCAAATGCATATACACCCGAACAGAACGGGGTTTCTGAAAGATTTAATCTGACTGCACTAGATTGTGTGAAAGCTATGCTTGATCAAAGCCAGGTTGATAACAGAATGTGGGCAGAAGCGATTTTGTGTTTTACACACACCAAGAACAGAATATGTCATAAGTTCAAAACCAAAACTCCACACGAGTTATATTATGGAAGGAAGCCAGCCGTTGCTCACCTCAAAGTTTTCGGGTGCAAAGCCTATGTGGGCACAGCCAAACAAATTAGAAATAAGTTGGATATGAGAGCCCAAATAGGAATTATGGTCGGATATGCCGAAAGCACCAAAGGCTATAGGATTTATATAGCGGGTAAAAAGAAAGTTGCGGAAACTTCTAATGTAAGGTTTGAGGAAGGAGTGGCAGCGGAAGGCGTCCTGGGCCCTAATTACCCTAAAGGAATCACCTTGAGGAAATCGAACGCTACTCAGTCGATTGACTCGGAATCAGAATGCTTAGGAGGAGTGTCAGAGGAAGAAGCAGGTGAGAGCCGTGACACTAGTAAATCTAGTGGGGATGAGGACTCTCCTGCTGATTCTGGTCTGACACCCTGCTCAGATATTGACTGGATACGGAAAGCAGTACCTAGGCCTGATGGGAGTAGGACGGATATTTACTACTCAGTAAAAGGTGACAATAAAAGGCTGAGATCTCATAATGATGTCAGAAAGTTTTGTGGAAAAGCTAACATTCATTATGATCAGCAAATGTTTAATTTTAGAGAGAAAAAGGGGGTAAGTGATATCAAAAGGAAACCAGAAGCAAGCAATGTTGAGATCTTGATACCCAAGAGCTATAAATCGGCAATAGAATCTCCCCAGTCCGATAAATGGCAAGAAGCCATGGATGATGAAATAGCTACAATGCAAGAGAGGGGTGTCTGGGACTTAGTGCCTGCACCCATCTCACAACAAAAAATTATAGGAAGTAGATGGGTTTATACCATTAAGAAGGATGAAAGGGGAAATGTGAAACGATTCAAAGCTCGCCTAGTAGCTCAAGGTTATACCCAGATAAAAGGGGACTCATATGATGAAGTGTTTAGCCCTGTGATTAATTTTAGTTTAATCAGAGCTTTCTTCTCCATATTTGTTTGCATGCTTAAATGGAAACATTTTCAACTGGACATTAAGTCCGCATATCTTTATGCCAAGTTGAATGATAAAATTTTCTTGAAACAACCACATGGATATGTCGATCCAAATCAGCCTCAATATGTTTGTTTGCTTAAGAAAGCAATATATGGCCTTCACCAAAGCGTAAGGGAATGGTATACAGAGCTTGACACCACTTTGAAAAAATTAAACTTTTTAAAATTTAAATGGTGCAACTGTGCTTATACATATCAGAATAAAGTATTAATGCTGATTTACGTAGACGACATAATTTTGTTTGCTAAAACAACAAAATGATATAGACCATACAGTTTCACTTTTGAGTAAAGAATTTGATATCAAAGAATTGGGAAAAGTCAAAAGACTTTTGGGTGTGGAATTTAAGGAACTTAGTTGTAAACGAGTCTTTTAAAATTAACTTTGTTAATACAGTGACCGCCGCTTATAAGAAACACGTTCGTTTCGCTCGTTTTGTTTCTTATAAGCAGTTGTTTCTTAAATCCGGAAATTTTTTAAATATCGTTCTTCCATTGTAAATACTAACTATTGAACACAGTTTTACAGAATTTAAAAGATAAATGTATATAAGTAAAATATTAGTACGTACATAATACATTTGTAAATTAAGTTTTGCATTCAAAAATATTTCTCATTTTACAAATTAAGCCTTACAACTTAAATTATTATCTATATGCATATAGTATGCAGTTAAATAAGAATAAAAAGTAAAACTCATAGGTCGTTCATTTATGTATAAGAGCATAGTACATTTTCATACATACCGTAATCTATTACTGAAGAATAGCAAAAAACTTATCCAGTATTGTTTGTGCTAACGAGTCTGTGATTAGTTTACGTACATCCATTTCTAAATCATAAAACAGTCCATAAACTTTTTCTGATGCCCCTCTGTGTTCAAGAGTTTTTCTAATTATAGTTAGAGCTTCTCGCGACTGTTTGGCTGTAGGAAAATTTTCTTCTTGTGGAACGTCGTCTTCATTTTCTTCTTCATTGCAAACATTCTGAATTTCCGCACTATGTCATCATCATTGTTTTCTTCAGATGTTTGTAAATTTTCGTCGATGTGAATCCATTCTTCGAAAGGTGCTTCAAATTCTTCTTCATCTTCTGCTGGTATGGCAACATTATTTTTCAAAAATCCTGCTTTACGGAAGCAATTAAAAATGCATATGTCAGAAACTTTTTTCCAAGCGCCTGCGATCATATGGATAGCATCAAGCAAGGTTGTTTTCTTGCTTATTGACTACACGGAGGTGGAGAATCATACTTTTTAAGTAAACTTTGCTTTTCAAGCAAAGTAAGGGTTTGCGACATGCTTCACTAGCAAAACATAAAATGACTAACTAAAGCTGTACGAATCTTATTTGAGTGCATAAGCAAAGATGCCTTTCCTTATCAGTACGTTTCCTTAACTGCCAAAAGATTAAAGCTCGTTTCTTACTGGTTTGGGGTTGTACTCCCCAAGCCTTTCTGCGGAGAAATCCTCTGTCATCCTTTGTTACATAGCAAACTCCCACCCCCTCCCCGTACGCCCAGAGACAAGAGATAACAACTCGTCCTTCAGTTAACCTTAAACAAATCGATTTTTTTTTTTTACACCAGCGTCGCAAGGAAATCAACAAATTTTCTGTAGAAAACTGTTTCTTATAAGCGGAATCGTGTTTCTTATAAGCGACACAATTTTAATGTTAAAACGAAGTTTGTATTTGTTTCTGTCGTTTTGAGTCTTATAAACGGCTGTTTCTTATAACCACTGAATCTTATAACCGGCGGTCACTGTACTAAAGATAACGTAGCAGATTACTTCACGAAGCCAATGGCTAAAGATAGAGTTTTAAATTTTAGTAATGATATCTTTAAAATATAAAATTTAACTGTTCAAATAAAAATTTTACTTTAAATTTTTTTTCATATTTTCAAAGTATAAATGGTTAGGGTATTTTATAATATATTCCTCTCTCATTGATACAAATGAAATGTATCTTGAGTATATATTGTTATGTGACAATGAACTGTTACTTTTCTCACATTACACTTGAAAAAAAATATATATCCATTTTTACTACACGCATAATGCATTTTCGCTTATGTGAATAAATATGTGTCTGACTGTACATTATTGATATAATTCACATGAAACATAAAATTTTTAATCTGTGTTTATCTCATATGTATATTTACCTTCTGTATCTTTTATTATCATTGCCATTGTATTGGGTATTTAGTGTGTATACTAGTCATGGGCTAAGATAATAAAACTTAAATTTTTAATCTTAAATGTTAAATTTCATAGTTATACATTAAATTTTCTACAAACTTGAATTTGATGTTTAGACTTAAATTTTTAATCTTAAATGTTAAATTTCATAGTTATACATTAAATTTTCTACAAACTTGAATTTGATGTTTAGACTTAAATTTTTAATCTTAAATGTTAAATTTCATAGTTATACATTAAATTTTCTACAAACTTGAATTTGATGTTTAGATTTAAATTTTTAATCTTAAATGTTAAATTTCATAGTTATACACTAAATTTTCTACAATTTGATTTTGATGTTTAGATTTAAATTTTTAATCTTAAATGTTAAATTTCATAGTTATACACTAAATTTTCTACAACTTGTTTTTGATGTTTAGATTTAAATTTTTAATCTTAAATATTAAAATTGATAACTATACCTAAAATTTTTCTAGAGCTTAAAATTTTTGATATCTTTAGACTTTTAAATTTTAAACTTAATGTTTGTTATAAATTTTCAAAATAGTAAAGAAATAGCTTTCTTCAGTATGAGCTAGTACTTAAGAAAGGGCAATAGTATGGTTATACTGTTTTCTTTGACTATGTTATCCTTAAACATGTAATTTAAAGAATGCTTATGATCTGCATAATAGATAAGTGTACTCATTTGATTGTTGCCATTTTGAGAAAAGGCTATTCACTATCTAAATGTTATAAGTGTTATAAATTTCTTTAATGTATAAAATTTTGTGTATGCATACATTATGTTTTTAGGATACTAAGAACTTTGGTTCTTAGAATAACCTTTTGTTGGATGAAAGCATGGGCGCCGAGAGTTGGTGTTTTTGCATGAGGGGGCCGATTGTTGGAAACTTGGTTTTGTTTACATCGCGATTCTCGTTTCGCGGGAGCGTGACGTCATTATTAAAATGATTATTCCGTTCTCGTGAACGAATCGCGATGTGGACAAAACTTGGCTGATCATGCAAATCACCTTTCTCGCCGCTCACGCATCCTGTTTTGCATATCCAGAGGGCGTTGCCGGCAACGGTTATGTTCCGGAACGCACCCATCTTCGGATATAAAGGCTAGACACTTTTCTGGTTTTAAGTGAGATCGCTTTGGTCAGTAGACCGGTTAGTCTATAAGGTAGATCGTTTTGATCGACGGATCGATCGCTTGGAAAGCTCGTTGGATAGCTTGCTTATACTGATCGATGGAAGGATCTAGAAGGATCTAGATCGGGCAGACGGATCTTCGTAAAGTCATGTTTCGATGTTGTCGAAAGTTACGATAAAGTGTTTATCGGTGAACGCGGATATTTAAACTAAACTTAGTAGTTTTGATGGTTCTCAGTTAAGGAGACCATGTTTCCCGTGTTGTGGACTTTATAGTGCTGATCCGGAAAGTTTAAAGTTTTAGCCATAGCGTGTGCCCAGCTAGTGGTGGCGTCAGAAAGTGTACGTGGTCACGTAAGTGTGAAATGCTTTTATTCCACTTACTTGTGTAAATAATACTTAAACCAGAAACGTGTCTAAGCATGGAACTATAACCGAAAACCTTCATATGAGCTGTTGTGCTCATGTTTTGTAAATAGTATGCTTTGGTTTTTGCTTACCTGTTCTCATGATATATATTGTAAACAAATACAATGGATTCACTCTTCAATAAAAGTGATTTTGAATTAAACTGGAACTGTTCTCATTTAACACTTCTACTGCTACTTGTATTCCTACAACTACTATCTAACGTTTGTTATAGCTGCAACACTCTGTTTTAAATATTTCAACGAAGTTGTGTAACCAGAATTTCGTGGCTCATAGTTATTCTATCACCAGCTTCAGAAATTTAATTATACGTTAATTTTCAATATATAACTTATGGATATGATACAAAATTCAGTCATAAATGATGGAGATGGATGGAAAAAGATACTAACGTACTCTCGGCAATTCACGCGAAGCAACTGAATTGCGCAATCGCATTATTTATGCGTAAATAATTAAGAAATTAACCATAATAATTAATCAGAATATGAAAATACGCTAGTTTAGTCAATCAAAAATGCAATATTTAGAAGATTGAGATGGATGGAAAAAGATACTATTGTATTCTCGGCAATTTATGAGAACAAACTGAATTGCGCAATCGCAGTGTTAATGCGAAATGAATGAACAAAATAACATTTTAACGATTTATGCTCAATAACCTTTGAAGAAGTATGTTTATTACTTTCATAAAATAAGCGATCGAGATCTTAATTTACATTACATGCGGCCGTAAATCTCTGTTAATTTGATTGGCTTTACCCTGCATTGTATTATGGATTTGCTACGATCCCGGGAATGATAAAAATCAGTGCTAAAAATGCGAAAAATTGGTGTTTTCGAGGAATTAAACCATGTTTGGTTAATTGATAAATTTCCAACAAAAAAAGCCGGAGAATTTCGTTAGTAATCCAGAGGCCGGAGAAGTAATGAAAAATCCGGAGTCTCCGGCCAAAATCCGGAGAATTGGTGTTGGAAACTTGGTTTTGTTTACGTCGCGATTCTCGTTTCGCGGGAGCGTGACGTCATTATTCTAAATGATTTTTCCGTTCTCGTGAACGAATCGCGATGTGGACAAAACTGGGCTTATCATGCAAATCACCTTCTCGCCGCTCACGCATCCTGTTTTGCATATCCAGAGGGCGTTGCCGGCAACGGTTGTGTTCCGGAACGCACCCATCATCGGATATAAAAGCTGGACACATTTTTGGTTTTAAGTATCTACAGATGATATGCTGTAGTAGATCGATCGGTTAAGGGATCGATGCAGCGGACATATCTTGGATAAGATGGAGATCGCTGATCTCAGACGGATCTACATAGAGTCTTATTCGATGTAGCTGAATGTTACGATAATGTTTATCGGTAGACGCGGATGTTTAAATTAAGTAAATCTTAAAGTTTTAGTGGTTCTCAGTTTAGGAGACCATGTTGTTCCGTGTTGTGGACTTTATGCAGTGTTAATCCGTGAAGTTTAAAGTTTTTGCCGTAGCGTATGACCAGCTATATGCGGCATTGGGAAATGCCCGTTGTTACGTAAGTTTGAAAAGTTTTATTCTACTTACTCGTGCAAAGACTGCTTAAACCAAGAATGTGTCTAAATGTGGAACCTTTTTCTGAAACCTTACGAATGAGCTTGAGAGCTCAAGTTTTTGTATATAGTATGCTTTGATTTGTTTTACATTGCCACAAATATATTGTAAACAAATGCAATGGATTCGCTTCTTAATAAAAGTGATTTGAACCAAAATGGAACTGTTCTTTCCAACACCTCTACAGTTAGTTGTATTTTTACAACTACCATTTGACGTTGTTATCACCACGAATTCTGCTTATTTTCCAGCGAAGTTGTTCAACTAGAATTCGTACCTCACATCAAAATTTTTTTTATATAACCAGAAGGTTTATCCTGTGCATCCTGACAGGTTATATGCTTGAGCGTATCATCTTCTATAGTTCTCCTTCTATCAGCAGACACCACCTGCCAGCAATTGGCACGTCTGCATAGGGATTTTTTTAGAAAAATGCCTTTTGTAGGGATTTTGTCTAATTATTGTAAAAATTCGGGAGATTTAGGAATTTTTCGGCAGTTCGGGAAATTGCCTCAAAATTCGGGAGACTCCCGGAAAAATCGGGAGATTTGGCAGGTATGATATACCTATATAATAAAAGGCAATGTTTGTGCGTCTGTCTGTCTGTCTTATACACTATACGTTTCGCGACCGCGCGTCGGAGAGCTACGAAATTTGGCAATCGGAGACCCGGGGGGGAGGGAAGGGGACACGTGAAAACCGATTTTTAAAATTTTAATTATTTTTTTATTTATTTAATGTTTTATGCGATTTCGACCGTTTTTTGCCCTTTTTTCTCCACGATCCAGACATCGTAGAAAAAAACAAATTACACCATCGGAAAGAGCAGAGAATTTCAAGTAAAAATATATCAATTTCAAATCTGAATTTCGATTTCTAATATTTTTTAAAGATTTTAAAACAAAAGTCACTTTTTGCTCAAGAAAACGATTTTTGGTTTTTAAATTCTCGCATCGTGAAAAGTACTCATAATTTCGACTAATAATTTACATTTTCAGAAAGGTCAAACATCTGGCATTCTTACAAGTCTAATCTGGTCCAGAAATAATGAAAATTGCCTTCAGGATCGCAATTTTAAAGACGTCATGATTTTAAATTTCTCGCCGTTCCGCTCGGCGTGACGCTTCGTTTCTCCCCCGCTGAATCAGGGAAGGTGGTGGGTGGGGACGTCAAGGTGGAGGTGACGTCACGGTTCTGTATATGCATAGCGATGGGTGGGACAATAAGAAACCGAATTAGTTTTTACTTTCCGTTTCCCGCGCTTCCGATTTTAAATGAAATAAGAGCTTAACATATGCACTGTAGAAATTATTATATTTATATTTTAAATGATGGAACGATATGGATTTTTTAAATGGATATTTTAATTTTATGGATATTTTAAATGATGGAACGATGGATATTTTAATTTTATGGATATTTTAAATGATGGAACGATGGATATTTAAATTTTATGGATATTTTAAATGATGGAACAATGGAATGAGGATGATGGAATTAAGAGCTTAGAGAGCATATGGTCATTTTAAATTGTAAATTAGCGCGCGGGAAGTTAGCGGTAGGCCCGGGTACGATTCCAGCCACTGCCAAAACTGCCGAAGTGTTCACGCGGAATACGATCACGTTAAACATGTGGGCCCGTAAGTCCTTCCGAGATGTTGGTGGTAGGGGAAGGAGGGTACGGTCCCTGTGGATGCCTCCTTCACAGGGTTCCCGTCTAAATTGGGTGAATATAAAGAAAGTTGCGGAGGGCGAGGCAGCCCAGTGGTTAGCGCTCAGGAATTGCACTCGGTAGGCCCGGGTTCGATTCCCGCCACTTCCAAAACTGCCGCCGTGTTCACGCGAAGTACGATCACGATAAACATGTGGGTCCGGAAGTCCTTCCGAGAGGTTGGTGGTAGGGGAAGGAGGGTACGGTCCCTGTGGATGCCTCCCTCACAGGGTTCCCATCTAAATTGGGTGAATATAAAGAAAGTTGCGGAGGGCGAGGCAGCCCAGTGGTTAGCGCTCAGGAATTGCACTCGGTAGGCCCGGGTTCGATTCCCGCCACTTCCAAAACTGCCGCCGTGTTCACGCGGAGTACGATCACGATAAACATGTGGGTCCGGAAGTCCTTCCGAGAGGTTGGTGGTAGGGGAAGGAGGGTACGGTCCCTGTGGATGCCTCCCTCACAGGGTTCCCGTCTAAATTGGGTGAATATAAAGAAAGTTGCGGAGGGCGAGGCAGCCCAGTGGTTAGCGCTCAGGAATTGCACTCGGTAGGCCCGGGTTCGATTCCCGCCACTTCCAAAACTGCCGCCGTGTTCACGCGGAGTACGATCACGATAAACATGTGGGTCCGGAAGTCCTTCCGAGAGCTTGGTGGTAGGGGAAGGAGGGTACGGTCCCTGTGGATGCCTCTCCCACTGGGTTCCGTTCTAAATTGGGTAAATAAAAAGAATGTTATGGAGATAGTTGCTGGGGGCGAAGAAGCCCAGTGGTTAGCGCGCGGGAATTGCACTCAGTAGGCCCGGGTTCGATTCCCAAAATTGCCGCCGTGTTTACGCGGAGTACGATCACGTTAAACATGTGGGTCCGTGAGTCCTTCCGAGAAGTTGGTGGTAGGGGAAGGAGGGTACGGTCTAAATTGGATGAATAAAAAGAAAGTTATGGAGATTGTCGCGTAGGGCAAAGTAGCCCAATGGTTAGCGCGCGGAAATTGCACTCGGTAGGCCCGGGTTCGATTCCCAAAATTGCCGCCGTGTTTACGCGGAGTACGATCACGTTAAACATGTGGGTCTGTAAGTCCTTCCGAGAGGTTGGTGGTAGGGGAAGAAGGGTACGGTCCCTGTGGATGCTTCTCCCACTTGGTTCCGGTCTAAATTGGGTGAATAAAAAGAAAGTTATGAAGAATATCGCGGAGGGTGAAGTACCCCAGTGGTTAGTGCGCGGGATTTGCACTTGGTAGGCCCGGGTTCGATTCCCAAAATTGCCGAATAAAAATAAAGTTATGGATATTGTCGCGGATGGCACGGTAGCCCAGTGGTTAGCGCGCGGGAATTTCACTCGGTAGGCCCGGGTTCGATTCCCGCCATTGCCAAAACTGCAGCCGTGTTCACGCGGAGTACGACGACGACCGTTGCGATCAATTTCCGCGCGCTAACCATTGGGCTACTTTGCCCTACGCGACAATCTCCATAACTTTCTTTTTATTCATCCAATTTAGACCGTACCCTCCTTCCCCTACCACCAACTTCTCGGAAGGACTCACGGACCCACATGTTTAACGTGATCGTACTCCGCTTAAACACGGCGGCAATTTTGGGAATCGAACCCGGGCCTACTGAGTGCAATTCCCGCGCAAACTGCAGCCGTGTTCACGCGGAGTACGACGACGACCGTGCGATTTCGACCGTTGTTAGGGGAAGGAGGGTACGGTCTCTTTGGATGCCTCCCCCATTGGGTTCCGGTCTAAATTGTGTGGCACTTCCTGGCCTTCCAAGCAGTTACCTTACACCTTTCTGGTAGGTCGCGCCAACGAGTTTGCCACGGTCAGAATTTTCAAGGGTAGCGAACAGGCTGGTCGCCAAAGGCGGCTAGTATATATATATATATATATATATATATATATATATATATATATATATATATATATATATATATATATTTATATATATGTATATATACACACACATACATACAGTCGAACCTGCCTTAAACAGAATGAAGGGGACCGGAAGAATTTTCCATCTTGAAAGAGTTTCTGTTTCATGCAGGTTATTTCAGGAAAAGCTAAGTTTAAAAGTTTAGCTGGAAATGCTGATAGTCCATATGTAATTGCTCACCTATACATCAGACTTTAAAAATTCTGAAAAGTGTATTTAGATAAATCCGATTAATACTATACCATAATAGGTAATTTCATTATTTTAAATATGTATATATGTACATATTTGCATACTGTGATCACAAGAGAATATGTACATAAAAATATAGTGGTCCTTAAACTATTAACTTATTACCAAATCTTGAATTGACTTACAGACAAAATATTATTGCTTACCATAAAAAAAAAAAGGTGAAATGAACTTTCAAAATAATCCAATATGATTTCTTGGACATCTGTCTTACTAATGATGCGATTTTCTGTTAAAAATCGTGAATTGGTTAATATTTTTAGCATTTCAGAGTCATTAACGGAAAATTCTTGAAGTTCTGAAATGGCTTTCAGAAAATCGTGATATAATTTAATAGCAAGTTCTGTGAAAAACAGTTCACATGGAAAAAAAAATGGCTAAAATAGTTGGATATTGCTCCATTCTCTGTTTATTACAATAGGTGCCTTTTATTAACAAAATATTTTAAACTGGTTGTCCATTTCTGAGTTGCGCAGGTTCCATTTCACACAGGGAAGAATAATATGAATTTTTTATATTTTTGTACAGAGGTAAAAATACTTTCTGTTTATTACAGTGAGTTTTCTGTTTCAAACAGGTTCGACTTTATATATACACATATATATTTTAAATTCAACAGCAATAAGTTCAGTGGTTTTTAATAATTATTTATCAGAATTTGGAAAGATGTATCATCAGACCACTGGTGTTCTCCAAGGAGCTGCTTCTAGTTGCCTTACTAATCTTTATTTACATTTTTACGAAAGAAACTTCTCAATTTCCCCATATAAAATTTTCCGATATATTGATGATATATTAGTGATCCATTTTGAAAAGGTAAATGACAATGTTATTCTCTCTAATTACACATCAAACCTTGAACTTTTACCTAATGCCCGTTCAACAGTGTAAACCTTTTAGATCTTACTATTTTATTTGACAATGATTATGGTTTAGTATTTGATGTTTTAATAAAACTAAACTTCTTCCATTTGATTGTATCAATATGCAATATTTCGACTCCAATCTAGAGAGGGGAATTTTTAGGAATATAATTATTACAATTAACATATTAGGATTAATAGATTATGTTCTAAACAGTGAATAAATCATTATTTTGGAATTGAAACTTTTATGCCTAAAATACTCTTATCGTAAGAAGTTTAGAAATAGTGTTATGGATAATTTTTTATTTAAATGATTGCTAAGTTTTATACACTAGGTTTTTATTAATTTTCTCTGGTTATCTAAGTGATTTATAATGTACCAGCCAAATGCTCGTTGAAAATCAACCATCTCACAATAAGCAAGCCCTGAATAATGTAAATTTTTGAATAACTTGCGTTTCACATTTATTCGGCAAATCGAATGTTTTGGTGTGCAGAACCCCCCTAAAGAAAAAAATATTGGAAAACTTAAGTTGTGCATTTCTTCCTTTCAAACTATCTACCCGTACACCACATTAAAGTCTATCTCATCCCGAAGCATACTATTTTATCATTTTCCCTTTCGAACATTTTTCTGTGGAGCATACCCATAAATGAACATTTTTGAAAAACTCTGTTCATCTTGGGTTTTTCATCAGATGATTGGCCCATATACCAAGTATCAAGCCTCTATCACATTAAAAAAAATTGCACCTCATTTATTCGGAAAATTGAATATATTGGTTTGCGGCACCCCCTAAAGTGGCAAATATTGGAAATCTGAAATTGCACACTTTCTTCCTTTCAAACTATCTACCCGTACACCAAATCTAAAGTCTCTATCCCATTGCAAAGCATATTTTTATATCACTTCACATTTCAAACGTTATTCTGTGTAGCACCCCCCTTAAATGAACATTTTTGAAAAACCGTATTCATCTTGGTTTTTTTTATCATATGATCAGCCCATATAATAAATATCGAGGCCCTATCACATTGTAAAAGTGGCGTTTTTCATTGGTTCATCAAATCAAATATTTTAGTGAGCGCCCCCCCCCCCCCCCCAATAATAGCAAATGTTGGAAAACTGAAATTACACACTTTCTTCTGTCTGGCCACTCATCCTGTTTCTCATATCCTAGGGTGAGTTGGGTGGCCTGGATCTTCCACACTTTCTTCCTTTCCAACTATTTACCCGTACACCAAATTTGAAGCCTCTATCTCATCACAAAGCATGCTTTTTTTTATCATTTCACCTTTTGAACGTTTTTGTGTGAAGTACCCACCCCCTTAAATATACATTTTTGTAAAACTCCGTTCTTGGGTTTTCTATCAGATGATTCGCCCATATACCAAATATTAAGCCTCTATCACGTTTTAAAGGGGGTGTTTCTCCTTTATTCCGAAAATCGAACATTTTGGTATGCGGCACCCCCTAAAGTAGACAATATTGGAAAACTGAAATTGTACACTTTCATCCTTCCAAATTATCTACCCTTACACCAAATTTTAAATCTATATCTCATCCTGAAGAAGAATGTTTTTTTATCAATTCATCTTTTAAACGTTTTTCTGTGGAGCACCACCTTAAACGAACATTTTTGAAAAACTCTAAGCATCTTGGGTGTTTTCATCAAATGATTAGCCCATATACTAAAAAGCCTCTATCAAATTTTATTGGAGCCATTTCTCATTTATTCGGTAAATGGAACATTTTGCTATGCGGCAGCCCCTTAAGTAGAAAATATTGAAAATCTGAAATTGCACACTTTATTCCTTTCCAACGATTTGATTTACCCATACACCAAATTTGAAGTCTCTATCTTATGGCAAAGTATGCTTTCATATCATTTTACGCTTTGAACGTTTTGGTGTGGAGCACCCCCCCCCCCCTTAAGGAAACATGCTAAAAAAATTCAAGTTTTCCAGGGGTTTTTATCGAACAATCGAGCCTTGTAACAAATTGCAAGTCTATCTATTCGGGAAGTACCAAAATAAAGCGTGACAGACAGATGGATACTTGGCAATTAGTATATACTAGCTAAATACCTGTTGAAAATCAACGGTTTCCTAATAAGCAAATCCCTGAATAACGTAAATTTTTTAATAATCCGCGTTTTATATTTAATCGGCAAATCGAATATTTTGGTGTGCAGAACCCCTTAAAGATGAAAATATTGGGAAACTTAAATTGCACACTTCTTCTTTTCGAACTATCTACCCATACACAAAATTAAAGTCTCTATCTCACCCCGAAACATGCTATTTTAACATTTCCCCATTTGAAAGTCTTTCTGTGGAGCACAGCCATAAATGGACATTTAGGAAAAACTCTATTCGTCTTGGATTTTTTATCAGATGATTGGCCCATATACCAAATATCAAGCCTTTGTCACATTTAAAAGGAAGCGTGTATAACTTATTCAAAAATCGAACATTTTGGTGTGCGGCACCCTCTAAAGTAACAAATATTGGAAATCTGAAATTGCACACTTTGTTCCTTTCAAACTATCTACTCGTACACCAAATTTGTCTCTTTTCTTTTCTTTTTTTAGTCTTGATCCTATCGCGAAATATGCTTTTACTATCATTTATTTTTCTGTGTAACATCCCCTCAAATGAACATTTTTGAAAAACTGTATTCATTAAATGTATTTATCAAATGATTAACCCATATACCAAATTTCAAGCTGCTATCCCATTGTAAAGCAGGCATTTTTCATTTGTTTGTCAAATCAAATACTTTAGTGTGCGGCACTCCCTACATTAGCAAGCTTTGGAATACTGAAATTGCAAGCTTTCTTCCAATGCAATAATCTACCTCTACACCAAATTTGAAGTCTCTATCCCATCGAAAAGCATGTTTTTTCTATCATTTCACCTTTCGAATGTTTTTGTGTGGAGGACCCACCCCCTTAAATGAGCATTTTAGAAAATCTCCATTATTCTTTGGGTTTCTATCAGATGGTTCGCCCATATATGAAATATCAAGCCTCTATCACGTTTTAAACGGAGCGTTTCTCCTTTATTCCGAAAATCGAACATTTTGTTGTGCGGCACCCCCTAAAGTAGAGAATATTAGAAAACTGAAATTGTACACTTTCTTCCTTCTTCCCGGCCGTCCAAACAGTTACCTTACACCTTTCTGGTAGGTCGGACGGTCTGGGTCTCAACAACAACTTTCTTTCTTCTAAATTATCTACCCATACACCAAATTTGAAATATTTATTTCATCTCGAAGCATGTTTATCATTTCATATTTCGAATGTTTTTCTCTGGAGCATCCACTTAATTGAACATTTCTGAGAAACTCTATTCGTCTTGGGTGTTTTCATTAAATGATTAGCCCATATACCAAATTTCAAGCCTCTATCAAAATTTAAAAGAGGAATTCTCATTTATTCGGAAAATCGAACATTTGGGTTTGGGGCACCCCTAAATTAGAAAATATTGGAATACTGAAATTGCACATACTTTTCCTTTCGAACTATCTACCCGTACACCAAATTTAAAGTCTCTATCCCATACCGAAGCATAGGTTTTTGTCATTTCACCTTTCGAATGTTTTTCTCTGGAGCACCCTCTTAAACAAACATTTTTGAAAAATCTTTAGTCGTGGGAGTTTTTATCAAATGATTCATCCATATACCAAATATCAAGCCTCTATCATGTTTTGAAAGGGATGTTTCTACTTTATTTCAAAAATCGAACATTTTTGTGTGCGGCACCCCCCTTAAGTAGAAAATATTGGAAAACTGAAATTGTACACTTTCGACCTTCCAAATTATCTACCCGTACACCAAATTTGAAATCTCTATTTCATTCCGAAGCGTGTTTTTTCATCAATTCACCTTTCGAACATTTTCCTCTGGAGCATTCCCTTAAACAAACATTATTGAAAAACTACATATATTTGTCTTGGGTGTTTTTGTCAAATGATTAGTCCATATACCAAATGTCAAATCGAATTTTAAGCCGTTTCTCATTTATTCGGAAAATCGAACATTTTGGTGTGCGGCACCTCCTTAAGTAGAAAATATTGGAAATCTGAAATTGCACACTTTCTTCCTTTCGAACGGTTTACTCACACACTAAATTTGAAGTATCTATCTTATCGCAAAGCATGCTTTCCCATCATTTCACTTTCCGAACGTTTTGGTGTGGTGCACCCCCTCTAGAGAACGCTTTAAAAAAATTCAATTTTTCCAGGGGATTTTATCAAACGACCGAGCCGTGTACTAAATTGCAAGTCTGTATCTATTTGGGAAGGGTCTAAAAAAGCGTGACAGACAGACAGATGAACACTTGACAATTAGTATATATAGATAGATAGATACTTCTAATAGGTAAATCTTCTTTTTAAATAAATTGGTCAAAAATTTCAGTGCCTGTACCAGGAATTTTTGATTTCACACTATATAATACTTTTAAATATTTAATGATATTTCATTCTGGGTACCTTAGGCTTTTCCTTATTACAAACTGCCACAGAAAGGTTTTATTTCTATAAAGTAGCATGCAATATGCAAATTTTCTTGTTATAAATTTAAAATTTTTCTACTCCAAATTCCAATTTTTATTGCTAATTCCCACAAAAAGGGGATTTTTGTTACTTCAAAAGCACTGTATGATTGTGTTATGCATATTTTAGCATTGGGAGGGAGACATTAATTATGAAGGGATGGGAATTAAAATTCCTACTGTTTTTATATCAAAATTCCTGTTTTTGTTCTTCATTTTTTAGGAAAAGTTGAGTGCAATCCCTGGATTATTACTGTAGGTTTATAAAATATATGTGTGCAAAATTATTTTTATAACTTGACTGAAGAATATTGGAGGTTTCTAGAAGAGTATATACAAAAAACATAGTGAATATGCAAATATTGAATTTAAATGAAAATCTATGAGATAGTTTTAAAAGTTAATAAGAGATGGCAACACTAAATTCCTTCTGTTGCATCTTTTTAAATCTCTATGAATAGTTGATAAGTGATAGTTTTAAATGTTGATAATAGATTGCAACACCATTTCATTTATTAGGAACAGGTAATAGCTTGGAGTGCTTTATATAAGTTAAATTTAATAATCAATGGCTTATTTTATATGGGAATCTTAGATATTATAATATTTTCTGTGCCTCCTTTTATTTTATTTATTTCATTATTACCTGAATATTAAAGACGACAATTTTAATGTGTGTTAAGGTTATGGGTAATTTTATAAATGGGTTTATGGATTGTTAATTTAAGTGCATACCTGCCAACATTAAAGAATAAAAATCTAGTAGATAGCGTGGTGAGAATTTTTACGGTGCTCTACAAGTCAATGTATTACCTGTTCAATATCACCTAGGGAAAAATACAGATTTTTTTTTACATCACACAAAAAATGTAAGTTTTTTTTTCAACTCACTATAACATGTTTAGATGGAAATTTAATCTATAAAAGCGAAATCACACCCCAAAAATAATAAATATTTTACAAAAATGTTAATTAATAATGAAACATACTACCAAGAAATGAATGCTGTGACTTAAAAATATTGATTAATAATGAAACCTACTACAAAGAAATGAATGTGGTGTATTTTTCATTCACATACTTTGAAATTAAACATAGATGGAAATGGAGGTTTCAACCATGTAATCTATATATACAAAATCACACTTATTTGAAACAGTATCCACCAAGTGAAAATGATGCAACTTAGTACTGGCATTAGGTTCATGTACGCAAGAAACAAAATGGTGGCCACAAATTCAATTGAAATTCTTTATATTTCCTTTTAACAGAGAATTTTTATTGAAAAATCCCTAACTTTAGGGAATTTAAAAAAATTGTCAAAAATTAGGAGATTCTCACCTAAAAATGGGAAAGCAGGAGAAATTATCAAAAACCGGGAGTTTCTCAGAAAAACCAGTAGAGTTGGTAGCTATGCAACTTAGTGTCACACAGATATCATACTCATCTCGAGATGTGTATTATTAAAATTTTTACTTTTCACGAAAAAGCACAATAGTATTTGAAAGAATATTGTTTATATCAGCTATAATAATCATAGAAATTTTTGTTGTTTTCATATAAAATTACAATGTGTAAAAAAGTAATGTGTTGGATACTATTCTTTCTCATGCAGAAACAGAAGGGTAAGTAAAATTCAAAATATATATCAATAAAAAATTGTCATACTTAATTCAAGATTTCCCACAGGCTTATGTTCAATCCAGACACCTCCAACACTTGCTGATCTTCTGTGACGAGGATTTGCAACAGCAACATTCTAAAAAAGAATTTTGAATTTATATATTTTAAGTTTTACACGAGACTTTGAAGAAGTGATATTACTTCATTAAATTGAAATGTACTACTATTCAGAAAAATATATATATATACAATTGGACATAGAATCATTTAATTTAGATGATAGGTGATATTTGTCCATTTTTAGAAATAATTTTTTTCCCCCACCCAGCACTCTCTTTTGAGACGTTGTCAAGGAAACTGGAATTTTGAGATAGATGTCTTTCAAACAAATTCATTATTTAAAATAAAATATGACATTTATACTACAAGAAGTGCTACAATCCTACAACACAAGTATGTTTTTATATTAAAAAGTGTAAATAGTCATATGATTGCTCTAGTAGATATCATGACTGTTCCAAAATCATATTATCATTACAACAATGGTTTGATTCATAAGGTTTTAACTACAGTGCCTAGAATACCTAGTGTGGCGTTCGTAGGAGAAAGGTGCTAAAAAACTGGTCCAATAATTCAGGACACATCGGGTAAAATGCGGTACAAAAGAGTAGAGCGCCATCTGTTATCGTCAGTTGAAGTTATCGATTAGATTGATCTATTAGTTAAAGTTTTCAAGATCGTAATTTTATTTTTTATTAATAGTTTTAGTACCGTTATTTGTTTAATTTCTCAATTGTTTTTGTCTGTTACTGTTAAAATCTTATATCCTATATATTATACTCTATTAGTTTATTGCCTTGTTATTGTAGTTCATAGGTTATATTTATTATTTGTTTCAAAACGGGTTTCATTTTTCAACAAACAGTAGTTTTCATTAATCATTATAGAAAATGTTGATGATATTAATGTGCAATCGCAAAGTCGTAAACGGCAACGTAAATGTTTCGTGTCAGGATGTACTACTACTGGCTACAAATCAAGCAAAGCTAAATCATCTGTTTTTGCTGCTTCGAACTATTCTAAAAGGCTTAAACAATGGGATAAATTAATACCAAGACAGGATAAAGCTTTGGATGAATCTTGTGTTGTGTGTGAACTACATTTTTTGAACCGCACTTTGTTGAAAGACATTACAAACATATTATTCACGCTGAAGAAATATGATTACCTAGAGGGAAACCTTTTCAGTCTGATGCTTATCCAACAATTTTTTATAATCTGCCAAGTATCTAAGCACATCATTTCCATGGAAGAGAACATTATCGACGTCAAGATATGGTAAACGGCAACCAAAAAAAAAAAAAAAAAAATGAAACTTTCAAATTCAAACTGTTCTTCTGGTTTTGAAAATTGTGATGTAAAAACTCCTTTCGATAATGAAAATTTGAACATACAAAATTTTTGGGATTTGGGATTACCGTCTAAGTATTGGTTCAAAATCCAATATGAACATTCCTTAGATACTTCATTAGATGTTAATTATTCACAAAAGCATTTGATGATGGAGGTCTTATGTACCCCTCAATAAATCTATGTAATTTTATTTAAAATTTGGAATACAAATTTACAACATGTTTCTCTATAAATTTAATTCACAGGGATAGTATAAATGACTTATTTGACACATTGTCAAATTCCACATTAAACTTTATAGGATGTGAAAACCACTAGGTCGAACTGACAAAAACATTATTGAAATTTTACTTAATAACCAGACTTCATTCTTATATTAAAGGTATCAACAGGTAGGTATCAAAGAAACAAAGTAAATTTTTTAAAGATGAGTAAATGCAAATAGTGCATTAGAATAAATGAAATGCATGTAAAATATTAAAATAATGATGATACTTTTTGTTATTAAAATATTTTTATTTTTAAATTTAGTTTTTGTCTCCTTTAAAGATAATACTCTTTAAACATTTATTTTTCTGTAATGATGTACATATCTATATTATACTGATGATTTTTATTAGACATTGTATAATATTAAGCTTATTATGTAATATAAGGTAATAAATAATACCTTATCTGTAAATATTTTGTTCAATTTATATATGTCGTTTTTTCCAACTGGTGCAAATTTATTGTTGAAATCACGAAATTAATTCAATGAAATTTGAATTCTAACATGTAGAAAAAAAATATTTAAAAGTTCTCAGTACGATATCAAATTGATGCAAAATTGATTTAATATATGCATATAGTTATTAGATAATCAAGATAGATGTAATGAAAAGATAATCAAGATAGAATATTCTTATCTTAATAGTGTTATGTATATATATAAGGTAATCTTAAAGGATTTACAGTAATATGCTACAAAGATTAGATGCCAGGTAAGTTTTATTATTTATTTAGTTATAAAGGTAAATTTGGCCCGACCACAACTCACAAAATGACTTATTTACAAAAATTTGATTAAAGTTTTATCCGAGCATTTTATTTAATTTTCTGTATAAAAGAAAGTTTATTTGCATTTCTGTCTACAAATGCATTATTCAAACAAACTTATTGTAAATTTACATTCGTTTTGCAAGTTGCAAGATGAAATTGTATGATTCTATATATATTTTATATAATCATAAAAATAATGTTTGCTTACCAAATAATAATAAAATGTCTTACAAAATGATACTGAAAATAAAAAGAAAAATTCAACGCACCACAGACCGATGAAACAGTCTGTTTTAGTGCAAGAAACGAATTTAAAAAATATATATTTTGCACTAATATCTCTGTGTTAACTATAATAGGAATTGTTTCTGTAGAAAAATAATTCTCCTGAAACCTTATTTTGAAGTCAAAACATATTTTTTAACAGTTAGTTTATTTAAATTATTAATTTTAAATGACGTATTTTTTGCATAGAAAAGCATAAAGTTGTCTGCTATGACCGGGTCCGTTTGTCTGCTATGACCGGGTCTTGCAGCGCCATCTGTTGCATTTCCTCAATAATTCTCCCGATTTTTTTCACTGAATGCAACACTAGGTATTCCAGTCACTATAGTTTTAACTATAAATTTTTGTATAAGTTACCAGATGCATACAATCTTTAAAATGATTTTTGCAAACAAGCAATTTGTATTATTAAAAGCACAGAGATTAGAATACACATTACAGGATATTTAGTGGGCATGCTATACTTGTAGATTAAGTAATTAAACATTTATTTTAATACTAAAACAAATTGCCTGGCATTGTCTAGGTCCTAAATAAGTACCCACTGCTTAAATAATGCATATAAAGCTAACACCACTGAATTTCCAAATTGCCGGCTTTAAAATAAAATAATTCTTGCAGTGCTTTTATTTTTAATGTGAAAACATGCCACAGTGGGTATAATATGTAATAAATAAGCTCATTTAACAGCATCAGAAGTTAACAATAAAAGTTACTGGTCCTGTGGGCCATTGAGTACAAGAAAACACTGGTCTGCAGCTATTATGACTGGTCCGCTAAGATTATAAACAACATGATATTATGTCCACTAGCAATAGTTCTAAATTTGATGGGATTTATACAATGATTTTGGAATTAATACAAAGAAAATGCTGCTTAATTATTGAAAGCTTTATCTACATAAGTAATTGTTGTGATAAGGACTGTAAAGAGAGAATTCTAAGAATTATAAAAGTTAATTTACAATCCCCATCACACATCTAGTTGGGACGGACACTCACACACAATAAAAAAAAAATGGAAAATTAATTAATAGTTAATAACTTAATGGAAGGGGATCGTATAATAGGAAATAGAATTTGGAATATCAATAAATAATTGCATTGTGTTTTAAAGATAAAAAAATTTTGTATGTGAGCGCCTAAAAAAAATTCTCTTTATACCAAAAAAAATATTAATAAATCATTAAATTAAAATTACAAGAATCAATTTTGAGTAACATACCTTCTCTTCAACCCCAAAACAAGAAGCAATCATAAATTTTATAGTGTTGCAACAACTTTAAATAGAGCTAGTAGTAAAATTGTGATTAATCAGTTATTAGTTCGTGAAATCTAAAAAAAAAAATCCAGACTATTCTTAAGTCCAAAAAAATCATGTTCACAAAATATGCTCCAATACAATTATAAATGTTCTTTATTAAATTCAACAGAAAGAAGATTAATTCCCAAAGTTTATCTATGTATTATAAAAAAAAAAAAATTATCAAATCACAATCTCTTAGGTGATATCTATTATTTTATGTAAAATAAAACTGTTGGATATGATATCAAGAATCATATATAGATGACATTTTATTTCACACTAACTTATAAGCAATAAATTGTGCTCTCTTCTCAATTTTACGAAAAGAAAAAAAGTTGAAATTTCTATATTTCTCCCGCTTAGCAATTTCTTCTTTTCTGAATCAAAAATACCAGAGTTATTGAGTACAGCATTGAGAGAATATGATGTCTTTTGTACAAACTTCGACATACTGGAATTTATTGTTCACAGATAACATGGCTGGTTTAAGAATTACACAAAATGACTTGATGCTTGAAAACTTGACATGCACACACTAAAAAATATACTAAGTTAAATCATCCTCAAAATTCACTACTTGATGAATATTGCGCACACACAAAACAAAATACTCAATTTGCTGCATGATAAACTTTCATAAAAAAAAATGGCTGGGGCACGAGGCACCCCAGAAGGGTACCCCCACATAAAGAAAAAAAACACCACCTTCACGTCTCCAGAATCTTCGAGAGAAGAACAAGTCAGCATAAATTCTCCCGCTTCACCGGATGTTGCCATACCAAAAAAACTAAATTCTCGCTGAACCGGGGAGATTCCTTTGCCAATCATCGAAAAAAAAAAAGGATGTCGTTTTGCCGCAGTTTTGAAAGAGGGCGTGAACTGTAAATGAAAATATGAATACAACAGCGTGTTATAATTTAATTTATGAAAAGAGACAATTGGCCTATTAATGATTATATAAAATAAAAGCAATTTTGAATAAGATAATTTGGAATAATAAATTTAAAGAAAAATAAAATATTTAATGAATTATACGAAAAAATGTTAATTTTGAATAGTAAAAATAAAAACGTGTTGTGACGAGTCACAACAGTAATAATAAAAGACTTCTGCAAATTTATGATAGTTTCTCAGTTTACCAATAGTATATAGTGATTAAGAAATTTTTATATTATTAATAGTATTTTAAATTATTTTCAATGTCATTAAAAATACTATTAATAGTGTAAAAATTTTAATATTCCCCCACTATTTTTTGCCAAGCATACATTCTACAGAGGAAAGTTTATGCTTCTTCTTAAATTGATGAAATAGCTAAAAGTGTTTTTAATATGTACCGAAAACTAATTCATTCATTATACAAAAATATTAGAAATATTTTTAATTTAATTATTGATTTTTCAAAAAGCACAAACATTCCTATTCTCAACATCCCAGCAAAAAGCATCAGGGAAAAATTCTAAAAACTAAATGAACTTGAAGTTAGGGTCTAATTTCAAGAGGTTAACATGGGGAAAATAAAACAACTACCTGAAGTAGTTAAAAGAAAAATATATCCTCTTAATCGCAAAAATTTTGTCTCCAGTGATGATTATCATTCCTAAACTTTAGATTTTATAGCAGAACGGGGGGGAAAAAAAAAAAAATTTAGATAAGACATAGTGGCTTGAAGCAGTTTGGAGCAATGGAAGCAGAATCAACATCATTGCATTTTTACACAGATTTATCTGATGATATCATGAAATGTGAAAATGGCAATACACAAATTGAGTGAGAATAAAATATACACTCTGTTGCAAATAAATATATCCACCCATAAAATATTGAGCCACAGCCATGAAACTGTCGTTATTTTACTTATGTCATTATTATTATATTAGAGTTATACAAATAATCAAACTGCCAGTGCCAATGATATAGGGTTCCTGCAATGCACATGAGAACGACGCATCGTGCAGCATTTAAAATGACCAGTGTTCTCACTCACGGGGCAATTAGAATTGGGTTTTCTACTTTGATACTGCAAGTTGTATACAGAAATGCCTTTGAGATACTCAATGGAGCTATGAACAATTGCCGCATTTAGAGAGAGGTCACATCATAGGCCTAAGATGAAAGTTGGCTTATGATAGAAAGTTGGTTGGTCCAACAGATGCATCAATCACCACATTGGTCGGAGTGATACGGTAGTTACTTGATGTTAGCAACAATAGATCAGAGAAGGCACATGTAACCGTAGCAGAGGCTCAGTATGCCCAAGACAGACAACTGCTCTAGAAGATTGTGCAGTCACTGCTCCTCAACATTGTCATGCCGAGATTTTTGATTCTAAATTTAATTAATGGTTCAAAATTTGATAATAGCTTAAAATTCCATATTTTCCCCTTTTCCTTCAAAATTCAAAATTTATTTGTTGTTTTTTAATATTTCGGCGATTTATTCCTCTTTTAACGTAATTTGTTATCTTTTTCCTTGTTTTCATTATTCAAAATTTTGTGCAATGCGTCTTAAACGTTAAAATATCTTTCGTTAATCTTTCGGCTTCTCGCTCTCGGGTTTTAACTTCACGTCACTTCATTCACGAGAGTGAGGAATAAGGGCACATTTATAGGCAAAATTCGGCCTTCATGGCTTATCTGTTGTGAACACCTGCTAGAGGGGTGCCGAACGGGGTTGCTGTACGGCGTGGTTGCAGCTTGACGGAAGTTATCAGTTTAATGGTTCTTGGCATAACAGCGTTTTTATTCCGCAGTATGTGCGTGAGTGCTCGGTGTGAAGCGCAGGTTTTCATTCGCCAAAATTTGGCAACTTTTGGGAAGCAAGCGTGTTGCTTGGACATTCGATTCCTGACCGGCATTTGGAGGAGATGTTTGTTTTGTTGTTGCTGCTAAGATCCGTGGAACGGGGCCCCAATGCAAGGGCGCACGTATCCCGCGGTCGTCGCAAACTTTGCTCATCCTTATTAAAAATCTTTCACCTTTTGCTGCACAAATTCGGCTGTTTTTGTCACTGGACTCACCACCAGAATATGAATACAAAATTAAAAGCAATCAGTTACATCCGTTATGACTTGGATCCAAAGACTGAAGCTGCGAATGACCAAGCATTTGCCAGTATATCATCATGCATAGCAGACTCTTCTAAATCTGCATTTTTACAAAAGGGTTTATGTCCTCAGCGGACTGTTTTACGTTTCATGTTGTACAAAAATCATCGACATCATCCTGCTGGGTCAGGCAGGTTTTCATAGTCGTGCTTTTCCATCAGCATGGCAAATTTTTGCCCATAAGTGTGTGATCAACATCAGTGCAGTGTCCAACATCATTCAAGTGTGTCAGTGCTAGCCTGTTCTATGATCCTTCTGCAAGTGTCCTTGTGTCTTCAAATGAAATTTAAGTTTTCCCGGATCTGCCCGGTCATCCTTTCAATGCCTTTTCCAAAAAAAAAATAGTGTCCTTGAGTCTCCAAATGAAATTTAAGTTTTCCCGGATTTGCCCGGTCATCCTTTCAATACCTTTTCCAAAAAAATAGTGTCCTTGTGTCTTCAAATGAAATTTAAGTTTTTCCGGATTTGTCCGGCCATCCTTTCAACGATTACACTAAATATTGTTAATTTTAACATGTACAAGTTGTGTTTGTTTCATTTATTTTGAGAGTTAATATTAAACATTTAAGTTTTGGTGGACGGCTAGCTCTCCAGGCAGACCAACCTCTGGTCTTCTGACCAGAGGGGATTCAGTACCTGGGTATAATCAAAAATTTGGATATTATAATTTGTAAGTTTTAAATTGGTGTCGCAATGTACTATATGATACGTAAAATTTTGTAATTATGAAGTAGGAGATGTTTTAATGTTTCATTAATAAAGAAAATTTTAACTTTACATTAATAAGAGTTGTGTATTCTTTAGTTGTTTGTTGGCTGTGCTATTTTTATTTATGAGAATGTTTAAAGGTAAGTGGAATTTTTAGGAGTAGTAAGGTGTTGAAATGTTTTTAAAAGTGTAACATAGTTGAGCACAGACCAAGCTGTAGGTAATAAATAAAGAGGTAAAGAAACAAATAATAATTATGATAAGAAAACTTTATTTAAATTCATACGATCAGGCATATATAAATATAATAACTTTAATTTGGAAACATAAATATAAAGGTAAGATATAAATCATAATAAAAATAAACTGTATAAATAAATTAATATAGAATGTAAATAAAATAATTAATAAGTATAAAATTATTTGAAGGAAGGGTAATCCTTCGTAACATGTGGTGCCGTTCACCTTTTTGGTTCTGCCTGGGTTGTCTGTCCACTGAATAAAATATAATAATATAATGGGCTGTCCACCATAATAATAATTTTTTTTAAAGATAATCCGTATTAGAAAATGTTTTTATTAGGATGTATTATAATATGTTTCATATGTTTACTATGTCAAACTCAATATATCTTAAATCAAGAATATTAATTTCCCCAAAGGGACAGGAATTATCAAATAAATTAAACTTCATTTTCCAAGATATTGAATATTCATCAATTTGGCATCATTTTTATTAATTTAGTGTCATTTTTGCCAATTTGGAAACATTTTAAATAAAATGTCAAGTTGACAATATTTTTCTAATTTATCGACAAGCATTACAGACACACAGACAAACTAAGTTTTGACGAATTGTTTGATGTCAAAATACAAAACTATTGCAAAACAGTGTCTCGTGAATAAAACCTATCAGAATGATGCTAACACTGCTGTCGCATAATATTGCACATGGAATGAGAACATATTACAGTAGTTAGCAGAGTTTTAGTTTCATGTATATTTTAAAATTTATTTGAAAAACGTATAATATATCAAGAATGGCTCATGCTAGTATTCCAATGTTTGTTATTCATTTTCTAAGAAAAAATTAAATAATGATATTTTATGTAACAATATTAAAGGTTCTGATATTCTGCAGCTGATTGTGTCGATGATATTCTGTAACTGGCCACCTAGGTTCTATTTACCAACAAGAAAATACTTGACTACATACTACATGACTTTTTCAACAATGTCTTCAAGGATTTAATACCCTTCCATGGCAATCGAGGACTTCCATGGACCTATCACCAATAGAACACATCAGGGACATGCTGGGATGGCAATTGCAGCCTTCTCAGAAAATAGTAGACTAGTTGCAACATTTGTGGCAGAATCTTCTGCAGAGGGACACATGCAACTGAATTGACTCTATGCTGCACCAAATATCGGCTTATATAGCTGCCAGAGGAGGATTTACTACTTATTAAAATGTCATCTTGTTGCCACTATTTCTTAATAGAATGTTTGTTTTTATGTTTACCAAATTTAATCATTTGCGTATCTTCTCAAACAATATAATCATGCAGAGTTCTGCGACCGTAGCTCAATTTCTTATGAGTGAATATATTGTTTTGCAACAGATTGTATTTATTCATTTTGAAATGTTGATGTGTACATATCAAAAATAAGGTTGGATATGATCATAGCAAACATGAAACAAAACTCCCTAATTTAGCAACAGTTTGTAAAAACTTTTACATATGGAAATACATAAAAAGAAAAACTCACCCTTCTAACATGCAAAAAATTAGGAGACTTATTTTCTGTTGAAATGGCTGAATCCACACTATTTCCGATGGAGGGAACAGGAGATTGAGCACTTCGTGGATTATTACCACGTATAAAATCTAAATAAAAGACAGTAAAACAGGTTTAGAATAGATATATATATATATTATAAATTAAAATGTGCACATGATTTGATTAACACATTTTCAAACAAACATATCTTAAACAAAAAATTATACATTTTAGAAATAACATTAAAATATCTGGATTGTGAGGAGTTTCTACTTTCCAGGGATAGTACTGGTAGAATATGAAAATTCAGGACACTAATTTTACAAAATTTCTAGACAAAAAGTTATAAAGCAAAAAATGTATAAAATTTTTATCCAGTGAAAATTACTTTATAATGAAAACAAACATTTACTTTTGGTAAAACAGAAGTTTTCATTAAAGAGAATAACAAATATTGATTTTTAATAAAATATAAAATATAGCAATGAATTAAAAGATGCGAATATATCAATTAAATACATCCCTGCCAAAATGGTTGCATTTTTATTTGTCTAAATCATTGCTTTAATACCACTGTTTGAAATAATATCCCTTCACAGAGTTTATACTCATTTTTCAAAGTAAAAAAATTTGTACTATACAAATATAATTAAAAAACCAACCTTAATAATTAGCCAAAATATGAAAATAAACTAGTTTAGTCAATCTAATATGCAACATTTAAAAGATGGAGATGGATGGAAAAAATTGTACTCTCGGTAACAAATAATTAAACAGAATAATAAGATAAGCTAGTTTAGTTAATCTAGTATGCTATATTTGGGAGATGGACAGAAAAAGATACTAAGGTACTCTCAGCAATTCATGAGGAAAACTGAATTGTACAATTGTTATACGAAAATAATTAAAACAATAACCTTAGTTAATCAGAATATGAAGAAAAGCTAGTTTAGTCAATCTAATATGCAACATTTAAAAGATGGAGATGGATGGAAAGAGGTACTAATAAACTTTCGGCTATTTACGAAAATATAAACTGAATTGTGCAATCGCACTGTTTATATGAAATTAATGAAAAAACAGTTTAGTGATTTATTTTGAATTAGACAACCTTTGGAGAAACATATTTATTACTTTCTTAAAACAGACGATCACGATCTCAATTTACATTACACACAGCCGTAAATCCCTGTTGTCATGTTGATTTGATTGGCATTACTATGCCTTTGGCCATAAATTTGCATTGGCAAGGGGGGGGGGTAGTAGTAGACAAAATGAGGTTATAAATTTACATTGGGAGGGGGGGGTAGTAGTAGTAGACAAAATGAGAAGGTTGTATGGTCTTTTTCCATATCTCCCCTCCCATTGGTGACTAGAACAGTCATGCCAACACTCAAATAACTCTGTCAGGAGCAGAGTAACAATTTTATAATTTAGCACAGTTAACAAAATCATGTCGCCGTTATAATCTTATTAACTGTCAAAAACAAGTAAATTAGTAGTAGTAGTAGACAAAATGAGAAGGTTGTAAGGTCTTTTTCCATACCCCCCCCCCCCCCCCAGAAATTCCTTGGTGACTAGAACAGACATGCCAACATTCAAATAATTCTGTCAGAAGCAGCGTAACAATTTTATAATTTAGCACAGTTAACAAAATCATGTCGCCAACATAATCTTATTAACTGTCAAAAACAAGTAAATTAGAGATTACCATTTTTTTTTTAAAGATTTATTCAATGATGAATATGTAGCTTTTTTTGCTTTCACAAGCTCTTGTTCAGAAAATTTTTGCTTGTAGCAACATAAGTAGTGACAAAAATATTTACATTTTTGTATCATATGGGATTCTAATGTTTCAATGCCCAGGTTTGATCAAAATTCATTTTGGTTTTTTCTCAGTGCTGAACACCCTCTCACAAGCTGCATTGCTGTGAGGAAAGAGAAGAATGTTCAACATTATTTTTGGCAGTATTTTAAATTCAATTACTCTGTTATGATCTTCTAGGACACAGCTGCCAACTCTGAATATCTAAAAATCTGTAGATTTTTATTCACGCTTTAGGCAAATTCATCGACATTATGCAAAATCAACGTAAAATAAATACATCATACTTAAAAAAAATGGATAAAATAACCTAAAATAAGGAAAAGAGAAAATAAGGCTAATAGAGGGAAAATGGCATAATTAAGAAATTAACCTTTATAATTAACCAAAATATGAAAATAAACTAGTTTAGTCAAGTTAATGTAAAACAATAGGGAGATGAATATGAATGGAAAAGGATAATTACGTACTCTCGGTATCGCCCCTGAAAAAAAAAATTTTTTCATGATCCTACTATTTATTAGAAAATAATTAAAAAATTAACCTTTATAATCAACCAAAATATGAAAATATGCTAGTTTAGTCAAGTTACTATGCAACAATAGGGAGATGGAGATCGATGGAAAAGGATAATTGCGTGATCTTGGAAATGCCCACGGGGGGGGGGGGGGGGGGGGGGGGGGGGGGGGGGGGGGGGGGGGAAACTGAATTTCACGATCATACCATTTATTTGAAAATAATTAAATTAACCTTCATAATCAATAAAAATATGAAAATAAGCTTGTTTAGTCAAGTTAATGTGCAAGCAACAATGATGGAGATTGATGGAAAAGGATAATTGTGTACTCTCGGACAACAATAGGGAGATGAATATGAATGGAAAAGGATAATTACGTACTCTCGGCATCGCCCCCGAAATTTTTTTTTTTTTTCATGATCCTACTATTTATTAGAAAATAATTAAAAAATTAACCTTTATAATCAACCAAAACATGAAAATATGCTAGTTTAGTCAAGTTACTATGCAACCATAGGGAGATAGAGATCGATGGAAAAGAATAATTGCGTAATCTTGGAAATGCCCATGGGGGGGGGGGGGGGGGGGGGGGGACTGAATTTCACGATCATACCATTTATGTGAAAATAATTAAAAAATTAACCTTCACAATCAATAAAAATATGAAAATAAGCTTATTTAGTCAAGTTAATGTGCAAGCAACAATGATGGAGATCAATGGAAAAGGATAATTGTGTACTCTCGGAAATGTCTGGGAGAAAAAAAACAAAAACAAAAAAAATCCGAATTTTACAATCGTACTATTTATGTGTAAATAATTAAAAATTAGCCTTTACAATCAACCAAAATAGGAAAATAAGTTAGTTTAGTCAAGTTAATATGCAACAATAGGGAGATGGAGATCGATGGAAAAGGATGATTGTGTACTCTAGGCAATGACTGCAAAGAAAAAAAACTGAATTTCATGATCGTACTATTTATATGAAAATAATTAAAAAGTTAACCTTAATAATCAACCAAAATATGAAAATACGCTACTTTAGTAAAATTAATGTGCAATAATAAGGGGATGGAGATAGATGGAAAGAGACGATTGCGTACTCTCGGCAACACCTGAAAAAGACTGAATTGCGCAATCTGATAATTTAAAGGAAATATAATTTGTTTAGTAAAATTTTTCTTTATTTTTACTCGCACAAGAAAAATAAATTAGGTCTATTGTTCTGATATGAACTCATTAGAAGAAGAAAATGGATGGAAACTGATAATTTTGGACTCTCATACAATAATAGAGAGATGGAGATCGATGGAAAAGAATGATTGCATACTCTCGGCAATGACTGCAAAGAAAACAAAAAGAAACTGAATTTCACGATCCTACTATTTATATGAAAATAATTAAAAAGTTAACCTTTATAATCAACCAAAATATGAAAATAAGC
The DNA here is from genome assembly GCA_951213105.1 of Amaurobius ferox. Lineage (NCBI taxonomy): Eukaryota > Metazoa > Arthropoda > Arachnida > Araneae > Amaurobiidae > Amaurobius > Amaurobius ferox. The sequence continues at coordinate 12,451,818 of OX578146.1, forward strand.
TACTTTAGTCAAGTTAATGTGCAATAATAAGGGGATGGAGATAGATGGAAAGAGGCGATTGTGTACTTTCGACAAAACCTGAAAAAGACTGAATTGCGCAATCTTATAATTTAAACGAAATATAATTTTTTTAGTAAAATTTTTCTTTATTTTTACTCGCACAAGAAAAATAAATTAGGTTTATTGTTCTGATATGAACTCATTAGAAGAAGAAAATGGATGCAAACTGATAATTTTGGACTCTCAGCAAAGCAGGGAATATGAATGGTGGGATGCATGGATTTCACGGGATTATCTGTAGTTTTGGGAGTAATGTCTGTAAAACCGTATCAAGTCGCCAGAAAGGAAGTGAAGAAAATTTGTTTATCATTTTTAGAGGAAGAGGGGAAATTTTTAGGGAATTTCTGTAGTGGAATCGGGCAAAAATAGGGACTTTTAGCTTGTGAACGAAATATTGGAAAAAATCTGTTTCCGATCGGAATATCGGAACGAGGCCCGAAAATCAAAAATTTTCCGGGAAAATCGGAAGCATTGGCAGCTATGGGAGGAGCAGTTGCACCAGGAACATAAAGAAATGGGCAGATTTAATAAAAATTAAATATTTTTGCAATTCATAAAAAAAACTTATTTTCCAGAGCAACAAATTTTTTTAAGTTTTCTGAATAAACTCAGGACAATCCAGAGCAGTTGGCATGCCTGCTAGAATGCTTAAGCATTGCATATATCATATATATAATTAGTAGTAGACAAAATGAGAAGGTTGTAAGGTCTTTTTCCATACCCCCCCTCCCCAGAAGCTCCTTGATAACTAGAATGCTTAAGCATTGCATATATCATATATATAATTACATTATCAATTCTAGAATGAAACCTAACTGTTTTATGTTGGTTTTTAATTATGCTACTTTAATTAATAGTTCAAAATTTATTTAATAGCTCAAAATTTATGACTTTCCCCTTTCCCTTCAAAATTCTAAATTAATTTGTTGTTATTGAGTATTTCGGCGATTTATCCCCTTTTAACATTAATTTGTTATCCCTTTCATGTTTTTCATTATTTAAAATTATGTGCGACGTGTCTATAAACGCTAAATATGTTTTGCTAATCCTCCGGTGTTCCCTTTCAGCCTTTGAATTTAGCTTCACTTCATTTACGAGTTTGCGAAAAAAAAAAAAGATGCATTTTAAGCGAAACTTGGCCCTTCTCGGCTTATCTTCGAACACCTGCAGGTATGGTTGCCTCACGGCATTCCGTAAGGCTGCGTCATGGTATGGGCTTGTGTTAGCCAGCTTGGCGGAAATTTCATGCCTTGCGGTTCTTGGCAAAGCATATTTATTCCATGATGTAAGCGTAGGCACTCTGTGTAAGGTGCAATGTTTTCACTCGCCAAGTTCGGCGGCTCTTGGGAACCGAGAATTCTGTTGGCGGCATTCAAGGGTGAAGTTACAGAGGGTGAAGGTGATCTGGGTTGCTGTTGAAAACCGTGGGCTGAGCCGGTGCCCGCGGCGATGATGTTTTTTTGTTGAATAATCAGCATTTCAGCTGGTCTTGTTTAAATGCTTCAAACTGTCCTGTCATCTGAAATCTGTTCAAATTTACATCGTCCAATGATCAAGTGTTCAGTGTGACATCTGCAAGCGTTGTGTTTCCAAGTAGCGACTGTTCTACTGTGACCTGAGTGGTCGGGAAATTCCTATCGTTCATGCCCCGGCGGGATGCTGTCAATGTGAAGTGCTCCTCAAGTGTTTCGCCGAAGATGTGTTTTTGCTTTACGAACCAGCCCACTCAAGTGTTCGGCGGCGATGAGTTTTATCTATTCTACTGTCATCTATTCTTCCAATAAATACCTCATTACAAGTGATCCAGTGATGAGTACTGCGGTGCTCCCTCTACATATTTTTCTGTGCAAGTTTACATTTTTTTTTTACATTTTTTTCGTTATCTACACACTTGAAACTTCTTTAAACAGTGCTCAATGTTTGCCTAATTCAGAGGGAGACACATATTTTGCTTGAACGATACAATTTTTACAGATGCCAAGGTCTATCTACAATATTATGATTCTGTTTTCTTTCTTTAAGTTCGGAGTGTTGAAATTTTGTTTTAGTAATAGGTGAAATTTTTATGGAATACAAGGTCAGTGAAACCTTAAGCTTGAAGTTTATTAAATTTATATTTGTGATTTTGATCCGGTCATTGGGAGCTGCAAGTGGCAATTTAGTGTTCCCTTATTATTATTCAAAGCTGTATTATTGTACACATCAATAATTTGTTCTTTGTTATTTTTATTCTCAATATTTTTGGTGGTGGACAGTTCTCCATGCAGACCAAACTCTGGTCTTCAAACTAGAGTGGATTCTGAACCTGGGGAATTTAATTTGTTGACTGGGCATTTAAATTGTAAACTGTATATTTAACACTGGGTCTGTTTTAAATTAGTATGGGTTTATTGTAACTGAAGTTATTTTTAATTATTTTTTTCTCGCAATGTACTATGGATTTAATGGTGTAAGACTTTATAAAAATTAACCTGTTTGTGTTTTGAAGCACTTAAGTAAAATTGTTGTTAATAAAATAAAATTTTTAATTTAACATAATTGAGTTGTGTTCCCTTTGTGGCTGTACAATAAATTAATTAGGTTTAGAGACTATGCAATTTCTATGTAGCTATCAAAGGTAGGTGAAATTATTTTGGAATTGGTTTGCTGTTGTATCTTGTATATTCTAAGGGGGTGTTGTGTACAGGCCAAAACAGTAGGAATTAGAATATCAAATAACGAAACAATTTTAATTTAGTAAAAATGACTTTATTAGGTAGAAACTATACGGTCAAGCCAAATCTAAATATAAATCTAACTTATGAAAACTTTAATCAAATAGAATAAATAAATAAAAATAAATAATCAAAAAAGAAATATAAGTCAGTTCCGGCACGACACATTAGTGCTACTCAGTTCTGGCACAACAACTGCAGGGATGATTGTGAGGTTAAGTGAAAAACCCTGAAATATGCTGTGGGGGAATTAAATTTTTTTTTAATTCAAAAAAGCTAATTATTTAAATATTTAAATGGATCAACTAAATCAACAAATTAGTATCTTAACAGAGTATAAACTATATTGAAATAGAAGAATGCATCAAACCAAAATTTTAATCTATCCTTTTGAACAGACTGCATTCATAAGTATCCGAATCGTTATTGTTATTTTAATACTGCTATTCAAAAAATAGTATTTTTTTCATTAATAATGCATTTGAAAAATAGTTTTTTTTGTATAAAACACAAAATAAGCATCAGAATTTTAGTCTATGTAAACAGATTGCATAAATGGAATACATTTTCACAATTAAATGAAATATACCGAGAATAATGTATAATGCCATTTTTTCGTGATAGTTACAAAATAGCATTTTATTTCATTAAAAATATACTTAAAAAATCTGATGTGGGCAACACATGACTTTCCTTATATAATGAAATGAATTTACTACTTTTACATTAAAAAAATATAGGTTTTTCTTATAGTAGATACTAATATTCTTTCCAAGGTATTGAATTTTCTTCAAATAGTCGTCATTTTCATTGATTTAGCGTCATTTTTATCCATTTGGCGAGATTTTCGTTAATTTGGCAACATTTCAAAAAGTAGCCAAGTTGGCGACATTCCGCCAAATTCATCGCCAAGCGTTATGGACGAAGAAATAAGTTATTATTATAGCAGATAAATGACTATTGGCGTTCAAATACAAAAGTATTACTTAAAGTATCTTTTTTCACGAATGGAACGAGCTAGATCCACGAGAATGATGTCACCCAATTTATCGCAAGGTATTACATATGAAAAGTGAACATATTTCTCAATAGGAAATATATATTTTTTTAAATTTTATATGACTTTTTGATAATTTTTTTGAAAAATGTACAATATCTCAAGAACGGTTCATGTTAGCATTCTAAAATTTATATCAATCGTTTTCTAATGAAAAATTACATAAGAAATGTCTATTTGCACAACTTTATTAGCGGTTTTGATTTTTTCAAAATTTCATTCGAAAATTTAGGGGGGTTCTGAACATTCTATTGCATATAAAAACAATAGGCTTCCAGTGTTTATGGATTGTGATTTTTGTACCAAACGTTGTTCGAATCAGTCCATTCGTTCGTCAGTTATCGTCTCCACAGACTCACTGACACACACACACTCACACACACACACACACACGTCACTTCAAAAATGTCTGATTCGTGATCAGGGATGCTTGAAACGTGCTCTCCCGTCGAAAACTCGAATTCGAATTTTCGACCCCGTCACAATACTTTTCTTATACATTATGTATATAAGGAAAGTAAAAACAGATTTTTATATACAGCATACAATAATTCAGAATTTTAGTTAATGCAAATAGATTGCATAAGTGGTAAATATATTTTAAATTAAACTAAACATGCTGATGATCTCATATAAATGCAGTTTTTTGTGACACATATAAAATAGTTAATTTCTTTAAAAATCTTAGTTGATGCAAATAGATTGCAAGAGATAGAAAGATAATCATTGGTCATCTTTCTCGTGATGCAGTGGGAATCACTGTTTACGAACTCTGATTTCGTAATTGCAAGGAAATGAATTTCCAGATGTAAGAAAGGGAAAATTCCTCAAAATTTATGACGTTTTCGGGACATTCATGATTGATTTCACGACATTTTTGCCGACATAGAAATTAAATACTCTTGGATAACAGATGAAAAAGAATCATAACACAGGATTTCAAAATTGAAAGTCCTGGATTTTCAGGGGCGATTCAATTAAAAAAGCCTGGAATTCTGGATAAAACCCAGCCCACAATCACTCTTGTAACTGAGCCAATTTTCAATTAAGGCAACTATTTTAGATGGCAGGTACATTTGTTTTTAGGTTACTCTGTTCTCACTTTACTGTCTTCATTCTGTCCTTCCTCGTCATCTTTCCAAAAGCTTTCAGAAAGTCATGATAATTGTTTATTCGTCAAAATCTTGAATGCAATTTTTAGAAATATAATACTTTATCTATACCAGCCAATACTTTATCACCCTTTTCGGTAAAGTGGAACCCTAGCCGAAACATATTAGGTTCGATAGAAGCAAATAAATATGTAAAGCAGTCAGATTAATAATTAACTCATACTTTTGAATAAAATATTAAAAGAGCAATTATGGTCTATTTCTATTTATAAATTATTGTTAATAAAAAAAGTGATTATTGTGACTGCTGTAACTGCTTTTATTACTGTAATTCCTATCTGCCAACCTCCAAACCTGAAAAATCAAGAGATTTTTGTGCAAAAATAAGAAAAAAAGGGGGTAGATTTTGCATGACAACGCAATCTATACTCCTAACTGTGTGTGTTATACTTAATCTAAACATAAAAAGGATGACTTTTCAACAAATAAAACTGCAGTATGTAATAATTATAACATTCAGCAGGTATCAATCACACTTTTATTTCCAATAACAAAGAAACTGTATTTGATGTCTGCATTTTCTTTAATTGATATTTTTTTTGTCCACATGCCTTTTAATTTTGGCTTGGGTAATAATATCCTCTCTTCCACTGTGAAATTTTGGAAATCCATTGCACAGATTAAGCAAAAAGCATAATCAAATTCATTACCTTTAGACAATTTCAAAATAATATAGCTACCATCCTACCAGAATGAAAAATAGGCACACATTTCAAAAGGAAAAAAAAAATATTTTTGACCGCACCAACGGGACTCATTAATGCAATTAAACCTTAAATTGCACAGCAACTGATACTCACATATATTGAGCTTATTTAATACATACTGAATAATAAAATGGAATAAAATTATTTTATCAAATTATTTTTGTTAAATGCTAAAATTCATTGCAGCTGATTTAGTTTTTATCAGCATGCTCTAATAATTCTGAACCTATATTTTCTTAATTTTTATTATTTTCAGAAAATATTTAAACTAACATTATTGTGCTATTTTCATTTAAACTAAAGGATGAAACAAATGTTAATTTTTAATTAAGATTCTAAAATTATGTAAATTTAAATACAAATGCATCAAATTCTAATTTATTCTTTTGAAATGATTGTATTTCTTAAGTACCCAAATTCTTATTTTAATACTGTTATTCAGAAAATAATTCTTTAATTCATTATATTAATAATAAGTTTGAAAAATAATTTTTCTGCATAAAACATGAAATAATTACGATAATTTTAGATGATAATAGATTGCAAAAGTGGAAATTATTTTCACAATTAAACGAAATATAAGGAGAATTGAGCAAATGCCATTTTTTGCAATACTGCTGCAAAATAGTCTTTCATTTCATTAATAATACGTTTGAACAATAGTTTTCTGTGTAGAATAATTATAAAAATTTTAGACGATGAAAACCTTTTGCAAAAATAGAAAAATACTTTCATAATAAAACAAAATATATGGAAGAGCATGAACATATGACATTTTTCGCAAAACTTTTGCAAAACAGCCTTTCATTACTAATACGTTTGAAAAATAGTTTTAAATATAACACGAAATAATTTAATAAAATTTTAGTCATTGCAAATGTGTTTCTCCCATATTAATCATGGGTCATCGATGCTGTGCTAATCACTGTTTGCAAGCACCAATTACAGGATTGCGGGAAAACGGAATTTCAGATGAAAGAACGGGAAAATTTCAATCTCAAATTTCATAATTTTGTTTCTCATTTTGTGACATTTTTTTTTCTTTACTTTTGTGGCATGCAGAGTGTAGATACTCTTATGCAGATGAAGAAAAGGCAGATTTGCATAAAAAAATTACAAACTTAACTCACAATCCATTCTTACATCGTGCAGAAAATTGACACCACATGATTTACATTTGCATTATCTCTGTCTAGAAAGGGGAAAAATAAGGGCAACTGACTGATGACCGGGAGAGTTGCAGCTATTAATTTGCAAATTTAAATGCTTTGATAGAAACAAAACAAACAGAAATGAGTAGTAGATGTCAATGTTCATTACTGTAATGGAAATTTCCTGGCTCAACAAAATTTCTCCTTCCAAATAAAACTGCTACTGTAATAACTATCACACTTTCTAACTAAGCTAGCTTTCAAATGCTTCATTATTTTATTACTAGGTGACATTAAAATCTTAACAAATATATTTTTACTCAATTATAAAAAAGGTAGCAAGTTGAACCATTTTTTTTTTTACTTTTGTGTGTGTGTGGGAATTTGTAAATTCTCACAGAATCACAGGAACAGGAGAGCAGGAAGGTATGTTTTGGACACTCTGAATTAATTAAGAAAGAAAAAAAATCCTCCTACCTATAGCAGATCTTATTCTACGAAATCTAATTTTAGGGATAGTCTCTCCAAGTGAAGACCTACTGCCGCAACTTCTTGTTTGAATAACAGAAGATTCATAGGTGGAAGAATAGCTAGGAGTAGACACGCTGCTATCATTAATATTATCACAGTCTTCAGCAGAAAACATCTTTTCTCTCAGCTGTCGGAGTTCTTCTAATGCAGCATTCAACTTTTTTTCTAATTCACTAGCCTAAGAATAAAAATTTCATAAAACACATTGATTATAAAAGAACATTAATGAAAAGATTAATTTTCTAACTTAGATTAGCAAGTTTAATTGGAGTTAGTAGTTAAGAAGAATTTCAAAGCTGTTTGCTACAAAAACACAAACCATATACAAGAAGAGAATATTCTCTAAACTCAAAAACAAATTGGCATAACTACCAACTTTTCCAGTATTCTTGGAATTTCACCAATTTTTTTATACAAACTTTCAAATGACAGTTATTTTCTTCCGAATTTAAAATTCACTACTTTTTGTTGAAAATTGGCTGTAATTACAGAATGTATTACTATGGAATTAAGAATTGTAATGGAATTACATTTTAATAGAATTCTAATTCCAACACATTTTACTTATGAACACGAGACAAATTGCTATTTTCATTTACATACCTATAAAGTATTCAATGGATTCAAGGTTTACATATATTATACTATAGCAAATAATTTGCATATATTTTAGGGGAAACAAAAAACATTAATCCCATATTTACTAGAAGCATATTTTATCTGTTAAAATTAACTTTCTGAATATTAAAAATAACATTTTTCAATTGATTCCTGAAATGAATTTAAATTATTGTTTGCAGGAAAAAAGAAAAAAAAATCCACTATAAAATGCAATTTACGGCTACTTTTGATTGACTATATTAAATACTAAATTCTAGCTACCAATTCTTCAAACAAATATGCAAATCTCTTGTGTTTTTTCTTTCAAATGTCTTATGAGAAAGTCACTTAATATTTTAAAAATAAAATCCTATACCTTAATCAAGGTTTTGCTTAAATCATTAAATGTAAAAATAAAAATTTATTTTCATTTAACTAAAATTTAAGAAATTTAAGAAAAAAAAATGTAAATTTTTTACTGTTACAAATTACTAATTATTTTCATAATTAGATATAAATAACAGTATTTACCAATGAAATTCATCCATTTTGTAACCATCAACATGTTTGGACTGTTTATTCGCAGGAATGTTGCAACCAATAAGAAGTCGGCTTTCATCCTGTGCAGGTGTGTCCCATATGGAAACATCTGCAATGGATGGCATGTTAAAAAAAATTTTATAATCCTTTACTACCCAAAACAAATTTTAACTCTTTTGAGTGCTAAATTAAAAGTCCAGTTTTCGTAGTGCTAAATTAAAAGTGCAGTAATTTGAGTGCTAAATTAAAAGTGCAGTTTTTTTAGTGCTAAATTAAAAGTGCAGTTTTTTGAGTGCTAAATTAAAAGTGCAGTTTTTTGAGTGCTAAATTAAAAGTGCAGTTTCTTTAGTGCTAAATGAAAAGTACAGTTTTTGAGTGCTAAATAAAAAGTGCAGTATTTTTTGTTTTTTAAATTAGCAATAAGTTCTCATGCATTCATTCTGTGTTAATATTAATTTATATTTCCAAACATTGACTTTGTTTGGCAAAGCTCAACATTTTCCAAATCAGATTGAGTCTGGGCTGAAATTTTCAAAAGATGCAGCAGAACCTGGCGAGGTCATTGGCAAAACCGAGTCTGTGCAGATACAGAATAAATCAATTAAAAGGCAATTTTAAAAATAGAAGCTCCACAGCTTATCAAATGCTACAAAATAAACTACTAGGTGGAAGATATAGCAAACTTTACTAGTTAGAAAGACATGGCTAATTTAACCTCTCTTACAGGTATTTTACACTTATATTTTAAATAAAAGATTTGTGGTATTTTTATATTTTGAATTAAAAAATCTGATTAAGATTTGTATGAATATTAATATTTCAAATGTACAGCATGATGAAAAGAGATTTTTTATCTGAAATAGCCACATCTTAATTTACTATTCAGGGTATCCTACAACTGTTGCTATGCTAGAAAACTATTAGGTGATGTCACTGAGTAGACAGCCATTGAGAGTAATATTTTTTCATGGATATATTAAGTTATAAGTTTGCAAATGTAACTCCAATTATTCAAATTTTGTGGCAAGAAAATTATTATGTTGCCTATCAAACAATCACGGTAAGAAATTATGTCTAATGCATTTGTGTAGCATTTCTTATGCTGGGAGTAAAAGAAAAAGGCCAAACTCATTTCCATTGCATTAAAAAAAGCATAATTTACACATAGAACACTTTAAGAACACATGGGGAAATGTAATTTCGTCCTGATTTACATTTGGGTCATTCCATGTCAAATAAAGCAAAAAAATCTGATGTGGGCAGCACATGACTTTCCTTATATAACTCAATGAATTTACTCCTTTTACAGTCAAAAAACAATGTATAAGATCCATGGTACTGTGTTTTTAATGTTGAATTACACATTTGGTGGATTTTCCGGATGACAACATGCAAAACTTTTTCAAAGTATCCAATTAACTTATATTTTGCGCAACTCTAAATAAACAATTATCAATATTGATAGCATCTTCAATAAGCGATATAGTCCATATATTAAAATATTTTAATAATTAATTCATCAATTCGACATAATTTTCATTAATTTAGCTTCATTTTTGCAATTTTGGTGATATTTTCATCAATCTGGGACGAAATATCACTAAGTTGGCAATACTTTGCTAGATTATTCACCAAGTTATTCACCAAGGGTTACAGATAAACGGAGAGAAAAGCATTTCTTATATACTAGAAGGTATGCCCGTCATATAATGGAAATTAGAATTTGTAAAATATTACTTCCTATTTGGCATCATTTTTATTAATTTCGAGACATTTTTGTCACTTTGGCAACATTTAAAATAGTCACTAAGATAAAATATTGGAATTCATAAGGAAAATATTTTTGCCTGTGGAAATAAGAAAATTCCCTGGGCAAAACATGAGAAAAGCAAAAATACTCAGGAAAATAAAAAACCAACACAAAAGAGGAAAGTTGCGGATCTGCAGAAGAATCTCATGTCTGGTATTAGCATACAAATGTACACACTTTTAATATTTCTTACAGACCTTGAAAAATATTTTTTCAGAAAACTTGTTCATGTCACACATTAAATTAAAGCCCATCTTAAAAGCTTTAAAATGATACAAAAAGTATTTGTGTAAGTAAAGTACATCTAAATATATATTTATTTTACAGTTATCCAAAGACTAGAATTTTGTACTTGTTAAAAAAATTGAATTATCCATAAGTGGACGTTCAAATTATCAAAAATCGACAAATTTATGCAAAAATTTCTGTTTTACATATTATTATTATACACATTATCTTATACTACATCAATTATAAAAAAACTGCATTCAAATCCAACTATTATAAAATATTTCCACAATCAAAAGCTATTATCCAAATATTTCCCCGTTGAAATCATAAACATGGATGAGCTGTCATTTACAGTTGATAACTGACTGTTTTAGTTCAGTGTACTGAGTAACATTATATTTTAGCAACCTCGTGTTTATTACAATTTGGCAGCAGCCTTTTTAACTGTGACTTCTTTTGAAAGTGTGTATTTAACATTCAGTATCTTTGACAGAATATGTTTGTTTACTTTGAATCTATTATTTACCTTCTCTTCATTTACTTTGAATAATAAAAGTTCTTTACAGAACAGAAAGATGCATTTTCATAGTTTTATTTGTTATTTGTTTTTATAGTTTTAAAGAACTTTTCTATTAGCAATGCATATAAGTAAGAATTATCATAAACCGAAATCTCGTCTTAAAAAACAAAACAAAAAAAACCAAGCAACTATAAATAAAGCTCACAAGCGATGATCAGCTTCAATTGATACATCAAACTCATTAGATGTAATTTCCAAAGGAATGTTTGGGTACTCATAAAAATTGAATTGACTTGTAAAATGTGAAGAAAAATATTTGGATCAAACTTTTCCAGTCCTTGTGGAAATAATTCAAAAATGTTTCAATGCAAATAAAAGACTCATAAAAGCATTTTAAAAGTTGGAATAGGTCACACAGCTTTGGAAGTGATCTTGGAATTCAAACCATGGATAAGAAGACATTTTATAATTGTCTAAACAGAGTTTCTAAAGAAAGGGAGAACTTGAAACAGGATGTACTTCTGATTGCTCGGAATATTGTGTGGGAATAATACAAAGACAGGGTCCGCGCTAGCCATTCGCCTACGCGCCAAATGCGAAAAGATCGCAAAACTGGCGATAAAAAAAATACTTTGGCAAAAAAAATGGCAAATGATTTATTGGAAACTGAAAATTTCGTAAATATTTTTTGGGAAGTAATATGGAATAAAAGTCTGATTTAATTTGGAATAAAAGTTCGATTCCAGACAAGTAGGCCTATGACATACGAGCGTTGTCTCCCGTCTGTTTTGGGGATGCTCGTTCTCGTGTGACAAATTCCAAGTATTCTTTAATTCCCAGCACGCTGCTCCTCAAAACGGACGGCAGACAGCGTATTCCTGTCTCTCAAGCGTCCTTGACCCACCGCGGCAATCAAAACATTATCTGGATTCCGTCCGTTATGTGAGCCGATTTTCTTCGTTAACAGTTATTAGATACTCTCCAATAAACAAAACAAAAAAACACTTAAAATCCAGCATTATAGTTTTAAACAATCCGTGTTACAGAATTATTTCTGAAAAGAGCCATTTTTTGTCGAAAACGATCAGCCGTAATCAGAGAAACAAGTGATAAACATCGAACGAAAATGTATGTATATTTTTTGATGACGCGTATACAATGGTAGTCCGGAGCATCTGGGGGGCAGAGAAATTAGGAGTGTGCGATTGCGTAATTACTACAACTCATTGTTTTAGGATCGATTGTCTTGCGGTAAAAAATAACTTTTAGACTTACGATGGTTTTTTTTTTTTTTAGACTCAGCATATAAATCCCCCCCCCCCCCCACATTGAAGCGTTTTTTTTTTGTCACAAATTTCTCGACTTACGCGAGTATATACGGTAAATAAAAAAGCATTTAATTTTAGTTAAAACCAACTGAAAAAAGGTCACTGCTGATTATTATCACAGATGCCAATTTGCGGTTTGCTGTTTTTGCCATAAATTGAATCGTAGTTTATCTTTTTGTTATGAATTTTTAAGCCTGCCTGGCTTGTTTTCGTTTCATCTTCATCATCATCTTTGTGGTTTTTATACGATCCTTACGCCTGCCTGAATTTTAAAACAGACATAAAAATTTATCCCTTAGATAGTTTTGGTGCCTAATTTTAAAGAAATATAATGATGATACTGCATATAAAAATATTATGGATGTAACAAGAATTGGTTTCACATGTCCTATGACAACAACCATCGTTAAAAGAGGCTTTAGCAAACAGAACATAAATTTCATTAAATAGTAACATCAGAGTAAAAAATCTCAGCGACTTAATTCTTATAAATAGTGAAGGACCAGATATGAAAGATTTTAACTTTAAGGCAGCTTTTGAAAATTGATGTATAGTACAAAAATTCGACGCTTGCCTGGTTTATATGATAATGAAATTATGTGAATTATAAAATAAATTTGTCATTTTTGTAACTCATTGTGATCTTTCATTGGTAAATACAAGTTTAATTTACTAGTAGCTTGTTTAATGATTAAAAAAACGAAATCTACCTTTCTTTATATCTTGTTTAGAATGAAATTAATATTATTAGCTGCATTATGGCTTAAAAGCAGAAATTTTTTCACCGATGGCGACGATAACTTTGACTAATAATCATGTAATTTGGCTAATGATTTTTCAATTTGGCTAATTTGTTGGCTAACAGTTTGAAATTCCTAGCGTGGGCTCTGAAAGAACTATCGTGTATCGTGGATGGCAACTTCATCGATATTTCAGTCTCTTATGATGCAACTTGGCAGAAATGTGGACACTCATCAATTTATGGAATAGGAATTGCCATTGATATTTTAACAGAGCTTGTGATTAACTATGAAATTTTGTTAAAATATTGCCCCAACTGCACAACTGTGAAGAGAGATTTGAAGGAAAATAGTGTTGGATACAACATTTGGTATCAAGGCCACAAGTATGAGTGTTCACGAAATTATGATGGATCCTCGGGTTCAATGGAAATGAAAGCTGCAAAAATATTATGGAAACAATCTCTTGATCATGGAATGAAATATGCAAGTTTAGTTTCAGATGGTTGATGGACTTATAAACATGTATTGCAGTTGAATGCTTATGGTAGTTCTGTAAAAATTACAAAGGAAGAATGCATCAACCATATGGTGAAACAATTGGGAACTGGATTGCGGTTAAAGAATGACGAAGTAAAAATGTTACCATCGGAGGTCGTAAAAAACGTAGTTTGAAAGTAGACACAATTGCAAAATTAACTAACTTCTATAGAAAATCTAAAAAAGACAATGTGTTGGATATTGACAGGATGGAAAATGCCATTTATGTTACTTTGTTGCACTGTTCATCTACTGACAATTTCTCAGAACACAACAAATGTCCCAAAACGATCAGTTGTGAATAAAGAAACACCAAAACCTCATTAGGTATGAAAACTATACTATCTGAAGATGTTGTTTCGAAAATATTTCCAGTGTACCATAGATTGGTACGTAATGAATTATTGTCGCAGTGTATTACAGGTAAGACACAAAATGCTAATGAAAACGTCCATAGTGTAATTTGGAAAAACTGTTAAAAAATACTAATTAAAAAAAAAAAAAAATTGGAACTGTCAGTAGTCTCTAGTGTGAGTGAATTTAATATTGTATGTTTAAATACTTTAGGTGCTGCACAAGAAATCCTGATTCAATATCAGTATCAATTGCTGAAAAGTGTGATGATCAACATATAAGTCAGAGCAAAAGACGCAGTTTTCTTTTATGGTAAATGCAAAAAAATTAATAAAATATTTTGTAAATTAGTTAATAACAACAATTAAAAATATACAAATTCCTTGATAGAAGTAGAGATATGAATAGTATATGACTACAATTATTTTAAGAACATCATAAGCATAAAATAAACAAAAAGAAATAATAAATAAAAGAGTATACTAATCAAATGGTTAAATAGAAATATTTAATCTTTTGATTAGTACACATTACTTTTATAACCTGATGAAGGGGACTCACAATGCCTTTGAAACAATTGTAATAGCTTACTTTTGATGTCTGCTTATATCAAGGAATTTATGTTTTTATAAGCAACAGTTACATTCAGATTCATTGTAGCTAAAAATATAATACAGCAATGGACCAATTATCTGGAAAAAATTTAAAAGATCTTTGTGTGTGTGTGTTTTCAATGGAACTTGCTAATTTCATTTAATATAAACAAGATTAAAAACAAAATACTTCTTTTCTTTTAAATGTATTGGTTTTATGATATAAAACAAATACAGAACCTCAAAAATCCGGACATTTTTCAAATTTAGTTATTTTATCTATTGGACTGTCAAAGTCACAGATTTAAAACAGCAGAGTAAGATTATTTATATTGAATTATATTTTATAAAGTTTTAAGTTATAAAATAAATGCAATTTATAAATTATAAAATATATAAAGGTTTATAGTGTATTTAGCATAGTAAGGAGATTAGACAATAATGCCAAATCAACGTAATTACCTTGTTTAGAGGCCGTTTTGGCAATGGATCAGAAATCCGGAAAACTAGCAGTCCGAAGGATTTTAGATAATTGGTCCATTACTGTATTTACTTAAATTTACTGTAAGTATGATTAAACGAATCATGAATGTTTACTAAAGGAGTATTATTCCCACTACAAGCAAATTCTGTTACTTCCTGCTTATATTGAAGGCTTGGTTTTGCACTGGCTCAACACTGATGTGTCTCCTTTTTGTTGAACAAAATATTGATTGACACTCTATTTTCTGTAACTCTGTTCTTTTATTGGTTGTTTCAGTTTGGATTTGATCCCTATTTCCTTCATTAATTATAGAAATTATATTGTCCAGACGTTTACAATTTTTTTTTTTTTCAGTTTCATGATTCAGAGGTACAGTATTTACTAACTGAGTAATATGGCTTAATTTTGTTTGTAGGTCTGGCTTTGTGAAAATTGTATTTACATTAAGAAGATCCTTAAAACTCTCTCTTTCCACTATATCGTCAACAACTTTCTCGGTTTTTTTTTTCTGCCAAAGAAAAACGATGCACAGCATTAGTGGCATAGAGTCCATTGAGGCTCAGAAGCTGAGCCTCCCTTGTTTGACGACATTCATATTGGTTATAAACCTTTACCTTTTATTGTAATTTGTATTTTATAATTATTTATATTTTAAATGCCTCGATTTTTAAAAATGCAAATTGATGATATGTAAATTTTACCTGGCGATTATGGCCTATATTTAAGCACTTGTTCGCACCTTATTTTCACTTCGCCACTGATAAAGAGCATAATGATGCCTGAAAGTGTTTTGGTCATGTAATTTTGCACGTCATAAAATGGAGCTTTTAATAAAGGACTTTTAAACCTATTTTTTGGTTGTCTTTGAGTTTTAATTAGTTGATGTGTAACCATACTATTTTACTAATTTAAATATACTTTTATTTATTATATTTTTTAAAATAACTTTGTGAATATATATGTATTTTTTTAGAAAACTGTTACACTTTACTTACTTAAAAGGAGGCGTTTCAAAGAATTTTTCTCATTAAAATGCATATCTAGAAGCTGAAATCATCTAGCCTTCATGGTGCATTGAAAGAATAACAATATTAGGACCGCCCTCCTGTTAAACTCCATCCTTGCTGATAAGCTAGAATTATATGCTAGCTTCCAGAAAGGTGTGGCTATGTCTTCCCCCCATTTAAAACTTTTTAAATAGCGTAACTTAAGACAATAATTGGATATGGGATGTGACTTTTCATGAATAAAAATTTCCTGTGCAAGGCTAATGGATCCGCCATTTTGGGTCAAACATGGTTCTATTAATTAATCTTCGCAAAAAAAGTCATATGTAATACTAAAAAATATGAGGCATTTTCATTGAATAACATGACATTCACCTAAATTTAAACAATATCAAGTTGAAGAAACACACTAGTAATAATGTAGTTTGTGAAGTAGACTTAGTCACAGCAACAATATGACGAAGCATCCGTTTGCGTATTTGGGAGTTTTAGAAAGAATAAATCTGATTTCCCTTTAAAAATCACGTTACACGAGAATCTCAGTTAAACAAAAGCCATTAATAATTTTTTAGCGGATTTTTAACATATTATGGTTAAGATATTTTTAAGTTTTCAAAGTATAGTATTTGTAAATAATTAATATACAAAATTGTTTAAGGACATTGTCGACTACAGTGTTCTCACCCATTTTCAATGCACTCCTTTGAATTGCTTTATTTCGTTAGTTCTAGCTGTTTATATTTCCAAAACTGATATTTTTTGTAACTTTCTAATAATATTCTAATATATTTCTACTTTATACATAGGTGCCAGTAAAACTTTTTCCCAGGAGGGGGGGGGGGGGGGGCAAACTCAAACACATGATGTTCAACATTGACTACTGGTTTCATGTTTGCCTTTGCTATATAGAATGTCCAAGAGGGAGTGTGACCTCTCTTTACCTCCCCTATGGGCGACCATGACTTCATATTTAATAAAATGATTATAAAAGTTAATCTAATTTAGAAATAAGAAAACATTTAAAATGTTATATCGTGTATGTATTCACCTTACATAGGCAACATTTTAAAATCTCGTGCATTTCATCCACTTTTTGCATTTTTATGCAAAATTATTATATTTTATTCACCAATAAATAAAACTTATGAAAATGCGCATTCCAATATAAATTTCACTTATAATACCAAATTTTCAGCCTCCCTAGTCAAAAATCTCACGCTACGCTACTACAAAGCATGTATATGTTTGTACACGTTTATTTTTAATGTTGCATCAATACATGTACATACATATTCATGATTACAGATTTCTGCAAAAGTTACTTTTCATGTCACACTGTTGTGGGTACCATTCCACAAAAACTTTGTCACAGTATTCTTTATTGACATCCATAACAAGTGAACAATGTAAACTTTCTTATTAATGCGAGGAATTAATAATAAAATATAATAAACTCAATGAAATATAATGCATTTGTTTTATAAAATAATATGTGAGGAAATAATAAACTTTCTGAAAACAAAGAGCTAATCATGAAAATACACACATAAGGTAAATTAAAAAAAATGTCATTAAATGGCATGAAGGAAATATACGCCAAACTAAATATTGCGAGAAGAAAATGCAACCCCAGTATGAATGCCACTAACTGGCCAATGGGAAAAGCGCAGCGTTTTGACATTTAATCTCTTGTGAAGCCTTTTGTTTTTAAATGCAATCAAATGTTCAGAAGACCCCCCCCCCCCCCCAAATTTTCAAATGAAATTTTGAAAAAAATCATCAGAAAATCAAAACTTAAGCTATGTAAGTCATTTCTTACGTAATTTTTCATTAGAAAACGATTGACACAAACTTTGGAACACTATCATGAACCGTTCTCAAAATATTGCACATTTTTCAAATATATTTATCAAAAATTCACATAAAATTAAAAAAAAAAAATTATCTACTGTGAAATATGTTCACTTTTCATATGTAATATTATGCGATAAATTTGTTAACATCATTCTCGTGAATCTAATTTGCTCCACTCATGAAAGAAGTTACTTTGGGTAATAGTTTTGTATTTGGGTGCCAATAGTTATTTATCTACTAAAAGAATAACTTATTTTTCATCCATATCACTTAGTGAAATTTTGGCAATGAATTTGGCATAATATCACTAACTTGGCAGCTTTTTTAAAATATGTTGCCAACTTGACAAAAATGATGCTATAAATCAATGAAAATGACGACTAATTGATGAAAATTCAATATCTTGTAGAGAACATAAGACTTGACTATAAGAATAGTCCATTTTTTTGTCTGTCCATAACGCTTGATGGAAAATTTGGCTGGACGTAGCCAACTTGGGAACATTTTTAAATGTTGCCAAAATTATGTCACCAAATTCATACAAAATGATGCTAAATGGGAGGTAATGTTTTGCAAGTTTTAAATTCTGTCATATGACAGACATACCGGAAATGCTCTTCTCTCCATTTGTTTGTAACATTTGGTAATACACTTGGTGAACTTGGTGAAAAATCTAATAAAATATCACCAACTTGGTGATATTTCACCATCAACCGTCCAAACAGTTACCTTACACCTTTCTGGTAGGTCGGACGGTCTGGGTTTCAACCCCAGATTGATGAAAATATTGTCAAAATTGCAAAACTGATAACAAGCTAATGAAAATGACACCTAATTAATGAATTAATCATCAAAATATTTCAATATATGGGCTATATTGCTTATTGAGGATGCTATCAATATCAGAGGTAATACAGGTTGAATATGAAAATTCAGGACAAAAAATATAAGTTTTTATTCAGAGAAAATTGCTTTAATGGAAACAAAAATTTATGTTTAATAAAACACAAGTTTTCACTAAAAATAATAATAAATATTGATCTTTAATAAAAAAAATAAAATACAGCAATGAATTAAAAGATGTGAATATATCAATTTTAATATATCCCTGCCAAAATGGTTGCCTTTTTATTTGACTAAATCATTGCTTTAATACCATCCAGTAGAAACTACGGAGAATCCTTAGTAATCGGTATATCTGCTTTTGAGATACGTAAAATTTCAGGAATTTCAGGATTACACAATAAGGACATTTCAGAACATAAATATTTTTTTCAGGATTTTCAGGACAAGTACGACCTTTGCAATATTGATAATTGCTAATTTAGAGTTATTTGAAATATAAGTTAATTAGGTACTTCAAAATAATTTTACATGTTGTCATCTGGAAAAGTGCCAAATATACAATTCAACATTAAAAACACAATATTGTGGATTTTATACATCATTTTTTCACTGTGAAAGAAGCAAATTCATTGCATTATATATGGAAAGTCATATGCTGCCCATATCAGATTTTTTTTATGAAAATAGGAATTAATAATGAAACATAATGGAAGAAATGAATGTGGTGCCTCTTTTAATTAAAACAATTTAAAACTAAAAATTGATGGAAATAGATGTTTCAACATTACACATAAGAGTAATCTAAAATTGCAAATACAAAATAATCAATATTTTATAAAAACATGAATTTAAAATGTAACATAATAAGTAGAAATGAATGTTATGCATCGTTTAATTAAAATAATTTGAAACTAAACATGGATGGAAATGGATGTTTTTAGATTACAGTAGAAGAGACAGGAAATATGAAAGATCGTCAGTAAATAAAAAATTGTAATGCATAAAAATTGCTGATCATTTCTGTCACTAATGATGTAAACATCGAGAAAAAATAATATTAAAAAGTTTTGATTTCAGTGACTTTGAATCGCAATAAATGTTTTTCCATATAATTTTGGCATTTTTCTGAACATAATCATGGGTGAAAATTAACTAATTGAATGATAAATGATTTGTATATCTGCAGTATCATCAAAGTGAAATTAGCACAACTTTATGTATGTGTAAGGTAAATATAAATATACAGAGAAATCAAAATGATTCGGTAAATTTTCATAAATATTGCAGCAGACATGCCAACTTTCCAAACAGAAATAGGAGGAGACTATTTTATTGCATATATATTGTTTACTTAAGGCGCTTAATATTTGTTTAAAATTATATTATATATTTCTTATAAATTGTTGGAAACTTGGTTCTGTTTTCGTCGCGATTCTCATTATCGCGAGAACATGTTTACATTTTTAGAATGGTTTTACCGTTCTCGTGAACGACTCGTGACGGGAACAGAACATGCCATTCATGCAAATCGCCTTCTCACCGCGCGCGCATTTGTTTTGCATATAGTGAGGGCGCTGCCGTCAACGGTTGTGTTCCGGAGCGTACCCATCACGGTGTATATATGATAGGACACATTCTCAGTTATTCAGACCTTATTCAGGAGACTTTACAGACCTTAGAGATCTCGTAGTTATTCGAGACTTAAGACTCGACGTTTAGTCAGTTCGATCAGACGGTGATCGACGGAGAAAGACCTTATAGACCTTTATGGAAGGCAGACCTTGATCGGTAGAGAGTAGTCTAACTTCTAAAGCCATGACGTGTGACCTGATGATGGTGGCTTCATTAACATGCACGGCATTGGTGGTACAGTAGCTGTTTTTCTACTTACCGATGTTATAGTAACTGAGAGTGTGTGCCTAGTCATAAACTGTTTAAAAACCTTTTTCATGAGCTTGCTAGCTCATTGTATATAGTTTTGCTTTGCAACGAATGTTACAGTGTTTTTTGTAACTTTATATTGTGCAATGGATCTCACAACAAATAAATTGTGTTTGTGTTTAACGAACTTGCTTTCTTGAGAAAACACATCACTACTGCGTATCATCTGCTACAAAATTTTTCTACCAGCACTTCAGATATGGATATGGCCAAACACTGCTAAATCTGCAAAATGACTTTCAAATTTTCTAGTCTAGTCGCTCAGCTAGCCAGCAAATAGCAGCCGACATTTGGTTATGGGCCCCAGTATGTCAAGGCCATAACTTTTATCCGTGATAAAGCAGCAGTGAAGAGTTGAGAATTCCATCGATGGAGGCCGCGACCGGCGCCATTTGCATCAAGCAGAAAAGTAAACAAAGCACTCTAGTCACAGTTAAAGACTATGGAGGTGAGCAACGGCATAGAAGCGTTAAACAGGGACAATTACGTCACCTGGTGTAATGAGATTTCTTTTATCCTGAAAGGAGAAGGATGTTACGGCCATGTCAACCGTACTGCGTTGCCAGTCAACGAGTCTACGTCACGACACGAGCGAGAGGAGTACATGCGCAGCAGCGACCGCGCACTTTCCATCCTATTTCGAAATATCTCGGCGGAATACAGAGCACTGCTAGACATCAACGACAGCCCGGCGGATGCGTGGGAGAAGTTGGAGGCGCATTTTGAGGCCCCAACGCACGCTAATCTAGTTCATCTGTTGGACGAGTTTTTCAGTCTTCGCCCGGAAATCGAGGAACCAATCGACATATTTTGTACGAGAATAAGGAAAGCTGTCGCCAAGCTCAAAAACGTGAACCATCCCGTGGAGGACGTGTACGTAGTGTTCCAAGCCATCCGGTATCTCCCAGAGCAGTACCAGAGCATCATCCAAATCATCTACCGTTGGAGTGATAAAGAGTTCAAACTAGATAAAATTCAGAAGGAACTTTCTCTGGAGGAAGGCAGGATTAGGCAGTTGAAGAGGGATCATGACAATAACAATGTAAGTTCCAATTCATCTGTATATTTTTCTAATGTTAACGCTAAAAGCAAAAATGTCACCAAAGTTAAAAAGTCTATTAAGGTCATAGGACCATGTTTTATGTGTAATAAAAATGGTCATGTAAAGGCACAATGCCCAAAATTGAAAAAGTTGACTAGCTCTAATATTATTGAAGTATTTTCAAATGTTAATGTTGAAGCTAATATTGTTGATAATCCTGACAATAGACTCAGCTGGGTGATTGACACCGCTGCTACGCGACACTTTTGTAATGATGTTAAAATGTTTTCTAAATTTGATAAATGTAAGGATACATCTATGTCGCTAGCAGTGGGTGATATGGAAAGCCCAGTTGAGGCTATTGGAACGGTGAATATGTATGTTAAATTTAAAGATCATACAAATAATATTGTGTTACAAAATGTTATGTATTCACCAAAATTACGGCGTAACTTGTTGGCCGCATCTGTATTAGAAGAGCAGGGCTATTCTTTTAGTGCAGCCAAAGGTGTTCTATGGTTTAAGACTCCTGAGGGAGAAAATTTCTTTTACGCTAAACGTAAAGAAGGGCTTTACTTCTTAAAACCACAGTACTCAACTAAAAGTTTAAATAGTAGTGTTGAGGGCCGTAAAGGAGATCAGGATAGGGACAAAAATTCTAAACAGGTTAGAAAAACCCCTGCAACAAATAGTCAAAGTCAAAGCAAAATTAGGCCTAACTTGAATAAAAGAAAAAAAATCTGATTTAAAATCAAAGTCAAATAAAATTAGTGGTTCAACAGTTGAAATTCTGAATAAAACTGAATTATGGCATGAATGAATGATATAAAGGTGGGTGGCTCCAGAAGAGCCTAGCACATCGACCAGAGGTCTATTGTACTACCCCAAAAAGTGAAGGTCCCTAAGAGAAGAGACCAGTAGTCGATGCAAACATAAGCAGGCACTTGACAGGAATGTCGTTCAGCTCCCAGGGTTCAATCACATGATGACCAATGTGTTCAAATCTGTGAGCAGAGTAGGCCTCACATTCACACAGAATGTGAGCTGCAGTTTCTTCGCTGTAATTGCAGCCTCTGCAAAGCGAATCTTTGGAGACACCCATAATATTAAGATGTCTCTTGAGAGTGCAGTGCCCAGTAAGGAGCCCAACAGCTCTCCTGATGCCAGTTCTACTGAGCCTGAAAAGTTCCTTTTGACGTGCACTAGGACAATTACAGTTGAGAATTTTCGCTTGCCTTTGCCCTTTAGTGTCACGCCAGTTCTTGCATTGAAGCTTCCTGAAGATGTCAAAGACAATTCTTCTGATAAGATCATTGGGTATACCCAAGGCTGGCTCAGGGCCCACAAAAGGAGTATTAGAGCCTTTCCTAGCAAGTTCATCCGCCAATTCATTGCCAGGAATGCCCGAATGACCAGGCACCCAGTACAGAATGACACTATTATTACTAGCAATTTTACAGAGAGCTTTATAGCATTCCCAAACAAGGGAAGACGTCACAGTGAATTTCCCCAGAGCCATAAGAGCAGCCTGACTGTCAGAACAAATGAAAATCTGGCTATTCTCGTACTTTCTGTCATAGCAAATTCTACAACACATAAGAATGGCAAATACTTCAGCCTGAAAGACAGTAGCAAAATTGCCAAGCGGATAAGATAGCTTAGTGCCATCATCAGGGCAGCAGACTCCCGCACCAGTACTAGTGCCAATCTTCGAGCCATCAGTATACCATACAAAACAATTATGTTTATTGTAGGTTGGAGTCCTCTTCCAATCATCCCGCGAGGGGACAAGAATTTCATAAGGCTTATCAAACGTAAATTTGACGTGTATGCCATCAGGTGGCATACAGAAATAAGGATGCCTAGCAACATTACTGTTAAGTTCGCCCCAAGATAGATACCTTGAGTAATCTTTCCAGTGTTTCAGATATTTGAGTCTGTTCATGCAGATAAGTGCCTCTGCTTCAATACGCATATAAAGCGGATGCAAACCAAGTAAAAGTTCAAGAGATGCAGTAGGAGTGGTTTTCATGCATCCGGAGATTGCAATGCACACCATCCTTTGAAGCTTAACTAAATCAAGTTTAGCAGTTTCATTTCTAATTCTGGACCACCAAACAATGGATCCATAAGAAATGATAGGACAGACTATCATCGAGTAAATCCAATGAATAGCTCTGGGATTAAGGCCCCAGGTTTTCCCAATAGCATTCCTACAAGACCAGAAGATTCTTCTGGCTTTAGTTGTGCAGTAGTCCAAGTGTCTCTTCCAATTAAGTTCCTTGTCAAAGTAAATTCCCAAGAATTTAACCTCCTTGGAGCAAATAAGCTTCTGCCCAAATAAGCAAATATTCCCAAGATTAAGTATGCGTTTCCTTGTAAACGCAACTAAAGCAGTCTTCTGCGGATTAACCGTAAGACCTGCATTTTTACACCATGCTTCAACCCTCCTAAGAGCAGTAGACATCATGTCAGAGACAGTGTTGCCAAATTTGCCCCTGGCAACGATGACAACATCATCAGCATATCCAATGCAAGAAACACCAGAGACATCAATGCTATCCAGAAGAGAATCCACAACAAGACACCAAAGAATTGGTGAGAGCACACCCCCTTGTGGACAGCCCGAAAGTGCATGCACAGTCATACTTTCTCCAAGTAAAGATGCACAGATATACCTGTTAGATAGCAGGTTCTTAATCCAATAAGATATCGTGGTATCAACACCTCTTCTGTTGAGAGCAACAAGAATGGTGTCAATGGGTACTTTATCGAAGGCACCTTCAATGTCAAGAAAGGTAGCAAGAGCAATTTCCTTGGCATTGAGATTTCTCTCTAAAATAAAGGAGAGACTGTAAAGAGCAGTGTCCGTAGATTTGCCCGGTTGATAGGCATGTTGAGAACTAGACAAGGGCTTAGAGGCCAGAATCACTTCCCTTAAATACCTATCGATAAGTTTTTCAATAGTCTTAAGCAGAAAAGACGTAAGGCTGATAGGCCTAAAAGATTTGGCTTCATAGTAATTGTCCTTTCCAATTTTTGGAATGAAGATTACCCTAGTATGCCTCCACGCATTTGGTATATAACCAAGGGCAATACAAGCACTGTAGATGTTGCAGAGAATAGGAGCAAGCATCTCTATTCCCTCCTGGAGAAGAATAGGAATGATGCCATCAGTTCCCGGAGTTTTATAGGGTTTATGGGAATTAATTGCCCATTTAACCCTATCAAGAGTAACAATGCTCCTAGCAATACCCCAGCTATTGTCGTCAGACAAGGTGGAGCAAGCAATTCCACTGTCATTCTGAACAACAGGATGAGAAACCGGAAAGTGAACTCTGAAGAGCTCACTAAGAGTCTCCTCACCAGTGACAGTAAAGTCACCATTGGGCTTCTTAACAGTGTTAAGTTTACAATTTCTGTCTCTAGCCATCAACTTAACAAGTTTTGCAACGGCAGGAGTATCATTAATACCTTCGCAGTATGTTCTCCAAGAATTTTTCTTGGCATCCCTAACTGCTTTATTATAAGTGGTGAGGGCAGATTTATAAGTCTGCCAATCACCATTCTTCTTGGCTCTATTAAAGAGCTTTCTGCATTTCCCACGCAACCGGCTGAGCTCACTAGTCCACCAAGGAACAGTCCTTGGGGAGTCAGCTATGGTGGTTCTGCAGTTTTTATAAAAGGCGCCGATGATGGCCTGTTGCACAAAGTCAACAGCCAGATCCACGCTTTCAGTAGAGGAATACTCACCAATGTGTTTCACCAAATTGGCCCTAAGGTCTTCTTTGTAGGAACCCCAATTCGTCTTCCTAGGGTTCCTACCTTTGTCCTCTAAAACAGTTACAGGACCTTTAACAAAAAAAGAAATTAATTGATGGTCAGACAAAGATATATCATCTGAAACCCTCCAATCAATTACGGACTCAAAAGCAGAACTATTACACAGGGTAATATCCCCGGCCGTCCATACAGTTACCTTACACCTTTCTGGTAGGTCGGACGGTCTGGGTCTCAACAACAACAGGGTAATATCCAAAACCTCGCGACGTTTTAAGGTCACAAAGGTAGGAGTATTACCCTTATTAAGTAAATAGAGCTTATGAAGAAGGATCTGATCCAAAAGATCATCACCCCTGCGGTTACAATTACTACTACCCCAAATAGTATTATGGGCATTTGCATTGCAACCAATGATCATTTTTTTACCATTGCAGTACTCAGTAAGATTAATAATGACCTTAGAGAGAGTTTCCTTATCTTCATAAGGAAGATAGGCAGAAGCAAAGATGTAATCCATCATATGTTCGTCCGTTTTAAGTTTCACATTGATAGCAACATTGTCACCATCAAGGAATTTAATCAGATGAACAGCATTGAGCTTGTTGCTAACAGCAATACAGGCTCTGGGTCTGGTACAGGATGTGTCATAAAAGACACTAAATCCTTTGATCCCTAGACCCAAAATCTTTCCATTACAGGTCCAGGGTTCTTGGATAAGAGCAATATCAGCTCTACCATTGAAAAGCCTTTTGCTAAGAATAGCAGAGGCAGATCGACTGTGATGCAGATTAATTTGCACAACCTTAAGACAGCCCATAAACAAAAAGAAGAAAAGGGCACCGAAAGACTAGGAGAAAGAAATTCACCTAGTATCATGACAATGATCAGCATCCAGCATGATATCATTGTCAAAATCCTTCATGCGTTTTTCCAACTCATCATCCGAGATCGGAGGGTTAGCATGAAGTGTAACATCTGAACCAGAAGCAATTTCTAGTTCGTTAAGTCTAGGTATCATAGTCTCAAGACTACCAATACTTACCTGAGAGGAGGTCGCCCGTTCTGCTGGCTGTTCCTCCATCTCCATCTTCCCCTTAGGCTTTTCGTTTGGATCACGAAGAATCTTAAAGACTCCACGGTCCAAACCGGTGAATGCACCAAGGTCAGCTTTGCGAATCGCATCCGCAGCCTCCGAATCCACCTCGAAGATCCATCTTACAGAGTGGGGTTCCACAAAGTTTTGCAGAACACGCCACTCCTCAGACTTCAACTCCGGGTTGAAACGGTTCAGCCGTTTCAGCAAGACGCTCGGCTCCTTTGTGTACACATCCCTGGTTTTAAATGCCACCTTGACAGGTTTGGGAAGGTCATTAGCACTCAAGACCATAAGTGCCTCTCCCAGAACCTGACTGTTGTTATGGAAGGTTCTCTTGACCCATTCCACAGTATTTGCATCATTGCAATGAAGAATCACAGCTCCAGCGTTTGAGCTGAAGAGATGAATCTTCGGAAGTTGCTCACCAGTTGGGATCTCATCTATTTTATCGAGAGTCACCAACTGGATGTTATCAACCTCCTCCTTGCTCAGCTTGCTAGAAGGGAAGGACTTTTTGACGATGGCCATCTTAATAACCTGGACCGCTTGGGCGTATGTTCCAGGTTTGATGTCCGTCCTCGATCTCTTCTTGTCGATAAGATCTCTTGGAGAAGGTGTGGCTCCTGTCGACCTAGGTCGTTTGGTGTCTCCAACTTTCTCTGCGGCAGTGCCGGCCTTAACAGGCTCCTGGTTCAACTGCCTAGGCGTGCGCCTCCTCCTGCGCCTCTGTGCTTTGGTGAGTATACCCTGCGTCACAGCCGTGGTTTCAGTGTGTCGGTCACCAAAGTTCGCGACTCCACTTCCTTCCACAGCCGGACTGCAGGCTTCCTCCTTTTTTCCATGATCCAACCCCAGAGGGGTTGTTTCAATGGTTGATTGGGAAACATCCGAAGATGTGCCCAATCCTTTCAACACTTCCTCATCTACATCGTCGCAACACGGAGAATCAGGAAAACTCGAAAGAGCCCAATCTGATTTCTCCATGCTGTAACCATAAGATAGGAAAAGGAACCACGGATTACTTCCAGTTCGATCGAGGCCCCCGCTAGGCCTCGTCTCCCCACACTTTTCTAACGTGAAAAGTGTAACCGCCGGAGTCATTCGCAAAGCTAGATGATAAGGAGCGGGTCATGAATTATGGCATAGAAGATATGGCCATATTAACTCAGACTACTTGCACCAAACAAGTAAAGTTTCCGCGGCAAACGGACTCCCAAAATTAAAATATGCAAAAGTAAATTGCATTCATTGCAAACTTGCAAAATCTAAAAGAGTTTCGTACAAACCAATAGGCAGGATTAGATCTGCAGAACCTTTGCAATTACTGCACATGGACGTTTGTGGTCCAATGCCTGTAGCTTCATTGGGGGGAAACAAATACTTCTTGACTATTACAGATGATTTTAGCCGCAAGGTGTTTGTTTTTATTTTAAAACAAAAATCAGATGTACAACAAAAATCAGAAGCTTGTCAGGAGAGACAATTAGGCAAAAAAATTTTGTGCATCCGTACTGATAACGGCATGGAATTTTGTCACGGTCAATTTAAAGCTTTTTTGAAAAAGTTACGGATAAAGCATGAACGATCTAACACATATACACCCGAACAAAACGGGGTATCTGAAAGATTCAACCTGACTGTGTTAGATTGTGTCAAGGCAATGCTTAATCAAAGTAAAGTTGGTGACAAAATGTGGGCAGAGGCAATCCTATGTTTTACTTATACAAAGAACAGGATTTGCCATAAATTTAAAGTTAAAACTCCACACGAATTGTATTATGGGAAGAAGCCTGCTGTATCCCATCTCAGAATTTTTGGATGTAAGGCTTATGCTGGTATAGCAAAACAGCTTAGGAAGAAGCTAGACCTAAGAGCTCAACTGGAAGTTATGGTAGGATATGCGGAAAATACCAGGGGCTATAGAATTCTTCTTGTGAAAGAAAGAAAAATACTAGAAATAAGCAATGTCCGTTTTGAGGAGATGGAAGCAGCGGAAGGCGTCCTGGACCCTATTCGACCTAGAAACTTCACCCAAAGGAAATCGGGTTTTACTCGATCATCAGATTCAGGATCGGGATGTTTGGATAGTGAGTTGGAGGAAGAAGCAGGTGAGAGCCATGACACTAGTCATACTAGTGAGGGAGAGGACTCTCCTGCTGATTCCGGTCTGACCCCCTGTTCAAACATCGACTGGGAAAGGAAAGTTGTACCGAGGCCTGATGGAACTCGAACTGATGTTTACTACTCAGTGAAGGGTGATAAACAGAGACTGAGAAGTCATAATGATGTTAAAAAATTCTGTGCTAAGGCTAACATACATTATGACCAAAATTTGTTTAACTTCAGAGAAAAGAGAGATATCAAATCCAGGCCAGAGGCAAGCAACATAGAGATAATAGTTCCCAAAAACTATAAATCGGCAATTGAATCTCCGCACTCGCAGGAATGGCAAGAAGCCATGAATAATGAAATAGCAATAATGCAAGAGAGGGGTGTTTGGGACTTAGTGCCTACACCCACCTCACAAAAGATAATCGGATCCAGATGGGTATACACCATCAAAAGGGATGAAAATGGAATAGTAAAGAGATTCAAAGCTCGATTAGTGGCTCAGGGATATTCACAAGAGAAGGGGGATTCGTATGACGAAGTATTTAGCCCCGTTATAAATTTTTGCTTAATAAGAGCTTTTTTTGCAATTTTTGTATGTTTGCTTAACTGGAAGCATTTTCAATTAGACATCAAGTCAGCATACCTTTATGCTAAATTGAATGCCAAAGTTTTTATGAAACAACCACCTGGATATGTCGATCCGAACCAACAAAATCATGTCTGTTTGCTGAAAAAGGCAATATATGGCTTACATCAGAGCGGCAGAGAGTGGTATAATGAGCTTGACACCACTTTGAGAAAATTAAATTTCTTCAAACTCAAATGGTGCAATTGTGCATATTTTTACCAGAACAAAGTATTAATGTTGGTATATGTGGATGACATAGTTTTATTTTCAAAACATCAAGGTGATATTGATCATGCAGTTTCTTTACTAAAGGAAGAATTTGATATCAAAACTCTAGGGAAGGTCCAAAAACTGTTAGGTGTGGAATTTACTGAAATCAATAACAAAATTTTTATACATCAAAGGCAGTATATTGATAAAGTTTGCCAAATGTTTAAAAAATTCAAATATCCTATTTCTTCACTCCCTATTACAAAAGGAATCACGTTGAGCAAAAATGATTGCCCAATGAATGATGGAGAATTAAAACAAATGCAAAATATCCCATACAGAAGTTTGATAGGATGTTTAGCCTATTTGTCAAGTAGAACTAGACCAGATATATGTTACGCTGTAAATATTCTGTCTCAATTACAAGAGAATCCTGGCATGAAACATTGGGACGCATTACTTAAACTTTTAGGATATCTTGAGAAAACAAAGAATTACATGTTAAACTTATCAGGCATTGGTAACTTAAATTTAAATTGCTACTCGGATTCGGATTTTGCCGCCAATAGGGATGACAGGGTGTCACTCGGGGGTATGTTATTTCTTATAGATAGAGTACCCGTTTCTTGGCGTACATTTAAACACAAGTGTGTTAGTCTGTCAACGATGGAAGCGGAATATGTTTCATTGACAGAAGCTGCGAAAGAAGTTATTTGGCTACAAAATATCATTGAGGAATGTATGAAGCTAGGGTTAAAATTTAACAGAAATAATAGCATAATCTACTGTGATAACCAAGCTGCAATTAATTTTTCAAATTCCCCAATAGAGAATAACCGAACCAAACATATTGATATAAAGTACCATTTCCTGAGGAATTTAGTTGAGAATGAATCTTTTAAAATCATCTTTGTAAATACCAAGGAAAATGTAGCAGATTACTTTACAAAACCAATGACCAAAGATAGAGCATTAAACTTTTGTAATCAAATTTTCAAAAACAAAAATGATTAAATTTGTAACTTCTAAATTTTTCTTTCTTTTACAAATATGGTTAGGATATCGTATAATTTACTCCTCCCTCTGTGATGCAGATACTTGTATCTAGAGTATATATATGTATATTGTTTGCAATGAACTTTTTAAAATTTTTCACATTACACTGAATGTATATATATATATCCATGTTTTCAATTCCCGCATAAGACAATTATGCTTATGTGTATTACTGTGTGTTTACTCCTTGTTATCATACACTTTATGATTCATTGACAAACCACTTATTCAAATTTGTATATGAATACAATACAGGAAAAAAAAAAAAAAAAAAAAAAAAAAAATCTTTCATTATCTGGGTCACTGCTATTAGTATTAATTGTGTATACTGGTCTTGGACAGAGATAATGAACAGCTATATTTGAGTTTGATATTTATAGTGAATTTTTTAATCTTAAATGTTAAATTTAATAATTATACATAAAATTTTCTACATAATTGAATTTGATATTTATAGTGAAATTTTTAATCTTAAATGTTAAATTTAATAATTATACATAAAATTTTCTACATAATTGAATTTGATATTTATAGTGAAATCTTAAATGTTAAATTTAATAATTATACATAAAATTTTCTACATAATTGAATTTGATATTTATAGTGAATTTTTTTTAATCTTAAATGTTAAATTTAATAATTATACATAAAATTTTCTACATAATTGAATTTGATATTTATAGTGAAATTTTTAATCTTAAATGTTAAATTTAATAATTATACATAAAATTTTCTACACAACTTGAATTTGATATTTATAGTAAAATTTTTTTTAATCTTAAATGTTAAATTTAAATCATTATACTTAAATTTCTTGAAACTTAAATTTTGATTGACTTAAATTAAATTTTTGGAACTTAGTGTTTCAATGATATCTAAAAATTTCTTTCAATGATAAAAATTTTTTTTGCTCAACATGAAAAGTAATGTATATACTTTATGTTTTTGCTGGATACTAAAGAACTTGACATTTTTGCTGTTATGTTTTTTTAGAGTAACTTCATTGATTGATAGCACGTGCGCCGAGATTTGGGGTTTTGCATGAGGGGGCCGATTGTTGGAAACTTGGTTCTGTTTTCGTCGTGATTCTCGTTATCGCGAGAACGTGTTTATATTTTTAGAATGGTTTTACCGTTCTCGTGAACAACTCGTGACGGGAACAGAACATGCCATTCATGCAAATCGCCTTCTCACCGCGCGCGCATCTGTTTTGCATATAGTGAGGGCGCTGCCGTCAACGGTTGTGTTCCGGAGCGTACCCATCACGGTGTATATATGATAGGACACATTCTCAGTTATTCAGACCTTATTCAGGAGACTTTACAGACCTTAGAGATCTCGTAGTTATTCGAGACTTAAGACTCGACGTTTAGTCAGTTCGATCAGACGGTGATCGACGGAGAAAGACCTTATAGACCTTTATGGAAGGCAGACCTTGATCGGTAGAGAGTAGTCTAACTTCTAAAGCCATGACGTGTGACCTGATGATGGTGGCTTCATTAACGTGCACGGCATTGGTGGTACAGTAGCTGTTTTTCTACTTACCGATGTTATAGTAACTGAGAGTGTGTGCCTAGTCATAAACTGTTTAAAAACCTTTTTCATGAGCTTGCTAGCTCATTGTATATAGTTTTGCTTTGCAACGAATGTTACAGTGTTTTTTGTAACTTTATATTGTGCAATGGATCTCACAACAAATAAATTGTGTTTGTGTTTAACGAACTTGCTTTCTTGAGAAAACACATCACTACTGCGTATCATCTGCTACAAAATTTTTCTACCAGCACTTCAGATATGGATATGGCCAAACACTGCTAAATCTGCAAAATGACTTTCAAATTTTCTAGTCTAGTCGCTCAGCTAGCCAGCAAATAGCAGCCGACATAAATAAAACATTAAAATACTATACAATTTAAGTGTATAAGTGCATTAAACTTATCTATCTATCTATCTTTCTATCTATGTGTATATATATATATATACACTGCTGGCTATCCAAAATGCAACACATGAAAGACAAGAGATATCAAAGCCAAATTTATTGGACAAAGAACATAAAGTAAAAGGAAGAATTGATTGAAAATACAGCCGCGTTACTTGCGAAACATGAAGAAATCAGTATTTTGTGCAGCCGCCATGGCTGACAATAACTGCTGCTACGCGCCTCGGCATTGAAAGAAAGAGACTTTGGATGTGTTCTTGGGGTATGTCAGTCCATACTGCTTCCACACGTTGCCAAACTTCATCTGTCTTAGCAGCTGGTGGTGTTTGCTGGGCCAGTCGTTTGCCAATCATCGACCAGACGTTTTCAATGGGCAACAGATCTGGAGAACGGGCGGGCAAAGGAAGCAGTGAAACTTGCTGGGCATTGAAGAAATGCTGAACGATATGTGCCACGTGTGGTCTCGCATTGTCCTGTTGAAACTTGGCAGCAGGCAAGCCTTGAAGGTAAGGTAAGACAACAGGCTCCAAAACTTCAGAAATGTAGTGGTGGCTGTTGAGTGTACCGGCAATGCCTATTAGGGGGGTGCGGGAGTAAAATCCAATGCCACCCCAAACCATAACGCCAGGTGAAGGACTGGTATGGCGATGCATAATGCAAGAATTATGCACTCTCTCGCCACGGTGCCGCCAAACCCGGATACGACCATCGTCGTGTTGTAGACAGAATCGTGATTCATCTGAAAACACAATGCCGTGCCATTCGTTTGTCCATGTCCGGCGTTCAATGCACCATTGCAGCCACATACGCCTGTGGTCTGGAGTCAAAGGTAATCACAGCAATGAACGCCTTGCTGAAATTTTCCGTTGTTGCAGACGACATCGAATGGTACGTGCTGACACAGATTGTTGTGAAACAGACCTTAAATCTTGTGCTAGGGTTGTTGATGTTGCAGTGCGATTCATCATTGCCATGCGCACAATATGCCTGTCCTCACGTTCGGTGGTGCGACGAGGCTGGTGCAATAGTTCCTGTCGGTTGGTCCGTCCCTCCTGCACCCACTGATTCCATATTCGTATCACTGTGGCTTGATTTCGTCCAACACGAGCACCGATTTCTCGGAAGGGTAATCCGCAATCTCTATAAGCCACAATTCTTCCTCTGTCGAACTCAGAAACATGCTGAAATGGCTGCCGTATTCTTCGACGAGGCATACTGAAGCTTCCCACACAAAAATACAGGGTGAAAACAACATTCCTGTACTTAAAAACAGCCTTCTCTTCTCCCCTTATGTAGCTCTTGTAGGTGGCGCTACTGGCGCACATGATTTGCATATGAGCTAAAATTCTAATCATTTGTATTCCCTATCAAGGTCTACGTATGGTGCAAATTTCATGCTTATTGGATGCTTCCTTTGTGGTGTTGCATTTTGGATGGCCAGCAGTGTATATATATATATATATATATATATATAAAATCATGAACTATCCTTTGAATTCAAATTTATCTATTTAAAATAGTGTTAGTAACAAAATATAAAAAAAAATAACTTGATAATATTAATTCTTGATTAATTTATTAAATCTTAATGCATAAAAAAATACTGTATTAAATGAAAAATTAACTTTAATGATTAACCAGAATATGAAAATAAACCAGTTTAGTCAATAAAATATGCAATATTTAGAAGATGGAAATGGATGGAAAAAGATACTATAATAAATGTCCTCTCAGGAACTCACGAGAACAAACTGAATTGCGTGATCGTAGTTTATGCAAAACAATTAAAAAGTTAACCTTAATAATTAATCAGAATATGAAAAAATGCTAGTTTAGTCAATCTAATATACAATACTTAGAAGATGGAGATAGATGGAAAAAGATACTAATGGACTCTCGGCAATTCACAAGAACATATACCGAATTGAGCAATCGCAGTTTATGCGAAAATAATTTTAAAAACAGCCGTTTAACAATTTATGCCAAATTAGAAAAATTTTTAATTAGAATATTTATTTTATTACTTCCATGTAAACAGCGATCGTGATCTTAATTTAGATCACACACAGCTGTAAATCTTCGTTATCACGTTGATTTGATTGGCATTACAGCGCATGCGGCCATAAATTTAGATTAACCTAGACTCAATGCAATTTTCCATAGGAAACAATGTCAATTCCGTAATCCGTAGTATGTTTCCCATAGAGACTACAGAGAATAGAATTTGTAGTAATCGGCATATCTGCTTTTCCTCTGAAATTCTATTGTAGTGCTACAGTCTCTAGCGCCGCTGTCTGGGGAATCGCCATCGGTAATCATTAAACGTGTCACTTCACTGGTTCAACTTCAAAACAAAACAAAAAAAATAGCCCCTCCCCTCCCCCACAAGAAAAAAAAATTATTACCGATTTGCTCAGATCCTGGGAATAGTAGAAATAAGTGCCAAAAACCAGTGTTTTCGAGGAATTATGTCACGCTGGGGATAATTGATAAATTAAAAAAAAAGAAGAAGAAAAAAAAAAGAGCTGGAGAATTTCGTTAGTAATCCGGAGGCTAGTGAATTAATGAAAAATCTGGAATCTCCGGCCAAAATACGAAGAGTTGGCATGTATGTTGCAGGAAATAAAAAATGTCTCCGTTTTCCGTAATATTTTCGAGGAATTATGTCACGCTGGGGATAATTGTAAATTAAAAAAAAAGAAGAAGAAAAAAAAAGAGCTGGAGAATTTCGTTAGTAATCCGGAGGCTAGTGAATTAATGAAAAATCTGGAATCTCCGGCCAAAATACGAAGAGTTGGCATGTATGTTGCAGGAAATAAAAAATGTCTCCGTTTTCCGTAATATTTTCGGGAATCTCTGTAACGAACTAAGGGAATCAGTTAATAACTGTTATGAAAAATATGTAACAGAATCAGTTATAACTCTTATGAAAAATATGTAATAGTTGGCATTCATTTGTTCATAAAACACTGAGACAAGCAATTCGGGCCATGTGCAGAATTTTCTTTTTTTAAACAAGCAATAAAAGTCATAGTGCTGTTTAATTGAATTGCGCTTTTTTAACTAAATTAAAACCAATTGATACCTACCTAATTTTATACTCACCAAAAGAAATGTTACACTGATGAATTAGATAGAATCAATTTGATATTATGATTATTTAATAAACAAAGTCTTCACTTTCTGGTAGCAAAATTTGAACACTGGAAAGGACACTAGTAATATTTCTAAAAATGTCTCCAATTGAAAACTGTAAATGATTTCCTCTACTAGCACTTAAGTATTGCTACAATTATTTTAGAACACCTCGTAGAAGTCACTACATTAATAGTAAATAAATAAATTAAACTAACTTCTTCAACTGCAGTATCACATAGGGCTTTATATTCTTCAACATCTTTTTGCAATGTAACTATCTCCTCTTCTTTAGAAGATAATTGCCTTTCTAAATCTTGGATTTGTTGCTGATTTTGACCTATTCCCATCTGGTATTCCTAAATTAATAAATTCTTCATTAATTACATGTGTTTAGTAGGCATTTGGTTACATAATAATACAATCTTGGTTCAATTCTGATTAAAATAATTTAATTAAACCTATTAAAAAAAAGCATACTAACATTTTGAATGCACTCAATTTGTTGGTTTTTCTTATTCAAATGCTTTTGTGAGTAAGCAATTTCCTAAAATAACAAACATTTTGTTATTTATACATTTTAAATATGTGCAAAATCATAATTCTAAGCACAGAATGTAATTTATATACTACAGGAAAGACATTGGACAATTTACATAAATCAAAAATAAATGGATCACAAAGTAAAATGCTGTTACTAAGGAAAAGCAGATAATTAGATGGAAAAAGCAAGAATCTTTGAGGTTTGTTACAGCAACTAAGATTCCAAATATCTAGCTAATGATTTGTCTATGCCACTATATATCTCTAGTTATGACTGGACCATGTTTCACTGGTTTCTCTGTATTATCCCATTTTGTGTCCATTTTTATCTTTCCTCTGGTGGGGGAGGGCATTTTCATTTTGGTTTTCATATTCATTTTTTTTATATAATTCCTTTTCTTCCCTTTCACTACGTGATGCTACCACAGCTGGATTTAACCAGCAGGATTGCCAATCCCTGAATGATCTAGTCAGTAACTTAGCATCACAATTTCAGTAACAACTCTTAAATTTCGTATTAATAATATGCATTTCTTAAATTTATAAATAAAATATAATAGTAGATGACACTTAAAGTATTTTAAATTTTTTATTAGTAACACACAAAAAAGCATTACAGCAACACCTTAGTTGAGTTTAGAATTAATTTAAAGCTGTAAAATGTAATGAAGGATTTTCAAAAGGTGCAATTTTTTAATGTAATTTAAGATGCTAATTTACATTCTCTATCAGGGTTAGAAAAATCAAAAAATTTCTACATGCCCTTCGGGCATATTGTCCAAATATATAGATGCCCAAGATAAAATTTTACATGCCCAACATTTTCCTAATGACATTTTTTATTGTTGATAGCTCTGGCACCCATGAAAGTAAATATATTAAATATCATATATGTAGCCTATAATTAAATGTCAAAATTAGAAAATTAGTTACTTTTAATGAAGTAAATATATCAAAAATGGGAATTGAATACTATTTATGCTAAAATAATTTTTAAAATAACCGTTTAGCGATTTATACCGAATTAGACTAGACAGCTTTTGAAGAAGCATATTTATAACTTCCGTAAAAAAGCAATTGCGATCTTAATTTACATTACATGCGGCTGTAAATCCCCATCATCATGATTGACATTACCATGCATGTGGCCGTAAATTTACATTGGCTTAGACGGAAGGGAATTTTTTGTACAAAACTATGCACGCGATAATGTACGCGCGGTATATTTCAGCTATGTAAATTCTTGATAATCAGGCTGTAGAGATTTTTTTTCCCTACATCAAAATTCTATTGAGAAACCAATTAAATTATTACAATCCACAGCAAACAATTTTATGTTGTTAATTTTTAAATTAAACATTTAAAATTAAATAAAAATATTAATTCTTTAGTAAAATGCATCAATATAAAACAATTAGAAAACTATAATGCACATCATGGATTTTTGATCTCTATTAAAAAGAAAGGTAAGGACACAATTTTTGCACATTACAACAGCATTAATAAATCTAACTTTTATTTAAACCAACATATGTGGCTGACTTTGACTTTTTTAAAAACCCAGAAGAATATTTTTGCTGGAAACAAGGTCCAGACATACAGGATTTTGCAATCAAAAGTGATTCAAGTGTTGAAGTGCTCAAAGAGCCTCTTACATCAGTTATATTTCTCTTTACTAAACTAAAAACTCTTTCACAAGAGGCATTGCTATGAGGCAAGGTTAACATGACTTTAGAAAGCTTGCTACAAATAAATTTGCCATCAGAGTTATTTTCTTTTGATAATAAATGCCATTGTTCACTAATACTTTTACTATTTAAAATGTTATCTGGTAAAGTTGCAATTTGAAAATTTAGAAATTCACTTTCTACAACATCAACAGCTTCAGAAAATGTTTCATTCTCACATCTTACAAGGAGACATGGGAACATATCTACTAAATACTGAATTGATGAAAAATTAAACTGCTCTCTTCTAGAAATATCAGCAACTTGGACATGATTTAAAATTTCCAGATTCCATGGAAATTTAGAAACTATATAGTCACAGCCAGTAATAAAATAATTTCTAACTTTAGAAAAAAATTCTTTCTGCTCCTCAGTGCTAACTGTTTTAACCAATTTTCTGGTTTCAAAACCAATTGATAACTCTTCATTTTCTTTCTGGTTTTCTATTTCATTATATTTAACATAAAATGTTGATTTTGCTTGCTTAATAGCAATTACCTTTACAAATTTAATTAAGAGTTCATTAAAAAGACATTCGATATCGGATTTGAGTGTATGCACACGAGGTTCCTCCTGCTGAAACATTATATTGTATTTTTCAAAAACTTTTGTAACATGACAAACAAATAATGCATAAGCATGATTCACAGTAGAACTTAATGTAAAGAAAATTCTCTCTTGCTTATTTAAAGCATCTCTTGAGAGACTTTTTTCAAACTGTTCTTGTTGCTTCGTTTTAATTAGATGTGCTGAAGATTTTTTATCATGTTCAGTGTTAACTGCATTCATTTTAAATTTCTTATTAACAGAAGTCAACTTCACAATTTTCCTCTTTAACGTTTCGTTGGGTTTACAACTTTCTGATTTTGAATTATCAAGTTTTGGGATGGTATACAAAGAAATTCTTGGGAGAAACCAATTTTTTTTTCATTTACATTAGAACACTCTTCTTTAAAAAATAAAGTTAAGCAATACCACTGCTGTAATAATCTCTCAAGGCATCTACCAAGAGAAAGCCACCGAGTGCAGCCATGTCTTAAAATCTTTTGTGTTTCAACATCACACAACTATTTTAAAGACTGTTTAGTTCCTTTTAAAACTTTTTTCTAGATAATAATAAATGTCAATTAAAAGTTCATGAATTAGTATAGGTAAGCTTTCAGCAGATTTTTGTGCTGCCAAATTAATCAAATGGCATAAACATCCAAACGCAAATAAATTTGGTTGCTTACTTTTTAAAAATGCCGAAACTCCTTTTTTCTTGCCGATCATAACAGGGGCGTTATCACATGATAGAGCAAGGCAGTTTTCCCACGGAATTCCGTGGCGTTGAAATTCCTCATTTATTAATTTGGCAATGTTTTCCCCAGTGGGGGATTCCATTAATTTTGGCAAAGACAAGAGCTCAGTTTTTACTCCATTTGACGATTCTTTAAAATACGTTAAAACGATTGGATACAATTGATCATCACACAATGACTCCCATCAGTAGACACCGTAAATGGATTTTTAGTAGCTGCAATTATTTGTTTTTGATTTTCACTGGCTAGTTCTTTAATAATAAAAGCTGTTTTTGTTCGCCCACAGGAATAATGCTTTGCCTCTTTCGAATCCGGGAACATCGCTTGAAATAATGGGCGAGCATGGTCTGCAGTAGCTAACGGAAGATTATGTTCTAAAATGAATGAGGTGAACATAACTTCCACTTTAGTAGTCTGCAATTCTTTATTCACAGTTAAAAATTCATTTATAGACTTCGTAGATTTGGAAGTCTTGAATTTATCCACGTGTTTGGCCGTTTTCAAATGTTTAACTATGTCCGCACATCCGCCATGAGAAATGGAGATATCACAGTTACATACAACACAAAAGGAAAGAGATGCACTTATTCTTGATTCTTTGATAAATTCAAACTCTCTGCAATACTTTTCGGAAAACGTTTGAGATAGGGCATTCGTCTTTGTAGACATCATTCAATTGATTAACTATATAAACTAAACTGATCTCAGCAAAAACAGCAAAACAAGCATCGGGAGAAATCAACAAAACATCACGTGCTCCCTCCGCGCATGGGTCACATGGTCTCTCCACGCATGATGCTCCTTCCCGCAGATAACGGCAATAGCTACTACCAGTATTGCCAGGTCTTCGCCAAAACTCCCACACTTCCTCCAACTCTTCGCTTCGCCAAAACTAGCTCAATTGAGCGGGAAAATCGCGAAACTGGCAATACTGCAAATACGCGTCTACATTAGAAATCAAAGCCTCTCAAAATTCCCTACTTCGGTCTGAAAAAGGGAAAAGTGAAAAAAAAAGGGAAAAAATAGGGGAAAACACAATTTTTTTTTTTTTAAATCGTACTTTTGGTGGCAAAATCATATTATCGTACTGCTCGTGATTTATCGTACTAAATACGATTAAATCATAACAGTTGGCAGGTCTGTACGTAGTATGAGGATGTGTGTTTCAGATAGAAACTACAGAGATTCTATAGTAATCTGCATCTCTGCTTATCAACACTTGGCATACCTGCCAACCTGGGAAAATTGGAATGTGTAAAATTTTGCGTGAATGACATTTATAATGATTTGTTTTAAACTACATGCGCAAACGACATTTCTAATGAATTTAACTATGTACAAATACCTGCATTAAATATCAGCCATAGTACTGGTAGAATACGAAAATTCAGGACACCTATTTTATGAAATTTCAGGACAATAAATTATAAAATAAAAAATATATAATGGTTTTATCCGGTGAAAATTACTTTATAATGAAAACAAATATTCATGTTTGGTAAAACACAGGTTTTCACTAAGAGTAACAAATATTGATCTTTAATAATTATAATTAAAAATGAGAAAATAGCACTGAATTATGTTCCTGCCCAAATGGTTTCCTTTTTATTTGCCTAAATTATTGCTTTAATACCACTTATTGGAAAATATTCCTTCACAGAGTTCATACCCATTTTTCAAAATAGAAAAATTTGTATTATGCAAATATAATTAAAAAATTAACCTTAATAATTAGCCATAATATGAAAATAAGCTAGTTCAATCGATCTAATATGCAACATTTAAATGATGGAGATGGATAGAAAAAGATATTAACGTACTCTCGGTAATTCATGCGAAGTAACTGAATTGCGTAATCGCACTGTTTATGCGAAAATAATTAAGAAATTAACTATAATAATTAATTAGAATATGAAAATAAGCTAGTTCAGTCAATCAAAAATGCAATATTTAGAAGATTGAGATGGATGGAAAAAGATACTTTTGTTCTCTTGGCGATTCATAAGAACAAACTGAATTGCGTAATCGCAGTGTTTATGCGAAATTAATGAACAAAATAACATTTTAGCGATTTATGCTGAACACGTGGCCGTAACTCTCCGCTAATTTGTTTGGTATTATCCTGCATTTTATTATGGATTTGCTACGATCTTGGGAATGGTAGAAATCCGTGCTGAAAAAGCGAAAAATGGTGTTTCCGAGGAATTATACCACGTCTGGTTAATTGATAAATTTCAAATAAAAAAAGCTGGAGAATTTCGCCGAAGATTGATTTCCTAGTAATGTTAAAAAATTCAAATAAATGCGGAAATGCATAAAATATAGCAATATATGCGTAAAAGCATAAGGAGCAGTTAAAATGCGTAAAAGTTGGCAGGTATGCATTTGTGCACATCCACAAATCTCCCAAAGCCACCCGAGGAATCAAGCGCAAATGAATTAGAGAGAGAAGAGAACGAGGAGCTGCTTTGGCACTGTGTCAGAGGCTCTGCTTGTTTCTTTTAGTGATGTCACTGTCGGCCGTAAACTGTGAAACTTTGTTTTCTCCCCACAGTTATCAACTAGTATCTCGCTGCGAAAGCCATTCATAGTCCATTACTGAATAAACGTCGTTAGTCCATTGCTGAAAATATTTGCAGTGGAGTGCTGGTTACTCGATTTTGGCTACCGATTGACCTAATCAGGTTAATGTCAAATGAAGTTTTATTACATGCCCGACTGGGCATGTAATAAAAATTAATACATGCCCGGTTGAAATTTTTGGTTGAACGAACCCTGTTCTCTACGACACTAAACATTTAAAAAGTAAACAGAACAATAAAATAAGTTACTCCTGATGCGATGAGGACATTTGTATACAAATTTTAAAAATATAAAAGTTCTATTTATATAAATTAGGATTCCATGAAACGTAAGATAACGGAAAGAAAATTTTCTTTCCAAACGAGTTTCAATTTCCATAAACACAATACCACGGATGCTCTCTACTAACAGGGGGGGGGGGGAAGACACAGGAGATAAAATGTGCATTCTCTACGAGAGAACTTAACATGTATGTGTAAGTCGTCTACAACCAACCGTTGGAGAAAAAAAAAAGATTAGTACAGTATCAAAAATTTGAACACGTGCTCTCTTAAAAAATCACAAAAATTAAAATAATGGCTTTAAGGAAATTTTTTGTTTTGGAGCAGTGTGTAATATTTAAAGGAGCTGATGGATATTAGATTACAAGTTAATTTTTTTTATAACAAAATTTAAAAATAGGAAACATTTTGAACACACGAAAAACATGTACTTTTAAAAAAATTCACAAAAATTTTTCTATTAATTGTACGGAGGTCTATTAAACCATTCAAAGTTTGGAAGAAAAATTTTCAATCTTTCCAATAGTGGAAACTCTGTGATAATATTTTTGGTCACTAAGGACCAGATTTGTGTGAATATCACCCAAAATTGTGCTTAAAACATAAAATAACTATAAACTAACTATCTGTAATAATAAAAGGCAATGTCTGTGTGTCGTCTTATACTCTATAGGCTCTGTGTGTTCGTCTTATACTCTATAGCGACAGTGCACCGCGGAGCTACGAAATTTGATTTGGCAATCGGAGATGGGAGGGGGGAGGGGACGACCGACGTGAAAACTGATTTTTAAAATTTGAATTATTTTTTTTTTTTGTTATTTAATGTTTTATGCGATTTCGACCGTTTTTCTCCCTTTTTCTCCACCATCCGAAGTCGTAAAAAAAAAAAAAAAAAAAAAAAAAAAAAAAAAAAAAAAAAGACCGGAAAGAGCAGACAATTGCCAGTAAAAATATATCAATTTCAAATCTCAGGGACAAATTCTAATATTTTTTAAAGATTTTAAAACAAAAGTCACTTTCAGCTCAAATAAACGAACTTTCATTTTTAAATCCTCGCATCGGGAAAAGTACCGACAATTTCGACTAATAATTTAAAATTTTAGAAAGCTCAAAGATCAGGCATTCTTACAAGCACAATCTGGTCAAGAAATAATAAAAAGTAGCCACACAATCCATATTTTAAGGAAGTAATGATTTTCAATTTCTCGGCAAAACCACAAAAGTTCTTGGGAAGTTCACTATGACTTCTTCCCTTGTTTGGGAATGCTACAATGCACTCTGTGAAATTGCTAGCAATAACAATGTCATTCTTTACTGGGTGCCTGGTCATTCGGGCATTCCTGGCAATGAGTTGACAGATGAACTTGCTAGGAAAGGCTCAAGTACTCCTTTTGTGGGCCCTGAGCCGGCCTTGGGTATCCCCAATGACCTTGTTAGAAGAACTGTCTATGACATCTTCAGGAAGCTT
Source organism: Amaurobius ferox (assembly GCA_951213105.1). NCBI lineage: Eukaryota > Metazoa > Arthropoda > Arachnida > Araneae > Amaurobiidae > Amaurobius > Amaurobius ferox. The sequence goes on from OX578146.1 coordinate 12,495,505, forward strand.
CAATGTAAGAACTGGCGTAATACTAAGGGACAAAGGCAAGCGAAAATTCTCAACTGCAATTGCCCTAGTACACGTCAAAAAGAACTTTTCAAGCTCAGCAGAACTGGCATCAGGAGGGCTGTTGGGCTCCTTACTGGGCACTGCACCCTCAAGAGACACCTGAACATTATGGGTGTCACTAAAGATTCGCTTTGCAGAGGCTGCAATTACAGCGAAGAAACTGCTGCTCACATTCTCTGTGAATGTGAGGCTTACTCTGCTCACAGATTCGAACACATTGGTCATCATGCGATTGAACCCTGGGAGCTGAACGACATACCTGTCAAGTGCCTGCTTATTTTCGCATCGGCTACTGGTCTCTTAGAGATCATTCTCTTTTGGGGTGGTACATGTACTTTGGGGTAGTACATTCTCTTTTGGGGTAGTATAGTCGATGTACTGGGCTCTTTTGGAGCCACCCACCTTCATATCATTCATTCATTCAAGCTGCCGCAGCACCAGGATGTGGTGGGGTAGGAAGCTAAGAAAGGAATTTGCTTGGTTTGTAATCATAAATGCAGCTGACCCCTTTGAAAGGTCCATGTGTTAATGACCTTGCTGCTCAGTTCTGTGCGATACGATATTATTCAGTTATTTATTTGCTATTTCTAGTATGCAAATATGACTTTCTAAACAAAAGGCAAAATATACAGTCGATTTCAAGTTGACAGGAGATTCGACGAAATTGAAAAACTCGTCAGATATTGGGAGGGGGAAGGGATTCTGGAGACAAAAGAGAATACATTGAAGAATGGGATTTGTACTGCGAAGTGAACAAAATAAGTTTCCGTGAGCATTAATACGAATTCTCGAGATTTTTAGATTTAATTGAACAATCTGTGATAAAATGTTACGATAATGTTTTAAAGTGTTTAATATTAAAAATTACATTGTTTCAGAAAAATGTCAAATTTCAATAATGAGAAAAGGAACTTTTGATAATTAAAAATCAGTATTTAAATAAAGGTGTATATTTTATGCAAAATAATCCGTCGGAAATCGTGACTTGGATGGGGAGTGGGGGGTGTTAAAGATAATAACATAATTCACGTTCCAACCACAATTCCATATCTACGGCCATCCGTATTTATATCTGGTCTAAAGTTTCGTCTCATTTCGGGGTTCAGAAAGTCAACCGGAAAATATGGTATTTGTTTATAAAATATAATTCCATATAAATCATCTTACCCTGTTAAACTTTGAAAAAAGTCCGGATTTCAGTTTCCGAGGTTACACTGTATAAAACTATTTTTTTTTTAAATAATGCTAAGGTGCACCTTCTCAGGCCCTGAAGTACATGTGTACCAAATTTCATGGTCACATGAACTGAAAGAAAACATCTACTCCAGCAACTAGAGAGTGTAACAGAACCCTGGTCTAAAATATTATATTTATAAACATTAGTTTTAAAGTAAAAATTCGTAAATATTAAAATCTTCAGATTTTTATTACTTCAGATTAACACTAAACATTGACTACTTGAGCAAATTTCAACTTCATGAAGATAAAGAATTTTGTTTTGAAAATCATCTACTGGGTTGAAAGGGGAAATATTTTTCCAAAGCAAGATATGGGGATTTGATAATAGCTTTAGTGAAAACAGGGACTTCTTTTCTAAGCAGATGCCTGTAGGATGTGACTGAATCGGTTTTCTTATCCCCGCTCAAGAACGTTTCCTTTTAAGATGACCTTTCACATATCATTTTGACCACTATGCAATGTGCTTGATGACTGGATCTAATGATTTTTCCTGTAGTACTTTCTCCACAAACTTTACAAAGGGAATTTAAATGAAAAAATATCATTATAATTGAAAGAGATCACATGTACTCCTTCAATAAATTAAAATCGACTTTTTTCAAAGACTTCACAAAAAAAATGTGAATTTTCAAGCTCTTTCAATTTCTTGAAAATGGCCATCAAGTGAATGGCTATTCAAGTACTTTCCCAATTTTCAAACACTTTTTTTTTTAAATTAAGGAGTTTTTAAGGACTTTAGAAGACCTGGTTGTTTGTCAAAAGGGAAAATCCATGTGGAGTTCATTCCAAAATTGCTGTTGCAATTCAGAAAATATGCTATAGGTGTGACTTCTGCCATTACAAAGGCCTTCCTACAAACAAGTTTATCTTTGAATGATAAAGATTGTTTGGGATTTCTATGGTGGAAGGATGAAAAGAGAGAAGAAGTCATCAGACACCAACAGGTAAATTTTGGTCGCTCATTTAATCCATTTTTACTTGAGGCTATTATCTTGTATCACTCAGATAGGCCTTCAGAGGAATTGAAGCAGACAGCTCCCAAGCTGAAGCATTCATTCTATGTAGACAATTGAATGACAGGTTTGGAGTTGTAAGCTGAAGTGGATACATTTGTTAATGAATTGAAAAGATGGATGTCACCATGCCCAGTTTGAACTAAAAGGGTGGGACCCCAAAAGGATACTGACAATAAGAAATGGGTCCGAGGAAAGAGACCAATCTTAACTTTATCTACATTGAAAAGGATGAACTATTTTATAGTGTGAGTACTATATCATTTATTCATGGAAAACTTTGTTACAAAAAGGATCATGCTGATAAGAAGGATCTTGGTGTCAATATCTCAAGGAAATTACTGAAACTGATCCTGCCAAAGACTTGGTGGTTGGGACAAAAAACTATCACAAGAAATTGGTAATGACTGCCATATTTGATTAAAACAGATAAGTTATTAAATGACTGCAAAATTCCCTTTAAAGACTGCAAATTAAGTTTACACATATTTTGTGGTGCAAGCAAAGTAGCTTATGCTGCGTGCATCTTCTTACATGTGTCTTATCGAACAAAATTTCTGCATTCAGAATAATGTTAGAGTCAGAATAATGTTAGAGTTGCAGCTGTCGATCTGTTTCATACTTAAAAAGTGTGTTGACAAACTTTGATGGCGATAATGTGTGTTCTTACTATATAAAGCAAACCAGTTCTGAATACCTATTCCAATACTTTCGTCATACATTAGCATATATGTAGTTAAAGTAAAATGTAAATTTTCAATGCTTTTGCATGAGTGTGCAGTTTTAAAAGGCTGTTATGTAAAACTTATGAATAAAGACATTTAATGATTCAGTAAACTTTGGCCAAAACATCCTGTACATTATATTCTACCGGTTCAGTATATTTGCAAAATGGAAAGTAATTAAAATAATTGTAAAAATACAAAGCAAGAAATAAAATTTTTATTAGTGATAAATATGATAGAAATGAAACTTGCCTTTTCAAAGTTTCGAACTTGTCGTTCTCTAGCCTCTAATTTCTTCTGCAAGTTGTCATTTTCCTAAAATAATAAATGTTTTGTTATTAAACTATTTAAATATTTTCGAAAGCACAATGTATGCCCTTTTCTCTAACAAGTAACTACCAACATTTTATGCAGGAAATGCTTCTGTAAGCTTTAATACTTCACAGTAATTATATCTGCCATCCAGTTTGTCATCTTGTCCTTACTTAAAGTTTCCTGATTTTCCACTGCAAACTAAGCTAAATGATATTGAAAATTTGGGCCCATTTTTGGAAAGGAAAAAAGAGTGGTGAAGATTTACGCTATTGAAATGGTCTAGTATAAAAATCATTCTTAATAACCATATTATACAGAAATAATCCATTTTATTAATAATATACATGAAAAATTATATTTGTATGGAGATTGGTAACAAAAATGGAAACAGAGTCAAATGAGATAAATTCAAAATTTGAACAGCACACTAACTTTCTCTAAGTTACGAAGCTGTCTTTGAAACACATCAGTCTCAGTTTCTTTGGATGTTAACTTATGTTCTAAACTTTTAACTTGTGTCTCTCTACCTTCAAAATTCCTCAGCAAGCTGGCATTTTCCTAAAATAACATATGATTCGTTAATCATACATAGTTGAAAAACATTTAGCACAATGTCATTTAAAAAATAAGTAATAAGTATTACATACTTGCTGCAAAGTATAAAAATCTTTGTCAACTGCAATCAAATTCTTTCGGAAATCCTCCTCTGCAAATATTAAATTGAATATAGTAATCTGGTGATCGACAGTACAGAACTGGTGATCATTTATTACATAGAATGTAAATATGACAGGGTAGATGTTAAGAATTTTTTAGTCAACATCATAGCTATATGTGATAATTATTAGTCTAGTATTAGACAATCGGTTATAAGGAATAAAAGTTTATAACTTATATTGTTACTAAAAAAGTGTAACATATATTGATATTGATTATCTTATTGTGTAAAATGTTAATTAAAAATGATACTTTAAATTTAAATTAAGTAATATTTTAATTAAAATTTCTTATGTTTCTATAGTATGCAATTTTACACATTTTTAAAAGTAAAGTTTGTAAAAAGTCTTACAATAATTGACCAATATTAAAATAATAAATAAATATATAAATAAATTAAATAATTAAAATTAAACTAAATAAAAAAAATGCAAATGTTAACAGCCATTAGCTAAATTTTAAAATCTATTGGTGATTAAAAATTTTTGCAAGGGGTCAAATTATCATTTACCAAATCCAAAATCTATTTCTTGTCGTTAATTTTATGATTCGTTCGCATTTGGCATATGCTTAGCACAAGCCCTGAAGAAGTACAAAATTACATTTAAAACAAATGATAATTTCCTGAACTATCAGAAGTATTTTCCACCGATTACACTCTGGTCTTCATTTACTCAGATGAAATATAAAAATTACAGTATGGCATAAATGAGCCTTTTTATAATCATATTTTCCTTATGCTGCTATAAGAGAAGGAAAACAAGTGGACTTTGCATAACAACTTTGTTCCTGAAACGTAATATTTTGATATTTATATGGATTAATCGGGCTTCTATTCAGTATATTTTTTTGCAGGGTTTCATTTTGTAAAAAATAAATAAATAATACATAAATTTTTTTCTAACTAATCAAACATTTTCATGGCACTTAATTACATTTTACACATAAATTACACTTTTTTGAATAGCTTGATTTGCTAAAATCTAGTGCCCAATATTATAAAATTACTACTTTTTATCCTGTTTAAATTTCTTTCAAAATATATGTAATTCAATTTATTTTAAATTTAAATTCTATATGTTTAAGAAATAGCAATTTATAAAACAATTGCATTATACCCCATTTGTCTTGCACTACTCATTTAACTCATTTTGTTACATTTGACTTGTATTTAAAATCTGGGTGAATTTTATACATTGATTTTAATACTTTGCACTATTTATTTCAGATGCTTGAAAATCGCAATTCTATATGAAGAGTCCATTACTCCTTTTTCAAAAAATTTTCTGTTTCCTTATAAAATGATGTTTTAAAATGTTGTGAAGGTTCAAATTTTTAATCTAGATCATTTTTTTTGCATTTCAAATTTTGTGAAGGTACCCCGCAAATATAAGAGAAATCAAGGTTTCTTTTAAAAAGGTCCCTATTTAAAAGAAATCATTATGCTTTTTAAATTTAAAATAGAATATAAAATGTAAGTATCTGAAAAACTTACTAATTAAATGTGACATAAGTAAAAGATTCTGGAAAAAATAGCCTTTTATTTTCCACGTTATCAATAAATTTGACATATATTGAGCTAAAAAAGTTAATTGAAGGATATAAATATTCACTTACGACGTCGACTTAAATCTTCAACATAGGTACTCCTCCTTGCTCGACGACTATTCAGAAACTGGATTAGATTTGTGTAAAGGGATTCTTGAGATGGAGACTTTATCTTTAATTATAAGTAATAAGTTTACATTTATGAACTTCATTTACATTTTGCATTCAGTCTTATTGAACAAAATAATTAAAACAAATAAAAATCAAAATGATAAAATTCTACATATTTAAGTTTTGATGATAGTTCTGCTCCCAGTAAGGTTTCTGAATTTAATTGGTCGTTTTCCAAAATTTATATTACAATTAGAATCAATTATCTAGCATTGCCCATGTCTTAAAGAAATGCCTGCTACTTAAAAAATACAGATAACTCCACTCAATTTCCAAATTGCCTGTTTTGAACTAAAATCATTCCCATACTCCCCTTTTTTCTATGCACAACCATGCCAATTGTACAACACAAATGTAATATGTCTTCAATAAGTTTATTGATATACCTAAATAAATGCTCGTTTACCGATCATTGAATATACTGAAAGTAAAAAAAAAATAGAAAAAGTTCCTTTATCCTAGAAGTAAAATAAAAAAAAATATTGTAATTTCAGTCAGTTTTAATCCAATTAGAGTCAAATTTTAGTATAATAATCATAGTGACAATATAATATCAAATAAAAACATTAGAACAAAAAATTTTAAATTCATAAAGTTGGAAAACTGATAAATTAAATCTGACAAAAACACCTGCTTTCAACTATTGTTTGAAGTGGCAATAAATTGATAGATTTTGAAGAACATAGCAAGTGTGCATGTGTAGCTGCCATCATAAAAACCAGAGAAAGAATTCTTCTCCTTCTGCCTGCCTCACAACACCTAATTTTCTTTTCGGCATTAATATGTATTTATGGCTCACAGTTTGTACATAGGATGCAAGTTATTTAACAAGGACATAGACTTTGTGTAAGTTAAAGTATGTGAGGTAAAAACTGTAAATCAATCAAATAAAATATTTTGTCTAACTTGAATACAAGTTTCTGAATGAATGTTTCAAATGAATGTTTCTGAACTGACCTCTGGAGTTCATTTGGTATGGTAGATATACCTTCTGATCTTGTGCCCTTAAAAGCTGCAAGTTCTACTACAACAGCCAGACTAATATGTTATGATAGTACTATTGTCTGCTAATGGGATGGACCCTTAAGCAGGCAATTAAAGCAGTAACACTTAAAGACCAAAGTGTTGACCCTCAGCACAAAATCAACTCTGTCCATTTCTTCATTTTGTTTTTAAACAAAAGATTACAACCAGCAGATTTGCTCGATATTTTTGTCTAAATAAAGAACTTATTCAAATTCGCAATATGGCCATTCATCATATTCATATATCTCTAGTATGTTCCCGGAATCTGCTCAGCTGATTTTCATTGTCTTTTTCTTAAATTAAAGGTCTCAACAAGTATATGAGTCCAACATTTATGCCAAAGTCAAGAACACATTCAAATATAACTACGAATAAAGCTACTGTATCAATCCCCAAAATGTTCTCAGATTTGACTGACCAACAATTTTTATGATTTATTTTCATAAACAAAAACCCATTTTTATAAAGTAAGTCTATTTATCATAGCCTGTATTTAGATATGCTACAGAGTGATCGAAAAAATGTGCACATCCAATATAAAAATCATGTAATATACCGAGAATTTGAAATAGCAAAAAATTTTTCAGTTAGGTGGCAGTAATATTATATATCCTCAAAAATATATCAGTATCTGCTGTTTTTAGTACATCAGATGAAAATTACTATTATAGGTCCTTTTTATTAATCAAAGAACATAGCATATTTTCCAGAGTGAAAGAATAATTATTTAGGTCAATATTTCTCTAGCCCAGTGTTTTTCAAAAAGTGTTTCATGACAGTATTCCAGGGGTTCCGCAATGTGATAGTTGCATGTAAATTTTCCTAAGAATAAAAGAAAACTTTAAAAATGCATAATTTGAACCATACGCTATCATAATTAAATTTTAAAAGGGTTCTGCAACCAAAAAAGTATTCAAGTGAGACTGTAGAATTGACAGTTCCATTTGGCGACAAATTGACAAAACATCATCACAATACCATCCCCTAACAAAACACAATTAATTTCATTTATTAAGCACAATTTTATCAATTTCATGACATTTTTATGGATTTACAAATACTTTTAACAATTTGGTGACATTTTACAAATTCGCTAAATGTGTTACTAAGTAGCACAGTTGGACTGACAGACAAATTCTAACGAAATGTTATTTCAGTACTCTTTTCTAACAAAACAAAATAAATTTCACTGATTTGCGTCGTTTTTATTTTCGGTTGGAAAATTTAAAATTTGAAGATAGCAAAGCACGCACTGTCAGAGTCAATAAGTGTTGGCTGGGTCATGAAAGTACACAAGTCTAGTTTTAAAGAAAAACTTCGTTCACTTTATTTGGTGAAAAACACAACTCGGCATATTACACGTACCTGGTAATTTTCCATGCCGTAAAACATCAAAAATATACTATGTACAAAAATTTTTTAGTTGTAAATGACTAGACAGAGATTTCTTGAAGCATTTAGTAGTAAGTTACTATACTACCTCTATCACTTGCGTGTATTTCAGCCACCATCACTTGGCAAAGGGAAACCAAAGGATAGAACATCAGGAAAATCTTTAAAGCGGCTTCCGAACGTTTGTAAGTAAATTTAACGTTCAATACATGCTGGTCCAAACTGACCACATCTGCATCCGTTTCGACTATTCACCGTCGTCAAACGATATTCCGCAGTGCTTCTGTCAAAAAAACATTTCTGTCTGCCTGCATCAGACCATCAGTGTCTATCTCGTCTGACTTCTTCAGACGTCTGATCTCGATCGACTCCGACCTTCACATTTGCTTCAAGAAACCTCTGCCCTATATATCCGAGAATGGACAGTTCCGGAAACGCCCCCGGATATGCAAATCAGATGCGTACGCATTGAGAACTGATTTGCATGAAACCTCATGTTGAAAAACGTCACGGTTCACGCCGGTGAACGGGAAGAGTCGTTCATATTAAATTTGCATAAACGCCCGTTCACAGGAACATGAATCGCGATGTATTGATTATTTCCAACAATCGGCCCCCTCATGCAAATCCTTAAGTCTCAATGCATATGCAAAAGAAAACTTACTCTGAGAAACCAAGGTATATCAATAAACACCAAGGCCCCCAGTATCCTATCAAACATATAATGAAGAAAAAAATGTAAAGTATTATATCATTATTAAATTTAAAATAAAATGCATAAGTACTTATAGCATCTGAAAAATAGTTAAGTATTGTCGACAATATTGTAACAACAACATTTCACATCAAGTAGAAATTTATATACAACACAACTTCAATGCTTAAGTATCAGCATTCAAAAATTGAAATTTTAGTTTAAATTTAATTATAAGTATCCAAAATTTAAGTATAAGCACATTATCATATTAAACAAGTCAACTTTAAAAGATTAAGATTTTGTATAAGCATAGAATTTAAGTTTACTTTAAATTTGAGTATAAACACTATAATTCAAAAAGCTTAAAAAAATTTAGTCTATTAACACAATATAAGTATACATAATTAATACTATTAGACTGCATTGATATACCAAATATTTAAAAATACATGATGCAAGTAATTAGATAATAAAATTCCTTTATCAAAACTTTCAACACATACTTTTTACCAAGTTGAAAAATACAAAATTTTATACACATAAGCTATTATTTAGCATCATGCGGGTCATGGAAAATGGATGTATATACAAAGGTGTAAAGTGAAAAAGATTCAATATCACAAAAATTTATACTCAAGATATACTATCTTATATCAATGAGGTTTAAGATAAACAATAATGTATATATATGACATCTTTTTAAAAAAAAATTCCCAAGTTGTAAATTCAATTTAGTATTTAAAATTTTCTTTAGACTAAACATTTAATCTCAAAAAGTTTTGATTTAGTTTTTAAAAATTTTATTACAAAATTTAAGTATTATTTCCTTAGTCATTGGTTTAGTAAAGTGATCTGCTAAGTTATCTTTACTATTTACAAATTTAACATTAAAAGATTCATTGACTATTAAATTTCTTAGGAAATGATATCTAACATCAATATGCTTAGTTCTGTTGTTTTCAATTGGAGAGTTAGAAAAATTAATGGCTGCTTGGTTGTCGCTAAAAATAACACTGTTACTTTTATTAAAGTTTAACCCAAGTAAATGACATTCTTCTATTATGTTTTGTACCCATACCATTTCCTTAGCGGCTTCAGTTAGTGATACGTATTCAGCTTCCATGGTTGATAAGCTGACACACTTATGTTTAAAGGTACGCCAAGAAATAGGTACATTGTCAATAAAGAGTATCATGCCTCCAAGTGAAACACGGTCATCTCTGTTTGCAGCAAAGTCAGAATCTGAGTAACAATTTAATTTTAACTCCTGAATGTTAGATAAATTCAACATATAGTTTTTAGTCTTTTCAACATATCCTAAAAGTCTTAACAATGCATCCCAATGCTTAATTCCAGGGTTTTCTTGAAATTGAGATAATATATTGATGGCGTAACAAATATCAGGTCTAGTCCGACTAGATATAAAAGCCAAACACCCAATTAAGCTCCTGTAAGGAAAACTTTGCATTTGCTTTATTTCTTCACTTGTCTTTGGACAATCTATTTTACTTAGAATATTCCCTTTAGAAATGGGAAGTGAAGTAACTGGATATTTATACTGTTGAAACATTTGACATACTTTATCTATATACTGACTTTGATGTATAAAAAATTTATTGTCACACTCTTTAAATTCCACGCCTAAAAGTTTTCTAATTTTTCCTAATACCTTGATATCAAATTCTATGCTAAGTAATGAAACAATGTGGTCTATGTCCCTTTGATATTTTGAGAAGAGAATTATGTCATCCACATAGACTAGCATAAGAACTTTGCTATTGTAAATATATGCACAATTACACCATTGAAGTTTTAAAAAATTTAATTCTTTTAATTTGGTGTCAAGTTCATTAAACCATTCTCTTCCACTTTGATGAAGACCGTAAATGGCTTTCTTCAACAAACAAACATAATCAGGCTGTTCCTGATTGACATAACCTTGAGGCTGTTTCATATATACCTTTTGACTCAATTTAGCATAGAGATAGGCAGATTTGATATCTAATTGGAAATGCATCCAGCCAAGCATGCATACGAAAATTGAGAAGAATGCTCTAATTAAGTTGAAGTTAACAACAGGGCTAAAAACTTCATCGTATGATTCTCCCTTTTTCTGACCATACCCCTGGGCTACCAAACGAGCTTTAAACCTCTTGATTTTCCCATTCTCGTCTTTCTTAATGGTGTAGACCCATCTACTGCCTATATGCTTTTGTGAGGTGGATGCAGGAACTAGTTCCCAGACACCCCTCTCTTGCATTACGGCCATTTCTTCATCCATAGCATTACACCATTTTTCGGACTGGGAAGATTTAATAGCAGCGTTGTACCCTTTTGGTATATTTATTTCAATATTGCTTGCTTCTGGTCTGCCTCTGACCCTTTTAAGACCTTTATTTTCCCGAAAATTAAACAGTTGCTGATCAAATTGTATATTCCTTTTATCACAATATTTCTTAACATCATTGTGTGACCTCAGCCTTTTATTATCTCCTTGAGCGTAATAATACACATCGGTTCTACTCCCATCGGGTCTTGGAACCGTCTTTCGCTGCCAAGCAATATCCGAGCAAGGAGTCATACTGGAGTCAGCAGGAGAGTCCGTTTCCTCACTGGATTCAGACGGATCGTCACCAGTGTCTTCACTCTCTCCTGCCCCCCCATCAGACTGCTCTCTCGGATATTCCCCGTCGGAGTATTCTGAAAGGTTATCTCTCGATATCTCTGAGGAGATATTTCTGGGACAAATTGGGTCCAGGATGCCTTCCACTACATCACCCTCATCAAACCTCACATTGCAGGTCTCAATTGTTCGTTTCTCTCCTGACAAAAATATCCTATAGCCCTTAGTTTTAGTAGCATAGCCTACCATCACCCCTTCTGTAGCTTTCATGTCTAACTTCTTTCTGAGCTGACTGGGTTTGCCTACATATGCTCTACAACCAAAGGTTCTAAGATGTTTGACTGAAGGTTTTCTACCACTGTAGAGTTCATGTGGAGTTTTTGTCTTAAATTTGTGACATATTCGATTTTTAGTGTATGCAAAAACACAATATTGCTTCCGCCCAGAATCTGTCATGTAATTTGCTGTCGTTCAACATGGCTCTAACACAGTCAAATGCGGTTAAGTTGAATCGCTCTGATACTCCATTTTGCTGTGGGGTATATGTGTTAGTCCTCTCAGCCTTAATACCGATATCCTTCAGGTAATTTTTGAACTTATCATGGCAGAATTCCATCCCATTATCCGTCCGGATACATAGAATTTTAGTACCTAACTGCCTTTCTTCTCTGGCCTGAAACTCTTTAAAATGTGAAAATACTTCTGACTTCTGTTTCATGAGGTAAACAAAAACTTTTCTACTATAATCAACTGTTATAGTTAAGACATACTTGTTCCCACCATATGAGGCTGTGGGTAAGGGACCACACACATCCATGTGTAACAATTGCAATGGTTTAGTGGACCTTATCCTACCGGTGGGTTTATACGATACTCTCCTAGACTTAGCCAATTTACACGATTTACAATTTAACTTTTTGTATTTAAGCCTAGGAAGTCCGTTTACGGCAGAAACTTTGCTGGTTTGGAGGAGATATTCAGCGTTTATGTGGCAATATCTTTTATGCCAAAGACAGTTTGTACTATTAAGTTCAGTTACTGAACTGCTAGGCTTAGATATTGAACTATTCACATTTCTATTCTGCTTAGTTTTTGTTTTGTCAGATTTAAATTTAGTTTCTTTAAGATTAGGTGCTATTTTTACTTTGTCTATTTTTCTGGAAGCACTAGGATCCCTATCCTTGGATTTCTTATCCTTTTTGTGTTTCTTGTCTCCATCTCGATCCCTATCTTTAGATTGACGGTTTTCTACGTTATGTTGTTCCTGGGTACTATACTTAGGTTTTAAAAAATATAACCCATCCTTTCTTTTTGCATAAAAGAATTTCTCCCCTTTAGGTGTAAAAAACCATAGAACCCCATTAGCTCCATTAAAACTAAAATTTTGTTCCTCAAGAACAGATGCAGCTAATAAATTTCTCCTAAGTTTAGGAGAATACATAACATTTTCCAATTTGATAATACTTTGCTTATCCTTAAATTGGACATACATTTCCACCGTCCCGATAGCCTCAACTGGACTTTCGACATCCCCTACTGCTAGCGACATTGAAGTGCCTTTGCACTCATTAAATTTTGAAAATAACTTAATGTTATTACAGAAATGTCGCGTAGCAGCAGTGTCTACTACCCAGCTGAGTCTATCGCTAGGATCGATTACAGTATTAGCCTCAATCTGTGGAGACCCAAGAAATTCCACAATACTAGATCCATTATTTCTACTGCAATTAGATTTAGTATGACCTAGTTTGTTACACTTAAAACACTTAATTTTACTTTTAGAAATATTTACATTATGACTAGAAGTATTTACATTAGACACATTATGAGATACATTTGGAAGTTTAGACACTTTTACTCTATTTACAAATTTCTTAGAAGTAAAATATGCAGAATTTGAACTCACAGTTTTGGAAAAGTCACTTGCTTGCTGCCTCAGCCGGCTCTCCTCCGCTGCTAGCTCTGCTTGTATTTTGCTGAGCTTGAAGTCCGAGTCATTCCATCGATATATAATTTGAACGATACCTCGGAATTCTTCCGGAAGGTACCGAATCGACTGGAATGCTACATATAGGTCTTCAATGGGGTGTTTCGCGTCTTTAAGCCTCGTCACGGCCTTCCGCAGTCTTGAGCAAAATATGTCAACAGGCTCGTCTGGCTCCGGCCGAACGTCGAAGAACTCATCTAGTAATCTAACCAGGTTGGCTCGGGAAGGCGCTTGAAAATGTTCTTTCAAGGTATTCCATACTTGACTAGGTTCGTCGGTGACGTTTATCAACTCCTTGTATTCCGAGGATAAACTTTGATAAATGATGGCGAGCGCTCGGTCTTTCCTCCGATAAAAATCATCGTAGTCGCGACGACTCGCGGTTGCGTCTTCTTCGATAGGCTTAGCACTTCCATCTACGTGTCCGAAACATCCTTCTCCCTTGAGGACGAATGAGATGTCGGTACGCCAGGTGACGTAGTTGTCCCGCGTCAGCAACTCCGTTCTACTTGCCTCCATGGCCACTCGTAGTTTTGAAGAAGCAGAAGCAAAAGTCCTTGTACACTGTTTACGTTTACACTGTTGCGTTTCGTTGTTCACACGAACTTCAAAATGGTGCCATGCGCGGCCCCCATCTGAACACTGGAACGATTTCTTTAAAGGTACTTGCACTTATGACTCTATTGGGCGTTGAACTGGCCCCGTAACCGTTTCTGTTGCGAAATTTAAAATTTGAAGATAGCAAAGCACGCACTGTCAGAGTCAATAAGTGTTGGCTGGGTCATGAAAGTACACAAGTCCAGTTTTAAAGAAAAACTTCGTTCACTTTATTTGGTGAAAAACACAACTCGGCATATTACACGTACCTGGTAATTTTCCATGCCGTAAAACATCAAAAATATACTATGTACAAAAATTTTTTAGTTGTAAATGACTAGACAGAGATTTCTTGAAGCATTTAGTAGTAAGTTACTATACTACCTCTATCACTTGCGTGTATTTCAGCCACCATCACTTGGCAAAGGGAAACCAAAGGATAGAACATCAGGAAAATCTTTAAAGCGGCTTCCGAACGTTTGTAAGTAAATTTAACGTTCAATACATGCTGGTCCAAACTGACCACATCTGCATCCGTTTCGACTATTCACCGTCGTCAAACGATATTCCGCAGTGCTTCTGTCAAAAAAACATTTCTGTCTGCCTGCATCAGACCATCAGTGTCTATCTCGTCTGACTTCTTCAGACGTCTGATCTCGATCGACTCCGACCTTCACATTTGCTTCAAGAAACCTCTGCCCTATATATCCGAGAATGGACAGTTCCGGAAACGCCCCCGGATATGCAAATCAGATGCGTACGCATTGAGAACTGATTTGCATGAAACCTCATGTTGAAAAACGTCACGGTTCACGCCGGTGAACGGGAAGAGTCGTTCATATTAAATTTGCATAAACGCCCGTTCACAGGAACATGAATCGCGATGTATTGATTATTTCCAACATTTATCAATTTGGCTCTGAAATTGCAGATCTAAAGAATAAAACTTTCTGATCCTGTTTGTATATACTAAATGAAAACACTAAAATTGTATTAGAAGATATATCAGTTCCACTCTTTTCTGTTTCAACAATCGGCTAAATGAATTTATTGGGTAAACACAATATATGAATTTATTACCTAAACACAATATATAAGCTTGAAAACTCCTTGCGAAAATAAATGAAAGTGATGTATGCAGAAAAATCAAACAGTTCATTTATAAAATATATTTTTACATCCATTTATTTATTATTCAAAGAGAAAAAATAGTAATAAATATTAACAAACACATTTAATTTAATTGCGTTGCTGAGTAACATGATATTAGATAGAATCTTTTTTATAAAATGCGAAATTAAATAACCATTTTGATTTCTTTATACTTTTCATTGTTGAGTGAAGCTTGTGAAAAATAAACCATGGAGATAGATTTTCCATTTAAATTCATGTTTCAAACAATTCATGCTTTCAGATAGTGACTAATTAGCGCAAAAATCCTTCACCAAAGTCAGAGATAAAGTTTTAATTCACTATGACGTTTTAATTCACTGTGTTTCAAGCAAACGATTTTCAACCTTTCCGTTTGGATAAACCATGGAGTTAGAGAGTAGAACTCCTAGGAAAGAGTTCCTCTTTTCATTAATATCTCGACAACCCCTGGTTTTAGAAACTCGAACAAAATTTATGGGAAGAGGGGGGGCTGTTTCAAGGCTATCCACGAAATTTCATTAAATTCGATTCAGCCGTTCTCTTGTGATGATGAGACAAACAAAAGTTTCATTTTCTACTAGTATCTCGAGGACCACTGGTCGTAGAAACTCAAATAATGGGACTAAATTTTAAGTGGGGCTATTTCCAGGCTACCCACAAAATTTCATCAAATTCAGTTCAGCTGTTCTCCCGTGATGATGGGACAGACAGACAGACAGACAGACAGATTTTCAATTTTATTTATATAGATTTACTTGCTATTTATAGTATGTAAATATGGCTTTCTAAACAAAAAAGACAAATTATACAGTAGATTTCAAGCTGACAGGAAGTTCGAGGAGAACGAAAAACTTGTCAGATATTGGGAGGGGATTCTGGAGACTAAGCAGAATACATTGAAGAATGAGATTCGTACTACGAAATGAACAAAATAAGTTTCTGTGAATGTTAATATGAATTCTCGAAATTTTTAGATTTTATTGAACAATCTGTGATAAAATTTTACGATAATATTTTAAAGTGTTCAATATTAAAAATTACATTGTTTTAGAAAAATGTGTTTTTCAATAATGATAAAATTTTGATAATAAAAAATCAATATTTAAATAACAATGTATACTTTATGCAAAATAATTCGTCGGGAATCGTGACTTGCATAAGGGGGGGGGGGGGGGGGGGTTAAAGCTAATAACGTAATTCATGCTCCAACCACGAGCTGATCTACGGCCGTCCATATTTACATCAGGTCTAAACTTTCGTCTCATGTCGGGGTTCAAAAAGTCAATAGGAAAATATGGTATTTGTTTATAAAATATAATTCCATATAGATAATCTTATCCTATTATTTTACATCCGTAACTTTGTCATTCTGATAGTTGAAAAGAAAACTTGAAAATTTGGAAAACGTCTGGATTTTGGAGGTTTCCAGATTTTGGATGTCCGAATTTTCGAAGTTGTACTGTACTATATGTATACTGTATCTACAATATGTAGCTATTGTGTCGATACAATATGCATCAAAATCTGTTATATTGATATACAGGAAGTATATTGCATATGTGTTGAAGATCCAGACCGTCCGACTCATCCTGAGGACTTGAGCAATTAGTATTGTATATGTGTCTGTGATGTGATTACAAAAAACTCTTTTGGAGCAATTTTTGGAGCAGTAAATTTCTGGAATTGTAGCAGTTTGTAGCAGGCAATATTTCAAAAATATAGCAGTTTGTAGCAGGAAATTATTCGAAATTGTAGCAGTTTGTAGCAAGAGATTTTTCGACATTGTAGCAGTTCGATGCAAGGTATTTTTTTTTATTTTAACAGTTTGTCCTATATATAACAAGCAAATTCAAGACAATGAAGTTTTAAAAATCTAATTAACAGAATTTAAGTATAAACATTTTAAATTTTCAATTAACTTTTAATAAACTATAATAGCATATAAATTACATTAATAAAAAATGCTTATTTTTTATTAAGAAAATCTATTTTTAATACATATTCTTTAATATAAAAAAACTGCAATAAATAATTTTAGTAAAAATCTATAAAATACTTTAATATTGCAATAAATAACTTTTGAAAAAATATAAAAAAAAAATTGAAAAAATAATTTTACAGATCTAAACAAATTTTATTACATTAAATAATTAGAAAAAAATCTAAATTAAAAAAAAATTGCAATAAAGAATTTTAAAACATATTTTAAAAAATTAAAATAAATAACTTAAGCTCTAAAAATATCTTATTGCAGTAAAATTTTTAAAAAAGATCTAACAAAATGAAATAAAAAATTTTAGGAGAAAAAAAATAATATTTATGAAAAATATATAATTTTAGGAAAGATCTACAAAATTAAAAACTATTTTTCAAAAAGGATACTGGTCTTTTATATTAAGCTAAAAAAAGAAATAACGCAAGAAAAAAAATAAAATCATAAAATTAAAAATACACATAGCGCAATAAAAAAAAAATAATAATAGAAATTCCCCATTAAATCAAAACGGAAATTTTATTAAGGACGAACGGGAGGATTAACGGAAGTTAATCAAGCTAAAGTAAATAAATATTATGCTCAAAACTCTAATAAATTATTAAAAAATTCAGTAAACTTCCATTAATACGGTGTGAAATTCCACGAGATTTGCCTGCTGTCTATATCAAAATTTTAGGTACTACCTACATTTTTAATGATGCTAATTTTAAAAAATAACTTTAGATTTAATTGATACCGTGAATATATGACAGTGTAAAAAAGCCATTCAAAATAACTTGGAAATGTTTTATACATTTTTTTTACATATAGAGTACAACTTGGAAAATAAGGACCAGTCTGGACTTTACCCATTCCGGAATTTTTCGAATTATAGAATTTGGATTTTTTCTATTTTCAAATTTCATAAGAAAATTTTGAAAATTCTGTATCATTGTTCCAAGTGATCTAAATTATAGCATGTTACCCTTCATTTTGAAGGGCTTGAAAAAATATTTCGATTGATACCAAGTTTGATAATGTTCCATTGGGGGGGGGGGGGGGGGGGGGGTTCTTACTCCCCCTCCCCCCGAGGGGACATGTAGCGTCACAAACACAAAAATTGTTTGCGGCTATTTTTCACTACAATTACTGAAACTATTAAATCGCAATCAATTAAGCCATAAATAACCCCTTTTATGCATGGTTATGTTAAATTTTGCCCTATACTGCAATGTTAAGAAAATAAAAATTTTAAAGTTTTTGCTCAAATTAAAAAAAATTCTATTTAGTTCTAGACTTTTCGTTAACAAAGCCGAATATAAAATTTCGTGAAAATCCATTATTATTTGTAGCAGCTATCATGTATACGGGAGATCGACCACAGATGAACATCACTCCAAAAATAATCCAAACGTGTGTTCAGAAGGTCTTAAAACATATGTTGACATCAAAATCTCAAATCAAAAATTTTCGTGAAAACAGTATTTTCTCAATACTATGCATGAGAAAAAAAACACCCAGACGTTTTATTTATTTTCTAGCATCCGTGTTATATAATTATTCCGTACATTGCTATATAATTAGTTCCACTGAAAAGGGAAAACTTTATTAGGAATAGTTAAATAAATGAAAAATAGAGAAGCAGATGAAATAAATAACATCTCTTATAAAATAAAATACCACTCCTCAATGATTCATTACGAATGCAGCTGATGTTGATCCCTTTGAGTGTTAATGACCTTGTTGCTCCATGCTTTGCAATAAACAAATGAGCAAAGTATGCGGCAAATTACAAGCTGGAAGATGCTCCGCTCTAACGAGGTGCTTCTTGATTACATCATTGAAAAATGATAAACCAAACAATCACTGCAAAAGCTTTCTTTCGTCTTCCTGCTCACTATGAGTCGTATGGATAAAAAATCAAGTGATCTGAAACGTTCCGCGCCAATTTCTATGTACACTTTTAAGTGATAAAAATTTGGTTTGGTTCTTTATAAACTAGTTTTGTATTTTTTATTTATTTTTCGGTTCACCTAAGTTGAAAATTCCCTGATGTTTTCAGAATGTTGAATAAAAAACCGATTTTCTCTGACATTTTAATCCACTTTTTAATTCCCGGTTTTCAGAGTGCACACGAACGAACCCTGTGCATGTTTGGCTCCCCTGTGTCTACCGCACTCCAGGAAGGAATCACTTGCTCCTTTTATCCTACATAGATTTTTCAAAATAGATAATCGAAGGAGAGTTTGTTTTTCTTTTTTCTATTCAAGACAACGGTTCCTAAGAGCGTTCTTTGATAAATCCCGCTGTCTGGTAACAATACTCCTGGTGTATGGCGGGTTTATCACGTTCACGTAACATGGTCAAGTACTCGCTGACTCTAGACACCGGGAGAACTGGTTGTAGGGAGTAGTGCCTTAGTCCAAACAAAACAACCCCACAGTTGATAAAAACTTGAGCTGTTTGAAAAGAAAGAAGTCTAATCCTCTGATTTTGCTGGTAGATTGCACTCTTCTGAGAAATTTCTGATTAAATTCTTTCTTTCCGTTCCAAGAATTACGGAGAAAAATTACGTTTTCCGGTATTTTCATGAAATGGCACAGTGTTGGCGCAATTGGCGCAGCAATCACATCACTGATGTGTGCATCAATACAAAATAAAGATATTGTAAAGTCATGCTTCAATACATCCATCACTATATAATACTAAGAATTATAGGGCTATTATATTTGTTAAAAATGTATATGTGTACTTACAACAAACTGTGGGAAATCTGATCCTAAGCTGTATACAGGTGGTGGTAGTACTTCAGTCAAAGGAACTAAAATGGGAAATTATAAAAAATTAATGATATTTCAGAGAAATATGATCACGGACATTAAAATATATATGATTAGAACAAATGAAACAATATATGGGCCCTAAATGAGCACCCGCTACATAAATAATACAGATTCAACACTCAATTTCTGAAATGCCTGTTTTGAATAAAAATTGTTATCACACTCCATTTTTTCCATGCTACGCATAAAACAATACAATTTAACAACAGCTATATAAAAATGTCCTTGATTTCTGAAAAACCCCTGTGCTCTGTATTAAAAGTATGTGATCTCCATAGTAACAGACACATCATGCCAATTATGATGTCATCTTTCGGAGCAAGCATTTGAATGGAAAATCACAACTTTATAATGCTACTTATAAATTCATAAAAAATTCAAAAATACAGTAAATACATTTTTTATTACAGAGTTCCCACACCTCAAGCAGAAAAAGAAATAAGGCCTTTTCAAGGCAATATCTTCTTTTTATAAGGCTACTTAGAACTTAGCAATACAATTAAAGAAAAGTTAAACAAATATACATTAGAGAGAGAAAAAATGAAAGTATTATTAAATAAGTATTTTTAAAGAATATTGAATACATTCTTCTATAAACACCCTTTTAAATATATTTTTCTATACTAAACAGAAATAAATAGTATGGATACACATCAACTAATTAAACTTTAAAATCAAAGACAACCAAAAATAAGTTTAAAAGTCCTTTATAATAAAATCCCTCTTCCTTGAAGTACAAAATTACACAGCCAAAGTGCTTTCGGGCATCACAATGCCCTTCATCAGTGCCGCCCACTGATATGAAGGGCATTGTGATGCCCGAAAGCACTTTGGCTATGTAATTTTATAAGCTGAGGAAGGGAGATTTTATTTAAAGGACTTTTAAACTTATTTTTGGTAGTCTTCGATTTTAAAATTTAAACAGAAATAAATAACACTTCTTTTTTATTTATGTCTTCTAGCTCAGTTTCCTTTTCTTTGACCGATCGGGAAAGGCGAATGGCGTAGCATGGAAAATCAGCCACTTACTGAAAGATGAGTCATGAGTTCGTCACACACACCGCAATTATTTGCACAAATATTCAAGATGGACAAAAGAAATAGATGAATTAAAAAATAGGGCCATTTTAAGGTCTTTCAATAAAAAATCAGGCCTTTTTAAGGGCCCTTAAAAACAAAATGAAAAATCAGGCCCTTTTAAGGGTTTCTCAAGGTCCATGGGAACCCTTTATTAGAATGCAAAGACATCATTCTGTATTTATACAAAAATTTAGAATCTTGCGCATCTTCAAATACATAGAAAATTATGATCATTAGAAATAGGGTTATGATCATTGGCTAAAACCCCTTGGATATACTCTTATTAGGGTTGTAAGGATCTTCAGTGTGGATGCAGAGCCATCTTGAAACAGTACACTTAAGTTTATCACAGTAAACATTATATACTGTGAAGATCTTGTAACATGAATAAATAAAAAGGGTCACAAGCAAATAGCTTGAGAACCACTGGTGTTCAGTGTTTGCAATCAAAATCTCCATATGCCTGCCATGGATTACAAAAGCTGAATTGACATGAAGGTTTGGATGAATAACCAGAAGCAAAATGGATGGGCAGCAACTAGTAACTTTCACTGGCAAGTATATACTTCAGTAAAATAGTACCCTCTGTTCATAACAGATATAGTTTTTAAGTACATACCTCCTTGTTCTTTTGCTTTCTTGATTGCTGCCCTATATATGTTGCCACGTCCTGACTTCAGACTAAGCACAGGAGTAGAGACAGGAGTAGGACGTGCAATAAGTACCTCCTGTGTCACTTCAGCAAACTGCATTACATTCTGAAATAAAATGTTATTCACACTTTTAATATACATTTAAACAGATCTAAGGTACAAAAGCCTCATGCCTTTCTGAACATAAAAATAAAAATATTTGGAAATTCTAATTAAATTTATAATAAAATTAGATGTGAGCTGTAACCAGAACAGTCAAGTCTATTTATAATAAGCCTGAATATAGTGAACTATTGGTTATTACAATTTTATTACCATTCCCTTGGACAATGATATTTGGGTGAATTCAATTTCAAACTCTCTGATTTTCTTTATAATGAAATTCAATCTAAGGTCTCCCTGGGTAAATATGCCAAGGGGATACTGACATTTCATGTAATTAACAAGGGATCTAATAAATGACATTACTGCTTCTGTAGTAAGGATTTTTCAGCTCTCTAAGTCACAAAACAATGTGGGAATTTATTTTTTTTATTCATAGACATGATTATTGTGAAGAGATATTGTGATTATGTGCTGATTGGATGCGAGACTTCGAGATAAATCTTTTTGTGTCGAAGCTATATATTAAAAAGTTCTTTGTACAGTACATAAACTTGTAATACATTTCATGTATTTTCAAAATGCAGTAAGAGATTGTGAACATGCTCATGGTGTAGTTTGTAGTTTAAAAAATAATGTGTAGTAAGAAAACTAGGGTAAAAATGCCAATTATTGATTATGTTACTTTATCAAAGTTATGCATTATTGATTTTGTTTTTGTCTAGAATAATGTTGTTAGGATAACATTTTGAATATAAAAAAGCATTTAGGAAGGAAGGTCTGTGGGGAATATGTTCATAAAATTTGTATGAGTATGGCACACACACACACACACACACACAAATGTAAATCCTAAATGTTACCAATTTTTATATTTCAAATGGGGAAAATAATAAATGATTAAATAGATGGAAAAAGTGTTCTCTACAAAAAATTGAAGGTTTGTTGTTCAATAGCATCTATAACAAATACTAAATTAAATGTAAATGCAAATTATGAGCGAACAGGGTTTAAAATGAGTGGTCATTAGTCATATTTTGTACTTATAATATTTTATTTTGACGATTGAAATTTTAGACAGTCGTCATTTTTTACACTTAACTCCCCCCCTCCCCATTTTTTTTGCATGTATAATGCGAATTTCGTATTTCGTCTGATCAACAATTTATTTTGGAGTGGAACAAAGGCAGAGCCATTAATAAAAGGTAATTCATTTTGTGAGCTGTATAACTAACATACGAGGCATGTTTTTTATGTAAGTACCGTTTTGCGATTCCGCCGCCGCAGCGCTACGGTCGGCGTTCCGCGCATGCGCGCTGGTTACCTACATCTCTTGTCTACGCACTGACGCCATTACAGTCTGATTCTTCATTGTATACGTTGTTTACTGAGTGTTTAAGATGCCTCCGACAATCGTGAGTCCCGCCGATTGTGAAGTACGGGCTGTTATACGATTTCTTAGTGCTAAAGGCGTAAAACCGATCGATATTCATCGTGAGATCTGTGAAGTTTACGGACAAAACATTATGAGTGATGGAATGGTAAGGAAATGGGTGAGAGCATTTAAAGATGGCCGCACAAATGTGCATGATGAAGAACGGAGTGGGCGTCCTTCGGTCTTTAATGAAGATTTGGTGCAGAAAGTGGAAGAAAAGGTGAGAGAAAACAGACGCTTTACAATTTCATCAATGTGCAACTGGTTTCCTCAATATTCTCGTAGTGTTTTGTATCGCATTGTGACCGAGAACTTGAATTACCGGAAATTGTGTTCACGTTGGGTTACAAAAATGTTGACGGATTTGCACAAAACCCAACGTTTAGGCAGTGCATTGACTTTCCTTGAGCGGTACCACAATGAAGGTGAAGATTTTTTAGACCAAATTGTTACTGGTGACGAAACATGGGTGGCCTACGTCACACCAGAATCAAAACAACAATCCATGGAATGGCGACATTCATCATCACCCAAAAGAGTGAAGTTTAAGCAAACAATTTCTGCCCGGAAAATCATCTGCACAGTTTTTTGGGACAAAAAAGGAGTATTGCTAGTGGAGTTTCTGCCTCGTAATGAGACAATCAATGCAGCGTCTTATTGTGAGACATTGAACAATCTGCGTCGTGCAATCCAGAACAAAAGACGTGGCAAGTTGAGTAAGGGTATCGTTTTGCTGCATGACAATGCCCGTCCACATGTGGCTAATCGGACCAAAGATCTCATCAAATCTTTTAAATGGGAAACTCTTTTAATGGGGTCAGCGTCTTCAAGACGATAACGAAGTCAAAACAGTTGTGATACAGTGGTTAACAAGTCAGGCGGCAGAATTTTATGAGGAGGGTATTCAAAAACTGGTGCCACGTTATGACAAGTGCCTCAATATTCACGGAAATTATGTAGAAAAGTAGATTAAGGTACAGGCTTTCATGTAGAAATAAAATTATTGCGATATCTTTGCATGTCTTTTTTTAATTCCAAAACGGTACTTACTTAAAAAACATGCCTCGTAAAATAAATAATTTCAAAATTGTATTCAAGCAGAACATTTTGGCAATTACGAAAAAATGGTAATGTGCCATTAGTGTATTTTTACTCCTAATTTCTAACCCTAATAATAAATCCCCAAAGAATAATAATAAATCTTAAACGAACTTGAAAATGTGAAAACAAAAGTCTCTGCTTGAGATATTACCGATGGCAACATAGTTTCAAAAACATATGAGTACATGCTTTAGTTACAGGAAAAATTTTAGTACTTGCTTCTAGCTTAAATATCTCCTGAACCATGAGATGGATTTGGATTTTTTCCCAAAAGCAATGAGTCTAAATTCAAGAAATATTCTGGTGTAGGTTAATTCCACATAGAAGTCTAATTTTTGCCCAAAAATAAATTAGAAGAAATGCATGATTAGCTAACTAGAAATATATATTTTTATGATTTAATTAAACACATAATAAAATATCCATGTGTATTAGTAAAAAACTTTAGATTTCATATAACAATATCATAGAATAAAAATACACTACAAATATAACAGACATCATAAGAAATTGATACTGTTGCATCAGTTACAGAAACATGTTACATCAGATACAAAATATATTGTAATTTTTTAAATTATTGTTGACAACTAAAATATAAATAGGTATGCATTTAATCTATTAATTATTTAGTATTGTTTATAAGCAAAAAATACCATTCTAGCTTTAACATTTTGATAATATTTAACTTTTTACTGAATCAGCAATTACATTTTGCCTAATTGCATTATGTCAGTTACACAATTTTAAAATGAAATTACAGAGGTGTATTCATTTCAAGAATTTTTAGTTTTTAAAGTTGCTATATGATAGCCATAGATAAGTAAATGTTTCCTGGTATAAAGAAGCCACAAATCTTGTATTGATTTTTACGTCAGTTACAATGGAACGGACCTGTAAGTAATCATCCTACAGTAAAGTGCAAGCAAACAATAATTAGGAACTTGTTTCTGTCTGTTATGACCACTTATAACATCAGAAATGTCCAACTGATTTTCATATTTTTTTATCGATTTGATCAGGTCTAACAAGGAGTTGGATTATGGTTAAAAATGTTTCAGATCTTAAATTGATTTAATATATAAAAGTGAAAATTACAAAATATGCTTCCATGTTAAATATCTCCTGAAATACACAACCTAATTGGGTGAAGCGTTTGAAAGCAATGAAACTGGATCCAGGTAATGCTTTAATATAAATTTTATCCTCCCATATCTCACCGCTGTATGACGGGAGTTAAAACTTTTGTTTTGGCAGTCTGTGATGCTCACTTTCGAAATAAATTCACTAATTCGAAAACAGCCTCACCTATTTATATCTTTTTTTTAACTGGTGTGTTAAACTTTAATAAGGAGCACCTTTGTGTCTAAAATATTTCGGATTTTATATCATGTTAATTTTCAGTAGTATCTCATATGAAGCTGGATATTTCAGCTAGTTAATAATAACATTTCCTCACACTTTTTAACACTTTACAACATAGATGAAAAATGTTTATGACTTTATTCATTCTGTCTGTCTGTCTGCCCGTTCGCATGATAACTGCTGTAAAAATGACTTTATCAAAATGAAATTTTAGTATGTTGTTCAGACGGTCTGTGGGACATATGGGAATATAAATGAATAATATCACCCAATTGGTTTTGGACTGAAAAGAGGTTGAAAAAATGAAACAAATTGAACCCTATGGGGCCTAATTTTTCAAACATTTTTTAAGCAAATTTAAAATTCATAAATTGCTTCGAAAGTTTTAGGAAATATTCAAATTACCCCATAAAAAATATGAAAAAAATTTCAGCAAAATATATTTGGCAGTTTTTTAAATAAAAATTAAAATAATAATTACACCGATATTATATGAAGACATCACGTCACCCACTTCAAAATAAAATATGGCATCCATCGTGTGTCAAAATCGTGATTTTTAAAGTTCTTTACAATTTATATTTAGTGTGGTATCCATCCTAAAACAATTTTATTTGTGCTTAATTTCTGTGGATCTATATTCTGAAACAATGCAATTACAATATATTTGAGTTTAACTTTGATTATTTCTACAACGAAGCAATTTTCACTTATGGAAAATGTAAATACATCAAGATGTAGGATGAGTTGTATAAAAATTGCCGAATTTCTCTAACACAAAATTATTTAGCTCCAGAGTTTGCAATATAGCTTATATGAATGAAACATTCATTGATTCTACATAGAGAAGCAGACGATTTTATAGCAGGTTTTTTCGATGAAGTTTTAAGCATAAAGTTAAATTACTTTTACGTCCATGGTTTTAAGTTTTTAAGTAAAATAAATTATTGTAGTATTGTGATGAATAAAAGCATATGAATGAAACATTTACTGCTTTTACATAGAGAGCCAGACAATTTATATTTCAATAAAGTCATTTGAATAAAGTTCATTTTTTCGATGATATTTAAAATTTTCAAATATAATAAATTATTGTAGTACTGTGATAATTTAAAAAATATTACCGTTGAATGTATCGCATTTTAGAGATGTTTAAATAAAATTGCATTGCAGTTGGAAAGTGTTTCATAATCAATGCTTTATGCATGATTGATCTTTCTTGTTATGATTTACCTTAATTGCAAAACATTTTGCAAACAATTACCTTAATTGCAAACAATTGCACAGAATTTTTCCTACATAAAGCCCCACTGGTTATTAACATTTACATACATATTCCCAAGATAAAATATTTAAAAAACTATCTTTCTTCACAGTACAAAAAGATAATTGAAAAAACATACTATAGTTTCATTATAATAATCAGCATGGGGATTGGCACAAACTATCATTCTAATCTTGCCTTCTCCTTCAAAGAATGATTTGAAGAGATGGGTCAGCTTGCTCTCACGGTATGGCACAATCTAAAATAAAAAAGTAAAGGTCAAAGTAAGCATATAAAATCAAAGTAGCCTTTTCATTTGTAAAGTAGATTTTTATACCAAGAAGTCAAAAGTGCCAAACTGTGATGTAGATGGTTGTTCAGGTGTGCCAGACCAAAATTAAATGGAAAGAAAAACCAATATCACACAAATAAAGTTCATTGGGAGCAAACACACGAGTAAAACCTGTGATTACGAAACAACCTGTAAATCCAGAAGTGCATTGCGTTAAGATAGCAGAAAGTTCCTTACAGTAAAGTCTACATCACATAACCTAGAACTACTTATGGCTGATCTCAGGAGACCAATTGACCTGCCACCATAACAAAATTAACTAAGTAACTTGAGTATATCGTATACAAAAAATACACAGGTGTAAGAGACCAGTCACCTAAAGCAGCTCATATCTTCAGATGAGTCAGGCGGCCTGAGCTTTCAATAGGTGTGAAAGAATCAAAATACAAGGCATAGAAAACTTTGACATGTCTTCACTTCAATATTACGTGATTATTTGTTAATACGCACTTTGAAAATGGACAATTTCGGTCTATTTTTTTATTTCTTTATTCAATTCGAAATGTTTCAAAATGAAGAAAAGCATAAAAATTTTTATTCTCCGAGCCGTATTTATCTTTTTATTTGCAATCAAAGTTCGCCTTTCTGATTTTTGCGGGAAAATGATCCAATTTGGCACGAATGGGATGTGACGTCACAAGGCTCTAGTCGTTCTCATCACGCGAATCTGTGAATGTGTGCTTACATTCAAAAAGTTCTGTTTATTATATCTAATAAGTATTGCATAGTTCCAATGTGCACTTCTACTAGTATAACATCGCCAAATAAAATCTTTATATCTGTGCCTAAAAATGATGTTGTTCGTAAAAAATGGTGTCAAGCAATGAAGCGAAATACTAAACAAAATCCACCACTGTCATTAAAGACAACTCATTTTGTATGTGAAGATCATTTTGAAGTAAGTTACATTTATGTTATTTTTTATATTAGTATTTCATATTTGAAAATTAAGCTCTTTTAAACAAAAATTTTAATTATATTTAAGGTGTCATTTACATCTTAATCACATAGCTTCTTAATTTTACAATTTAACATTCCATCATAGTCTTTTTTGTAAGACAGGATGTCATTAGGTGATGATCAATGCCAATAAGATGTTATAATTAGAAATTCAAAGTCCCCTTGATTCAAAATTATGCAAATTAATTCATGTGTCACTTAGAAACATCATATTTTGTTTTATCTACTGATATTCATATATTACACTTATAACCCGATTTACACGGCACTTGTTTTACACGATTTCGCTTTTACATGGTTTATAAATTAACAAATTTAAAAAAATTGATAAAAATGTATATTCTGCTCCATATACGCCTATACAAAGATAGGATAACATTTTTGCATTTTATTCCTTTGGTAACACTGATAAAAACAACAGGGGATTCCCGGTGTTGTAAAATATATACATTTAGGGGAATCCCCGTATGTATTTCACAACAGTAAAGCTATCTGGTTCATGCAAGTACATAGTGCAGAAACATTTTAGCAGCAAAGCTTATATTATTGTGCGTTTATCTTTTGAACCGGTAAGTTTTCAACATTTATAGTTTTTCTTGTATCTTTATAGTTTGCGTAAATTTGTTAAGGTTCTATAATGTCAAAGGACTTGAAGGAAAATCAAATGAAAAGTTATTTCTTTAGAAACTAAAATTCAAATATTAGACCGTCTACATAATAGAGAAAGAGTAACGGATGTTACTAAATTTTACTTCATGAATGAAGCCACAATAAGGACAATAAGAAAAAATGAAAACTCCATTAGAAAAAGTGTAGCAGCTGGAACCTGCAGCAGTATGAGTATGACTTCATATGTTAGAGATGTTACAATGGAAAATATGGAAAAAGCCTTAGTGATATGGATAGAAGACCAAACTCAAAAGCGAATCCTAATCGATACCAATGCTGTTACAAATAAAGCTTTGAAAATTTATCAATCACTTAAGAATCAGTCGCCGTCGACTTCGTCCGATGAAAAGAAGGTATCTTTTTCCACAAGCCATGGGTGGTTCGAGAGATTCAAACAAAAACATTTTTTACATAATCTGAGAATGAAAGGTGAAAGTGCATCTGCTGATTCGGATGCAGCACAACAATATCCAGCAAAACTTGCTAAAATCATTGCTGCTAACTCCTACACTTCAGATCAGGTTTTCAATGCTGACGAGTCAGGATTATTCTGGAAAAAAATGCCGGAAAGAACCTTTATAGCCAAAGTTCACAAATCAGCTAGTGGTCATAAAGTAGCGAAAAGCCGTATAGCAATTCCTTTCTGTTGCAATGCTTCTGGCGATTATATGATGAAACCATTGGTGATTAACAAATCAATATCACCACGATCATTCAAAGGAATAAATATCAAAAACCTTCACGTCTATTGGATGGTTAATAGAAAAGCATGGGTCACTGCCATAGCTTTCAATGAATGGCTCCATAACTTCTTTGTTCCAGATGTCAAAAATTATTTAGCTAAAAAGGGATTGCCTTTTAAGGCTCTTCTATTAATTGATAATATACCAGGTCATCCTCCAGATTTACAACACGAAAATGTAAAAGTTGTTTTTTTAACAAATAATACAACTTCCTTATTACAGCCGTTAGATCAAGGGATAATTTCGACTTTTAAAGCACTGTACATCAAGCAAACTTTCAGGTATATCTTAGAACAAATGGAGAATGATGAATCTCTTACTCTGATGGATGCTTGGAAGAAATTTACAATTTTAGATTGTGTTAAGCATGTTGGACTGTCATACACTCAGATCAAAAAATCAACGATCAACGCCTGCTGGAAAGCAATATGGCCGAATGTTGTTGAAAGTGGAAATTATAAATCACCAATACAGCATGAATATTCTCAGATCACTGAGTTGTCCCATACTATAGGAGGAGTAGGTTTTGAAGATTTAGCTCAGGCAGATATTGAAGAAATAATGGCTGATGAAGAATTGAATGAAGATGATTTAATTAACATGATTCGTGAAACAAACAAACATGACGAAGACAATGATTCTGATGAAGAGCAATCTGAACCAGTTGCGTTCACAGCAAGAATCATAAGCGTAGGACTTGATTTGGGAAGAAAATTGGGCAACCATTTCTTACAATATGACACAAATGTTGATCGAGCTCTCAGATTCCAGCGAGACCTTCGTAAATGCTTAAATCAATATGAAGAGGTCTATAAAGATTCAGCAAAAAAACCTACGCAATTGTTAATTACTGATTTCATGACAAAGTCTTGTCAACCCGAGATCTTGCCTAATTCGTCAACCATTGAGCCAGAATCGCATCAAGAAAGCTCAAGTGATGAAAGTGACATCATACCTATCAGAAAGAAAAGACTGATAATACATGAAGGGTCTTTTTGTTTTTTGTTCTTTGTTCCTAATGTAAAATAAATTAAATATATTATATTACTACATTCATATGTTTGTTGTTTTATAAACTAAGTATAATTTCAAGTTTTCTAAGATGTCTTACTTTTGTTTTACTTAAATAAATGACTGAATCATGCACATTTTGGGGTTATTTTCGTTTTACACGATTTTACTTAGCAAAATCCAAGATTTTAATTTACACGGTCTTGTGCAGAACCTATCTTCCGTGTAAATCGGGGGACAGGTGTATATATTTATTCGTGCAATTTCATAGGTAATAAAATTATTTTTATAGTTTAATAGAAAATATGCAACACAGATTAAATTTTAGAGGGTTGACTACTAATGGTACATAATAATCTCTGACTTGTATTTGATGTTGATTTTAGTGTTTAAAGTTAGAGTAATGAAAAAGAAAAGAAAAATGAAGGAGTGTATAGATAATAAATCAGTGTCTGTATAATCAAATTTTTAAAGCCTTCGTATGAGAAGTTTTTACTATGATTTATTAAACTTAGAAAATTCTTAAGAGTGTGCACTACTGGCTCGACACTCAATATTTTGTTTTGGTATTACAAGTGAACTTAAACCCAGATGTGGATTATTGACATCCCCAAAGTGGATTATTGACATCATCCGATGTTTATTTTGTGATGTTCACACTGAATATTTGAATTTTCTTAAATTCAGGTAAATATAAAACGATGGAGATAAAGGTAAAGAGTTAAAATTTCATATTAAGAAAATGCTAATATCGTTTCAGTCAATAATTCTGGTGGCGCTGGGGTAAGTTAAGTAGTCCTGCATTGTATGCAGTTCAATGGCGAAATATCTGAAATATTTATTTAAACTGCCAATTTTGTAAAAATAAATTATTGGCTCAATACAAAGTAAAACTGAAATAATAAAGAATATTTCTACGTATTCAAAATTATTTAACCTTTCAATTTATTTTTATCTCCAAATAGTATGTACTATATCCTACAATGAAAAAATACTGGTTAATTATACTCATAATTAGAGAACCCTTAATTTAAAAATAAACAGAAATAAATATACTAAATACCACGCCTTTCTTTTGTGCCATATAGCAATAGAGGCTACTTTCTTAATACTAATGACAACTAGATATAATTCTCAAAGCATTGTGGCATTTCCAAGCATTTCATCCATAGGAGTTTTATCGCCTCCTTTTAAAAACTCCATGCACAAAACACTTTGTTCCGAAAAGATGTTCCATGCTTTGGAACAACTTGTTTATGAACCCATTTTCACACTTACTGAATAGTAAACAATGTCTTGCACTGCCTTCATCAAAACTGAATATATAAATAAGTAAAGCTTAGTTGGTTACCATATTTCTAATGACCAATATGTCTTAGGCATTTAAAAATTAATTTAGGGCATTGTTTTTCAACTGCTAATTTAAGAAATTTTGACTACATTTTTTTAAAGGTGAAATTTTTTTTTTTACTTGATATAAATATGTATTTTGAGCATGTAACATTTTCATATAATAATAGAGATTCGATGTAAGCACCTTTTATACTGAACAGTTTACTATACTAGTAAAAAATGTACCCAGTGTTGCCAAGGATTATTTTTTAAGTAGGGTTTGAAAAATTGATTTCATTCTATTCAATTTTTCAAAAGGTATAGTCGTGCTCTGCCCACTTTTTAGCAATAAATTTTTAAAGCAAATAAACACAATTTACATGTACAAACTAAACACCTATTAAATTACGCCCTCACTGATAAGCTTGAACTATAAGCTATCTTACAGGAAGGCGTGGCTATTTCTTCCCCTATTTTCAATCCTTTATAAACAACGTAATGACAGACAATGATTGGATATGGGATGTGACTTTTCATGAATGAAAATTTCTTGTGCAAGGCGAATGGATCTGCCATTTGGTGTCAAACATGGTTCTATTAATTAATCTTTACAGAAAAAAGTCATATATAATACTAAAAAATGTGAATCATTTTCCACGAATAACATGACATTCGCCCAAATTTAAACAATATCAAGACAAGGGAAGACACTAATAATGACCTTTTGGGGGGGGGGGGGGGGGCAAACAGTTTTAGTCACAAAGAAAAAAAATGTAAAACTGCTTTTAATGTAATTAAATATAAAAAACTGCTTAATTTGTAAATAAAATATTATATTTAGAATCTTCATGAAACATATATAGCTAAAATGCTCTTACACATAAAACATTTATTCAATAAAAAATTAAGCATATAAATTCAAATGTTTTTCTTTAATTTCCAGAAAAAACTCAAGAAAAGGGGTAAATCTTACCAATCAACTTTTACACCACGAGATTCAGCTGTCACAAAATCCATATTGTTTTTAAAATACAGAACCATCATGATAGAACCAATCTTGGGCAAATTGTCTGATTGCCCTTTAACAAAATGTGAATCCATGTTTACAGTAAAATAAAATAAGGAACAAACTCAAGCAGACCAAGAACAAATGGGTAAAATAATTATAAACAAATTGTAAACAAAATTAAACGCCAACTACTTGCAAATATCTCAATAGAAATAGCACATAGTAGAATGTTGCATCACAGGTCGTTCGGGCCGCGTGACGTCACAGCCAATCACTGGTTGTTTTGTCTTTGAGAAGATTTGGGGTTTTTCATTTCTTGATATTTAAATAAATAATTATTTTAAGAAATTTTCCCTTGGATATTTGAAATCAGAAAAAAATTCTCTATAAATATATATTGGTTTTAAGAGCTTTTAAAAAAAAATCGGAATTGTCCATTCCATTATCACACAAATTTAAATTATGACATAAACAATATAAAACTAATATTTCTTATGGAGGAGAGCTTTGTAGATTAAAGTAAAGGCAATACCTAAACAAGAAGTCATTATATTCTTAAGTTCTGTTACTGAACTCACACAATTCTGAATAAACTCCTCCTAAACTTAAATCCACTAAAATAATTCAAGATAACTATTTACAGTCCAAATGACATTTAACCTTTGAAAACCTAAATTATCCATACATCAGGTGGTGCAGGAAGAAATGTTTGCATACAAACAGAAACTTTTGATGACTGAAATTTTTTTGGAAAGTTACCTGTAACATGAATGCACATTTTGTTGAACAGGAACAAGATAATGAGCCTCAGACAGATGCTAACAAAGATATAGAATGCTGGAACTCTGAAGTCGAGACTCTAATACACACAGGCCAATCCAGGTTCCATAAGGGAAAAGATCCGATGATATAATATTATCATAGACTGGAGAAGGTGCACATCTATTATGAGTACCGATGATATATTATCATAGACTAGAGGGGGTGCATATCCATTATGAGTAATTAAAATTTAATCAAATCAAAGAGAGCTTTAGATAAAGAATGAGAAGACAGAACATTTCAGTCCATGGAATAGATTTCCAATTTTTAGAAATTTTTAGTGTCAGGAAGCACCAACCTTTCGATCTCACCATTCAAATCACTCTCCCAGAAGCACACACATCCAATTATCATGTGCACTCCCACATCTGCGCTTACTGGCTGAGCATAAAATATTCCAAACGTACTTTCAGACCAGCAATTAAAATATTTTTTTAACTCCTCATATCTCATTTGAGGATGTTCACACTGTGGCAAAACGAGTCATATTACCTTACATCATTCAAAAATCTCCATCTGCGAGGCACCAGTCTAAGAACGATTTTCGGAAGAGAATAAAATAAATACCAACAGAGCTGAAAAAAGGAATACTTGCACATTAAAGCTGTAAATAAAAAAGAACTTCTTCATGGAAATAAATCAAATTCTTACAAATTTAACAAGGAGGCTGAAACTTGATGCGATACTCCCTTCCTCTTGAACACAAAAAATGTTTCCTTAAAAGATATATTAGGATCTTGTACGAGCATCGCTACCGTGAATATTGAAGGTCAGCAATTTTGAAAAAATAAAATGTTGAAAAAAAGGCAATGCATAAGCATCCACACTACCACAAACCTGAGAAATCTGAATGTATGGCCAGTACAACCATCACACACAGGGAAAAGTTCAAAAGACAGCCTACAAGATGACACAAGTTATCCTACTTCAGAAAGGATCCTTTACAAAAAAAATATAACACATAAATACACTTAACAACACCTCACATGAAACAGCCCTACAAACATTGAAGATACCACAACACTGCATGATAATGCCAGAACACACCTGTATGACAAAGAAAAATCTTCAATTGCAAGAAAAATTAAATGAAGACACTATTATATAACACAACTTATTTGCAAAAGAAGTTCACACAAAACACACATTGTTATCAGAAAAAGTCTTTGATTAAACACAATTTACTTTCAAAGATATCCAAGTGAATTAATTAAATTAATTCAGGACAAAATGAGAAATTATTAAAATAATGGTGATATTATACTTAGAATTAAGATATGAAAATAAAAAATGATGATATTATGAAATTTTTATGAAACTGTAAGCATGAGCCTTATGTTAAGACTCCCATATAATATTACTTGTAACAATTTACAAGAACTTTAAATATTCAGGAATTATTTATTATATTTTAACATATAAAGATTATATATATGTTTCACATTTAATTAAGTATGACCTGAGAGAGGGAGTATCCTCAGGAAGTTAGTTATGGATTAAAATAAAGTAGTAATCAATAGCTAAAAGTAAAATGTAAAGAAATTTTCAGGTCAAAATCATCTCGCTCAGGCTCAAAGACACATTTGAGAATTAATTGAAATTAAATTATTCGAGATTTTTCATTTGAAATTAAATATCCCTGAACTAATAATTATTTGGATTCCTTCATTTAAATTTGCCACATTTCAGTATTGAAATTAATTTAAGATTTGTAACAGATCAAGATAAAGATTAATTAGACACAAACAATAAAACAATTTAAATATAGTACATGAAAACAAGAATTAATAAATTTGCATATGAATAAAAATATTATGAATTTCTGTGAGATTTTATGTTTATAGTGCTATTATTTGTTATTTAATTCTAATATGATCTTAGATTGTATGGTGTTTTAGTGCCTCTATTTGTCTTGTTCAACGTGCGTTTTATGTGTATTGCTGTTTTAGACTATAGAAGACATCGTGAAATCATCTGCTAATGTGCCAGATCCACGTATCAAGTTGTATGTATGTAGTGCATCTATTAATAGAGTAGAAACTTTATCTTTGTTGTAGAGAACAGTTCTTTTTGTAAATAAATCTATCTCAACTGCTACTAGTATTTTAATCAAATGATGAAGGTTGTTGATTTCTAGCAGCAGGAACACTTTGTTGATTTCTAGGGACAGGAGAACTTATTGGTGATGGATTATTGAATCTAACTTTTTTCACAGATTTATTATTATTTGATGATTTAGAAGACAATGGTCAGTCATGACATGTCAAGGAATTCTGTGCTGAACAATAAATTTCTCTTAAGCACTCAAATACATCCTCCGTTGTTATTGATGCAAGAGGGTGAGCTTTGGGCCCAACGAGTAAAATAATCAGTTATTACTAGAATAAATCTTTTCCAGAATTCGAAATAGACAAAGGGCTAACACAGTCAAGTATAACTCACTGAAATGGCTAATGAGATTTAGTAAATTTTTAGATTGGTGCTTTGTATTTGTAACCTTAATCACACAAACTTCACAAGAAACATAATTACTTGTTTGGGTGTAGATTCTTGGCCAATAAAATGTTCAACTAATGGAAGATAATGTCCTTATGAAACCACAATGGGTGAGTGCTGGACAATCATGATGTAACCAACAAGTTCTTGTAACACAACTCTTTCACTCTATTGATGTCTAACTTTAGGATTATTGTGTGTGCACCAATACATATAATCTTTTATATATATATAAAAAAAAATGTCAGATTTTGTGGCTAAAGTTTCACATTTCTTTCCAAGAAGCTTTTAATTTTGTTACATCTGGGGTATTATGCATTTTTATTTCTATTTAACAAGAGTTGCATTGGTTGAGGTTTGTTTAACCCCATTGGTTTCCTGAACAAAATTCTTGTCTGAATTTTTTGAATTATTGCCTATTTTGGCATTGATTGGTGTAGACTTAGCTTTAACATCATTTGCTTTAGACTTAGGTAAGGATTTTTTTAAACAGAATTACATTTTCACCTACATTTCCAGACAAGTAGTCAGCAACTACTAAATTTATTCAACCTGGTTTATGAATAATTTTGCAATCATATTGAAATAAGGATGCTATCCATCTTGCCAATTTGGATGTATGGTCTTTAAGTTCAAATATGAAAGGCAATGAATGTTAGTCTCAGTAAATAGTGAAATCTCCAATCAGATAATATTTAAAATAATTAGAAGACCACACAACAGCAAGAGCTTCATGCTCAACAAAACTATTTGCATTCAGCATCATTCAGTTTATGGCTGGCATAAGATATTAGATACAGATACTAGAACATAAGTCCCCAAAGAGTGGTTGGAAGCATCAGTGTCATAAATAATAATTTTCTAAAATTAATAGTCAAAATAAATAGTTTTCTAAAATCAGGTAAAGCTAAAATATTTTCACACAAAACTTTTTCCTTAAGTATTTTAAATGATTTTTGTGCTTGATTTGTGATAATTCAAATTTCCTTTTATCCTTAGCTTTTAAAATGTTAGTTAGTGGTAAAGAGATCTCTGCATAATTGAATACAATTTTTTTATAAAACCCAGTTAAGCCATGGAATTGGCGAACATTTTTGATTGAAGCAGGAACTTCGAATTTTCTCACTACTTCAACGATCTGAGGATCAGGTTGTACTTTACCTTCAGAGACTAAAACACCGAAGTACTTAATAGTTTTTTTTTAAAGAAATAACATTTAGATGGTTTAAGCTTTAAACCATGCATGCTTAAGTGAATGAAAATATCCTTAAGTTTCCTCAGATGTTCCTCGAATAAGCACGAGGAAACAATAATATCATCAATATATAGGCTTAGTAAATCATTTCAGTACTGAATACTATCATGAAACAAAGTAAGAAATGTCAGAAATTATTGACAACTGTTATGCAGCTTTTGGATCTTTTATTTTAAGTTTTAAATTCTGTTTATTTTTCAAAATTTTCCCGTTTTTGTTCAAAATTTCTAAGTAGTTGTTTTTCTTACTCCCCCCCCCCCTTTTCTTTTTATGTTCTAAATTAATTTTTTTTAATTGTTTTTCCCATTTTTGATAATTAAACTTTGCTTTCCCGTTTATGGCATTTAAATAGTGTTTTTAAACCCATTTTTGGACTGGTGGCATTCAAAATTAACCCCCTCTTGGCAAACGTAATTTTCAACAATTTCGGACCTTGCGTGTGTGGACACTATTTTGTCAGAGACTGGCAAGGCGTCATGCTTTGTCCAGTAGCTGCCATTTTGATTTTTTTTAGGTATAATTTTTCTCCCTCATTCTTCCGTGCAGGGTTGCTGTTTCTGTGCATACCGGAGCAGTTCAGAGTGATTCCAGTGTCGCTGCACTTGACACTTTTTTTCCCCCCTCACTACGGTAGGCGTGCAATTTTTCTATGCTCATTGGCGAGAATGCTCATGATCTTGGCGACTCCCGGGAAAGGGTTGCACACCAACTTATGAAGTGGCAAGAAAGCAGATCTGAAGAAGCATGGAAAGATGATGGTTGCGAGTGGTTTCCCATGCTCGGGAGCCAGCAAAAGAATCACGTTGAGATAGGAATCCTCTCTTGCTCAGAGATTTCTAGTTTTTACACTGAATTCCTGATAAGAGCGGGACTCACTGAGCACTTAGGTCATCCCTTCGACTAAAGGTTGTCGATGGACTTTTGAAAATCAGAGAGCTGCTTGGAGGAGGCAACAAGGCCTTTGCCACAGTAACAAAGAGAGATAGGCGTCAGAGCTCTCTCTTGCAAAGGGATGTTCTGTTTTGCAATTTGAATTCCCAGTAAGAGTGGGGCACGATTGGCAGACTATCACACCAAGTTTCGGCAGAGTTGGCTACATAAAATTCCAGCTCCACCCCATTGTTGACCACCTACTAACGTTTGCCTGCCAGTGATGTCTCCATTTTCTTCCTTTATTTACTCACCATCCCCAGCCAGGTCACCCTTTTTCTTTCTTTTTTAGAGCTTGAAGTTTTGATGGGTCGATGGACTCCTAGAACATTTTTTATAATTTTTTGAACACTACCTTCACCATTTTGTCACTTATGATTGTTGAAATCTCAGGGAATGCAATTTGGATCTCTCTGCAGCTGTGGGGAAAATTGTATCTCGTGGGTGGGTTTTTGCTTAAAATAAATTTTTTCAAATTTAAACTTGCTCTCTGTGATTCACTTTCCACATTCTAATGTGATCACTTTCCTTTTATATATACCACTTATATATATATATATAAGTGGCTATATATATATATAAGTGGATATATATATATATATATATATATATATATATATATACGCATATACATATATATATGTATATATATATACATATATATATATATATATATATATATATATATATATATATATCTATACGCATATATATATATATATATATATATATATATATATATATATATATATATATATATATATATATATATAAGTTCATTCGGGTATTGGCAATGCATTCTGATTTGATGCCAGTACAGTGAATGCAAATGCCAAACTGTATATTTATTTTTTATTTATATAAAAACTCTTTTGGTGTTAAGAATATACTACATGTACGTATTTGCCATAAGAAACCCAAGGCATAGATATTAGAAAACAACATAAAATAAACTCACCCACCAGGTGATCAAAGGAGAAAACGAACATATATTCATATCTGTAAATTATATGTATAACATCAGAATAACATAAAAGTTATTTTTTTTAAGTTGAAATTAATGCCTTATTTTTAATACACAAATAGAGAGCCAGGATAAGCATGGTTTTGCATTTACAGGGTATGCCTGGGCAAGGCATTATACACAAAAAAATCCATTCAATTCCTGTTCATATTCAAATTATTTCATTTCAGAAAAACATAACTTTTTGTTCCTTGAAGTTTCCATAGTGACAAATATTTTTTTCAAAATGTTATTCTTAAATGGCAATTTTATGTTTGTAGATTAAATCCATATGCAGTGCACATTAAAATAATTGTTTTTCATAATTTAAAATTATTTCAGAGCAGAACGTATTATTTTAGAGCACGAAAAATGAATAAGCATTTCATTAAAAGAAATGCTTATTCTTTACTAATGCATTATTTTCTTTACAAGTGCTTTTATGCAATTCAGTTTCTGTTCCTGTGCATTTCAGAGTTCAAATGTATTTTTCTATTCATCTTTTAATTCGATATTATAGAAACTGAATAACCTTATTTTCATATTTTTATTAAACTAGAGGGCTCTGCCCCTTGTTTGCTGCTGGTTGCTAACGGCCAGAATTCACTTCACAAACTCTTTTGATGTGCCTGCAGGCGTAAATATCCACTGAGGATTTGTTATTTGTTCGCTTACACTTATGAACTCTGATGCACCTCCCTGTTCCTAAACCTTATGACCTACTAGTATCTCTAGAGCATTTTCTTTCAATTTTCATTCATAATGCAATAAGATCGCTTTTGGTCTAGTAAAATTTTATAATAACTTAAGAAACAAAATCTGAGCTGTACTAATAACTATGTAACTACTTAATTCAACATTCAACAAATTGTACAACACGCACAATTTAAAATGTAATTGTTGTAACGAAGAAGTTTATGCTTTATAAATTTAATTTATTCTTTTTAATTTATTTTTTTTAACTGGTTGATGTTATTTAATTTTTATTTTATTATTTCTTTTCAGTATTTCCAATAGCTGATTTCACAATAAAGTTTCTTTTCTTATAAAGTTATTCTTCTTTTTACAATTGCCTGATCATATAGTTTTACTTAATATTCTTTACCTTTAATTTTTATTTACCACAAACTGATCATACAGTTTTATTTAATATACTTTTAAAGTAATAGAATTTACTTTAAAAGTAATAACATTATCTCTTTGTTCCTTTTACTAATTGTTCGGCTTGTGCTCATTACATCAATGTTTATCTTCTAAAATTCACACAAATACCATATTAAACTTTAAAATTCAAAAATCACACTTACCTTAATATCAAAATTAAAACTAACACAGCCAAAAACAAAAGAATCACAACCAAATTTCTGTTAAACTAAAACTTATTTTTAAACACATTTTAAACTTCCAAATACCAAAACGGTTAATTTCAAGTTCTTAAACAAACATTAAATTTTGTAGTACATTGCGTTACAAAAAAAGAAAACAACAATCAAAAACCAACACCATTAAATCCCTGAACTCAATTTTAGACCCAGGTTCAGATTCCACTCTGGTCTGCCTGGAAGGCTATCCACATTAAAATACACTAAATAAAAATATTAGTACAAAAATTAAATTCTTAGAGACAAAAAAGGAAAAACATTTGAGTAATTTAGATTTTAAATTAAATGACACATTTATCTTTCTTCAAATATTAAAACTTCCTCAAAACTAAAACTTAAATCAAATTTCAAATTAGATGACACATTTCTCTTCTTCAAATACTGAAACTTTCTCAGAACTAAAACTTAAATCAAATTTCAAATTAAATGACACATTATTCTTTCTTCAAATATTGAGACTTTCTCAGAACTAAAACTGAAATAAAATTTTAAATTAAATAACGCATTATTCTTCCTTCAAATATCGAAATTTTCTCAGAACTCTACAAATTGTGAAACTTTCTCTGAATCTTGCCGACTCTACAGTCACATGAAGGACTCCAACAGCTGGACCTGAGGAAAATTCCTCACACTTTACTTGCGTAGAAAAATGAAAGCACCATCGACGACACTGGGATGGCAAAGCAACCCCAAGCACTTCACACTGATAGCTGGCACCCCGTTAAAACATCAAAAACACGGCATCAAGAACAAAGGCACTGTGTAATACTGGGATGGCAGAGGCAATGACAGTGAGATGGCAGAGCAACCATAAGCACTTCACATTGATAGCTGGCATCACGTCAAAAACATCAAAATACAGTGTTAGCACGAAGGAGAAGTTTATCCTCCCTGCTTGAAATGTGTTGAAAAATTATGAGCATTTCTCCGACGACATAAAACCTGTAGACACTGAGGAAAATCAGTTTGAAAGGTGTTGAAAAACTATGATCGTTATTTTGACGACACAAAACTTGTAGACACAAGGGAAAATCCGCACACAAAACTTGTAGACACTGAGGAAAATCAATTGTGGAACTGGCCTCGTTCAGGAGCGCTGGTCATCAAAACCATTTTATCCATTGCCGAGGGTCGCAGGTGCTCTTGCAAGGCCCCGGCACGCAACACCCGAAAATTTGTCATACCTTCTCTAGCTGCTGCTCAGTATCGAATACCTCGCCAACAAAATTTCCGCTTCCCAAGAGCGGCCAATCTTGGCAAGTGAAATCTTGCACCTCATACAGAGCGCCTATGCACACCATGTGAATAAAATAAATCGCCAAAAATGCGAGGTACGATATTGCTGCAAAATTTAGCTATCATGCAAAAAACAACCCTACGGAATGTCTAGCACCCCACTACATATGGCTTTCAACCGATAAGCAGAGAAAGGGCCAAATCTGCACTTAAAGATGTACTTTTTCCACGATCCGGTGAATATAATGTTCGAAAGCGTGAGGCCGCAAAGGGAACATTACAGGGAATACTGGTTAATCAGCAAAGGATTTTTGATATTTGCCGATATATTGTGAATAATAAAGAATATTGGAATGCTAGAAAGGGATAATAAATCAATGTTAATAAAATATAAATTGCTGAAATGCACAATAACCATAAATTCATTTAGAATTTTGAAGGGAAGGGAGAAAATTATGAATTTTGAACATTAATAATTTAGAAAACAAAAAACTCTGAAACTTAGCACAACATAATCAAATTAAATT
Organism: Amaurobius ferox; assembly: GCA_951213105.1. Classification (NCBI taxonomy): domain Eukaryota; kingdom Metazoa; phylum Arthropoda; class Arachnida; order Araneae; family Amaurobiidae; genus Amaurobius; species Amaurobius ferox. Next base: position 12,538,312 of record OX578146.1, read on the forward strand.
ATCTCAATTAAAAAGACAATCAGTATGCTAAAAGTTCTGACAATTGTGATCATGAGAAACTAGTTTTTATAATTGCTATGTTTAATTGTTTATAAGCATCAACAATAAGATATGTATTTGTTAACTGCAATAATAATTACATATTTAAATCATAATTGTTCACAACGACAATAGTTGCAAAAAGTTGTTTATAAAAATCAAAAATAAGGCATATCATTGTCCTTGGTCATCTTTGTGATGTTTCTGCCAGCAACTAATTACTGAAAAATTGGAAATCGGCTTGACCCATTAGACATTTGCTCATACTAGCAATGCAAAATTTTATTATTAATTAATATGTAATTAACTAAAGTCTAAAATCAAAATAAACCCGTTTTGAATATCAATGAGTTCATAATATGTAAAATTTCAGAACTATATGTAAGCAGCCTATTCATAATGCAATGTTAAGAAATTTCGGTATTTCTTTTTTATTTAATATACAGATATTATAAAATACAGTCAAACCTGTCTATGTTGAATCTCGCAGGAATGCAAAAAAAATTGAGATAAAGAGGTTTCGAGATAGAGAGTGAAAATAACGCATTTATTACATACCTTAATAAAAATAATCACGCAATAATTTTTGATGCTTAATTTTCTTTGACTCGACAATTTTTTTAAGGTTAGCAATAGCTGTGAATCCGTTCTAACTAATATCCTTCTGGGATTTAAGGAAAGTTCTCAACTTTTCAATAGCTCTTTCCGTTTTTTTTATGGTAACTTTAGGTGAATCTGTATCCACTATTTCATGACCGTCAACATTAGAAACTCCTCTCATGTCGTCTATGATTTCCGTATCTGTCAATATTCAGCATGTTGTCAGGGAATCGTCTACGTCTAAAAAGATTTCGAATGAGATATCTAGATTAAGTCTATTCTTGATGATCATCCATTCTTCCAAATTCACTTTATTGACTTCTACTCATGCATTGTTGTTGATTGTTGAAACCCAGACCGTCCGACCTACCAGAAAGGTGTAAGGTAACTGTTTGGACGGTCGGGAAGTGCCACCCAATTTAGACCGGAACCCAGTGGGGGAGGCATCCACAGGGACCGTACCCTCCTTCCCCTACCACCAACCTCTCGGAAGGACTTTCGGACCCACATGTTTAACGTGATCGTGCTCCGCATGAACACGGCGGCAGTTTTGGCAGCGGCTGGAATCGAACCCGGGCCTACCGAGTGCAAATCCAGCGCGCTAACCAATGGGCTACCGCGCCCCTCTACTCATGCATTGTGTCAAAGCTTGTTTGTTGTTCTTGCTCTTCCTCATTGTTCCTTTGTTTAAATCTGGCTTTTAGGAAACAATACCTGATCAACTTCTCCGTAACATTTCTCCAAGCATAATCTGTCATCCTCATTGTATCAAAAACATTGATGTTGGAAGGGGTATTGACTTCGTCGATGGCGTCTAGAAGTTTTCGAATCAGTTCTCGTCTGTATCCCACTTTGAAACTTCGAATGATTCCTTGATTGAGGGGTTGGAGCTTGGATGTAGTATTAGGAGGCAAAAACTTTATAGTGACTTTATAGTGAGTAAGGAATTTGGAATGAGCATTGCAGTTATCGATGAACAGAAGATTTTTTTTTTTTTTTTTCTAAATCTATAGATTTGTCGATTTCTTTCAACAAGTCACTAAAGATTTCGCTGGTCATCCAGGCTTTCTTATTTGCTTTGTATGAAAGAGGAAACAATTTCACTTTCGAGAAACATCTGGGCTTTGCAGAACGACTGATCATCAGTGGTGGAAGTTTTTCATTTCCATCTTGATTAGCTGCTAAAAGTACAGTTACACGTACTTTACTCTGTTTACCACCTCGGCATTCTTCTCCCTTGAATGTCGTTATTTTGTTGGGTAAACATTGAAAAAATAGCCCTGTTTCATCGGCGTTGAAGACATCCATTGGCTCATAGCGTTCCAGCAGGGAAGGGAGCTCCTTGATCCACTCCTCGCAAACACTTTGAGATACAGACGCACTTTCACCGCATAGTTTTCTAAAAATGATGTCGTGTCTCCTTTTGAAGCTCTCAAGCCACCCGTTGCTGGCTTTAAATTTGCTGCTATGGCCAAGTTCTTTTGCAAAATCTTCAGCTTTCCTCTGTAGCATCATTTTGCTGAAAGGAACCCCATGGTCATGACATTGTACAAACCATTTTCTCACACACTCGTCAACATCCGGGAAAGTACATTTTCGATTTTTTTTCACTTTCTTATTGTTTTCAAAGACTCTCTTTGCCAAATCTCTGTTCTTTATTAAAGTTGAAAGAGTACTTGGTGGCATACCAAACTTCATTGCATCTTCATTCTTTTTAAGTAGAGGATTTCCGTCCAAAAATTTTAAAATTTTCATTTTTTCTTCCATCGAAAGAACATTTAACTTCCTTTCCACTCTCGCCATTGGCTGCACTTAACGTTGTAATCACAAACTGCGTTACTAACTCCACAAACAGAAGAGCAAAACTGACCAGCTGCTTATCAGTTTATTAGTCCCCCCCCCCCCAACCCCCATTGTTCAAAGTTCTCAATCCCTACAGAAAGGGTCAACTGGAGTTCCGGTCCTTTTGTGGATTCCCGAGAAATTTGTGACTTGCACCTGTCTTCAATCTACCTTCCTACCAACTACACATGATGTCGTGACTGTTGCTATGCAAGGAATATTTCTTAAAGGCAACTTTAGCTGCCGAAATATGGCCGTTGAACTTCGAATTTTTATAATTAACTCTTCATGCCATAATTTGAGATATGGAAGTTTTGTGAGAACATTTTTCGAGATAAACATGGAAAATACATTGAATTTTGGCTGAAAAGGCAGGGAAATAAGTAAATTTCGAGATATAGAGGTTTTTGAGATAAGCAGGGTTCGAGATAGACAAGTTTGACTGTATTGTAGTTGAAAAAAAGGAAATTTTTAAAGGAGGCAGCATTTTATACTTTACATTCAATTAGTAAATAAAATTAACAGTATGTAGCTTTTACATTTCATTGTAATTACTATTGTAGTGTAGTAAAGTGTTGCAACTTTGTTAAATAAACCATTTATTGGAAAGAAAATACCATGTTTAACTAAAAAGTGATTTTTAGAATGCAACAAAATATTTCAAAATGTTATTTTTAACACTTACCTTAGAAACTCCCTCAGTCTGCACCTCTCGCAAAGTTTCAATGCAAGTTTTTAGTGCCATTAAAGAATTGTTAATGCAGCCTAGACAATAACAGAAACAGTATTAGGATAAACAGTGATAATATAATGTACTAAAAACTATGGCTATCATAGACAATGAAAATAGCTATTTTAGCAGCCCTAAAAACTGAAAAAAGCAGCCATTTTCGCAGTCTACAACCTCATCTTAGTAGTCATTTTAGCAGCATAAATTAAAATAACATCACAAATTTTAACTACTTTGTAATAAATCCCGAATGAAAGCATTTAATCATAAAATTGAAATATAAATTCATTTAGCCAATTTTAATTGGCAGTTGTCATATGTTCTTACTGTCACTAGTACACAAAAAATGATTCCTTTGTTAATCTGTTAACATTTATTAAATGTAAAATGATGAATAAGTAAAATGCCTTCTCTAGGTGGGGGAAAATGAGAATTTTAGTACTTTTACTAAAAATTATGAAGGTAGCACTTTCGTTTATAAAAACTGAAATTTCGTTGCTTTTTTTTTTTATTGGAAATTGGCAATTTTAGCAGTTCTTCGCAAAAACAAAGATTCACACTTATTTGAAAATTGGCAATTTTGTGCTTAGAGTTGAACCACACAGTAAATTGCTGAAATTTGTTTCAAGTGTTTAGAAACATCAGTTTTTTTTTTTTAAATTCTGAAATAATAATATAAACATGTTTACTCACTAAAGCTTTCTTAATCCATCACGGAACTGCTTTCTTTGTGCTAGAGTTATGTCATGCATAATATCATTAAGCGAGCATTGATTCTATTGGATAAATTAGCTTGGAATGCAAGCTGAAACACTAAATCTGGTTTTTGTCTGAATTTTTATTAAAAACAATTCACCAAAAAAAAAAAAAAAAAAAAAGCATAGCTATTTGCACAAAATTAATTGATTACTAAATTAGTAGTCTTGTGCAAAAAAGTTCTCAAAAAGTCACCTTTTGTCTCCTGTGACAGCTATGTATATGATATAATGTACTTTAAATATCAGTTTCAACATCAAAAAGACTTGCATTAAAAAATTACAATTTTAAAGCTATATTTTATATAACAGCATTCATACAGATTCTGGACAAAAAATAAAATTTCAAGGACTTTTCAATGTAAGATACACTTTTTTTAAGAATTCAAAATTGAAGTAAAAGCAATTGTGTACTGGAGAAAATTGTACAATTTCTATAAAATACTTCAAGATCAATTACATTCAATCAATATTTCAAGATTTATTACATCATCACTTACTCGAACAAATTAATTTTATTCATTTGACTTAAATATGTATTAATAGAAACTGACATCTTTAGTACCAGAAGTGGAAATCCTTAATACCTCTACTTTCACTAAAATATAATGCTGAATCCATATCAGCCATAATCTAAGCTAGTGGTTCCCAATTGTTGCGTCTTGGGGAGCCGTGGCATACAGCTTGGGGTGCTACAAAATATTCCGATATTTTCACTGAAATGACTCTTAGCCAATGGGACTTAAAAATCGGGTCATCAATATGTTAATACAATGATGACGACATCTAACAGAGACTGTACAAACCACTAACTGTTTCACTTATCAATAATAATACTAGATGGCACTCAATGTCAGTCTGGTGTTATGATAAAAATATTCATCAATCTTTTTTTTTAAGTAAATCTGAATTCTACTGCTACTAACATTCAAAGATTCCTAAATCCAACAAAATGGACTCTCACACTGTACTGAAATTACCTAAGTCATCGAAATTGAAGCTATAGTATCACTAGGCACACAACTTTTCTTTCCCTGTCAATTATTCTGTGTTTTGACTAACACAACATAAACAAATGCCTGTTCTTGTAAAGGGCGCAAAAGAACTTTATTCCAAACAGCTACATTTTTAAATATCGGTTTTAAAGACACACTGCTTACAGAATTCAAATTTTCAGAACTTTTCACCCTAAATGCGTACCAAACATGGAATAATTTAATGCAATTTTAAGTTGTAGAAAAATAAAAAGTTTAAATATTTATCTAGTGAAAGGAAGAAAACATTGCTCAAGAATCTTCTGCTTTCAGTTTTAAAAACAAAATGAATTACAGAAAATTTTCTGTAACCCCCCCTCCCCCCATACACACACACACACACATTTCCATCACATTTAAGGGGGTAAATTCTATGGTAATACAAAGGGTTCAACTTAAACTCTTAGATTGTGATAAAGCAGGTGCGATTGAGCAAGGCAGGCAGGAACTCCGAAGGGCACGTGATTTCTACCACCAGGTTCTTTGTGGCTGACATAGCTTATATCATATCAAAATCAAAGTCCACTGCAAATGAGGAAATGTGATTGTTGCTGATAACAGAGGCTTCCTTAAAAAAATGTCAAGGACTTTTCAAGTACCATGCAATTATTTTTCAAGGACATCATTTCTTCCACATTATGAAGTTGTATGCGTTTCTGGGAGGGAAAAATTCATAGCAAACTAGCATTATTGTTTAATGTTGAAGACATTGAGGAAGTTTTGGGGAAAAAACAATACTGTTTAGTAAAATTTCAGCAACAGCATAACTGCTAGGAAAATTTCCAGAGGAACAGAACTTCTCAGAAAAAACACAACACTGTGAACCTGCAGAACACTTTCAACCCTGCCTTTTTTAAGCACTTTCAAGGACTTAACCAAGAAAAAGGAAAGTACTTTCAAGGCCTTGAAAATGTTAATCTAAAATTCAAGTACTTTTCCAATTTTCAGGCACCCATATGCACCCTGTGATAAGGAAAGAATAAGGCACCATATAGGTGTAATTAGCAATAAAAAGAAACTTGCTCTGTAGGGTGCAATCTAGTTATTAGTGGCATGAGGAAGTTCTTGGAAAATAAGGATGGACTCAGAAAAGAGGTAAAAAGAAATTATTACCAGCTATGGATGATTCATTTTCTCAATGGAAGAAGGAAAATATTCAAAACAATTTCAAGGATGTTTATGTTTACAATTACTTGTAAGTACCTTGGAAATGGTAATCTAATTTTCAAGGCACATATGAATCCTGAGAAGCATGGCTTGAGATAAAGAGTGTATTTATAAATTTAGTATACATAAAAATTTTGTGATAGTGTAATTAAATTTTAGGTGATGGTGTAATTTTAATGCATTTGATTTTCATGTAGATAAAACATTTTAAAGGAATCATAAAATAGCATTAAAAAAAAAATGCCATACTGCATGTGAAAAGGAAAAGAAAGAGAATAATTCCATATTAAACATACCTGTTTCTCGAAGTTTATGACCAGTATTTTTGGTTCTAACAGGTCTTTCACTTCCAGCAAGATCCACAAGCGATAACTGACTGGCTGTAATCTTATCTTTATCCTAAAAAATAAAACAAAAACAAAATAAATAAATATATATATATATATATATATATATATATTGTAGTAATAGAAGTAGGGGACTCCGCCCCCTGTTTGCTATGCTCGCCAACCCCGTAACCTGTTTCACAAGTTTTGCATGCTCTTTCGTGCTGCCTGCTATGCAGGCATAATAAGCCCTTTGTGGACCATCACTTACTAACTGACACTGGCTTTGAGAGCTCTTTCAACCTGACCGACACACAAGGCTGCCTTATTTGAAGAATGTAAACAAACAATTATGATTTATGATTCTCCTGAACAAGGTTATAAATTCATTTGAACAACTTACTTTTTCTTGGAAGTGAATCGTGATGTTCTTCCAGCATGTTTTTCATGCAAATCAGTGGTCGACACATATACAGGATATTTGCATAACCAAGGATGTTTCCGGTAATTTAAGTATTCTGGGAAGATTCCATCCTTGGGTATAAATAAATTCAATTTGATACAGAAAAATCAGATTGAAATCGTTGGCAAAGATCAAAGGTATGCTTCAAATCGAATGATTGAGGAACAGGGCATTAAAATATGTCAACATATTAGTTGGTGATATGTATTAAATTTGTGATCTTCAAGCAGTAAATAAGTTGTAGTAAAGGTTTTAACATTAGCTTTACAATGTACTGCAGTACGAGCCCTATTTTCTTTTACACAATCAAAGTTTAAACTTTTCTCGATGTGTCACTATAGGATGGTTAAGTTCTACAATGAAGAATGAGTCAACTATGTCATGTCGTTTCTTCAGACTTAAAAGTTCTCAAAATTCAGTAAAGTTCAAAATTTCTTAATTTTCCTGTTTCCCTTTCAAAATTCCTAATTATGTTAATGTTGTTTCCTGTTTTTGGCAATTAATCTTTGTTTTCAAGTCCTTTGTTCAAGTCAATCCTTTGTTTGTTTTCAAGTCAAAGTCTTATAGATTCAAAATTATTTCACCCCTTTTTGGCAAGTAAAATTTGTTATTTGAAATGGCGTTCAAGCACGCACAAGTATGAGCCATTTTTCTTGCAGTTCGAATGCACTTGTGAACCCATTCAGTGAGGTTGCCATTTTTCAGTGGGATTGTCTCTGTTGTGGACAAGCTTATTATTTATTTTCATTTAACTTAAACTATTTTTAATAAAGTTTGTTTATTTACTTATTGTTTCTTTTAATTAAATCTTTTCAACAACTTGTTTGATACCCATACCTATTAAATGTTTCTAATTTATACTAATAATGTTTCTTTTAAATTCCTATTCCTACTGCATGGCCTGTGAACACCCATGTTTGCTTTTCCAGATACATTTTAACACCTTTTAAAACTCTAAATTTCACTTACCTTAAGTATATATGTCGATAATGCACAGCCAAAAACACAAAAAGAATCAGAACAACCAATTCATGTTAAACTAAACTAACTTTTATTATGAAACAATTTAAAACTTCCAAAAATTTCACATTTATCCTTAAATTCTCAAACTTTCATATTTCAAAGCTTTAAAACATCTAGAAAATTTGTGGTAGTACATTACGTTACCCAAAAAAGGAAAGGAAACAACAGTTAAAACCCAGAAAAACAATTTAAACCCAAATCAAAACAAATCCAGTTATCAATTTAAATCCCAGGTTCAGATTCCACTCTGGTTTGAAGTTTAGAGTTTGGTCTGTCTGGCGCTGTCCACAAAAACATAATATTTGAAATAAAAATAACAAAAAACAAATAATGAAAAAATTTAACTATGCTAAAATTCTAAATAAAAGACAATATTTGAAACGGTTACATCAAATCATATTTTTCTTTCTACAAATAATAAAACTTTCTCGGAGCTAACACTTAAAGCGAAATTTAAATTAAATGACATTATTCTTTCTTCCATTATTGAAACATTTTTTCTTTTTTCGAATATTGTAACAACACTTCTGACTCTGCAGTCACATGAAGAAGAACCACGAGGGCATGCTTGCCCAAACGCCGAAGAGAATAATACAGGCTTGCACTGACACCACTGATGCACTTCCAAGTGTGTTTATGAAGATATCGATGAGTGAAACACTAAAACTTGAAAGAACTTGTTGAGGAGCCACATCCGATGAGTACCCAGGATTAACCACGTGAAGCTGAAACGCAGTATCCTGCACCAACACTTGAGGAGTGAGTTACACAGGCTTCAAATAGATGACAAATACAACACTTCAAATAGATGACAAAGACAACACTTCAAACAGATGACAAACACAACACTTCAAATAGACGACTCTGTAGAGTGTTCAAATTAGACTCCTAGAAATTGTCATTGGCACCCCGTTAAACACTACTTCAAATAAAACCTTTTTATGGTGACCGAGGACCCCAGGCACTCAGCCTTGGCCGCGGCAATTAAAATTCTTTCAAACTTTCCACTCTGATGCTCAGGTTTGAAAGTCTCGCCAACAAAATTTCCACTTCCCAAGAGCCGCCAATCTTGGCGAGTGAAATCACGCACCTTATACAGAGCACCTAAGCACACCGTGTGAAAAAAAAAAGACGCTTCACCAAAATCCACGAGGTGCGGTCAATAATGCGAAGCACAAAATTGCCGCCGAAACTTCACTATCATGCAAGACAACCCTACGGAATGTCTAGCATCCATCTACATATGTTTTACATCTGGTTTTTACATGGTTTATACTGATAAGCCGTGAAATGGTCAAATCCGCACATAAAAAATTTACCTTTTCCATGATCTGGTAAATATAATCGTCACTCGAAGGTGAAGGTGTAAGGTCGGAAAGGAAAATTACAGGGATACAGGTGAATTATCAAAGGACTTTATGGATATATTTAGCATTTGTAGACACATTGCACACGTAATTTAAAATATTGGGGAATTTTAAGGGATAATAAATTAATGTAAATACATCACAAGCGTAATTTAGAATATTGAGGAATTTTAAGGGGTAATAAATTAACGTTAATAAGGGATAAATTATCGAAATGCATAATAACCATAAATTAATTTAGAATTTCAAAAGGAAGGGGGATAATTATGAATTTTGAACATTAATAATTTAGAAAAACAAAAACCTCTGAAACTAAGCACAACATCTATATGACTTGTTTCCTTGCTGTATTGGCGTCAAATGTTTGGCACGGTTGACAGGAGATGCTGTATGCCTTGGCAAGCTCCGATGAATCATCTCGTCAGCATCGCCATGCGCAGAGAAGTAATGTCATCAAAGTTCTCAAAAGTGGAGGCTAAAAAGACAAGGAGCTTCCACCACCGGAACCACTCATGGGTCAAGCATGAGGTAGCAGTATGTGGACATTGCAGAAGGAGAAAATGGCATAATGGATCAGCCTATGGATAAAGAGATTTCTGAAGATTGAAGAGAAAAGGCAGAGAATGAAGTTTTTTGCAGATGGCGATTCCATCATCCACTCGGGGACCACAGAGTTTCAGTGGGGTGAAAAGCCGATGACCTGATATCCCCTCAGTCCATCTTAAGTCATTGTGGTTGCTAAGGATCAGAAAATGATCCCTTCTACATCCCATGCACCCATTTCAAGTCCATATTTTCATTATGCAAGTACCAGATGAACTTTTATTATATTTTGATTGAGCTCAATTGGTAGATCACGATATCGCGGGCTGATGGGTCCGTCATCTAGAAACCCATAGTTACACTTGATGTTAATGAATTATACATAGTTATGATTTATAACTGTCACCTGTGGGGTATAATATTGTCAGGGCAGGTTTTGTTTTACTTAAATAAATATTAATTAATGTATAAACTTAAAAATTTGTTTCTTTCCTGTCCTCTTTACCAAATTCTCCAACACCCACAGTAATTGATCTATTTTGGGGTTAATCACAACGCATTTCAGTAGGTATTTTACTGTTTATTTGAGTCCAAAAATCCACTATACAATTTTAAGTTCAATTTAATTTTGGCTATTATTTCAGTTGAATTTAAGTAATGATGATATCCGAAGTATTTTAATAATGTTCTAAATCAGTATTTTAGTAATGTTTAAATCAGCAAATTATTAAGTATATTTTCAATCTCTTTTAGACATGTTTTATAATTCTAAACGGATTAAGTGTTTTGCAAGTGATCACACATGCAATTGCACATATGTTAAGTACAAAGTTTAAGAGATTAAAAACTACAGGACAACTACAAGGTATGCTAGTTAAACATAAGTTCTCCTGTATCATGTCAAGCTCAACATCGTTAAAATCTTTCTTAAGTATTGAGAGCTCAATTGTACATATGTATATAAACTTCCAACTTAATAGCTGTATTTAGCCTTTAAGCAACTATAACTGTATATTTTGAAAAAGATTCTGCAAATAAATCGGTCTCAGCCTACTTCAATTCATGGATTCTTTTTTAACACTGTATATACACTCTATTATTCTACATACCAGAGTTCCAGTACATTTTAAGCTCCAACTTTGGTAACTAATCAAACACTCAACTCATAACACTAAACACACTAAACTCATTTTAATTGTCCGAGCTTCTCGCAGGTATAATACATCTGTTGGGGCTTTATTCCTTATTCGATGATGCTCACTATCTCCTGTAATTCCCCAATGACACACATCGTGAGTTCTCGTTAGATCACCAAAGTCAAGCAGCATCAGGTGCGGTTAGTACTTGGGTGGGTGACCACCTGGGAACACCGCATGCTGTTGGCACATTTCGGGTGTGGTAGCCCGGTGGTTTGCGAACTGGATTTGCACGCTGCCATAACTGCCGCCATGTTCATGCGGAATACGATCACGTTAAACATGTGGGTTTGTAAGTCCTTCCGAGAGGTTGGTGATAGGGGCAGGAGGGTACGGTCCCTGTGGATGCCTCCCCCACTGGGTTCCGGTCTAAATTGGGTGGCACTTCCCAGCCGTCCAAACGGTTACCTTACACCTTTCTGGTAGGTCGGATGGTCTGGGTCTCAACAACAACACATTGTGAGTCCGGGAGACTTTATCACCTACTCACTAAACTTGCCTCACAAATGCTTTTGTGACGCTTGCTATTGCTAATAATGCCTACTGTATTATAAACAAAAGACAAAATTTTATAACTGTTTGTTTTGCCATTTGTTCGTAATACAGAGAGAACGAATCGTGTCATGTTTTCAGTATATAGATTTACAACAATAAAACATATAATTGCTGTACAATATAATATATTAATAGTAATGTTCATGACAACAATAGTTACAAAATGTTCTATTTGTTTGTAAGAATAAACAATAAGGCATATGACTGTCAACATTCCACATGATCTCAAGTGCACTAACTAACTTTGTAGTCATGTTTAGAATTAAATATCTATACTTTTAATGCTTTTAGTGCTTTAATAACTCAATCCTTGTAATTAAAAATGAATTAACTTTTTGGATGAATAGCATATGATGTATATTTTCTATGCATTAGCAATAATATAATGCCAAAGTATTTTTAGAGAATATACAAGGATGATTGATAAAATTGGAAAAAAATATTTCAATAATTTATCGTAATGAAATAGTTTATATTAACCTAAGTTTGAATTTAGAGCATTTTGTATCAATTAAATTTTAAATTTGGACAAAGTTTATACTCAAATGTAAAAATAAAATTCCATGAGGTTTCTAGGACATTTGTAAACTTCCAGAATCTGTATCATACTATTTTGTAGTCCATTATCATTTTATTTAGGAAAATAAATTCAAATTCAGTAAGTATTAAAAAATTAGCTAAATGATGTTAAAACAACCATTACTTTATTTCATTTTAGGGTTTAGGGGGGGGGGGGGGGGGGGAGTGCATTATGAAAAAAAATCTTTATAAAAATAGTGATATTTATTGATGACAAAGCAAAATCTTATTTAAATTCACATTGAATTTTTGTAGACTTTTAACTTAAAGAAATGCAATTGCCCAGTTTCGCATTGACAGATTAAGCTGATTTTAAATTCAACTAGCTGAATACCCATTGAATATCAACATTCTCACAATAAGCAACCCCTGAATATTGCAATTTCTTAATAATTCGCGTTTCACATTTATTCGGCAAATCGAATATTTTAGTGTGCAACCCCCCCTAAAGAAGAAATATCAGAAAACTTAAATTGCAAATTTTTCCTTTCGAACTATCTATCAGTACACCAAATTAAAGTCTCTATCTCATCCCGAAGCATACAGTTTTATCATATCCCCTTTCGAACGTTTTTCCTGTGAAGCATACCCATAAATGAACATTTTTGAAAAACTATGTTCGTCTTGGGTTTTTTATCAGATGATTGGCCGATATACCAAATATCAAGTCTCTATCACATTTAAAAGGAAGCGTGTCTCATTTATTCCGAAAATCGTACATATTAGTGTGCGGCACCCCCTAAATTAGCAAACTATCTACTTGTACACCAAACTTGATGTCTCTATCCTATCGTGAAGCATGTTTTCCTATCACTTCATCTTTCGAAAGTTTTTCTGTGTTGCACCCCCTTAAATGATCATTTTTGAAAAACCGTAATAATCTTAAGTTTTTTATCAAATGATTAGCCCATATACTAAATTTCAAGCCTCTATCGCATTGTAAAGGAGCCGTTTTTCACTTGTTCATCAAATCGAACATTTTAGTGTGTGGCACCCCCCTACAATAGCAAACATTAGAAAACTGAAATTGCACACTTTCTTTCTTTCCAACTATCTACCCATGTACAAAATTTGAAGTCTCTAACTCATCACAAAGTATGCTTTTTCTATCATTTCACCATCCAAATGTTTTTCTGTGGAGTACCCATCCCTTTAAACATGCATTTTTGAAAAACTCCATTTTTCTTGGGTTTTCTATCAAATCATTCGACCATATACCAAATATCAAGCCTCTATCACGTTCTAAAAGGAGTGTTTCTACTTCATTACGAAAATCGAACATTTTTGTGTGCGACACCCCCTAAAGTAGAAAATATTGGAAAACTGAAATTGTACACTTTCTTCCTTCCAAACTATCTACCCGTACACCAAATTTCAAATCTCATTCCAAAGCATATTTTCTTATCAATTCATCTTCTGAATGTTTTTCTCTGGAGCACCCCTTAAAAGAACGTTTTTGAAAAACTATATTCGTCTTGGGTGTTTTCATCAAATGTCCATATACCTAATTTCAAGTCTCTATCAAATTTTAAAGGAGCCGTTTCTCATTTATTCGGTAAATCGAACATTTTGGTGTGCGGCAGCCCCTTAAATAGAAAATATTGGAAATCTGAAATTGCACACTTTCTTCCTTTCGAACGATTTACCCATACCACAAATTCTAAGTCTCTATTTCATGGCAAAATATGTTTTCCTATCATTTCAATTTTTGAACGTTTTGGTGTGGAGCACTCCCTCTAGAGAACGTTTTTGAAAAATTTTCCAGGGGGTTTTATCGAACGATCGAGCCGTGTACCAAATTGCAAGTCTCTATCTATTCGGTAAGTGCCCAAAAAAGCGTGACAGACAGACAGACGGACACTTGGCAATTAGTATATATAGATAGAGGTTCCCAATTTTTCTCTTAAGCATATGATCCCAATTAGAAGCATTTTGTCTCAGTTCTATATTGAATTTGGATCATTTATTATTAACAGAATTTTCAATAATGAAGACAATTTCACATTTAAACAGAAAAAAAATTGCTATCTTTAATCCATATGTCATGTATTATTACACATTTTCCTGTTCCGGTTTATACATCCATTATATACACGGGCATTTCATGAAATATAGTAACAATGGTAAGATACGTTCTGATAGTATGGACTACTCAGATCTCTATTTAACTACCACTAGAGAGCAACACATATCAAGCCCATTGTTTAACAATTACAAAAGTGGCGGAATTTGTGAAGACGTGGTCAAATCTTGAAATTTGCAGTGATAAAATTTCTGTGTTCAGGGCAAAACACCTGCTGAAATTCATTGCCAACTTGTTAAGGTGTATGCATGTTATGTCATGTAATTGGGTTTGGATTTGGTTCAAGAAGTTTGATAACTTTCATTGGGATGTGATTGAACACCTACTTTACAGCCTTGATACCTAGCAATTTTCATCTATTCAGACCTCCGAAGAAGCACATGGCTGGAAAGTAATATGCAATGGACAACTAAGTTCAGCAAGCTGTATTGTCTTGCTTATAGGACTGTGGCACCAATTTCTTCAGTTTTGGGATCCATGCCTTGTTGTACTGGTAAACAAAGTGTTTGGACGAGTATGAAGATTATGTGGAAAAGTAATGTCTGACCATGTCAGTTACTGGTTATTATTAAATTGATAAAAGAATAAATATATTCATACTGTAGGCCTTGTTACCTGATGTAATGAAACACCCTATAGAATTGTTATATATGAAAACACCTATAACAAAAAAGAAATGCTTTATAAAAAAATTGAAAGAAAATATTTAAAGAGACAGAAAGATGCAAAAAGCTGCCTTATGTAAAAGAACATTTTTTCAGATTTCAATTTAACTCATATTTACAGTGACTTTACAACAAGTAGCAAGCGTTAAGTATACAGACAATGCGATAAGAGAAAGAATTAAATATTTTCATGTCCACAGGGATCTCACTCACACTAGTCTCCTTCGTATCACCTTTTGTATCAGGAAAAAGAGATTCGTATCAGTTTCGTAGCAGGTAAAGTAAAGTTTGGTATCAGTTTCGTAGCAGCTAAAGTTAAGTTTAGTATCAGTTTCGTAGCAGACTAATGCCCAAATTGCAGCATTTTGTGACAACGAAAAGTCATTTTTGTCCTAAATTTATTAAATTATAATTTATTTTTATATAATGAAATTGAATAAACAATAAAAGTTAAAATTACAAAATTAGATCACTTACTAGGAGAAGGATCACAGATGAAAATTTCGCTAAACATTATAAAAATAAGAAAAACTGGATTATTTCCGTGAAATAAAAAGCTAAAACTCATAAAACTAGTAAATTTTTAATTACGATTAACTAGTAAACTTCTCTTATCTATCTATTTATATCTAGTTCTTCTCTTATCTTTTCTTGGAATTCCAAAATAGAAGACATTCTAGAACGAGCTTCTGACAACAGAATTTTTCCAGCCTCAATAGCAGACATATCGTTTCGTTTTATACCACTAGATATTGCTTGCTCAGCATTGTTCAACATAGTTTGAGCAGCCTTAAGCCTGTCATTTGAATCCTTGTATTCGTTCTTTAACCCAGTTTCGCGATTAATCTTTCTATCTTCAATCATTTGTTGTTTCTTCTTATCTACTTTAACTTGCACCCAATCAGTTTTCTTTTGATGTGATGATTTAACATATTTCAGCAATTTTGGATTAATGACAAAATTTTCTAATTTGCTGTCACAACAGTTTGTAACATAGGATTTAATGCCTCTTAAAGCATTTATGCTTTCCAAACTTAATTTGCTTCTATTTTTCATTATGTGATTATTAACACTAAAGCCCCTTTCAATATCAGCATTTGCATGTGGAAGAGAGATAAGAGCTTTGACAAGTTTTGAAATTAGTTGATATTTAATCGATCCAGTAATATCTTTCATTTTAAAAATATGTGACCAATACATGTCAAGAGAATGAGTTGGGCTAGAAATATGTTTTAAATTGTCTCCATTCTTTTCTTCATCACTGAGGCACTCATCAGATTCCTCTTCATCAGAAACTACGACATTCAAACAAAGATCAGCAGGACATTCTGCTTGTAGCCTGATCCATTCATCACCTAAACTGGATATGTCTTCTGGTGGAATTATTTCAGGAAGCTTAGAAGCAATAAATTTGATTGAGATGAGAGATTCGGCTTGAATTCGCTGTAAAGGATGTAGACATTTTAAACTCTTGAGATTTCTGTTACCGAAAGGCAAAACTTTTATTAAGTACTAGCCGCCTTTGGCGACCAGCCTGTTCGCTACCCTTGAAAATCCTGACAGTGGCAAGCTTGCTTTTTAACGATGCTGCTTAGCGAAAAAGTTTTTTTTTTTTTAAGATTGTCCCCACCACCACCCGATGCATAAATGCACCGCGACAATCTCCATAACTTTTTTTTTATTTATTAAGTGTTTAAGTTTTTTCATTGTGGTCCCAACCACCACCCGATGTAAACAATACATCGCCACAATTCAATCCAGCATAATGAGCCAGAAACCTTTAAAAAGCAAACACTAATTCAGTTTTTAATTGTGCCTAGGCTAAAAAGCGTGTAAAAAGCAAACACTTATTCGGGTTTTAATTGTCCTTAGGCCAAAATATTCAATATCGTTCCACAAATACATAAATATAATAAGTTCAAATACATCACCACAATTCAATCCACCATAATGCAATCATTTAAATTATTTAAAATATCCATAAATTAAAATATCATATAAATATAATCATTTCACCCGTTGTATACAACACATATCTTAATTCATTTAAAACCGGAAGAGCGGTCTCCGTGGAGACGGGGGGAAAATTCAACGGGTGAAAATGCGGTTTGCCGAGAAATTGGAAATCCTTAGGTTATTAAAATCGCGATCCTGTGAATATTTATAATTATTTCTTGACCAGATTGGACTTGTAAGAATGCCAGATGTTTGACCTTTCTAAAAATGTAAATTATTAGTCGAAATTCTGAGTACTTTTTACTATGCGAGAATTTAAAAACCAAAAATCGTTTTTTTTGAGTCAAAAGTGACTTTTGCTTTAAAATCATAAAAAAATATTAGAATTTATCTCTGAGATTTGAAATTGATATATTTTTACTCGAAATTCTCTGCTCTTTCCGATGGTGTGATTTGTTTTTTCCTACGATGTCCGGATCGTGGAAAAAAAAGGGCAAAAATGGCAAAAAACGGTCGAAATCGCATAAAACATTAAATAACAAAAAAAATAATTAAAATTTTAAAAATCGGTTTTCACGTGTCCCCTTCCCCCCCCCCGGGTCTCCGATTGCAAAATTTCGTAGCTCTCCGACGCGCGGTCGCTGAACGTATAGTGTATAAGACAGACAGACACACAGACACACACACAGACATTGCCTTTTATTATTTAAGATTTGCATGCAGTTATGTCAAAAGACCTAGCTCCCATCATAATAGACTTTTTTTCTGAACTTGTTAGATATTCCATTGCCTTTTCTGTATCAGTACCTATTTCTAATTTGTTTCTCCAATTAACACCTTTTTCTACATCCACTAACTTTAGATCTTACCCTTTCTTGCATCTGAAACATTCATCTTTCAGAAACCTACCCATGATGGTCTTTACAAGTTGAACCATTTCATCATACAAAATGTGAATTAATGGAGTCTCTGTTTGGAAGTTTTAAAAATTGCATAAAAAGTTTTGCTACATTTTGTAAAAAGAGTAACTTTGGAAGCAAACATTTGTCAGTAAATGCTTCCTGTATTTTCTTTAGACGTGCACTATCACATTTTGATTCAGTATTCTTTGAAAAAAATTCTTTTAACACAGAAAACTGCTCAACTACTCGAGCCACAGAATCTTTTAAAGTCAACCAACGACTGTCTACATGTCTCAAGAAAACTTCTTGGGGTAAACCTAGTTTGAACTGCATATCTTTTATTTTTGAGCTCTGTACTGAGGATCTTTTAAAGAAATAGTAAATATCAATTACAAGATTTTCGAGTTCACTACCAAAAGTGTTTAAAGCATATGCAAAACTGTTATGTACTTTGTGCAAAGTACATTCACTTATATCCAGTAAATCTGGGTTTAAGTTTTTCATTTTACTTTTGAAAGACTTCATTACATTGGGACCATCAGAAAAAACAGCAAGTAATTTATTTTTTGGAAGGCACTAAAGAGAATCTTGTACACATGATATAATATTTTCAGATGTTCCACGACCATTATGATAACTTACCCAGTGATGAACTACTACCTTTTCTTGATTTTCTGAAAAAAATCTTATAAGAACATCTAACTGCTGAATTCTTTTTTACGGAAGGGGTGTTTCATCCACCTGTATAGAAAAGGTGCATTGGGTTTTTATAATTTCATCAATAAGTTCCTGTTTAAAATATGGTCCTAACCCATCAGATATTATGTAGGACAACTTAGAACTTTTGCAATTAAAATCACTGGCTATTTTACTATCACTAAACATCTCTGGAAATATATTAGTTGCAGTTTTACTAAATGAGTATGGTATATTATGAACTGCAACGGCTAAACACAGCATTGTTTCTGCAGATCTAACAGAATCTGCATGTGTAATTCCTTCGGAATTAAAACAGGTAGTAATTTGCAATTGTGACGGAGTTTTAAGTATGCCATTTTGTCCACGATTCTTTTTACAATTATCTATATGGCTTTTGTTTTTTGAATGTCGCTTGACAGAAGCAATGCCGTGCTGACTGCAATTAATAGTGATATTGCATATATAACAAAATGCTTCTTCTTCTTTAGCACCAGCTTTGCACCATGTGCTAATTTTATCACCATTTCCATCAATATCATTTAGAAGATCAGTATTAAAACGACTGCATCTTCCTGGAAACAAACAAACAAACAAAAAAAAAAACCACTATTTTACAACTAATATGAATAAAATATTGTAAATTATATACATAACTAGTATAGGTACCAGGATTTAAACCAGGAATTAATTCAGTTAATATATTCAAAATTTTTAAAGGGGCTAATCATGCCCCTTCCACTTTTCAATAATCCCTCATTTTAAGTAAACAAATAAGAGCTGCTTCTGAACCGTTGTGCAAGTGCTCAGCACTTTGGTCACTAAGCAGGATTTATTAAAAGCACCTGCATAACGAGAACATCCGAGGCCAACGTAAGCACTTTTTACGTTCGCTTCGGAACATCGGCCGCTCAGTTTCTTGTGAAATCTGGGTACACTTACATGAATCACTCTTAATCTTCTCATTACTTAAGCACGAATAACTCTTAATAAGTGCCTTTGACCCGATGCACCTTTGTTAAATGGCCACTGATCGGTGTACACGCCCGCCAAGCTGATGCGTAAACCACTAAGTGCATATCTCTAAATCGAATCAACATATGCGGGCGTAGTACGTCCTAAATAATCGTGGGATTTCTGAAGGAACAAAATAAGAGTGAGTGGTTAGCGTGCGAGCCGCAAATGAAAAATTATTTTTTTAAATCTCGAATTAGTTTTTTATTTATTTTATAGGATATAATTTCTTTAACGACCATCAGAAACTCAATAAAACGCGTGGAGAAAAATGTGGCTCGAATTTTATTCAATGCACAATGGCAAGATCATATACAAGCGTCTCGGTCGCGAAACTGGGAATTCCAGATGGTTGGTGCTTCATATTTATTATGGCGCGTGTGAATCTCCGCGGATTCGCCTATTTCATGAGCGGTTTAAAAATTGAATATAAGGTCAATTGTAATTATATTTTTTGCTTTTGCAAAAATTTCGTACGATTTGATTAGCGCAATTTCCGAATCGAAACCATTTTAAATTGTGTTCAAATATGTCCATTTAAACTTATTCGCCTACCCCCCCCCCCCTCCCTAAAAAAAAAAAAACTTCAACGAGGCGTATCGTCCGAGGACCTTAAGCATCCGTGTACTGAATTTCACCGTGATCCTATGTTTTCATTTTCAACTACAGACATCTTTTATTATGCAAGATGTATAGGTGAAATGTAGACAGTAATACCTTCAGAGTTGGGTAAACGCCAACGGAGTAAAATGCAACAATTGTACTCTGTATCGGTTAACATTTCCTATAAGAGATTAATGTGCTTCACTTTTCAAAATAGGCTCGATACTGCTGGGGGGAAAAAAAAACATTATACGTATAAAATTAATGTTATTAAAACAAGAAAGATCGCCGAAAGAAAAAAATAAACAGCCAAAATCCAGCTTAAAGGTTTTATAAATAAATAATACTTGGAAATAGTTTATGTTGGGGTGAAAAAAGTAATTACCCTAGCTTGACCCTTTACTCTCTTTAATGCCTGAAAGGTCAAGAGCATCAAAGGCAGACAGAACTCTCATTCCCCTCCTGTGTTTTGACTAACTCAACAACGTAAACACTTAAGATGAAAATTTAGTTCAGCCAAATGAGAGACTCAAAAGAATCCCAGTCGGAACAGCTACATTTGTAAATGTTGGTTTTAAAACAAAAATTCTTAAGAGAGTTCAATTTTTCAAAATTTTTAACCACATGTTGATACCAAACAAAGTGTAATTCAGGAAAGTTTTAACTTTGTACAGGAAACAAAACTGTAGTAATTTATACAGTGGGCGAATGCGCATACTATTTTAACAAACTTTCCCTCTATTTTTTTTTTCTTTCTAGTTAGAGGATATTTTGTTTCTATTCAACTTTTGATTCGGTATAAAACACACCGCAATGTGTAATATTTCAATTGTAGTTTTGAACAACGGACATTCCGTAATAATGGGCCAGGGCCGTCAACAGAAGTTGTGTACAATACAGACATTTATCCCGTGTCCCCCATTATGGGCACATACACATGAGTTTCCGACATCCAATTTTTGTAAATCAAACTCATTTTTTTAAAGTTAAATCTATGTTTCTTACACACAGAGAAAAAAGAAACTGAATCGCGACCGTTTAAGAATGCGCTTCAATCGCTTTCCGTTTTTCAGAAGTTTTCGATCCTTATAAAATTAATACTTCCGGCAGTCTTATGAAATTCATTTTAACAAAATTCCTCTTTATATTTCTACTCCAACTCCTCATCTAAAGGTATCATTTCTGAAACATGTTTAAGATAATTCAAAAATATTATGAATGTAAATTCAGCTTATGAATAAATGTAAAACATATATTTATAAAATAAATATTATTAAAGTACTTACTTTTAGTTAGTCGTAACATTCTTCAGATTCTATATTTCTCAGACATAAAATGGTGATACCTTTTCGAATTTCATTTCCCCGAATAAGGCAGGTGTCTTCCGAGATTTCCAAAGCGATGAAATTATTTGTTCTTGTTTGTATTACCCGTGATCTCCTCTTGCCGTTAATCTCATGGTTGCCGCAACACACATGATTTATGCAAAAATTAATACGAAAAAATGCACGGAAATGGGCGATAAAATGATAAAAATGTAAGTTTAATTAGAAATTGGATTGATTGTGTCCTAGTGAAAATGGCGCAATTGATAAGAGTAGCGGATTCATATAATTTGGCGCAGAAAATCAAAATTTTATGCATTTGTATCACAATGTATCAGCTTTTTCAGATTGGTGCACACTGGCGCAGGAGTGTGATCCCTGTGTACAGGAAAATGTTCATGTGTGCAGTCTCTTTCAATCAGCCATACACAAATGCCTGAATGTATACAAAGTGTAACAGCCTTTGGGAGCATATTTGATCTATTAGTAGCAACTTTTATTAGCCCTTAATGCTCGAGATTTATTATTATAATATATACCAAGAGATCGAGGGGGTGTGGTTATTAATAGCACAAACCTCCAACCCCCAACACAACAATTTTCACTACCATTTAAAGCTTTTGTGCAAAAAACAATAAGAAGCAGCTGTAGTGATAAATAAATTTATCAGACATCAATTCGAAGAGCAAGCAATCTGCCGGACATTGGCAGTTCACATCAAGAGTCCCTTTTAAGGAGAGTGTCAAAACGTTCAAGACCATCCAAGGTTGTTACAGCAGTCAGAGGAGCAAGGTAGCCAATCAAATGCGACCTCAGAATTGGCAACGGAGATGGCTTGAGCAAAAACTCTCTCTTCGACGTGATATCAAAGGAGAAGTTGACAAGGGCAGTGGCTCTCGGGCTACCAGCCCAAGCGGGAAGGCATCTGGAAAATCTCATGAAGTAATTGTCTTTAAAATATATAAATGAATAATCATTTATTTTAAGAGATATCAATGCCGTCGTCGTAACAAGCAAACGATTTTACATTCACCAAGAATATTTAATTGGATGACCACAGATAGAATGCACGAACGGGAAACGTACACAAAATGGAAACCAACATGCAACACACCCTCGAGACCAGATACCGTACCACAGATATGATATCGATGTATTCACAAACTTTTATCTAAGACGAGGAGAATGATATAATTCAACATCAATGATGCAATAGGACATTTTGCATCCCTGCTTTGTTTTTAGTACTGAGTAATGTTACAATTTGCTTGTCTTTTCAGGCAGATAGCAAAATCCTATTTTTACGGCAAAAATTGTTTGTTTAGTTGCAGTAAATGTTGATTTTTTTTATTTGTACAGGGAAACCTTTTCTATTTGTTACTGGCATTTTATCGCTGGGGTCGTAAACTTATGTAAGCATCAATTTTACATTATAAAAATGATTCATTTATCTATATATATGAGATAACAGAAATGTCTCCATAGTGGAGCCTTCCGATTTCTATAGCAATAATACATGTCTCCGCAGCGGAGCCTTTTGAATGTTACAAGTTAGAATTTATTAATATGAAGCAATTACATCACTGACATAATACACTTACAGAAATTACATTATTAGACTATTAGATATATCTGACATCATGCATGATTAAAAACAAAACAAATTGAGTAGTATTCCAAATTATATTATTTTACAAAAAATTTTAATAAAATATCTAATTTAATTCCTTTGAAAATAAATAATAATCCCTGTTCTTGTTATACAAAATTTTTTACACTAGCAAATTTGAAAAATAAAATTTCTTCATCCCGTTTGTAAACCAATTTACAAAAATGGGACGCTTGATAAATATATACCAAAATGAAAACACATTACAATAGTAGTAAAAGTTATATCCGTGCCATCCTATTGCAACAATTGGTAAAACACAAAGAAAATATATGATTTTGAAAAAGCTTTGCCTAAATAAAACAAGATGATTTAAGAAATAGAAAATATCAATAATTCCCAGAATCTTATATCCCAAAACTAAAACAGATATCATGCAAACAAAAGTATAATACTGTTCATTTAGAAAATTTACTTTCATATGATTTTTTTTTTTTAATTTAAATTGCATCGATTGAATGAAAATTATTTATTGCATAAGCATATTTTAATTAATTTAATTGAGGACAGAGTTACATGCAGTTTAGTACCTAATAAGTATCAAATGAAAAAGGAAAAGAAAAAAACTGTGGATTTGTATACAGAACAGACAGATTTTTAATTTTATATATATATATATATAAGCACCTGTAATATGTGTGCACCAAGTGCATCAAGAGGGGCTTGTACAACTTTAATTGTAAAAATACTGTGACTGCGACTTGATTCAGTGTTCAATGCAGTATGGGAGACTCTGCGCCTTAGTTGACCCTTGTTCAATAATTCAAGAGCTTCTTCCACCGTCTTGACTTCAGTTTCAGTCACTCCAATCACATACATGCTATGGGATGAATCCTCACGGAGTATTTTGGAACTCGGACCCCTAAAAGTAAAATCATAGAAAAAATTGATATTTGAAAAGGTTAGCAATATTAAACTTCATAAAATCAAACTCTACACAACTTACACAACAGAAAAAAAAAGAAGGAAAAGAGCAGAAAAAAATCTGAGGAATACTATGCAAAAACTAAAATTACTATGAAAGAACAGAATAAAATTACATATCCAAGAAATATTTTTAAAACGTAAAAATAATGATCTGTAAACAATTCCCTAATCAAATGCATGATTAAAGGTATAAAATTTCAGGTACATAATTTCAGGCACATAATTACAGGTATAAAATTTCTTGTTAAATCCCTTAATACACACCCTTCTTTAGGCAACTTTTAACACTTTTCAACAGAAGTCTGGATCCCAGGGTGAGTACACTTTCCCTTGCAAAAATTTCAAGGACTTTTTAAGTACATTCAAGTACAATGCAATTTTTTTTTCAAGGATTTTAACCAACGATCGATTCATTATGAAATTACACTGTTATATTTTTCTGGGAGGGAAAATCATAGTAAATTGATGCTTTGTTTATTGAGCAAAATTAATGAGTTAAAACATAACAATACCAAAATCTGTTAAAAACTAACTTTATGAACAGTTGGATCAGATAAACTAACTTTTTTACACATGAATTATTGAAAATGTAATATCTTGATATTTGTAAAAGCAATGGATTGACAGACTTAATGGTAAACTACAGATTCAGATGTTTCTTAGACACTTTAGAGTAACAATAAAAGAAGCTAAAAAAAAATTTGCATCTCCTTATATATTTACCATATTATTAAAATTTTTACAAAAAAATAAAAAAAACACTATAATGGGAAAAACGTTTAACATGCCTATTAACATTTTTTAGTTCTTGAAGTTTTCCCGCTAATAAATTATTAGTTTCTGTTATTTGTGCTATCTTTTCATTAGCAGTTTTTCACAGACTATTTGATTTTGTTAACAAAATCATTTTCTGGGTTTTTTCAGCATTTGCTAACTGATCTGCAGATTTTATTAGATTATCAAAATCATTTTTCAGAGTTTTTTTCTTTTTCTTTAAAATCCCTATATCTTCTAAAACTGACTCTTCCGACCCATACTTGCAATATCAAATTATTTTTTGCATCATAAACATTTTGCTTTTCACACATCATTAGTTTGGGTCAATCAGTCTCCATGTATAACTTACATCTTCTAGTCAACCAAGATTAAATACACATTTTCCGGGCATGGTCAAATATAAAATACGATCTAATGAAATGTGTACAATGCTAAATATGTAAAGATAAAGAAAAGCATACAATTCTAAACAAGTGCAAAATTGCAAATACAATGACTCTCCTAGATCTAGAACACACTTTCAGTTCTCTACTAGTGAGAAGCAGGCTTCCGGAAATCGCCTGTCCTCTCGTCCTAGCCGAATTAAAATTTAGCGAAGATGGCCAGTTTTTGGAAGTTGTCATCCTCTCTTACGGCCTTGAGATTAGCGATTTCGTAAAAAATAAATAAATAAATAAATAACAAGTTGTTGTCATCGTAAAAATTATGGCGAAAGCTGCCTTTTTCCTCACCATGAATTAAAATTGAAATGTCGTCACCTGCAAATCCCCAACCCCAACTGGTATGCATTATCAAAGCCTTCTTTCTAGGAGAGCCATCAGGTGGTCTGCATTGTAACCACAAGCGCTAATCATTTTCTCTCCTCTCATTCTCCACCCAGTAAAGCCGATTACCGAACGAAAATGTGATAGCGCACTCAAGTTCAAAATGACACGTTTACAATTCTTTCATGAAATTTGTTCCAGTTGTCTGGCAACTGAAGTTAATGTATGAAACATCTATTAAGTCTAAGAAGATTTAAAATCTTGATTCAGTCACATTCCCTAAAAATTAGAGTGTCAATGGGGCTTAAACTGCTTAGGAACAAGAGTAGAGGATTTATAGGATTATTTATTTACCACTCCTTGAAGTTACCAAAGATTGGAAAGAGAAGAGATTCCTTTCCTCTCCAACCCTTCTGCACCCACCCATAAATCAGAATGCAGACAATTTATATTCTTTAAGATATCTGCGGATCGGAATTCTGCAGGGTCTGGTCCTCCATCCATGAGTTTGATCTCTAAATGGGAGGATAAGTGCTGTGTGTGTTTGGGGGGGGGGGGGGGGGGGGAGTATAAATATGCAGTTATTGCACTTCATCCTGAGGCAGTTGGTTCTAATTTATTATTGTTGTGTGATGTATTTAAGCACATATATTAATGAATATAATGTAAAAAAAAATGTCTCATGAGGACGGGTAAAAAATTTCAATAGCTGTCCTTGCGGATGGGCTAGATTTTACACTTCATGAAGCCTGTTGAGAAGTGCAGTGAACTTTAAACCTCTTCAACTACAGAAGTAAGAATACCTAATGATTTGCTTTCCCACCTCCTTGGTAAAAACAAACTTTCTTTCCCCTACTGAAAATATTTCTATACCTCATTACTACGCTTCCCCAAGGCTGAAAGGAGATTGACACCCTTCTCCCTCATACATTTAAGCTCTTTGACCTTCGCATCATAAATAAGAAAGAAAACATCTGCTCCATCAACTTCATGAAGATAAAGAATTTTGTTTTCCTTCTCTAAGCAGATGCCTCTAGGGAATTGTGACTGAATCGTTTATCATACTAAGCTCAGGAATATTTGACATCCGTAAATAGAGGAGCCTATTTCAAGCACCTTTTTCAAAGACTTAACAAAAAAATATGAATTTCCAAGCACTTTCAAGGCCTTGAAAATGGCCATGTAAAATTCAAGTACTTTCCTGATTTTCAAGCACCCGTACGCACCCTGGGATCCTCTCATATTAATTTGTCAGAGATTTTGTTACATATTTTCACCATTTTCAAAAAATATATTTTATGTGTGTGATTACAGTCAATATAAGAAAAATATTTTTAAAAATTTAGAATACATTATTGAAATATTTATTGGGATATTAATTTTTATTGCCAAAATACAAAATTGAGCATTAATTACCCTCATTATACGAATAAACACATAACATTATAGCAAATGTGTTCTTAATTGATGCTATAATTTTAAATTATACTTGGTACTTCATCAGATTAACTGACAAGAATATACTTAATGGCAATAAAAAGATTTGAAACAGTTTTTGACTTTGTTATAATATAACAGAACATTTTTCTTTGGTAATTTGAGCAAGTCTGGTTTCTAATGAAAAGTGCAATAAACACCTCATTTATATCTGTTTCAAGAAAATAATTATTCATTTTTATACGAATTGTAAAAGTATAATAGCTCTGTTTATATAAATTATGATTCTATGAAAAGCAAGATGGATGGAATTGGATGCTTCAATTATATTCGCAAAATCACATAAAAATAATTATTATTTTATGAAAATAGGAATTAATAATGAAACAATGTAAAAAAATAAATGTTATGCCTCTTTTAATTAAAAAAATTTAAAAATAAAAATGGATGGAAATGGATGCTTTCAGATGTTTCAATATTACACATTAGAGTAATTTGTACTTGCAAAATCACCAATAAAAAATAATCAATATTTTAAGAAAATAAGAATTAAAAATAAAACATACATAGAAATGAATGTTGTGCATCGTTTAATTGAAATAATTTGAAACTCCTAGATGGAAATGGATGCATTTATGTTTTAACAATACTCGGGAATGCAGTTTATGTCTATACCCACAATATAATAAATATACCGATTTAATAAAGACACCCATGATATCACAAATAAAAAATAATCAATAAATTTATGAAAATACGAATTTATAATGAAACACAATACAAAAAAATTAATGTTGTGAATTTTTTAAATGAAATAATTTGAAATTAAACATAGATGGAAATGGATGTTTTCAGTTTAAAGCAGATTGGAAAAATGAAAAATCGTTAGTAATATAAAAAATTGTAAAGCATAAAAAACTACCAATCATTTCCGGTGAAATTGATGCAGATTTTGCAAAAATAACATGAAAAAGTTTAGATTTGGGATAAATTTGAAATGCGATAAATGTTTTTCAGCACAATTTTGACATTTTTTTGCGATTGTAATCACGAGTGAAAATTGACAAATTGGATGATAAATGATTTGTATATGTGCAGTGCTAATAAAGTAAAAAAAGCAGAACTTTATGCAGGTGCAATATGTATATAGGGAAAAAACTAAAATGGCATCAATAAATTTTTGTTAAATATTGCTAAAAATTCAAAACGGTGCCATTTTCCATAACATTTTCAGGGATCTCTGTAACAAACTCGAGAAATTAGTAACTGTTACAAAAAATCCGTAACAACTGGCATCTCTACTTAAATAAGCCAAAAAGAACACATAAAGGAAAAGTTGGTTTGTATTGTAGCCACTGCATAACTGTCAACTCATAAATAGCTGAAAATCTGTAGATTTTTACTCGCAGAAAAAATTAGTGACATTCTGAATAATTATCGTAAAGCAAATTATAATAAAAAAGGAATTTTATATCCAAAGTAATTTTAAATTCTAATTTATGGATTATTATTATTATTTACTCTTTTTTACAAATGCTATTGAAGATTTGCCTTTTACGAGATTTTTTTTATAAAAAACAGTTTCAAAACATTTGCAGCATTTGTACCCAATTTTCAGAATGAAATTGCCAGTGTTCTTCAGGTTTTTCCCGTTGCTTTCAGCAAAATTCCTATGTTGAAGTTCAAATAAATACAGATTTTTTTCCATAACAGTGA
Organism: Amaurobius ferox; assembly: GCA_951213105.1. Taxonomy (NCBI): domain Eukaryota; kingdom Metazoa; phylum Arthropoda; class Arachnida; order Araneae; family Amaurobiidae; genus Amaurobius; species Amaurobius ferox. The sequence continues at coordinate 12,567,065 of OX578146.1, forward strand.
TTAATCAAAGCATAATTTACTCTTTTGTGCAAGAATAAATAAGGTTTAAGACATGAAAAGTGTTTATTAATTTAATATTACTATTTCATTTATTGCTTCATGTATTATAAATAAAATATATTTTAGAATAAATTTTAATATAATTATAAAAACAAATTTATAATTTCAAAACTAAATTTTTTTTGAAACAGAAAATTATCATTTGCTTTATATAGATTTACAGAGCAAGGGTATATATATTGTTAAATATAAGAATAATCTTATTGCTAAAAGAGTGAACGTTTATACTATTTGGTAAATGATACAAAACATTTAAGACATTAACATAAAAAAAAAATTGTAAACTCTCAGGATTACAAACTGAATTGTACAATCACACTGTTTATACAAAAATAACTAAAAAATTAACCTTAATAATTAACCAGAATAGGAAAATATGTTAGTTTAGTCAATCTAATATGCAATAATTACAGGATGGAGACAGATGGAAAAAGATACCAATTGTTAGACAATATTAAGTAAACAAACCACATATCATCATAGAGATACAGTTAAAAGTTAAATTATAGATTGCTTCCGGTTAACTGTTCAGAGTCCGGATTGTTTGTTTTGTTTCGGAACTGTTTTCATTTGAGATCCTGCAGATTGTACCGTGGCTAACCGGAGTATGCCAATTTTCCTTATTACCGGAAATTAGCATACTCCGAAAGCATAATGAAACTTAACAAGTATAAATACCTGGTGTTGGGAATGTTAATTGGATTGGGTTGGTTGTGAGATCGCAATATAAACAGCTGTAAAAAACGGCAAAGAGCTCAGTGAATTCGAGACAGTTAGGTCAGATGTTTAGTATTTGACGTGTCATTTGTATTGACTCGAGTATGTATTCTTGTGCTTCAACCTGTTAATAGCAGGTTGTGGCTACGCTCTGTTTGGTAGAGCGATGTTTTTCTTGATGTTACCATTTTTCTATTGAGCTGCATCGCAGTTAAAGATGGAAATTTTCTTATGATTTTCTTCTATTTTGTGTTTGTGAATAATAAATTTATTATTACCTTTACTCACTTTGTTGTGTAACTCTAGTCACTCCTGTGCAACTACTACTCTGCTAATAGTATGATGCTTAAAGATTTTACATTGAGAAATTCGAAGCAAAATTTTCGTATTTCCAACACTAATCAACGCTCGGCAATATACATGATACCACTTGAATTACACAATCACACTATTTATGAAAAAATAATTAAAATAAGCTAGCATTGTCCATCTAATGACTAATATTTAGAGGATGGAGATTTTTGTTCAGAAATCCATAATGGATGGAAAATATTTTCATTTCTAAATGGAAAATATTTTCATGTTTAAAAGAAACACACCGAGGATAGCATACAAATGCAGTTTTTCATGATGATGCTTCAAAATAGCTCTTCTTAATAACACATCTGAAAAATAGTTTCTTTAGTATATACCATGAAATAATTATCAAAATATTAGTTGATGTAAATAGATTGTAAAAGTGGGACAAAAATAACAATTGCTTATATATTTCCTGACAAGTTTGCAAGCATCAATTTTGCTATCATGGAAAAAATAATGAATTTCCCAGATGAAAGAATGGGAAAACTTCGATCTCAAAATTCGCGACATTTTCATGACCGATTTTGTGATTTTCCGAACCTGAAGACATTCTGCTAAAATATTAGGGATTTTTTTATAGTGGAATCGGGAAAAGTAGGGCCTGGATGAAAAATCGGAAGAAATCGGTTTACGATTGGAAGATACTTGAAAATCAGAAACTTTCGAGGTAAAGTGGAAGGATTAGTAGTTATGTCACTGTAATTAGTAGTAATACTTTAATTTTGAGAGTGAATAGAATTACACCACCAGACCTTAATAAATCATTTTGTAATAAATAAAATAGAATTTAGGTAAAAAATACATTACTTTGAGCTTTTCATATCAATTGGACTATCATCCAAGAGGTCATAAATATATTTATTATAGATCTCCACATATGTAACAAATACAGCAAATTTCATATCAGGTGTAATATTCTCCACACAAGTAGTATCTGGAATTCTAGAGCCATCACCTGCTGCATCCTTCCTGCTAGAAACAGAAATAAATGGCAAAATTACAAATTATCCAATTCAAAATTTTGAAAATAGAATATATCATTGAAATGTAATCTTGATTGGTAATTACCAAATTTACCAAAAGAGATCAGATTGTTTTGCTTAAGGGGACTCATATATCACCACAACTTATGAGCTGCCTCCATGTTAACCAATGGGAAAATTTGTTTAGAAGATTCTTCCGTGAATTTTACCAGTAAATGTTAACTGTTTGCGCGATATTAAAGGAGAAACACATACAATTCAGTCGAATAACGATTTTTTTTAATATTTAAATTTAAAGTGTTTCAAAAATGAATTTAAATGTTAACATCACAACAGAATTTACCATTAGGGGGCTTCTGTAGCAAGTTTGAAAGAAAATTTGAATATTTGGCCCAAATAAAAAAATAGTAATACATTTTTCTATTGATATCAGCAAATATTATGTTGTCATTATAAAATATATTTTTAATGATACCAAAACTATTTCAAGTGCAGCTATGTAGAACAGAATTAAGATATGTTTACGGCAATACTGTAAGTCACACGCTCATGGGTTGTACAATCTGTCTGTCAACAATAGATCTTTATGTGTGGAGGGGTGATAAAGTGTTTGCTGTAATCAAGAAAAGAACAGACCATTATAGTTTTCTGCTTCTAGGAGCAACACCTCTCTGGTTCTGTGGTTTCATGGGGACTGTGACAATAGTTTTCCCTCCCCCAGAATTGGTAGAAGATTCCAAAGTAGTTTTGTGCAGGATTTTAGTTCAAGCCCTTTTGCTGTCGATACAAATCTATTTTTCATTTTTGAGAGAAATATTTGTCTTTCCAATTCTTTTCTCTTCTTTTAATATTGCAGAACATCCTGTTGAAAGTATTACATAATTAGTTTTCAGAATGTATAGACTGTCTACAAAAGGGGGTTTAAGATTTTCAGCCTACTGGAGCCGAAGCAAGTGTGCATTATTTTCCTTTTCAGTTCAGCACAATTTATTTTTACTTTCCCTACATACATAATATATTACACATATTGGGGGGGGGGGGGGGGGGTAAATCAATTTTAAAATCAATAGGGTTCCATTAATCATTGAGTGTGGTAATCATACCAAATTATTTCCATAGTACTGTGACATGGTCTAAAATTCAAATACGAGTTTTTGATGGAAGAGTACGTTTCAAGCATCCCTAAACACGAATCGAACATATTTGAAGTAATCTATGTGAGTCTGTGGCCGCAATATCTCATAAACGAAAGACGTGTTTTGGAAATAATTTAATACAATTATCGCACTCTGTGATTAGTGAAATGCTATTGATATAAAACTCAGTTAGAAAGAACCTCTTCACCATCCCAATTTTTGTATGAATTTTTAAAAAAAAATAAGGACCTTCAATAATTACAATTACACATTTACAGGCATTTTTTGCTGGAACTTTGGCAAAAAGAAATAGGTTCTTTTATCCCAAATTGTACCAAAATCTAATCAGCACCAGGGTCATCCACAATTGATTTACCTATAAAATTAATGAAATTCGGTCAATTAGATTTTGAGTTAGAGTGAATACAAAATCTGCACACACAGACATCAAGCTTAAAATAGTGTTTACGTGTTCTAGAGGTCTCAAAACATGTAGATCCATCGAAAACTCCAGTTGTGATATTCAACATGATTCCAATACTTCCAATACATTGATATATTTGCAGAAAAAGTTTTAAAAAATCTGATGCGGGCAGCACATGACTCTCCCTATAAACTATAATTCATCTTCTCTTTATTTATTTAATAATTCATTAAATTGAATTTAATTGTACAAAACAACACCGCATTTGCACTTTTAATCCATATATATATATAATAACCTACAAGTGACTTATCTACCAAATTTGGTGAAATTTGGTAAATTAATATTTTTAGCTACAGTGGTAGTCACTTGTGGATGACCCTGGTGCTTATTAGATTTTGGTACAATTATGAAATTATGAACCTGCCTTTTTTTTACGGGCCAGCAATAATCGCCAAAATCTAAAATAAAAGACTATGTATGCTCAAATGTATCAATTAAGTGCTTGTTTTATACGTAATTTTTGACGAGGAAAAGAATGAGACCAACCCCATTACCCTAGGACCAACCTGTTATCTAGATATTTTAGTTTTTTTGCATTTTTGTTACAAAATATATACTTCAAAATATGTCCAGTTACCCAATAAAAATAAAAATTGAATTAAAAGTGCAAATGCTGTTTTATTTTGTACAATTAAACTCAATTTAATGAATTATTAAAAAAATAAATAGAACATGCATATGTGTCTTCAGAGAAAGTCATATGCTGTCCACATCAGATTTTTTTGTATTTGTTTTAATTTTCTAGAGTCCTAGAGTAATGGAGTTGGCCTTATTCTTTTTATCATCAAAAATTACATATAAAACAAGAATAATGATGCATTTGAGCATGCATAGTCTTTTATTTTAGATTTTAAAGATTTTTGCGGGCCATTTCGTTAAAAAAGCAGGTTCTTTTTTCAAGAATCATACCAAAATCTAATCAGAACCAGGATCACCACAAGTAACTTACCGTGAATAATTATTTAAATTTGGTCAATTCCTTTTTCAGTGAGAGTAGATACATACATTGCACAGACAGACACACACCTAGACATCATGTTAAAAATGGTTTTTTCGTATTCTAGGGGTCTCAAAACGTCTAGATCTGTTGAAAACTCGAATTGTGATTTTTGATATGATTCCCAATATTTTTCATATACCTTACTTTTCCTATGCATTGCAGGGAAAGTAAGAAGAAAATGAATTTTGATTTGTAGGCAAAGTCATGTGCTGCTCACATTAGATTTTCTATTTATAGGTAAAGTATTTGAATCATGTCAATAACCTCAACTCGAGTTTTTGACGGATCTATACAAGTTTTGGACCTCTAGAACACAAAACAAATATTTATAGCGTGAGATTTCTGTATGTATCTGTCTGTGCAATGTATGCATCCATCCTAACTAAAAAATTAACAGACTAAATTTCATAAAATTTTACAGGTAAGTCACTTGTGGATTACCCTGATGCTGATTAGATCTTGGTACGATTCGGAAAAAAGAACCTGCTTCTATAACGAAATGGCCCGCAAAAATCTTCGAAATCTAAAATAAAAGACTATGTATGCTTAAATGCTTGTTTTATACGTAATTTTTGACGATGAAATGAATAAGGTCAACCTTATTACTCTAGAAAATTAAAAACAAATACAAAAAAATCTGATGTGGGCAGCGCATATCCCAGGGTTCCCACTAAGTCAGGAAAAGAGGGAGAGAATTTCTCTCCTTCCAAAAAATTTTGGGAGAGATTTTCTGTCATAAAGAGAGACACTTAAAATTTCATTTTTTTTTTTACCATGCTAATTTAGAAAGTAATAAAAAGAAAAACATTAACTATAACTCATATTCTTCAACATTTAAGTTTTTTAATTCTTAAAACTAACATTCTTTTTAAAAATTAATTAGGAGTCGTTTAAGTATTAAATAAGCACATTTTTGGTAATTTTATACCTCCCCCCCCCCCACTTGTTAGCAAAATTACTCAAATTCCTGACTTCCCCCATGTTTACGTTATGATTTTATTTGCTGACATAAAAACCTCTACATGGGTTATATTATGTAAAATGACTCACATGCGAATTTACGATTTTTTTGTCTGTAAACTGAAAAAGTCGAGGACCGACTGTATTTACTTTATATTTTGAGTTTTAAAATCATTTTATGATCAATTTTCATGCAGCAATAGCAATTAAAAACTTTAATGATTTTTGATCGCCGAAGGCGAATATCGACGAAAACTATTTCACTAGGCAAATAGAATTAGGTAATAAATTTGACTTTATGTTTGAAAATGGATTCCTTTTTTTTTTGTATTTTTTACAAAACTTGCAGAACATAAGGGTTGCATCGTCCTTTTGTTGAATCTCAAGCCAGTCATGTGATTTTAGCCATTTTGTTTGACTCGACTTTTTTCTTTTTGTTTTCAAAATAGTCCTTTATTTCATAAATAATACGTTTGTAAAATATTTTTTCTGTATAAAACGCGAAACAATTACAAACACTGTAGTCGATGCAAACAGATTGGAAAAGTGGGAAATATTTTTCAAATTAAATGAGGTATGCCAAGGATAGCGTACAAATGCAGATTTTCGTGATGCTGCTGCAAAATAACCTTTCATTTTATTAATAATACGGTAGAAAAATGGTTTGGTTTTTATTATAAAAATTCAGGTGATGCAAATATATTGTGAAAATGGCAAAAAGATATTCATTGGTCATCTCTCCTCAGAAAATGTGGGAATCGCCGTATGCGAACGCCGTTTTCGCAATCGCGGAGAAACAGATTTTCAGATCATATAAGAAAGGAATGTCTCTGATAAAAAATTCTTTGCTTTGTTCAAATTTTGTGACATTTTTGGGGCATATATGGCCAATTTCACGACATTTTCGGGATTTTTGTAACCTGTAGACATACTGTGTACGGGGGAAAGGATTTTCGTCCGCGGAAAGAAGAAAATTTCTCGAGCAAAACACAAAAAATGCGGGAAGTACGCGGAAAGAGCATAATTCAAATCCGTGAAAAAATCCTATAAAAAAAAGAGCAAAATTTCATTTGATCGAATTTGCGACCCGCGCAAGCTGGGGGGGGGGGGGGGGGACACTTATAGTTTTCCATAAAATATCTCTCTAATTAGAAACACGTAGAACTTTTAGTGTGCCCAAATCGCGATTGACTGCGATTCACACGTAGCTACGAAATCGCGGTCCGCGACCGCTCAGCAATCGGCCCGCGATACGCAACAACGAGGCAACTGATCGCGATTAGCGGTCGCGAAGCAATCGGCCCGATCCCGATCGGGCAGGGCATCGGATTTCTCGGTATCCAATTTGAAGGAAAAAATAATTTTAGGCCGGAACTGGAGAGAGAGAAATTCTCGCGCAGTCTAAATTTTTACGCGAGATTTTTTATGGATTTCGCGAGAATCTCACGGGTTCGCGCCGAAATGGGAACCCTGGCATATCCTGAGATTTCCCTGCAGATACATATGCACTTTCTCTTTATTTTTTTAATTGAGTTGTTCATTAAATTGAGTTTAATTGTACAAAATAAAACAGCATTTGCACTTTTAATTCAATTTTTGTTTTTATTGGGTAACAGGACATATTTTGTAACAAAAATGCGAAAAAATGCGTTTTTTAATTGAGTTGTTCATTAAATTGAGTTTAATTGTACAAAATAAAACAGCATTTGCACTTTTAATTCAATTTTTGTTTTTATTGGGTAACAGGACATATTTTATAACAAAAATACAAAAAAACTAAAATATCCAGATAAAGGTTGGTCCTAGAGTAATAGGGTTGCTCTTATTCTTTTCCTCGTCAAAAATTATGTATAAAATAAGCATTTAATTGATACATTTGAGCATACATAGTCTTTTATTTTAGATTTTGACGATTATTGCGGGCCCTTTTGTAAAAAAAGGCAGGTTCTCAATTACCTAATTGTACCAAAATCTAATCAGCACCAGGGTCACCTACAAGTGTCTTACCTATAAAATTTTATGAAATTGGTCCATTGGTTTTTGAGTATGAGTGGGCACATATATTGCACAGAGAGTGGACACATACATTGCACAGTTGGGCGCGGTAGTCCAGTGGTTAGCGTGTGGGAAATGCACTCTGTGGGCCCGGGTTCGATTCTCACGGCTGTCGTGTTCACACGGAGTACGATCATGTTAAATATGTGGGTCCGTAAGTTCTTCCGAGACGTTGGTGGTAGGGGAAGGAGGGTACAATCCTGCAAACGAAGTGCCAGACATTCCATTGGGTTTACCGTACATGGTAGATAGAGCTAGGCGGCAAAATTCACGCCTCACAGTTCTTGGCGAAACATCATATTTATTCTGCAGTGTATGCGTTGGCGCTCTACGTGAGGTGCAGGTTTTCACTTGCCAAGTTTGGTGGCTCAATGAAAGTGAAAGTGCCGCTAAGAGGATTCGATTGCTAGCCGCCGTTTGAAAAGGTGGTCTGAATTCACATGGAAAAAACCATGGTCCAGGGCCTGTGGACATCTGTGAGCAAAGCTTTTTGTTGGTGCTTATCTTATGAATTTGTGCTGAGGCTCAAAATAATTGAGCAGTAAGCTTCATGTGATACATCTCTCGAATTTAGACGCTGCTGTTACATCGTCATCTGAAATCCGTTCAAATTTACATTGACATTTAAAATCTGTTCAAATTTACATCGTCATCTGAAATTAGTGTGCTCTCAGCAATTTTCTTCAAATTTTAGTGCCACTCATCGATATCTTCATAAGCACACTTGGAAGTGTGTCAGTGCAAGTCTGTGTTATTCTCTTTGGCGTTAGGGGCAAGCCCTTAGTGAAATGCCCCGGAATGGGGGTTTAAGTCACTACTTATGTATATTAGAGTTAGCATATTTGTTATAGGTTGCGTTGGTTGTGGACTACAGCTATTTGTACAAGAACACTCAACACATTAGAAACTTAAGATTTAATAATCCAAACTTAAACACAACGTAACAGGTACTTTACATGCTGTACTTAAAAGGTTACAGCGTAAGTTGTCCTAATCTATGCATGCTTATGTTGAGTAAGGAAGCAAAGCCGGCAAGACGCCAGGCACCGTAACTACAAAGCTGAAGTTGTGGCGGTTGCAGAGTCTTATATAACCAATTGTGAACATGCGTATTAGCGCATTCACATGTCAGCAGTCTGTGCGGTCCTGCAGAAACGATGGCAGCACAGTACTCCCCTCTAGGAAAAAAATGCCCGAGCCTGAAAATGAATTATAGGCTTAGACGACCGGCCAGACCTAGATACTCTATGGCCACCAGAACTGGGAGTTTCCAAGACAGACCTGCGCCGGGATCCACCACACACTTCATGTAGCTGAAATGAAGAATCTATTCACACATGTAGATGCATCACAAACATGGAATTATTACAGGCAGTGAAAAACATGAGACGCAAATCAAGACCTGTAAGTGTTTCTAAAAAATACCTGATCCTGTTACTATGACAAGTGTTTTATCATATTATGCTTGCTTCTGACAAGGGTACCCAACAGCAAATATTTCTCTGTCTCGACTCTTAAATTTCAATCAACTGCCTTCCGAAATGTAAATCCAACCAAATACTGCCGAATGTTTTAATCCAGATCCATTAGTCGTACACAAAGTTAAATTAACTCAGCCCTTACTGTCCTGATTACTTTCAACTCCGAACTATCTCTCGAAATGTTCGAAATTACAGCAATATATATGAACAAACACTAAGTATACACTGAATCTGAGCCGGTAGTCTTTACATCATAAGGTAAGTCATGCGCTTTCACTAAGCTCAGCGCCATTTAAACCATGGGAACTGAATGCCAGGGACATATGAAATCACGAAAGCATTTCAAGAACGTGTATCTACAACCGAATAAAATCCAGTACCGGTGCTTTAAAAGCTACCCTACAAAGATTCGCCTGTTCCGGTTGCATTTCCCACTGAAACTGAACTCTTACACGGCTACGCTTTTACCTAGATTATCTACCGAACTGGCATAAACTCTCAATTCAGAAGTACTTTTCAAAAATCAAGTTTCACATGATTCCAAGGACAATGCAAAAAAACACTAATCCCGACTTTACAATCGGTTTACTAGCATACACATTACGACAACCTCAGAGCAGACGCAAACATGAAAAAATGACAGATCATTGTAAACCATTAAGAAATTACATATTTGTATATAACATGTAAAAATACTCGATCATGTACACACACAATCTGGGATAAGACGAGATCTATTAAAAAGATTTAAAAATATGGTAATACATTAATTATGCCACTTGTAAAAATATTAAAAAACCCAAGTTTCAATATCTACAACTTCCATACTGACAAGCGCTCAATATACACATTTCATTTAAAAACACGGATTGAATCTATGGATTTCATATTTAAAACACTAGTCTACATATCCCAACAGCATGTAAAACAATATATCATGTCAAAAACCACTCGTGTACAAGACAGGTCATGAAATGCACTCAAGCTTTCACCTACCTGAACTCTTTCTCCTTTAAGCAGCCCCGAATGAAACTTGGTCCACTATCACTGAACCGACATCAGAACGAGCTATTTCTGGTCACAGACAGAGCAAAATCCAAGCGAGTCATATATACCTCCAAGTCCAGTCCACCTCTGATGTGGGGTGAGTTACATCAAAACGAGCTGTCTCCACTCACATCCGGATCTACCACTTTAGTGAGGGGGCGAGTTACGCCAGAACAATTGGAACGTATATCATCAATTTGGAGAATTGGAAAAGTTACTGTGAGGGGTCAGCTGCATCGGAACGAGTTGCATCCTTCTAAGCCGGGTCACCGCCCTGAATTGGAAAAGATCATGCGAGGGGTCAGCTGCATTGGGACGAGTTACATCAGAACGAGTTGCATCCATTCACGTCCAGGTCTACCACTTTAGTTGAGCAGGTACCCCGAACGGGGTGTGTGGGGCGAGTTACATCAGAAAGAGCTGTATCCACTCACATCCGGGTCAACCACTTTAGTGAAGCATGGTACCCTGAACGGGGGTGCGGATACAGCTATACATACAAGAACACTCGACACATTAGAAATTTAACATTTAATAATCCAAACTTAAACACAACGATACAGGTACTTTACATACTGTACTTAAAAGGTTACAGCGCAGCGCAAGTTGTCCTAATTCATGCATGCTTATGTTAAATAAGGAAGTGGAGCCGGCAAGACGCCAGGCACTGTAACTATGAAGCTGAAGTTGTGACAGTTGCAGAGTCTTATATAACCTATTGTGAACATGTGTATTAGCACATTCACAGGTCAGCAGAGTCTGTGCAGTTCCGCAGGAATAGTAGCACCACAAGCTTGTCCTCATAGTTCTTCCTCATGTGACCGTAGAGTCAGAAGTGTTGTTACAATAAAAAAAAAGGGGGGGGGGTCAATAACTGAAGAAAAATTAATGTCATTTAATTTAAATTTTGCTTTAAGTTTAGCTCTGAGACAGTTACAAGTTGGAGAAAGAAAGTGATGTTAATGTACTATGGAATTTAATTGTTTAAGAATTTATAAAATTAACGTGTTTGTGTTTGAAGTACTTAAGTAAAATTGTTGTTAATAAAGTAAAATTTTTAATTTAACATAATTGAGTTGTGTTCCCTTTGTGGCTGTGCAATAAATTAATTAGGTTTAAAGACTATGCAATTTCTATGTAGGTATCAAAGGTAGGTGAAATTATTTTGGAATTGGTTTGTTGTTGTATATATATTCTAAGGGATGTTGTGCACAGGCCATACAGTAGGAATGTGAATATCAAATAAAGAAACAATTTTAATTTAATAAAAGTAACTTTATTAGGCTGAAACTATACGGTCAGGCCAAATCTAAATAAAAATTTAACTAATGATAACTTTAATCTGAAAATTAAATAATGATAATCTTAATCAGTAATAAAATAAATGTAAATAAATAATCTTCAAGTAAGAAGTAAAGAAATCAGCTATGGCACGATACATTAGTGCCAGTTAGTTCCGGTACAACAATATGGAATGACATTATGTCTGACTCGTCAGTTCATTTTCAATCAAATTTGCTACAGATAATCAGGTGCATTTCGGAGGTTTTTCTTGAAACACTCAAATGTTCTGTTGAGTTATGAATGGTCTGTATAACTAAAATGTTACAATCTTTCAGGTTTAATACATGAGTAAAATTACATAGCTTATCATAGCGCTAAACAAGTAATTCCTAGGTGAATGGATTCATCATATTAAATCTTTAATACATCACCTTTATTAGTTTCCTTATATACATAGTATAATGTATAAGGAGAGTATTGTGATGGGGTCAAAAATTCAAATTAAGAGTTTTTGACGGGAGAGCACATTTCAAGCATCCCTGAACACGAATCAGACGTTTTTTACGGGATGTCTGTGTGTGTGCGAGTGTGTTGAAGACCCAGACCGTCCGACTCGTCCAGAGGACTAAGAGCAACTATTTGGACGGCCGGGTGTGCGAGTGTGTGTCAGTGTTGTGTGGAGACAATAACTAACAAAAGAATGGAGCAATTCGAACAAAATTTGGGACATAAATTACAATATGTGAATACTGGAAGCTTATTGTTTTTAAACGCAATCGAATGTTCAGAACTCCCCTAAATTTTCGAGTAAAATTTTGAAAAAATCATCAAAAAATAAAAACCTTTAATAAAATTATATAAATAGTTATTTTTTATGTAATTTTTCACTAGAAAACGACTGACACAAACTTTAGAATGCTAATATAAACCATTCTCGAGATATTGCATATTTTTCAAATACAGGGATGTATCTACAGTAGTCAGCGGTGGTCGGGGTTTCCACCACTCAGAATTTCCGACCACCACTCATCCAAAAAAAAAAACTTTCTAAAGCAACAAGTGAAGTTGGAATCATCACCAACTGCCTGCCATATGGCTGAAGCCATAAATAGAAATTCTCCCCTTTGTCATTTTTGGATAGTCCCATTTTTTTTTAATATAAAAATGGGACTATCCAAGAAAAAAAAAATTCTCCGGCAGCTAACCTTATCCAGAGCTCGAAATTAACGGTGGTCCGTTGGTCCGAGACCACAAAAACACTCAAAGGACCAGCAGAATATAAATTATATTGGTCTGTCGGACTAGTAACCTTTTATTCTCATTTCCCTCTCGTAAATTAAATTTTCCCCTCAGCACTTATGTAAACAAAGACGATATTCAACAGTCTGGGGAAAGTAAACAATACTGCTTCCGTGTTTGTAATTTTGTCACCCCCCCTTCCCTTCCGCGCCCGCCCGGAAGACATCTGGCTATTCTGACTCCCTACCAGGCTTTGGGAAATCGGTAAAATCTAGCCCGACCTCGAACACGGCTATTAACATTTTTTACCCATCTTCCTTAGAATTTTTTTTTCACATTATATTCTTAAACATGTGTGCTCAAATACATCGCACAACAATAATAAATTAGAAGCAACTGTTTCAGGATGAAGTGCGGTAACTGCATATTCCTACGCCATCCCCACAGCGCTTAACCATCGCTATCAAACTCGCCGACGCAGAGTCTGATGAAGGACCGAACCCGTCGGAATTCCGGTCTATGGGTGGGTGCAGAGGGATAATAGATGTAATGAATCAAATTTCCTCTTTCCAATGTTTGGTAATTTGAAGGAATGGTAAATAAATAATCATAAATCCTCTTGTCCCTAACCAGTTTAAACCTCATTGACACTATTTAGACTGAATAGATATTTCATACCTTAACTTCAGTTGTCAGACAACTGGAACAAATGCCATGAATGAATTGTAAACGTATTAGTTTTAAAATTGAAACTAAAGTGGGGAAGAAAAGAAAATACTTCTGGCTGAAAATAGAAGAATCCATTCCAAAAATTCACACTTGTTACGTACTCCGGCCTATTAGAGCAAATGGAAATTTTATTAAGAATTAAAAAGGAACAGAGCTCTGCATGGGTTTGGGCTTAGGCCCGGGCTGGGCTTGAGTTTTCTGTTTCAGGCCGGGTTGAGTCTTTCTTTTTTTTTTTTTTTTAACGTCCGTTACGACCGGGCCGAACATATTTATTCTGATTTTTTTTTTCAACGGATTTAAATTGAATACATGAACTTATTCCGTTTATTTCAGCTATCTAAAGATAAATGTTTAAGAAAATAAGCTCAATTCTCCGTACAAAATTTTCACAAATTTGTTTTTAACATATTTGAATACAAATCATTTCGGGCCCGTCGAGACGCAATTATCTTTAGACCGAGTTCATTCTACATTTATAAATTTTTTTTTTATGTGACTTTTTCATAATTTTTTTTAAAAATGCACAATATCTCGAGAACGGTTCATGTTAGCGTTCTAAAATTTATGCCAATCGTTTTCTAATGAAAAATTACATAAGAAATGTCTATTTGCGTAACTTTATTAGCGGTTTTGATTTTTTGACGATTTTTTCAAAATTCCATTCGAAAATTTAGGGAGGTTCTGAACATTCGATTACGTATAAAAACAATAGGCTTCCAGTGTTTACGGATTGTGATTTTTGTACCAAATTTGGTTCGAATCGGTCTATTCGTTCGTCAGTTATCGTCTCCACAGACTCACTGACACACACACACACATACTTTCACACACACACACACACACACACACACACACAGACATCACTTCAAAAATGTTTGATTCGTGATCAGGGATGCTTGAAACGTGCTCTCCCGTCGAAAACTCGAATTCGAATTTTCGACCCCGTCACAATACTTTCCTTATACATTATGTATATAAGGAAAGTAATGAGTACCTTCTATTATGCACTGAAAGTTTTTAAAGATATAAAAGTGAGAAAAGTAGTATGAATATACTATTTTCCCTCTATAAATGTCACTGAAGTCATAAATATTTTGAATGTTCTAATGAACTAATATTATAAATAAATGCATGGTTTAGATATTCTGGGAAATTATAATAATATATATACACATTTACTTACATTCTGTTTCTAAAATTTCTTCTGCTGAGGCTTCCAAGCTCTTTTTGTTGATCTTCTACAGCTTCAGATGCAGATTGTACATCAAAACCATTTATTTTGTCAGGCTTGAAAACCTACATCCAGTAATAAATATTTGTTTACAGATACACAGTTTTATATAGAACTGAAAAAAAAAAATGAAATGGAGTTTATATTTATTATACAGCATATACTCGTATATAGGTGTAAAAGTATTTAGTGATAAAACATTCAAAAGAGGGCTTATCTGTAATTTAGTTCTTAAAAAAATCAGCAGTGGCTCCAGTCCGAAAGAGCCTAAATGGCTTTACATGAATAATGACTAATAAAAGAAAAACTCCAGTAAAGCTGGATAAATTGATTTATTATTCTCAGTCTCATTTATTTCATTTACAACAGATAACATGGGCCTATGGTAACTAAAGTAAAATTCATTATTGAAACAACTTTATCTAAGTTACGAGCAAATATCAAGTTTATACAACAGAACCATCTTTTCAAAATATTGAAATTATAATAGGTATTTATAGTAGGTAAACTAAGAACCTAATCTAAATTCCAAGTATCTTGTAGGACTTTCAAAAGGATAAAATCATTTGCTTAATATTCATAGCATGTGCACTTTTAGTTTTCAAAACAAAAGGATAATAAACTTAAATAACAGAAAATTTTCAATTTTCTTTAACTTGCAAGCATGAGATTGAGAAAATTGCAGAAAGAGGAAACTATGCATGAAGGAAAATATAATTATTTCTAATTATCTAATACAATAATACAGTAAAATAAAAATATTACTATATACCATTTGCTAATTCGTTAAATTGGAATAATTGTAGTATATGTATATATTCATTATGAAATTATACACAAAATGTTATTTCAGTACTAACATTCAGTAATACTACCTCAAGACTACACCAGAATACAAACTGAAATGCTCATATCCAACTATATATATGAAAATAATTAAAAAATTAATTTTTATAATTTAATTAATAAAAATATGAAAATAAGTTAGTTTAGTCAATATAATGTGTAGTTCAATATAATGTTTAGTCAATATAATGTGTAATTAGTAGACTCTCAGCAGTGCTGGAGAATAAATCAAATTGCACAATCGCACTATTTTTGCAAAATAATTTAAAAAAAATCTGATGTGGGCAGCACATGACTTTCCCTGCAAACTTATATCCACGTTCTATTTATTTCAATTAAATGTAATTCACTTTTAATTCAAATTTCGTTCTCATTCGGTAACCGGGTTTATTTTCAAAGGTGGCGTAGGGAAAGTACGAAAAACTAAAATATCTCGAGAACGGCTAGTCCTAGTGTAATGGGGTTGGTCTTATTCTTTCCGTCGTTAAACATTACGTATTAAACGGGCATTTAATGGATATATCTAAGTATACCAAGTTCTTTAGTTTAGATTTTGAAGATTTTTGCGGGCCGTTTTGCAAAAAAAGGCAGGTTATTTTTTTCCGAATCGTACCAAAATCTAATCAGCACCAGAGTGACCTATACGTGACTCATCTACCGAATTTTGTGAAATTCGGTTCATTAGTTTTTCAGCTAGAGTGGATACAAGCTTTTGCGGGCCATTTCGCAAAAAAAGGCGGATTCTTTTATTTCGAATCGTACCCAAAACTAATCAGCACTAGCCCCGCCCACAAGTGACTTACCTACCAAATTTTGTGAAATTCGGTCGATTAGTTTTTTAGTTACAGTGGATACAAAATCTGCACAGACAGACAGACACACAGACAGACAGACAGACAGACACACAGACAGACAGACAGACAGACAGACACACAGACAGACAGACAGACACACGCACAGACGTCACGCTAAAAATGGTTTTTTCGTATTCTAGAGGTCTCGAAACGTGTAGATCCGTCGAAAACTCGAGTTGTGATTTTCGGCATGATTCCAATACTTTCCCTATACATTACCATGTATTGCAGGGAAAGTAATTATTGTAATTAATTAACTAAATTATGAAAATACACTAATCCAATGTAAAATATTTAGATAGATGGAGATTGATGGCAAAATATATTCATGGACTCTTTTGACTATCTAAGAATACACAGTGAATTGCACAATCACACTATTTATGTGAATATAATTAAAAAATTACCTTATATAAAATATAGTATATAGTAAACCAAAATATGAAAATAAGCTAGTGAAGTGTACTCAATCTAAAGTGCAATGATTTACGGATGGAGATGGATGGGAAAGAATACTTGCATGACACTCTCGGCAACGCCCGAGAATAGAAACTGCATTGCATAATCAAACTCTTTAGGGGAGAAATAATTTCGTGACCACAGATCCCGCAGCTTAAAATTCAGAATTTTAATAAAAAATATAGAAAATGATCAGAAAATTTTAGAAATGGTGAAAAATTATGAAAATTAGAGATGAAAAAAAGCAAAAACAATTGCTAAAATAAAGGATCCGCAAATTTAAAAAGCACTGGAAATCTGCAGAAAAGTGGCATGCCACTCGACAATTGTTCGAAAAGTCTAAAAGCATTGACTGTAGGAACAAATTATTGATCTACAAACTGGATTTCCTATTGAACATTTTTGTCATTTACTGTATATTTTGAGTGAAAGTAAGAAAAGTGAAGCAAAATCTTACTCGGACAAAAAATTTTTTTATTCATTCATTCATTTGTTCGTTCGTTCATTCATTTATTCGTCGCATGAGAGAAGTTGACCAAACTTACGCCGTGACCTCATTTTCCTATTGCAGGAAACGTAGGGCAAGGCATCTTCTTCTTGGCTCCCAGCGAACTAAGTGGAAGAAAGTAAGGTTTATTGTTCCCCAGGTCGGAGTCTCCTAGGGTTTTTCATTCGCCAATTATTCTTCCCCATTTGGTTACGATAGATGGCGCCACCGAGTTCACTTCGGTGAATGAAGGTGGTTTTATCTATCGATTCTGGCCCAACCAATAGCCCTTCAGGCAGCTATGTTCTCCTGACGCCAACCCAGTATATTATATCCATTCCTGACTTTAACTTTATTTTTAGTTCCTGCAAAAATTTTTGATTTCTGCACTTAACTTTAAATTTTTATTGTGACTCGCTCTCGCATTTTTTCTTGCCCTTCCCAGGTGATAGTTTGGGGGGGAGGGGGGAGTTTAAAATATTAAAGTACTAAAGACCCAAAGTCTTTACATTTTTTGTAATACTGATTTCAGCCGGATGCTCCAAGCATTTACAACAAAATGGCTTTGTAAAATACGAAAAACATTTCTATCTGAAACTGAAGCTATTGATTTGCACATCCAGTGTTGTGCTAGAAATGAACTTAAACTAAATAATTTTTTAATTTAAATTCATAAGTGGATGTCAACAATTTATAATGTGGTATGTTAACAAAATACTGTTTCAAACTCAATTTATCTCTAAACCTCTTCTAAATTTACTAAATATAAAATTTAATGATTTACTAAATATAAAAGTTAATGATTCACATGTCATGAGTTTGAATAAGTTTCCACCCGTTCAAAGTCTAGGTGAGTAGGGGGATTATATGCGAGTAAGTTTAAATGTGAGTAATGCACGTGTATATACAATACTTGCCATGAAAATATATAAACATTATATGATGTTGTTGTGAGTTTGAAAAAGGGTTTAAATTGTGTTAATTTTTACAATATTTTGCTGAAGGAAATCTCATTTTCTTAAAACATTTGCTGCAGTTTTAGCTAAAAAGCAAAAGGAGTCAACATAGCAATTTCAGCAACATTATATAGATACTTTCTCAGAAACAAAATCGACTGATTATGACAACATGGATAAGGTGCAATTCAGTCCCAAGATTCTTTTAATATTTTTAGTGTAATAAATGTTTATTGCAATAATTTTTTTTTAATTGATTTAGTTTTCAAGAGAACATCTTATATTCAGAGTGAGTACACTTTTCTTTACAAAAATTTCAAACACTATTCAAGGACTTTCAAGTACCATACAATTATTTTTCAAGAACATCATTTTTTCCCTATTATGAAGTTGTATGAGTTTCTGGGAGGAAAAGTTATAGCAAACTAACATTATTGTTTAATGTTGAAGCCATTGAAGAAATTTTTGGGAAGAAACATTGTCTAGGAAAATTTCCAGAGAAAGCAGAACGTCTCAGAAAAAAACGACAATGCTGTGAATCTGCAGAACACTTTCAACCCTACCTTTTTCAAATACTTACAAGGACTTAATCAAGAAGATGGGAATTTTCAAGTACTCTCAAGGTCTTGAAAATATTATTCTAAAATTCAAGTACTTTTTCCAATTTTCAAGCACCTGTATGCACGCTGTATATTTATTTCATAGTAGAAAATGTACATGGCATTGCCCGGCATATAAGATGAAAACTTTTGATTACAATCACACCAGAACTCACAGCGAATTCTCAAAATGAAAACAAAGAATGTTTTAACGGTTATATAATATGTCCACTTACAGAGTCACCCGGGGTAATTCTCGGTCAAAAATCAATAATCTCCAATTATTATAAAAACTATCGAAGGTAATGTTCCCAGTTTTGGCATGGAGTAAGCACCCTTTGATGGTTAAGTAATAAAATTTTTATTTCAATATAAATGCACTTGCAATTTTAATAATTATAATTTTTAAGTGACCAGGAATTACCCAGGGATTGGGGTAATTCCAGGTCACTTCTGGGATAATCAGGGTCCGCGATAGCCATTCGCCTACGCGCCAAATGCGAAAAGATCGCAAAACTGGCGATAAAAAAAATACTTTGGCGAAAAAAATGGCGAATGATCTTTTGGAAACTGTGAAAATTTCGTAAATATTTTTTTGGGAAGTAATATGGAATAAAAGTCCGATTTAATTTGGAATAAAAGTCCGATTCCAGACAAGTAGGCCTATGACATACGAGCGTTGTCTCCCGTCTGTTTTGGGGACGCTCGTTCTCGTGTGACAAGCTCCAAGTATTCTTTAATTCCCAGCATGCTGCTCCTCAAAACAGACGGCAGACAGCGAGCGCATTCCTGTCTCTCAAGCGTCCTTGACCCATCGCGGCAATCAAAACATTATCTGGATTCCATCCGTTATGTGAGCCGATTTTTTTCGTTAACCCTGAATCGCACAACCGTTAACCCCCCAACACAGTTATTAGATACTCTCCAATAAACAAAACAAAAAAACACTTTCAACTTAAAATCCTGCATTATAGTTTTAAACAATCCGTGTTACAAAATTATTTCTGAAAAGAGCCATTTTTTGTCGAAAACGATCAGCCGTAATCAGAGAAACAAGTGATAAACATCGAACGAAAATGTATGTATATTTTTTGATGACGCGTATACAATGGTAGTCCGGAGCAACTGAAGGGCAGAGAAATTAGGAGTGTGCGATTGCGTAATTACTACCGCATCGTTTTAGGGTCGATTGTCTTGCGGGGAAAAATAACTTTTAGACTTACGATGTTTTTTTTGTTTTTTTTAAGACTCCGCATATAAATCGACCCCCCCCCCCCCCCACTTTGAAGCGTTATTTATTTATTTATTTATTTTATTTTATTTTTTTTTGTCACCAATTTCTCGACTTACGCGAGTATATACAGTAAATAAAAAAGCATTTAATTTTAGTTAAAACCAACTGAAAAAAGGTCACTGCTGATTGTTATCACAGATGCCAACTTGCGGTTTGCTGTTTTTGTCATAAGTTGAATCGTAGTTTATCTTTTTGTTACGAATTTTTAAGCCTGCCTGGCTTGTTTTCGTTTCATCTTCGTCATCATCTTTGTGGTTTTTATGCGATCCTTACGCCTGCCTGAAATAGTTTTGGTGCCTAATTTTAAAGAAATATAATGATACTGCATATAAAAATATTATGGTTGTAGCAAGAATTGGTTTCACATGTCCTATGACAACAACCATCGTTGAAAGAGGCTTTAGTAAACAGAACATAAATTTCATTAAGTAGTAGCATCAAAGTAAAAAATCTCAGTGACTTGATACTTATAAATAGTGAAGGGCCAGATATGAAAGATTTTAACTTTAAGGCAGCTTTTGAAAATGGGTGTATAGTACAAAAATTCGACGCTTGACTGGTTTATGTGATAATGAAACTATGTGAATTATAAAATAAATTTGTCATTTTTGTAACTCATTGTGATCTTTCATCGGTAAATACAAGTTTAATTTACTAATAGCCTATTTAATGATTAAAAAAATGAAATCTACCTATCTTTATATCTTGTTTAGAATGAAATTAATATTATTAGCTGCATTATGGCTTAAAAGTAGAAATTTTTTCACCGATGGCAACGATAACTTTGACTAATAATCATGTAATTTGGCTAATGATTTTTCAATTTGGCTAATTTGTTGGCTAACAGTTTGAAATTCCTAGCGCGGGTCCTGAATAATTATTTGTCAGTATCCTTTTTTGATGTGAATACAGTAAAATATTGATTTATTATTTATAGCAAAGTGTTAACACTTAGATTAAATTATGCAAAGGTTTTTTCATCTTATAAATACTGAAAAGCAGCACAGCTAGACAATATTTTGGGTGTATATACAAATTTATTTCATATGCAAAAGATTGCTCTTACACCCTAAAAAAATTGATGAAGTTGAAACTGATGCATTATTGGACAGTCCTTGCTCTTCAGAATCCAATGTTTGAAAGCTAGCATGGTTCAAGTTAACTACTGGTCTGTTGCATTGATTCGAAGAGACAGAAGCAATAGAAAAAATTTTTGAAGGAGAATTTTGCAAATTGTACAATGCTAACATTTAGCTACAAAATCTATTCTCTGGATACTTGGTTTGATCTAATGGATATAACCTTGTGGACTTGAAACCAGATTTAATATTTTCTGGGGTTAATGATACTGGCTACACTTCATCAGCTAATTGCGTAAAGTTTTCTTTACTTATTCTGGTCGCATCAGATAAACGTTGTACTTCTACAAGTCGTTTATCCCATTGTGCTTTTAGGGGTCTAAAACAACACATATCAAGAGGTTGAAGAATGTCTGTGGTATGAGCTGGTAGCTTCAAATTGGAAATCTGTTCATTTCGAACTTTGCTGATTACATTCATAGATATATGCGTTTTGTGCCCATCATAGATAATGAGCAATGGATGTTTAGACACTTATTTGCAAAAGAGATCAAACCAACTGTGCCGATTTTAAATTGTCTATTAAATTATATTTGTCGAAAATGCATTTTAAATTAAATTAATTATTAATTTGTATATTAATCATACATGTAATATGTTCTAAAAACTTACTGCTGTGTACATTGCATTGGTGGCCGCAAAACCCACCTAATTTTGTGCTTAACGGGATACTAAGTTAACAAACTAAAATAAGGTTAATAGTAAAGGAACAAACATTTATTTATCACATACTTAATTTACACTCTTTAAATTACAAATTAAATAAGTATCACAATAGTGGAATACATCTCAAAGGTAGCTTTGGGGGTGTAATGCCAGATAAATTGATATTTGGTTGGAACACTTGGTGGGATGCATTAATTAGCTTTTCCTTAAAAAACACAAATTTAGACAAAGAGGTTATCCTCATATAGTTATAATTGTACGGTACCTGAATTTATTTTATATATCTTGAAAAACAATGATGCTTTGTCACAATTTACAACTTGCAATACCAGATGAACATGAGCTCTCCTTCGAACTCCTATATCAGAGACGCACACACATCTCTTAACACTGCTACTGCAGCTTGCTCTCCACTAGTCCAACTCCAACAGCCTGCCTTGACCAATTCTAACTCTTTCAACTCCAAGCAACTCTCACTTATATACCTTTTCCGCTGGACAGTCTACGTGCTGGTATGTAGACATGAGGGCTGATCCGTAGACATGGAGTCGCCGTCTCGGTTGCCGCCAAATGGCTTAGCATGGTATGTAGACATGGGGCGTGGTATGTAAGACAAGGGGCCACCTGTATATTACCGCCAATGTGCTTAGCGTGGGGATATTCATTCCACCTGCATTCCTTGCTCCATCATTTCTTAATCCTTCCAAATCTATATAATAAAAGGCAATGTCTGTGTGTCTGTCTTATACACTATACGTTTCGCGACCGCGCGTCGGAGAGCTACGAAATTTGGCAATCGGAGACCCGGGGGGGAGGGAAGGGGACACGTGAAAACCGATTTTTAAAATTTTAATTATTTTTTTATTTATTTAATGTTTTATGCGATTTCGACCGTTTTTTGCCCTTTTTTCTCCACGATCCAGACATCGTAGAAAAAAACAAATTACACCATCGGAAAGAGCAGAGAATTTCGAGTAAAAATATATCAATTTCAAATCTGAATTTCGATTTCTAATATTTTTTAAAGATTTTAAAACAAAAGTCACTTTTTGCTCAAGAAAACGATTTTTGGTTTTTAAATTCTCGCATCGTGAAAAGGTGACGTCACGGTTCTGTATATGCATAGCGATGGGTGGGACAATAAGAAACCGAATTAGTTTTTACTTTCCGTTTCCCGCGCTTCCGATTTTAAATGAAATAAGAGCTTAACATATGCACTGTAGAAATTATTATATTTATATTTTAAATGATGGAACGATATGGATTTTTTAAATGGATATATTAATTTTATGGATATTTTAAATGATGGAACGATGGATATTTTAATTTTATGGATATTTTAAATGATGGAACGATGGATATTTAAATTTTATGGATATTTTAAATGATGGAACAATGGAATGAGGATGATGGAATTAAGAGCTTAGAGAGCATATGGTCATTTTAAATTGTAAATTAGCGCGCGGGAAGTTAGCGGTAGGCCCGGGTACGATTCCCGCCACTGCCAAAACTGCCGAAGTGTTCACGCGGAATACGATCACGTTAAACATGTGGGCCCGTAAGTCCTTCCGAGAGGTTGGTGGTAGGGGAAGGAGGGTACGGTCCCTGTGGATGCCTCCTTCACAGGGTTCCCGTCTAAATTGGGTGAATATAAAGAAAGTTGCGGAGGGCGAGGCAGCCCAGTGGTTAGCGCTCAGGAATTGCACTCGGTAGGCCCGGGTTCGATTCCCGCCACTTCCAAAACTGCCGCCGTGTTCACGCGGAGTACGATCACGATAAACATGTGGGTCCGGAAGTCCTTCCGAGAGGTTGGTGGTAGGGGAAGGAGGGTACGGTCCCTGTGGATGCCTCCCTCACAGGGTTCCCGTCTAAATTGGGTGAATATAAAGAAAGTTGCGGAGGGCGAGGCAGCCCAGTGGTTAGCGCTCAGGAATTGCACTCGGTAGGCCCGGGTTCGATTCCCGCCACTTCCAAAACTGCCGCCGTGTTCACGCGGAGTACGATCACGATAAACATGTGGGTCCGGAAGTCCTTCCGAGAGGTTGGTGGTAGGGGAAGGAGGGTACGGTCCCTGTGGATGCCTCCCTCACAGGGTTCCCGTCTAAATTGGGTGAATATAAAGAAAGTTGCGGAGGGCGAGGCAGCCCAGTGGTTAGCGCTCAGGAATTGCACTCGGTAGGCCCGGGTTCGATTCCCGCCACTTCCAAAACTGCCGCCGTGTTCACGCGGAGTACGATCACGATAAACATGTGGGTCCGGAAGTCCTTCCGAGAGGTTGGTGGTAGGGGAAGGAGGGTACGGTCCCTGTGGATGCCTCTCCCACTGGGTTCCGTTCTAAATTGGGTAAATAAAAAGAATGTTATGGAGATAGTCGCTGGGGGCGAAGAAGCCCAGTGGTTAGCGCGCGGGAATTGCACTCAGTAGGCCCGGGTTCGATTCCCAAAATTGCCGCCGTGTTTACGCGGAGTACGATCACGTTAAACATGTGGGTCCGTGAGTCCTTCCGAGAAGTTGGTGGTAGGGGAAGGAGGGTACGGTCTAAATTGGATGAATAAAAAGAAAGTTATGGAGATTGTCGCGTAGGGCAAAGTAGCCCAATGGTTAGCGCGCGGAAATTGCACTCGGTAGGCCCGGGTTCGATTCCCAAAATTGCCGCCGTGTTTACGCGGAGTACGATCACGTTAAACATGTGGGTCTGTAAGTCCTTCCGAGAGGTTGGTGGTAGGGGAAGAAGGGTACGGTCCCTGTGGATGCTTCTCCCACTTGGTTCCGGTCTAAATTGGGTGAATAAAAAGAAAGTTATGAAGAATATCGCGGAGGGTGAAGTACCCCAGTGGTTAGTGCGCGGGATTTGCACTTGGTAGGCCCGGGTTCGATTCCCAAAATTGCCGAATAAAAATAAAGTTATGGAGATTGTCGCGGATGGCACGGTAGCCCAGTGGTTAGCGCGCGGGAATTTCACTCGGTAGGCCCGGGTTCGATTCCCGCCATTGCCAAAACTGCAGCCGTGTTCACGCGGAGTACGATCACGTTAAACGTGTGGGACTGCAAGTCTTTCCGAGAGGTTTGTGGTAGGCGAAGGAGGGTACGGTCTCTTTGGATGCCTCCCCCATTGGGTTCCGGTCTAAATTGTGTGGCACTTCCTGGCCTTCCAAGCAGTTACCTTACACCTTTCTGGTAGGTCGCGCCAACGAGTTTGCCACGGTCAGAATTTTCAAGGGTAGCGAACAGGCTGGTCGCCAAAGGCGGCTAGTCTTTAATATTTTACATTTCTGGCATTACATTCTCACCCCCATTCCCCACCCTGAGAAAAAAAAACCTGAAAGTTACTCTCCCACAGTTTTACCTCAGTGGTAAGAAATTGAGTTCATCAAGGTTCATCGAAAACACATAAGTTCATCCATCATGACAAAGGCTGAGTTCAACTTTTTAGCCTCGTAAAATTCATAGCTTTGTTAGTTCTTTATAGTTTTTTGATAGTTCCCTGTCAAGTTAATCCATTGTTCAGAATTGACATACTGTACCATAAATTACGTGAGGATTACCAACATTCTAATTATTATTGAATTGTAAATTTTGACATATTATTTGCAATGCATAATTTTCATTTCTCCTTTTACAGAATTATTTATATACAACATATCATTACATAACAGTATTCATTACTTTATTATTATTATACATTTTCTTGTTATCATTTCATTTTATAGCATATTGTAGTAGTGCAATTATCAACTTCCGATTCTTGGTTATGGTTGAATTCCATATCACCATATTATTTATAAATTACTTTGTTATTTCACTTAATTTTTTTTTCTTTTTATATATAACTTGACATATATGTAATGTCAGAAATACATAACATACTTTTTGAAATATACTTATATCTACAATTTAAAACATATACATATACACTCAATTATCAATTTCTATTTATGACATTAATTACAAACTTTTTAACATATTTTTCATATTCTTTGTCTTATGAAATTACTATTTACAACAATTCGAGGGCGAAAATTATACCCTCTGGTATTATAACAAGCCTCATCATCATTTCTATTATTTTCACAGTCTAATTGCTTTTCTTTAGTGACCTTCCCTTCCTTATTTTGACTTTGATAATTATTTCTAATCACTTTCTCATTTTGATTTTTTTTCTTTGTCCTGGTCTGATTCGCTTTCGTCACTATTTTTCAAATATTGTTTTCGCTCCGCTGCCATGTATAGTTTATTTATGTGCACTTTATAAGTTTTATTTTCATCACTTTTAAGACATATTATAACATTATTATTTTGGACTAATTTCGTAATTCTAAATGATCCATCATATCGATCTTCTAATACCCTTGGTTTTAAGAATTTTTTAAGGTAGACTGTCGCTCCTATAAATATATCGTTTTTTCTCACTATTTTATATTTCTTTATTTGTTTGTTATTTATCAGCTTTTGCTGTTCGGATGCGTCTTTCACGACTTTGTCTATACTTTTTAAATGCTGTGCCACATATTTTTTATAATTATTTACATCACTATACATTACATCTATTTCTTCCTTACTTGGCATGTTTATTTGTTTAATATTTTCAAATGGCAATGACAAATCTCTAAGATAGAACAGGAATGAAGGTTCAAATCCTGTATTACTGTTAACCCTTTCGGGACGGCGGCATTCCGAAACTACCGTGGCCCAAAGGACGAAGCGCTTCGTTTCCGAAATGTGCCCAAAAGACGGCAATTTTTTTGCGCTAAGCCTAACTCTCGAAAAAAATTCACTAAAAATCACCCGTTCAACACAGCATTCTACTTTTTTCAGGAAGAAAAGAAATACTTATTTTCTATTTGATGTATATTTTTTATACAAATTTTCTTTTATCAAAATATTAAAAATTTTAGTGTATATATGTTTTAGGTACAGATGGATAATTCTTTGGCATGTCCTTCCGATTTTTTAAAACTGTACCACATACATGCGTATTCTTAGACAACAAATACTTTGCAAGTACAGGAGAGGTAAAAATTTTATCCAAATACAAAGTATATCCTTTTTCTAAAAGTTCACTTAGAAATGTTTTCACAACGCGTTCTCCATACCCACCATCAGAGCTTGATAATCCCGTGTCCTTTCCAGTATACACAAGGAAATTCCATTTATAGCCTCATTCCGATTCTGACGATTTATATATTTTTATTTCATATCTGGACCTTTTCAGTGGGATACATTAACGAAATCCCAGCCTTCCTTTCCATGAGAACATAAATAATCTAATCATTTCATTGCCACACATTCCTTTACCCCCCCCCCCCTCCCCCACCCACTCAAAAAAAAATACTCTCTTATATTCCTCTAATTCAACAACGAAATCAATAAAAGACAAAATCAGAACGAGACCCAGAACTCAATTATAAAATTGTTTATGCTGCGAGAAGTCTGCTTACGTTACAGAACCATGTTTCATCCCTCCAAATGGAGAAATAATTCATTGGATTCTCCTTGTGCCAAGGTCAAACATCTACAAAATACATTTAAGTTGCTTCCACAGGCATTTAACGCCATCTAGGAGACAAATACATTCAAATTAAAACGTTCCACGTAGAAACACCAATACGTGCCAGTCGTCCTTTAGGGTAAAATTTCCTCCGGCCCGTGGGCGTGCCATTCGTCCTTGAATGCAAGTTCGCAGCTGGCGCGTGGGCGTGCCACTCGTCGCGAAAGGGTTAATAGTGTTATTTACATAAAACTTGAACCACTGTAAGGATTCATCCCATTCGAACATAGTTTTTGACAAACACATTATACATTGTTTCATGTCTCTGTGTATTCTTTCACAACGACCTAACGAACTTGGGAAATAAACTGAACTGTATCGCCTTTCAATATTTAATGCATTTGTAAAATCGATGTATTCTTTACTTTTAAAAATTTGAGCATTATCGCTTTGAATAATAATTGGAACTCCATAAGTTGTCACGAAGTTTGTTAGCTTATTTACTATTGTTTTAGCAGTAATGTCTCTGACTGCATATGCCTCAAAGTATCGTGAATACATGTCTACAATTGTTATTACAAAATTATTTCCTTTGTTACTGCGCGGTAGTTTTCCTACGCAATCCAGTTGTAAATAAATTCCTGGTTTTAATATTTCTGGCATAGCCTGAAGTCTGGCTGGTGGTATATTTTTGTGTTTTACTAACAAACATTGATTACAAGACAAAAATTTTCCACGTCTTGGAAAGCCCCTATCCAAAAATATTTTTTTGAAAGTAATTGGTATGTCTTTTTCACTCCGAAATGAGAGAAATGTGCAATCTCTATTATCTTTCCCTTTAGTGAGTGCGGTATTACAATCTTATTTTCATTTATTTTCCTATAAGTTTGTCTTTTATTTTCCTTCTTTACCATTAACAGTTTATTTTGGCTATCAATAAAGTATACCTTATTATTGTGATATCAGTTTCTTCCTTTTTGTAATTCCTCTCTAATTTTACTTAATTTTTCATCTACCATTTGTTGCTCTAATATTTTCTCCACATTTATCTCATCATTTTTAAATAAAGTATTTACAAATTTGATTTGGTTATCATTGTCACATACGTATCTCAAGCAATAATCACTTGCGTTATTTTCACCTTTTTGATATTTGAATTTAAAATCATACTGACTTATGTCAATTAGCCGCCTCGATATGATACTTGACATTTTATCTAATTTTATGTGGTACATAAGGGATTTTGCGTCACTCAGCAAGGTGAAACTTCTTCCAAACAGATATTCTCTGAAGTGCTGTAATGATGCGTGTATAGCTAACAATTCTAGCTTTATTGCAGGATAACGCTTCTCTGCCGGGTTCACAGGTCTTGAATAAAATTCGATAACATGATCAACTCCATTTACCCTTTGCATCAAAATACTACTAATTCCCTTATCTGAGCCATCCGTAGTTAAGACAAACGGGTTTACTTCATCAGGTTGTCTTACAACTGGTTCCTTAAAAATTGCATTTTTTAATTTTTCAAATGCTTTTCTACATTCATTACTCCACTCGAACCTGACATTTTTTTTTGTCAAATTTACCAACGGTTCAGCAATTTGTGCATAATTTTCTATCACACCTCTAAAATAGTTTGTTGTTCCAAGAAAGCTTTTTACTTGTTTAACCGTTTTAGGTTGTTTGAAATTTTGCACTTTCGCACAGTTTTTTATTGATGGGCTTATACCATTCGCATTTACTTTATATCCTAAAAATTCAATTTGCATATCTGTAACTTCAGGTCAAGTGTTAAATTATTCTCTTTCAATCTTTGGAAAACAATTTTGATTTTCTCTAACATTTCGTCATTGTTTTGTGCGCATATGACTAAGTCATCCAAGTAAAAATATATTTTTAACTCTGATAGATCTCCTAACACTTTGTACATTAAAAGTTGAAAATATGCTTCTGAGTTTTTAAGACCAAACGGAATTCTTTTAGGATTAAAATTTCCCATAAAAGTTGTGAATGTTAAGGCTTTTCTATCTTGTTTTCTTAGTTGGATCTGAAAAAACACCGCCTTCAAATCCATAACTGTATAAATTTAACTACCAGCGATATTTTGTAATATATCCTTCACCTTCGGTAAGTTTATTGGCAAAAGTGGTAAATACGCGTTTATGGCCCTATAATCAATAGCAAGTCTATATTTAGGTTCTTCATTTGGTTTACTTGGTTTCTTTATAAGAATAATTGGACTAGTATACGTGCTTTGTGAACTTTCAATAATGTCATTTTCCAATAATTCCCTAATTTCTTTTTGCGTAATTTCTCTTATTGCTCTCGGAATTGGGTATGGTCAACTCTGAATAGGATAATTGTGCATCAGTTCGATTTTCGGTACTATTGCTGATGTTTTACCTAGTGTAGCATATGACTTTGAAAAAACCTCTGTATTCGTCATCATTAATTCAATAACTTTATTTCTATCTTCCTTATTTAAGTGCTGTATTTGAAAATCGTCTGGAGATATTTCTTTCTTTCTTAATTCCCGAATTTGTTGATAATCTGTTTTATTTAAATTTTGAATATTATTAATTTCCAACGTGGGTTTATTGCTTTTATTTTTTGTATCAATAATTTCGATTTGTTCTGTTATTACACCAATATTCATATTTTTATTAAGTGTAATTTGACAATTTTTTTCATTGTATAACAACATTCTAATCTTATTTTTATTTTCTATACTTTGGATCACTTCATCCGTGATTAATGTTCTTGCCATTTTTATTGAAGAAAATATAACATTCCGTCCCTCACCCGTCCCTTAATTCCTGTGACAAAATCAATTGGACTATTTCTGACTCCCCTGGCTTTAATGTTATTTTTCTTTTCAATTTAGTGAAAATCTGCTTTTCCTCTTTCTCTTTAACATTCTTATTCTTATTCTTTTCATTAGAACTTGGTAACAATTTTTCATCATTTACATTATTGCGAGTGCTACAATTTTGCATATTAGAATTTTTTTTATCGTTATCGCTTTCATTATCCTCGCTTATTCTATCTTCATTCTCATTATTGAATTCATTACAACAATTATCTATTTCCTCATATTCGTCGTCATCAGTATTATAATTTTCATAATTACTATTATATCTATTTTCATGGCAAATTCTCTGGCTTTGTGGATTTTGATTTGAATTCTGAATTGGGTTTGTATTTTCTCTTTTATACAATTTAATCGCAGTATTCCCAAATTGTATTTCGTTATCTTTTGTATTTAAAATTGCTTTATGTAAGTATAAAAAGTCGTAGCCTAAAAGCATTTTATAATCCCCCTGAAAGTTCTGTTTTGTCACGAAAAAATTATTTTTGCATGCCTTTTCCCCAATTCTAAATGAAAATTGAATGTAATTTAAAAATTCTATATTTTCTTTAGTAAACGTCTGAAGTATTACTCTTCTTGCTATGTATTTTATTTTTACATTTTTATTCTGTTTTATTTTTTGAAATGTTTCCAAATCTATAATACTAACTTGAGCCCCACTATCAATTACACTTATTATTTTTATTCCTTTGCAATCTATTTCTACCATCGGTAGTTGTAGGCTAGATGCATTTTCACATTCGCTTGAAAGGATACTTTTGGTATCATATTTTGCTTTATCATTATTTTCATAATTTTGTCCTCGCTTTACAATTTTATAGTTTTGCCAGACCTCTCCATTTTTGTTATGTCTATATGTTTGTGAATTGAATTTATTTATTTCTCTGGAATTTGTACGGTTCGTTCCTCAGTCCCAAATTCCAGCTCTTAGTTTAAATTACTATTATTAATGTTTCTCTCATATGTGTTTGATCTTATATTTCCTCTGTTGCGCCCCCTAAAATTTCCTCTTATACTTTGCCTCTCTCTATTTTCTATGTTGGTTTCTAATTGATCGTAATAATTTCTTTGATCATTATTATTTCCTTGATTTTCCCTATTATTTCTATTATATCCTCTTTGTTCATAATTTCTGAGATTTCCGTTTCTGTTTCCTCTGATATAATTTGTTTGCTCAAATCCATGTTGCTGATTTTTAATTTGCTTGGGATTCATTCCTTGCTGACGCAGTATTACATGCATTGTACCAGTAATCTGCGAAATAATGTCCATTTTTTCCGCACCCTATGCAAAAAACAGCTTGATTCATGGATTGTTTTGGGGTGTTTTGCAATTTCATTTTATTAATTTCTGAAGTCAAATCTTGGACCTGTGTTGTAAGTAAAATTTCTCTCAGTTCGTTATTTGATTCTTCTGGATTCCTATCATTAAAAATTATTTCAAACAGTTCAGCATCTTTTATGGCATCCTCAAACCGCTGCGGGTCTTTTTTCTTTACTTCAATTGCCAAATCAGGGCGTAATGTGCTAATGAACTTTTCCAACATTATTTTATTGGCTATTTTCTCTACCTCTTAATCTGTTGCATCCTTAAGGTTCAAAAAATTACATGCTGCATTTTTTATTTTTAGCACAAGCTCGTCCACTGACATATCAGGCGTTTGTTTTATTTTATTGAAATCGTCCTGTTCTTGCGTTATTGTTATTCTGTTTGAAAATTTCTTTATTAGTAATATTTTTACTTTATCAAACTGATTTTCATTTTGTAATTCAGGGTTTTGAATTAAAAACTGCATAGCCTTAACTTTTAATTTGGTCTTAATGATAGCCGCTTTATGCTCTTCCTTCCAACTTGCTAACTCCGCTAATTCATCAAATTGTTTTATAAAGAAATTTATATCTCTTCCTCCTTACTCCCACTAAATAATGGCAGGATCTGCATTACTGGAATATCTATATTTTTATTATTTCTATCCAATTTACTATATTTTTTATTTGATATTACTGAATATTCTTTCAAACTTGAACTCCTTGTTATAATTGAACTTTTAACCACTTTTTTAACTGATCCCATTCCTATATCCCATTTTTCTAATTATACATTCGATCTTATTAAGAAGAATCATTTTTTTCATTTCATTGATAATACTTTACATAATCATACATATAACATAAGGAGAAATGAGAATTCTACATAATATTTTCACAACAATCTATGTCGCCACCAGTTGTCCAACCATATCAATATTTATTTTTATTATTACTATTCCTTTTATTTTTATTAATTTCATAAATCATTATTTTATTCCCGTTACTGTTAAAGTCACTAGCACCAAATGTACCAATTTTAAATTGTCTATTAAATTATATTTGTCGAAAATACATTTTAAATTAAATTAATTATTAATTTGTATAATAATCATACATGTAATATGTTCTAAAAACTAACTGCTGTGTACATTGCGTTGGTGGCCGCAAAACCCACCTAATTTTGTGCTTAACGGGATACTAAGTTAAGAAACTAAAATAAGGTTAATAGTAAAGGAACAAACATTTATTTATCACATACTTAATTTACACTCTTTAAATTACAAATTAAATAAGTATCACAATAGTGGAATACATCTCAAAGGTAGCTTTGGGGGTGTAATGCCAGATAAATTGATATTTGGTTGGAACACTTGGTGGGATGCATTAATTAGCTTTTCCTTAAAAAGCACAAATTTAGACAAAGAGGTTATCCTCATATAGTTATAATTGTACGGTACCTGAATTTATTTTATATATCTTGAAAAACACTGATGCTTTGTCACAATTTACAACTTGCAATACCAGATGAACATGAGCTCTCCTTCGAACTCCTATATCAGAGACGCACACACAACTCTTAACACTGCTACTGCAGCTTGCTCTCCACTAGTCCAACTCCAACAGCCTGCCTTGACCAATTCTAACTCTTTCAACTCCAAGCAACTCTCACTTATATCCCTTTTCCGCTGGACGGTCTACGTGCTGGTATGTAGACATGAGGGCTGATCCGTAGACATGGAGTCACTGTCTGGGTTGCCGCCAAATGGCTTAGCGTGGTATGTAGACATGGGGTGTGGTATGTAGGACATGGGCCACCTGTATATTACTACCAATGTGCTTAGCGTGGGGATACTCATTCCACCCGCATTCCTTGCTCCATCATTTCTTAATCCTTCCAAACCTTTAATATTTTACATTTCTGGCATTACACCAACTATCAAAAATTTCTGTCGTCATCCATCTGCTGTCATTTATAGCTAATGTTAAATTTTTATTAATGTTAGGAGCTTTCCAGGTACTCTGAAGCTTCTTGCCAGAAAATACAATAAGTGGTGGGTGTCTCTCACCAGAAGCAGAAACACATGCCATTACTGTAACAGATTCTCTACCAGGTGTTGCTGTGACAATAGCCAATTTTTCCACTCTCTCATACAGCTTTTTCTCTTGAAGGCTTTATAATAGTTTATTGGTTGCAAGATCATAATTTTAGGTGAAATGTTAAGCATAAATACTGTAAAACAGCACTGACCAGGAATTACCACATAAATATGGGGTATAGTTTAGTATATTCTTGTAAACTGTTTCAATGTAGTAGAAGAAAATCTTATACTCACTTTTGGTAGCTGTAATAGTTCATAGTTGAAACAAAAAAAAAATAGAAAAATAATTAAAACTTTATGAATGATAAAGATCTTGGCAAAATGTGCAAAAATTAAAGCCAATATTGTTTTGCAGAAATTTAACTAGCAGGTTGGAATTTTTTTTTTCATAATAAATGCCAACTTAATAAATAATTGAGTCATACATTGGAAAGTAAAGGGTTCCAAGTGTCTTTATGATTTTTTACTGTTTGATGAATAATTATTTTGATGAAAAAAAGGAATGTGACCAAGAATTACCCCAGAAACCCAGTGACCAGGAATTACCCCGGGTGACACTAACAACTACATAAAAAAAGGCTACAGTGATGGTGTTAAAATGTAAATTCTGTGAGAATATCTTGGAGGCTTCTTATCGCAGAAGATTGCGCACTTCAACACATGAAAAGTATATGTTTTTTTTAAATTTCATGAAAATTCATCTATAAATAATATGAATTCCATACAAAATTAGTTCCAAGCAGAATTTTTTGATATTTCTGATGGTGTCAAGATGAAAATTCTGTGGTAATATTTTCAGTCGCTAAGGGACTAATTTGTGTGAAAATCGTGATAAGACACAACTAAAAAATTAATTTGAATGTTAAAAAAGTTTCACGGAAGGACATTGTCTTGGGTTTGAAGTACCTATGTATCAAATTTTATGGTCGTATGATGCTTAGATTTCCCGTTATAAGCAGGGTGGATAAAAATCATGATTTTTTAAAAAAAATCAAAAAAATCGGATTTTTTTTATTTAAATCAGATTTTTTTTATTTAAATCGGATTTTTTTTATTTATATTAGCCTTTTTCAAAATCAATTTTTTATATTTTCCAGATCAGAAGGCAGGTTAGACTATATTAATGTACTGTATAATTTAAAAAAAATTAATTGAATATATATTAATATAAGATTCAAAAATATATGAAGGGGTTAAAAAAACCCAAAGACTTTTTAAATAAATAGGGTTTTTTTTAATTGGGTTATTTTATAATTGGGTTATTTTATTCAATTTATAAATCAAGGCTATATTAATTATATGGAACTATTATGCGGTTTTAAGTTCTTTATTTGAATTTATATTAATAAAGAGCTATGATATCTTAAAATCTATTAGGTTTGATATTATGAAGGACTTGAAAAAAAGGGAAGGGATTATGACAAGCTTATTAAAAAGTCAAGATTTTAAAGAAAGATGATGTTTTAAGTATTAATATTTAATAATACCTTTTTCATTTATATAATAAAAACGTACCATTTAACAGGTAATTTCATTCATCTGAGTCTCTTAAATGATTTTTTATTAGTACAACTTTCTAATACTGGAAATTGGAAAAAAAAAAAAAGCATGAAAATACAAATTTAAGTAAACAGTAAAGTAATACAGCAGACTCTTGGTATAATGACCCTCTTTTTCGAGACCTTTCCAATATATCGACCAGAGACTTTGGCCCTGGATGCATCCTCATAGATGTTATGTGTGATCTTTATAACTACCTTTGGTTATTACGACCCACATTCAATGGTCCTGCTGGGATCATTATATCGAGAGTCTACTGTACAATGTTTATTTACAAAAAGCGTTTAGGACATAGTATTTGATTTAAAGTTTCGTACAGAAAAACTAATTTTCCAGCTTTTTCATTGCCCAACTTATTTCTAAGAGTGGAATGTACTAATCCATATGTAGAAAATATACGTTCCACAGATGCAGAGGTAGCTACTGCAGTAAAAAGTTGTTGAATAGCCTTGGTGATGATTTTGTTGTTTGTAGAGGTAGCTACACAAGCAGAATTAAAATGTGTGTGTGTGTGTTTTCCACCATCCCAAGGGTGACATTTGGGAAACAACATCTTGCTCAAATAGAAAATTATAAAACGGATCAGCCTTGCCTAAAAACTTCATTATTATTGGCATAAAACTTGTCATATACTTTTCAATGGAAAAGGTGAATGCTGATTTTTCCTCTGTTTCTGTCAGCTTGCTGCCACAATATCGAGGGTCCAATAAATACGATAAAAAGTGAGGAGCACCCAGTGCTTGATTGTAGCGGATGGAAAAATGCTTCATGTTTGTTTTATCTATTTTTTGTTCAGTCAAATTTTCTTCTAGCTTTTCCATATGTGCACAGCTATGGAAATTGAGCAGCTATCTTTTTGCACTGCATCTAAAGATAGGGAAATTGGTTCAAGCTTTTTAGGCATGTCTTCAGCATTTCTTTTAATTGAAAAATTCAGGACTCTGTTGTACACAAGGCTATCAATTTTATCTCTGAATTCCTCACATATTTTCATCAACTTTGACCAATGTTTTATGTAAATGGTCAAACAGTCAAACATGGTATTCCATCGAACATCTTGAGGCAAAACCAATTTTTGGCCACCTTCTTCTTTATATTTTGCTGCAGCAAAGTGGTTGTTCCTAAAATACTTTATAATTTGAACAATGTGTTCTTTCACATTCGGATTCAGTCAAATTAGGGCTATTAAGACACACGCATATGGGAAATGTTATGATTATAACCCCCCTCCCCCAATTTTGAAGGACATAGAAGCTATGGTTACATATCGAAAATGTACAGAAAATGAAGTTTTATCATTTCTCAGTCAGGCACTTCAAATTTTACAGATTAGGATTATGATTCGTTAATGTGGAAATAAAGTGTTTTATATTCTTATCAGAGGTGGAGCTACAATTTTTCTCAAAAGTTTTTTTTTTTCTACTGTGATCAAGAACAAAAAGTACCAAAAACCTTAGTTTTTGTACTGTATAGGTTGGGGACTATCAAATTGAAGAGAGGGAGGGACAAAGGGGATAATGTCCAGGGGCCCTATGACCCTAAGAGACCTGAGTGATTTTTTAAGTCCTTAAAAAATAGGTGAGGGTAGGGATTGGTGGGGGAGCCCAATCTGCTAAACTGCTTAAGTGCCGGTCAATCCTATTCCCAACAATGTTTGCTATATTGGTATGCGCCAGCAAAAATCACAAAAAAAGGAATGAACCAAATTTTCTTATTTCTATGGTAAAAATTATTACAGCACATATAAATAACATTTCAAAAAGTATTTTAAATTTTTGTAGCTTGAAATATGCATGTAAAATCTGTATCGCAACCACTGATTCCAATAAATCATCACAAGAACAATTAAAATGTTAAATATTGTCTAGCTATGTTTATAGGTAACTGACAGAAAATCTAGATAATTCTAGATATATTTTGAGTGATTTTTAGCTATAAAATTAGAAAATAGGTTGGCAACACTGGTCAGTTGTCATTGTTACTTGATTTTATACTCCAAGCAATGAATAGTGTTATCTCCACTGACTGAGAGTTAAGGAAAGGATTTCAGTTTTTTTTTTATATACTCTAAAGATGTCTAAATGTGGAATTTTATTATTTTAAACATTTATTCTGTTGCAGGTTATTTTAGCATAAAAATACAAAAAAAAAAAAAAAACCTTCAAGAAATGACAAAATTAAAAAATGATTTTAATCGTTGATTTTTTTATAAAAATCAAGTGATTTAAATCATGATTTAAATCAAGCAGATTTAAATCAAGCAGATTTAAATCAAACAACCCTGGTTATAAGCAACATAAGTCTACACATGAAAAGTACACATGCCATGAAAAGTCATGACACATGAAAAGTAAATATTTTTTTTAAATTCAGAAAAATCTAAAATATTATGGATTCCACTCAAAAATTATTTGAAAGACAATTTTTCTGATGGTGACAAGGTGGAAACTCTGTGATAACATTTTCAGTCACTAAGAAACTGATTTGTATGAAGTCCAAACTGATACTAAAATATAAAATAACTAAAAAACTAATTCGAATTAAAAAAAAATCTCTCTGAAGTGCATCATCTCAGGTTTTGGAGTATATATATATATATATATATGTCTTAATTTCTTTTATTTCTTTGTATTTTGTAGAAAATTTTGGAATAGTGTATTATGAGTTACTACATACATTCTAACTTTGGATTTACTAATATATATATATATATATATATATATATAACAAATTTCACTGCCGAATGACAGTTTTTTCCGATACAGATAATACAGACAAACACACACAGAGAGATATTCCTTTATTATTATAGATAAAAGATAGATTATGTCTTCAAAACACAAAAAATACACTAATCCATTTTTTTTTTAAATTCACAAAAATTTGAGTTAACACACAAAAAGTATATTAATTTATTTTTTCGATTTGACAGCTTCTGGTGATTTTTGAATAGAGTTGACACCATTCCGCAAGGACATAACTACTTTTATTTTCACTAAGTATGCATACCAATAAAGTTAGAATATGTGGTTTCACCTATTCTGCTATCTTCAAAATGATTGTTTATATCTGCAGATTTTAAATGCAGTAATAATTTAAAAGTGTTTAAAATGGAAAAGACTGTTCATGGTTTTCAGTACTTTTCTTTTTGTACAAATCATGAATTTATACTTTGAAATTAAATCTTGAATTTTAGCAAACTTTTTAAAAAGTTACAAAATTTAGCAATAATAATAATAAAAAAAAATTGCACTTTTTTTTTTAGATGCATGAATCTATAGGTGAATTTCATATTGAAATGTTTTAGAAAAAGTGCTAATACTTTGAATTCTTGAAAAAGAGTGCAATTTTTGAGAAAAGACATACAAATTTGTAATTTTAAGAGTTAAAACTTGCTATTTATTTAAAAAAATTATTTAAAAATGCTAAAATTGGGAAGAACTATCTTGATCGTGAATTTTAGCACTTTTCTGGTTATAAAAATTTTGAATTTATACTTTTAAGTTAAATCATGAGCTTCAGTGCCCTTCTAAATGTTGCAAAGTTTAACGATTTTCCATATAAATTATGAACTTTAACACCCTTTCTCAAAGTCTGCACATCCATGAGAGAATTTCATATGATATTGATAGCAAACATAGAAAATGATAATCACTTCATCATTGGTAAAATGAGAGATACTTGTGCAACACCTGTCAAATCCCTTCCGCAAAATATCCATAACTTTCAAAACAACACACTCAAATATCACAAGCTAGCAAATAGACTCGTAATGCAGTACTCATCCTTACCACTTGGCTGTACAGATTGAGACACTTATGTTTATTAATATGTTTTAGACATATCTGTAGGAAATTAAAAATTAAGTTATTGCCCTTATTATTTTAATATGTACAAATATAAACAAACAATTGCCGGGTATTTGCAAGCAGCAAAAAAATACTGCCAATTGTTTAAATTTAAAATTACAAAAAATACTCAAATTACCAAAACTAAGATCTTTAATAAAAAATATTTAGAAAATAAAAGTAAAACCACACCATAATACTCACAAATTTTTCTGCTTGGCTGTCTTTTATGCTATTAAATATAACATCAAGGCTTCTAGGGAGGAGCCCACCATCTTGGGGACTTCCAGTCATAGTGTAAGTTTTACCAGAGGATGTTACACCATAGGTAAACAACAAACCTTAAGAAAGAAAAGAAATAAAACTGAAATAAGTTGTCAGAAATTTTAAATAAAATGTTTAAGAAATATCCACAACAAGAAACACTGTTCAACAAGCTATGCTTAATGTTTATGAAAGCATCTCACCTATAAATAACACCAATCAAAGTTTAAAAACTAAGATTTATTAAGATTACAGGCAATCCTTCTGAGCTACATTTTTCATATCAAAAGTAAACTACAAAATCTGTTGTCACTTTCAGTAACATAAAAACCACCCCATTATGGTTACAGGTTTTCCAACATTCTCCCTTTGAAATGTGGTAACTTTTCAAACAAGTTATACATTAAGTGTTACATTTAAAATCTACATTTTGTCAGTTTTAGAGATGCACTGTGCGTCTACTAAGGGTTTTAAAGGTAACCATTTTGTTCTCTTCATCAGATAAGGACTCATATTTCTCATCGGGTTTCACTGTGAAAATTTCATTCCTCTGAAGGTTTTGGACAAATGTCTTCTAAAGATTGTAATAAAGGCTGTACTTTATCCTCACTACGGATTTCTAAAGGATGTAATCGTTATAGAGGTCAGAGTAGGTAGTCCTTTGCTGTTTTTATTCGAACAAGGCGATTAATGTTATCTTTTCCTGGAAACAACTCAATAATTTTTGCAAGAGGTCAATTCAGTCGCTTCTTACCAGAACTATGCTGGCAACTTTAACAGTGTCATGATGATTTTTCTTTGTTGAGTGAAGAAAATCAAGATATTATTTTTTGAATCATCTTCTGAGGCTCTCCCTCACCTTTTGTAAATATCTTCATCTACTTGATAAACTAATTGATTCAATGTGATCTAAGTCTGTTACCTCATTATCAGAAAGACACTGTAGAAATATTGAAGGCTTCAGCACTCTCAATTCATCTGATTCCTCAGATACATAAGTTAGAGGTTAGTTGTTCATTACAGATTCACATTCACATAACAGTGTCATTAGTTCATCACAATTCAAAGAAACATGGCCAAGATTTTTGTGCAAAAGATCCTTCAGAATCAGAGAGAGAGAGAGAGAGAGAGAGAGAGAGAGAGAGAGAGAAATTTCGTAGAAAAAATATGAAAATTAAAAAAAAATTATTGTACTTTAATCAAATACTAAAAAAAATTGATACTTACATAAAAGATTGTACTTTTTAACTATATTTAAGAAAAAATAGAACTTGATTGTACTCTTTAATAGTCTGATATAATCAATGTCCCCTTCTCAACATATTTTTCGATCACATTCAGCAAACATTCACGCAACCTATTATCAACCTTAGCAAAAAAACATTTGCTAGTCCCCCTTTCAATCCTTCTAAACACCCATTGACTATCCACAGGCTTTCCTCTTCCATACTTATTCTCATCTATCTTCACAATCACACTATCTCCCCCAATCTTACTTCTATCCTTCAGAAAAGCACTCACAAATATCACGGCAAAACTCTTTCCAATCGGTCACAGTTTTTCCCGCAACATTCAAATAATTCATCACAACCTTGAATTAAATATTTCCAAACCACATTAAAGTTAAAATTAAAATCTCAATTATACTCAATTATTTTTATTAAACCACATACCCTTTCTCACACTCCTACATACATCAGGCTTATCATCACTCGATTTCTTTCTACACCTCCATTAAAAACCATCAATCGCTCTCTCTCTCTTTCAAATTTCATCTCATCTCTACCCTTAGAACATTCATATCTATCACTCATTAAACCTTCCACTACACACTAATCAATTACTGCTCTCTTGCCTTTCGCTTCCAGCATATAATAAAATTTTATGCTGGACTCATTTTCACCAACATCCACTCGAACACATTCTCTAGAACATTCGATCGAATCCATTTGCCGCTTACCAGATGCCATTTAGAAACTTTATCTGCAATCACTATTACTGAAAATCTTTATGTACATTAATTACGAGGAAAAAAACAAATACAGTACAACCTCGAAAATCCGGACTCGTCCGGACTTTGCCGATTCCGGATTTTCGATTTTTCCGGATTATAGAATTTGAATAAAATTCAGATTTGATATTAACTAAATACACTATAAAGCCCTATTTTTAGTAAAAATAATGGCAAAAGTTAATCAATTAAAACATATTATTTAATCTAAAAAATACGGCAAAAGAAATTTCTAAGAAAAAATATACACATTAATAATTTAGAATGTGTGAATGAAACGAAATGATAAAATTCCATTTTATCATTTCATTTAAATATTTGAATTAACATTTGTTATTTCATTAATTTTGGTTTATGGAAAAGCAGTTTTCTTTATCCTGTAGATGGACATTACTTCTGCTCGGTTATAATGCTTCTTTGTTCAAGACCTTTAATTGCATGATCGATTTTTTGCATAAGGTTTTCAATGGGTATTTTTTCTTCTCCACATTTATCGTCCCTACTTCGACCTTTTTTATTTAATATCATATCGCGAATTTCGCCATCATTCAATTTATTTACGATTGGCGCATCATCACCAAAGTGCAGAACTTCCGTTATATCGGCTTTGTCGAGATGCGCCGGAAGATTTAATGCAGTACTGAGATTTAATAAAGATCGAGGATTAGCACTTTTAACGATATATTTAAAGGTGTAAATGTGTTTAAACCGTTTTCGCTATTAATGAACGAAGAACAAAAAATAATAACTTAAGTTTTATTTATTATCTAGCATCTATATAATATTATGTTTAAAAAGACTGATGACTCTGAAAAAAGTAAAAACTTTATTAGTAATAGTCAAATGTGTAAAAAATATCGCAGTAGATAAAATAAATATCTTTTCCAAAAAAGAAAATATCTCTCCTCTCAATGATTATTCTAAATTACGATGAGTCATTACTAGGTTACAGCAGCACCCGGAAGTGGTGGGGCAGGGAAAGCGAAGAAAGGAATTTGCTTAGTTCCTAATCGTAAACACAGCCGACTATCACCGGTGGCAAGCCGACCCCTTTGAAAGGTCTGTGTTTTAATGACCTTGTTGCTCGGTTCTGTGCGATACGATATTATTTAGTTATTTATTTGCTATTTATAGTATGTAAATATGGCTTTCTAAACAAAAAAGGCAAAATATACAGTCGATTTCAAGCTGACACGTTCGACGAGAACGAAAAAATCGTCAGATATCGGGAGGGGGTGGAGATTCTAAAGACAAAACAGAATACATTGAAGAATGGAAATCGTACTACGAAGTGAATAAAATAAATTTCCGTGGGCGTTAATATGAATTCTCGGGATTTTTAGATTTAATTGAACATCTGTGATAAAATGTTACGATAACGTTTTAAAGTGTTTAATATTAAAAATTACATTGTTTCAGAAAAATGTCTTTTTCAATAATGAGAAAAAGAAATTTTGATAATAAAAATTCCGTATTTAAATAACGATGTATATTTTACGCGAAATAATTCATCAGGAGTTGTGACTTGAATAAGGGAGAGGAGGGATTAACGCTAATAACTCAATACACGCTCCAACCACGAGCCTATCTATCTACTGCCCTCCATCTAAACTTTCGTTTCATTTCCGGGTTCAGAAAGTCAACCGGAAAATACGGTAAAATAAATAATCTTATGTATAAAATAAATAATCTTACCTTATTATATCTTTTTTAAATCCACGACTTCGTTAGTCCGGGAAAAAAAAAAAAAAAAAAAAAAACGAAAATTCAGAAAACGTCCGGATTTTGGAGGTTTCCGGATTTTGGATGTCCGGATTTTCGAGGTTGTACTGTATATATTCGAAAAAAGGTTGCAGCAAAACAACTCAGCAAAATTGATCGAAAAAGATCCACGAAACCAACTTTCATAGAAACAAATATATATTTGAAAAAAGTTTGCAAAAAGATCTAATGAAATACACAGATTACTATTGAAATACTATTCCGTAAAAATCGCATGCTGATTGGATGTCCGAAAAGTTGTAGGATACCAGCTTAGAGAAGTAAACGAAATGCAACCCGATGCATCGCATCAACTTGGCGCTATTTTGTACTTTGAAAAATGAGGTGTGGGCTATTCTATCAATCATCCTTTAAGGCCTATTAATGAATGTAGTTAAGAATGTGCAGTTCCCTCTTTCAATATGATCTTCTTGCTAGCTAAAAGTATTAGTGCAAATTTTTATCGCATTGTTTTTTAGATAATGGCCTCATGTTGTTTCCAATATACTATACTAAATATTTTTCAAAATTATATAATAAAAATCTAAAAGACATTTATGAATAATCTTGTAATGATCAGCAGCTCCTTCTGCGAGGAACATATGATAGTATACGCCAAAATGTAATTGGGTGCCTTTATCATAAACAGAAATTTTAAAAAAGGTTTCCTATTCATCAGAAAAAGTGCTGCAACCTTTTTAATTGCCACAAGAATGCTATGAAATCAAAACTAAAATGCATTACATTATAACTTACAAAAAAGTTAAAAGAAGTTTTATGCTGAAACCATATCAGTTATCATCTAAGCTCAACCGATGGCTAATTTTGAGAAACAAATATTTCAAAGAATTTTATAATCTGAAGTGGAAAAAGGACTGGAAAAAGTAATCTTTAGTGAACCCCTATCCTTTCCTGAATTTGATATTGAATCCATATCAGTCATATTTTTGACACAATTCCAATACTTTCCCTATACATTAGCATGTATTGTAGGGAAAGTAAAATTATCTCCTAAATGTACATTACCTGAATGTATGTTAGGACACTATATACTGTTGATAAATTGTCAAAAGCTTGAGAAAACAATGTGTTCACAATAAATTTAAATATCTGGGGAACGAACCATTGTAAAAAACGTTTTATATTACTTCTATCTGCAGCAGCAGCTGACTCTGCTCATGACAAAACATCAACTGAAAATGCTAGGAATCAGTACCCGA
The DNA here is from genome assembly GCA_951213105.1 of Amaurobius ferox. Taxonomy (NCBI): domain Eukaryota; kingdom Metazoa; phylum Arthropoda; class Arachnida; order Araneae; family Amaurobiidae; genus Amaurobius; species Amaurobius ferox. The sequence goes on from OX578146.1 coordinate 12,611,564, forward strand.
ATTATAAACATCAATTTCTATACATCTAATGATAATCCAAATACATTTGACTTTTAGAGTAAACAGTTGCTTATCCATATACAGTAAAAGCATGTTTTGACGAAATCAAAGGTGCCACTAAATTCCTTTTTTAGATGGTATTTTCAACGAAAGTAGTATGTTATATAGATTCTCAGAAAATTTAGCTATTAGAGCTATTGCAATGTTACGCAACTAATTATTTCTTATATAATTCTTCATTATAAAACGGACACAAATTACATGATAGCATAAAACGTTCTTGGGATATTGCATTTTATTAAATTAAACGTATAAAAAAAAATCACATAGAATAATAAAAAGTATTAATTATTGTGAAATATATTCACTTTTCATATGTAATGTTATGCGATAAATTTGTTAACATCGTTCTATTCAAAAGAGAAGATACTTTGTGTAATAGTTTTGTATTTTGACGTCTTACAATTCACCAATCAAGGATGGAATGGGTCAGCGGGACACTAGACAAATACCCTTTGGTAAGGGTATATCTTCTAAGGCCATTTTAGTGCTATCATTTTGGTATATGTTGATCCAATTTCATAACGATTTCATTTTGGGATATATTGATACAATTTCATATATTTTGTAAATTTATTTACAAACGGGTCCAGAATGTTTTATTCTTCAGATCTGCTAGTGATGACAATTTTGTCTAGCGAGAACAGAGTTAGTATACTTATTTTTAGGAAAATTGAATTAAATATTTTAATAGAATTTGTTGAATAACAATGTTGTTAGGCCAAGATTTAACTGTTCTAAATTTAATTAATAGTTCAAAATTTGATAATAGCTTAAAATTCGTTATTTTCCCCTTTCCCTTCAAAATTCAAAATTTATTTGTTGTCTTTGAATATTTCGGCGATTTATTCCCCTTTTAACGTAATTTGTTATCTTTTTCCTTGTTTCATTATTTAAAATTATACGCAATGCATCCTTAAACGTTAAAATATCTTTTGTTAATCTTTCGGCTTCTCGCTCTTGGGTTTTAACTTCACGTCACTTCATTCACGAGAGTGAGAAAAAAAGATGCATTTTTAGGCAAAATTCGGCCTTCATGGCTTATCTGTTGTGGACACCTGTATGAGGGGTACCAGCATCCGGTGAGGTTGCTGTACGGAGGGTTGCCGCTTGGCGGAATTTATCCGTTTAGTGGTTCTTGGCATAACAGTGTCTTTATTTCCGCAGTGTATGCGTGGGTGCTCGGCGCGGAGTGCAGGTTTTCACTCGCCAAATTTGGCAGCTTTTGGGAGGCAAGAGTGTTGCCGGACATTCGGTTTCTGACCGGCGTGGAGAGAGGTGCTTCCCTAAATTGGCTGCTGAGATCCGTGGAACAGGCCCCACATAAGGGCGCCTGTATCCTGCGGTCGTCGAAAAAAGATGTTCTTTTTATTCATGCAAGCTGTGCAAGTGTTCCTCAGCAATGAGTACTTTTTTTTATTTTGGACCAGACGATTGGTTTTAATAACCAAGCAGTTTCCGTGCCCTGTTTGTTGGCATGGGTTTATTTCTTTATGAGGAGTCCGGAGTTCCTTCCAGCCGGGGATGGATATGGCCATCAAACAACATGCCTCACAGTCATCAGCAGGACCAAAATCCACACCCTGCTTACAAGAAGTGTTCTCTTCTGACCGATGTTGCCTTCCTGATAGGAGTGCTTCCCTACCGCCAGATGATGTGAACTTATCGGCTGCGGAGGGCGTAAACATCCGTTTTCTGTGGGGGTTCCAGTTCCCAAATGCATCCTCAAATAGGGATGTGCACACCGTGCTTCTTCATATACCATCTAGCAAGTGTGTCAATTGTGATTCGTTAAATTTGGTGTCAACATTGACACATAGGGTGATGCATCAGGTTGTGGTGTCATCTTTGACACATTGTGCAATAGTGCCACTGCCAAACCTGCCGCCGTGTTCACGCGGAGTACGATCACGTTAAACATGTGGGTGGGTCCGTAAGTCCTTCCGAGAGGTTGGTGGTAGGGGAAGGAGGGTACGGTCCCTGTGGATGCCTCCCCCACTGGGTTCCGGTCTAAATTGGATGGCACTTCCCGACCGTCCAAACAGTTACCTTACACCTTTCTGGTAGGTCGGACGGTCTGGGTTTCAACAACAACATTGTGCAATAGTGCTTCATTAAGTTTACACATTTGTTTTTGTTTTTTCACACCACGTTATTCTTCAAAATTAGAAAGAATATATGTTGAAAATTTTATCATTCACAATTTGTGTTTGTTTTTGTTATTTTAAGTTTTTATCATTTTTGGTGGTGGACAGTCAGCTTCAGGCAGACCAAACTCTGGTCTTCAGACCAGAGTGGATTCTGATTCCTGGGTTTTATTTTTACAATTATTGATGAATATTCAAAGCGTTAATTGAGTTTTATTTTAATTGAAGTTAATTTTAATTATCCATTTGGCAATGTACTAACCACTACAATAGCTGAGTAAGAATTTTATAAAATCTAACTTGTTTCTGTTTGGAAGCACTTAAGTAATTGTTGTCAATAAAAGTTAATTTTTAATTTAACAATAAGAGTTGTGATTCTTTAGTTGTTGGCTGTGCTATTTATTTATTTAAAGGTAAGTGGAATTTTTAGAAGTTATATAATGTTGAAGTGTTTTTAAAGGTGTTACATAGTTGAGCACAGACCAAGCTGTAAGTAATAAACAAAGTAATTAAAGAAACAAATAATAATTATAAAAGTAAACTTTTTTTTAAAAACTATACGGTCAGGCCAAATTGGAAACAATGATATAATAATATAATTAAGTAAATTTAATGATTAAAAATATAAATAAAATAACTTAGAAAAATTAAAATATAATTACATAAATAATAAGATTAATAGTATAGTAAGGAAGGGAGAATCCCTCCATAACAATGTTATTTAGAATACTATAGGAATTTACACATAATTGCAAATTTTATGTTTCTTTATATTATATATTCCGCACAAATAGCGGAAATTTTGCTAGTTATTACATAAGAAAGATACAGTAAAAGAGATTTGAATGAATCTGCGATAGAATAAATTGCAGAACAGAAAAATTTGTACACTTGCTGTTTTATTGAGATAAAAGTTATAAATATTTCAAATCTAATGTATAAAAATCTTGTAAATTAATGTCACTGAAACTATATTGTATAATGATAGCAATTAAAACTTTAAAATACTTAATAATTAATCTGTATATGTATAATGCAATTCACCCTTGGAAATTGTCCTGTAAAGGCACATGTTTGAAATTATTTGTTACTGTTTACATGTATTTCACCTATAATTTTACTATCGACTCGACATATATATATATTTTTTGCTACTCATATAGGGTCAAGATTGTGAATATATAAAATTAATTTAAATTTTTTAATATTTTGAACTTGTTTTTGAAAAAATTAAAAAAGTATCTGTTCGAGCAAGTTTTTTGTTTTTTTTTTCATTTTGCTTATTTTCACTCGAAATATTTTCGAAACCATAAGAGACAGATATAAATAGTAAGGAATAAAAATATGCATTAGGAAATTTAGTTGCTAAATCTATATTTATATTTTAAAAATGTTCTTATAGTTTTCGAGTAATCATTTTGTCGAGTTGAAGAAGAGTGAAAATTGCCCCCTTTTCAAGTTTGTAATGCTATCTCAAAAACTAAACCGGTAAACAATTATGCAAGAATATGGCTCTTGAAATCCTTACAAGTGTATATAATTGGATTTTGGAATAGCTCTTTGTTTGCAAAGTATAGTGGTTAAAATTTCGATATTTTAGTATTTTAACCTGGGTTTTCCAATGTGCGGGAAAGCTTTAATTTACTTAAAATGTTACTATTGTTTCAGCTGAATCTGTTACTTACTCCTTGGTGAAATATTTGTGCATAAGTATGAGATAATCTTATTTTGTTTAAAAAATTAGGGCATTAAATGAACTTGGAGATTCTAAAAATGTGTAATGATTGGTTAGGTTTGAACAAAAGAAATTAAAATCTACATATTCAAGTACATATTTATGTGCGGCCAGGCAAGTTTATAGATTATAGGTCAGGTTGATTTCAGGTCAGATAAGTTTAATTTATATACTGAAAAACAAGTTCCTAAAATAATTCTATTTGTAGCACTTTGAAATCCTGTAAACAATATAAATGAATCAGAAAAAATCGAATAGCTTTATTGAACTTTACTTAAGTTTTATTTTACAAAATACTTTGAAATCCTGTAAACAACATAAATGAATCAGAAAAAATCGAATAGCTTTATTGAACTTTACTTAAGTTTTATTTTATAAAATGTTATTCATTCAAACCATTTTGGCTTTATCGGACTGGAGCCACCACCACTAAGGTATGAAAATGTGTCTTTTGTTGAGAACAAATTTATCATTGAATAAATGCTATTTTTACATCAAATGCATTTATAGTCTTGAGCAATTGGGTTTATTAGCAATTACAATTATTGAATTTATATAAATTTAGAGTTTATTAAATTTAAAAAAGAGAATATTAAATTTTGATTTTTAGTATTTTCTCATTAGTCAATGAGGTTTGATGATTTTAAGGGATAAAATATATTTAAACGTTGAAAATATTTGTTAATTGCTTGTTGTTATATATTGATTACAAAAAAAAAAAAAAAAAAACCTGATTTAAATAACTAAATAAAATTCCAGAAAGCTCCATAAAATCACTGTATAAAGTTTTGAACTATGGATTAGCAAATGTTTAGTTGCTAAGTTAATCATTATTCCATGGGGTAGAGTTACTAATAGTGCAAGCAACGTACATTCATGTGTCTACGCAGCATCCGTATCTTTAGCCGTAAACCCACGTTGCAGGCGAGTACACGAACGACAACTACTGCATACGTCCCTAAAGCGGGCTCATCATTATTAAATGAGCCTGATAATTATTATTATTGCATGGATCCGCAGAGCGGGTCAAAGACAAATCCACTAATATAAGGGGGGGGGGGGGGTTTGAGTTTCAAATCTGCTATGTGGATGTCGTGCAACGGGCTAATCTGTTAACCCATAAGCCTGCATAGTGTGCATGTTCATAACACAATGTCACGCGATTTGCACGCATCTGTACAAGGTATATATCGTTATTGCATACAAATTCCATACACTCGTTAAAAGAAGGCGCTTAATTCTGTAAATCCACTACGCGAATTAAATATGTTGAATCGTTATTGCATGGAGCGGAGTTATCGTTATATTATATATAATGCGTATTGCATCCATCTGCGTAGTAGTCGGGTCAGGACCGCTCATACAAATTTCTGGGTTACCCTTCATATTTCGTTTTCCTCTTTTGTGCATTCGTCATGTCTTTTACCCCCTCAAAAAATTATTGGGGGCCCCATCACTTGAGTGGTGTCCACCCTCCTTCTGGGCAGCCGTGGTCAGATACACAGCCAATAGCTATTGCATGGCCTGCATTAGGAGTAAATCTGCTACGCGAATTAAATATGTCCGTGTACCATTATTGCATGGAGCGGAGTTTTCATTATATTGTATATAACGCATAGTGGTCAGATCAGGGCCACCCATGCAAATTCGTGGGTCCCCCTTCATATTTCATTTTCCTCTTTTGTGCATTTTTCATGTCTTCTCCTCCCTCAAAAATTGTTGGGGACTCCGGGTCCCACCACTTGAGTGGTGTCCGATCCTCTCTAAGGTCAAATACACAGTCGATAGCTATTACACGAACTACAAATGGGAGTACTCTTAGCCGGGACTTTCCCACGTAGCGGAGATACTCAGTCCACAGCAAGAAAGCATATTAAGAGAATTTTCAAAAAGCGACTAGGCTGGTAGCTAAAGGCAATTAGTAAACAATATAAAGAAAATAAGCTCTCGCATATTTCATTCAAGTCGGTTAAAATCACTGTGCTAATCTAACAACTTTTCTCCCCACCCTTTCTATCGTCCTCTGGTCTCAAGAAACTCAAGAAAAATAAATAGAAAAAATTGCTAATTTGTTTTTACTTGGCAAAAAGGACATAAAAGAACAACAAATTAACAAAAAAACTTCTATTTAACAATTTTCAATTATGGTCATCTTGTAGTTATTGCCCCAATACCCCTTCATTTCATGCTTGAAAATTAATTTTCCTGAGTTAAAACAGCAAATAATATAAAAGTTTTAGTTGATGAAAATAAATTACGAGAATGGAAAATACATGATAATAAAACGGGATAAACTGATAATTACGTATAAATACACATTTTAGTGATATTTCCATATAATCTTTCTCATATTACTTATATAAGAATTAAACACATTTAAAATTAAAATATTATAAGGGAATCTTGAGCGAAATTTAGTCACTTTTTGTGGTCAATTTTGTCAAAGTATGGAATTTCATTTTAAAATCTGTGTACTATATTCACCTTAAAAGTTTAAAAAAAAAAAGGGGGGGGGGGGGGGATTTGCATATTTGTCCGGAGATCGGCAGTCAATGCAAATATCGGAGCTTCACGAAGAGATGCAGAGTTGGCAGCTAGGGTTCTGTATTTGCAAGTCAATAATAAGATTTTGTTTTATAGTTGCTACTCTTTTTCTTGTCGCGTTGACAAAATATAAATCATACCCTTCAAACTCATCTAAACCCTTTGGGTGAGCTAGACAGCCTGGGTAATAATAAAAAAATATAAATTACATTAATTTTAGGGATTGATATAAAAAATGCATAGATGCCAACCTACCAGAAAGAAAGATAGGAACATATTGCATGAGGAAAAATCGCGAACTTATACCGTTTTTCCCCATACTGTTGCAAAATAGCCTTCTATTTCATTAATAATACATTTGAAAAATAGTTTTTCTATATAATATATGAAATAATTACAAACATTTTAAACGATGCAAACAAATTGCAACAGTGGAAAAATACTTTCAAAATAAAACGAAATATAGAGGATCGCGCACAAATAACGTTCATCGCGATACTGCTGCAATATAGCCTTTCATGTCATTAAAAATACGCTTGAAAAATAGTTTTTCTGTATAATATAGCATATACAAAATAATTACAAATGTTGTAGACGATGGAAACAGATTGCAGAAGTGGAAAAATTATTTCACAATAAAATGAAATATAAAGAAGATCGCGAACAAATGCCGTTTATCGCGGTACCCGGTACTTGTGCAATATAGCTCTTCATTTCTTTAATAATACATCTGAAAAATAGTTTTCTTGTATATAACAAAGAATAATCATAAAAATTTTAGTCAATGCAAATGTGTTTCTCCCACATTAATTAGAAACAGACGCAATCACGTGGAAACGGATTTTTAGATGAAAACGCCGGAAAACCTCCATCTTAAAATTCCTGACTTTGTTTCTCATTTCGTGAATTAGACTGAAAAAAGGAACAAGTACATAAAAATCTGAACACTTGGCAGCTATAAAAACGTCATTTTCAATGTCTAATAACGAAATATTAGCTAACCAAATTTGCAAGATGCTGGAACGATTTAATCTGGAATGCAGTCTATAATAGTAAGCAATTAGAATGTAAAGACTGCAGGATCACGGGATCACTCCCTTTTCTTACAAGTGGGATACGTAGATCTACGAGGGAATAAAGGGGAGGGGAGCAATAGAAACTCATTAAATACCCAGAATCTCGGACATCGGAATGTCTGAGGATAAAGCAAACAAATAAATTCTTCAAATGTGCAATTTCAGGTCTTGAAGGGTGGGGGTAAGTTGAAGTATAATAAAGATCCCAATGTTTCCTTCCTTGAATAGACAGAGGGGGATTTTACTGTCTGTCTACCACCTGCAAATTTATCACTGTGGGCGTGTATAAAATGACGGTGTTTTTTTTCGACCGCTGTCCAGTCCTCTACCAGGGATTGTAATTTAGTCAAAGGGAAAGAGAAGACTGATATTTAACAATAGCATAGTTAGGCGTCAAATTGAAATTTCTAGTCGCAAATTACGACTAACGACCGCTAATTTCGAACACTGATTTACACTACAACTCACTTTTATTTTCGATAATCAAATTTTTTATTAATATTTTACAATTTTCGCAATATGACCTGTTTGCAGATAAAACAAGTTTTCTATGAGAAGATTTGAATTGAAAAAAGTAAGAAAAAGTTTACTTTCACCCCATAAGAATATTTTCAAAGTTAACGTTGGAAAATGTATAGTGCACTCGCTGATTAAATGCAGGTTCAGAAATTTTTTCTGCAGAAATGTCATTCAAATCAATATCTGATATATTATCAGCTTCCGGTCAAGAAAATTTTCTTGAATTCATGTCAAACCGCAAAAATTTTACGGTTATTATAGATAAGTCACATGTTGCAACAATTTGTCCAACAAAGTACTTAATTTGTCTTTTTCCACGAAAAGGAACCAACACCCATTCACCAACACTAAATGTTATGTTATCTGGCTTGACATTGTCAGCAAGGAATTCTTTATCAGATTCTGTAAGGTTATCTGTTTTACCAGAGGTGAAATCAAATGTTATATGCTGCTTTGGATCAACAGATACAATTGAAATTTTCATTTCATATGGTGAGACCTCTCAAAGAAATGCATTTGCCTTGTTTCAGGGATTGCCTTAATTTCGAGGCCATTTGGAGCCCATAGACTTTTCAAATGTGACTTCCGTGTATTTATAGTTTCCTTCGATACATACAATATTGTTATTTTTAGACACATTTTGGTTGCAAATTCTTTTGCTGTATGAGGGTCAATAGTTCTGGACAACATTGTCTCCCTTATTCTACACTTTACGGTGCCACCAAGCCCGTAAAGTGCACCCTTGTCATGGCTTGCCATCAATTGCACCATTGTCATGGCTTGTGGTTGAAAAATGCCATTGGAACTGATTATAAATTACTGTACCCAAACACATAGAATATTTCTGTTTAAAATGTTTCCCAGTGCCATCTGATTGGTATATAACAGATTTCACATTAAGGAGAGGATAATCTTCTCTCAATTTTTGCATAATTGTATCATTTAATACAGCAACAGCATATTTATCTTGTTGCATGTAATCCAATACCACAACAATTGGTGTGGTAATAATGTGCCTTCGTAGTTGATGTATGCCACAGCAGTGAAAAGTTTACATGATTGTGTCACCCAATACGCAGATTGCATTTCATCCTGGTACGAAAAGGTGTAATTTTCGCTAAAATCAATCTGTATTACAATGGTACCTTCTTCCACATTTGATTTCAATGATTTGAAGTTCTTGGTTTGCTTTTCCTGTACAAATTCATGTTCCAAAAACTTGGCCAATTTATTCTCCTATTTTTCGACTACTACCTCTATAGATCCAGATAGCTTTTCTCTGCTTAGCTTACCAGATTCATCCTTTGCCCATTATTGTCTATAAGTAACCTCTGCATTATCTTCTGATGGACAATACAATGCTATGAAATTTCTAAATTTAAATAAATTCTTGCAGTCCTTACATGTTTGCAACATGCAGTCTTCCAAATCTTTATTACACACCACAAGGTGGATAAATTCTGTTATACTATTTGGAAGTAAAGGGCAAGCATTTAACAAGAGCATGATATTCTCGTGGTAAATGCACAAGCAAAGATTTGCAGGGGTTTCACGTCTTAAACAAGCATTTTGTGGTCGAAGATCACAAAATTTGCTTTTCCCAATTAAAGCAGTAGGATTTGTCTTTTTAAATTACTGATACGTTTCTCCTAATATCAATAATAAATAACGTTTCTGAATTTTTTGCTTGCTGCCAAACAGGGTAAGAAATTAGAAAAAAAACGTAGGGGCCAAATGGCCCCCAACATAAATTTTTTATGGGCCATTTGAAAATTTCAAAGGGCCAAAATAAAACAATTTAATGAAATAAAAAATATACACGATAAAACCACATAATCCTAATCTAAATATTTTATTTGCTTGCCAAATATATATATTTAAAAAATAAAGACACTAAAGTGCAAATTAAAAATTTTAAATTGACTTATTGTTTAATTCCCATTTTTAGTTAGTAGCCACTGGCCGGTAGGTCAATGACGTTTAATGGCCAGTTGTTGACAGCTGCAAAATGTTCGATGTTTTTTTCAACTTGCTTAATATTATGCAAAATTGTGTTTAAGTATGTTATTTAATAATTTAGGAATTTGCTAGTATTACCTATTTATTTATAGATTTATTATACAGTAAACATAAGTCACTATTAGGTCTATTATCAAGAAAACTCCCCTTAGCGGATCTACTTTTATACAATCTGTTATTTGGATGTTGATGCAAAAGAGGAGGATTTTAAAAATTGAGGGAAATTTAAGAGATTGGCAAGATACACATTTTTTTATTATTATTTGATAAGAAAACAAGACAAATTCACAGAAATATTTAAAAATTTTAATGAGTAATATTGTTAACATGCATTGATTATTGCTAACATCTCATTTTTAACATTTAATAGATTTTCAAAACTTATTTTAAGTGTTTTTTCTAAAACTAATTATTTTCCATAAGTTAGTGTCCCTATCCCCATCTTTTCCATTTCTTAAAAGTTTTCAAATTTGAATTTTTTATTTTTCCCATTTTTGAATATTTTAAATATTTATATTCAGTATTTTTTTTAATCTTGTTTTAAATCTTACCAATGACTTTTATTATAAGTCTTTTCAGGTGTTTTATAATATTTGTTTTCCAATAGATTATAAAAAAATTAATTTATCATGAAGCATTCAAATATTTTTGGAGGCAATTTTAAATTCAATCAATTAATTTATACAATTTCAAGTTTTCTCATCTTGATCTTTTTATTTTTTACTTTTCCAAGCTGACGAAGCATTTACTATTATTTATTTCTCCCTATTATTTTTAAAAAGTCCGGCCACTAATTTTTCTTTAATTTAGAGGGTTTTACCAATGATTTTCAGTGATTTTTAATAAATTTATAATCTTGTTTTAATTTTTTGATCATTTGCTATGTAAATTTTCCATCATCACGATCGCGATATTTCGGTCTTTTTTCCCGTTATATTATCGGACGTTATGAACGCTTTATTTTAAAATTTCCCCGATATATGTACTTCATGACAAGGGAATTCTTTATCCTCTTAAGGAAATTTGATCTTTTTAATATTTCGACGTTTTCAAATTTAAGAACTGTAGCCTTGTATCGCTAGAAACATGATGTTTTATTACAATACTCGAATTTTCCGATCAACAGGGGGGGGGGGGGGGGGGGGGGGGCATGAACGGCTCTTGACCGCGGATAAGTTGGAAATGGAACCGATTTAACTTTGAATTTATAATTATTGTTAACAGTTAGCACTTCTAAAAACACAACTATGCAAATATTTTTGGAATCCATGTATTTTTATTTTTATGCATCATCGATGAGAGAGTAATAACTTAAAACAGGGTATAATCTAAAAGGAAATCTACAATTTCTCTGAACAAAAAATGTAGGGCATCGAGACTTTAAAAATTGTGAAATTCTCGCGATCTAGCTTTAAAATTAATACGAAGTATGTTCAGGCTAGTATCCTTCAAACGCGCTATTTTAGTCAATGCTAGACACATTCATAATTTCCGTATGGTCGTTTATGGACCGTGAATATGTAGATTAAAGTAGAATAATACTATATAACATTGCAATGTCAGCAATTCCGCTCGGAAAAGAATTCCCCCTTCCCGAAGGTTGATGTCCTTTATTCGCGCTGGACGCCCAGATTTTAGTTCGCTTGCGCCGGTCCCGAGCCTCAGCGAATTCCCGAAACTTTCTTATAGATTACTTCTTTTAATTTTTTATTATGAAAAACATGCTATAATGAATATTTAACCAATAAATAAATTCACATGCCTAAAATTGACAGGGCGAATTTCACGCAGCATGTTTTATTTTAGCGAGTGATTTCAATTCCGTTTGTGTGCATCCCTTTCAAATTGGAGGTAGGTGTAAAAATGATGAAAGACCATATCAGTACCAAAGATCTAAATTAGTCCTCGAAGCAGAGTAGTTACTTCTTCGTACAGCGTGTAAAAAGGGGGGAGGGGGGTGTCTAGGTCAATGCATAGACGCTACGCCACGGCATGCCGCAAAACACATCGCTGATTAAGAGGAAGGGTAAGATAGGAATGTTGCAAATGCAATAAATTATGATCTCCTCACAACTACGGAAGAGCCATAGCAGTATCGTAGTGATTGTTGACAGATTTTTATTACTCCACAGGTGGCATTGTTTAAAGAGAAGGATTATTCTTTAAGCTATCAGAGTTTGGCCGGCGGTCAGGATTTTGTTAATCGTCAGTTTTTTAAGTTTAATCGCCATCTGGCGAGTAGGAATATTAAGCTTGTCTTATATTATTGTATTAATTTTAAATTGATTTATTGTTTTATACAAGAAAAAAAAAGGGGGGGGGGGTATTTTTCCTCGATTATTTTTGGGAAATTATAGTGGTTTAATTCTAGTCGCGATTTGGCCCCCGATTCCGAAATTTTGGTCGCAAACGATAAAAATTTGGTCGCATTTCGCGCATGGCCCCCGCTAATTTCTTACCCTGCTGCCAAATTCCCTAATTATTTTAAGGTTCTTAATACCTGAGGCTTGATAAGACACTGCATCACAAAGGTAAAATTTTAACGTTGCAAGTTTCAACTGATATAGCTGTTATAGGACATTTTTTAAGATTAGGCTCATGTGAAGATTAGGCCTGGTGAAAACTGCTGGAATAATGTTTTAACTACTGCTTTCCTTCTGGAAGGGCTATAAGGGAGGGCCCTTTTAGCTTTTGCTATTACTTTTCCTATATGAACTTTTGGTTTTGAATGCATTTTCCGGATTGACAATGTCGGGTAGAGGTTCAGTAATCAAAGATTTTGCACTTCTCTTTCTCTGTATTTCTTCATCGCTTCTCTCTTGTTTGCCCGTTGAATATCCTTTTCTTCTGTTGTTATATTGAGTTCTCTTTTCTTTCGGTTTGATTTCTGACGCTCAATCTCTACTTTGTATAAGTCCCTGCTTCCTTAAGCCTTTTTCTTTGTTCTACTTTACGCTGGGCTGCAGTTTTTGCCATCACTTGTAAAAACATGTAATTCAATATATTTTCTTACATTTGCAATAAACTTTTAGCAAAATTTGGACCAATAATTTAATAGTAAGAAAGAAGCAAGAAGTGTGACTCCCACTACAGAAACTTTTATAATTTTTTTTCCTTATCAGGCATAAAAGAAAACAAAATGACTGAGCTAATTTATAAAGCTTATTATGTAGAAGGAAAATAAAAATTATGGTCACTGAAAATAATCAGATCTCTTTATAAAATTAATTTTTGCAAGTTTTGCACGACTCACACTACATATAATAAGCCTTTTTTAAAAACCAAGATTAACCAAAGATTCAAATAACTTATACAGTTAAATTGCAATGTATTTTCTAATTACAATATTACTACTTGCATTAAATAATCAAACATTTCATATCAACACCATTTATTGAAGAATAAGCCAAAGAAAATTTGACTACAATATCATAGATTGTATCTTTATCCAGGCAGACATCTTTGATAGAGTGTGTTGCCAGATTCAAAAGTTCAAATACTGTTTCCACATAGAAATTATAAAATTTGATCTATATTCTAAAGAATTCAAACAAAAAAAATAAAGTTAAAAAAATGTATAAAATTTGTCCTTCTGGTATACTTTGGCATGGAAATGACCCAAATTAACGAATATCTCACCAAATGGATAAATATGATCAATGAAATAACTAAATCAATGAAAATGACAACTACTTGATGGTAATTCAATATCTTGGAAAAGAATATATCTACTATGAAAATAACCTATTTTGTTTTTACTGCAGAAGTAGAAAATTCATGGCCCGCATCAGATGTTTTTTCCAGATAATGAGCTGGGTTGGGGCTTGATGCAGAACTCTAACTGGCCACACAATTAGGTGCTCCAAGCCCTATGGCACTCAGGCTCAGTAGAACTGGCATCAGAAGGGCTGTCGGGCTTCTTACTGGACACTGCACCCTTAAAAGACACCTTAATATTATGGGTGTCACGAAAGATTCGCTTTGCAGAGGCTACAAATACAGTGAAGAAACTGCCGTACACATTTTCTGTGAATGTGAGGTGTTCTCCGCCCATAGGCTCGAACACTTGGGTCGACATGTGATCGAACCCTGGGAGTTGTATGACATTCCTGTCAAGTGCATGCTGATTTTTGCTTCGGCTACTGGTCTCTTTTCTTAAAGACCTTCGCTTGTTGGGGTAGTACAATAGACCTCTGGTCGATGTGCTGGGCTCATCTGGAGCCACCCACCTTCATGTCATTCATTCAAGCCCTATGGCAAATTAAGGGACATCAATCTAAATAGAGTCGAAACGTGTTCAAAATGTCCTAAAACATGTATTGGCCTCAAAATCGATAATTCTCGTGAAAACAATACTAGAAAGTAAATGATTTATATAAAAATAAAACGTGTTTGAAGGAATTTCTATAAAGATCCATTTAGGGAACTCATATCCACAAAACTCATGTTAGAAAGCGTTTCAAAAAGTGGAATAATAATTTGGAATGTGACCGTCAGAATTATACTTTGTTATGCAGCAATAATCATCGGTAGAACGGTTTCACTTTTATTTGGGCTCCTCAGCAACTTTCAGTCAAACATTGCACTGGTAGATAGAAAGTGATTTGCAATTTTTTGTACTTCTGTGGTCTATATATCAAAGTCTATATACTGGCATCAAATTCATTAAAAAATGAATTTCCCGAATACCTGATAGTGTCGGGATTTATTATGAACTTGCTATAGAAATCTTATTTAGTTCGAGCTTGATCTTGAATAAACTCCATACCAATTGACTAAAATACAGAGATTTATAAAATACCAGCTTTATAGAACATTTTCTGGCTCCTAGTGATGGTACAGTCAGTGGATATCAAAGATATCCTTGATATATGAATATCAGATTTCCCGGTTTATTAGAATTCAAGCATCTATACATTTAATAGCTAAGATACATTAAATTAAAAACAAGTAAACAACAAAAAAAAAAAGGTTTAGAAGGCAGTCGTTTATTGAAAAATACAATAAAAAAATATTGTTCTCGCATTTTTATCTCATATAATAAAAGTGGTTAGTTGGAAATTAAATAAAACAAATATTTAATTGAATACAGATATACTTTTTAAATCTAAAATAACATAACTCAATTTATGTAATCATTGATTTTATACATTAGTGATAATCTATATAAATAAAATTGAAAATCTGTCTGTGTGTGAGTGTTTGTCTCATCATCAAAGATGCTGCTCAGATTTTCATGAAATTTTGTGGTAACCTTGAAATAGCTCTACCTGAAATGTAATTTATGTTTCGAATTTTTAGGACCAGGGGATGTCAATATATTCAGAAAAAAAGAAACCTTCCATAGAGATAAATAGCATTATGTGGACGATATATTCTCCACAAATTTATTGAAAGAAAATGATATGTTACTCAGCAACGCAATTAAACAAATGTGTTTATACAGCAGAGGATTTTTATTAGATGTAAATAACAAAGACATAAAATAAATTTTATAAATGAACGATATTACAGTTTTGATTGGGTTATATCAATTACGGTCTTCAGATTTAAAGATTACAGGAATGATTGACGTTTTCAATTTCTTACGTCATCCGTCTTATTTTGGAAAATATTTTTCAAACTCAGATGTAGTAAGGAACACACTAACCTATTGTGTTTAGCTAATTGTTGAAGCAAAATATAAATAGTATGGGCTTATCTTCTAATACACGTTTTTCTTATTGATAAAATTTTATCTTTTTGTAAATTTGTTTACAAACGGGACCAGGATGTTCTATTCTTCAGATCTGTCTGTGAAAGTAACTTTCTGCAATAAGAACATAGATTCTAATACTTCCATTTAGGAGATTTAACTATTTTAATAGAATGTTTTGAATAACATTGCCATTTTGAAAACTATAGGAATTTACACATAATTGTGAAATAAGTTTTTTTTTTTATATTATATATTTCGTACAAATAATGGATATACTACCAGTGATTCCATATATTTATTCAATTATTGCATCCATTGAATGATGATATTTTGGAGTATACTAAGTTAATGATAGATTAGTTTTATAAAATTTCAAGGCACCCACTTTTATTGTACGAGATAAAAATGTGAGAACATTTATTTATATTCTTTGTGTACTTTCATAAAGATGTAGATTCTGAAACTAGTGTTTTATCCCTACTTTTTAGTATAGTTCAAAATTCAAATAACAAAAATACACTAGAAAAGGCGACGATTAGCCGAATTTGGGTATTTTTACCGCCCCGGTTCTCATAAAAGAAGAACTTGTATCTCCTTATGGCGGGCTGTACATGTACTATTTAAAATCCAAAGAATTAAAATATAATATGAAATGCAACAAAATGCCAAGTTGGAACTTTTTAGCTGTTCTGGTTCTTGAATTATTCCCCTAAAATTTGTATGTTTCTATGGTGAGCTTGGAAAGGGCTAGACCTGTGAAGTTCAATCCTAACAACCATAAATCCAATAAAAATATATTGAAAAAGGCAATGATATGCTAAATTCGAACTTTCTAACTTCTAAGGTTTTTGAGTTATAACGTGTATTGCTGGTCCATGACAAGCTAGTATAAAAAGTTAAAATTTGTGCTTTTGCATTGCAAGATCAAAACAGTCGTAGTCTGACCTTATTTAAAGCATTTCTGTTGGAACTACAGGCCTGCGACCAGTGTTTCTTTCATGTCTTTTTGGTCGGGGGAAGGGGGGGGGGGGTCGAATGATATTTTAGAGGGGTATAAGTTTTCTATTTGTCCTATATAACTATATCTAAATGATGTGCAACATAAATAGAAACTAGGTTTCATAAAATGTCTCTGGGGGGGTGAGGCTTCCCCCCATTTGGAGGTATGCCTGAAAGAACGACCTACGACCCATTTTTCAAGGTGTATTGAATCACGTAATCTTTTTGAAACATCATGTATACTCTGATCGAAGTGAAATAAAAGTGTGTAAAAATCATTTAATTACAGTTTTCAATATTAAACATTGACCTAAACACCTTTTTTTCTGGCATAAACAACAGTAAATTCTGCTTTGATTTCCCGCAACTGGTTCATTTTTCTTTCCAATGCAACTGACCATTCAAATATTTTCCCTCTCCTAGACTAGATGCCTTAAACTTTCAGGATTGTGTTTCCATCCATGTGTGACTGGAGGGCCCAATTAGTCTGTGCTGGAGGGCATCCCCTCAGCACAGTCCCATGAAACTGCTAAAAACGTCCCTTCGCATTGCTTCAAAGGGTGGGTGACTTGTCAACAATAGTTCTACACAGGGGAAAGCACATTTTTGGCAACACCTATTTCCCCCCCCCCTTCCACTATGAGTGCTGACAACCGAAATTATTTTTCACTTCGAGAAGACAATCCTCTTAAGGAAGTCTCTTTTTATGCTTTCAAACTAGATTAGCTTTTGTATATGAATTAAAAAATATGGTTTTACATTTTAATTAACAAAATTGGAAGTGATTCCTTTAAAATATAATCATTAATATTTTAAAATTTAAATTTAATATGTGTCTCCTGTACATCTCAGGAGTGTTACTACCAGTGTTCGAAATTAGCGGTCGTTAGTCGTAATTTGCGACTAGAAATTTCAATTTGACGCCTAACAATGCTATTGTTAAATATCAGTCTTCCCTTTCCCTTTGACTAAATTACGATCCCTGGTAGAAGACTGGACAGCGGTCCAAAAAAAAGCGCCATTTAATACACCCCCTCAGTGATAAATCTGCAGGTGGTACACAGGCAGTAAAATGCCCTTCTGTCTATTCTGGGAAAGACAACATTGGGAGCTTTATTGTACTTCATCTCACACCCCATCCTTCAAGATCTGAAATTGCACTTCTGAAGAATTCATTTGTTTTTCTTTATCCTCAGACATTCCGATGTCCGATACTCCGGGTATTTAACGAGTTTCTATTGCTCCCCTCTCCTTTATCCCCTCGTACATCTACGTGTCCTGCAAAGAAGTGATCCTGCAGAGTCTTTACATTCTAATTGCTTACTATTATAGAACACTGCGTTTCAGATTAAATCGTTCCAGCATCTTGCAAATTTGGTTAGCTAATATTTTGTTATCAGACATTGAAAATGATGTTTTTACAGCTGCCAAGTATTCCAATTTTTATGTACTTGTTCCTTTTTTCAGTCTTGTTCCGGGAATCCGATTTGGATCCACAGTAGTCCGATTTTTCTTTTCCATAACATTTATATTTTATTACATGCAAATCTGCATATTTTCCATCTGCATATGCATAAGAGTATCTATAAGTAATGAAATCCGAAGTAGGTCACCGAAATGAGAAACAAAGTCAGGAATTTTAAGATCGAGGTTTTTCCGGTTTTTCATCTAAAAATCCGTTTCCACGTGATTGCATCTGTTTCTAATTAATATGGGAGAAACACATTTGCATCGACTAAAATTTTTATGATTATTTTGTGTAATATACAAAAAAAATTATTTTTCAGACGTATTATTAAAGAAATGAAAAGCTACACTGCACGAGTACCAGGTACCGCGATAAACGGCATTTGTCCGCGATCTTCGCTATATTGTGAAAATATTTTTCCACTTCTGCAATCTGTTTGCATCATCTAAAACGTTTGTAATTATTTCGTATATACTATATTATGCAGAAAAACTATTTTTCAAGCGTATTTTTAATGACATGCAGCAGTATCGCGATAAACGGCATTTGTGCACGATCCTCTATATTTCGCTTTATTTTGAAAGTATGTTTCCACTGTTACAATTTGTTTGCATCATTTAAAACGTTTGTAATTATTTTGTATATTATATAGGAAAACTATTTGTCAAACGTATTATTAGTGAAATAGAGAGCTATTTTGCAGTAGTAGTATGTGGGAAAACAATATTAGTGCACAATTTTTCTTCATGCAATATGTTTCTATCTTTCTTTCTGGTAGGTTGGCATCTATGCATTTTTTATATCAATCCTTGAAATTAATGTGATTGCTACTTTTTTTTTTATTATTACCCAGGCTGTCTAGCTCACCCAAAGGGCATAGATGAGTTTTAAGGGTATGATTTATAATTTGTCAAAGCAGTAAGAAAAAGTGTAGCAACTATAAAACAAAAACTTATTATTGACTTGCAAATACTGAACCCTAGCTGCCAACTCTGCATTTCTTCATGAAGCTTCGATATTTGCATAGACTGCCGATTTCCGGACAAATATGCAAATTCTCCCTCCCCCTCTTTGTTTTTTAAACTTTTAAGATGAATATAGTAAACGTATTTTAAAATGAAATTCCATACTTTGACGAAATTAAGCACAAAAAATGACTAAATTTTGCCCAAGATTCCCTTATATTTTAATTTTAAATGCGTTTAATTCTTATATTTGTAAATAATATGAGAAAGATTATATGGAAATGTCACTAAAATTTGCATTTATACGCGACTCTCGGTTTATCCCGTTTTATTATCACATATTTTCCATTTTTGCAATTTGTTTTTATCAACTAAAACTTTTATATTAATTGTTATTTTAACTCAGGAAAATTAATTTTCAAGCATGAAATGAAGGGGTATTGGGGCAATAATTGTATAAGATGACCATAATTTAAAATTGTTAAATAGAAGATTTTTTTTTTAATTTATTTGTTTTTTATGTCCTTTTTGCCAAGTAAAAACAAATTAGCAATTTTTTCCATTTATTTTCTTTCAGGTTTCTTTATCAGTTTATTTTAAATTTTAAGAAAATTTAAAACAATTTTTAATACAAAAATCTGAATTATTCTTTGTTTATATTTTTAACAAATATGGACATTTAAAAAATAGTTGTTATTGTTAGAGATGTCAAAATGGCAAGTAGTCATGTCTATGTGGCACCTAGAGTCAAAACTATCGGCATCAAATGACGCCTAGTTCAAATTTTTAATTTCTAACACTGGTTACTACTATTACTTTAAATAGGTTTTGATTTCTGCAGTTGGTAACAAAGCTAATGGAAGCCATATTGTTCCTTCTTATCTAGTATAAAAAAATATTACAAAAAATTAATAACAGAGTATAATTTTATTTATAATCTAAATCTCACATTTTTATGTGATGTAAAGCCAGAAAAGGCAATTCATTTGAAAATCACTCTATTACTGAATTAATTTAAAATAGGTGCATGGTTGTGCATTTAATGTAAAAAAAATAAAAAACAGAATAAATAACTATTTAAGAAATACTACTTTAACGTTATCCAAGATAATAGACCAAACACATTTCAACTAAGATCTTAAAATTATAAAATTTAATAAATTGAATTGATTCTAGCATTTCTATGCTTCAGCAATTTTTAAGGGTTCTGCTGAGAACACTTAGTAGTGTAAATTAATAATTATGAAATTCCTCAAACTTTAATTTCACTCTATCATTAGATCTGCACATGTGACATGTGTATACATATAATCAATGGTTGGTAGCCAAATAGGGGTCTAGTGGTTAGCTGTCTAGATATGTTAATATTAAAATAAAAGTCAAAAGCATTTATTAAATTAAATTCAGTACCTAAGTCATAAAAAACAACTAATTTTAATAAAATCCACAATGTCAGAATTTAGCATCATAATAAGAGACAAAGACAAAATTTGCTGTCTATAACAATATATACAAATATGTA
The DNA here is from genome assembly GCA_951213105.1 of Amaurobius ferox. NCBI lineage: Eukaryota > Metazoa > Arthropoda > Arachnida > Araneae > Amaurobiidae > Amaurobius > Amaurobius ferox. Next base: position 12,632,316 of record OX578146.1, read on the forward strand.
AAAAAAATTACCATTGATCCCTTGTAGAAGATTTTGAACTAAAGGAAGGCAAACATCATCAAAAATGATCTTTTGAGTTGTAGTGCTATCAAATACATGCTTAAAGGTATAACGAACCTAAAAATGTACAGATTTAGAAATATGCATAAAAATAATTTCTAGAAATAAAATTTTTAAATAAAAAGCTAAGTACATGAAAATAAACTACATTTAATACTTTGTTTAATGAACAAATTATCTGTTTTATGTTGGCTATTTTTATAAAATATTAAGCGAGTGGGTACTAAACTTACTGAACAATGATAATTTAAGTTAAACTCACCACTGCAGTGAGAGATTTAACACAAGAACATAGAGAAAAGCTCGACCAACCTTTTGAATTACTGGGTTACTTGACAACCCAGTTCACTACTTAGTCCTGTAACTATCCTGATGTAAAAAGCTACAAATTTTAAAGCTTTACCACAGAAAATTGTCTCAAACAAAATAAATTAAATTACATACATTATCTCATGAGTCCAGTCTGAGAATTCCAGGCAGGAAATTTCTAATGGGTCTAGTCAGGAGCTAAAACCTTCCTTCCAGCATTTTTATATTCAAACACAAGTCACTGAAAATGGCTAATTGCTCATGCATGGTGTGCTAATGGCAGAACTCATCTGGAGGGTTGCTACATCCTTTAAAAATAAAATCATTTACACTCAGGAACACTCTTTAAGACATGTTCTTTTTTGCTTTCCAATCATTTTTTGATTAAATGATGAGATATGCACTCAGATAATTCTCCAATGAAAAGCAAATGATGTCATGTTTCTCACCAGTATCTAACCTCGAAGTGATTTGAAAGAAGTAGAGAACATGCCTCTGATAAGTAAGAAGCATATAATTTTAACATAGAAGTATATATTTCAATAATTATAATTAAATATTACCTGCTTCATTTGCTTGGTACTTTGCAAAATATCAGAAGGGAATAAAAGAACAGTTTTGTCATCTTCAGCTTTAATACATAACTGATCCAATTCATTATCCAAGGGCCTTATTCTGCAAAACACTTCAATAGGATCTTTGACAGAGGCTTTGCAATTTACCATCGCTTTTTTGGGAGTTTTGGGTAACCTAAAGCATAAAAAATCGTTATAAATAATTACATACGAAATTATGACTACGTTAGTTTCGCTAGAGTAGTAAAAAACATGATATATCACTTTCATCTACAAAAGATTGTATGTTCAGTCCATTAATCTTATAGAATATACATACATAATTACCAAAACATTATCAAACATGTAAAGTTAAAAGGATTTTTAGTGTAAAAACACATAGAAGAAAATATTTTTACACAGGGATAATTTCTAGGAAATTTTATTTAGAATACTGGGACGAATACTTACATAGATTTCATTTTTATTGATTTGATAATGTATAAAATTATAAACCACAATTTCAAGAGAATAAAATATAAAATTAGAAAACACAATTCAAATTCGCGCAAAATAAAAACAAGCATAGACCAAAGCCATGTGGTTTCTAAAGATTGAAGTTGTAGTTATTTCACTGGTTTGTTTCCTCTCATTTTACCTCCATGGTAGAATAATTCAAAACAAAAAAAATAATAATAATAATATTTCGTTTTGTTTTGTTGTGTACTGTCACTGTGTATTTTGTGTCGCGCGTTATTTAATATAAGAATGCTGTACTGTAAAAAATGATTTAATTAATTATTCTCCGCATATTGAACCTTTTAATCATAGTCACTTAGCTATTTCAAGGAATTCTTTTGGGTTTTTAAGAAATTTTTACTTCTTAATATTACAGATTTAGCACATTATCTAACAGCTCATGAGAAAACATATATATATTTTTTCTTTTTGTAAAACACGAGATCTATGAAATTCTTCACCTACATGCATTGGACTGAAGAACTGATTGTATCATTTCACAATTTATCTCTTAAAATGTTAAAAATATATAAATTTGTCTTATAAGGAAAGCTTAAATAATAACGTGTTATTTTTTGTCCCTCAGCATTTTACTTTTACCCTAAGTATTTACGTGCAATTTAATAGCTGAAACAATAATTAGAGGCTGCAGGTCGAATTAGTAGAAAACAACTGTTCAAATCTAAATTTGGCGTGCGGATCATTCCATATCAAATCAACACAAAAAAGAAGCATTTTCAACCTCCCACTCCCAATTTTTTTTTTTTTTTTAATTTTGGCTATTGTGTTGTCCATTCATATATTCTTATATATGAATGGATAAGTACTATGCATATGGAATACTATGCAAATCTTAGCCTTCACTTTGCATTAGTTTTTTATTTATAAAAATTTGAAGTTTGAAAATTTGGTGTATTTTTTACAATTCTAAACATGTTTAAAAGCTCATATCTGCTGACCTAATGAACCGATTGTGTTGAAATAAAGTTGATTTTGTAGTTTAATGTACGGCCTTTTTGATGATATGTTACACGATCTTGTCAATGATGTTTTTCATTCCAAGGTCATTCAATTTGATTTTTGACCTTGAATTTTAGAAAATGCGTTATTTCAATGTTGCTGAAAAAAATACTATTTGTAGTTGCTACATTACTGTCTATTATGAGAGTACTCTTAAGTTGGGACAAACAAGGGATCTTATATAAAAATCTATTCAATAGTAAAGAAGTTAATTCAATAGTAAATGTTGTAGAAATTGAAAAAAAATAATACATTAAGTTTAATTTACAATGAAGTAAATATTCCACTTACTTTGCATGCAAAAAATATTTATTTTTTATTATTATAAAACATTTTTTAATTTGCTGCTCATGCGCTAGGGCGAGTCGAGTGTTCTGGGTTTTCGACTCCCCTCCCCCTCCCCCCCCCCCCTCCAGCCATTCACTTTGCTGCTCATGCCCTCAGGTGAGTCAGGTGGCCTGGGCTCCCCCCCCCCCAAAAAAAAATGAGAAAAGACACTTACTAAATAATATATATTTTTTCAGTTCATAACTATCTGTTATTTATTAGAATCAATAAAACTTTCAAACTGTTATTGTTATATATGGTTACTGGAAGGTATGCCTAGCATATGACACAATGCAAAAAGTTGAATAGTATTTCCTCCCTCCAGCAACACTTGCGCTTCTACTGTTCTTTGCCAAATGTGAACCAAATAAATGATGTCTCTCCTAAATTAATCTCCATGCTCTCCTAATCAATATTATTATTTTCTATAAGACCTCCCATTGAAACGTACAAGTAATATTATACCCTAACAAAAAGCAAACTCACAGGAGTTATAAAAAAAATTGAGCTTATCTTTCAAAGATATTAAATTTTCATCAATTAGGTGTCATCTTTATCAATTTGGCAACATTTAAAATAAAATTGTCAAGTTGATGATATCTTGCCAAAATTGCCATAAAATTTTTTGCCACGTGTCACGGACAGAAAGAGAAATGGGTTATTCTTATATTCTTTCCAATATATTGAATTTTCATCAATTAGACATCAATTTCCTTGATTTAGTGTCATATTTATCAGTTTTGTGATATTTTCGTCAATTTGGCAATAAAGTTGCCCAGTTCGTGATATCCCACCAAATTTTTAGCCAAGCATTATACACAGACATATGGAGAAATAAGTTATTCTTATAGTGAATAGTACACTTTTTACTTTGCATACAAGAAATATATTGTATCACTTATAAACAACTATTTTGAAGATGTAATAAACATTGATTTCCCCTTCCTGAAAAAAGGAAGGACTTAGTAAAAAGAGCAGAATTACATTTAGTAACCTAAAACAAACTAAAACTAAAATAAAGTGAAATTAGAATTTACTATATAAGCAAAACTAGCAAACTGTGACTACTGATATGGCTACTAAAACTACTAATTCAATCAGTGTGAAACTGAGATAGATAAAATACATTTTTAGGAATAAATAAAAAAGATTGTAATTAAAAGTTTAAAATATCATTTTGAAGTATGAAAATAAAATGTTCATTATAACAATTATTCAATGTTATTAATTTTATTTTTGTGTGATAAGATATGTCACAAAATAAAAGACTGTTCTCTTTTAAGGACAGTATTTTATTACACACGTGAAGTATTGAGACCAAAATGATTTAAGGTATGGCAAAAACGGATTACATAAATTTAAGATTATCAAAAGGGGGCAACTTAAAATTATATAAAGATTTTGGTATTTCTTATTTAAACTTTTCTTTTTCTCACAAGTCCTTGCTTCTCCCAGTTTCAGACCAAAAAATTAAAAAAGAAGGCTTTATAGACTAGCTATATCATATAAAAAGACATAGAAAATCATATTTAATGTTACTTGTTTGAACATTGGAATCCTTTTTGTTTCCAAAGCAGAATGAGTACACTTTTCTTTAAGAAAATTTCAAGGACTTTCAAGTACCATGCAATATTTTTTTCAAGTTCTTTCAATCAACCATCCACTGTAAAGTTATGTACGTTTCTAGGAGGAAAAATCATAGAAAACTTATGTTTATTGGGCAGAATTAATGATTTAAAATTGTACCAATAACACCAAAATATGTTATAGCTTTAGGAGCACTTTATGAAACATTTAAATCAGATTAACTAACTTTCTTATCAATAATTATTAAAAATAATCTATTGTTTCTCAAAATCATTGAATTGATAGACTTCCTCTAATCCCCCCCACACACAATTTACAGAAGAAATTTAAAATAAAAAAATATCATCATGACTTGAAAGTGATCAACTTTAAATGAATTGATCCACCACCCCACCCTCACAAGTGTCTATTAAGTTGTGGATTCTAGATGCTTCTGACTTGTCCATACCTAGTGAATAATGGAGTGGCACATTGCAGCAGACCCACTGAGTAAATTTTCTAGAAAAAAAAATTTATGTCACTAAGGATATTTACATGAAAATCAGAATCACTAGAGAATTTTTTAGGAAAAGCTGAACTTTTCAGAAAATACATAAGCATCACAGATGCACGGAACACTTTCATCTTTGTCTTTTTCAAGCACTTCCAAGAAAATGTGAATTTTTACATACTTTCAAGGCCTTGAAAATGATCATGCCTTATAAATGGTCACCAGGTACCTACTGTCCAAATTTTTAAGCACCCATATGCATCCTGGTTGCAAGAGTTTAAAGTATCATGTTTTGGTAAAAAAAAAAGTAAATGCTACACATTTTAGAGGACTTTAAATGAAAAACAATTGTCATCATACAGCTAATATTTTATTTGATTGAATATCCCCACTAATACTAAAAACTCACAAAATTCCAAAGAATTCCTGAAAAGTCAGGTTCAAAATATTATTTTTCTGAGTTGATTTGATATGAAATGACACAATGACACAATACATACAGCAATTAAGTATGCAAAAAATCTAATTTCAGATTTTTAAAATATATGCATTTTTTGTAGTTCAAGGTCAAATTGGATGGCCTTGAAATGAAAATCATCTTTGACAGAGTCATGTAGCATATCATAAGAAAGGCTGTACATTAAACTACAAAATAAGCAATATTTCAACATAATCGGTACATTAGGTCTGCAGATACAAGATTTTAAACATGCCTAGAATTGTTAAAAAATTGCCTGATTTTCAAACTTTAAATTTTTATAAATAACAAACTAATACAATTTGAAGGCTAAGATTTTGCATAATATGTTATATATGAGTGAACAACAAAAGAACCAAATTTTTAAAAGAACCAGAGGGGTCAGGTTGTAGGCTGTGTTAATTTGGCATGGAATGATCCCTACTTCTTATGCAGACAATTGTATCACTGGGCTTAAGCTGCAGTTTATTAGTTACAGCTTCCGCTCATGAATTATGTACAGGCTATCTTAGTTAAATATGTTTCACTTCAGGATCTCATAGCGAGTCCTAGATGAAAAGTATTTGAATTGGCTTGACTCCCTATTTTAGCAGCATTACCATATCTAACTTCTGTTGTTTAAATCTAAATTTTAAAATGAAAAATAATTTTAAACAGTTACAAATGTAAAAAAAAATATTGGTAGACTTATCACTTCACATTTTTATTGTTAATAGCAGATATACTAGTTGTTGCTCATGATTTAAAATATGTGCAAATTTTTATAGCATTCCAGATCATATTATTCATCAAAAAGTTTCAATAAAAATATTTAATTTCCTCATAAAAATATAAGCATCTCTGTCCTTGCTATATAAAATGATCCTCACAGCCATATCAAAAGAATAAAACATCATGGTCCTGTTTATAAATCAATTTACAAAATATATGAACTTTAGACAACATATATCAACATGAAAATCTGAAATATTAGCACAAGATATTCCCATACTATTTTATTTCTTTATAGCAAGCAGAAATATATGAATTTGAAAATCTATGCGTATCAAACTAAAAATGAAATTTAGAAACATTAATAATTCTTGTAATCTTAATTAGCCCATGGCCATAATTGATTAACACAATCCAAAGTATAATATGTTTTTCTTTTTATTACATTTTTATTTTACCAATTTCTTTATTTATATCCAATGAATTAAATCAAAATTGTCTACCATACAAATCATTTGATTTTTTTACACAATGAAAACAATTTTATTACATTGTTAAACAAGATTATATACAATTTTCTGCAACTAAAGCTTCAGAAAAAAAAAATGTCAGCTTCATTCTATTTCTATGAAAGGTTTTAAACTGCTTTTTATTAGCACTTCACAACATAGTTGAAAAGTGTTTATTACTTTGTTCATTCTATCTGTCTGTCTGTCCTTTCGCATGATAACTGCCGTAACAATGACTTTATCAAAATTAAATGTTAGTATGTTGTTGAGACGGGCTGTGGGACATATGGGAATGTAAATGAATAATAATATCACCCAATTAGTTTTGGATTGAATCCGGGTTGTTGAAAAATGAAATACATTGAGCCCTATAAGACCTAATTTTTCAAGCATTTTTAAGCAAAGTTAAAATTCACAAATTGCTTTGAAAATTTTAAAAAATATTCAAATTATGCCATAAAATATATAAAAAAAAATTTCAGCAAAATATGTTCTGTAGTTTTTTAAATAAAAATTAAAGTAATAATTGCACCCATATACTATGAAAAAAATCACGTGACCCTCTTCAAAATAAAATATGGCTGTGCCAAAAAAATTACAATATTTTTTAGTTTAAATGATCATCACACTTTGAATTTGATTATTTCTACAGTGAAGCCTAATTTTAATGGATGCAGAATGTAAACAAGTGATTGTAAGATGAGTTGTATAAGAATCACTGAATTTTTTTCACATAAATTATTTAACTCTGGAGTCTGGAATAAAAGTGTATCAATGAAATATTCACTGCTTTTACATAGAGAGCCAGTTGATTTTATAGCATTGCCTTTTTTGATGAAGTTTCCAAGTAAAATAAATTATTGTACTGTGATAATTTAAAAAATATCACCGCTGAATATATTGCATTTTAGAGATATTTAAAAAATTACATTTCAGTTGGAAAGTGTTTCATAATCAATGCTTTATGCATGATTGATCTTTCTTGTTAATATCTTAACTAGGCCTAGAAAATTGAAACATGAACAAGGTTACCTGCAGTCAAGTAAATAATAATCATATCTAATTTGAAAAAAATCTGTCATAAATTTTGGATTTATCTATGCAGAACAGTACTTTAAATAGTATTTTAAATTTTATATATACAATTGGCTCTGCTTAAACAAATATTGACGGTTCCGACAAATATTATTCTATTAAGTAGGGTATTCGATCATCCAGGGAAACAAATATGTACCATAATTACTACTTAAATGACCTAGTACTGCATGCATAATAAACATAAATTATTAAAAAGTATCATAATAAAAAAAAATTCTGTTTTTTAATGAAAAAAAAATTGTAAACTAGCATATACATGCTACTTACTGCATTACCTATGCCAAAGAAATCTGTCAAGTTGATTGTTTTGTCATTGATCTCGTTGAATATTTTTCTAATTTTTTTGCCAGTGCTTAATGCAAATTGTAGTCACCTCTACGAGCCTCAAAATGTCAATGATTAAAGATTGAGTTACTTTGTAAAGAGATGATGGCATCTCCCACTATTTCATCATCACTTCATTATTTTCTGGCAAACTTGTAGAAACCATTCTCCTTATCCGTTTCTGTCCTTCTAGGAAGAGGGGGATAATTGTTTGTAAAAGCAAATTTTTATATGCAAACTTTCTTTTTCTTGCTTTGCTTCATTACTCATTTTCATGCTAGTCATTAATCGATTATCCAGGATGACCCTTGAAGGTTATTCGTTAAAACTGATCCATTAAATTTAACATTGATCCAATCAAGGATCAGGCTACAGTGCTATTTACAAAATGAGTTAATCAAAAATGCAAGAAAAATATGAGTGTTCATCCCATAATAGCAGTGTTTAAATATCAGCCCATCAGCAGATTCTACTGAAAAATTGATAGTTATTTTTCCCCAATGTTATTTTTTTAATCCTGCACCTGTTGGCTTAATCACCCCCCCTCTTTCCACACACTCTAAAGTACTCCATGAAAGGATGAGTGATTAGACTTTTCCCATTCAAGTTCAAACCAGTCAACTGTGATGCATATCTATGTATCCCCACTATCCCTAAGGTAATAATATCCCTTAGCAGATCACACTGAAGGAAGGAAGAGTGCATGCTAGAGGCTACTCACCACTGTCCTTCATACTCGTGTTGCAGTTGCTATCTATAAATTCATTATTAAGAAATGCAACCCTTGAAACTTTCTTTCCACTTCAAAATTATTTGTTTTCCTATATACTTTTATATTACGTCTCACTTTTATTTTGATTGAACTTTCCATGTAAACAAAGCAGGACTCAGCATACTACGCAATAAAGAATTACTAGTTTCGTATATTTGATTGTAAATAGAGATAATGTTTTTTTAGTTCTCAGTCCCCACAGTATTCAAAAAGTAAAAAATAAATATATAAAAGAAACAAAGTTTATTGTTGTAGTTACTCTTAAATAGTAGGCCTATTATAAAATTTTATATTTGAAAAATATTTAACACTATGTTAAGGATTTAAAACAAAGTTCTTCTGCCTTCTTCCACAAAAATGATGTGAATTTTATGAAATCTGACAGGCTGATTGCAAAACAAATACTTTCCTCTTGATCGACAGAAATACATTGAAAAAATGGGGACCGAATGTAAGACTCAGTCAAAATCTCTCAAGTGAAGTAACTGAATTTTTTGCCAAATAAAGTAGTCCTTACCCTCTCTACTCTGCCCAGAGCTGCCCACCGAAATTGTAGTTCCCTATAAACATTTATAACACATACATCCCTCCATATATGATTTTTCTCTTTTTGTAAATATGTCTTCTCCAGCCTCTAAATGAAAATATAGTCAATCCTCCTACAACGTGATTAATTCATACCGCATTATACAGATTGGTGCAAATCAGATTTATTCCTACCATGATATGGAAACTACATACCATGTTACATGGAAACCGCATTATAAGAAACTCAGAATTAGTACAAAACAGAACAATTACTACCACGTTATCTGGAAACTGTATTAAATGAAACTTGGAACATATAAATCAGGTTGATTCGTTTTATTTTATATAAAACTGCATTTTTAGAGCACTATGTTATGATGAATACGGTTATGAAATATAAGTTTATAGATACAAAAGGCAATAAATATATGTTTACGTATTTCGACTTATTTTTATTAAGACTTCATATAAGAAAATTAAAAAAACAATGTGAAATATAAACTTGATATCTTTTTTCCAACAAAAACAAGGAATTTAAGTTTGAAATAAAAAATCCTATTAACATTCATCATTGTCAAATATTAGTGGCCTAATCCTTTTTCTTTTAACGGGTGAATGTCCTCTTCACTTTGCATATCTTCAATTTTGTTTTCCAATGCAGTTTTATTTTGTAACTACCAAAATCTCTCTATAAGGAGCTAAGCAATTTTGTAACTGAGTAATATACTACTACCACATTATATGGAAGCTATGTTTTATGAGTACCGTGTTATGGGACGGCTGTCATAATTTTTGCTCCATATTATATGGAAATCGCATTATAAGAGAGTTGACTGTATTAGCGGTCTGGCCCCCACACTCTGATAATGTCCGCTCCCCCTTATGGGCAGCCCTGCTTTGCCCACCCCGTCTTCTATCATACTGGTGTTCTATCAGTGAGGAAATGCAAACACAGAGGAATGTTTTCACCATAAATTTCCTGTTTATTGAAATTTTAACCTATTACCTGCTGGAAGTGGAAACACATGGCTAAAAATAATTTTTTACAAGAAATATTAAAATATCAGAAGTGTGTATTCAAAAGAAATATGAAAGAAAGCATGGAAATATGACTTATTGGATGTTTTAAAAAAAAATTTCTCAGTTATTCACAGAATATAATATAACAATTATTTGAAAAAGGTTTTATACTTACATTTTAGAAAAAGAAAAGCCAATGCTTTCCCAAATACGTATTTACAAGAGACCTTTTATTTTTTATGGTATTTTATATATAAGGTGGACACTTTGAAAAAAAAATGAAGGAAGCATTGCTGTGCAATCTAAATGCATGGCAGAGAGCAATTTCTGAAAAAAAATCTGTATTATGATTTTTTGAGCGACAAAAATTGATAAATTTCTTTAAGCATTTTGCTACAGCTTTTTTCCTCATTTTAGCATTTTTTAAGCAAAGTGAGGTAGGTATTCAATTATCCGTCACTTGAATAAGTGGGGATGACTGTACTATATAGATTACATTACTATAAGTGAACTGATGTCAATGTGAAATCAGGAACATGTTTTAATATTAATAGTGTTATTTTGATGTGAATAACATCTATAGTTGCTATCGCTGGCTGAAATTGGAGTATTACAAAAAATGTCAACACTTTAGACACTAGGACCTCCGAACCTTATAGATAAAAATGTAAACAAATTTTACTTGTTTTGTTAGAAATATGGTACCATTTATAAATATATGAAAATATTTTCAATATTTGATATTTTATATATATATATATATATTTATTTAAAAAAAAAACTAGAAAGTGTTTTGAATAAAGGGATATCTGCCATACAAATCATTGCAAATATCATTTTATGTATTTTTTTTAATTGATAGCCATATATTATAGATTCTAAAAAGTTTTAATATAATATTTTATGAATTCAATTTAATTCATATTATCTCTTAAATAGTTTAGCATCAGGTTCATCTTCTTAATTAATAATACAGATGTTTTATGTTTTTTTTTAATATGTGATGCCTGTGTATTAATTATTAAAAAATATAATATTATGCCCAAAGATAAATACCTTATTTATATTAGGTATTTATTAAATTTATGCATGGTTGCTTCAATAGTTTTTTTACACATTAAAGCAGTTTTCTTTTATGATATGCCATTAAAATTGCAATATAAATGAAAAGAAAGCACAGAAATATTTTTATTTAAAATATTATATTGAAAAATTTCTGTAAATTTCTACTTTTAGATTTGTAAATGAATATCTTTTCAAATTATAGTTCCATTTAAAAGTTATCTTATGTGTTAGAGAAGAGTTCGACAAAATGTATAATTACTCATTTGGTATATACAAAAATATATGTCTACTTTGTAAAATTTTACCAGTGTGTAGAAATATGTGTTTTGGTTTTTTTTTTGTATTAAAATGTGATTTTTTTTTTCAAATTTTCCTCTTAGGCTTTAAATCCTGTTTATATATTTTTCGTTTTCATTCTGCCATATGTTATTTCATTGTTAAAAGTTTGCTGTAATTAAATTTGCATCGATACGTTAATAAATTTCTTTTTTAAATTTTAATATGTTATACCATTTGTTTTTCCTTTACACACCTATGTAATATATTTTATTACTAAATAATGTGTATGCAGTTATAAATACTATGTAACAATAAAATGACATGCTGTTTTTCTAATAGAATACATATATTTTATTAATACAGTAGGAAAAAAATTAATGTTTATATACAAAATATATTTGTATTTTTAAATAAAAGTCTCTATTAGTAAAGCAGTTCAAACTGTTTCAGAGGCAAAATGAGCCTTCTTTCAGATAGGAGACAGACAAAGGGGGGAGCATATGGGGCTATGTGCCCCCAGGCGCAGGAATAGGGTAGAATATTTCTGCAAAAAAGTTGTTTTCTAACCAAAAATATGTTTTGAAAATTCAACATATTTACACATAAAGTAGACTCGATTTTGTTTCAACTTGCATACAAGAAATTAAATTGTTGTAAGTTATGCAGAGAAAATTGAGTATGAATTTTATAAATTTTGGAATTTCTTTTTACAAATAATTACTTTCTGAATTTCAAATTTTTTGCATTCATTTATATAGGAAGGGGGTTACTAGTTTTATGCCTTGCCCCAGGTACTATTAACTGAAGCTATGCCTCTGAAGACAGAGCAATCAATTCAGATAAGCTGAAAAACATCAGTAGACAGATTTTTTTTTATTTAATTAAGTATTTTAGTGTTTATAAAAATATAAGAAAATAAGCTACAATATTACCCCTTAGTTTATTTTTTTTAATACTAACTACTCTAGAAAATTAATCCTCAAATTTTAGAAAATGGGTAAAAATCTCACTCAAAAATTATTTGTTGCAATCTCTCCATTAGGATGAGACCACATTAATTTTAAGGGCATTGAACGTCTGTTTTTAATTGGATCAAATAGTATGCAACAAAACTTGAGCCCAATGCAGGTTGGATGCTGAAATTTTGCATTTTGTTATTTCACAAAATAAGTTTTAGTGAAACAATTTCTGCTCAGAAAACACATAAGTCACTTAAGTGTAAAATCTAATTGTACTAAATTTTATCTTTTATTCAGACATGGGTTCAGACCTTATTTCTTTTTAAAAATATGTACCCACACCCAATCAAATCTAGATTTTAGATGTCATTATCTATTGTGCATACAAGGACTTGCTTAATAGAGACTTAAGTTTAAAGTAGATTTTGAATGTTATACAGCTGAATATCTTATAATTGTTAATTTTCCGGTTCCAAATAAAAAAAAATTTAACTTCATTGTTTCTAAAAACTTTTGCTAGGAATAAGTTCATGAGAATATCTTTTAAGATTTTTAATGGATGACAAAGCTGCTTAACATGATTAATGGAATTTTAATGCATGAGTCATGTGTCAAAAATGTCATACAGGTTTGCTTTTGTTATTCATGGAAATTGAAACTAACATTGGGAAACAAAGTAGACATTATGCATAACTCGCATTTATGCAGTAATAGAAGACATCATATTTTTAAATTTTCATTTATATGGATAATGACTATATATATACATGTCAGGAATTGCAGATAGTAAATATATTCATCAAAATTGAACAATAAAATTGTGTCTTTGACTCACCCGTTAATAGCAAAGTTACAAAACTTCAAACAGATCTGGATTAAAGTGTTCTTGTACTGACTTAAAATCGTTACTGTCTCTATATGCTGGATGAAAAGCAGGTATTTTTCAGACATTATAATGGCACCTATTCTCAGGGACAAACATATATGAACAATTTTGCAAAATAATATCATTAATTTTTTTAAAATATGTATTTTTTGCAATTTAAAATCAGAATTTCTTAACCATCACCAAATTTTTTCCATTATTTATAATTTTACTGATTTAATTAGGAATATTTAATTAGGAGATTCATCACTGGGGGGATAGTGACAGAAATGACAAATTTGCATGTTTATGAAGTCAGAACTATTTAATATTATTGACAAATACTTTTTGTTGAAAAATATGTAGAACAGATTGCATTCTAAACAACTATTGCAAAACATATCTTTCTTATTTATTATTATTTTTTTTAGATCAAGTATTTAATCATACACCAGGGGTCGGAAACTAATGGCGTATGAGTGACATGTTGTTCTTATTGAAGTTTTATGCAGCCCGTGATATTTCTGAAATATATTTTATGTAGCCTTAAAGTACTTTTCTAAATTTGTTATTTTGAAATAAAAATTCAAAAATAGTATTCTATTAGATTGTATAATGTTAATTCATTATAATGCTTCATCTGTAATGAGAATGATATTTGCTAAAATATAATACTGTGACTTTTTGCCGTGATAAGTAGATATTATTCCAGTATTAGTTGCTGAATGCTACTTTGTTATGTACTTTAAATAAATAGTACAAAAAACGTGGTAACATTATTATTTTATAATTTTAGATTTTTATAATCTATACGGTGACCAAAATGTAATGTGGTGGGTTTCTAGAACACAAAAGTAGATATTGTTACAGCATTCATTTGAACCAAAACTTTTGCCACTTTTTGAATTTTTTTGATATAATAATTAAATTATTTGATAATTATGAATGCCTTCCACAAGGATATGCAAGGAAATATCCATTCATAGAAGTTTTAGTTTTATGATGTTCATTAATCTTTAATTTGTATTCTAATAAGAATTCAGTATGATGTTATGCTTTCATTTTTTAAAGTTAAATCATCTATCCTAAATAAATTTTTACTTGAACCTGAAAAACTGATATTTTACTATGTAAAACAAAGAATGATTTCATTAATTTTTTTTTTCTCAAATCTAAAATTGTTATAAATTCTATATTAATTCTTATTAATTCTTATTTTAAAATTCTGATAGTAGACACTTTAATCAAGAAAATTCATGTTCAACCTTGTTCTGCTGGTTTATGAAATCTATTAATTTCTTCAGATATGTTGTTATTTTGGTGTTTCAAATCATACTTTTCCATTACTGTAGGTTTATCTGAACATTTCCGGTATCCTGCATCACACACATCTTCTGGCCTGATAGTGAATATTAAAGAAATATGCAGCATAGCCGAGTCATCAGCTGCATCACACTTTGGTCGGAATACTTCACAGTATGTGAATAAAATTGACAAGCTTCGGCCATTTGTATGTCCTGAATGCAATAAGTCATTTACACAAAAACATGTTCTTGAAGACCATTTTAGAATTCATACAGGGGAGAAACCTTTTAGTTGTGACATTTGTAAAAAGTGTTTCAGACAGAAGAACAATTTAAAGCGACATATGAGGTGTCATATTTAAAAATATTCATATTGTGATATTTCTTATTTTACAGTAAAACCTTGATAATCCAGGTGTCATTAACCCAATAATGCCAGATGGTAGAAAATTGGTCAACATGAAAATGTGTATTTTGTTAACTTCCAGATAGCAGGGCTGCCACAGAAAGGATGCAATGAAAATAGTTACTTTAGCAACCTTAAAAACTGAAAATAGTATCCTACAATCTCATTTTAGTAGTCATTTTGATAGTATAAATTGGGATATCATCAGTGCGCTAAAAATTAGCTCCATAAAAATCACAAGACTTTACATATTTTCATAAAAATTGCGAATTTTAGCTCTTAATAAAAATTTAAATTTTAGCTCTTTTTTCAAAACTTGCTTTAAAATTTTAATGCTCTTTTTCAAAAATTGTGAATTTTAACGTGGTTTCATAAAAAGGTGCATATTTTAATGTTCTATTGTAAAAATAAAAAATTTTAATGTAAATAGACTTCCTTACAAAAGTTTTCTTATTACATTACGGAACTGCTTTCTTCACTGTAAAGGAGTGAATGCAGTTTCTTTTGAATAATGTTATACACAATACATCTTTTGATTGCTTGGCTCATGTTGTCATGTATGACATCAGCAAGCAAGCACTGATTCTATCGGATAAGCTTTGAGTGCAAACCTGAAATATAAATCTAGTTTTTGTTTGAATCCTTTTATTAAAGTCACCAAAATCAATTAAAAGTAGCCATGTGTAAAATTAGTTGCTTTTTGACCATTTTTAGCTAAAAATAGTCAGAAAAGTTGCCTTTTATGACACCTGTGGCAGCCCTAAGATAACTAAAATTAAAATATTGCAGAAATTGTGTAGATTAAAAAGAAAATCAAAAATTACAGTAATGGGTTCATTGTGACTTAGAGCAGGGTAGTCTCAGAGTTAATTAAACTACTGAGCTATAATCCAACCCCGTAGAGGCAGGTTACAGAAATATCCTTTACTGTTTGCATGTGATCAGTGAGGAAATATTAGGGAAAAAAAATCATGTTTCTAGTATTTTGAGACATGCAGCGATCATGCCATTTAAATATTCCACTCTTTCTCAGCCCCTTAAGGGTTTTACCTATGACTGATGATGAACATCCTTGAAAATTCTGTTCCTCGCTTGAGGGGTTTGTAAAGCACTGGATTCATACCTCTCCTTCACCTTACCTCTTTAATGATGGGTTACAGAAATATATTTTCTATTTTTCATGAGGAATATGCCTATGAAATTTCCGATGACTAGCTCAGGGAGTATAGGAGGTGTGATGATCATGTCCTTTGTTCATCTCAGACCCTTAGGAGTGATCTACAGCAATATCCTTTCTTAGTGTGCACCTACGACCCACGATAAACTTCTCTGCAAAATTTCAGGTTCCTAGATTTAGCAGTTGGGAAGATACAGTGATAAGTAATTCTATCAGTCAGTCAGTGAGGGCTTTTCCTTTTATATTGTATATATTAGATAATGTACCTGTCGTTTTCCGGAATTTATAGCAGGGACTAATTAAATTTTTTAAAAGGCTTAGTGATCTGCTATGCAAGCACATGCTCGCCCCTAAGTAAACACCTAATCACTTCATATTTTGTAAATTGAGTAAAATCTAGGCATCCACTACTTATAAATAATTAAATTTGCTCCTGCTGCTTAAGTAATATATCTGAACACAATCTAAAATGACTTTGATCCAAAAATTGCATACGTTCTCTGTAAAAGCAAAAAATATGAGAATCACAATTGACTGTGTATTAAGCACACCATTCATGATAACCCGAAACATGCACATCCTCTCTCCCAGTCACAAAATATCCACTACCCTAAACAAAATTAGTTTGGTCCATTTTGCTGTATGTTCTGACCTCCAGTGAAGTCCAAAGACTACTTGAATCATTCAAAAAATCAAAGACATGCCTTGGATAAAAAAATTTATAATTAATCAATGGATGGGTTTTTTCTGAAGTGATTTGTGTGATTTCTTAAGCAGCTGTGAAAAAAAAAAATAAACCTTGGATGATGCATCAATTTTAATATATCATAATATAAAAATCAGAAAGGTATATATTTAAAGGTGCATCAATTTTAATATATCATAATATATACACGAAAAATATATATTTTTTAAGATTTGTTTATTCATCATATGGATTATGTTTAAAGTTTGTTTAAAAGAGAATTTGTTTTATCTTTCCTATGGTGTCAAGATGGAAACTGTGTAATATAATATTTTAGATCACTAAGGGATCGATTTGTTTGAATATCAGGCAAAATTGTTGTAAATCTTGCTACTTCTTGTACTTATCTTGCTACCAATATGACAAGCAAAAAAAAACATCTGTGGGCAAAAAAGACTTTTCCTTCATGTTTAAAATTTTGAATATTCATTAATATGCAAGATATTTATTTATTTCAAGTATTAACTTATGACATTATCTGTTATTCTATATGTAAAAGTATAAATTGAGTAAAAATTAAATGAGCTAACTAACCCCCACCCCCATTTTTTCCTACTGATAAATCAAATACTTCCACAAATTTAAATGTAGCATACTATTTTAATAGAGTACTGGCTAATTTTTTCTCAGAGAAAAAGCTCTGTGTATATCTCTTAAGATTATGTCCAACTAATGTATAATTTCTTATGAGAAACATTAAATCTAATGAAAAATTTTAGTCTTTACTATCAATTTGTTTCTCTATTGTCTACTCGTAGTTTGATATTTTTGTATTTCAAATGAATATGTCTTATGCACTGAAAGCGATTGATAATATTTATGCATACAGGATTTAAGTGTTGTTGTTTTTTCTGTCGAAATTTTATTTACGCTAGAAATCTGCAAGGCCCAAAATTTTAGTCTTTTACATGACCCAGCCTGATGATAGCATCCAAGATAATTTGTAATCGAATCATCTCCAAATCCCCAAATCTTTAAGTTTTAGCCTGAATTTGATTATAGCCCTTCATATTGTGATCCTGTATTGGAAGAGTTCCCCAACATCGAAAATTATTATTTCCAGTCAGATGTTGGGTGAGTCTCAACATTGAAAATTATTATTTCCAATCTGATGTCGGGTGAGGTCTAACATCACTTTTTCATATTTTTCATACTAATTACTTCATTATTGTACTGCAAACGCCATCTGTGGGCTAAATATTGTACCTACCAATCTTTGGCCTTTAACATGGCATCTACATTGACGAAAAGTTTGTGACTAAATGAAATTATATGTTTTAATTTATTCTAAAAGTGACAATGAAATTGATGATTTGGAATATAAATTAATCATCATTTTTTGTTGATATGTATTTTTACATATTTCTCTCAAAATTAAATATGACCCGAGTAGGTAACTTGGGGAGAATAAATTGAACCTGAAAGTGTTGAAATGCATCTGAAATAATAAATAGGAGCCTTGCACAGGCTTATAATGATGTTTATTATTTTCTGGAGTAGTAATTTTTCATATATTTTGTCTTAATATCCATTTATAATATGTCAAAATATGGATCACATTCAGCTCAAAATATTCTAAACTCAGACTGAGCCAAGCTCAAAACTTTTTTAGAAATATGTGAGCTGGGATTAGAATCAGAGCCTATGCAGAGTTCTAGTTTGTGCAAGTTTTAAGGATGATAAAATATCTACTATTTACTACTGCTAAGTTAGATTTTCAGTCTTATTCATTGTTTAGATTATGATGTATGAACAATTTTCTTATAACAGCAATAATAGCATTTAAAGAGTTAAGACCACCACTTGACTTTTTCATATATTTATATTGTCTATAGTTCAAATTCATCACCAAAATATAAGTCATATTGTACTTGAAAGAAGTCCTGGAAATTGTAAAATGTTCATGAAATTTTGTTGCAATAATATTATATTATGTATTTTTTTAGTTTCCCATTATGTTAGAATTTTAGATACTACTATTGCATACAAAATGTTAAAATTTGTATCTTTACACCAGCTTTCATTCGTAAGTAAATAACTTTTAACATCACTGTAGAATTTGCAACTGAATTTATCAGAGTAGTTGAAATGATTAATTGGGTGTTGAAAACCCAGGCCGTCCGGCTCGTCAACAAGGACTTGAGCATCCATTTGGACGGCCGGGATTAATTGGGTGTATCAAAGCAGATTGGTTTTGATAAATACTATTTTATCACTATTTTCTTGAATACAGAAGTTCAAATTACACCATTTTCTTGTGTGGTCTACTATTACTATCATTTATCTGGAAATTATAATAGTTTCTCCACAGAGAATAATGTTATCGAGATCTTTCATTTCAACAAATGGGTGCTTTAAGTATGCAAATAATATATAATTATAGATATATCTATATATACACTTTCCTACACATTCTTAATGTACAGGGTGCTTAGTAAAGTCTTTAAGCACCCAAATAACTTTATAAAGGAAAAAGTCCATGTATGGTAATGTGACCCTGCCAAATCAAATAAAAATGATTTCAGTGACTCTAACAAAGAATTTATAAAGTTAAGATAATAAACTCTGCAAATTAGAAGAAAACTGTTTATTACAAAGTTGTAAAGGATTATCTAATTAGTATGAATCAACATCAAGAATGCACGAAATGCATATATGGAAGGAAATAAATACCTGTTTAAAAGTCGTATTGTCAGAAACTGTAACACTTTGACACCTGCAATGCTTGTTAAAGTATGTGATAATATTACTTCTCAAATTCAAATGTGCATTGTTACTCACAGAGATTATTTTGAACTGGTTGTGCATTAGATTTCTGTGCAAGTGCTATTTATTTTAACATTCCTGAATAGAACAGCCATTCTCCAATAACCATATTGTGTTTAATAAATGCCTTCTGTAACAGTTTTATTGTCGATTCCTACTCATTAGACAATGCTCCACAATTTATAATTGTCATTTTTCATCTATCTCAGCTTTGTTGCCAAGTTCATTGTCTTAACTTTTAAAATTCTTCACTATCGGTGCTAAAATCACTTTTATTCAATAGGTTAGTCACCTATAGATAGACCTAATGCTTATACTCATGTACTTTCCCTTACAAAGTTATTGGTGCACTTCAAGACTTTCTTGGGCATCTGTATATAAAATTTTATGCCAATACATGCGTTTATGCTTAAGTTGCCATATTGGCACATTAGAGACACTGCCCATCACCATTGTCGCATTTTGTGAAAAAAAATTCACTTTAGCAATTCAAAAACGATTTGGCAAAAATTTTGGTGATAATGAATTCTGACAATATTAAAATTAAAAATCATGATGTATTACATGGAAAAGAAATTTGGCATACATTTTGACGATTATAAATTCTGGCAATGTCAAAATCAAAAATCGTGGTATACTGATTGTAATGTATACTAATGTAATGCATGTAATACTAATTGTATGTAATACTAATTGTAATGTATACTAATTGTAATGTATAATGTTTGTCTTTTCTAAAGTAATTATCTTTAAACTTCAAGAATTTAAAACTCAAATCAAATTTTTCAAATGGAAAGTCAAAGTAAAAACTATTTGGCAAAAGAAAATTGCATTTAGTGAATAGATTGGTGAAAGTAATAAAAAATTCAGAACAACCCCTGGTCGCAGACATACACACATTAATTATGAAAGTAGCCTTTAAATAGGCATTGCTGTCAAAATGTCTGATAAAAAAAATTATGGGTAGGGCAGTACTTTCTCTATACTGTAAAATGAAAATCTGATGTGGGCAACACATAACTTTCCTTATATAATGCAATGAATTTACTACTTTTACAATAAAAAAATAGGTTTTTCTTATATTAGATATTTATATTCTTTCCAAGATTTTGAATTTTTGTCAATTAGTCGTCATTTTCATTGATTTAGTGTTATTTTTAACAATTTGGCGAGTATTTTGGTTAATTTGGCAACATTAAAAAAGTCACCAAGTTGGCGACATTCTGCCAAAATCTCGCCAAGCGTTATGGACGGAGAAATAAGTTATTCTTATAGCAGATAAATAACTATTAGCATTCAAATACAAAAGTATTACTCAAAGTATCTTTTCTCATGAATGGAACGAGCTAGATCCATGAGAATGATGTTACCAAATTTATCGCATGATATTACATATGAAAAGTGAACATGTTTCTTAACAGTTAATATATTTTTTTAATTTATGGGATTTTTTGATAAATTTATTTTAAAAATGTGCAATATCTCGAGAACGGTTCATGCTAGCATTCTAAAGTTTATGTCAATAATTTTTTAAGGAAAAATTACATAAGAAATGGCTATTTGCATAACTTTATTAAAGGTTTTGATTTTTTGATAATTTTTTCAAAATTTCACTCGAAAATTTAGGGGGGTTCAGAACATTCGATTACGTTTAAAAACAATAGGCTTCCAGTATTCACGGATTGTGATTTTTGTACCAAATTTCATTCGAATCGCTCTATTTGTTCATGAGATATCGTCTCCACAGACTCACTAACACACACACACACACACACAGACATCACCTCAAAAATGTTTGATCCGTTGATCAGGGATGCTTGAAACATACTCTCCCATCGAAAACTCGAATTCGAATTTTCAACCCTGGCACAATACTTTCCTTATACATTATGTATATAAGGAAAGTAATTAAGGGAACATTATTTTGGACTGAATATCGCAATATGAACATTGCCACATAATCTCCTTCATGCAGGGGCAGATTCAATATTATAATTAATTCTTTAACTGCTAGCTTATTAAAAAAGTGGAAAATGCAAAATAAAAGTTATTTATTTTACATTATTAAATATATTGATATTTATAAATGGAGTTACCGAAAGTACATAGATTATAAAATAAATGAATGCAATAATTAATTTTGTTGAAATTACAGAAAAATTAATCTATAAATTACTAGATCTTAAAATAATATTACTTAGGGTTGGATAAATATCTTTTGTTTATTGTATTTTCAGTTTTAAAATAGTTCAAAGCATTTATTACAGTTTATAAAATTCCATTTCAATGTATACTTTAAGTCAGACCCATATAGGGCCAGCAGAATTTTTATTATTATTATTATCCAGGCTGTCCATCTCACCCAAAGTTTGTAGAACAGGATCTCTAGAGATTTCTGTTTTTTTTTTCATAGGTAATATATATGATGGACTGAAGTTAAAAGGGCCAGTCATGCTCCTTTTTCCTGAGCTGATCTTGGACCTCTTATCTGGACCAGCTTGGCAAGTTGTGAAACTTTAAATATTAAAATAGCTAATATTTGGTAAAAGCAGACTTTGACCATTATTCTCCCTAGCCCTTCAATTATACTCATTAAAACAATAACAAAGCAGAAATAAGCATATGATGAAGTGTTTTAATATGAAAACATGTTGAGCAAACTTTGTATCCATAATTTCCAAGTTATTCTCATCAGCAGTTACAAGTATGTTTGTGTACCGAACTTTTTTTTGTGCACTGAATTTCTAATGCAGCAAAAAAAGTTTAAAATTTCTGTAAAGTTGCTTCTTTCATTTTTTAGAATCAGTTAGTTTAAATGCTACCTACTGAATTAGAGGAAGCTACATATCATGATATCAAGCCTCCTGTAAGTTCGCATGACTACATTTATTAGGTTTTTATTGTACGCAATTTAGCATGTAAGGAAAATACTATACAGGTTTTTTTTTTTTTTTTCAAATATTCCTATATTCCTCATTTTCTAAATGTTTGATAGGTAATAGTTAGGTAAGGGTCCCTGTATGCGGTAAAAGAAGTTGAATCAATAAATTGACTGTTCAAGTTCTGTTCATTCAACTTTCAATTTACATGAGGCAATTTATTGAACGAATTGTTTCTTTCATTCCTGAGAACTTGATCTGTTTACACGGTTCAACTTACTGAATATGCAATTTTCTTGTTATTCGTCCGCAGTTGCCTGCGCTGGGACGATTTTGTTGTTTAATATTCTTGATTACTTCATTATGTATTTGTAAATGTATTTCTTATTTATTTTTATAAATACATTGCTTCTGTTTTTTTCTTTATGTGTAAGGGCTATGCATTTAATTTGTAAATAAATTTTTTTATTTTTCAAACGTTTATGATGTCACATATCAGTTAGGTGCTTCTGCCTTTCATGGATATGACAATTGTTTTGAAAAATAATAAGGAAAATCATATCATGAAAACAAGTGTCTTTTAAATAAAATAAATAATATGGCATAAATTTCCCTAAATATGAAAAAGTTTCTTATTTTAAATTACTAATTTACAAGTGCCACTGGTGCTATATATGTATGAGTACTGTAAACAAAACATAATTTCTTTTTAAGTTTTTAAAAATAAATACTTTATCTTATGACGCTAATTGCCAACAAAGTTAAATTTCAATGAAAAAACTGGGGAAAATTTAATTTTGAGATCTTCCCATAAAATTAGATAGAAATAGACTCTCAGACAGAAGTAGTAGAATCTCGGCCAGAATAACAGTCTTTAAAGAAAAATTAAAATGAAATACAGTAAATTCAAATTATTTAAGAATGTATAAGTAGTCAATAAGAAATGCATGAATAAAGTAATCAAATAGGCAACTCATGCTTGAGCAAAGCGAAAGTTTGTGAAAACATATAAAAAGGAATCGTGACATCATACGCAATGAGCGTTCTAATTGGTCAGTTGTAGTAAAGAAATTGTATGATCTTTGCAGTTGCAAAGGTTTGTTCAAGAAGTTGTATGTAAGAATTTGTACCTTTTAAACTTCCATTTTACACAATGTAAGTTCGCACAATAAGTTGACAGTTCAATTTATTGATTCAACTTCTTATATTGTGTACAGGTGTTGTGTTTAAAATTATAAAGGAAGGCATAATAAATGGTTTAAAAAAATAGTTTGTTAAATTGAAACTTAATTAATTCAAAGAATAAATTGCAAAAACTCTGCTCACAGGCAGGCAAATCAGGAAGAATTAACAAGTTTAATTTAAATTTACCATAGACATTAGAATTTTAGCATTTATCAGCTTAGTTAAAATTAAAGGATCTGTATAAAACTTTACTCTAGAAAAATCTGTTTAAATCCCATCATACAATATTAACAATAGAATATTAAATTAAAAAGCATTAAGAATTTTCCCAGGCTCTAATAAATTTAGGAAGGTTTAGAAAATTTGCTCTCTCAGAAATAAAACTTTAGAATTTTAAATTCTAAGAATAAAATTTAAATCATATATTTCAGATATTGAGAAATCATATATTCAGAATTTAAGAAATTAAGAATTTAAACAATATTTATATTCACCCAATCAGGTCATCAGATAGAATTACAGGGTAGAGATAGTCGGCAAAGTATGAGGAAAATTTTCAGGGATTCTATGGAGACAGGAAAGATGCAGCATATTTCTTTTAAAAGGGGGATAAAATCAGGAATTTAGATCTAACAGCCACATCTAGAACACTTGGATCTTCTTAGTTGACAGCCGGAGGAAAACTAAAAAAAAACTCGACATCGTTAGACGCTTCTTTTTCCATAGCACACGGTAAACCTCAAAGACGCTTTACTGCAATGATCGTGCGATATTTAAAAAGAACAAAAACAAAGAAACTTCAATCTAACAACTAAATTAAGCATTTAAAAAAAAAAACTTTGCATGGAATGAAAAGTTCTAAAGGAAACATCGCGTGGAACGTAAGTTCCATTAAAAAGTGAGTAGCACACTTTTAGCGCAAATTAAAACGAGGGACTTCAACAAAAAACTAAAACTGAAATATTCCGCAAGCATATTTAAACGTGCGGAAATCGAGAGAGTTTAGAAAAATGACAGCAATTAAAATCAGCTTACTGAAATTAGAATAGCCAAAATTAAAGTTCAAAACTCTGATAGCAGACGATCCAGAAAAATGCAAATCAATTAAAATAAAACACGAATCCCGAAGAGGCATGAAAATCACTTAGGCGTTGCATCTATCGCGATAAAAAGTGCTCAAAACCAAGATTCCAAAATGCCCGCACTAAACATGGAAATAACTGGAAACTATATATCCCGGGCAGTGGACTGGACATGGTGGACCTGTGGCTTGGCCTCCACACTCCATGGACCTTTAGCCACTGGACTTTTTCTTAAGTGCACATGAAAACATTGGTGTATGAAACACCTGTTGACTCCCTGAAAGATCTCGTCATGAAAGTTGTTGTTGCTGTGAACAAGATCAACACTACAGCAGGAGTCTGTGAGATGGTGTGACGATCTTTCATTCACTGGTGTCAGCTATGCAACAGCACCCTCTAATACCACTTTGAACAGCTACTTTGAGTCTTTCTTTGATGAGAATGGTGTATGAATTATGCTCTTTTCTGACACTATAAGTAGAATGCAGCCCTAGGTTCCATTGCAAATATTGTTTGTCTTGATGTGTACTATCGCCCCTCGTTTCTTGTTGAAAGAGTTTACAATCACCCTATATATATATATATATATATACATATATATATATATAAGCTTATAAAATATTTTATTATGCACTTAATTTTTGATATTATTATTTTTTAATTCCCTACATAACAATTTTGAGGGTACTTGAGAAATAGCTAACATGCCAGGGAATATGCGTAGAAAAAAGGTTGAGACTCATTCGTCTATAGTATTTTTGTCCTGACTGGGAAATGGACACAATTTTTTTTTAAATGTTCATATTGACCATAAGTGTTTATATTCATGAAAGCCTTGGTGTTTACATATTTTAAATGTGAGGCACGAACAAACATGTTACACTTTCAGTGCAGGGGATTTCATCTAATAGCATTTTGCCTATTTGAAATTCAAACCTTTGATGTAGAGTGATTTTGGATGAACACATTACTACTGTATTCTCAAAGCTGTGAATGCTTGAATTCATAAGGAATTTAATGCAAGTGTTTAGTCTTATTAAGTCTATCCATCTATTTGCTTTATATCATGTGGCACATGGGGTCTTCTACCTAAATTGGTCTTAATATGTTGCATAGCTAAAATATTTTTTTATTCCTTTTTTACACTAAAATATACCTTTAATTGCATTTTATGAAAATGTGATATTTTTATACCAAATTGTTGGTGTTAAAGGGTCATAGTCTCTAATATAGAAAATATTGTTCTAGAGTATGTTTTGACCATCTTCCCCTTCAGTGTATCATTACTTTTTTCACCAATTTACGGAATATAAAAATTTTTAAGTACGGATATTTTTAAACTGGAAAATCTCTAAAAATCTACAGATCAATAGTAAAGGTTTTCTAAAATGAGATGTAAATTTGATTGTTTAAAATGAGTTCATAAAGTTGAAAAAAATTGTGCAAAAACCATACAGAAAATAGCATTTAAATTGTTGATCAGTACATTTAAATTGTTGATCAGTAGAACAATAGTTCAATTTATTGGGAGAAAAAATTTCATACTTGTTTACTGTGGAATGAATGTGTTCTTAAAATTGATCATAAATTGCAGTTTTCAATTTTCATATTGAGTGTATTTTATAAAAAAAATATGACAATTTGTAACAAGTTTTATTTTTATTAACAGTGGCAAAATTTATTTTGTGAATTTGCATGAAATGTTTTAAAAAGTAAAAATATTACTAAAGTATAATTTTATGCCTTTCACTTTCTCAATAATTCACCAATTCCTTTTTTGTATATATTTTCAACTCTAAACATTTAAAATTTATATTTTTTTACATTTTTTTCAGATGGAACATGGCTAAACATTAAAGAAAAGCCACATGAATGCCCCTTTTGCAATTCAACCTTTTCCTATTATTCTCTATTAAAAAGACATTTAAGAACTCATACAGGGGAAAGACCTTTTACTTGTGATGTGTGTCAAATGACTTTTAAACAAAGAGAACATCTAAAAAGACATTTTATATGCCATATTCGGTAAAACTTTGTTTTTATTTTTGTCATTCTACAATCTGTGATATGTGAATAAAATCATATCTGTTTGAGATGATTCCAGTTGAGAAAATAAGAAGGTAAAATTAATGCTTCATTTTTTTATTATTTCACATTTTTCAACCCATTATACTTTTTATTTCCTTTGTTACTATTAAGAAATAGGAGCTCTTTTACTTTGTTATGATCATTAACCAAAGTTTTTAAACAATAATGAACATATTGAAATGACTTTTAAACAACAAAGGCAACAAATGTATATTTTCATTTTTAAATTTGTTCAAGTAATAAATAGGGCTAGGATTTTAATAAACCTAAAAATTGCTAGAAAATGGTCTATAAAAATTTATTTACAACCTTTCCCAAAATGCCTTATTAAACAAAAAACAAAACAAAAAAATGCATTGAAGAATACATTTTTTTTCTTGCCAAAAAACCATAAATGTTACTGACTTTACAATTATATTTTCATCATATATGTGTGTATCTTTTTTTTATGGATATGCCATTATTCGTTGCATATCATTTAAATTAGAATTCTAAATCGAAACTTGAAGGAAAAAAAATTGCAAAATTAAAAAAATAAACTTTTGTAAGTTTCCACAGAGGGGAATCAACGTTCACTCACCCCTTCCCCTACACATCACTTTACACCACTGTCTCAAGAGATCAGTGTAGCATCAGTCTTTTGAGACATTAATGCCACTTTGAGCATGGATAAAGGGGCACAGTGATTCACACTTGTGTTGCTGCCACAAGAATTCATTTATAAACATTGGCATGGGTGCCCATAGGGGAGAGCAAGAGTTTCCCCTATGCCTTACATAGTGCATTTGCCCTCTCCTGGAAATTCAAGGTTACAAAGACGGACTGGGCATCTAGCTAGTCGATGTTGTACATCTTATCCATGAGTTTGCCCTCTCCTGGAAATAGTTCCATGGTGTCCATGGACATTGGAAAAAAAGTATTTTTATCACATTAGAAATTTTTACATTAAAGAACAATGATATTTGATGAAAAAAGAGGTTTTTTTTGTTCTTTCATCCCTTGGTACTAGAGATGTGGGTTAGAAAATTTTCCGGAAATGGAAAAATTTTCCTCTATGTTTTTCCTGAAAATTTTCCACTCTTTTTTTTTTTGATTAATTTGAAAATAGAATGCAATACTCTTTCCAAACTATTTTTCGAAAAAGCAAATAGCTTTATAAGAAATTTTGAATCAAGTTTTCTAATTTTGAAAAGGAAAATGAAGGAGGGTAGGGAAAAATGTGCTTTATTTTAAAGAGAATGAATAACAACCAAAAGGGTGCAAGTGACATTTTACTCATTCTCAGAAAAAGACAAATAAAGTTTTGAGAAGCCTATTCTTTCAGTATTAAGTTCTCCAAAATTTATAAAAATATTTAAAAAATAGAATGTTTCTGCAAGTTCTGCTGAGGGAAAATGCTTTAATAGCACTAAATATAATATGCTTAACTCATCTTGCAAATTGTCTTTTCTTTCTCATGATACTCACTCGTTCAATTACAATCAGGTATTTTTTAAACAATTTTTAATATTATATAAGATAATTTATTTTTAAAAGTGCTTAATTACAAGCATTTTTTAATTTATATTTATCATATAATATGTTTATATATTTAATAATTTGTTTTTATCCATATAATAAACTAGTAATTTATTTTTTATTTTTGTTATTTTTTAAGAAGGTGGTAGAATGTTTCCCATGAAT
This sequence comes from Amaurobius ferox, assembly GCA_951213105.1. Lineage (NCBI taxonomy): Eukaryota > Metazoa > Arthropoda > Arachnida > Araneae > Amaurobiidae > Amaurobius > Amaurobius ferox. Next base: position 12,661,105 of record OX578146.1, read on the forward strand.
TATCAGTAGGTTTTGAAAGAAATGCAATATAATATTTAATGTATTTCAATTATAATCACTTTTTATTTATTTTTTTAATATTATATCTTTTAATCTACTTTTTATATCTATAATAAACAGTAAATTATTTATGGTTCTGATAAAGTTTTTTAACAATTTTAAATTATTTCTCATACTATTTGCATGCCTTCTCAATCCTTTTGTATAATGCTTTAAAATTGGAATTTTGAAGATAAAAACACATTATTATAGATATGTAATAGAAGTTTTTTTTTCAAAGTTTTCAAAAGCAAGTGTATTTAAGGAAAATAATAAATTGTAGCTGCTAACTGCAGTATACAGATATAAGAAATTTTCATGCATAGAATTTTTTATCTATATATACTAATTGCCAAGTGTCCGTCTGTCTGTCTGTTATGCCTTCTTTAGGCACTTCCCGAATAGATAGAGACTTGCAATTTGGTACACGGGTCGATCGTTCGATAAAACCCCGGGAAAAATCCAATTTTTCGAAAACGTTCTCTAGAAGGGATACTCCACACCAAATTGTTCGAAAAGTGAAATGATAGGAAAGCATACTTTGCCATAAGGACTTCAAATTTGGTGTATGGATAAATCGTTCGAAAGGAAGAAAGTGTGCAATTTCAGATTTCCAATATTTTCTATTTAAGGGGAACCAAAATATTCGATTTACTGAATAAATGGAAAACATCCCCTTTAAAATTTAATAGACGCTTAAAATTAGGTATATGGACTAATCATTTGATGAAAACACCCAAGACGAATATAGTTTTTTAAAAACGTTCGTTTAAGGGGGGTTCTCCAAAGCAAAACGTTTGAAAGGTGAATTGATAAGAAAACATACTTCAGGATGAGATAGAGATTTGAAATTTGGTGTACGGATAGATAGTTTGGAAGGAAGAAAGTGTACAATTTCAGTTTTCCAATATTTTCTACTTTAGTAATCAAACTTTTAGTAATCGAACATTCTTGTCGCACACAAAAATGTTCAATTTTCGGAATGAAGTAGAAACACCCCTTTTAGAACGTGATAGAGGCTTGATATTTGGTATATGGGCGAATCATTTAATAGAAAACCAGGAAGAATTGAGTTTTTCAAAAATATATATTTAAGTAGTAATCCACAGAAAAACATTCGAAAGGTGAAATGATAGGAAAAGCATTCTTCACGATGAGATAGAGACTTCAAATTTGGTATTTGGGTAGATAGTTAGAAAGGAAGAAAGTATGCAATTTCAGTTTTCCAACATTTGCTATTGTAGGGGGGTGCTGCACACTAAAATGTTCAATTTCATGAACAACTGAAAAACGCCTCCTTTAGAGTGTGATAGTAGCTTGAAATTTAGTATATGGGCTAATCAAAACCTAAGATCATTCCAGTTTTTCAAAAATGATCATTTAAGGGGTGCAACATAAAAAAACGTTCAAAATATGAAGTGATAGAAAAACATGCTCCACAATAGGATAGAGATATCAAATTTGGTGCACTGGTAGATAGTTTGAAAGAAAGAAAATGTGCAAATTTCAGATTTCCAATATTTGCTACTTTAAGGGGTGCCGAACACCAAAATGTTCGGTTTTCGGAATAAATGAGACACGCTTCCTTTTAAATGTGATAGAGGCTTGATATTTGGTATATGGGCCAATCATCTGATAAAAGACCCAAGACGAACATAATTTTTCAAAAATGTTCATTTATGGGTGTGCACCACAGAAAAAACGTTCGAAAGGAGAGATGATAAAATAGTATGCTTTGGGGTGAGGTAGAGACGTTAATTTGGTGTACTGGTAGATAGTTCGAATGGAAGACGTGCGTAATTTAAAATTTCCAATATTTTCTTTTTTAGGGGGGTTCCGCACACTAAAATATTCGATTTGCCAAATAAATGTTAAATGTGAATTATTAAAAAAATGACAATATTTAGGGTTTGCTTATTGCTAGACCGTTGATTTTCAATGGATATTCAGCTAGTATATTTCTACATTTATACCTTTTTTACCCTTGTTATATAATATATGTTGGACTGTAGCTGTAATATAAGAATAAATACTTTTAAAAGTCACTGAACATACTATTCCAACTAAAATGCAATATAGGGGAAAATTTCAAAATTTCCCGGAGAAAATCCACATCTCTACTTGGTACAGAACAATACATTTGATACTATACAGTGCAGGTGTATTTTTTTTTCATTATTATATCATCTCTTGAAGATTCGTCTGAAATATCAGAACCCCTTAATTAAATACACACATGAGAAAGTACACTGAAAATGTACAATGTAATGTACAGTATATACGCTTTTTTTAATATTGGTATCATTTTACTGTGCATAATTTATTAATTAAACTTTGCCATTATGACATTAACTTTTAAATTTAGAACTTCGAGACTTAGTGGAAGGATTGACAGGGGAACAAACTATGGCAACAGCCAGTCAGGAGAAATGACATAACAGTATCTCAAATACAAAAATCAACTTTATGACAAAATTTATTGCGGGCAATGGGGGTCCAATCCTCACCTCTGCTGAACCTCAAGTGACTAGGGATCAAAACCACACAATCACCAGTGCTCAAGGCTGACTAATGGTCACCCAGATGATCTGACCAACTAGGAGCGAGGAGCCAAGGTATGATGTCACCCCTTTCCCCCCACCCATCCCACCCCTAACATGGGCTAGACTTTTCTTTTATTAAGAACGGCTTCACATGCTAAATGACCAGTTACCTTACACCTTTCTGGTAGGTCGGACGGTCTGGGTCTCAACAACAACAACATGCTAAATGACTTAGTGATATGAGTTTGAAAAATATTCACTGGTTCAAAATAAGGACAAGACATAATCTGTGATGCTGAAAGATAGCAAAATAACACATGCAGTGGCATACACAGATGAGATCCTCAACAACCTCTCAGTGTGACAAAGTTTTGGTGAGCACTTTGTTATCTTTCCCTATATTTTATTCTTCGCAATGTCTCCCGTCTATCCCCTCTGGACAATCTAAACAAAATCAATTAAAAACGTTTGTGTTCTGATACTATTCAAAGGATTAAAAATGCTTATTTATGTAGTGATTGTATATATGATTTGTAAATACTTTAACTTGTAAATAAAAAATAAGTATTTAAACCAGAAAACATTTGATTTATGTGAATGTTGAAATTCCATGCTTTCTGTACTTGAATGGATGTGTTACTTTTCAGCGGCCAACAGGTAAGTGGAGTTATCAGTATCACACCGTATTTCTATATGTTACATGAATATCACTCTATATATAGCATTCAGTATTATCCACAGTTTTATGAAACCATGGTGGATCTTGGAATATATTACACATGGGTACAGCGGCTGTACTATGTATATTTCCTATCATAGTCCATTGTCACTTTTAGTAATATTGTACTATCATGACTTATGAAAAAATATTTTGTTTAATAAAGCAATATGAAACAAAGACGATTTTAAGTTTCTGAAGCAAAGCCAGCTTCCTTCACCAGGACAAGAAAATTAGAGCAGTTACATTAGCAAAGGCAGAAAACTGTGTCAGATGATTTTTAAATTTTAATGCCAATGGGTAAGTGGCAATCCAATCTCCAAATGCAGTTTGTATTCACCAAATGTTAATTTCACTCACAATTAATTTTAAATTATCACATTCCAAAGGTCATATTTTAGCAAAAGCATGATTCGCAAATGGTGTGTTGATAGTATTTTTGAGGTTATGTGTACAACTACATAACATAAATTTATAAATTATATTCTTTTCAGAGTTATTTCTCTTTTTACTAATTCTCTAAAAGCAGTACAACTTATCTTTGCCATGCAATCTTTATGAAAATAATATTTATAATTATGAGATTAATTATAAATATTATTTTCAATAATATTTATAATTAATAATATGTACTAAACAAATTACAGTATGGGATCTTTTATTCGGAATGTTTGGAACATCCAGGTTTTAGGTTAAATAGTTTTTCATTAATTGGAGGATATTTTAACACCTGCTTAAATGTTCTGAAATGTTGTTATGGAAAATTATGATTTGATTTTTAAACTTAAATATTACATAAAGCTTTATTTCTGTGTGCATGGGAAAATAATTGGCTTTTGGAATTGCTATAGTAATAGAATGTGTTTGTTCTCCCCCCCCCCCTAAATGGGCATTAATTCTAATAAAGTGCAGAAATATTTTTTTGTTCTTTGTTGTTGGAATACCATTATTTATAAGGTAAACAATTTAATTAATTAACCCTACAATGCATACTGATTCATATATGAATCAATCTAAGTTTTAGCTGATTTTGTCTTAAAAAGATCAAGAAATAGTCTGCTTACTGTACTTATTCTAGAACCAGAATACCCTCTCAGTTCATTGCCGATGGCTTCTGTAAATTGCACCACCAATGCACATTATGTATATTTTTAGTAAGTCATCCTTTAAGAATCTATATATACTAATTGCCAAGTGTCCGTTTGTCCGTCCATATGTCATGCTTTTTTTAGACACTTCCCGAATAGATAGAGACTTGCAATTTGGTACACGGCTCGGTCGTTCAATAAAACCCCTTGAGGGGGGGTGCTCCACATGAAAACGTTCGAAATGTGAAATAATAGGAAAACATGCTTTGCGATAAGATAGAGACTTTAAATTTGGTGTAAGGGTAAATCGTTCGAAAGGAAGAAAGTGTGCAATTTCAGATTTTCAATATTTTCTACTTAAGGGGTTGCCACACACCAAAATGTTCGATTTACTGAATAAATGAGAAAAGGCTCCTTTGAAATTTGGTATAAGGGCTAATCATTTGACGAAAACACCCAAGACGAATATAGTTTTTCAAAAATGTTTGTTTATGGAGGGGGGGGGGGGGGTGCTCCAGAGGAAAATGTTCAAAAGATGAATTGATAAACATGCTTCAAGATGCAATAGAGATATCAAATTTGGTGTAAGGGTAGATAGCTTGGAAGGCAGAAAGTGTACAATTTCAGTTTACCAATATTTTCTACTTTAGGGGCTGCCGCACACCAAAATGTTCGATTTTCAGAATAAAGTAGAAACGCCCCTTTTAAAAAACGTGATAGAGACTTGACATTTGGTATATGGAAGAAATATCTGATAGAAAACACAAGAATAGAGTTTTTTGAAAATATATATTTAAGGCAGTGGGTACTCCACACAAAAACATTCAAAAGGTGAAATGATAGAAAAAGAATGCTTCGTGATGAGGAGACTTCTAATTTAATGTACAGGTAAAAAGTTGGAAAGGAAGGAAGTGTGCAATTTCAGTTTTCCAACATTTGCTAATGCCACTCACTAAAATGTTCGATTTGCCGAACAAATGAAAAAGGCCTCCTTTACAAAATGTGATAGAGGCCTGAAATTTAGTATATGGACTAACCATGTGATAAAAAACCAAAGATTAATACGGTTTGACAAAAATGTTCATTAAGGGGGTGCTACACAAAAAAACACTCGAAAGGTGAAGTGATAGAAAAAACATGATTTGTGATGGGATGGAGGCTTCAAATTTTCTACAGGTAGATAGTTTGAAAGAAAGAAAGTGTAAAATTTCATATTTCCAATATTTGCTACTTTAAGTGGTGCCGCACACTAATATGTTCGATTTTCTGAATAAATGAGGCAATCTGCCTTTTAAATATGATAGAAACGTTTTGGTATATGGGCCAATCATCTGATAAAAACCCAAGACAAACAGAGTTTTTCAAAAATGTTCATTTATGAGTGTGCTTCACAGAAAAACATTCGAAAGGAGAAATGATAAAATAGCAGTGCTTCGGGATGAGATAAGACTTTAATGTGGTGTTCAGGTAGATAGTTTGAAAGGAAGAAATGCACAACTTAAGTTTCCCAATATTTTCTTCTTTAGGGGGTTTTGCACGCCAAAATATTTGATTTGCTGAATAAATGTGAAACGTGAATTATTCAAAAATTAACATTATTCGGGGGTTGCTTATTGCGAGACCATTGTTTTTCAATGGGTATTCGGCTAGTTTCCTTCTAATTCCCATGTTTACATATTGTGCATTTTGTCAGTAATTTTTTGCCAAGAGCTTTAAATAATTTTTTCTATGAAATTCAAGATATGCATTTATCATCTCTGTACATATATTAAACTTAAAAGGAATTTTAATATTAAACATTCCAGTTTTTGTAATTGATTCATAAATGCATCACCATGCATTAATTCACAATAGAGATGTGCATATGGATCAATTTCATTTTTTTAACAGAAATTAGTGTTATAATACCAAGTAACAGCCTGCATCTTGTGTTGATTCATATATCCAGCAATACTTATTCAATAACTACTTCAATATTTTTAATTAAAGAAAAATTATTCATATATTTCAAATTTCTTTTATCAGAAAGCTATTATTTCTTTTACATTTTTTGGATATTTATATTTATATTCTACGAGCAACTGTTCTGAAATTAATAAAGATTTAACCTACAAATGTAATTTTGCTAAATAATTAGATTATTACTATTTTTTTAATTCTTAATATATTATAATTAGCAATACTAATAAATTTGAAAGATTGAATATAAAAAGGAACATAGCATTTCATTGGTATTGAAATTATTTATTCAAATGCAATACGAATGGGGGAGTGTTGCCCTATCTCCCAACTGTGTTAGACAGGACAATATTGAGCATATGTCGATTTGCAATGAAAACCGCACTAGATGTAAAGTGCCAATGCGCAATACATGATCTTTTGTCGACTGTAAAAAAAATGTGGTGTCCCACAATGTCTCAACAAAAACACGAATTGTTTCAAAATTTTCCATTCTACATAAATATAATAGTAATAAAATACATTGAAACATTTGAAATTTAAATGTAATAAAAATATTAAAAATTTAAATTTAATTAAAATATACTTTTTATCTTTATAAACAAAGTATATATAAGCTTTAGCGTTTTTATAACAAACTTGTTATTTAATTATATGGTGGTAAGTCATGTTTTTTTCTCTCTTTAATATCAATTGAATGTTGTGGCTAAATGCATGCTGATTCATATATGAATCAAACCCAAAAATTCAAAAAATTACCAATAGAAAAAGCTAAATATTTGCTGTGGAATTCTGGTGTAGTAACACCAGAAAAGATCAATGCACTGACATGATTATTATCACCAACTGCATGACATTCAAGGCTATGGAATGTCTACGAAACCAGCGATACATCAACCTAGGCTGGCTGCTGCAATAATGTCTTTGTATCTTTGATGAAACTGGAAGATTTGCTGTTTAACAAACTGGCCCCTCACATTATTAAGAATAATTGCCTTGACTTCAGAGAGGCACATAACCATAAATATTGATGACGAGAAAGCCCCAGTATGTGCAGCAGTATTCCTATAAGAGTGAGAACTGGGTCTACAGCAGCTTGTTTAAAGGATGTCCCACAATGTAAGTCACTGTTTCTTACTTCATATTAGTATGTAGTCAGAGATACAATACATTAACCATAGCAACAAAAATCAAGAAATTAAAATTCATAAATTGTGAAAGACTTTTTTAAATACATTTTAGAACATTTTGAGTTTATGTACAAAATATCAATTTTATTATATAATGAATATTCTATGAATTGAGCTACATATGTGCATAATCTTTTAACCTAGATCACAGTGGAAGAATATAAATAACATTTTTGTATAATGTAAACAAGATGAGAAAATTGAATTATTATGATATAATGAAATTAGAAAATTTTTATATACGAATTGTAAAGTATTTGGGCCTATTTGAGTTTAATATGTTTTTAATTGTGTTTGGTTAAAACAACCTTTGATGATTGCATATTTTTTTTTTCGTATCTACATAAATAAACTACTTTTTGTTGGTCAACTCAGATTGTTGTTTTTTTATTACCTTAGACTTTTGGAAATTAATTAACTAATAATTGATTTTATTACAGATAATACCAGATGGTAAGTTTTAAATTAAAAACTAACCACTATAATTTTTTTTTTATTTTTAGTAATAGACTTTGGATCAAGAATTTATCAAATGGATGATAATCGTTTTTTTTTTCTTTTTTAACTTAACGAATGGATGGTCCCTCCTTGGTCTATATACTCTTTTTCATGTGTCCGGAATACAATGACCAGTACTCTTATGATAGATGCAAATGAATTTAATTATATGGAATTACATTTATTACACATGCTTTGTAATTTTGATTTTACTTTTTTTATTATAATCTTATACGAGGGACAGTATATACTTTCCCATTATGTAATTGTAATAAGTTAAAACATTTAGTCTTTTCTTGTAGTTTAAACTCTTTTAGTAGTTAAGTGGAAATTTTAGCTACAGGAATGTTACTGGAATTCCCACTATAATTTTTATTTGCTCTCAAACTTCATAAGTTTTGGATATTGTGTTATTCTGACTGCTGCTGGCAAGATGTTGCTTCCTTTGTTTAATTGGTTTCCTTATTTTCCATTTCTATACAGTGCTTGAGCTAGACTTCATATTTCTCTATATGTAGAGTTGATGTTCAGAAAGCACTTGGTTGCATGTAAATTGTTCTGGTTCCTGATGAGAAACAGTTTTTCATGCAACCAATTTTCTATTTAATGTTTTCTTATATTTTTTAACTTTTTTCTTATGCTTTTCATGTTCTGGTTTAATTTCTTAATATTTTCGGGTGGGGCTATGTTGTGTGAGCTGAATATTTTCTCACAATAATGCTGTTGATAACTAAAGTGCCCTATACTATTTTGAAGCATTTAGTGCCATTTTATACTGGGTAATATGTTTTTTATTTTTAATATCCTGTGTGTATTTTGGTTAATGATAAAATTTAGTAATCCTTAATTTATTAATAAACAAATTTATATATATATATATATATATATCTTTAGATTTTTATTAAACTGTAATTTCTGATTTTACCAAAAGTTCTTCATTTTGTTTTTAATAGTATTTTTTTTTTCTTTTTTTTTTTCAGCAACTATGTTCAAGAAACAGCTTGCACATTTTTCTTCCATTTCGCAGGAAAGTGGAAAATTTAAAAGTTATTCTGATGGCAGCAACTTCTCAAGTTTTAAACAGATATTCCGTAAAGTGAATGTTCCATCTAATATTTCTTCACATCAAGATCACAGGGATTCATTGATGAAAAAGTTTGTGTGCCCAACATGTGGTAAAGGGCTTACAAATAGCAGCAATTATCAGTATCATCTTCGAACACATTCTGGTGAAAGACCTTTCTCGTGTTACCTATGCCAAAAGAATTTCCGAAATAAAGGAAATCTAAAAATTCATCTAAAAACACATGAGAGACTAGAAGAAAGGCATACAGAATTGTTACCAAAACCATAAAGCTTAATGCACTTTGAAAGTAGTTTCTTATATTCTATTCTAACAATGTAAATTTATTCATCCTCTTTCACTAAATTTACTTTTAATTATAATATTTCAATTTTTACAAATGATAAAATGTGTGTGATCCTCAAAATATGTTATCACATATTTGAAAGTAATTTTATATTATTTTGAGTTATGTAATGTTTTCGTTAAATAAAATGTATTTGATATCTGTTCAATTGCTTGAGTTTGTGAGTTGTGTCAAAAGCATTTTTAACCAAATTAAAAATTTATACATTTTAGTTGCTGATTACAAAACAACTTTTATCATTCTGTCTGTCTTTCCAAGAATTTATACAATTCTTCATTCCTATCTTTTATACAATCCTTCAATTCCTAGTTTTTCTTCAAAGCAATATAACCAATTCAAAATAAATTTAATATAAAAGTAGGGCCGCCAACAAAACGACCGTCTAGAGTTCAGTACTACCGGGTGCAGAAATTCTTAGAATTAGCAAAATATTTTCCTTTTGTTACGTTTAAGAAAAAATATAATATAGTTCATTGTTCATTATAGTGTATTGATTGTTAATTCATTGTCTTAAACACTAGCAATCAACTTAATTCAGTTTGGATCTCGCATATATTTTTATTCCTTTTTCAAATGAGCTATGGCTGATAAGAAATGGCCTTCTGAAGTTTAGTACTGCAAATGAAATGCTTGAAAATATAAGAAGTAAGCAAAGGAAGAGGATTTTTTCCTGAAATGTCTTTGTAGACAGAAAGCAAATGAAAAACATGAATATGACTGTATTGAAATTTGCATTAAGGAAGCTGGGTGGAGGGCTCCTACTACAAATGATATACTCTAAGGTCGGAACTTCACACATTGGGGAATTCTCTTGTGAAAAATACACAGAAAAAGAGTATATCAAGTAAAATAAATGAGAGTACTGCAAAGTTTGCAAAAGAAGATGGAATTATGACTGAATTGAATAACAGTGACCCTGAGAACCCAGACCGTCCAGCTCACTTGAGACTATGGAGCAATTGAATGAACTTTTATATGTCACATCTTTAAATCTATCTGTTTCTGTAAGCAAAATATTGTGGTAACATAACGAGCTGGTTATGCCAAGTATTTCATGAGACATTTTTAACTCTGTCTGTTTTCCTATCTGTTTATAAGTAAAATATTGTGGTAATATAAGAGGTCGGTTACACCAAGTAAATCTTAAACAACATATTCTTAAAAATATTGGAAGAAAAAGATTTTAATGCCGAGTGTCATTTAGCTCAAAATGATTTGTGTATCAAAATATTTTCTTTTGTATTTGTGATAATTAATTGCAAATTCAAATACATTTGCGGCTTATTCTTGCAATTTTAAATACATTTTGTTTTAATTTTTGTGTCTTTTATTTGTACTATAGAAAATCTGTTCTTAAAAATCGAAATTCCTATTTTGACAAGGGGTGCAAAGAGCTCGCCCTTGTCTAGAGCACAAAATAGTCTAGCACCGGCCCTGTATAGAAGTAGGTTAGTACATAAATATTAAAATGTCGCATAAATAGGAAATATCTGTTGTATGTAGTAAGCATATGTGCATTTTGCAATAGCTCCAAAACTACTCAACCAATAAAACAGAATTCGATACATGTGTAGATTGGTAAATGAATTAGAAAAAAAATTAATGTATGCAGTACACACATGCACATTTTGTGGTATATTGCAGTATATCCAAAACTACTTAATGATTGAAACCAAATTTGATTCAAAGATATAATGCTACTTGTATATAAAAACATAACAATTTTTTAAAAACTTGCAAGTGTACAGTAGAGTACATACATATTTCAAAATCCAATATCAGTTTTGAATTTTTATTGAGTACACACCAAATGAAGCATATTAAGATAACCTGATATGAGCAATTCAAAATAAAGTTAAACATGGTAAAGTTAAACATTAAAAATGAGAGTGAAGTTATGTAAAGCCTAATGTATCGTCAACCAACTTGTTTGTTAATGCTTTAATTTTGTATTCATCAACTTTAACAGATCTTTTTAAGTTATGTATGGCTCATTAGCAAGTGATGCCCATGCCGAAATTCAGTAAAACAATATTAGCAGTCAAACATTTACAGGATCTTCACCAAAACACATTTTCCCTTTCCAAACAGTACAATGTATATAGAAAGTATTGTAATGAGTTGAACATTTCAGTTTTCAATAGATTTACATGTTTTGAAATTCCCTGAATACAAATTCAATGCTATTGAGGTAATGCCTGTATCTGTCTGTGGATCCAATATCTCATGTACAAATGGAATGATTCAGATAAGTTTGGTACAAATATAATTTAAGACTGCTGGAGCTCTATCTCTATTGTTTAAATGGGTTCAGTATGCACAGATATTTTGATACCCAAAGAAATGACTATGCCTAGCCTGCATATCAAAAGTTAGGGGGGGGGGGGGGGGCAAAGTCATAGCCAGGGGGGCCGGGTCCCCCTCCCCTGAAACTAAGCCACCCAATCCATTAGATAAGATTTAAAAGAAGCATAAATATTTTTAGAAGTATGACTGATAAAATCAAAATTTATTGAAACAAAATAATTATAAAAAAAAAAATAATAATAATTGAAACTGTATCTGGAAGGTCTGGCAACTCTAAAAGTGATTTAAATTGTTCAAAATTCATGCATATGAAATTTAAACAGAAAAGAGAGCCAACTGTTAATTGATTCTGCCTATATTTAGCAATCAGTAAATTGGAGTCACAAGTGTCAATTCTCATTTGCAGATAAATCCTAGAATGAGTGAAAACGATTTTTCTACTTTAACCTTATTATACAAAATAGAAATGAAAGGGAAAGAAAAAATGCCATCACATATATGTATTTTCTTAAGAAACATCGAAGAGATAATGCATTAATAACAGAACAAGAAGGAATACAAGAAATTAATTATTATTTCATTATTATTTTCGCAAAATATACTACTTAGTACAGAGTGTTAGTATTTAATGGTAAAAATATAAAATATTTACTATTTCTTTCTAATTCTTGTTAATCTTACTTTCTAAATCTTGGTAATCTGCATTGTTTGGGGTAAAAGAATCTGCCTTTTTTGTGAAAAGGCCTGCAAAAATTGTATGCATCTACCTAGCTAAAAAACTAATTGGCCAAATGTCACAAAATTTGGTAGATAAGTTACTTGTTTGGTGATTAGATATTGTTAAGATTCGGAAAAAGAAATCTGCCTTTTATTGCAAAATGGCCCTAAATTAAATTCTAAAATAAAATACTGCAAATGTATTAATTAGATGCATGTTTTATACGTAATTTTTGATGACGAGAAGAATAAGATAAACCCCATTACTCTAAGATGAGCCATTCTCAAGATATTTAAGCGTTTCAAATTTGGGAACTGAAGACATTTTTCACTATAGTAAAAAAGCTATTTAATGAAATTTCTCAAAATTTAGTAGTTACATACCTTGATTGTTATTCTGATACTGATTAGATTTTGGCATGATTTGGAAAAATATAACCGAACCTTTGTCGCAAAATGACCTGTAAAGATCATAAAAATATGAAATGAATGATTAAAATTGTTGAAATATATTAAAGTACTTGTTCTTCATGTGTAACAGGATGAGACAAGACACAACCTCGCGAAAACATTTCCAAATGTCATTGAAGAGTTCCTTAAGGTAAAAAAACAAATATAAAGAAAAATGGTACAATTACAAGGCACCTAACAAGACAGTAAAAGGAAAAGTTACTGGATAAATCATTAGCTAAAATACTTAACTTTTTCTGAATATGAAAGGTATAGAAAAGTCAAGATTGTAAATTAACAAACATTTTTGTATAATACTAGTGGAAGAAAACTCAAAACGATAGACATAATTTCTACAATGTTGAGCAGTCAGATATTTATTTTCCCGTTTTATGATATAGTTTTCATATTACAAAAGTTAAGAGCATATTTAATTTTGTTAATATATCAAAGGCCATTCTGGGAAGAAATACTGCAAATACCCTAACTATTTAAAATATCTGTAGAATTATTGAGATTGAAAAACTTGGGCATACTAGATGGAGTAAATGCTTGTGTTTACTAACAGATGTGTAGCAAGAAAAAATTTTTGAGGAAAACCCACAATTTCTGGATGAAAATATAACACATTTTTAAAAATAAAATGCATTTATAATTGATCGATATATTTTTGAGATACGCATACATCTCACAATACATTTAAAAATATATTAATTGGAAAAAGTTGGAAAGAGCCTGTTCTTTCAAAAAATGACCTAAATATATATATATATATAAAGAACCTACATTATTTTTTTAGGGGGAGGGGAATTCTCCTGAACTATATCCCTGGGTATAAGCACAATATTACTGCAATTAAATTTTCTGTGGATTTTAGTAATTTGTCAGCTCAACTTTTGAAAAATGGTATTATTATTAAAATATTTTTCAGAAACATGTTCATATAAAGATTTAGAAAAATTTTGATTAACTTGACCAACAATTCTAGGAGAGAAGCTGATTTAATAGTAACAGCATTTAGATACTAAGATTGAGTAAATCCATTGTAGAACAAATGTTTAAAATACAATGTGCAAACATATCAAGAGTCGGCAATTTTTTAGTTTGGCAGAATGGCAGAAATTTTTATTTACAATGGTAATTGATACAAGTTTATGAAAGACAGTAGTAGGAAATTATCTTTGCATGTAAACTTGAGCAAAATATTGAAGATCTTGAGCAGAATATTTATATTTCCTAGCTCAAACATCTCAATATATTGTTTTCTTCATCATTCTAGGAAAACTACTGGAACCACTGTGGGGTTGAACCCCACTTTTGGAGTCAATTTTGTCTCTTCCTGTATTAATCCACCAAGTACATGGCACCATGTCAATTAGCAAGTCTTGCATTAATTCAGTTGTTACAGTCTATAAAGTAAGTCAGTTCCTCATCATATAAAAAATAGGCTGTTGTGAGTTCTTTGTGAAATATCAGCTTTCTTAGCTGATGTCCTTTGTTTTAAAAACGATAAAACAATGAAGTATTTCTAATCTTATTAAAACTCATCCGACCATGTTAGTTATACATATGTATAGGTACATCAATTTAAAACCCTAATTCTGGCCTGGATAGGAAGTCACGTTTTATACTCCATATTTTTATTGCTCGTTATTGACTTAATTCAAATGCCAATGGCTTAAAGGTAGGCTACTCTAAATTCAATTTAAATTGTAAAAGCTATACTCAACTAAATGAAAAAATTTAAATAATTCAATATTGGTATACCATAGTTACCCCTTTTCTATGGTTTCAGTCAATCACAGTCAAAAAATCATAAATGGAAAATTTCAGAAATAAACAATTCATAAGTTGTAAATTACACAACACCAGTGATTGGAAATCATTCTGTTGCAACGGTTTTCCGCTGGACACGGCTGACCGAGAAAGTCTAACTTTCTCCAATTTTTACAACCCAGGTTCGAAACACACCTCCCGTCAGTGGGTGAAACCCAACTGATGACCTGCGAAACAAACCCACACAAGTTCCAAAATAAAACCCTTACCTTGACGGTCCCAAAAGCAGCTGAAAAAATTTAAATCATACAATAATTCAACACAAATAAATACTCTTAATTTCGTTTAAATCTCTATTTATTAAATGCCAAAATATATTAAGGAGTTCACAATTACAAATGCTGATTCTCTTCAGCTCAACTACCACTGGACCGCACTTCATCAAATATCATCGGCTCTTATCCGGAATTAAATATTCATTTTAAATATATATTAACATTATAATATTTCATAATAATCATTTTAGGTGGCATGGTATGGTCAACTCAGGGAGGCACACACTCGAGGAAATCGAAGAATTCAATTAAACATTATTAATTTAATTTATATTTCATTAGATGCTATAATTCTTTACGTGTAATAAATAGATGCAGAAGTTAATAGATGTATACAATTAAATGATGGCTGCTGAACGAGGAAGTTTCGATTCACGATAGTACGGCCCATCAAAATATTTTTTTAATGCATGTTTTGTACTTTCTATTGAATATTTCGGTGAAATATTTCTTATTTTTAGCTTATTATGACTTAACACTTAAGTAATGTAATTTACTGAATTTTGTTAGTTTAATAAGGATTTCGACTTCTTTTTTCTCAAGTAATATGGCAACACTGTTTGCTGTTTTATTTTGCATTTAGTTTCAGTTAGGCATACAAGCCCCCTAATGGCAGACTGCCTTTACTTTGCTCACCATTGGGTGAGGGTGAGGCATCATCATCATCATAGTTTCAGTTCCATTTAGTTAGTTTTTATTTTAAATTAACAATCGGATTTTCGTATAAAGTTGGCGATACTCCAAATATTATGAAAAGTAGACGTCCTCCAACCTGGGGCTTCTAAAAAATTCAGATTATTATGTAAAAAAAATCAGTTCTGCTGATAGCAGTGGTTGTGAGAGCATCCTACACTTTTTTTCCATAAAGCAAGTGTCCAAGCAGATTAGACAAGTGATGCTTCCACAATTACAACGAAATTTTCCACAAATCGGAATGGCGATAAAGTAATAGAGAGCGCATCTGAAGCGAAAAATTTTGCTCAGGAAAGTGATGCGAAATATTATGTAAAGAGGAATGCAGAAAACTGTGCAACTGAATTATCTAATGAAGATGAGGTTGAATTTTTCTATAGGAGAAAATGCAGTGAATTTGAAAAAGAATGCTGAAATTGAAAACTATGTAAAAAAAATGCTGAAACTGGAAACGATGTAAAAAAAAATGCTGAAAAAGAAAATGATGTAAAAAAGAATGCTTAAAATGAAAACGATATAAAAGAGAATGTTGACGTCGGACTTGAATTTTCTGATGATGAGGTTGAATTAAGTTCTTCTGAAGAAAATATAGATGATATGTTGTTAACTACAGAAAACAGTAAAAAAAGAAAATGCTTATTTCATAAAAACATATTATGAAAGACAGTATAACTGGTTTTAATACAGTTCAGCAGCTTCAGGCTTTTTATGTAAAACATGTTGCGTTGGGTACAGTGGTAATAAGCCTTAAACAAGTGTTGGTGTGAGTTTTAAGGGAGGTCATCCTACCAGAACTATAAAGAAGCTTTAAAATGTAATAGACAAACAATCTATTGCCTTTGCAAAGGATGCCGACAAACAAGAAATTTCTAAAAGAATTACTGAAGGCACAGAGGCTGTGAAACAATCAAAAATAAATTTCAATAGAAGGTTATTTATTAAGCAAATATGTCAAACTCTTACACTTCATGGTTAAAAAACAGTGGGCAGTATCTGAAAACTTTGAGTTAGTTGTGACATTTTTAGCTGAAAATTTAGAGGATAAAGAAATTGCCCAGCATTTAAATACATGTGGGAATAATGCAACTTATTTATTGAGCATATCTGCTGACAACATCTTACATTCCATTTCTACTTGCATTGAACAAAAAACCTTAACTGAATTATCATGTCCAGAATTTTATGCAATTTTGGCTGACGAGTCGACTGATGAATCTCAACGTGAACAGCTGGGTATAATAGTACATTACCGAATGCAGGGTGATGAGAGTGTTAAAGAAAAGTACCTTGGACTTGTACACTTAACTACTACCAATGCTGAAGAAATTTTTAGAAGTTGTTTTCTCAAGTGCTATTGAGAAAACAACTGTAGCAAAAAATGTTAAGCTGTTCAATTGTTTATTTATAGCTTTAGATGGAGCCAATGTAATGAGTGGAGAGCTTTCAGGTGTTCAACGTCGAATGAAACAACATTTTCTTCATTGTATCTATTTAAATTGTAGAAATCACAAATTAGCTTTGGATTTGTTCACTTATTAAAGAAATATGACAATCACTCTTCAATCAGTTGACTCACTTTTAATTTTGTGGAAAATGTTCCATTATAGCCCAAAGAAAGCCGAATTTTTTAAAGAAATCCAAGGAAATGTATACAATTTAAACATGCTGAAAATGATTAAAGTGTCCGCCTCTAGCTGGCTTTCACATGGACAGACTTGTGAAAGAATCTCCTCACGATATGAACAACTAGTTGAAACGTTAGATTCTTTGTTTGTTGAAACAAAGGAATCTGAACTTAGAGAGTTACGCCAAATTCTAATTACTTACATATCTATCTCCTCAAACACCTTCATGCTAAGTTTCACGGGTGTAGCTCAATTTCTTATGGGTGCATATATTTTTTGCAAGAGTGTATTGTTTATGCAATAATAAAGTAATAAGCATTCACTCTTGCATAGTTATGCATAATTTATAACCTTTAAGCTGCACATGTTGAGATTGTGATATCATCACATCCATCATTCAATGCTAGCACGTGGTTGGATGTTTCTGGAGGATTGAGGCCTAACTTTAGCGTTCTTTTCCGAATAAGCTTGTGAAGTACATGTTATAGCTTGATATGTTATTTTTCTTATTGTTCATATTCTGTTGTTTCTTTTTAATGCATTTTATATAGTCTTTTTTTTACATACATTTTGAATTTTGATTTCCAAATAACAAACTTGGGGAAAACTAGGCGAGCCATTATATTGTTGGATTGCATGGCAAAAATATGAGAAGTTGAAAAGCTGAAAATTTTGAAATTGGTAATTTTGAAAGCAGAGAACAATTTAATAAAAATATTATCTCATGCGTACCATAGCACTATGAAACCATTGTTTTGTGGGTGCTATTTTCACAAGTAAATCAGAGACAATCATATACCAGAACATCTACTGGCACAACCTACTGGGCGATCTCACACAGCTACCTGAGCAGACTGTGTGATTATCTTTCATTATCAACAATGCCCTCATAATGTGATTTGGTTGGTTGTGATAGTTCGTCATTCACACATTGCCAATGCTTATTTTTTTATTATTATTATTATTCGGCTTATATACAGGTTTACAGTTTTAATCAAATTTCTTACATTACAATTACGTATTCGACATGGCTTATATACCGATTGGATTATATTCAGAAATATACAATAGTTACTTGGGATACAACAAATAGCTATTTCGCCAAATACTGAATTTATTATCTGAAAGAGAACTATAATCAGCAAATCATATGCAATCCTTTTGCATGTTCCATTAAAATATGTATTAATTACTTTTAAAAGCCCAGCTTTAAAGTAATTAAAACAAATTTTAATTTGTTTTTAACATGTTTATACTGAGCAAAAGTATTCAGTCTAAAAAATAGTCAAATACCGTATTAGAAAGTACTCAGTAGTAAAGCTTTAAAGAATATATTTTATTTCATAAGACATTTTTGTAATTAAAACTTAATTTTTTTTTCTTTAGTAAATTTAACTTTTTAAAAAGGATTTGTATAAATGTGTGCATCTTTACTGAGGATATTACAAGAAATAAATGTTATTATAAATGTAATTCTACATGAATAAAATAACATCAAGATGTAAAAAATAAATACATTTGATCTACACAATGAAAATAAAAATATAAACAGAAATTTTTTTGAAAATAAACATGTAATAATGTCTATATATGTCTTACTCCAACTATCTAAGAAATAATTTAAATTTTTTCTATTCCACCAAACGAAATTTGAAGTTATTTTCAAGCTGAAATACTTTATTTTACAACTGCGTTATTTCTTTTAAGCTCTACATGTCTTGAGAAAAATCCTTGATGTTTAAATAAACAATACTTAAACCTATCTGTAACATATATAATTAACTAGCAGCATACCCGTTCTTCGTACGGAGTATATAATATAAAGAAACTTGAAATTCATAATCATGCCCAAATTCTTATAGTATACTACATGACATGTTTAATCAAAATATTCTGTTAAAATATTTAATATAATGCTCCTAAAAAGAAGTTTAAGAATCTCTGTTCTCGCTATATAAAATTATCTTCATGGACATATCTGAAGAATAAAACATCTTGGACCCCTTATGTAAGCAAATATAAAAAAAAATATGGAATTGAATCAATATATGCAAAATAAAAGCGTTAAAATTGTATAGGACCCGTACTAATTATATACGCGAATATTAGAAAATATAACCTGTATTAGTAGATTACATGTATAAATTGAAAATACCAATAAACCCGTAATCTTTAAATCTGAAGACAGTCATTTATTCCAATATATGTCAAAATTAAAGTGCTAAAATTATATGGGAAGATATACACGTACTACTTATAATGTCCGATTATTAGTAGAAGATTACCCGTTTTGCAATATGAGTCACAAATGTTTTTTTGTAAAATACAACAGACGACGTAATAAATTGAATATATAATTAATCCCCTTAATCTTCATACCAGAAGACTGTACTTGATTCCAATATATATGCCAATATATGTCAAAATATATGCCAATATACCTGTACTACTTATATTCTCGTAGGTTAGAAGATATACCCGTGCATTCCTAGAAGATTACTCGTACAACGTACAATATGCGTGTGTCAGCAATTTTTGCCGCAATAAAACAATGGCGTAATAACTTTAAAATATCAATAATCCCTGAATCAATAATTCCGGAAAATATCAATAATAATAATGTTTAAACCTGAAGAGTATAATTGATATTATCCAGTCCAAAATGAAATGGCAATGAAATTTATTTTATATACATATCTTCATTATTCAAATCGGAAAGGATTTAATAAAAATCATCTGCCGCATAAACACATTGGATTTAAATCCGTTGCTAAGCGACATGATATCATTTGCTTCAAATAAATTGGTAGAAAAAATATCGTCTAAATAGTTATATTTCTATTGAACATTTGGCGACAGTTTCGTCAAATTAGCGACATTTTAAAAAATCGCCAAATTTATCGCCAAGTGGGACTGTAGAACTGACAGTTCCACTTTGCGACAAATTGACGAAATATCATCACAATACTATCCCCTAACAAAAAACAATTAATATCATTTATGTAGCGCAATTTTATCAATTTCAAGATATTTTTATAGATTTGAAAACATTTTTATCAATTTGGTGACATTTTAAAAATTCGCTAAATGTATTACTAAGTAGGATGGTTGGTCTGACAGATAAATGCTAACCAAACATCATTTCAGTACTCTCTTCTAACAAAACAAAAAAAAATTGCATTGATATGTAGAAGACCCAAGCCACACGACCAACCCGAAGGTTTATGGCAGCTGTTTGTGTGTCGTTTATATCAATTTGGCGACATTTCCGTCAATTTGGCAAAGTTTAAGAAAAGTTGTCAAATTAGCGATATCCCTCCAAATTCGTAGCTTTGAATTTGCAGATCTGAATGAAACATTCTTATCCCGTTTCAATATACTAAATGAAATCACTACAATTGTATTAGAAGATATACCCGCTCTACTCTTTTTCTGTTTCAACAATCGGCTATATGAATTTATTGGCTAAACACAATATATGAGTTTAGTAGCTAAATACGATATAAGCTTGAAAACTCTTTGCCAAAATAAATGAAATTGATGTACGCAGTCAGCAATTAATAGAATTAAAAGAAAAATCAAACCGTCCATTCATAAGATATACTTTTATATCCATTTATCCATTTATTTATTATTTAAATCGAAAAAAAATAATAAAAACATTAACAAACACATTTAATTTAATTGCGATGCCGAGCAACATGATATATCCTCCTAAAATGTTAAAATTTATTAGCCACTAACAGCACACCCGTTATTCGTACGGAGTGTATAATTTAAAGAAACTTAAAGTTCGCAATCATGTGCAAATTCTGTTAAAATATTAAACTTATTGCTCCTAAAGAGAAGTTTAAGAATATATGTTCTCACTATGTAAAATTATCTTCACGATCAGATCTGAAGAATAAAACATCCTGTCCCCTTTTGTAAGCAAATTTACAGAAGAAAATATAGGAATTGAATGAATATATGCAACCCCGTACTAATTATATTGTCGCAGATCAGAAAATATGCCAATGTGTTAGTAGAAGATTACCCGTATTACAATAGGCGTCTCAAAAATATTTGCCAAAATAAAAAAGATGACGTAATAAATTGAAAACATCAATAATATCCGTACTCTTTATACCAGAAGGTCGTAATTGATTCCAATATATGCCAATATATATCAAAACATATGTCAATATACCTGCACTACTTATATTCTCGTAGATTAAAAGATATACACGTGTATTTGTAGAAGATTCGTACAACATACAATATATGAGTTTAAACAATTTTTGTCATAATAAAATAATTGCATAATAACTTGAAAATATCAATAATCCTTGAATCAATAATCCCCGAAAATATAAATAATAATAATTTTTAAACCTGAAGACCGTAATTGATATTATCCAGTCAAAAATGCTATAAGAAAAATCAAATCGTTCTTTTCTAAAATACATTTTTATATCCATTTATTTATTATTCAAATCGAAAAAATAATTATTAAAGTTAACAGACAGATTTAATTTAATTGCGTTTCTGAGTAACATGATATAAGATAGAATCTTATAACATGTTAAATATGTCATGTCTTATAACATAAACTGCGAAATTAAATAACGATTTTGATTTCTCTATACTTCTCATTGTTCCGTAAAAGCGTGTTTTAAATAAACCATGAACCATGGAGATAGATTTCCCCCTTTAAATCATGTTTCAAACAATTCATGTTTTCAGAAAGTGACTAATTAACGCAAAAAATCTCCCATCAAACTCAGAGATTAAATTTTAATTCACTTTCAAACGATTTTCAAGCTTTTCGTTTGGATAAACCACGGAGTTAGGGAGTAGAACTCCTAGGAAAAAGTTCCGTTTTTCATTAATATCTCGACAACCCCAGGTCTTAGAAACTCGAAACTTGGACAAAATTTATGGGGGGATATTTCAAGGCTATTCACCAAATTTCATTAAATTCGGATCAGCCGTTTTTCCGTGATGATGAGACAAACGAAAATTTTGTTTTTTACTAATATCTCGAGAACCACTGGTCGTAGAAACTCAAAACACGGATATAATTTTAAGTGGGGCTATTTCTGGGCTACCCACAAAATTTCATCAAATTCGGTTCAGCCGTTCTCCTGTGATGGTGTGACAAACAGACAGACAGACAGACAGACAGACAGATTTTCATTTTTATTTATATAGATTGTTTAATAATCTAACAAGTATAATTGCTTCATTTTTAAAGATATTTATGTCTTTCTTGTTTTCTTAGAAACATCATGAAAGTAACATAAAAAGGATGATGGTGGAGCCATGGAACTGATAGAATTATCATATGGAGCCTAGAGTACAGCAAAGTGCACCGACGGTGGATCCTGTGAGCTGTTAATAGCAATCAGAGGTCCTACTGTATAGCAGTCTGTCTGCAACACTTGCTAAGTTTCAACATAGAAAGCAACAGATTCTTGGAGTTCATTGTAGCTGATGATAAAATCTGGTACATGGTATGGTTACAAATCATACGTTAGCATTTGACCTCTCCATGTCCAAAAAAATTCAATAGATTATGGTGGCAGTTTGACCACCATGGTATTATAAAGAACATGTGTTGAACACCCACTTTTTGTGCAGAACAGATTGCAAACCTTTAAAACTGAGACTGAAGCAACCGTAGATCTCTCTCCAGAACTCTCTCCTTGCAATTTTCACTTCTTCAGTTTATTGAAAAAGACATGAAAAGGACATTGCTTCTAGTTGGATAATGACATGAAGCATGCTGTATTGGATTTTTGAATACAGCAAATTTCTACCGCAATGGCATCTCCAACCTTGCTTGTCAATGAAACAATTATCTTAAAATCTATATGGAAATTACTTCTAAATATCTTTAACCTATATCAACTTATAGATTCCAAACAGAAACTCTTTGATCATGCTTTAAAAATAAAAAAATATATGGTTTGCTACTCTTCTTAAAGTATATTTTTGAATAAAAGTTATTTCTCTTTTTCAAGCATATTTTAAATGTTTTTCAATTTTAGTATAAGTTTTGTGATATTTTTAAATAAAGTATCTGTTTCAGAGGCTTGCGTGGAGTTCGAGACCTTATTATTATTTTTACCTTAAACTTTAAATCTTTGACATTTAATTGCTACAATTTTCATGTACACTGCATGTATACATGAATGAAAAATTACAGTCATTAATGCCTGAAGAATTATTTTAATAAAATTTTTAATTTTGTTTATTCCAAAAAACATTATTTGTTTTTGCTGAAGCTGTTTCATGATGAAAATAGAATACATAGATTGTTTCTTAAATTAGGGTAGTCTTTTAATATATCTATGTCTCATAGACAAACATTGTTTTTTAATTATTGAGAATAATATGTTCTTACAAAATATCACAAAAATATGAGCCTAAATATTTATGGTTCCCAAAATGGTAGCAGTACAGCTAAGGTGTTTGAATCAAGAAAAGTTGGTAATATCTCATGATGTTGACTTCTCCAAAAGCTCCATTGAGCTAACACGCACAACAAAAACGGCTTTTGTGTGTGTGTGTGTGTAGGGGGAGGGGGTAAGTCTTTACATCTGTGCTTAAGACCGGTGTAGACAACAAAGAGTAATGATTATTCAACTTCTAAAGTTTTCCATCTTACTTGAAGTGATTTTATTTAGGTAAATGCAATAAGATTGAAAGGTCCACACTCCTAAAGGTATAACACTTCCAAAATCTTAAATTTGGAAAAAAAAAAGATATATTAATTTTTCTTTATATGAAAAAGTTAATAGTGTTAACACTAGTATATTAATTAAATTGCATGTGAATAATGTTCTAATTTGAAACTTGGAACATATGCTCCTACAAGGTAAAGCTTGAAATCACCAGGAAGCAAATCAACGAAACTGAAAAACAATGTGCAGAATTCAGTAACAAATATGCAAGAGAATATGTAAATATTTTCCAACGAAAAATCACAAGATGCGTTTTATAAATAAAATTTAAAATGTAATTTTTAGTGAATTTTTCTTCTAGAATTTGAAATGCTATTTAACAGAGCATAAGTTATTCTAAATGGTGTGTTTTGCATAAAAATATTTGCTTATTTGCTACGTTACTCATTACATGCTATTCGTACATTAAGAGGATATTTTCCTTTCAACTGCTGGTTTCAGTTTTTTCATATGGAATATAGTACTAAATATCATTTAGTTTTAAGGATATTTCCTGTTGTTTTTGCAAAGTATAAATTCTAAAAAGAGGAAAATTTGTGCTTTTTTAAAACATTGATAAAATAATTAGAGACGTGTTTCTAAAATTTTTGTAAAATTAATGCAATGTTTAGAACTATTAGAAATACATCTAGTTACTCTATCAAATTTCTCAACATCTATCCTTGCAAATAATAGCAGCAAAAAATCCTCAAAACTAACATAGCCCGAGGTTTAATTCCTCCCCCCCCCCCCTCCATATACTAGCATAGACAAACTTAAACAAAAGACTGAAGGAAATATATTCTTTTAATGCATTCTCTGTTATGATTCATAATAGTTTCTTTTGAGTTATAATTTCGTTACATATTTGCTTTATTTTCGTTGGCTTTCGTTACATACTCTTTTTTTTTTTTTGCGTAAACTTTCGATACATTTTTGTTTGTTTTGCATCCATTCCGTTATATTTTAGTTTGTTTTGCATCCTTTCCGATACATTTTCATTTGTTTTGAATCTGTTCAGATACATCTTCATTTGTTTTGAGTCCGTTTCGTTACATTTCCATTTCTATATTTCATTACATATTCGCTTTATTTATATTAACTTTCGTTACATTTCCATTTTTTTGCGTCCGCTCCATTACATTTTCGTTTCTTTTGCGATACATACCGTTATCATATAAATCTCCATGCAAAAGTAATGTTGTTGTTGTTGAGACCCAGACCGTCCGACCTACCAGAAAGGTGTAAGGTAACTGTATGGACGGCCGGGAAGTGCCACCCAATTTAGACCGGAATCCAGTGGGGGAGGCATCCACAGGGACCGTACCCTCCTTCCCCTACTACCAACCTCTCGGAAGGACTTACGGACCCACATGTTTAACGTGATCGTACTCCGCATGAACACGGCGGCATTTGTGGCAGCGTGCAAATCTAGCGCGCAAACCACGGGGATACCGCACCCGAGATGGCCAACAGCACGCGGCGTTCCGAGGTGGTCACCCACCAAGTACTATCCGCGCCCGATGCTGCTTGACTTCGGTGATCTAACGAGAACCGGTGTTTTCAGCACGGTACGGCCGTTGGATGCAAAAGTAATGTGTAAAAACTGAAAAAGTAACGTTTTAAAAATTGGTTGCAAAATAGTGGAGTGCAGAGACATCTTTTAGTTTTTATTTCATTATATATTCAACGAAATAAAAACGAAACTAGGTTCCAATTTTTCAACGAATTAAAAATGGAAGTGTGCTACTTGGGCAAATTCTCCATTTCAATGATTTTATAGATTGTACATATGCTAATTGTAACATATGGCTGAATTTCTGATAGTTAATTTTATGTCTCTTGAGCTGTAAAAAAAAAAAATCTGATGTGGGCAGCACATGACTTTCCTTATATAATGCAGTGTATTTACTACTTTTACAATAAAAACAAAATAGGTTATTCTTATAGTAGATACTTATATTTTTTTCAAGATATTGAATTTCCATCAAATAGTCATAATTTTCATTGATTTAGCATCATTTTTATCTATTTAGCAAGATTTTCTTTGATTTGGTAGCATTTAAAAAAGTTGCCGACATTCCGCCAAATTCGACAGCAAAATCTTGTCAAGCATTATGGACGGAAAAATAATTTATTCTTATAGCAGATGAATAACTACTGGCATTCAAATACAAAAGTATTAATCAAAGTATCTTTTTTTCATGAATGGAGCGAGCTAGATCCACAAGAATGTCATCAAATCTATTACATGATATTACATATGAAAAGTGAACATGTTTCTCAATAGGAAATATTATTTTTCTACTTTATATAATTTTTTTGAAAAATGTGCAATATCTAGAGAACAAACAGCTCATTTTAAAATTTATGTTAATCGTTTCCTAATGAAAAATTACATAAGAAATGTCTATTTGCATAACTTTATTAGAGGTTTTGATTTTTTGATGATTTTTCAAAATTTCACTCAAAAATTTAGGGGTGGTTCTTGAACATTCGATTATGAATAAAAACAATAGGTTTCCAGTATTCACAATTGTAAATTTTGTACCAAATTTAGTTCGAATCGGTCCATTCGTTCGTCAGTTATCGTCTCCACAGACTGACACAAACACACTTAAAAAATGTTCGATTCATGATCAGGGATGCTTAAAACGTGCTCTTCCATCAAAAACTCGAATTCTCGATCCCGTCACAATACTTTCTTTATACATTATTGTATATAAGGAAAGTAATAAAAAAATAGATATCTTTTACAGAATTTCTTTAGAATATAATTTGTTCTAAAGAAATGCTGTATTTTTTAATAATATTAAATGTAGTTTTGACTTTATAAAAATGCAAATTTTTTCATTTCTGTCACTGTTTCCCAGCAATGAGTTGAGTTTTAATTAAATAAGCAAAAAACAAAAAATGGAAATAAATTGATGTAGCTCAAGAAATTATAAATTTCACATATAAAGAAAGAAAAATATTTGTAAAAGTTCTAAGAATATCATTTTGAGAAATTGCTGATGTGTTTGTCAATAAGGATAAATGATATTACAATGTTCTAAAACCTATGATGTTCAAAGAATAGTTTTTTTTATCCACTAGAGGGCAACAGCAGTCATCTTAAGTCAGTAGAATTATTTCACATATGTTTAAAGTCTTAGAATTTTGCTTTTATCAGTTAAGTAAAAAACATAACTTTATTATTTATTTTTGATGAGTATATTTATTATCTATCATTCCTGACACACATTTAAATATTTATATGAATCAAAATTTAAAAATATTGTGCCTCCTATTAGTGCATAAAAGCAAATTATGTATAGTATAGTGCATACTT
Source organism: Amaurobius ferox (assembly GCA_951213105.1). Classification (NCBI taxonomy): domain Eukaryota; kingdom Metazoa; phylum Arthropoda; class Arachnida; order Araneae; family Amaurobiidae; genus Amaurobius; species Amaurobius ferox. Next base: position 12,688,511 of record OX578146.1, read on the forward strand.
TGTTTCCCAACATTAGTTTTGATTTTCGTGCAGAACGAAAACAAACCCATGTTCTTCATGCACAACTTAAAAACAAACCTGTGTCATTCCTGTCATGAGAACATAATGAATATACATTAAAATTCCATTTATCGTGGCAAGTACTTCTGATATTCATTAGAAACTTTCATTTCCAAAAAAATTATTTCAAGAAAAAATTTCTAGGATGAAGTTAAAGGAATTTTTTTTGGAACCTGAAAATTGACTATCAGATATCCAGCCTTATATTCTTCACTCATTTCTATGAAAATTACTGCTACAGGAACTAAATATAGCAATCGTTTTTTTAACAACTTCGCACTCCCGATCCCTTTCACAACTCCTCTCATTTGCACACCCTGTCCCCTTTTTGCCTGGGTGTATAAGCCATCCTCCTTGCATGAAAGGAACACAAATATGAAATGAAAATTCCTGCAATAGAAAATCGTAAAGATCCAATCTAAAGTTGAAAGACAGACAGCAACTTTCTGGAGAAAAGTTCTTGAATTATGAATTTAATTGTAAAAAATTATCAAATAAACAGGCAAAAAAAAAATTGAAAGTTTTGTAGTGCTAAAGACGTGAGACTTCACAATGAAAAAATCTGAAAATGCTAACTTAAGACTTTTTTTTTTTTGAAGGAATTTAAATTTTGAGCATTAAGTCACTTTGAAATAAAGTTATCAAATCCCTAATTTAATTGTAAAAAATAAAAAATTATAACAATGGAAATTTTTTAGAGCTAAGACTTGAGACTTTATGATGACTATTGTTGAAGACTGTACCCGGAAAACTGTTTTTCAATTTTAATTTTGAGCAATACACCAAATAGTCAGTTTTCATCAAAACACCATGATTTTTTTCAAAGAATGCTTATAATACTGTTACAATCTTATATTTAAAATTCCTATTTGTAAAACTCAAGATTTTACAAATCTGTAATTTTACTCCCAGTACTTGTCTGGCAACAGCTGTCTACCATTCCTAACTTCAACTTTCGTGAAGCAATAACACAAAAGGGGATAAAAACTGAAATGGTGCCTGTTCTGAACGGGTTCCAGTAGGTTTTTAGGAGATTTTAAAAAATCTGTATTAAAAACTATCAACTTTATACCAAAATTCCCATTTCTATTGGGTCCTGCAAATATATCTGTCTCTTGGTAACCATGACTGCAACTAAATGAACAGCTGTTCATATTATAAAAGTCTACAATAAGTGTGTTAAAATTTATAAAATAAACTTATTCGAAATTAATCCAAAATTTTGGGTAATTTTCCTTGAGTTTTATAAAACTGTAAAAAGTTATGTACAAATGTTTGTATAATTTGTATTTAGATTATCCCTGGGTTTCAAATTAGGAATTGCAGTCTGACATTTTATGCAATCTCAGGATTTTGGAATTAATATTTAAATTTTTTAATTTTTATGGAAAGGCGCTAAAATGTACAATTTTATTACAAAGCACTTAAATTTGTAATTTCATTTTAAAATGCTTGAATTTGTAAAATAATTTGAAAGTGTTGAAATTCCTGATCTTTTTTAAAAGTGTTACAATTTGCAAATTTTATAAAAAAGCGCTAAAATTTGCTATTTTTTTAAAAGTCGTTAAATTTGATTTAAAAGCATTAAAATTTGTAGTATTACTTAAAAGCACTTGGTTTTTTGTGAAAAAAGTCAAACTTTGCTATTTTATTTAAAAGAGATAAAATTTTTAATTTTATTTAAAAATGATTTACGGTTTTTATAAAAAAAGCACTAAAATTTGGGATTTGATTTAAAAGCGATGTCAGTGATTTGTTTAAAATGTTCTTACATTCTAGAGTTATTTAAAAGCATTAAAATAAGTGATTTCATTTAAAAGAGCTATCTAAAAGTATATTGATGTTTGCAATAATTATGAAAAAATTCTAATGTTCGTGATTTGATTTAAAATAAACATATTTATTTAAAAGCCTAAAAATTCAGTATTTTTTTTAAATGTCACGTCATGTATGACATGCAAGATCATGAGATTTTTTGTTTATTACTGGTTATTTATCAAAGCTGTGTGATGTGCACATGACATGTAGCAAGCTTTGATTTTATTGGTAGAACAAACCCAGAAATGTCAGTTTCTGAATGTTCTAGTCATTATCTTTTCAAAAACGTTTCAGTAACGACTTTTACATTTTTAATAACAATATATATTTCTTATTTTATGAATAAAATATACTATAACAGTAGCTGACACTTTAAAGTTTTTAACAGTAACATATAGGAAAAAACATTAAGTTGCAACATATTAATTAAGGCATTTTAAGATCTGATTTGCGCTCTCTATGACACTAATTATTTAAAAAAGAAACAGAATTATAAAATGAGTTGCCATGTAAAGATTCATTGGGGGAAAAATACTTTTGGAATACTTCCTTACCAAGAAAATATGAGGATAAAAACTAGAAGCTCAATAGATACCTCATTTCTCTCCCCCCCCCCCCCCCCCCCAAAAAAAAAATTATTCACTTTTATTCAAATTGTAAAAATATATTATATAAATTAGGATTCTATGAAAAGCTAGATGGATGGAATCGGATATTTCAATTATACTCACAATTTGAATTGCGTTCACGATAAATGTTTTCAGTATGATATTGACATTTTTCTTTGAACGTAATCACGAGTGAAAAAGGACTAATTGGATGATAATTGATTTGTATATACATGGTGTCAGAAATGGGACTATAGCGCAACTTTATGCAGGTGCAAGATGAATATACAAAGAAATCAAAATAGAGTTAGTAAATTTTTGTTAAATATTGCTGGAAATCTAAAACAGTGCCACTTTTCATAACTCTTTGGGAATATTCGTAACAAACTCTCAAAATCAGCAATTGTTACAGAAAATCTGTAACAGTTGGCACTTCTGCAACCAAAATGAAATCGAAAAAACTAAATTATATTTTTATTTGAGCTTTTCTTAAAAATAGTGACCAAGATCAGGAAAAAGTAACCACTTCCATAAATAGTAGCTTTTTGCCTTTTTTAGCTTAAAATAGTTGTTAGTCACCTAGGGTGAAAAATATTTGCAAAAAGTTGCTTTTTAGTTGCCAGTGGCAGCTCTGCATCTATGCTCATGTTATAAGAATCAGACATTGTTACTTATAAAAATCCCATTATTAAATGTGCCATCAAGTTCATTACTAATGTAACAATTTTTAAAAGATTTGACAAACATTTCCCGCAAGTTATCGCATCCCTGTCTCAAGCATCTTTGACTCACAGCACAATCAAAATAATATCGAGCTTCGCCCATTATTTCTGAAGATTTTTTCGTTAACCCTGAATTGATGTGAATTAAGACCGTTGTTAGTGTTGTCTGCAAAAAAAAACCTTTCAACCTGAAGTTTTGCACTATCTGCGATAGGGAGAGCCATTTTTTTGTCTAAAACAATCAGCCATATTTGAGAAGCAAGAGAAAAAAACACATACGATAGCAAAAGAGCAAGATGTAACAGCGGTTGTAGGGTGGGCATGGCTGTGTTCGGTTCAGTCATGACACAATACACTGGTACTTGGGAGAATAGTGTTGTTGTTGAGACCCAGATCGTCCGACCTCCAGAAAGGTGTAAGGTAATTGTTTGGACGGCCGGGAAGTGCCACCCAATTTAGACCGGAATCCAGTGGGGGAAGCATCCACAGGGACCGTACCCTCCTTCCCCTACCACCAACTTCTCGGAAGGATTTATGGACCCACATGTTTAACGTGATCGTACTCCGTATGAACATAGTGGCAGTTTTGGCAGTGGTGGGAATCGAACCCGGGTCTACCCAGTGCAATTCCCGCGATCTAACCACTGGGCTACCGAGCCCTTGGGAGAACAGTGTAGAGGGAGCGAGTTTGTTTTGAAGTGCGAGAAATTCGGAAAGTTGCGATTGTGTAAGTACTAATGCATCGATTTAGAATGGATTGCTTCACGGGAAGAACTTTTAGATTTCAGATTTTTTTTTCCCCCTTAGGCTTCACATATAAATGAACCTCCCCCCCCCTCTTCCTCCAAAATTTTGATGGTCTTTCTTTTGTCCTAAATTTCTCGACTTATACGCAAGTATATATGGTAATTATTTTAATTTTTACAGAGCAAGTTAATATTTTTTTTATAAATTTTTCACAGAATTTTTTAAGAGAATTTTTAATTCTTTTTCGCTTTTAAATAATGTTTTATTTTATAAATTACACATATAAATTACTACAATTATTGGACAATGATGTTTTTTAATAAGCATACAAAATTTTATAAAAACTTTTTGAAATATTATGCATGCAAGTTAAAAAATCTATGTTTTGAGAAAAACATGTACGTTTAAATTTATGTTTGGTATTGTATTTTCTTAATATATCTGGAAAGGATTAATATTCAGAAATACTGATGGTACCAAAATGTTTAAAAATTCCCAGGCTTTATAACTAGATGATAATAATAAACATGCATTTTTCATTATTTTAAGAGAAACTGTAAATAAACATGCATAATTTTGTGTAAAAAATTTTTCTTGATTTCTTCTTTCATGCTACTTAGCTGAAAATCATACAAAACCACACCTTGAATCTAATTCAAATCCCTGTCAATCAAAATTTATTTTTTGTTTAAAATCACAAATAGGTGGAACAAAAATTTTGAAAAGAAATTAACCATGTTAAATTTGTTACAATTTCTAACAGACAAAATTTTAAATTTTGTAGAAAACCATAAATTTCAATAGGAACATATAACCAAGTAATCAACAAAAGAACCAAGAATGTTGAGTTAATTCTTACAAACATGCAAAAAAGAATTTGTTTACAAATGAAATGCATTTCCTTATCACAATTTAGATTACAGGATAGTATGTAATGACATGCATACTTTAGACAAGCAAGCATACCTTTTACACAACTGTTTTACTTGTTATACAAGTATTAACATATATTAAATCTCATACACAAAATAGTGTAAAAGGACAGACGAGAAGTTATGAAATTGTAAGTGACAGTTACAGGGCTCTGTCCACTTGAAAATGTTAATATAAATAAATAAAAATACAACTGCAATGCTTTTGAACTTCCTCAAAGCAAACAGTGAATCAAACATTATTCCCCATGCATGCAAAAAGCATGCATGGATAATTTCATATACAAGTGGATTTCATAAATAAACCTAATTCATTAGGATTACTATAATAAATCTTAAAATAGTTAAAATTTTCATTTTCCCCCAGAAACAATTGACATTTAACAAAATTATTACAGATCCAGATTTCATTCTGATAAAAAAAAAAAAAATAAATAAATAAATAAAATGCAGACTACAGTTTCACAGATTACCTGTAGTTACAAAATCAACCTAGCTTCAAATATGATACTCCAAGTTAAAAACATTCAAGACGTTAAAACTGAATGACAACATGATTGCATAAGAAAATAAATTCAATAACAACTAATAGACTAAGTACTCCTCCCATATGTATGTGCGACATAACTACTATCCTGTAATTCAGTTCTTTTACATATCTAATTTTGCACAAATAGTTTAACACAGTAACAATAAAAGCTACAAAAATATGTACTAAAATACTATTTTATAGAGAAAATCATGATTTTGTACACATAAAAGTGCATGAGTCAATAAAATAAATTATTCATTGATGGGTGAAGAAAATTGGGCAGCAATTCTATTACGACGACTTTGCTTGCTTTCACTTGTAGGGGTGCTCTTGGTACTCGAAACATCATCTTTGATATTTGAGGCCTCATCTTTGGAACTTGAAGGATGATTACTGTACTGGTCTTGAACTGACTGTGGATCAATTTTTATACTTGGACTGGAAATAAAATTGTCTAAATGCTCAGAGCTATTATGCTCTACAGAGTTCTTCCTGACATGGTTTATTTCAATTTGCTTATGTTCATGTTCAAAAACGTGTTGTTTCGAAACATTTATCACAGAACAAATTGGCATCTTGGGTTCTTGAAGAAAATCAAGAGCTGGGTCTTGAAATTTGGCTGCAGATGGTTGATGTAACTGCATAAATGAATTAGTGTACTCAAAAGGAGAAGTATATGTAAGGGCATCAACGTAAGAGACTTTTTGGTTTTTTGAAAACTGTACATTTGCCAATGTGGATGATGCAGAAAACCTAGATGCATGTGGGGCACACGGTATGACAACAGATGCACTTTCAGTTGCACAGCAGTATTTAGATGAATTCACAGCAAATACAATATCTGGAAAAAAATGTTTAGCTCAATATTAGAATAATGTTGGATCTAAGATTTTTATGTTTTATATTTTATTCAAATTATTTTATATAACTAAAATTCTTTTCAATTGCCTGACTAAAATAATAATCTTTCTTTATATGATCGTATAGTTTTAATAAAGTTTCTTTACTTTTGTATCCTATAGTTTTAGTAAAGACAAGTTTGTTCTATTACTAACTGTTTGGCTTGTGCTCATTACTTTAATGATTACCTTTTAAAATACACACCAACAACTCATTTATTAAATTCCAGAATTCCACTTACCTTTAAGTACCTAAAATAATATTAGCACAACCAAGACAAAGGAATCACAACCAAATTTCTGCTAAACTAAATTTTTGTTATTAACAAACATTTTAAACTTAAGAGCTTCAAAAACATCTTCTAAATCATTAGTACTTAATTTTTAAAGTAAAATAATCATTCAAAAATTTTTAAGTAAGATTTTAAAATAATTAAATTCCAGATTCAGATTCCTCTCTGGCCTGAAGAGCAAAGTTTGGTCTGCCTGGAAAGCTATGTACCAAATGTTAATATTTAGAATAAAAAAAAATAACTAAAACCCACAAATTATTGATGTACAAAAATATAAATTCACAAAAATTATTAATATTAAAATAGACATCAAACTCTCTGGGAAAACTTTAAATACCATAGAAAATTTAACATTTGGACTGCAATGTTTTTCGTGTCCAAATACAGAGGGCAGTGCCACACATTAGGAGCTATCCACACAAGGAATCAGGAAAACTGGTTAAATTTTCAAGTCACTGTAGACCGCAAAATTGGTTGATAACACAACACTTGCTTTTCACATTTTTTTCACTGTAAACAAAATGATAATTGGCCTTGTGTCCGCTTCCAACAACTATAATTTGAGCAGCAGACCGTTGAAATATGACAGCGTCCCGCAAAGACATGGATGATGGCATTGAGTGGTTGCTGGAAAAATGTAATCATTTGATCGCGAGTTGCTAATTTTCCATGAAGTAGTTCAAATATACCACTTACCTTTTTTTAACTTACCTCCGTTCACAGGAACGACTCACTGAGTTTTTCAAGTAAGTTTCTTCATGCGGATTAGAAGTTCGACATATGCACTGGCTCATTTGCATACTATATGAGTCAGACCTTGGAATTCATTCTGGAAGGTACCGATCTCATGGTATAAAGCTGGGAAGCATGCATTGGATTATCAGTCAGACAGATGACATAGATGTGGTCGTCGACATTGTAGTCATAGTAAACGATGATAGTTAAATACGGCGGGAATATGCATTAGTATTCAAATACGATGCTTTGTATTTAATATATATAGTGCGACGGCAATAGCTGAACTATAGTTTTAAATAGCTGTTTAAGTCGCGGATTGAATATTGCTGATTCTTAGAATGGTAACGTAGCAGAAATATTCGCATAATTTAATGTACTTGTATCATGTTGATGGTGAAAGCAGGCAACTAAATTCTCTACGGTATTTAGTAGAAGGTAGTGTTTAGTGCTGTCTATTGACTGTGTGTGTTTATCTAGTCAAATCAACACTTAAGATTCCCAAAACTGTGATGTGTCTTGATAATCCAATGTGGACTTCCTGTGTGTGCTGTAAACTCCAAAAATGTATATAGTTCAAGCTGTATTGTTTATACAGCATTTTTTCTTTATTGCCGTGATGTAATACTGGCAAAGATACCTTTGTCTTTAAATAAAAATGAGGTTTGATTTTTGAAACTTGACTTTTTTTATTGACACCACTGGGATACTTTGCTACACTCTGATGATTTATACAGAGATAAATTCATATTTCCAACACGGTTATGGGCCTCTAGTCCACCAATTGATATGAAAACTGTCAGTTCACGTGGAAGTATACAGTTTATGTGTGAAAGAAAGTTAATCGTCAAATTGATGGGAACCGCCTATGTCCGCCCGTCCACTTATGTACAGGTATAGTTGGAGTAGTGTAAGTGAAAAATTTAATAGGAAGGAAGGAACCAATAAGAATGCCACTACTAGAAAGGGACAATTATGCAACCTGAAGCAAAGGAATGGCGTTCGAACTCAAAGCAGAAGGCTGCTACGGTTTTATTGATAGAAATGTCAGACCACTGGATGACTTATCGACAAGACGGGATCACGATGAATTTATTCGAAAGAGAGACAAAGCCTTATCAATGCTCTACCATGGTTTGTCTACCAAGTACCAGGAGCTCATCAATATCACCGATGACCCCGTGACACCTGGGAAAAGTTAAAGGAACATTTCGAAGCACCAAAGAGGGTGAATTTGGTTCGTCTACTGGATCAATTTTTCAGTATCTGTCTGGAAGAAAGTGTGCCAGTGAAAATTTTCTGTGCCTGTTTAAAGAAAGTGGTCAAAAGTTAAAAGACATGAAACATCCTATAGAGGAAATCTATGTTGCCTTCCAGTCGATCTAGCATCTCCCAGAAGTGTTCCATAGTATTGTGCAAATAATCTACCGATGGTCAGACTCTGATTTCACTTTAGACAAAATTCAGACAGAGTTACCTGCAGAAGGTCGTTTGATACAACAGAGTCGAGACAACAATGTGAGTTTTAATTCTGATTTTTTGTATCCAGTAAATCTAAATCTGTGTCAAAATGTAAAAATCAATCTAGAAATTTTAATGTAAAACCTAAACACAATGTAACCAAAATTGGACCATGTTTTATGTGTAAAAAGATGGGTCATTTGAAAACGGATTGCACTAAAATGAAAACTAAAAATTTTTCAAGTATTGTGGAATTATATGATAAGTCCCAAATAGAAACAAATCTGGTTGGAGATCAGGTCGATAGACTCAATTGGGTGGTAGACACCACAGCTACTCGACATTTTTGTAATAATAAGTCTTTATTTCAAAATTTTAAATTAATAAAAGACATTACCATGTCTTTAGCTATCGGAAATGTCGAGAGCCCAATTGAGACTATCAGCATGGTTAAAATGTTTGTTGTAATCAATGGCCAGAAAAATGATATCTTGTTAGATAACGTGATGTATTCACTGAAATTATGAAGAAATCTTCTAGCTGCTTCTATTCTAGAAGAGCGTAATTTTTATTTTCACTAGGAAAATGGAATCATGTGGTTTTATACACCTAAGGGGAAAAAATACTTCTATGGAAAGAGGAAAGAAGGGCTATACTTTTTTAAACCCCAGTACGAATCTAACGAAGTAAAAGATATCCGGGATCTCAAAACTGAAAATAGTAAACCGGATAATAGTGATAAGAATAGGAAATATAGACATCCAAAGAATAGGGATTATAATCTAAATTTTAAAGAAGTTCAAAAACGTAAAAGAAAGGAAACTAATTTTAAAGGTTCTAAACAAGTTAGAAGTTCACAAAATGATAACTTTAGCATTTACAAAAGTAGACCAAGCAGTTCAATTATTGAAATTGATGGGGTAACTAAACTGTGGCATAAGTGATATTGTCATTTGAATATCGACTACCTATATCAAACCGGCAAAGTTTCGGCGGTAACAGGACTCCCCAAATTTAAGTTCAGAAAGCTAAATTGTTAAGCTTGCACGTTAGCCAAAAACAAATGGATTACGTATAAACCGATAGGTAGGATAAGATCGACATGATCTTTAGTTATTGCATATGGTATGGATGTATGTGGACCTTTACTAATAAGATCATTGGGTGGTAATTGGTATTTTTTGTCCATTACCGATGATTTTAGTAGGAAAGTGTTTGTATGTTTCCTAAAAGAAAAATCGGACGTTTTTGAGATATTCAAAGAATTTTAGACTAGAGAAGAGAGATATTTAAATAAGAAAATCTTCAATATCCGAACAGATTGTGGCATGAAATTCTGCCATAACAAGTTCAAAACCTTTCTAGCAAAACAAGGAATAAAAAAGCCGAGAGGACTAACATGTACACGCCTCAACAAAACGACGTTTCTGAAAGGTCTAATCCAACAGCATTAGATTGTGTGAAAACCATGCTAAATGATAGCAAAGTGAACGAAAACTTATGGGCAGAAGCGATCCTATGTTTTACCTATGTAAAGAACCGAATTTGCCACAAATTCAAGTCAAAAATTCCCTTAGAATTATATAATGGCAAGAAACAAATGGTAGGCCATCTCAAAATTTTTCGTAGTACTGTATACTTAGGAAAACCCAAGCAACTCAGAAAAAAATTAGATATGAGAGTCCAAGAGGGAATTATGGTGGGTTATGCAACAAATACCAGAGGCTAGCTACCATGTACTTCTTAAGAGGGATAGAAAAGTCATAGAAACTAGTAATATCAGGTTTAATGAAAGCGCAGATGCAGGGGAAAGCATCCTGACCTGAGTGGGGATAAGAGAGACCCCAATACTGTCACCTTTAAGATAACTTCAGATCACTATTCCGCAGGTTCCGATGAAGAATGTTTGGATAGGAAATCAGGTGAAAAAGCAGGGGGGAGTGAAGACACTGACGACGGTTTATCCAAAGCCAGTGAGGAGCCGGTCCTTTCTGCTGATTCTAACCCAACTCCCTGTTCCAGCATCCCTTGGGATTACGAAGCCGTCCCAAGAACCAAAGGTAGCAGAATAAATGTTTACTATTATGCTAGGGGGGACAGTAAAAAGAGATTAAGATTTTATAATAATGTGAAGAAGTATTGCAGTAAAAATAAAATTCAATATGATCAAAACCTCTTCAACTTCAGAGAAAAGAAATCTAAAATAGGGTAAAAAAGACTTGGAAAGCCAGAGGCTAGCAATACTGAAATCTATATTCTTAAAAGTTACAAAGTCGCTCTTAAAACACCCCAAATATGTGAATGGAAAAACACGACAGAAGAAATTGAAATTATGAAAGAAAGAGATGTCTGGGAGTTAGTTCCCGCACCTCCTTCAGAAACAATAATTGGATGTCAATGGGTTTACACATTAATGTGAGATGAAAAAGGGGAAATTCAAAGGTTTAAAGCGAGACTGGTAGCACAAGGATATATACCCAGATAAAGGGTGAAAAATACGAAGAAGTTTTTAGTCCGGTTGTAAACTTCAGTTCAATAAGAGTTGCTGGGTTGGGTACAGTATGCCTTCAGTATGCTGGGTTGGGTACATTTCCAATTAGATGTAAAAAGTGCTTATCTTTATGCAAAATTAAACTATAGGATTTACATGAAACAACCAGAGGGTTTTACTAATGCAGGGTGGCCACTCTTCGGACATATTGAAATTCCCTGACTTTTCCAGGCTTTCCAGGTGAATTGAAAAGAAATTCCAGACCAGTAATTTTAACATAAACGTGCTTATGTCCCTATTTAGTTACAAATTTGATTAAAGAATCTTAACAATTTAACTCCACTATCCAAAAAAGGTTATATTAAATCAGGAGAAAATAAAACAAGAAAGATCAATCATGCTAAAGCATTGATTATGAAACACTTTCCAACTTCAATGCAATTTTATTTAAACAAGTCTAAAATGCAATACATTCCTCGGTAATATTTTGAAACTTATCACAATACTGCATTAATTTATTATATTTGAAAACTTAAACCTTCATCGAAAAAAATGAACTTCATTCAAATGACGGCATTGAAATATAAATTGCCTGGTTTAAACATCTCTAAAATGTTATACATTCCTCGGTAATAGTTTTAGAATTATCATAATACTACGATAATTTATTATATTTGAAAACTTCATCGAAAACAACTGAAATTAATTCAAATGACGTCATAGAAAAAATAACACGCCTGGATCTCTCTATAAAAACAGAATTTCATTCATAACTTTCTCCCATTCATCACAATACTATAATAATTTATTTTATTTAAACGTTTTGTTTAAGACCATGGAGCTACAAAAAATTAAACTCTATGCTTGAAACTTCATCGAAAAAAATCGTCCTTCTCTTTATGAAATCAATTAATATTTCATTCATATCAGCCATACAGACTCCATGGACTAAATTATTTTGTGTTAAAAAAATACAGGAATTCTAATACAACTCATTCTATATATTTTGCTGTTTACATTTTACATAGGTGAAAAATAGGCTTAGTTGTAGAAATAATCAAATTTAGATGAGCATTTAAACTCAAATATATTGTCATTGCATTCTTTCAGTATGTAGATGCACAGAATTTAAGCAAAAATAAAGTAGTTTTAGGACGGATACAACACTCAATATGAATTAAAAAGAACTTAAAAAAATCACGATTTTGAAACAAGATGGATGCCATATATCATTTTGAAGTGGGTCATGTGATCGTTTCATATCATGGTCACGTGATCGTTTCATATAAGAGGTGTAATTATTATTTTAATTTTTATTTAATAAACTACTGAATATATTTCGCTGAATTTTTTTTTATATATTTTATGGAACAATTTGAATATTACCTAAAATTTTCAAAGCAATTTGTGAATTTTAAATCCGCTTAAAAAATGTTTGAAAAATTAGGTCCCATAGGGCTCAATGTATTTCATTTTTTCGACCCGGGTTCAATCCAAAACTAATTGGGTGATATTATTCATTTATATTCCCATAGGTTCTACAGACCGTCTGAACAACTTACTAAAATTTCATTTTGATTAAGTCATTTTTACAGCAGTTATCGTGCTAACGGACAGACAGACAGACAGACAGAATGAACAAAGTCATAAACACTTTTCAACTTTGTTGTAAAGTGTTAAAAATACACATTTTTTTGTTTTTACAAATAAATTTTGACATTTTTAATACAAAATACATGTAAATGCAGTAAAATTGGACTACTGAAATATTGAAAATAATTTAATGGTTTTCATTGAAGCCAATAAAAAGAAATAGTCCAAACTGATGTCCTTAAATATGGGCACTGCAAATTGCCCACAATGACAGAGATCATTAAAGATATGCAATAACTACACTATAACAAGCCACAGCCATTGAATAATTAATGTCAATTCAGCAATATCAAAAGAATGTCATTAAAATAGCAAAATGTATATAATATACAGAGATGCCAACCTCTGAAAAGGGTCATCAGTAGAAAAATCAGGCGTATTCAGTAAAACGGCATCGACCATCAGTAAGATTTTACGTATATTGACAATATATATTTCAAAATCTTAGAATAAGTTTAAAATGTAGTTTTGCTAACTTAACTGAGTTAATTACAACTGAATGGCACTATAATTTATGTGAAAATAATTAGGAAATTAACCAAAATATGAAAATAAGCTAGTTTAGTCAAGTTAATGTGCAACAATAGGGACATGGAGATCCATGAAAAAGGATAATTTCGTACTCTCTGCAACGCCCGAGGGGGGGGGGGGGGGGAAACTGAATTTCACGATCGTACTATTTATATGAAAATAATTAAAAGATTAGATTTTATAATTAACCAAAATATGAAAATATATTAGTTTAGTCAAGTTAATGTGCAAAAATAGGGAGATGGAGATCGACGGAAAAGGATAACTGAGTACTCTCGGTAACGCGCGCAAAAAAAAACTGAATTTCACGATCGTACTATTTATGTGAAAATAATTAAAAAATTAACCTTTATAATCAACCAAAATATAAAAATAATCTTGTTTAGTCAAGTTAATGTGCTACAATAGAGAGATGGAGATCGATGGAAAAGGATAATTGCGTACTCTCGGCAACGCCCGTGAAAAAAAAAACTGAATTTCACGATCAGACTATTTATGTGAAAATAATTAAAAAACTAGCCTTTATAATCAACCAAAATATGAAAATAAGCTAGTTTAGTTAAGCTAATGTGCAATAATAAGGGGGTGGAGATGGATGGGAAAAGACAATTGTGAACTCTCAGCAAAGCCCGAAAAAGACTGAATTGCGCAAGCTTATAATTTAAGCGAAATATAATTTGTTTAGCAAAATATTTCTTTATTTTTACGCGCACTATAAAAATACATTAGGTCTATTGTTCCGATATCAAATCATTAGAAGAAGAAAATGGATGCAAACTGATCATTTTGGACTCTCAGCAAAGCAGGGAATATGAACTGAATGGCAGGATGCATGGATTTCACGGGATTTTCCGTTGTTTTGGGAGTAATGTCCGTAAAACGGTAAGATAAAGTAAAAATCCGTACAAACTACGGAAAATCCGTAAAAGTTGGCATCTCTGTACTTGGCGACATTTGTCCAAAATGGCGCACAAACTCCGCATTTTTGCTTTTATACGGAATCAAATGGAAACATGGCCATAGGCGCCGACTACGGGGGGGGGGGGGGGGGGGGGGGGGGGGGCAGAGGGGCACGAGCCCCCGCTGAACTTTTCCAGAGGGGGCTTTGCCCCCTCTGGGAAATTTCAAGATTTTTTTCTAACTTCATATTTTACTAAATACCAAAAAATGAAGTTTTTTAAACATAAAAATAATTGAAAGAAAATCCTATCAATGTAAATGTCACGTTTCAGTTCCGTCTTGCTCACATTTTCCTTACCATGGCTCCCTGAACTATCTCGCACACAAACCAAGCTGATCTTTACTCCCAGAAAACATGTTTACGCTAATGACAAAAACACCTGGTTACCAGAACTTTTTCCACTGACCACATAATTCAAAGAGAAATGGAATATTTACAGCCATGTTATTGGCATTTCCAAAAAATAGCTGTTTCCCTCCAGTAATAACTATAAACGATTACCACGAAGTTGAGATGACTTATTTTGTCTACCAAAAGAGATCTCATCTGTAATTACTCCTGGATTCTATATATATGTCTTTACAGGTGGCATCCATTCCGTTTGAAGCTGCAAACCCCGCGGGTAAATTCCTTGTGAGCACCGGACGTTTGACGCAGCACCGTAGTCAGGCAAGGGCCAGAGGGAGCTTAGCCCCCCCCCCCACCACCACCACCACCACCACACACACACTAGGTATACTCAGCCCACCCCCCTGATAAAAATATTAAAGTTTTAGTTGTGATAAGAATTGTCAACCAACATGCCATCCAAATTTTGCATAAAAATATTATTTATGATATTTTTTTATAAATTGCTTTGTTTTAAAGATTTTTTAATTTAGCTGAATGTATGGTTATAGTGATGATCAATTTATTTACATATTTAATTTAAAAATATTTAAATATAGACAATAGTATTTAGATACTTTTGTATTATTGCTGGGTTCATTGTTTTAATTTGTGTCAAAATCACCTGATAGGTAGTTAAGAGTTGATATTAAGCGTTAACGTGTATTAACGTTCAGATTTTTTTTTTATTAATTAACAGCTTTGCTACTAGTTAATTCTTATAGTAAAAACCATTGTAATTACTATATATTTTAATATTGATGCATTGTAACTATATGGATTTTCCTAATCAACTCTTAGCTTACAAATATAAATAGGCCTAAAAAGATTAAAAATATTTATCGTACAATAAATAAAACTGCTGATATCTTTCTTTCGACCCAGCCCGTCCAACCTACCCTAAGGTGTAAGATATCTGTTTAGACCGCCGAGACAATGCCATCTATTCGCTCGGAAGGACTTTCAAACCCACAAATTTAACGTGCTCGTACACGGGAACAGTTTAGGCAAAGCCGGAAACCGAACTCGGGTCCTCCGAGTACAATCCCCGTGACTTAACCACTCGGTTATCTCACTCAAAAACTGCTGCTTGTAAGACAATAACTTACAAAACTTCCTTAAGGAAAGCATATATATGTCAGTTAGATGACTACAGTTGCTTCGATGGCATTATAACCCCCCCCCCCTTTTCAGAACAAAATAACCGTATGAGCTCTTAACAACCACTACTGCCGTTCGTTCTTGGCAGTTGCTAAGGGCGGATACTGTTCTTTTGGCCTGAAGAAGGGGCTTAAAATGACCACGAACCAATTGTAGTCACCTAACTGACATATGCTTGCTTTCTTCAAGGCGGCCTTGTAAGTTGTTATATCTTTATCGACTTTGTGAATCTTTTAAATAACTTTATCGGATTGTGCCCCCCCTGAGATTTTGAAAACTCGGCGCCTATGAACATGGCAACCTTTATTTAGTGGTTACGAATACAGCGTAATACTTAGCGAAATTTCTCGAAAATGGCATACAAACTGGGCAGTTCTGTTTTTATATGGATTAGTGAAAAAAAAAAAAGAAATCCAGAATTTTCACAAAATTCCCTGACTTTTCCTGGTTTTCCCTGACCATTCTAATATTCCCTGACTTTTCCCGGTTTTCCCTGACCATTCTAAAATTCCCTGACTTTTCCCGGTTCTCCCGGTTTCCAGGTTGAGTGGCCACCCTGTAATGTGAAATACTAGAATTATGTATGTCTATTGAATAAAGCAATATATGGGCTACACCAAAGTGGAAGAGACTGGTTTCTAGAATTGGATTCAATGTTCAAAGAACTTAAGTTTACGAAACTAAAATGGTGCAATTGCTGTTAAATATTCAATAATAATTTTTTTATATTAGTGTATATGGCTGATATGGTTTTATTTTCTAAATATCAGAAAGATATTGACTCAGTAGTTTTGATGCTTGATGACAAATTCGATATAAAAATTTTGGGCAAAATAAAGAAACTACTCAGTGTAGAATTCGAGGAATCAGAAAATAAATTTCAAATCCACCAAAAACAATATAGATAGAATTTGTAGAAAATTTAAAGAATTTAAGTACCCAATCGTTTTGTTACCGATAGCCAAAGGTCAAGTATTTAGCAAAATAGATTGTCCTGGGACAAGTGATGAGTTAAATCAAATGAAAAATATTCCGTATCAAAGTTTGATCGGATGCTTGAGTTTCATTTCCAGCAGAACAAGACCTGATTTAAGCTACTCTGTAAATTTACTTTCTCAGTTTCAAGAAAACCTGGGAATAAAACATTGGGATGTGTTACTAAAAGTAATGGGATATTTAGACAAAACTAGAAACTATGCTTTAAACTTGTTGATTAGACTGAACTTAGTTTAAACTGTTACTTAGACTCAGATTTTACAGCTAACCGAGATGATCAAGTATTTTTAGGAGGTATGATATGTTAAATCGATAAAGGACCGATATCGTGGCGTACCTTCAAACACAAATGTGTTAGTCTTTCCACTATGGAAGCAGAATATGTGTCACAGACTGAAGCCGCCAAAGAAATGGTATGGATACAAAATATAATTGAGGAATGCTACCAGATAGGGTTAAAAATTGACAAAAGTAGATGTTTAGTTTATTGTGATAAACTGACGGCTATTAATTTTTCAAATTCCCCAATTGAAAATCATAGAACTAAACACATTGATGTAAAATATCATTTTTTGAGAAATCTAGTTTTAAATGAGTCATTTAAAATTAAATTTGTAAATACCAAAAACAATGATGCAGATTACTTTACAAAACCTATGACCAAAGATAGAGTTCTTAAGTTCTGCAATGAACTATTTAAAGTTTAATTGTTCTTTTATTTACTTGTCAAACTTTGTCATTATAAACTATAAATTGTAATATTATAGTATAAATATATTATAATTTTTACTCCTACCTCAATGTTCAAAAGTAAATTGTCATTTGAGTATGAAATGTGTCTATACAAGTGTTGTAATTTCACAATTTGCATTTTTCACTTTTTCAACCGAGCAGATTAGTTGCTCTAGTATATTTAAAAGATAAAATTAGTGATTTGTCAATATTTCACATAAAAATATAGATATACAATTTTGTCACTTTCACAAAGCAATTTCTGCTGATGTGTTTCAAAATGAATAATTGGTGAAGATTGTTTTGGTGTTTAGATTCAAACTTTAAGTATTTTATAATATACAGTATTTTTATTGTTAACACCAAAAGCTTATATTTTGAAATTTCCCTTAAGAATTAAAATATTGAAATGCTTATATTAAAAGGTTTTCTAACTTAAACTTTGTGATTACCATGTTAATAATTAAATTTAAACTTAACTGAAACAACATGATTATACAGTACAACCTCGAAAATCCGGACTCGTCCGGACTTTGCCGATTCCGGATTTTCGATTTTTCCGGATTATAGAATTTGAATAAAATTCAGATTTGATATTAACTAAATACACTATAAAGCACTATTTTTAGTAAAAATAATGGCAAAAGTTAAGTTAATCAATTAAAACATATTATTTAATCTAAAAAATAGGGCAAAAGAAATTTCTAAGAAAAAATATACACATTAATAATTTAGAATGTGTGAATGAAACGAAATGATAAAATTCCATTTTATCATTTCATTTAAATATTTGAATTGACATTTGTTATTTCATTAATTTTGGTTTATGGGAAAGCAGTTTTCTTTATCCTGTAGATGGACATTACTTCTGCTCGGTTATAATGCTTCTTTGTTCAAGACCTTTAATTGCATGATCGATTTTTTGCATAAGATTATCAATGGGTATTTTTTCTTCTCCACATTTATCGTCACTACTTCGTTCTTTTCTATTTAATATCATATCGCGAATTTCGCCATCATTCAATTTATTTACGATTGGCGCATTATCATCATCAAAGTACAGAACTTCCGTTATATCGGCTTTGTCGAGATTTAATTAAGCGCCGGAAGATTTAATGCAGTGCTGAGATTTAATAAAGATCGAGGATTAGCACTTTTAACGATATATTTAAAGGTGTAAATGTGTTTAAATCGTTTTCACTATTAACGAACGAAAAACAAAAATAATAACTTAAAAGTTTTATTTATTATCTAGCATCTATATAATGTTATGTTTAAAAAGACTGATGACTCTGAAAGAAGTAAAAACTTTATTAGTAATAGTCAAATGTGTAAAAAATATCGCAGTAGATAAAATAAATATCTTTTCCAAAAAAGAAAAATATCTCTCCTCTCAATGATTATTCTAAATTACGATGAGTCATTACTAGGTTACATCAGCACCCGGACGTGGTGGGGCAGGGAAAGCGAAGAAAGGAATTTGCTTAGTTCCTAATCGTAAACACAGCCGACTGTCACCGGAGGCAAGCCGACCCCTTTGAGAGGTCTGTGTGTTAATGACCTTGTTGCTCGGTTCTGTGCGATACGATATTATTTAGTTATCTATTTGCTATTTATAGTATGTAAATATGGCTTTCTAAACAAAAAAGGCAAAATATACAGTCGATTTCAAGCTGACACTTTCGACGAGAACGAAAAAATCGTCAGATATCGGGAGGGGGAGGAGATTCTAAAGACAAAACAGAATACATTGAAGAATGGAAATCGTACTACGAAGTGAATAAAATAAATTTCCGTGAGCGTTAATATGAATTCTCGGGATTTTTAGATTTAATTGAACATCTGTGATAAAATGTTACGATAACGTTTTAAAGTGTTTAATATTAAAAATTACATTGTTTCAGAAAAATGTCTTTTTCAATAATGAGAAAAGGAAATTTTGATAATAAAAATTCCGTATTTAAATAACGATGTATATTTTACGCGAAATAATTCATCAGGAGTTGTGACTTGAATAAGGGGGAGGAGGGATTAACGCTAACAACTCAATTCACGCTCCAACCACGAGCCTATCTATCTACTGCCGTCCATCTAAACTTTCGTTTCATTTCCGGGTTCAGAAAGTCGACCGGAAAATACGGTAAAATAAATAATCTTATGTATAAAATAAATAATCTTACCTTATTATATCTTTTTTAAATCCGCGACTTCGTCAGTCCGGGGAAAAAAAAAACGAAAATTTGGAAAACGTCCGGATTTTGGAGGTTTCCGGATTTTGGATGTCCGGATTTTCGAGGTTGTACTGTACATAAAAACTTTTAAACTTTAACTTTTGCTAACATGTATATACCTAAATTTTAAATGTAACTTCAAGTCAAGTTTATACTTAAAATTTTCATGAAAATAAAGTAATTATACTTAAATTTAAATTGTAATTTTTAAGACATGTTTATACTTAATTTTCTTGTAACTGAAGTGATTATACTTAAAAATTTTAAAAGTCTAATATTTTTGTAATCTACTATATTTCATGAATTTTATCAGTATCTATTAAATATATTCAACTAAAGTTTGAGTATATATATCTATCTATTTATTACTATGTCATGTTATAATGTTACAGATGAACTTAGACCAATTTAAATTGTTATTCATTATAATGTTAAATACAAAACAAAAAATTAATGATGTATTATTCTTAGATTAAATTTTTGAGCATGTAGGTGCGTGCATCGAATTAGCTAATCTGCATGAGGGAGCCAATTGCTGGAAAAACAATCATTTGATCGTGAGTCGCTAATTTTCCTCGAAGTAATTCAAAAATACCACTTACCTTTTTAACTTGCCTCTGTTCACATGAACGACTCACGGAGTTTTTCCCAGTAAGTTTCTTTATGTGGATTGGAAGTTTGACATATGCACTGACTCATTTGCATACTATATGAGTCAGACCTTGGAATTCGCTCAGGGAGGTACCGATCTCATGGTATAAAGATAGGAAGCATGCATTGTGATTATCAGTCGGACGGATGACGTCGTAGTAAACGACGATAGTTAGACAAGGCGGGAATACGTATTAGTATTCAAATACGATGCTTTGTATTTAATATGTATTGTGCGACCGGAATAGTTGAGCTATAGTTTTAAACAGCTGTTTAGTTAAGTCGCGGATTAAATATTTCTGATCCTTAGAATGGACACGCAGCAGAAATATTAGCGTAACTTAATTTACTTGTATCGTGTTGATGGTGAAAGCAGGCAACTAAATTTTCGATGGTATTTAGTAGAAGGTAGAGTTTAGTGCTGCTATTCCCCAAACTGTGATTTGTCTTGATCATCCAATGTGGACTTCCTGTGTGTGCTGTAAACTCCAAAAATATGTATACAGGGTGCCCCAAAAACATTGACTTCGGCTTTTATTCCTTAAATATTCATCTTAGACATATATAATAAATTACAAAGTTGCGTAAAAAAAGGTACAGAATTGTATAAAATCGATTAAAATTTTCAAAGGAATTAAATTTTAAGAAATACAAAATTTAAATTTTTATACAGCTCCCATACAAAAATATTTCCAATGAGTAAAATGTGCCCATAGAAATGAAATCAAAGGAAAGGGAAATTTTGCAAAGTCCGAAATAAGAATCAGAGAGAAAAGATGCTGGAAGAAAGAGGACCTACAAGAGTTCGACTGTTCAAGTCTTGGGAAAGCAATTTGATAAGACGTTGGGAAGTCAAAAATAGGATGAGAAAATTTTGGTGGGGTGCATTAGAAATATAGCACTGTCCTTGGCTGATGAGATGAGTAGTGCCAGGTTAAAACTTTGCAAAAGTGCTAATAACAGGATTAGAATTTCAAAAAAAAAAAAAATCAGTAAATAAATTTAGCAAATTAAATAGTTTGCAATGTAACTGGGATTGAGATCCATTAATTTAAGTGACATTGTTGCTGACAACTGCATATATTTAAATATGGAAATAAGCATAATAAAATATTCAAGGTATGAATTCAGTACCTTGAACAGGTGGAGCTTCAAAACCCATCAAATCACAACACTGCTTTTTCTCATGCTCAATACTAGGCTCAATACTAGGTTCAATACTAGGTGAAGGAATGCTACTTGGAATAGGCTCATTCAGTATATCTGAAGAGAGAGAGAAAAAAAGATGATCACTAAAGTAATTAATGTTTCAAATCTCTTCTTTAGACTAATCGCCAGGCATAGGAGCAAAATAATCTTTTCTTATAATATATTTCAATAGTCAGAGATGAGAATGGGTAATACACAAATATGGAAAAACAATATGAAGAGTCAAAAAAAAAAAAAAATCTGGTGAAAATTCTCTACATTGACATTACTCTAAACACTGAAAATAGAGGGGAAAAATCATTTTTTGAAGACTTTCGATACACTAAAAGGGGAATAAAGATTGTAGATTTGTGATTTATAACCAGATTTAATGAAATTCCCAATTTATATAAAAACTTTAAACTAGAAAAAAATCAAAACATTAAAATCACTTTTCAAAATTATCGAGCACTTTCACTTGTACCAGAATTTCAGTTTTGGTCATTCAATTGATCTCTATTTCAGATCAATGGAAAAATCTAATATTTAAAAATTCAAATTAGGGGTATGATGGGAAAGGATATTGAAAAAAAATATTTAGTATTTCCACACTAGAATCTTAGTTTTGGTCTCATTCAATCCATCTCAGCTTCCAAATCAACGTAAAAATCAAGAATTTAAATTGAGGGGGGGGGGGGGGGAAGAGATGATGGTCTCTAATTTTTAAAAAAACAAACCACTTTGCCTCTCAGAAGTAATAAAACAATAATTTGATATCCTGTCACTGCCAATAACTAAAACTAAAAGAAATAATTTTTAAAATAATGCAATTCAGTTTTTTCAATTGTTAAAAATCTTTTCACAATAATTAATTTTATCATGTAGAAATGATATTTAACATATTCACAAGCCAAAAATAAATAAAACAATTTTATATCAATTCGCTGCAATTTGGAAAAATGAAAGAATTAAGTTGAGCTTGCAGGGTTCAACTGCACCTTAGTACAAAATTTCATGGCTGTATGGTACTTAAATTTTCTGCTACAGATGACACATAAACAGACATTTTCTTTTATTATTGTAGATAATATATTGAATAGTGTTTGCATAAATCCTATTGTCCACATATATTATAATTTTACACAATGCTCTGTATATCTAATAGCAAATAAAAAACTGTCTGTATCAATAAGCTCTTAATAGAGTAACTCCTCTGAAAAATTAAATTAAAGCAATAACATCATAGACGTATATAGTATTTTCTCTAGAAGAAGCAGAATAAAATCAAGACAAAATAAAAATGTGACATACACACAATTCTCATCCTGATACATACACAATTTTCATTTCTGTATATTGTAAAAATACTTTTTGGCAAAAACATTTCCTATAACCACAGAATTTGATTCACAAGCTCAAAATTTTAATTTTTTTTATAATACAAAGCAAAATATAAATTGATACAGTTATACTGTTTTAATGCATCAGTTGAGCCCATGAAACAAGTATGTAAGCGAGTATGCAGTGCTCACACTGAACATTCACAAACTTGGGTCACAGAGACCCATTAATATGAGAAAAGTGGGTTCTTTTATGAAAAGTGGATCCCTTAAAATTTATTTATTTTAAGAAATATTCTTAAAATTATTAATCAAAGTACATTACAAACCTGTACAAAACAAAACTATAATCCATAAAATGCAATTATTCTTTATATTATATTTAAATAGAAAATTATCAGGCACATAATATTTGTAATATAGTATTTAAATTTTGAAAAAACAATTCTTTCTTTTTTTTCTTATGAATCCATTTCTTAACCCTTTGTGGACGTCGGTCCTTGAATACACGTTCAAAGTCGACGCGCGGGTGCGTCAACAGTCCACAAAGGGTTAAAGATGTTTTGATAGGCAAAATATAAAACTTATATTTCCTGATAACATAAAGATATATTCAAAGAAATATTTTATTTTTTAATGAGTAATATTGTTATCATGCATTTATTATTGCTATCTTCTCATTTTTGACATTTAATAAATATTAAAAACTTATACATCATAATAAAAATTCATTTACCATGAAGCATTCAAATACTTTTAGGGACAATTTTAATTAATTTTCTTCCATAACACTTTAATCATTCAAGATTGTTTCAGCTTTAATTTTTTGTCAGATTATTTCTGAATATGCTTGTTTCTCTCTGAAGTTTTATCTTCTTGATCTTTTTATTTTCTCCTCTTCATTCCATTTACTTTTCCAAGCTGATTATTTATTATTATTTACTCCTTTCTTATACTTAAGAAAGCAGGCCACCAATTATTCCTTAATTAAGGGGGCTTTGCCAATGATTTTTGGTAATTTTGATTTAATTTATATCCTTGTCATTTTTTGATCACTTACTCTAACTTTTCAATCATCGAGATCATGATATTTCAGTCATTTTTCCCATTATATTATTGGGCGATATGAACTTTTTATTTTAAAACTTCTAGAATATGTTTAATTCATAAAAGATAAATTATTTTTCCTTTTGAATAAAATTGATTTTTTTAATATTTCAATGTCTCTGAATTAAAAAAGAAAATTTTTATCACTAAAAACATATGCCATTTATTGCATAACTCAAATTTTCCAATAACACTGAGAAGGGTGTGAATCATCTTTGGCCGCAGGTAAGTTGAAAATGGAACAGATTTAACTTTGAATGGATAATAATTGTTGACAATTGGCACTTCTGAAAACACAACTAAGCTGTAAACATTTTATGAATCCATACATTTTTAGTTTCTTACAACCTCGATGACAGACTAATAACTTAAACAGGGTATAATCTATAAAAGGAATTCTAAAATTTATGTGAGAAAATGTCATGCACGAAACTTTAAAAAATGTATAATTCTCACGATCTCGCTTTAAATTTAATAGGAAGTATGTTTGGGATAATAGCCTTCATTCATATATACAGCATGGTCATTTACGGACTGTACATGTTGGGAAAAACATAAATAAACAATCACGATTCACAATTCCCCTGAACATAGTTCAACTCAAATTCATTTGAATGACTAACTTCATTCTCAGGAGTGAATCACAGAGTTTCTTTGGCAAGAGAATCATGCAAATCAGGTACTCAATGCATGTGCAAGTTATTTGCATATCTGAGGGTGTTTCCGGTTATGATTACATTATGAAATGGTCCCATTCTTGAATACTGTTCGGCTTCAATGAGAAGCCATTTGGATCATGCGATTTTGGATGAGTCCATTAGTTAAATTCAATGACAGGTAGAAACATATTATGAAAAATGCGTTACCAGTATTTGTGTCTTTAGTACAAATTAATGCACAATTTGTGCAGTACGAAAATGATTTTTGCAGAACCAAACTTTAAAGAATTTCAAGTTAATGAAGAAAGATAATTGGGTAAAAAGATTTTGTGTATCCATACGGATAATGGTATGGAATTATGCCACAACCAATTGAAAGAATATCTAAAGAAATTGGGAATTAAATCGGAAAGGACTAATACCTATACACCCGAACAAAATGGGGTTTCTGAAAGATTTAATTTAACTGCACTTGATTGTGTGAGAGCTATACTTAATCAAAGTAAGGTAGGTTGATGACAGAATGTTGGCAGAAGCCATTTTGTGTTTCACAAAAACAGGATATGTCATAAATTTAAGACAAAAACTCCACACGAATTATACAGTGGTAGGAAGCCAGCTGTAGCTCACCTCAAGGTCTTTGGGTGCAAAGACTATGTTGGCACGGCAAAGCAACTTAGGAAAAAGATAGACATGAGGGTTCAAGAAGGAGTCATGGTCAGATATGCCACAGGCACCAAAGGTTATAGGATTTTAATAACAAAAGAAAAGAAAGTAATTGAAACCAATAATGTCAGGTTTGAGGAAAGTGAGGCAGCGGAAGGCGTCCTGGACCCTAGTTACCCTAGAACCATCACCATAAGAGTATCAGGAGATACTCGCTTGATATCCTTAGAGTCAGAATGTCTGGGAGGGGTGTCAGAGGAAGAAGCAGGTGAGAGCCATGACACTAGCAGATCTAGTGAGGAAGAGGACTCTCCTGCTGATTTTGGTCTGACACCTTGCTCAGACATTGTTTGGGAACAAAAAGCAGTACCTAGGCCCGATGGTAGTAGGGCGGATGTGTACTACTCAGCGAAAGGTGATAATAAAAGGCTGAGATCTCAATGATGTCAAGAAATATTGTGCAAAAACTAATATTCATTATGACCAGCGACTTTTTAATTTTAGAGAAAAAAATAGGGTAAATGATATCAGGGGAAAACCAGAAGCGAGCAATGTAGAGATCCTGATACCCAAGAATTATAAAGCAGTAGTTGAATCTCCCCCAGTCTGAAAAATGGAGTGAAGCCATGAACGACGAAATAGCTATAATGCAAGAGAGGGGTGTCTGGGAGTTAGTTCCTGCGCCCACCTCACAAAAAATTAGATGTAGATGGGTCTACACCATTAAAAAGGATGAAAAGGGGGAAGTTAAAAGATTCAAAGCTCGTTTAGTAGCTCAAGGATATACCTAGGAGAAGGGGGACTCATACGTTGAAGTTTTTAGCCCTGTTATTAATTTTAGTTCAGTCAGAGCTTCTTTTCTCCATCTTTGTATGCATGCTAAACTGGAAACCTTTCCAACTTGACATCAAATCTGCATACCTTAATTCTAAGCTAAATGTTAAGATTTTTATGAAACAGCCACTAGGATATGTCGATCCAAACCAGCAACAATATGTTTGCCTATTAGAGCAATATATGGCCTTCTTCAAAACGGAAGGGAATGGTACACTGATCTTGACACCACCCTAAAGAAATTAAACTTTTTAAATTTTAAATGGTGCAATTGTGCTTATGTATACCAGAACAAAGTTTTAATGCTAGTTTATGTGGATGACATAGTTTTGTTTTCGGAATATAAGAAAGATATTGAAAACACTGTTTCATTATTAAGTAAAGAATTTGATATCAAGATACTAGGGAAGATTAAGACACTGTTGGATGTGGAATTTAAAGAAATAGAAAACAAATTTCATATACATCAAGGTCAGTACATTGACAAGGTTTGTCAAATGTTTAATAAATTCAAATACCCCATTTAGTACCCCACCAGTACACTTCCTACTGCTAAGGGCAGCATTTTGAGCAAGGTTGATAGCCCAATGAATAATGAAGAGTTAGTACAGATGTAAAGTTTCCCATACAGGAGCTTAATTGGATGTCTAGCCTATTTATCCAGTAGGACAAGGCCAGATATATGTTACACGGTTAACATTTTATCACAATTTCAAGAGAATCAAGGAATAAAGCATTGGGATGCATTACTAAAATTACTGGGATATGTTGAAAAGACAAAAGAATATATGTTAAATTTGTCAAATATTTGCGATTTAAATTTCTATTCAGACTCAGATTTTGCAGCCAATAGAGATGACAGGGTGTCACTTGGTGGTATGTTGTTCTTGATAGACAAAGTACCTATTTCTTGGCGTACATTTAAGCACAAGTGTGTTAGCCTGTCAACAATGGAATCTGAATGTTTCATTGGCAGAGGCTGCTAAAGAAATGATTTGAATGCAAAACATAATTGAAGAATGTAAAAAGCTAGGGTTAAAATTTAACAAAAATAAGAGTATTTTTTTTTTTTGACAACCAAGCTGCAATAAATTTTTCGAATTCCCCAATTGAGAATAATAGAACATAAGTATCACTTCTTAAGAAACTTAGTTATAAACAAATCATTTAAAATTAACCTTGTTAATACTAAAGATAACGTAGCAGATTACTTCACAAAACCAATGACAAAGGATAGGATCTTTAAACTCTGTAACGAGATATTTAAAATGACTTAACTTTAAAGTTGAAACTTCACAATTTTTTTTTTCAAAATATGGTTAGGATATCATATTATTTACTCCTCCCTCATTGATACAAATGAATGTATCTTGAGTATATTTATTGTGTTACAATGAACTTTTTAAACTTGACATTGCACTTAAATATATATATATCCATTTTGATTACCCGCATAATGCAATTTACTTATGTAAATAAAAATGTGTTTGATCTTTTTGTTATACACTGGGTTACACATTTTCGATCTGAAACCACATGAATCATAAATTTTAATCTGTGTTTATATCATATGAATGTTTACCTTCTGTATTTTTATTATCTTTGCCAAATTGTTAGTATTAATTGTATATACTCATCTTGGGCTGGGATAATAAAATATGATTAAACCTTTTAAAATTTTTTAAACTTTAATTTAATGTTTATACTAAAATTTTTCTACTCTTAGATATTGAATTTAATGTTTATACTTAAAATTTCTTGAACTTAAATTTAATGTTTATACTTAAATTTTTAAAACTTAAATATTAATATTTAATGTTTCTACATAAAGTTTCAATCTTTCAATAATGTGAAATGTTAAATATCTATCTTCATGGTAAAAGTTTATGCCTGTGATTTAAAAACTTGAATAGTACGATGATACACAGTTTGAATTTTACTATGTTGATATCCTTTTTAGTCATATACCTTAATTTTTTTTTACTTCTTGAATACTTATAATCTGTGTTTAATTAGTGGATGTGTGTGCTTATCCTGTGGATGTGTGTGCTTATCCTGTGTTTTTTCAATTTGATAAATTGATATAAGCAGTTCACTTTTTCTAAAAATGTTATAAGTGTTTCTACTTTAAATTTTTAATGTATTAAATTTTTCTTAATGTATTATATTTTTGGTAGAATACCGGGGGCCTTGACATTTTTAACATGTCTTGGTCCTTGGAATAAATTATTGTCTGACTGCATAGACGTCGAGACTTGGTGTTTGGCATGATGGGATCGATTGTTGGCGAAATGGGTTTGGAACAAGTGTTCCACTCCTCATGGACACCGGAGTTTGTCTTAGTTTGATAACAAGTGACATTTTACAACAAATCCCATTTGCAGTGCAAATAAGTTCTGCTCACTTAACTATCTTTGGTTACAGGAGATACCATGCAGTTAACAGAAAAAGTGGTGCTTCCAGCCATTATAAACGAAACCAAGCATAAAATTACCTACCATTTGACACAACAACCTATATCACAAAATTATAAAGGAATCCTTGGAATTCTCTAGTAGAAATATTATTATAAATTGCAATAAAAGATTAATTGAACAAAGTAATCAAGAAACTAGTGAAAAATAACAGTAACAAATAACATGGCGTATATTGAACCTACACCAATCTTTTCCACACAGAAAATTCGAATACCATCCTTGTCACAAAAGTTCGTATTCAGAAATCCAAAAAAAGAATTAAAAGCAGCAAATCTCAATTTTTGAGCATTCACTTAATATGGATACAGACAAACCTTTAGTTGCTGCAAAATCTATCTACAAATACAACCCTATTTATGTGTCTGGTATCCCAATTCAAATAATGAACCTATCAGAAGAATCAGTTATCATAAATAAAGGAGAAAAATTGGGTTACATTGAATCAATCCCACAAGACCATATTGATATGCCCATAACAGCAGTGGATGAAGAAGGACCAAATATACAAATGAATCAGGACACCTTCCTATGTTATTTTAATTTAGAAAAAGTACCAAAAACACATTTGAAAAAACTTAAGGAACTTTTATTAAAATACAGACATGTACTTGCATTCAATATGCCTGACTTACCTGGATCAGGCACTATCCTACATAGAGTACCATTAACGGATAACGAACCTGTCAAGTGTAAACCATATCGGACACCCATACACCTTAAACAGAAAAGAGATGCTTAAATTGAAGAAAAGATCAGAGCGAACATAGTTAAAGAATCGACATCTCCATACAGTTCACCAGTTTTACTAGACAAAAAAGCTGACGAATGATATAGATTCTGTGCAGATTTCAGGAAATTAAACTCTAAAGCTATTCAATCTGTTTTTCCATTGCCCAATATGACTGAAGCTATTGAGACGTTGAGTAAAGCACATTACTTTTCATTGTTGGACCTTTCTTCGGGATTCCAACAAATTAAAATACATCCAGATGACACTCATCGCTTAGCATTCACCACTGAAAATAAACACTACAAATTTTTACGTCTTCCATTTGGCCTAAATACAAGCTATCAAGCATTCATTAGACTATTATCCATAGTCCTAGCTTCTTTAGGGCAGGATCATACTTTTTGTTATGTTGATGATATATTGGTACCATCCATAGACAGGGACTCAAATTTAAAAAAACTAGAAAAACTTTATTTGTTTAGATAAACGTTACTTAAGATTAAAACCCCAGAAATGCCAGTTTTTACAAAGTACCATTGCATTTCTTGGACACAAGATTTCCAGAGGTACGCTGGTGTTTTTGACAAATCTGCAATTTATCACAAGATTTTTTCAAAACTTTTGTGTGGAATTTAAATGTTAAAGATTCCAGATTTTCCCTGATTTACCTGAGGTGTATGAAACCTATTTTTCATCCATTCTCAAGTTAAATGAAATTCTAACTATATATGAATAATAAACAACAAAAATTGCAGTTGCAGTCATTTCACGGTTTTGACACTTTCTGAATTACACAACTTGATTTAGAATTTATTACCAATTAATTTTAAAGGAAAAAAGTCAGGACTCTGATTTCAATTCATATATTATGCCATGGCTGTTCTGGAAATTAATAAAATAGCAAAATATACCTCTACTTGGTTTCATTTGACTGGGTGGCTTTGGAGGATGAAATGTATCATTTAACGGACAATCTAGAAAAAAAAATTAATATTGTTACCATCAGCAATTATAAATATACAGTCATAAATAATAGACCAAAACTGTTGTGATGAAAAGAATAAAAAATAGCAAATAACTATTAGGCATTATAGATTGATATAAAACATCACTTCTTTAGCATATTTCGAATAGGCAAAGATTGAAGAGTGTAATGTATAATGATGATATAAGGCACCTAGGGAAAGGCTTCGATATTTTTTAGTGTTTGAAATTTTTTTTTAAATTATACAATTTTGATGGATTAACAGAATGTTTATTTCATTCAAGTTAGACCACAAACGAAGTTATTGACAATGAAACGTTCGCAGTCATTCCACAGGGTGAGCGTGCAGTTGGCACAAAAGATGAGTACATTAATGTATTGCGTAGATATTTATGAAAAGATAACACAGATTTAGAGTTTAAACAGTTTACACTTTTCAACAAGTATTGTTTTATAGTATGGATTATAGGGTATATAGTCATAAAAAAACTATTAGGTTCTGTACCAAGTTCGGCAAATACTGTTATTCGTATCGTATTAACAACCCAACTGAACAATGATGAGCTTATATACTATACCCTCAATGAAAAATTCTGAGAAAACAATTAACTTGTGACATTATTAACCAATCTACAAAATTAGAAATTTCTAAAACTCTCCAAAAGCTACCAAGTGGGCAATATTTCACTAAATTCGTCACTGAGGTCATGCGACCCAGGGTTTCAAATTATAATGAAGGTTTTTTGTTGCCTATTCACCACCACAATATCATATAACTTCCACCACATCTAACTGATATTTCTTTAGAGATATATTCTACCTCATACCCTAAAATATTTCACATCAAAAATAAAGCACAAAGTCGTGCTTTAAAGGAAAAAACATTTTATACGAGACAGTGCAAAGTGATAATTTAAATGATATTATTGCACCTAAAAATGAAACAATAAATGAAAAATTCTAAAACTATTGAAATTATTTTACATTTAATACATAACTTTGAATTTTTAGATAAAA
This sequence comes from Amaurobius ferox, assembly GCA_951213105.1. Lineage (NCBI taxonomy): Eukaryota > Metazoa > Arthropoda > Arachnida > Araneae > Amaurobiidae > Amaurobius > Amaurobius ferox. The sequence goes on from OX578146.1 coordinate 12,720,115, forward strand.
CAGGATACAAAAGTAATAACATGCTATAATATGAAATTAAAATACTTTGTTAGTGAAAGCATAAACAGTTGATTAAAAGTATTAATCAGTTTTAGTAATATAGCCTTTATTAGGATAAATAAAACAGCAGCCCTTATAGCAAAGGTAGAGAAATTTCTGTTAACAGAATAATGTTCATATGATGTGACTCAAGAAATCAGGAGTTATAAGTCAGAACAAAAAAAAATAAAATAAAATAGTAGTAATAATAATAATTAAAAAAAAACATGATGGTACAAAGAATAAACAGTTTTTAATTACGTATTTATGCTGCTACTACATATTTTAAGTTCAAATAATTTTAGACAGTGAGTTTCAGTGAATTTTTATATGCTGTAATATACTAATTAGGATCAGGAGGAACTTATGTTAAAGATGTGCACAAATTATGGTCTTAAGTTTTAATGGTTTGTGTACATCAGACTCATGCTGTATCAACAAGTTAAAAAATATATATCTTAATAAAAATATAAATACATAATTACTAAGATGAGTAATCCTATCAAAATCTTATATTTTAGCAATATTAAAGGCATTCAGTAAAAAAATAAAATGGGTGGGTGTGGTAAGTAGCATTTTAATGGAATACAATACATATCCAAATTCAGAGGAGGGGTATATTCAGGAAGGGTATTTTCCAAATTTTACAGCATTGTTTGCTCATTTTAATTTGTGAATATTGTGATAACAATTTTGAGTACAAGTAAATAGAATTTTTGTAAAATACAATATGTAATCAAATATTCAGAGGGAGTATATTGAAGAAGAGGCATTTTCAAAATTCTACAGCACTATATGCTCATTTAAAAAAAATATATATATTGATGAAAATTTTAAGGGTACAAGTAAATAGAATTTTTATGCAATATAAAATGTGTTCAAATATTCAAAGTATTCAGAGAGTGTATTTGGGAGGGTTATTTCCAAATTCTAGTGTCTGGGAAAGTAAACTGGGAATATTTTGATCATAATTTTAAAAGTACAAATAAATATAACTTTTATGGAATACAATGCATGTCTAAATATTCAGAGAGGGTATATTTGAGAAGAGTTATTTTCCAAATTCTTCACTATATGCTCATTCAAAAAGAACTGTTAATATTTTGGGAGTACAAATACATATAAATTTTAAGGCATACAAAATGTGTTCAAATATTCAGAGGAAGTGTATGCAGGAGGAACATATTCCAAATTCTACAGCACTGTTCATTTTAAAATGAATTGTGAATATTTTGATGATAATTTTGAGTACAAGTAAATACAATTTTTATAGAATACAATATGTGTTCAAATATTCAGAGAGGGTATATTTGGGAGGAGATATTTTCCAAATTCTACATCACTATATGTTTATTTAAAAAAGAACTAATTTTCCAAAATTTGATAGGTGAGTCATTTGTAGGCTACTTTTGTGCTGATTTGACATTGGTACAATTCGAAAAATAGAACAGGACTTTATTTTATTTAACAAACTTTATTAGTCTAGAATAATTACAAGATATTTCAGAGATATTGCAGTTTTTGGCATTTTTACCAAATTAAAAGTAATTTTACAAAAATATATTATTTTGTGCAATTAAACTCAATTTAATGGATTATAAAAGAGAATATGAATTTGATTCTGTAGAGGAAGTCATGGGGTGCTCACATTAGATTTTTTAAAAAAGTAATGAGCATTGGCCTCCATTACAAGAAAAGTACCTTCACAGGTAATACCATTATTTTTACTCAGGTACTACCCAATCTTGGATATATATATTTGTATAGAAATTTCTTACCAGCTATTTCATTCTGCAACTGCACTTCACGTTCCTGCTTTTTACCTTTAATGATAAAGTAATCTGATAAGTATCCAAGCATGGCATACATGTTTGAAAAACCATGGTTGCTAACACAGATAGGAACTTTAAATCTTTGTTGAAAATAGCTTCCCAAATGACAAAGAGGTATTTTGCCACCATTCTCTTGTAATAGCAAAATTATATCTCTGGCCAATAACTGTAAAGGGGTCAAGTGCAAAGTTCCATCCTTTATCTGTAAATAAAAATAATAAATATTAAATCACAGAATATGCTTACACCGTACAAATATGATCTGATGACAATTGGGAAAATAACAGATAATATATATCAGCATAAAATATCTATAATGCACTAATTTTGATGCAAGTTGAACAAAATGTAGTCTTTTCAATAGTGCATATAAACAATTTAAGCATGCCCATTAAATTCATTCCAAGCATTCCTAAAAACTATCTTAGTATTCATAATTAACATGCTGAGCATGGAGCTGTTCTTGCTCTGCCTACCATTCAGGCGGCACACAGCGACGATTGCTCGGTCATAGAGCATAAACAGAAGATAACACACACGTCGAGGTGACGATTGTATTTCACTGTCCATTTCAGCTATGCAAATAGCGTATAAAAAATATAAATAGAAGAATAATGTGATGGAATGGTGAACGGGTGACCACCAAGAGACAGTCAGTTAGAATACAGACCTTTTTAACCTTTATACTGCCTGTCCCACGGACCAACGTCAATGAAATGAAAAGTTCACTATCAGTCACCATAGACTGACGCCGCACTTAATGTGTTAAGCATAAATCGTATTAAAATTCAAAATTCATATTTCATTACAAAATGTGCATGCACGTAGAGAATAAACACTACATGTGAATTTTTAAAAAGTGAGAATGTTTTCATATGCATGTAACATTTTATTTTTGTATCCAAATTTTGCTTCAATTGGTTAAGAATTCTTAGGTAAAACTGGTTTCATAAATTCACAGGAAGCCAGAATACTTAATGAGTTTAGTCATAATCAGCTCGCTATGCTTGCCAACCCCCCTAACTCGCTTTGCAAGTCAGTAAAGCTTCACCTCCTACTCGCTGATGCTCACTTTGCAAGTCAGTAGGCTTCGCCTCCTACTCACTGATGCTCGCTTCACAAGAATATTTATATCATCTGCTATGCAAGCGCAATACACTTGTTGGAGACCGCCCTTGTTATCTGACATTCACCAGTCCTAGAGCTCGGTTCACTAGCTTCTTCAATCTGGATGGTGCAAATGTCCGCCTATGTGTGTCCCATGCTCACTGATGCCTACAAAACCCCAGAACTCTGCCCTCCATTACCTGCTGCTCATTAACCCCTGTAATTCGCTTTGCCACCTACTCACTAATGTTCACTTCACCTCCTACTCACTAATGCTCACTTCACCTACTCACTAATGCTCGCTTCACCTCCTGCTCACTAATGCTCACTGAGCTCACTTTGCCAGCACTTTTGTGCCACCTGCTACACAGGCATAATCAGTCCCTTATAACTAACATTCACCAGCCCTAGAGCTTGCTTCGCGAGTTCTTTCGATATGGACAGCACAAACTACTCCCTATATGTCCCGTGCTCACCGACACAAACAGAAACCAGACACTCTGCCATCCATTGACTTCCGTTAATTGGAGCTCACCACAGGTGTGATGCACACACTGGGGTTTTGCCTCATTAATAAATAATGCTCACCAACTCCCTTAACTTCATTATCAATTTCACCAAGCTTTGCCCCCGGCTCATTACACTCACCAACTCTGAATCTCACTTTATGAGTTGAGAGGCTTTATCTTCTACTCTCTGGTGCTCACTGAGCCTGCATCAATTCTTTCATACCACCTGTTATTAAGAACGATAGCTTACTGCATTAGGAAGAAACATCAAAATTTCATAACTTTAGGTTTTGCCGCTTGTTTATAATACAGTTTCATAGTATGCGTTACGCTTTCAATATAGAAATATTTACAGCAATAAAACATTTAATTGTTGTGCAATATAACAATGAAATCTTGATGCTCAGGACAACAATGGTTGCTAAATTCTGTCAGAATAAATGATAAGTCATATGATTGTCAACATTTCACATTTTCCAAAGTTCACTAACAATGTTGTAGTCATGTTCAGAAATAAATATCTACACTTTTAAAGTTTTTAATGCTTCAATAACTCAGTCTTCGTCCATTTTGTAACATTTCTGCCATAAACCAATCAAAAAGAAGCTAGCAATCGTCTTGACCAATTAAATCTTCGTCTGTAGAGAAGAAACATTTTCACTTCAGAAGTGCATAAAAAATTGAATAACTCGTAACTAAATTGAAATTTAAAAAAAGAGCTCCGTCCTGCAAAACTATGTAGGTACATGTCAACAAACATTGGAGGTCTTCCTATTGTTAGGATGGTCCAGACGCGAACTCACAGCTCAAAAACTCTTCCTTTGGTTTTTGACATTAAATATTTCCTAAACTAAATTGTAAATCAAAAAACAGTTTATATCCCCTAATATTTTTCTACAAATGAACTAACTTTCATAATTTTATATGCTACAGATTTTGTGGTACGTCACAAAGAAACTTGAAATGCAAAATTTGTCAAACAGCAGTGGCGTCAGCTACTTTTTTTTTAATATAGAGAGATTTTGGTTAGTCTGAAAAAGGTTCCTGAACCCTTTGGTCTAGATTCTGAATATGGCTAAAAACAGTTTTTGAGTTAAACTGTTGAAACTTTTCTTTAACTGGATAAGTAAAATACAGTGGAATCACTAGAAAAAACATTTAGGGGTTGAAAAGTAACTGGAAAAATTCACACTTCCCGATTCTCTGAATGTCATTTTGCCTAACTATGATTTCATAATAATAAACTTTCAAACCCTCAAATATTAAATTACAAAAATTAATTTTTTTAAATTTCTAAACTTGTAATTAGAAAGCCTAAGACTAATTTTTGAATGTTCATACAAGTTGAAAAAGTTGATTATGTGTTTTTATGTGCAGAAAAATGCAATTTATAATTGTTATTAGATAAGCATTCTCTTTCGTACTGCATAAGACTTTATGAAAGATTCTGCTGTATTGGCAATAAAATTTTGGTCGAATTGCATATTTTAAATACATGACTGAAGTATATTTATGCATTTTAGTAAATATGTTTCCAAGTGACAAAATATTGCTTATCACTTGGAGTAACTGCTATTAGCAGACATGCAGAAAGAACCAAGTATACTTTGGAATTAAAAATTACAAAGATTTATGTTTAATGAAGGTGTCTTCTTTGGGAGTGTTCATACAGAAAGTTTCACTGTAAAAAGTTTATCAAATGAACAATGCACATCAGTGTCTTCAAATATAAATTATAATACTAGAACAGATTGAGTCTCTGGGAGGAGGGAGTATGATTGATCCCAAAAACCATTCCCTTTGAAATATCACCAGTAAAATGGCGATAATACTAAATGCCTCATAAAACAGAATGCTCTTGAAAAGACTTCAACTTAAAAAATGGGGTAAATCAACAGTAATTAAAAAAATCTTATTTACAAAAATAAACATTACACAAATGGCTTACCACTATAATATCAACAAGATCGTTAAGATAAGAGGATATTTCTGCATTTGGTCCATAACGTGCTTGGTAAATTTGCCAGACTTCACCAATAGACATTGCACCATTTTTTTGATCCATTAGTATTCTTCTAATATTATACGAGATCTCATGGATAAGTACTTTATCTAACAGGCATGCATATGGTCTTCCAGAACGAGAGATAATCTGAAAAATAAAATTTATATTAAGTAAAATACAGTATGATAAAAATACTTGTACCGAAAACCAGTTTTAAATTACAGAATATAGAAAAAGGATTTTGGAGCATTAAAAGTTTTAGTTTTGTATGTTCCCCAGTTTTGATGTATTAGCAAATAACTTATGTTAATACGTACAACTGAAACTGCTGCTACAGAATAAAACTAAAATAACGTCACTAAAAGAAGCATACTAAACAAAAATAATAGTATAGGCCAGTTTTGAAGGCATAAAAATAGCCTTCTTTATCAAAATACATAAGAAGCACAATCATCAATCACTTAGTCTTTAATTTATTCAGGACTCGAAAAACCACCCGTACGCGGCAGTCAAAAATTCATTGCGGACGACTAATTTCTCAAGCATGACATCCGCACGGACAGGTCACTTTTTCCCTCGCACATTTGCATTGTGATTGCGATCGATATATTTTCATATACAGTACGCGACCTCTTATCTGGCGTTCCAATATCCGGACTCTCCCAAAACCGGAATACGGCAAAATAATGCCAAATTCTGCGCCAACAAGCGATTATTTGCTAAATATTGCGCCAAATAGCGATTTTTTTTTTTAAATTCCGCCAAATGCTTTTTTGCTTTAATTAGCAATATCAATAAAAAAAATGCATTGAAACCTACTATTTTAGAGGGTTTGAAATAGGACGCACAAACCGCGCATGAAATAAAAAATTCCCGCGCAGAAAAAAATGCCGCGCGCACACGCCACCGCTGATTCTTCTTAAATTTCGAAAACGAACGCGAGGAATTCTCGCGATAGCGAATGAAAATATTCCGTGGATCATGTTTTTTCCCGAGAAGTTCCACAATTCCTCTTTTCCGGAAAACATACGAAGTAGCACCGTTTTTCCCAAAAATTTCCTAAGCGACTGCATCCAGCCGTCACCCCCGATAGTAGCTCTCTGAGGTGACGATCCGGCACGGGCGAGACCGTCACATTTACGATGAGATGCCTCATTCCATTCTTCACTAGTTTCGGATAAGTCTCCTGTATAGTATATAGGAGCCACGACTTGTCCGTAACTAACTCCTGTATAGTATAATACAGGAGTTAGTTACGGACAAGTCGCGGCAAGGTGCTTTTTTAATGACGTTTCATTTTTTTCTGGGTGTATAGGGCAGAGCACACTAGGCACAAAGGTTTCGATTTTTTCGAATTCGTTGCATTTTCTTTTCTGCTTTTTGTTCCGGGATTTTGATTTTCGGTAAAAGTATTCCAACTTTTTCACAAGAAATATCCCGGGCGCGGTAGCCCATTGGTTAGCGCGCTGGAGTTGCACTCGGTAGGCCCGGGTTCGATTCCAGCCACTGCCAAAACTGCCGTCATGTTCATGCGGAGTACGATCACGTTAAACATGTGGGTCCGAAAGTCCTTCCGAGAGGTTGGCGGTAGGGGAAGGAGGGTACGGTCCCTGTGGATGCTTCCCCCACTGGGTTCCGGTCTAAATTGGGTGGCACTTCCCGACCGTCCAAACAGTTACCTTACACCTTTCTGGTAGGTCGGACGGTCTGGGTTTCAACAACAACAAGAAATATCCCGATATCACTAAAGAAATCCTACGCTCTTCAAACGCGATGTGCCGCGCAGAATTCACACTATTTTGCACAATTTAATAAACATTTATTAGAAAAGATGAAAAAAAAGCGTCGTCAGCGCATTTACGAGAGAATAGAAAGTATGTTTAAGTAAGGAATTCCCGAAATTAATGAGAGTTAACTTTTGTCGAAATGCAGAGAAAAGTATAGCAGCTATAAAATGTCATTCAGGGCCTTCTGATTGATCTCTTTAAATACTTAAATTTCGAAAACGAGCGCGAGGAATTCTCGCGATAGCGAATGAAAATATTCCGTGGATCATGTTTTTTCCGAGTAGCTCTCGGAAAAAACTTGCAAACCTAAGCAATAAACTTGTCATTTTCTCGGGAAAATCCATTTTTTTTTTCATCTCCATGGAAATATATACATCTTCAATATTTTAAAACGTTGATGGAATTCCAAAATCAAAATCATTTTCAATTAAATCCTATTATTTGGATGAAAATGGCTATTTTGGACCGAAAATTGACCCTAGCAAAAAGTTCCATGTTACATTTATTAATTAGTAATTTATAAAAGATAGTTAAGCAATATCGCGAATTTTTTTTATTTAAACACGATCGCCGGTATATTTCATTTTATTTTTAAATATTTTCCATTTTTTCAATCTGCTTCCATCCACTAATATTTTTATATTTTTTGTGCTTTTTATGCTGGGATAACTTTTAAACATATTGTTGGTGAAAATGAGATATATGTTTAGGATAACGAAATTAAAATTTTTTTATTTATTCAGGCATTTTTAATTATAAGGCTTATTAGAAATACATTTGAAGAGCATAAATTAGAATTTGATATATTTGCACAAATAGTTGAATATCTCATTTCAATTAAAAATGAACATCCTTCTCATCTTAATTTTATTAAAAGTACTTTAAAATATTTTTAAACATATGAACAAAGGTGCTTCTGCCAAAATATTAGATGAATATGGTGAGGGCCCACTTTAGCTGAAATGTTAAAAAAAAAAAAAAAAAAAAAAAAAAAAGAAGAAGACTTCTATTATCTACCTTGAATAATCAACTTTTTTCAGACATTTTTTTCTTTCAAAATTTGTCTTTATCACTAAATTTGATACTATAATTACATGTAATTTGCATTTTAGTTAACTCGTATAGATTGTAAAAAAGCTTTTTTTAATACATTTATGTTTTTAAAATGAATTATAATTTTCTATAACAACATTTGAGACCATTCCAGTACGTTCTAGAAAAAGTGTTCCGAATTACGGAAAAACCCCTTATCCAGAATGCCTGAAGTCCCAAGCATTCCGGATAATAGATCCTGTACTGTATTACGTTTTTCTTTTCTCGTTTGTCCGAACAGGTGCGGAAAAGTGCGACTTCTATATAAGGTTTCTTCTTTTTCTTTCTCACTCGTCAATCCCGATCCCCAACAAGGGCATCCCTTGTCTTGTTCCATTAGTTAATACAGGATAAAGTCAAACAACAGTTGCTAGATTCTCCTTCTCCGACAACCTGACTTTGACCTCTCGAGCGTGTGGTGTTTGTCAGAATATCATCTCCGCGCCCACGTGCACTACCATTCTCGGTATATTTCATGGTGTTCATAATCATAATGTCCGTGCACGTGTATTATTTTCTATCATTATCAATTGATTTGAAAATTTTGGATTTCGCGTGAAGAGATGATACGGCAGCAAAATTAAAATTTTTTTTTGTTAGTGGGAACAATAGTAATAAAAAGGTGGAAACTACAAATGACTATGATTAATTTCTGGAACACGACAGGGCTCGAAATTAACGGTGGTCCACAGTGGCGGCTCGTGAACGACATGTAGAGGGAGGCGCTGATTTTGTATGTGAGAGTGTATCTGTATGTAACATTAAGAATATTTTCAATGTATCCGAAGCTAAAAAAATTAGCATTAAAACATATAAAATAAAGATATAGATAGAGTTCATAATGAGTTATCTTTTCAGGCAGTACGAACTCATATCTTCTATACAATGCTCTTTTCCATGAATTACCTGTTACCACATAGAAAAGGATATATATGCATTATGCAATGTATTAATCGAACATTATGCAATGTATTAATCGGGGTAACTGAAGGAAAAGTTAATATCGGGGAATTCTCACAAAGATGCATATCTAGGTGACATGTACAAATGGTGCAGAGACTATAGCCACTAGCAGAACCAAAATCGCTATTAGTAAACGAGATGTAAAATTGAGGGGGCTAAGCTAAAAGTTACGCCCAGGAGGTTAGCACAAAATATATATTCAGGTGACACGTACAGATGGTGCAGAGACTATAACCATCATTAGAATCAAAATCGCTGAATTAGAAGCCGAGATAAGAAATTTGGGAGCTGCCTCAATTTAAATATAAGCCTAGGGGTATCTAAATAATATTGTCGTCGGCGGTCGGGCCAAAATTTCCAGAAAAACGACGTCAGATAAAAGGATCATGTTAAAAATTTAATTTTAAAGTTTTTTTTGACAAATACTTAGAATTTCTTTAATTTTTAGGCATTTTTTAATGTTAAATAGCTGAAAAAGTAAGACAGCTGGGTAAGTCAACTCAAACTAAATGCCCAAAACAACACATTTATGAAAGTGTCACTAAAAATAGCCTATATGTCACAGATATGCTAAAAATAGGAAACTCGTGATGTTTAAAGAATTATTTTGAAGTCAAACATATTAGAATTAGTCACCAGCAGATCAACCAGAGCACAGAAATAAATCCCTTCCCGAAGAACAGAACAACAGACAAACTACATCAGAAATGACGAAATGTGAAACAACTTCAATAATTAAGACAGCTGGGTGGGTCAAGCGATCCCTCAAACTGAGTGTCCTAAACAACACATTTTATTCACGATGGCTAGAAACCCCTAAAATATCATAACCCCCACCCCTCCCATCACCACACATGTACGCTTAATCCACTCATTTGTTCAAATGTTTATTTAAACATCCAAATTTATAACAAAGACGAGAATGAGAACAAACACATTCTTAAATGTAGAAAATTGAAGTCAAATTAGTGAAACTGAGCCAATTTGAGAAGTGCCTCTTCATATTTTTCTACTCTTCTGTTTCTTTTTGGCTAGGGGCGCTCACAGACTCACGACACAATCTACTAGTAAATCTGCAATGTCTGGTTTTTTTCACGCCAAATTTCTAATATTGCTCCTATACCATTCTTTCACTCAGGAGATGCTGGTGACAGGGACACGGCTTTAACAAATATCCCTGTATTTTCCCCTGTGTTGAAAATTCTGTGCACTACAGCTTTCTTAAGTCTCCTTTCTGTGAGGACAGATGTAGTGCTGTCATCTTGTGACATTTTTCATAACTTATTTTTAATAATTCTCGATTTAATTGAACCAAAAATTCAGATATTTTCAATAGAAATTGTAATAAATCTGTATAACTAAAAAAATAATTTGGGGTGTTTACTCAATGGTGTCGCGTGTACCCGATGCAAATGCATTTCTCCCACATTAGATAATCATCGGTCATCTCTCTCTTATGATGCTGTGGGAATAATCGCCGTTTGCAAGTGCTGATTACGCGATAGCTAGGAAACAGATTATTAGATGAAAGGACTGAAAAACTTCAATCTCGAAATGTGTGATTTTGTTTCTGATTTCGTGATATTTTCAGAACATTTGTGATCTATTTCCGATGTTTTGACTTTTGTGACCCGTAGATACTTTTATGCCAATTTGTATAAAAAAAAATACAAACGTCACTCGCGATCCATCCCTACAAAGCGGTATCAGAAAATTGACATGCAGAAAACAACTGAAAGTCATGTGACTTGCATTCACGACTGCTTAAAAAGGGGGAATATAAGGGCAGCTGAGTGAAAACTGGGAGATTGAGAAACTTACCCGGGAAACCGGGAGATATCGAGAAAAAATGGTAGAGTTGGCAGTTATGCAAATGCATCAAATGCTTCTGAAATGATTGCATTTATAAATACTCAAATAATTATTTTAAAGTTATTTAGTCCTTCATTCCATTAATAATGTCTGAAAAAAAAGTTCACCTATATAAAAAAAAAACTACAAATAATTACAAAAACTTCAGTGTATTCAAACAGATTGCAGAAGTGAAAAATATTTTCACAATGTAGAAATGTATTTTTTTTCAATACTGATACAAAAAAATTTGATGTGGGCAATACATGACTTTCCTTATATAATGCAATGAATTTACTACCTTTACAGTAAAAAACAAGAACAATCAATCATGCATAAATCATTGATTATGAAACACTTTCACACTGCAATGTAATTTTATTTAAACATCTCTAAAATGCGATATGCATTTATTTTTTATCGAAAAAATAAACTTTATTCAAATGACATCATTGAATTATAAGTCACCTGGTTCTAATCTATGAGAATATAAGTAGGTTCTAATCTATGAGAATATAAGTAGGTTCTAATCTTCTAATCTATGAGAATATAAGTAGTACAGGTATATTGACATATTTTTCCATAAATTGGCATATATTGGAATCAAGTACGGCCCTCTGGTATGAAGATTATGGAAATTATTGATATTTTCAATTTATTACGTTATCTGTTTTATTTTGGCAAATACTTTTGAGACTCTTATTGTAATACGGGTAATCTTTGACTAACACTCTGACATATCTACTAATTTACGACATTATAAGTAGTATGGGTATATCTTTTCATCTAATTTTAGCACATTCATTTGATTGCGAAACAAGATTCTACAGATGTTTCTCTTTCAGTCATGTCGCTTAGTCTATCCATAAACAGCAGGATTTTTTTTTTTCCTTCACGAAGTTCTTGTCTTAGTTTATCAAATATTTCAACATGATATCAGAAGTCATCTATGCTTTCCTATTAGAGTGCCATTCGACAGATAAGCCACGTATATCCAGTCCCTTAAAGCAGCGAGGCTTTGCTGCTTTTCCAATCACCAAAGGGGTCAACTTTTCACCTTGCATGTTTGCTCCCAGCAGTATTGTCAATCGCTCTTTAGAAACTTTTTCTCCATTGCAACGCTCTTTTTTTAAGCAAAGCGTTTTATCAGGAAGAGCTTGATAGAACAGTTCAGTTTCATCGATGTTATAGATATCCCTTGCTGAATATCCTTCGATAATTCTTGGTATTTTTTCAACCCAATCTTTACACACACCATTGTCAACATCAGCAGATTCACCAACCAGTTTCCTGAACACGATTTCATGTTGAACGCGAAATCAATCCAGCCAACCATTCAAGGCTTTGAAGTCTGTGAATCCTAACTCTTCTGCGGCTTCTCTCGCATTCTCTTGGAGAATTGGCCTGGAAATAGGGAGATTTTCGTTTCTAGCAGAAACAAACCAATTGTAAACAACTGTATCTACAGCAAGTCCAGGTGTTTTAGGAAATTTATTTTTTCTTTCTTGATTTCCGTTTTTCAACCATTGGTTTCGCCAAAATTTTTTCTTTTTCAAAATACAGCATATTTGGGGTCTTCCTACATTAAATTTAGTCGCGAGGGTACGAACTCCCACTTTATGTTTTTCATTATACTCAATAACATTAATTTTATCTTTCAGAGACAGAGCACGACGATTACTAATGCTGGCCATTTCGAAAGAAGGGTGACTATACATACACGTATGAACTCTACGACCTCAACGCCGATGTGACTTTGAATTCTTGAAAAGCAATGCATTAAATGTTAATTTAATGACCATGCACACGCCATGTCCGTGCTCTTTGTCGAGTTTTTTCCTTGAAGTGGATCTCACTCCTTTGTGACTGAGGGATGGGGGAGTCCGTTACTCCTTATCTCCCTTTTGAATTGCTTGCTCTTAATGTCCCTAGAGAATGACCACTGTTGTAGGCGCAGGTGTTTTTCTTACTCAGGTGAGTTGCAATTTTTTCTGGGAATCTACATATCTTTGGTATAGAAATTTCAAATTTTGATTGTGTCCGTACAGAGGTTTTAGTCTAATGGAATGAATCATTAAAATAGTGTCCACGTCCATATCTGAGGGTGACCGCTAATTAGGGGTTCAAAGTGCATATTGTGAATGAGTTTCCTGCCGGGGAATTTATAACTGACTGTAAAAACGGGGTGACCATATCTCAGGGGTGACCGTATAGAGGGGTTTGACTGTAATTAAAAAATTAACCTTAACAAATAACCAAAATGTGAAAATAAGTTAGTTTTGTCAACTTAATTATTAACACTAGAAAGACGGAGGGGCCTGTGTGGCCCCTCTAGTTATTTATTGTTCAGTAATTCCAATAATAGTTAACTGAACATAGTGCAGTTTTCTGACTTTTCATAATATGATCTTATTTTAGTGCTTATTTAATTATTTGTGTATTGGCCTCATAGGAGCATAAATATTGAACCTTATACCTAGAATGACAGGGGGGGGGGGGGGGGGCAGAGGTATTCTACAATAATATGGAGAAATTCTTTATTTCTCATTATCGCTGTAACATGACAAGTGTCATTTAGTCTATTCTGACCTTGACCTGCCTTTTTTTACAGCCGGTTTGAATTCCAAATGCTAATGCAAGGAAAGCAGCTAATACAGCTAATGCAAGGAAACCGACGGAGCAATGTGTAAACAGAGGAGACAGCACTATCAAAAAGAGAACCAAATGTAGGGTAAAAATATCTTGTACACTAAATCATACATGAAACACATGTCCGGATTGCAAAAAAGCAGTTTGCGGATAAATGTGCTTCGAGAGAAGTGCGGTGCATTGATTGCTATGAGAACTGTACGAAATGAAAATAAATCAGGTTAATATCATATAAATTTTCAGTTTCATTAATTGAACAAGAGTATTTTAGTTTATTATTATTATTATTATCTATAATTATTATTTATCTAGAGTGGAAAATCAATTATCTGAACAACTAAAATATAAACATGATTGAAAAAGTGCTTATGTTCCATTTAATCAGACATTTTGATTATCCAAATAGACTAAAACCCCATGAAATTCTGATGATCGAGTGAGTCTCTACTCTATTCTTATTAAATTAATTTTTACCATATTTCTAGATTTTACATATTTTATTGGTCCACACTCAAAAAATCTAGGAAGGGCCACACTGGCCCCTTCCGACTTTCTAGGTATACGGCAATTTTCAGTCTTTCTAGTGTTGATATATACTAAATACCCCGATGCGAGGATCTAAAAACCAAATTTTGTGTTTTTGAACCGAAAGTGACTTTTGTTCTAAAATCTTAAAATATTAGAAATTGAAATTGAGGTTTGAAATTGATATATTTTTAATCGCAATTATCTGCTCTTTTCGGTGGTGTCATTTGTTTTTTTTTCTGCGACGTCTGGATAGTGGAGAAAAAAGGGGAGGAAAATGGTCAAAATCGCATAAAACATTAAATAACAAAAAAAAATAATAATTCAAATTTTAAAAATTGGTTTTCACATGTCCCCTTAAATAATTAAAGAAAATTTATCTAAAAGCAATCACAACACTTTGTGCACTTGACTAGCTACAGCTAAACTGACTGACTGACTGATTAAGGCTCCTACTTACGATTCAGCTAGCTATAAGCAAACCTAAACTAAAGACTATTTCAAACTCTAAACTAAAACCTAAACTAAAACAAAGTGAAACTAGAATCTGCCATGAACAAAACTAGCAAACAAACTACTGATGAAAGATGATGAATTCAATCACAACAGTGTGAAACTGGGATGGATAAAATATATTTTTAGAAATAAATACAAAGGATTGTAATTGAAAGTTAAACATATTATTTTGAAGTAGGAAAACAAAATGATGCTCATTATAATAATTATTCAAAGTCATTAATTTTATTTTATTTTTGTGGGATAATATATATATACACACATATATGTATATATATATGTGTGTGTGTGTGTGTGTGTGTTTCACAAAATGAATGACTGTTCTTTTAGTGACAGTGTTTTATTACAAAGCGTTGAGGCCGAGGAGATTGAGGTTATGACAAATGAATAAAGATATTGGTATTTATTATTTAAGGTATTTTTTTTTCCCCACAAGCCTTTGCTTGTCCCACTTTCAAACTGAAAAATAATCAGCAAAATTAAAGTAATACATTTTTTTTTAAATTCAAAGTTAAATGTCAAATTTTATGATCTTGAAAACTTAATAATTGTTTTACATATTGGATTAGATTATCACATGAAAGGACACAGAAAATCCTTTACATTCACACTTGTTTGAATATTCTAAGTCTTTTCCAAAGTTGCAAGAGTTCAAAATATCATGTTTTGGTGAGAAAAATAAATTTCAGTTTTTGAAAGGGCTGTATATAAAAAACAATTACAAACATTGAACTAATATTTTGTTTGGTTGAATATCTCTACTAATACTAAAAACTCGCAAAATTTCAGAGAATTCCAGAAAAGTCAGGCTGAGAATGTTATTTTTTTTAGTCGATTTGATAAGGAATGATCTGATACAGTCTTACTTAAAACTAAAATTTTTTATGATCCCATTGTGATCCTATTATGGAATGTACAGGACATGTAAAACAATTAAATATGTAAAAAATAAATTTTTTTTCTTCAGATTTTTAAAAAATACATTTTTTGCAGTTCAAGATCAAAGGAGATGACCTTGAAATGAAAAACATTGTCGGGGTCATGTGACACAGGGTTCACACTCTTTTACAAGAACCCATTTCCAGGAGATTTTAAGGAGTTTTCCAGGAGGGTTCGAACATTTTTCCAGGAGATTTTCTACACATTAAAAATAGAAGCGAAATCAAGATTCTATAGATGTTTCTCTTTCAGCCATGTCGCTTAGTTTTATACCACCTACACCACTCTAGCCAGGGTTCCCATTTCAGCGCGAACCCGCGAGATTCTCGCGCAATCCATGAAAAATCTCGCGTAAAAATTTAGACTGCGCGAGAATTTCTCTCTCTCCAGTTCCGGCCTAAAGTTATTTTTTCCTTCAAATTGGATACCGAGAAATCCGATCCCGATCGGGCATCGGCCCGATTGCTTCGCGACTGCAAATCGCGATCAGTTGCCTCGTTGTTGCGAATCGCGGGCCGATTGCCGAGCGGTCACGGACCGCGATTTCGTAGCTACGTCTGAATCGCAGTCAATCGCAATTTGGGTGCACTAAAGTACTAAGTGTTTCTAATTAGAGAGATATTTTATAGAAAACTATAAGTGTCCCCTCAGCTTGCGCGGGTGGCAAATTCGATCAAATAAAATTTTGCTTTTTTTTTATAGGATTCTTTCACGGATTTGAATTATGCTCTTTCCGCGTACTTCCCGCATTTTTTGTGTTTTGCTCGAGAAATTTTCTTCTTTCCGCAGACGAAAATCCTTTCCCCCGTACACAGTATGTCTACAGGTTACAAAAATCCCGAAAATGTCGTGAAATTGGCCATATATGCCCAAAAAATGATACAAAATTTGAACAAAGCAACGAATTTTTTATCAGAGACATTCCTTTCTTATATGATCTGAAAATCTGTTTCTCCGCGATTGCGAAAACGGCGTTCGCATACGGCGATTCCCACATTTTCTGAGGAGAGATGACCAATGAATATCTTTTTGCCATTTTCACAATATATTTGCATCGACTGAATTTTTTTATAATTATGTCGTTTAATATACAAATAATAAAAACCAAACCATTTTTCTACCGTATTATTAATAAAATGAAAGGTTATTTTGCAGCAGCATCACGAAAATCTGCATTTGTACGCTATCCTCGGCATACCCCGTTTAATTTGAAAAATATTTCCCACTTTTCCAATCTGTTTGCATCGACTACAGTGTTTGTAATTGTTTCGCGTTTCATACAGAAAAATTATTTTACAAACGTATTATTTATGAAATAAAGGGCTATTTTGAAAACAAAAAGAAAAAAGTCGAGTCAAACAAAATGGCTAAAATCACATGACTGGCTTGAGATTCAACAAAAGGACGATGCAATCCTTATGTTCTGCAAGTTTTGCAAAAAAAAAAAAAATTCCATTTTCAAACATAAAGTCAAATTTATTACCTAATTCTATTTGCCTAGTGAAATAGTTTTCGGCGATCAAAAATCGTTAAAGTTTTTAATTGCTATTGCTGCATGCAAATTGATCATAATATGATTTGAAAAATCAAAATATAAAGTAAATACAGTCGGCCCTCGACTTTTGCAGTTTACAGACAAAAAAATCGTAAATTCGCATGTGAGTCATTTTACATAAAATAACCCAAGTAGACGTTTTTATGTCAGCAAATAAAATCATAAAGTAAGCATGGGGGAAGTCAGGAATTTGAGTATTTTTGCTAACAAATGTGGGGGGGGGGAGCTATGAAATTACCAAAAATGTGCTTACTTAATACTTAAACGACTCCTAATTCATTTTTAAAAAGAATGTTAGTAAGAATGTTAGTTTTAAGATTTAAAAAATTTAAATGTCGAAGAATATGAGTTATAGTTAATGCTTTCTTTTTTATTACTTTCTAAATTAGCATGTTAAAAAAAAATGAAATTTTAAGTGTCTCTCCTTATAACAGAAATTCTCTCCCAAAATTTTTTGGAAGGAGAGAAATTCTCCCCCTCTTTTCCTGACTTAGTGGGAACCCTGACTCTAGCCATACAAAAATTTGTCTTGAATTACAATACACCAATAAAGGAAAAGTTTGCCAATTTACACTTCATAGTTTATTAAATATCAGTGATGGAACAGGGTCCATTAACAAATTTTTTCTTAACCATGTCTTTTAATAATTTTTTAAATGAATCCATCATCAATTTGGCTGGCATGGTTGGTAACCAAACATTTTGTTTTCCATTTTTGCATATATAATTTCTTTGAAACTCAATGGGTTCTTGGGGAGGGGGGGGGGGGGTATGACCCACAAATCCTCCTCCTTCAGCAATGCCTCTGCTCACATTTGCTTTGTACTGCTGTATATTGTTGCTTTGTATTTTCACAAGATTTATATGAATAATGGCTGCTTATAGTTTCAGTAATCTAGACAGCAAATTTTCAGTAATGACTAGAGTGGTTAAATTTGCAATAAAAAATTGTTTGCAATGATAATCAGAAAAATATTTGATCAAACATTTAAATTTTTTTTATATGAAATGTTCAAATTTTTAAACTAAATAAACAAAATATGAATATATTAGTCTTCACTACTAAACGAAAAAGAAATTCCAAAATCCTTTATAGAACATGCTTATTTTTAGCCTGCTCTAGCTCAGACTTTAATAATTTCTTCCTAAAACATGAAAAATAAAGAACATTTGACATGGTTTTTATTTTTTTAAGTAATAAAAAAATGTAATGTGTTTGCACTTAAATTTAGCTTAAAATCAGCCCCATATTTTCTAACAACAATACAGAATATACATTTTGAAACAACAATATTATGGGGAACAAATAATATTGCTTTCATCACCAGATAATATTAAATTCTTCTAGATAAACTGTTAAATTCTTCTGGGCAAATTGAATTGTGCAATCGCACTATTTATGTAAATAAATAAAAAATCAAAAAGTAATAATTAAAAAATTAACCTTAACAAATAACCAAACTGTGAAAATAAGTTAGTTTTGTCAACCTAATTATTAACACTAGAAAGACTGAGGGGCCTGTGTGGCCCCTCTCGTTATTTGTTGTTCAGTAATTCCAATAATAATTAACTGAACATAGTGCAGCTTTCTGACTTTTCATAATATGATCCTATTTTAGTGCTTATTTAATTATTTATGTATTGGCCTCATAGGAGCACAAATATTGAACCTTATCTATGTAAATAAATAAAAAATCAGAAAGTAATAATTAAAAAATTAACCTTAACAAATAACAAAAATGTGAAAATAAGCTAGTTTTGTCAATCTAATGATTAATATTTAGAGGATGGGAATGGATGGAAAAGGATATTTGTGGATGCCCAGGACTGCACGAGAATTCCCCGAATTGCGCATTCATACTAAATGTGTCAAAATAATTAAAATATTTACATGAATAATAAACAAGCATATAGAAATAAGCAAGTTTTTCAATTTAAGGTGCAATAATTACAGGATGGATGGAAAAAAAATAGGAATTTTCCGGGTCTTTTCCGCAGTCCGTAATTTTGTTCAGAAATTCATAATTACGAAAAATCCGCAATGGTTGGCATCTCTGTATTTCCAACATCAGTATTTGTGCACTAGCCTTGGTTTGGTGGCGCCACCTATTGATTATGAAATAAAAGTTCACAATGTCAATTTTCCAGGAGTATTTTTTGATTTTCAGGAGTTTAGAGCCAAAACGAATAAAATAAGGCGTTTTCAAGGGCCCTTGTAAGAAAAATCTTAAATCCAGGAGTTTTAAAGAATTTCCAGGAGGCGTACAAACCCTGAAACAAAAACTAAATAAAAATCTTTAAAGAAAAAATTAGTTCTGACAGAAGATCACAGGGTTCAAGTCCATTAATGAAATTCCAAGTTTTTCTTGCTGTCTTAGCAAAATTCCAGATAGTGCAAAACAGCAATTTTAACTTAATTTTGATAAAAAAAAAATGTTTAATTTAATTGATATTTTTTGTGAGACATGTATTTATAAAAACAACATTTTCCTATCTTGCAAAAAAGACTACACCCTTAAACTTGGCTATTAAAATTGCTTTAAACTACAGAATATTTCAAACTGGGCACAGTAACTTTTCTGTTCATGTAATTATATAATAAAGCAAATGCAATTAAATATATAAATATATATATATATATATATATATATATATATATATATATATATATATATAAGAGAATGGAAGAGTAGAACAAAAAGATCATGATGTTTTATAGTGTGCTTTTTGGTTTTGATTTCAATAATAAAATCCTTTATTTTTGTCCATATATCAAAAGCACTCTTCTTCTAACAGTGCATTTGGCTGAATGCAAAAAGCTATATTCTTGTTATCTCTGTTTCTCAGTGAGATTATCAGCAAATGTGCAATAAATTTTTTCAATGCTCTTGTATTTCATTTTGCATCATTCTACAAAAATTCTGTTTAACCATTGGGGCCCATTCAGTGACAAATGAATAATTCTATTGAATTTAACAGAATTTTTAATAGATGACTTGAAAGAAAAATAGATATCTTCAGCTGTTGAATTTGGAAATTTAGAGATTGGCAGGGGAGGGGTAGAGGGGCTGGCGAGATGCTATACTCCACTTTTTAATGGGAACAGAAACAGTACAAACAAAATTTTTATGGTATATAGTATAAATGAATGGACGAAATGTTAAAATTCTGAGGTGGAACTGTATTTCACCTGGCCCACTCACTTAGAAATAAGGGTAACCCTGTACCAGAAATGGTACAAATAAATGGCACCAGCAAAATTTTGAAGTGCCAAGATAGGGGCTGCCATTTCTCAAACCCACCCCATTTGGAATGGGAAAACGCTTTACTGGAAGTGGTACAAATGAAAATTTTTGATACAATCTGGTATAAACATAGTACAAATGAATGACATTGGTGAAATTGCAAAATGGAGGTCTGCAGTAGAACAAATGAAAATTTTTATGGCACAACCCAGGACATATGTATGGCAACAATAGAATTTTGAAACTTACCTTAAAATGGGAATAAAACTGCACCGGAAGTGATAAAAAGGAAAACATTTTTATGGTAGAAATGACATTGACAAAATTTCAAAATTCAGAGGTGTGGGCTACTATTTTTACCAGCCTCCTCTTTTAAATGAGAATAACCCTATATCTGAAGTAGTACAAATGAAAATTTTTAGAGTACGATCTGGTACAAACAAAAGGCATCATTGAAATTTGGAAAAAAGGAGGTGGAGGGGGCTGGCTAAATAGAGCTGCAGATTCTGCCAGTTGTGCAACATTGATGTCTTTTATGTATGCTTAGCTTTTATACATATTTAGTATCTGGTACTTCTTGAATCATTTGATGGAGACAGCCACCCACACAACCACAGACTTCCAGTGGACAGCCAATAAAGCTCCCGTAAATCCTATAACTGTCATATCCTAAGCACGACGTCCACAGACGTCTTACTCAAGACCACCTTGCGATGTGTTCCAATCGTACTCCATTTGAAGTGTTTTATGACGTCTTCTGGAACTTCCGTTAACCTAGAGGGCGCACCATGCGTCTTTCGTCAGTCAACCACTCTGTGCAGAACGACTTCCGGCGTCCATCTTGATTTTTCGATAAACCGAGAAATGAACTTCTTTCACGTGCAGCAACGGTAAGAAATTTTGTTTGTCTTTTAATATGTGAACTGCTGATATAAAATTTTTATAGTTAATCAAAACCTAGTCCGACATCAATATATTGATGTCCGCCTAGGCAAAACTTAAAGACTTCCGACAGAAATCGGTAGATCGCGATTATTCAGTTTTTACGAAATTTCACTTGTATAGCAAAATATTTCAATTTTTCTGAAGTGGAATTGAATAGGTTTGAATCTTTTTAATACTTGAAACACAAAAATAAAGTTTAGAATGTTATAAATTTCTTAATTTGCTTTAATTTTAATTATGTAAACATCTCTATAAGCATGTGATTTATTACCATGTTTCAAGTTTTCTAATCATGCATGGACGAAATGTTTCAAATCTTTCTGTTTTATAATTTTGTTTTTACCATTGAGGGGGGGGGGGGGGTAAGTTTTTTTTAACCTTATATTCTACAAAGGTACAATATAAGTTTTTTTTAACCTTGTACAAGGGTACAATATGGGAAAAAAATGTCATTTCATCTAGTGCAGAATATTTAATTTTGGGGGCTTTAGCCCTCTATCCCCCCCCCCCCCCCTGAATCTGTTAGTGTTGCCGTGCATTAATTGTCTTGGATGATGACTATTAACAAACTCACGAATACTTTATCCAATTCTATTAAGTGATACCTGTCAAGAATTGTTAGCTCTCAAGAAGTGTACTTATCTAAATTTTATTATCCTTGTTTCGGCAAACAGTATTCAAAATTTTCCACTACATTGTACTAATAAACATACCATTCATAACCTCTAATTAATTCACCCAATAAAAAAAATATTTGAAGCAGAAATGCTGATTATATTGTAAAAAGAGCTTGTTTAAAAAACAATCGGGAAAAGTACATCTATGAAACTTTGCTTATGTTTAAAGTTTAGGGATATAAACTCACAAATTATGACAATATTATATAATATATTTGCTGTCATTGTTACCTCAATCACTTCTTTCATATAAAATGAATCTCGAAGATACATGTTAGGATGACACATACTATATTTCAAAATTTAATATTACCTTAATCAGCTTATATTTTAATAATACTATAAATAAAGATAAACACAAAAGTCTCATATCTGTATATTTCCTGTTTGGTTTTATAAGAAAATATAAATCTGTTTTTTATAATGCAATCAGCAGTTTTGTTTATAATTTTTCTTTTATTAGTTAAAGTAATTAAAGATTTTAAAAGGTTTACTTGTGTAGTAAAATGCGGTATTGATATTTATTATTTACTTGGTTATTGGTTAAATTTAGCTGATCATCAGAAAATAATGAACGGTTATATTTGAATTTTTGTGTGTAATCATCAAATATGACATAAATATTTCAAGTTTTCTGCTATAATATTGAATGGAGCGGTTGGAAATGCCATTGTAACAAGTTTTAATATGTTAAGTCTATCTTAATATGTTGTTATACAAGTCAGAGGTATGAAACGTAGATGTACATGCATAGTCTGTATGTGAAAATTTCCAAAATTGTAACTAATTTTGCAGACAAAATAAAAATTATCTTTTCAGTTTAACATATGCAACAATCACATGCTTATTTTGTCATATTTGGAACCTATTTGCAATTAATTACATATTTAAACATTTTTATTTTATAAGTTACCTAACAGTCTTATGCACTTCAAAAGTTTGTGATATATTTTTTGTCATTTATCATTTTGTTTTGGTGGTTCTGTAAACAGATACGATTTTATTTACAGTTAGATATTATTTTATATTACTCTGTATGTTATAGTTTTCATAAAAAGCTTTTTATTTTAATTTTTAATTTGATTCTTATGTCTCCATTCTCAAAGTTATACTTTGCATTTTTTGTGCTTGGTATCGCAATTTCATCATTTATTTTCAAAATGACATTTTTTGAAAACAAGTAGCAGTTATACAGGAAAGTCATAAGTAGTTTATGTTTCTCCGGGATTTACTTAAATTTATAATTTCTTATTACAAAGTTAAATTTAATTGTAAGTTAAAATTGTATTTTATACTTATTCTGCACACTTATAATAATGTAACATTTCCAATATGTTTCAGAAATTTTAGCTCCCAGTTATTTGTAATTTCATTTTGTTTACTAGTAAGGTTTTTTATACAACATAAATAGCTTGGGTGGTATAAATTCACTCTACATGGAACAAAACTGAAACCTGAAGAACCCTTTTAGTTTCGAGTTTTATTCCGCATCTAGCTGCATTTATACATTTTAAACATACGTGAATGAAATATCCTTCCATATGTGATGGAAAATCTTGTGGACATGTGCCTATAAACACTTTATTTAAAAAAAAAAAAATGATTTTTATATTTGGTAGGATTATTTACAACATATTATATGTTAAATATTGATAGTTTTCTAATTTCTTAACTGAACAGGTCGGAACTCTGTCACCTTCTAATCCTGACCTCAATTACTAGATTCCCAAGTTCTAATGAAATACAGGTAAGCTAATGTATACAATTTTTTTCTTTTTCTATAGGGAACCTTTCTGTTGAAAGGTCCACTATACTGCTTTTTTCTGTTAAGAAAATACACTGTTGCAAAAAAGATTCACCTACAGTCGTTAATAAAACAACATGCATGCCAAGTTTAAGTTTTGCAAATGATCAAACTGTCAGTGCCAATGATATTATAGGGCTCATTAAAAGGACGCAAAGTGCAGCATTTTAAACGACCAGTGTTCTCACTCACAGGCAAATGAAACTTTATTTCCTGCTTTGATACTGCAAATTGTGTACAAAGATGCTATTGAGACATACTCTATGGCTCTAGAAACAGTTGTTAGGTTTTGAGAGAAATCGCATCATAGGCCTAAGGAAAACTGTTTTAACTAACAGACGTATTAGTCACAAAACTATAACTGGCATTTCGGTAAACTGATAAATTAAAAATCATCAGCAACAATTTTAATTTAGCTGTTTAACCCTTTGCGGACGGTAGGCGCATCCATGCGTCAACTGTGAAACTGTATTCAAGGACGACAGTCATGCATTCACGTCCAGGAGAAATTTACCCTAAAGGGCGACTGATACCAATGTGCGCTTTCATGTGGAAAATATTCGTTTGAATTTATTTGAATTCTAGATGGTGCTAAATATCCATTCTAACATTTACAACATATTTTGCAAATATTTAACCTTGGTATAGGGGGTCCCTATGAATCAGCAATTCATCTAAAGCGGTAAAATATGGTTTTTGTAATATAAACAAACAAATCATTTCTGCCAAACTCTTACTATGCTGTAATTGAGTATATGTTCTCGTTTCGATTTTAGTTTAATGATTGCATTGGTGAATTATTAGAATGTAAGAGAGTATTTTCTTTCAAGTTTGGGTTTTAGTGAAATGTTCGGTAGTGAATTTATTAGGTTATTTCAGATGGCTATGTCAAGACATTTTCATGTATAGAAGAATGTACTAGCATGGTAATCGAACAGAATAGTCATAGAAGTAATGCAGATAGTGAAGATTCGTGGATATTTGGTATTTCTGATGAGTACACAGACAGTTTTTATAAATGCAAATTTTGCAATGTTTGTCTGTGTGTGAATCCATGTTTGAAATACATTATGCGTAAAAGGCGTATTAATTAGTAACAAAGCTATTTTCTTCCTAAAAATTGTACATAATCTCTATTAGCTGTGTAAAGTATTAAGTACAATCATTTTAATATTTTTCCTGCGTAACAAGTAACAATTTTAATCAAGTTAATTAATCATTTTTAATCATATGAAATTTTAATATTTAAATAAAAGATAATTTGCGTGTAACATATGCATCTAATGGAAAATAAGTATTTCTTTTATTCCTGAAAAAAGTAGAATGCTGTAGCGGATGACTTTTTTTTTTTTAGTTAGGCTAAGTGCAAAAACTATGCCGTCCTTTGGAACAGTTTGGAAGTGAAATGCTCCATCCTTTGGGCCACATCAGTTCTGAAAAGCCGCCATCCGCAAAGGGTTAAAAGTAATATAGTGGTGCTAGGGTTAGAAATTGGGAGCCGGGTATCAATAGTACCTAATTATTTTTACTCAGGTACCAAAATGTTCTACTTGAATGCAATTTTGAAGTTACTTATTATGCACCCAATAAAATAAATTACTTTTTATTAGCAGCACTCACTGCGCAGACACATGTAATCCATGACGTGCATTGGTTAGGTTGTTAGAAAGAAGATATGTCAGAATTTCCGCTGTACATATATGCATACTGAACATATGCAAGTACATATGCTTACTGATACATGGGGGAAAAAGCAGAAAAGTTAGACAGAGAAAATGATGATTGGGTTTAAAATCTTGATTGTCAAAATAAAATTTGTAGATCCAAAATACTCATTTCAACCTAGAGTGGAGCTTGCTAGCTCGGATGTTGTAGCAAACTATTGGTTATTGCGAATTTTTTTTTCTGTCACCTTGAATCTTCTATACTTTTATAATGTTAAACAAAACATATTGCTTATAGCGAACAATTAAATGCATGTATGTTGGATATTGTGAAGTTTTTAGTTTGGGAAAGGTAAAAAATGTGTTTGTTTTTTTCAGATTACTTTAAGTAAAAGCAAAATCTCAGGAGCAACAATAAGTTTGGTGACAAAGATTCATCCCGAGAGACATTAAGCCCAAACATGTAAAGATTGCCTGTGGATGTTTAAATTATAACAGACGTGATGCTCATCTGAAAACAGTAGAGAACCAACAATCCATTTCTGATTCTGCTTATGAAGATACTTCAATGTAAAATAGGTTACAAGAAAAAGGAGTTTCGCTAGGTCTTATTTTTGACGATTATGCTGCAAGTGATGATTGTGTTGAAATAGAATCATAAAAGGTCAGTATTGCTAGCTACAGTTGCAGAAAATATGTTTAATGAATTAAAAAATAAATTGATTTAAAAAGAGATAGGTCAACCTTACTATATTCTATATTGATTTTTTGTTTTACAATACACAGTCGGATAAGTCATTCTTATAATATTGCTTATCACCTAATCTTTTTATCATTTATTACAGTCTTTGAATTGATTGACAGCCATTTGGGCTATTCTGACTTGACTATGAGAATGTATTGGGAGTAGTGTAAAAATGTTTATCTATGAGTGTAATTAAGGAAATTAATTGTTTTGTATATTATGTCATATAAATTTTTGTCTAGCTAAGAAACCTTAGCTTTATAACATCAATGTTCTGGTGGTAATACAGTTGGCCCCACTTATGTAGGTATTGAATAATAGCATAATTATGTGCAAAGAATATTGCAAAATAAAAAGAAATCCCATTGTAGTAGTAATACTAAATATGCTGCTTTATTGCTAGGCAGCCCTTCATTAATTGTATAAAAAGTGACTCTGTCTTCGCTAATTCCTGATACTGAATCCTATTTGCCTCAATTTATCAAATGAACTGTGAGGAGTTATGATTTTAGTCTGCAATTTACTGCATATGTAAATTTTTAGATTTCATAGTATGCAATTAAAATTAATTAACAGTAAGTGATTGATTGCAGTGATGGGGAAATTCCTGTATATTGTCAAAACAAATCTATTCCCAATAACAAAAGCTATAGTAAAAATTGGAATCCTTATCTATCTATATTAAATGTAAAATAAATGCTTAACTGTTATTTGTCGTAACTTTGAGAGAAGTGGGGGCGAGTATAATCTATTTTATGCCTTGCAAAAAATTTTTAAAATGTAATACTAAAACTTACAAATGTTGTTTACTTATAGGTACACCATGAGTGATATAAATAAATTAATATATAGTATTATGTAATATTTCTAATATTATAGTAACTTTTAATTTGTAAAAGAAAATATTTCTTTACATGAGCATTTAAATGCCTGTGGTATATGTTAAGTATTTTTGTTGTTTTTACTTAATTCACATTTTTTCTGGAAAAAAAAATAGAGAGAGAGGGGGGGGGGGGGTTATATTATTTTACAGTAAGAAGTTATCGTAATTTACTTCATCGCATATTCTAAAAGAGTGTATGTGTTTAAGCAGAGCGGACTCAGACCGTCATCCTGAAGTTTTTCATACTGATGGTGTACTCCGTATAAATAACATCTACAAAAGCTACTAGCTTGTTTATAGTTCAACTTCTGGAATTTATCTGTCAAATTGTAATATAAATTCCATGGGCATCATTTTGCTTTGGGCGAATGTCAGGTTTGGAAACTGGCATCAACACATTTACTTGTTTATTTTTGTACACGGAATCACAACATGTGAAAAAGAGAATATAGTGAAATAAATTAAAGATATAGAATGTCAATATAACTTTAATTTATAGCTGATTTAAGTCAAATACGTTTTGAATCAAAGATAGAGTTGTGATATCATTGTGTTTTAAATTGGAATTGTCATTTAAAATGAACTCGCCTTTCATTGGGTATCCCTATTGGAATGAACTCAAATGTAGAATCCCTATACTGTTTTTTGAAGTGTGGAACATAATCGTTACGCTTACTTGTATATACACTTATCGTTATTACCTGTATCGTTACCTGTATGTAAATTGTATGGACATAATTTTGCTTTGAGGGAAATTATGAAGACGTCGTTGAAACCTACATTATTTCTTTAATTTATATTTATAATGCAAATATTTTTGGAAAACCAATTATGCTAAGTACTTTTCTGATTTTATCTAATATATGTGATTATTGTTTTTCTAGATATATTGCCACGAAGACAATGGATAAACGGAATATTCATGTACCGCTGAAAATTGGAAATTTTGTAGAACTATAATAATATAAATTAAATTGTGTATATTAGATTTTTATTTATTCTATAATAAAAAAAATGTTTTTATGTATGTATGTCTTAATGTATCATACCAAAAATCGGTCCATCTTATAAAGTAAGTATAAAATAATTTAAATAAATTCCTTAAAATGTGGGACATTTTGCATGTCTCTCTAGGGCAGTGTTTCATAAATTGTGATCCATAACTTATACAGATGAACTGTGAATAAATCAAATTATTAGAAATCTCTATAGTATATCACTTGAATTTTGCATATTTGTTTTCAGATTACCAGATTATATCACTAATGAAATATCACGGTAGTGGAAGTGATATTAATTTGACCAATAAATAACATTCTTTTATGATCTAAATTACTTTTACATTTATTGAAATACGCAGAATGTGATTGAGTTTTTTTTATTTGTAAATGACAAACTTTTATTTTCAACTGTAAAAATATTTTACCACTAAAGGAAATTGATAATAGCTGATAGATGGGTCAGAATTTTTGTGTTATAAAGTGGGAAGATTTCATAATTTTCTCAGTAAATAGTTATTTATTATTCGTGGCAAATGAATTTTTGCCAGTAAATCTTATGGAAAAAGATATATAAATCAATGATTTAGAGAAGTAAATACACTCAATGTCTAGTGAAGTAAATACACTATAGTCAGTGCACACTTTATAAATAAATGAATACCATTGTTTTCATGAGTTATTCGTCAGATATTAAAAAACATTACTTTTCAACATGCAGCTATATTTTAAATATGAATAAATCAAAATAATTTATGGAAAGTATATGAAAGTTTTACTTTCTATGCACATGTTCTTATTTAAAATTGAATGGCATCATTTATGACACTTAAGATATTGATATATTACATTTTTTTTTTAATTTAAAACTGAAAAAAGTCAGAAAATGTAATCCCATGAGAGATTCATTCACGTGACACATATTTGGATCAAAATGGACTAAAATATGAGGAAATAGCAGTATATCTGTATTCCAAGGTTTAACTGAAAAAATATTAGTAGACAGAAGGCGACAAATGTCTTCCCTACTAACAAGAACACATTGACTATTAACACTACAAATAAGTTGATTACTTTTAAATAAATACTAGTTTTTGTCATCAAACAAATGAAATTTGGATGTCATAAATATAAACTATATTGACTACTGGATTTCTTTTATGATAATTCGAATGTTGTAATCTTAAATGATCTATTAAGATGATATTCTTTTCCTAACTGTTTGTTTCTTTTTTTTTTTATTTCCCATGTTAACCTATGGGAAATAGTCTCTAGCTTGCCTGTTATCTACCAATTGTAGATTTAGAAAAGAGAAAGGTTTATGCTTTTCTTAAAAAATCTGCAAAATTAAAGTATTCTCTAGTATGTTTATAAAAGTAATGTACATTCATTTTACAAAAATATTAGAAATACTTCTATTTTAACAATTTTTTAAAAACACATTTCTATTCTCAGAATCTATGTTTAATAAAAACATGGAAAAAGATTTAAAAAAAAATAAAGTAATTAGTGATTTTGGAACTTTAACATGGGGAAAATAAAACAAGCAGCTAGAGGAAAAGCATCCTGAAAAATCCTAAATCCTCCTGTAATGTGCTAGAACACGTCCCATAATATCCCTGAAGAAACCTATAGAAAGCCTAGAACCACTGTCAATCCTCCTAAAAATAGCTCCAAAAGCCTCCAATGATATGCATAAGACATCCCATAAGTCCCGAAAGCCTTCAATGGTATTCCACAAAGCATCCCGAAACCTCCTGTGGTATGCTGCAATACGTCCCACAAGTTCCTGAATATTCCACTAAAAGCCTAAACACATACTGAATAGGATCTCCATAGGCTCCAGTTACATGCCGTAAGACATCCCGTACGTTCCAAAAGCCTCCTGTGGTATGTCACAAGACATCCTACAGGTTCCTAAAGAATCCACTAAAAACCTAAACACATCCTGAAAAGTCATTAAATCATCCTAAAATGGATCTCCAGAGGACGTAAAAAAAAGAGACATTTGTATCTCCTATGGACCTCCTTAAGACGTCTTAGGAAAATGTAGGACTTCCTTAGGAAGTCCTGAAATCCTGCATAGGACTTCCTCTGGACTTATTGTGGACGTACTTGTGTTGTGTGGGCATTCATTATACATTTCTTTTTATAACTAGACGCATACACTTTTCCGGCATTTTGATATTACATCAATAAATAAAATACTGAATAGAACATTGTCTCAAAGCAGAAATAGATATTTATCAAAAATCTATTGTCAATACTAAAAACGACTTGAACACAGTCACAGTCATTCAAACCTGGCTAGAACACAACAAACCCTTAATTAAAGAATATAAATATATATCTTGACATCTAAATCCCTGTTTCAAACATATGTAGCAGCAATATTTACGGCGAACATGACATCATCCACCATAAATCCAAATATAAGTAACGACACAACAAATAACCTTTCCACAGTTATTTATCAACGTTCCTTTGGGGGGGGGGGGGGGTGAGAGAAAATGAGGTTTCTGGTGACATGGGTCTCTTTCAGTGATGGTGTAAGAGGTTTCGAAATGTTGATAATCCTACCACAATGGAATTTTGTTCAGTGCAAGACACACAGTGAGATTTAAAAGTCGGTAAAACAATAATGCTGAGTGGATTTTTTTTTTAAATACTCACTGGTGAACAAAAAAAAAGTAGCTGTTTTTCTAAGAATAGCCATTTTTAGGTATATTTTGATTAAAAAGGTCACCTGTCCTTCAAAATAGTCCCTTTAGTTGCCAGTGGCAGCCATGCATAGGAGGTTGTAGGAAGAGTCTATTTACATGCAGTGTCAACTGAGACGAATGTTTAGCATCCTAGGGTTAATAAAGATTCCTTACTAAAAGCTAAATGTTTCGTTTATTACATTTAACTTTATATTTAGTAATTTCAAGACATTATTTCCATTTATGATATCAAGGGGCCTGCAATTTTTGTTTTAATTACTAAGGTATCCTTGAGTGGAATGTGGAAGACCCAGGCCGTCCGACTCATCCGAGGATTTGAGTAGCTGGTTGGACGACCGGGAAAGGAAGCTAGCAGGTGCCGACTTCCAAGGACAGCGACCGCTCTGGAGGTTTATTAAAAATCCAGTTTTTTAAAGTTTAAGAATAAATTCGTAAGACAGACAGTTTTACAGACAAGAAATACGGACATAACGAAGACAGGTACTGTAAACAGACACAAATATGGACACGAAACATTCAGGAAAACATCAAGGATAATAATAATGAGACATTGCACAACATGATATAGATGATGAAGTAAATACAAAATGACATGGGAGGTTGATAATAAAAGATGAAAGTGTTTTCAATTTAACAGTAGTGTTATCAGTTATCATATTTACAATTTAATATATACAAGTTTGTACAAACAAAACCAGGAAAAGGGGAACAGCAGAGGAATCTTCATTGATCAGGAAAGTTAAAAGCAGTAAAGCCCGACGAACTTGTCAATTTACTTTATTGGAAATGTCTCTTGCAATGAGGACACAGTTCTTAAGATAAAAAATGGATTGACTGTTGCGGCTGACACTGGAAAACCAAGCCGCTTCATTTCCAGGAGCAGGTTTAGAAAGATGAAATTTCTTAGTTAAGGGGCAAGAGAAAACAAAGTGATCTACGTCGCCAAAAGAGTTGCATAAGCAGTTCGAGGATTTTTTATGTTTAAAATAGTATAAATAATCAAGAAAAGGACCATGACCAGTTAAAAAATAGATTAAGTATTTATTATGAATTTGGGTATTTACGTTAACTTTGGGGAGATAATTTAGAATTCTGGCTGGGTCATGAGTCCTAGGGGAGATATATTCATTAAGATACTTTTGCCAGTTTTGAAGTAAGAGATTTTTGCAAAAATTAGTTAAACGAGAATAGGGGAGAGGAACTGAAAAAGGGAAACCGGAGGAGGATGCTTCTTTAGCGTGGAAGTCCGCGACTTCATTTCCCAGAATGTCAGCATGGGCCTTGACCCAAATAAGATTAAAAAGGTGTTTAGAGCGAGAAGCAGAGTTTTTGATAGAGTTAATGTAGTTAGATTTGTTTTTAATTGATTTAAAGACCAGGATTGATGAAAGGCTATCCGAAAAAATATTTATTTTGGAGAAGTTATCAAGTGCCCAGTCAATGGCAAAGTTAATGGCCGCGATTTCTGCCTGAAAAACTGTGTTCCCATTGTCAAGTTTGAATTTAAAAACTTCTTCTAATTTATCATGATTAAATAAACAAGCAGAAAAGCCAACATTATCATCAAGTTTGGAGCCGTCGGTATAAAAATTTAGATGGGAGAAAGAGGAAGGATTAAGGGGTTTAAGGATGACAATGCGGTTTGAGGGGGAAGAATTAGAGAGAGGACGATTAAAGTCGAAAGAAGAGGGGGAGGGAAGGGAAGGATCAGAGAACGAATTGATACGAAGTTTCCAAAAAAGGAATTTTTTGTGAAGAATATCAATTAAAATGTGAACAGGGGGAATACCGGTAATGGAGAAAAGAGAAATGCTCGAGGTTGTTCTAAATCCGGCAGAGATTTTAAGAAGAAATATCCGTTGTAAAGAAATAAGGTTATTGATTTGAGCCCTAGTGAGAGATCCCCCCCAGATGCCTGACCCGAAAGTAATAATTTTTTCAATAACAGACAGGTACCAGATTTTAAGAAAAGATTTGTTGACCCCCCAGTTGCCCCCCGAAAGTTTCCCAAAAGTAGAAGCAAGCCTAAAGCATTTCTCTTTTAGGTAAAATATATGGGCGCTCCATTTTAAATTATCATCGATGATAAGACCAAGGAATTTAAGGCTTCTACTAAGTTTAATGGGAGAGTTTTGGATTTTGATAGAGGGATTAATTTTCCTTTTTGATCTAGTTTTATTAAAAATGATGCAGTTGGACTTTTCCGCGGAGACCTCAAGTTTAAGAGAGGAAAGGGAGTTTGCAATAGAATTTAATATTGAATTGGTCTTGCGACCAAGAGTAATGATGGAGTTTGAATAGGTAACCACTGCGAGATCATCCGCGAAGGCCTGTAAGTAATATTCATCATTGTTAAGGGAAAGAATTTTATTAAAATAAATATTCCATAGTATGGGGGAAATGACGGAGCCCTGAGGGGCACCTTTAGAAATAAATTTTGAAAAAGTAAAATTGTCCTCTATAAAATTAATTGTTCTTGAGCTGAGATATGAATAAATGAAGGATCTGAAAGTAGAGGGGAGATTAATTGAGTCAAAGGTGAGGGGAAGGATGTTCCAATTCACGTTATCGAAAGCTCCACGGATGTCCACAGTGGTTAAGGAAACATGAGAAGAGGATTTAAATTTATCAATGGTACTGACAAGCTGGTACGTGGCGTCTTCGCAACTGAGGAGCTCCCTAAAGCCATATTGCAGAGGGTGAAGTGAATTTCTAGTCTTCAGCCAGAAGTTCAATTTGTTTATAAATATTTTTTCTAATATTTTCCCAAAAGTTGGGAGAAGGCAAATAGGGCGATAGGATGAACATAAAGCGGGATCCTTACCCGGCTTATTGAAGAAGATGATTTTGGCATTTCTAAGGGGAGCAGGGAAATAACAGAATTTGAAGCAGGAATTAATGAGAGAAGATAAAAAGGAGGGGAAATGTTTAAACAGGGTTTTCCATATATTAAAATCTAAAAGGTCTAAACCGGGAGCTTTATTATTTTTTAGGTTGTTGAAGACCAGAAATAACTCTTCCTCAGAAACCGCCCCCAGCCCTTCGGGAGGCAGAACAGTTGCAGGAAAAGAATTAAAAAAGGGGTCATCCTCGAAGCAGTGATCCAAAAAACGAGAGATTTTAGTATTGTAATTAAGGTTAGGCTCGCCTGGAAAGAGAAGTTGAATATTATTAATTTTATTGAGTTTTTGGAATGCAAATTTGAAGTGGCTGCCAAATTTAGAGTAACAATTAGAACAATAATTTTTCCAGGCGTCATTTTTAGATTTATTAATAAGTAATTTATATTTAGCACGGTTAATTTTAAGTTTAAGTTTAACGGCCGAAATAAGGTCGGGGGCAGCAGAATTCTTCTCTAGCGATTTAACTCTCCTGGCAAGAGCAGTGACAAAATTCCTGAATTTAGCCAGGTCTTTAGTCCACCAGCAAAAACTAGGTTTCCTGATGGATTTCTTTTTTTTAATAGAAGAAAAGGCGCAGGATTGAACAGTGTCTAAAAAGGATTTGACAAAGGAATCAAGGCTGTATGTGTCAATTATATCATTAGCTAGAGATTTAAAACGGGTTATATGGGGTTTAATTTTAAAGATGAATTTGCCAAGGCTATACGCGGTTTTTAAGTGAAAGGTATCCTTGAGTATTAAAGTTTGAGAACCACAGCTTTTAGATATTTTAAAGGGTCTGATTGGACAATTGTTCCCACAAATGATTATTTTGAAAAGCAAGTTATGGGTTTCCTTTAGTGGGAGCAAACTAAAGAGCTGCATGCCAAATGTGACATGTAGATCTTGAGCTGCTAACTCTGAAAAAACCCTATATTTTTGAAATGGTTGCTTGCTTTTTACATTTTATTTGCACAGCATTTTGCGTTATAATTCCCTAATTCATTATTGTAATAACAATGGGGTAACAGAACAATACTGATGTCTACTGGAACAGTCCCATAAACATTTACAATTCTTAAATAGAGAGGAATGATATTACAATACCTTAAAAATGTTACTAAACTGGTTCAACATTTCAGTTAAATCAGAAAATCCAAAGTCTGATGGTCTCAAAGCATGGCCATGAACCTGAGCATAAGCATTGCATAAATGTGTCACGTCAACCATTTCTGTTGGCTGAGCCCTTAAGACTGTAACAAGGCGATCAATAAGTATTTTGTGCTGCTCCTCTTCAACTAAAACTAACACTTTGTTATCTCCAGTACCTCTTACCTGTTAAAAGAGAATTGCAATTCATAAGTAAATTATATATATATATATATATATATATATATATACAAAAATAGTTTACAATTTTTTAAATTTAGCCAATTTTGTGTAATTTAGAAAAATGTAAAAATTTGCACATTAAAATTTTAATTCAGTAGATTTATGCAAATTGACTTATGTCTGATAAAATATATAACATAACAAAGGTCTCTCCAGTACTCCCCTCACACACAAGTTCCTGAAATAAAAATTGTGTAAATTTCTAAATAATAATAATAATAATAATAAATAAACATTAATAAAATTAACAACAGTTTAATAAAAAGTTAATAAAAGTATCTTTCTTGTGAATAACAAATTTTAAACAATAAAAACATTGATAAAAATTTAATTTTTAACAAAGGCAATATTATAGTATAACTCAATCAGAAATACTATGGCAGCATTCCTTTTGTTATACTTATCAGAAACCAAATCATATGCAAACTTTTTGGCTTCACATTAGAAATATAGTATAATAAAGCTTCTCTGACAGACCACCTATATTTAGTGACCACCTAAATATAGGTGGAAAATATAATATAC
Source organism: Amaurobius ferox (assembly GCA_951213105.1). Taxonomy (NCBI): domain Eukaryota; kingdom Metazoa; phylum Arthropoda; class Arachnida; order Araneae; family Amaurobiidae; genus Amaurobius; species Amaurobius ferox. Next base: position 12,755,967 of record OX578146.1, read on the forward strand.
CTAAATATACCTCCCTTAATGAAAATTATTTTCCCAGAATGGATTTCCTTCCCCATAGACTCTAAATGTACTTCTATTTAGAGACCACCAGAAACCATTCTCTCTCATGAAGTGACCACATTTTTGGAAACTGAACAGGGGGGGAGAATTTCTTTTCCTGTTTAAAATCAAATTTAAACGTTAAAACCCTTCTTAGTCTCATGAACAATCGGTGAAACTCCCGCAGAAAAAACTCCTTGCTCTTTCATCTTAGGACACTGCAAAGTGGATTAAGTATATACATGCTAACATTTGACTAGGGATCATCAGTAGCATAAGTTAAAGAGCTTAGAGAGAGTTCAAGTATTACATAAGCATATCGGGAGGGGAGATTCAAAATTACCAAAAATGTGCTTAAGTAATACTTGAACACTCCCTTACCATGGACAAGTCGCCGTATGATGTGGTATCTTGTTTGAATGATTTTTAAAAGCAAATATAACAAAAAGAATTGCATATTTCCATAATTCATATTTATAATTGGATATTTACATAATTTATTTGACAAAAGTAGAACTTTCAAATAATCAACATAAAATGGAAAAGCTATCAGCAATGTACGAAATACTAAAATATAGAAAGTCAGTCTTTTTCAGCACAATGAGTATGTAATTGGTTATAACATGCACTCTTGGCATTTCTGAGTTCGACTACACTGAAAGTTTTTCCATAACAACAATCCATATTTATTTTCTCCACCAACATACTTTCCAATGTTGACCTGATGTTTCCAGTTTTGACCTGAATTCTGTTTGATTTTTTTAAACTATACTAAAAATTTGTTCAGTTGGCGCATTACTATGTGGAACAACTAAAACAGGCAACATTAGTTGACAAAGAAGCTTAAACTTGAAAAGTACCATCTGGATACTTAAGATTACCAATCTTACACCAACAATCATCAGCCCTATCACATTCTGTAATATCAGGGATCCGTTTTGAACCCTGTACTCTTCAATCTCATGATTAATGATCTCATTCAAACTATCTCTGGTACTTGCCCAGATGTGCAGGTCTTATTATATGCTGACGACCTTGTAGTCTGGACTATGGGCTCTGATTCTTCAGTGCTTGAGAACAAGATAAATGATGTCTTGGACATCTTACTAAAATGGACTACAGATAATGAATTCTCTGTGAATATTGACAAAACCAATTTTCAGCTTTTTACTTTGAATACTAAACATCACCAAATCAACTTGAAATATAATGACAAATGCCTTCAGAGAACAAACTGTGCAAAATACCTGGGCATTACGTTAGACTCAAAACTCAGCTGGAACCACACACAACAGGTCTCCAAAATAATTGACAGTGTTTCCGGCCGGCTCGCGCTATTGAAGAGAGACTCTGGTGTTAAGTGGGGCGCTACACAAGACATCCTTATCACTACTTTTAATTCTTTTATTCGCCCTGTCTTTGATTATGGTGCTGAGATTTTAATTACTGCTTCAAATAGTGTTTTGGCTAAACTTGATGTAGCTCAAAATAATGTCCTTAGATTCATCACCACAGGTGCTTTTTCTACACCTGTCCTTGCTATGGAACTACCGACCGGTATTGACTGTTTATATGATCAACGGCTTTATGCAGCCATGGCCCTTGGTGAAAGACTACTACGTAAAGATGATTTTTGGACTGAGTATCGCTCAGGAACTCTGAGACTAAAGACTCATCATACCTTCTTATCAGAATTTCAAAAAATCTCCGATTCCATGGATATCCCAAATAGTAGAATCCCATATTCCAGACCATCTGTTTTTTGGGGTACGATGAAATATGCGGCCCCAGCTTTTGACCTTGTCTTTCCTGTGCAGAAGGGAGTATCCACTCAAGCTGAACTAAAGGCTGCAGCTCTGGCCACTATCAGTGAGAGGTATCCTGGCAGCAATTGGATACACATCTATACCGATGGCTCTGGTGTTTTCTCCAAACTTTTCCAACTTAAAGAGCCTTTAAGTTTAAATTCAGATAATTTCGATGGAGAAATATTTGCAATTTTTCTGGCTCTCCAGGGGATTCGGGAGAGGCCTGAAGAGATTTATTCCCTTCATTGATTGCCAGGCTGCAATTCACACTGTATCAAGTCATGCTCCACTGCCCACAACCATTGAATTTAACTGTAAAAACATCATTAATACTCTATTGTCAAAAGGAAAGAATATTGTTCTACAATGGATCCTCCGCCATTGTGGCTTGTGGGGAAATGAAAAAGCAGACAATCTGGCAAAAGAGGCATCTCTTATGGACTCACCTGTGGTGCCTGCTAATTTGAGAAATGTTAAAATTCAAATCAGGCAGAAAATTCGAAGTTTCCGAGCAACTGCCAGAAGAGAGCGGGTTGCGGGAAAATCTTGGGAAGGCCTACTGACATCTTGTCTTCCAAGAAACCTTCCTAGGGCTCTTGGGGTTTCATCTTTCTGATTACTGACTGGACATGACTATCTGCGGGCGCACTTGCACCGTTTTGGACTCGCTGACTCTCCTGACTGTATTCTGTGTGAGGAAAGTGTTGACATGAATAGCGGGCATCTCTGAAGTTGTTCTGCTCTCCAGGATGTCCCTACTACTTCTTACTCTTCAAGACGCTCTCCACCCCTGGAGATACTTCGTATTTATATTGGACTGCAAGACTCTTTATGCTCGAGAGAGCAAATGATGAGGGACGTAATTAAAAAACAAAACAAAAAAACATTCTGTAATATCAGAGGAAAACTTTTCATTTTGATATAATGTAAATTCTAACTGCAATTTATCACAGTCTTCAGGAAAATCAAACAGATCAACAAAGTATTTCACAGAACTGTAAGAAACAGAAGCATGTAGGGAAACATTTGCAACTGAGGCATTCTGATAAAACTCATTATGCAATGGTATTTTTTTAAGCACATAATCACACGCAGTACAAAAAAACTTTCTAACAGATGCAAAAAATTCTTTAATTTTATCTGGCGATAAATTTGAGCAGCTTAAATAACTTCTTGTGCAACTACCAATAATAAGTTCATCATCACTTTTTTGGTTCTTCATCTTTGAGTACTGTATGTTAAAATCTTCCTCACATTTTGACATTGCTGCTGGGGTTACAAAACGAATCAGCAATTCAAAATAAAATTTATGGAGTTCATCCTTCAGGAGGTAAATACAAGGAGATTCTTTTTGCAATGAAGCATTTATTTTTGTAAAAGTTGGGAGAGCATTTTGCAAAAATAAACAATATAATTTGGTACATGGAGAAACGAAAAAGTATTTAATTATTAAGCATTGTTTTGACAAAGAATCAGAATCATCAGTAAAAAATTCCAACAAAGGACTCCACTGTTCAATAACTCTATTTAAAACAGTTTCCAAGGATAACCAACAAGTACTTACATTTTTCAATATTTTGTGATTCTCCTCCCCACACAAGTACTGCAATTTTTTAAGCCTGCTTTGTCTTTTGCTACTTCTGTCCAAGTAATAATATATCTGAGTAACAAAAAACTCAATATCTATTGGCAATATTTTAGTAGCTCTCTGTGCACAAATGTGTAGCAGATGACATGAACAACCAACTATTTTAATTTTTGGCTGCTTTGACTGGATGAAAGAGGCAAATCCCTTAAATTTTCCTATCATAGTATTGGCATTATCACAGCAAAAAGCAACACAGTTTTTCATGGGATTTGAGAGTTCCAAATCAATCATTTTAAAAATTCCTTCCTCAGTATTGTCTTTTGATTCTAAAAGAGATAAAAGAGTTGTTTGAACCTGACCTTTATCAGAATAAAAAAAAACTCATGACCTGGGGGTAGAGTTTCTTGTCTCCCAAATCGTTACTGCCGTCTGTTGCGAGGGAGAACTTATTATTCCTAATTTTATCAATAATTTGGCTTTTTGTCTCCTTTGCTATAACTTGCATAATAGCACTTATCTTGATTCTTCCACTTGAATATTTTGGGGCGATTTCCGAATCGGGAAACATTTTTGAAAAAAGTTTTCCAGAGTGATTAGATACAGAAATTGGTAAATTGTGACCGAGTATTAATTACAGAGAATTAAAACCGAGTAAATAAACACTCTGATTTTATAACATCTAAGTCATTTTGTGTAGCAAAATACGACACCACATTGCGATTACTGGATTCCAATTTATTCAGTTCATTATGTTTTTTGCAGGTCACGTGTTGTTTGCAGTCGTCATGACCGCCATGAGTCACTGAAAAATCTTGTTTGCACACAGTACAAAAAGCAAATCCTTCTTTAAAAGATGCTATAAGGCATGTCCATAAGCTTGAATACTCTTTTTTAAACTTTTGGCAGCTCTTGTGCTTTTTTACAAGAGGGGAATCTTCCTCAACAAGTTTTAAAAATCGATCCATTATGCACAGACCATAAGAGAAATGCAGTAGACTCCAGAACTAAAAAGTACACAGTTCAGAAGTGTTGCCAACTCAACGTACGAAAAACATGCACTGTGGGCAAATGGACCAAAACCGCCATAAAGCATAGCAGAGATAGGAAAACGTGATGTATTAGGAACACTTTGCGCAATCTCGCAATATTGGCCTTGAAGCCCGCCTACGCGTATTTCCTGTGAGCCTCTTTGCAGCACAGGACCAATCTCTACCGGAACTGAGCCAAGCACTTTATTTTTTCTCGCAAAAGCATGCTTTGCTTTCATTCAATATACACGTGTTCGAGTACGCTGGTTCCAACGTCTAAATAAAGATCACACACATACAAAAAAGATAAAAATTATTTTTTTTCTCCTTGGTTTTTGTGCTTATACAAGCAAAAGACAATTCATAAAATCTGTAGGATTTACAGTAGTTTTCGTAGCTCCGTAGTTCAATAGGGAAATCCGTAGGAACTACGGACAATCCATAGCAGTTGGCATGTATGTAAGTAAATAAATGGAAACTTCATTAGCTGTTGAAGATGAATAAAATTATATATTTTCTGAACTTACAATTTGTTTAGGAAAAAAATTGTAACATCAAAACAAGTAACTGTAACATCAAAATTAATAATTTTAAGAATAATGCACCTCTGAAAATCAACACAACAGGTTCATCTGCTCCAGATCTTTGCTACGTGAATTTAAATAAAAGTTACTAAATCCTTAATTTAATTGTAAGAAATTAGTAAATAAAGTGATAACGAAAACAATTGCAGTTTTTCAGAGCTAAGAAACCAGAATTCATGATGACAAATTTTGAAGACATAAAAAGTCATTCATTGCACAGTTTTAATATAAGCAATACAGAAATGCATTTCAGTAGCATTTTTACAACTTTTAAAAATTTGTATAAAAAATTATTGATTATCAAAAATCCAGATTCTAGAGACTTTTCAAATTAAAAATTTATTACATCATTTGAAACTTTTGAGCTACTCTCCAGATAGCTGTATTTAAAAAAAAAAAATGTGATCTTCTGAGTTAAGTAGGGGCTTCGGAATAGAAGGCACATACGAATATATATGATTGGCTTTTAATGGTATAGATATCTAAGCGACACTTGCAAATGCTGCTGAGACTTTAACCTCCAGCAGAATCAAAATAACTCAATTAGTAGCGAAATGGGCTAAAGTTAGCTGAAGTAAACATTACTCTCAGGTAATTGACACAATAAATATGCATATACAGGTGACATGTACAAATGGTGCTGAGACTATATCTACCACAATTAAAATCATTCAATTAGAAATTGAGATGTAAAATTAAAGGGGTCCAGTAAAACGAAAACATATGCCCAGGGGGTTGACATAAAAATATGTATCCAGGTATGACTATAGATAGTAAAAAGTTCATTTCCTGCCTCTGCCCAAACTGTTGCAGTGTTCATGCAGAGCATGATTACATTAAATATGTGGGAACAAAGTCCTTCAAAGAGGTTGGTGGTAGGAGAAAGAGGGTACAGTCCCTGTGGATGCTTCCCTTACTGAGTTCCGTTCTAAACTGGGTGGCTCTTTCTGGCCATCCAAACAGATACCTTACACCTTCGGGTAGGTTGGAAGGTCTGGGTCAAAGAAGCTACTTTTTGGATCAATGGCTGCATTAAAAGAAAGAAAAAGCCACAATTATTTGTCCCAAGTAGGGACTTTGTAATAAAGAGCACATACAAACATACGCGATTGTCTAATGTTTACTTCTACTTTTATCACAATCATCTGAATGGAAATATATGTATAATTTTTTTTAAGATTTTGTAACCAACTTTTTTTTTTTAAATATTAATATAGCTTCTTTATAAGTTTCTTCTTTCAAATAGGCAATAGTTTAGGGATTCTGATGGATGCATTTAGCTTATCTTTGCTAATATAAACTATTTCGACACCATAACACTCATAACGCAGTTCGAATTATTAATTTTCTCAATATGCTATATACATGGCAATCATTGTTCCAGTAATATGCAATGTTTTTCATAAGTAATGCTATGAAAAACAAATCTTAAAATTCTAATTATGAGAATTACTAACATTCTATTTAGTTCTAGTTTATCACAATGTATCCACTCAAAATTTTTTACCAGTTCATGCATTTATTATTAGAGTTATGTCCATACCTCACAAACATACATGCACACAGATGTACATTTTTTAAAAGTGTTTGATATAGGTTCAAGAGATTTCAAAACATGCTCTGCTAAAATATTGAATTCGAAAATTTTCAGTAAAATAATACTTTCACTAGCAACAATAGCAAAATTAATAAAATTTAATATAAAACTGAACTCCTAGGCTACTGATCATTTTCAGCCATATGTTTGTTTTTATAATAATTAAGAAAAAATTAGAATAGAATATTGACTCCAAGTTAGCACAACAGTCCAAAATTTTGGTATCTGAATCAAAGCTTAAACATGTAATATCTTCAAAATTCAAAATATATTAAGTATGATGCATTTTTCAATACTGTGCCTGAGGTAAATGACTCTGTTGTTTCAATGATTGCCATGACTGTTCCCACTGGTGAAGGAAGCAAAATGTATTTACCTCAAGAACATGAGGAATAGCTTCAAACAATTCAATGAGTTTAGTAAAACCATAATCAGCTACACGGCACTGCTTCATAAAGAGATGGTGGTAAGATGGTATGAAATAGTTGAATTCCATCGAGCAATCATTTCGACCCTTCAATAACTTCACAACTTCATCTGCAAACTGCTTTGTGCGTTCGATTTCTTCTAGAGTTTGTTCTGCTGGCAAAAATAGAAAATTATAGCTATATGTAGTAATTTTTAATGACAGTATAAAATCACAATCTTTTTAAATGCAGATGTTTCTAAATAATTTATTTTGGCTTAAAGTTGTAAAAATGCAAACTTAAAGATTACATACACCTAAAACAAAAGAAAATTACTGATTTAAGTTATTTTTTGAACACTTATTAAGTGGGGGGGGGGCTAAGGGTGTGTTTCTATTGGCAAATACAATAATGAAGAAATTATTTTATAATGTTCTTAAAGATTTAATTTATATTTTGAAGTATGGAACACAAAATAATGAAACAGAAGCAACATTTAAAAAGATAGGGAAAACGAGTACAAGTCTTAGTAGTAATAAAATATTATAAAAACTATTTTAAGCTACATGGTTTTAATAAAATGCACTAAAAAGTAACGCCCATAAAAAAAAATTGTATTTGAACATTAACAGAATTTTAAGGAACAATAGAAGTGATAACATATAAATGTATAAAAATGATTACATTCAATAAATTTAAATTTTTCTTTGAAAATTTTGATTTAACAATCTGCCATTCTCATATATGCGATTTATATGTTATCACATCTATTGTTCCTTAAAATTCAGTTAATGTCCAAATACAATATTTTTATAGTCACCCCACAGTTTTATTTTTTGATGCATATGAACAATAATGTTGCAATAGCTAAAATTACATTTTACTTTTTAATGTATTTCATTAAAACTGTGTCACTTAAAAAGGTTTTCTATAATATTTTACTTTATACTTTTGAGTCTTGAAATCAATTTTTCACCAGATATCCAACCAAACCTTTTCTTAATCTTTTATTGAATTCGCCATGACTAGTTTAGCATAATTAGCTTACAATAAGTTAGTTCTTCCATTAAAATTGTACAGGTGACAGAATTTGTAGCTTGGTTACTTTATAGTATGCCAAATTTTAACAAGTCAAACCCATGGCAGAATTGTCTTTGCAAATATCACTTAAAAAAATGTTTTTATTTCTTTGAAGAATTTTTTTATTAATATATTAACACAGTACTTTTAAAATATTTTACTTTAAATTTATTTGATTCATAATACAATACTGTCATATATACTTAGTGTTTCTCTCAGGATCAAATTTGGGCATGGTAATATGTTAACAAAATGGCAACCTATTCCTAAAAAGGGCACTTACGTATCAAACAAACATGCCCCCTTTTTAATTTTAAAAATTATCTCAATTTGGAATGATCACACAATATTTTATTTAAACGTAGCAGAATTGTAATTTTTATTAGAGGTCATAAGCTGCAGGCAAGTGCACATTACTGTCTAAACAATTTATGATAAAATTATTTTAATTACCAAAGCTTTACAACTGATTAAATCTCTCCTCATACACACACTGAGAAATCTTACAGATGCTACTGGTCATGTGAGTACATACAAGAAAAGATTATCAAGGAAGTAAGATGGAACACAACATAATGATAATATTTACACTTTATTGCCATAAGCAAAACTATGGTGGAGAATATAAGGGCCTGTATCCATCCTAATTAATCTAAACTAACAAATTTTTAATTTAATACTTTTTATTTTTTATATGAAAATATTAAAAGTAAATGTTTTTAAACATTTTAATGGAAAGCTACGTAGGATAGAGAGCTGGCCCACCCTAATAAATTTAACGTGTTTGTACATATTGCTTACTTTTGTCACATTTTAAAAATCTAGCAAGTATTATTGTTCAAAATCAAATGTTATTTTGTACATCAATACTTCACTTGTGTATAATTATTATATAATTGATGTGATGAGCATATATTAAGGAAACTTGTAGTTCAGGGTAAAACATCTAGGTTTCACTTCTCCTCCAGTAAATCATCCTTTTTCAAACTGAAAAAAAGTTGCAGCTTGAAATAAGATAACTATGGAATAGTACAACTTAGAAGCTTATTGTTTACAATAAAGGCAGCAGTGATCTAAGGATCATTTTATGACTAAAAGCATAGTAGTAGTCATGAGATATCAATGCTGACATGGCTCTCTTCAATGAAGAGCTTGTGAAATATGGGCCCATTTTACAAAATATAAAATTATTAAGGTATTAGCACCATACTAGGGAGCCTATAATTAAAATTTTATTTCATTAACTTTTAGGGTCTTTTCCTTTTCTTTTTTGAAAGAAAATAGTATGAAATTGGCAGCAAGTAGGATTCTAAAATGCTCTCCAACCTTAAAAATCTTTAAAAATTAGAATGGATGGGAAAGGATGCTTCACTAGTATCATTGCAAAGAATGTGATCTGTATGCAAAAAAAAAAATGTACTAAACTAAAATATTTATTAATAATAAAACACACTATGAAGAAATGGGATACAAAACATGGATGTAAATGAATGCTTTAGAATTCATAGAAATTGTGTCTAAATCGCTTTGCGATTATTTTTATCCATATTGTTGGAAATATTGCCAAAGTAATATATTTTTTTATTACAGTGATTTCTGAATTGGTAATAACATCAAACATAATATCGAGAAAGAAAGAGCAATTTACGCAAGTTATTATCATTTGTTGAATTGCAACAAGCAAATTATATGTGCAAAAGAGGAAATTTTTAATATGTAACACTGCAAGAAAAGAGGTCTTACAATAATCATTGTTGTAAAATAATTAAAGAAGAGTCCAATATCCAGCTTTGCGCATGTGCACATTTTTAACATGTGACAATGTAAAAAGGGGTAGGTATTTGGGGGGTGTTTGATGGAATCAATTGGACATGAATGAATCAATGGAACAAACCTGGTGGAATCAATTGGACAATTAATCAATCAATGGAACAAATCTGGTGGAATCAATTGGACAATGAATCAATCAATCAATGGAACAAACCTAAAATTCATTTGTTTGATCATTTTTTCTCAACACGCTAATATTAAGTTTTATGAGCCAGAACTATTGCGAACATGGAGAATGGCTTATTTTTCTAACTAACAGCTTAATTTTGTAGTTATATATAATGAAAGCCAAAATGATTGTACTGATATAGTTTCTTATAATGCATGTAGAAGAGCATGGAGACCCAATGAAACTTTTAAAGCTATTAAATGAGAAATGAAGTTGGACTTTGACAGGCCAAAGAATATATTAAAATAAGTCTCAACCAAAGAAGAAATCAAAAACTTATAGCCAATTGTTATTTTAAGAAAATTATTAAAATTTTCACAGATGCCTAGCATACAAATACTGTGATTGGGTACAGCTAGTTCCAATATAATTGACAAATGTTATGTAAATTCTTATGAATAAAAATTTACGCAGTATCAGGCATTTTCTGCCGAAAATCAAATTTTTGAAGCAGTATGCATTAACTGGGCATTAAAATGGTACATCAAGCAAAGAATTTTTCATCGCAGTGAACCAGAATGTCTAGCAGATTGAAGAATTTTACACTAATGATACCAACTGAAAATTAGTATAGTATGGTACAATTTATGTCAAATATTAAACTTTTGATCCAATATGTATCTAAGTAAAAATGGCATAAGGGTCATTCCATGTGAAAACACCCACTTTAAGAAAAACTTGTTGCTCCATAGTCACAGATTTTTTTTAAATTTTTACCATGGATACACATGGTAATAAAAACCCCAAATCTGAATTTATAATGTATATATCGCAATAATTGCCGAGATACAGGCATTTGAAAAATGGTCATTTTTGCCGAATGGCAGCCATCTTGGATTTTGCACCAATGTTTATAAATGTAATAGCTTGAGAACTAATGGTTCAAATTAAATAATTCTGGTACTAATTTGAAGCTATTAATATCAGGAATATAAGTGCTATATCAAAAAATAAAAATATATATATTTTAATATCGTTATTATATGAAAATTGCAAAAATCACCTTCGGATTGATAGTCAAGTTTAATGGGCTATAAAAAAAATGGCCCCTAATATTTTTTTCTCAAACTTGGTACAAATATTAACTAACATATGCGCTTTAAGTACAAAAAAAATTAAAAAAGGTAATATTTCTTATTACAGAGAAAAATAGCTATAAACATAGCTATATACATTTTACATGCGATGCTTTAATCATTTAAAAATATATATATTTTAAAAATAAATAATGAGCAAAAATAAAACATAGGAAATTTTCTACACACTAACTAGTATGTGTGCTTAAAGCACACAAAAAAAATAGGATGGTAATATTTAATTTAATGACTAAAGAAATACTGTTATATGTATAGGAAATCAATGTAAAATTTCTGGGGTGCTGAAACATTCTAATAAAAATCTTCCTAAAAACCATACAGTTATCCATTTTATATTTTATTTTCTTATTTCAAATTATGAAAAGGTATTTTCTATATTCAGTAGAGCTTAAGATACCCAGTTTTTCCTAGTGGCCACTGGCTCCTAAACCAATTTCATCTAATAGCAAGTATCATAATCTTTGGCACACAGCTAGAGGTCTTGGCCATATATATAATGAACTTGGGCCATAAGAATACATAAACATAACATATACAAACAAAACACACACTAATTTCTAATTCATTGGGATGCATTGGTACTTTAGGAGATGGACAGTTATCACACCAGCTCACCATACTTTTCAGATTCAGTGCAATAAACTTGTTTCTTTTAACAATGATGTAATATATTCACTGATATGGATGGCATGGAGCATGAGTTTAATATTTTGTGGTATATACAAACACATACCGAATGAATAACTTTGTTTCCAACAGTTACATATTCTGTTGGATGTAGTGTGCAAAATTTACATAGTATTTTTAATTCATTATTTTTCTTTAAATGCAGCATATAATTCTTTTAAATTATGCAAAAGTAATCTCTTTTGTTTTAATATTTTCCCATTTTCACTTGGTATAGATATGCAATATTTTCTTCCTGGACACATACAACTGTTATAATAAAAACTAGTAACTTTTTTATAGTATCAAATTTAATTTAACACTTATATCTCACTAGGCATTGATAACATCCCTTCTGTTTCATTTAATTTTTCTTGTTTTTTTTAAACTAAATTCTCTGTAGCAATATAACATGCCTTTGTTTGTTGGACTATCCATGAATTTTGGACTAATTTTAAAATCTGCACGTTTTCTTTAAATGATGCATCTAAAGAAAACTTATTCAATAATTTTCCATCATAAACGTGCAATTTTGGCAAATAATGTCTTTAATTTTGTAGCTTATTAATACTTTCAATACCTAATACTGTAGCAGTTTTAGTAGCAACGTGGCTACTTAATTTCTTAACTTGCACATAACTAAGTTTCCTCTTAGAGCTAAATCTATTGAACTTTATTAGTGATAAATCCAAAAGTTCACAGTTTTTATTCAATTGTTCCATTACTACTGTGACTTCACTATAATCTGCATCATTGGTCACTTCCATGTCAGCAGTAGAAACCTCTGACTCACTAATTGATGAATGCGAGGAAGAATAACAAGACATGCAGAATTTTTTCCCCCCTGGAATGAGTAATTCTTGATTTATCATTGACAGTCTGAGAGAAATTGGTTTTAGGGACTTAGTTCTGATTTTGGTGGTTTATTAAATAGATCACAAGTTTTCTGTCTTAAACTGTACCATTTCAGATATTCATCCTTGTGAACCTTGCATATACTACCACTCAGAACACAAGTACAGGAATAAACAGGAAGGCTTAATGACACATTGATTTTCTTGCATACAAAACATTCAATTTTTATAGCATAAGACAAGAACTAATCATGGAACATAAATAAAAGAAATAATCATTGAAGCACAATTCACTGATTTATTTGTTGAACATACTCAGCTCTGAACACTTGAGCAAAAATGAGTTCTGAAAGGAATAAGTCACCCAGAAATGTAATATTGTATCTTACTTTAAATTCAACCTAAGAGAAAACAGATGATGCAGTACAAGTAATCATTTCAGGAACTGGCAACTGGTATATGTTAATTGCTATTACTTATATAACAGAACTATGAGTATTAGAGTTGAAAATTTTGAGGCTATAGGCAGCTGATGTCTTATGTACACAAAGACCAGAAGCAGGTGTTTTTAAATGTTCCGGAAACAATATTGGTGCTGTAGGATAATTTTCTTCTCCAATACCTTGTTTGTTTATGTTTAGTTTGCTGCTCCTGTTTCAACTGGATAGGGGATATTGCCTAGTGTTTCCTTTGGAGTTGGCAGAAGGATAAAGATATGTTTTGGTGATCAACATGCTGTAGTTCTGTTTAATTTTTTTTATTTTAATGCTTTTTATGAAACTGAGTGTTTTATATTATCTAATTATAAATTATTTTTTGTGGAATTAACTATATGTATGCTATAAAGCTTCAGCATTAAGTGATAGCTGTCATTTATAACCAATATGCCAAAGATTATTGTACTTGCTGCCTCTAAGGTGAAATTGGTTTAGAAGCCAGTGGCCACTAGGGAAAAATGTGCACCTTTAGCTCTACTGAATATAGAAAATATCTTCTTAAAATTTGAAATAAGAAAATAAAATACAGGAGAGATAACTGTGTGGTTTCTAGGAAGATTTTTATTAGAATTTTTCAGCACTAAAGAAATATTACTTTTTTCCCATACATATAACAGTATTTTTTTAGTCATTATTTAAATTAAATATTACCATTCTATTTTTTTTACTTAAAGCACACATACTAGTTAGTGTGTAAAAAATGCCTATGTTTTATTTTTGCTCATTATTTGTTTTTAAAAAATATATTTTTTTAAATGATTAAAGCACTGCATGTCAAATGTTAACTAAATGTATATATGTTTTAAAGCTATTTTTCTCTGCAATAAGAAATATTACCTTTCTAATTTTTCTTTTACTTAAAGCCCACATATTAGTTAGTATTTGTACCAAGTTTCAGAAAAAAATAGTAGGGGCCATTTTTTTAATAGCCCATTTAAGTTGTCCATCAATCCGAAGGTGATTTTTGCAATTTTCATGTAATTACGATATTAAAATATATCTTTTTAATTGTTTTGATATGGCACTTATATTCCTGATATAAATAGCCTTAAATTGGTACCAGAATTACTTAATTTGAGCCATTAGTTCTCACGCTATTACATTTTTAAACATTAGTGCAAAATCCAAGATGGCTGCCATTTTGCAAAAATGACCATTTTTCAAATGCCTGTATCTGGGTCATTATTGGGATATATACATTACAAATTCAGATTTGGGGGTTTTATTACCATGTGTATCCATGGTAAAAATTTAAAAAAAATCTGTGACTATAGAGCAACACTCATCGGGTGTCCCCATATGGAATGACCCATAATTATGTGTTTTGCTAAGAAGTTTCCATGCGACATGTCAGAATTTTCAGTAGATTTAAACGAGTTTTATGCCAATTGAAAAGTGGTGCAATTTATGCTAAAGATTACACTTCTGTAGTGGTATGTATTAGTTACTACATGAAAAATAATCTAACCTTGCATCTTAAGAATTTTTCATGTAAAAATCAATTTTTATATGGTGAGCTTAGGTGAGGATCGGAATTTTATCCTTTCTAACCAAAGAGAGATTTTAGAGACTAACTTAAGATACTTTAAACAATTAGCAAGAAATTCTGTGTTTCCATCAAGCAAAAAAATTTGTGCTATGATCTAGTAAAAAATGGAATGGCATTCCACAACAGTTCTGGATGAAACTGTTGAGGAAGGTTTTAGGAAAAACTATACAGCTTAAAAAAGTTTCAGAAAAAGATGCTCCACTAGGGAAATGTTCAATAAAAACCATAGAAAGCAGATCTACATCACATTTTCATCCCAAAAAAGTGAAGGCATGCAGGGTGCTGCATCCTTGTAAAAATGCCTAGGGGTAACACTAATGCTACACTTTATTTTAAA
The DNA here is from genome assembly GCA_951213105.1 of Amaurobius ferox. Lineage (NCBI taxonomy): Eukaryota > Metazoa > Arthropoda > Arachnida > Araneae > Amaurobiidae > Amaurobius > Amaurobius ferox. The sequence continues at coordinate 12,771,097 of OX578146.1, forward strand.
CAAGCAAAATAAATTTTCTCAAGTTAAAATTGACAGCTTAATTGTAAAAAGGTGTAAATCTCTTTACCTTTTCTGTCTCATGTGGTACAGCTTTATATATTCTTCCCTTCTACTGCAAGGTCACTTGCTATATGAGCTACAACATAGTAGTCAGCAACCCAGGCCATCTGATTTGCATCTAAGTATGCTAAATGAGACATTCAGATGTTTCAAGAATGCTCTTTACAGCCTAAGTTCAATTAAGTACTTCAGCTGAATATTATTTTTTTAATTTAAAACTGAATTTATTAAATGTGCATGACTCAATACTTATACTATAATTCATAATTTGAGTATGCTGTCTGCTTAACTCATTTATCCCCGAAGAGTTGCAAAATTTGTTAAGCAAGACTTGCATCTCAGTTGAGCAAGTAATTGCTATTCTAAGAAATAAAGGACGTAAATCTCACAAATATGGCTTAGTTGCAAAACCTAAATTTGAAATATTTACCTCGTTTTGGAATGGAAATGATTTTTTCACTCCCAGAAACAGAAGTCTGCAATAAAAAATGAGCAGTGAATATTTTAAATTATGCCAAAAAGCATTCAAATACAGACAGACCCTGATTTAGTAAATCAGTAGGGACAGTAAATATTTTTAAAAGTAATTATGGTAAATTATTTTGATTCGGAAGCTTGACATATATTCTATAAAATTGAGAACGTGTAAACAATAGTTTGTTAAATCAGAACTTGACTGTATTTAAATGCAATTTCAAATATGTTCTTGTACAAATATTACGAATGTATTAGTCTTGATTACTGATTTCAATATCTGCAAACTGTAACAATTGTTTAGATTACTAAATCAGAAAATACAGTTGAATCTGAATATCAATTTGTCAAGTTAAATAAATATTGGATAAAATCATGATGGAGTTTAACCTTGATCATTTACAATAGAAAAAATATACATGCATGGAAAAACAAAGGAAATCAATAAATAAAAGTTTGTTATATCCAAATTTTCCTGCATATGAGCAATTATTGCAATAGCTATTTATTGAGCTTGTTATAAATTCTTGTTCTGTTTAGGCTACACTGTATCTATAGATATTTTTCATTCAAACATTTATATTTCATTTTCAGTTTGTGTGATTAACAGTAGCAAAAGTTTATTTTCAAATGTTAGTAGTTTTAATATATTTGACTAGAATAATTTTGTTTTAATTCCATTTCTTTTAATGTATTTATGTATTTCAATTTTAAATTAATCAAAGTTTTCATTCATTTTGCTTCTCAATGCAGAAATTTAAAAATTCAAATATTTTACAGCCTACTCACCTAAAAGGAATATTTTTTAGTGCTTCACATTTTATAGTCTACTTTACTATATGCAAATGTCACTAAAAGATGTAAAATATCATCTGCCTCATTAGAGTAATATTTAGATGAGAAAAGACATTAGCTTGTCATGTACAATTCTACTTTCTGTAGCTTATTCCATTTTACAAGAAGTTTTTTTTATTTAATTTTTAACTGTGTGTTTAACTAGTATTTGCATTTTCAACAGTCCATGTTAAATTAGTCTGTGTTAATGTAACCTTTTTATACTGCCAAAGGACTTTAAATATTAAAGCTGAATGTAACCTCGACATTTCATTGCCGATATTAAGCATTTACCTTCAAGTTGCACCAAGTTGTTGAGAAAGTTTGAGGGAATTAGAGATATGATTATTAAAGACAGTGTTGAAGATTGTGTGAACAATCTAATTACCTTTTTGATATCAGCATGCATATGTTATGTATATCATGTGTAATTCTTAGGAATATCTAAATTTTATATGTTCTGGAACAACATTCACAAGAATAATATTTTCAAATGAATAGAATTGATTAACTATTTTGTATATTACAAGAATGGTTAGCATCTCTGGGTGCTGCAAAAAAAGTCTACTGCAAGATGAAATAGGTATTTTTAATTTTATTGGTTAAAACCTGTAAAATTGATATATACTACTCGACATGGAAAATGCAACACCATGAAGCTTTGGCCATATAATTATGCAAATTATGAGACAAACGTGGCTGGTCGAAGTATGTAAAGACCTGAAATGCAAGTAGGTCATGTGATTAAAGCATGGGATAAAAGGGATGGAAATGGCAGATGAGCCAACAGTCGTTACTGTCTGTCGCCTACCAAAACCAGTTTTCCAAGCTGTTTTTCATTTCAGAAGACATGCATTGTTGGAGATGCCTGGCCGACGAAGCCAAAGTCCAGTTCAACATGGGTGGTCATACCGGCGTATTGCTGCTGGAATGCACATAAATGTGTTCACTGTGCAAAGAATTTAGAGAAGGATTGAGGAAGGGCATATGAATTGTTGCAGTGGTACAGATCCATCCAGAAGCAAGTCAGCAGGGTTCACTCTAGAGCAGGGCGGCGGGGTGCAGCGCCCTGCCTGCCCTCGAAATCGTAAAATTGTGCCCTCATGCCCTTGGATCAAAAATTTGCACCCTGCCCTGTCCTTTGAATCGGACAGCCATGCGCCCTGCCCTGCGAATCGACAACCATGCACCCGGCCCTTCCCTTTTAATCGACAAACATGCTCCCTGCCATTTTTTCACGCGATCCCATAGCTGCCAACTTATTTGGAGTAAAAATCAGAAGATTTTTGAAAAAAAATCAAAAAAGCGCATAAAATGAGTTTTACAGAACAAATCGACATAAATCTGATTTTCAAAGGACACAATGTAAATAATGCACAAATATGTGAAACACACAACTGTTTTGAGATCTCTTTGGAAACAGTTGTATGCATGTTCATTTGTACATTATTTACATTGTATCCTTCATCTCTCAAACTATTTTGACAGAAAGTTACGTTATGTAATGATGATATAATTCGTTATGTAATGATGAAAAATGATATAATTCTATTATATTTAGAAAATGCAAGTTTGACAATTGCGTTTAAGAACAAGGTTGTTTAAATACATGGGCAAATTTAATTTTAACACATTCCTTTATATTAATTCTAAACTATGATTTTGTTATCTATAATAACTCATGCTTTTATTTTGTCAGTTTTGTTGAAATTAAATAATTACAATAGTCAGGATTTATGAACTTAATTTCACAAAAAAAAATTTTTTTACAATTGGGAAGACACAAATTTTTTGTTCTTAAACTGCAGTATATTTTTAAACACATTCATAAAATTATCATGTATTATAAAAATGTGCATTGTCTAGTGTCTACACATAAATAAAAATTGGTGGCAGTATATTTTAAAGAAAACGTTTATTTTGTTCAAAAATATCTTTTCATAAAAATGTGGCAGAAAAGGCTTTAGATAGAAAAAGATTGAATTTCCTGATCGTACTATTTATATGAAAATAATTAAAAAATTAACTTTTATAATCAACCAAACTATGAAAATAAGCTAGTTTAGTCCAGTTAATGTGCAACAATAAGGAGATCGATGGAAAAGGATAATTGCGTAATCTCGGAAACGCCCGCGAAAAAAAACTGAATTTCACGATCGTACTATTTATGTGAAAATAATTAAAAAAATTTGCCTTTATAATCAACCAAAATATGAAAATAAGTTAATTTAATCAAGTTAATGTGCAACAATAGGGAGATGGAGATCGATGGAAAAGGATAATAGCGTTCTTTCGGCAACCGCTGCAGAGATGAAAAAAAAAAAAAATTACTATTTATATGAAAATAATTAAAAAGGTGACCTTTATAATCAACAGAAATATAAAAATGGAGATGGATGGAAAAAGGCAATTATGTACTCTCAGCAAAGCCTGAAAAGAAAAGACTGAATTGCTCATCTTATAATTTAAGCGAAATATAATTTGTTTAGTAAAATAATTCTTTATTTTTATTCGCACTATAAAAATAAATTAGGTCTATTGTTCTGATATGAAATCATTAGAAGAAGAAAATGGATGCAAACTGGTAATTTTGGACTCTCAACAAAAAGGGGTAAAAGTAAAACAAATATTTTCAAATGCTGCGCGAAGTTTTTTTCTTCTGTTTCCCCTTTGAGTCCAATGACAACATATGTATTAATGACATATATGTCATTAATACATATGTTGAATGACATATATGTCATCAACATATGTATTAATTAAATTATGTACATACAGTGATTACGGAGACAAAAATTTACAACTTATTTTTGATTCCTTTCTGTGGGGGATTTTATGCCTACATTTCCGGGTTAGAAAGACGAGCATTGTCTGCCGTCCGTTTCTTGAATGCTGTGTACTGGAAGTACCGGAATAAATAGAGCTTGTCAGAAGAGAACGTCTGCATTCATTGCTGCGTTCATTTGGATTGCTTGTCACACGAGAACGCGAACGTTCTTGTGTGATAAGAAATCCAAATGCTTGGCGACATTTTGGTGTAAAAATATAAATTTGGCGATAAATCGGCAAATTGGCGCAATTTTTAGGCGTAATTAGTAAAACATATTAAAAATCGTAAAGAAATCGATTATGCGCGTAAAATCGTAAAACAAGAGAATTTTCGTAAAAATTACGAAAAATTCGTAAAAGTTGGCAGGTATGCGCGACCCCTATTTTTTTTCTCCTTTCGTGGAAACGATCCACTCAACCTTCCCGTTGTTGGAATTTTACTTCTTATTGATGAAAATTTTGTAAAAACCAGTTGATAGCAGAGAGTCACAGTGGATGTGAACAGAGAGTAGTCAACGTGAAAAAAAAAACACAATTTATTTCTCACGAACTTAAAACATCATAATTAACACAAAAAAACATTAACCATTTTTATAACTTAGAAAATGGTATCATCATAAGGTTTAGCTTACATAAACTGAGTCTTGAAAAATTTAACTACAGTACAACCTCGAAAATCCGGACTCGTCCGGACTTTGCCGATTCCGGATTTTCGATTTTTCCGGATTATAGAATTTGAATAAAATTCAGATTTGATATTAACTAAATACATTATAAAACACTATTTTTAGTAAAAATAATGGCAAAAGTTAAGTTAATCAATTAAAACATATTATTTAATCTAAAAAATAGGGCAAAAGAAATTTCTAAGAAAAAATATACACATTAATAATTTAGAATGCGTGAACGAAACGAAATGATAAAATTTCATTTTATCATTTCGTTTAAATATTTGAATTAACATTTGTTATTTCATTAATTTTGGTTTATGGGAAAACCGTTTTCTTTATCCTGTAAATGGACATTACTTCAGCTCGGTTATAATGCTTCTTTGTTCAAGACCTTTAATTGCGTGATCGATTTTTGCACAAGATTATTAATGGGTATTTTTTCTTTTCCACATTTATCGTCACTACTTCGTATCATATCGCGAATTTCACCATCATTCAATTTATTTACGATTGGCGCATCATCATCAAAGTGCAGAACTTCCGTTATATCGGCTTTGTCGAGATTTAATGCAGTGCCGGTATTTAATAAAGATCGAGGATTAGCACTTTTAACGATATATTTAAAGGTGTAAATGTATCTAAACCGTTTTCGCTATTAACGAACGAAAAACAAAAAATAAGAACTTAAAAGTTTTATTTATTATCTAGCATCTATATAATGCCATGTTTAAAAAGATTGATGACTCTGAAAAAAAGTAAAAACTTTATTAGTAATAGTCAAATATGTAAAAAATATCGCAGTAGATAAAATAAATATCTTTTCCAAAAAAAAAAAATATCTCTCCTCTCAATGATTATTCTAAATTACGATGAGTCATTACTAGGTTACGGCAGCACCCGGACGTGGTGGGGCAGGGAAAGCGAAGAAAGGAATTTGCTTAGTTCCTAATCGTAAACGCAGCCGACTGTCACCGGTGGCAAGCCGACCCCTTTGAGAGGTCTGTGTGTTAATGACCTTGTTGCTCGGTTCTGTGCGATACGATATTATTTAGTTATTTATTTGCTATTTATAGTATGTAAATATGGCTTTCTAAACAAAAAAGGCAAAATATACAGTCGATTTCAAGCTGACACGTTCGACGAGAACGAAAAAATCGTCAGATACCGGGAGAGGGAGGAGATTTTGAAGACAAAACAGAATACATTGAAGAATGGAAATCGTACTACGAAGTGAACAAAATAAATTTCCGTGAGCGTTAATATGAATTCTCGGGATTTTTAGATTTAATTGAACATCTGTGAGAAAATGTTACGATAACGTTTTAAAGTGTTTAATATTAAAAATTACATTGTTTCAGAAAAATGTCTTTCTCAATAATGAGAAAAGGAAATTTTGATAATAAAAATTCCGTATTTAAATAACGATGTATATTTTACGCGAAGTAATTCATCAGGAGTTGTGACTTGCATAAGGGGGAGGAAGGATTAACGCTAACAACGCAATTCACGCTCCAACCACAAGCCTATCTATCTACGGCCGTCCATCTAAACTTTCGTTTCATTTCCGGGTTCAGAAAGTCGACCGGAAAATACGGTAAAATATATAATCTTATGTATAAAATAAATAATCTTACCCTGTTGTTTTTTAAATCCGCGACTTCGTCAGTCCGGGGGTAAAAAAAAAAAAAAAAAACGAAAATTTGGAAAACGTCCGGATTTTGGAGGTTTCCGGATTTTGGATGTCCGGATTTTCGAGGTTGTACTGTATAAGACTTCAGTTAGGCCTAACAACGTCGGCCATGCACTTCGCCATTTACTGGCGTAGATATAAGATCAATCATGACGACATGAAAACATGAAGATGATCATACCAGATCACTAAGATAAGATAAGCTCTGACCAGCCTGATCTCTGATCTGGTCTCGACTGAGATATCCAATTGATACAACCACTATCTTAAATAGCGCCGTATCCTTGAAGTTGAAGTTAATGTTTTCCTTCCGGAGTATGCTAATCTCTAATCGGTTGAAGTAGAAATTAGCATAAACCGGAAGTCGACATCTCAATTTGCAGGACCACAGACCATGGGAGTAAAACTTCTTAACAAGCGATCCGAAAGCGATTAGCCAAACAGAAGAGTAACTTTTGGATTTTGGCGGTACGTCGACTGATTCACGTACATGCTTGTTTACAATTCAAGTTTTTCTAACACCCGTAACCCCTTGTGGATAGAACAACATGTTGCGTGCCTACGTGTACAATGGCAAAAGACCTGTTCCTACAGGGTTGAAGGTTAAATACGACATTGCATTTGCCAATCGAATTATTTGTTCATTCACTTTTTCATTTGTGATTTCGCTTCCTAGTGAAGTGGCCCAAGAAAGAAAAAATGCCAAAAAAAAAAAAAGAAAGATTGAAATGTGAGAAAGAACAGCAACTCCAAAAAGAGAGTAATAAATGTCGAAAGTTAACAGCTTTTTTCTCTTCATCACAAGTAAGTTATATTTTCAATAATCTTTTTTTTTCTTATGTGTTTTAGAAAGTTGAAATTCCATCAATCCGTATGATTAGATAGTCCAGTGTTTTTCAAATGGTGTTGTTTTCCAAGAAGTGGCTAAGTAATATATTTTATCGCCGAAGTATATTTTTCTTTCATTTATATTCAAGGTCCCCCCCCCTCACACACACACACACTCATTCGCACAGCCGATGTTTCGCTTATTATTATTCTTTTATTATTTCTGATAACTTTCATGCTTGTATGTTTAAAATTATATTTTGTTATTTTCCTTAAATATATTTATTAATTTCGTATGCGATCCTTATATTGATACGAGTTTGAATATCGATATCAAACTACAAAGGAAATGCTTTTCGCATGCATATGAGAATGTGAAATATTTATGCACACTAGAAATTTTCTTGGTATTAAAGAAATTAATTACATTATCAATATCACATACTGACATTACATTATCAATATAGCAATTTTTTTATCAGGTTGAGGACTCTAGTAATAGCAAGAATGTAGAAATTAGCACCTCCTCTATAAATGGAGCAAGTTTCATGGAATGTTGCCATCAGGATACAACCAGAGGTCCAGAAAGTTTACATGAAGAATCATCTATACAAAATTTATATTCGCAATCTTCACCTTAAAGTTTAAGTGCAGATAAGCAGAGTTGTTCCCAATTCCAACTACCGACTGAAGGAAATGAGATTTTTACTCTTGATATTTCTGCATGTGAACCAGTACCACATTTAACAGATGAAAGTTCTCTGCCATCTCATGAACACACTCCTGAAAAGCAGTACATTTCTGAATTACCTACAGTTAAACCATTTTCAGTTACATCAAATTCCAAGCACAAAACACTATTTAATCCAGGGTGGCTTGAAACTTTCCTTGGCTTAAGCATGCCATTACAAATGATAGAGATGTTTTATTTTGCAAACTGTGTATTAAACATCATGGAAACAACAATAGCTTTAAAAATTCTGACTCGCCATGGGTGAAGAATGGATGCTTAAGTATTTGATTAGATAAGGTAAAGTGTCATGAGAAGTCAATGATGCACATGGCTTCAATATCTGCAGAAAAAAATGCCTCCCAAAATGGTTGTGTGCTAAATGATTTAAGTAATGAAAATTCAAAAACATTCAAAGCAATCCATACAGCAATGAAATGCCTGAATTTTTTTAATTCAGCACAACCTGCCTCATACCACTCTCTTTGAGCCTTTCATCAATTTTTGTATTGATGAATTAAAAAGCCCTGTTTTAAAACCTCTTAGAAAAGGGAAAAATGCAAACTACACAAGTTACACAGTCATGAATGAATTTCTGGATGTAATGGCTTCAGTTAGGAAAAGTGAGATACTAACCGACATAAATAAAAGTCCTCCTTTTTCTGTTTTGACAGATGAGACATCTGACATAAATAGTAGAAAACATTTGGCAACTGCAGGCACTTATGTGAAAGATGGCGAATGCAAAATTTCTTTTGTTAGAGACTGTATGTTGTCTGATGGAAGAGCAGAGATAATTTTTTCTCAGCTATCTCCAGTAATTGAAGAGTGTGGTGGTATTGGAAAAATATCTGGTTTTGTAAATGATGGGGCCAGGGCAATGATAGGAAATAATGATGGCGTTACTGCAAAACTAAGAAGGGAAAATAAAAAAATCATAACAGTTAACTGCATGAATCACCGATTAGCACTGGCAACCAAAGACAGTTTTGAGTTTCTTCGTTTTATTAAAGTTGATGAAATTCTAACTAGCACATACAAATATTATAAGTACAGTTCTTCAAGAACAAATAGTTTAGCAAATGCACAAAATTTGTTTGGCAAGGGAAAAGGAACTACAATAAAAAGAGCGGGCTTCACAAGGTGGTTATCCCACAATGAAGCTCTAAATTCAATAAGAATAAATTATGAGGCCATCTTGACAGATTTAGAAAATGCAGTTGCTAGTGGAGAGTCCAAGAATTTGAGTGGCCCAACTGCAAATAGTTTAATAAATAAATATCAGTCAGACGAATTTTTCAAAGTCATACATTTCCTTCGTGATGTCTTATCAGTAATAACTACACTGAACCTGAATCTTCAACAGAAGGATATAGATATTGCATCTATTGAGCCAAAGATACAGTACACCTTGGAAGAGCTAACAAAACTTATGATCCTTTCGAAGCAGATGCACGTGCTTTTATTGATATTTTGCATGAAAATATATCGCAAAGACGAAGCAATGATAATATCATTACACTACTGGGGATCTTAGACCTCAGAAAAGTACCTATGGATACTGATGATTTTCTACTGAGTTTTTATGGAAATGTTCAGATAACAGAATTAGCAGAATATTTTGTACTAGATGAAGACAAGCTATTAGAGGAATGGGATGAATTTAAAGGATTATTTTTAAACAGGACTGATATGCCAAGATGTACACTTTCAATTAGAAAAATTTGTTTTTTGCTAGATAACTCAGAAATCATTACTGGAATAAAGTTTCCCCTTCTACAAAAGATGCTGCACATAGCATGTGTTTTACCTGTTTCTAATGCAGAAGTGGAAAGAGTATTTTCACAAGTCAAACTTATAATAGCTGACAACAGAAACAGACTAAAAGTTGAACAAGTAAATAAAATACTGATGCTAAAATTGAACAATAGCAACAACTTTGTAAAAGCTGTTGAAAAATGGAAATCTTTGAAAATCAGAAGTCTATTTTCCTGATCATTTGTGTTCATTTAACATGTAATATTTCTATTGTATCATCTATTGTATCATTTACTGAAACATGACAAACATTGCTCCCAGTTTGAGATATTTACTGTATTTTAATGCTCTTTGGGACAATTTATCTTTAAAATATCGGCAGTGATGTAGTCCTAAAAAAAGAAATGCTGGGGTGCTTTATTATAGGGGATTGATCGATATATTATTTATTGTGATCCTCAAAACAAGTGCTTGAGAAAATATAAAATATTGAAATACTTTTTCATATTGTGTAATGAAAATTCCTTTTCTTAGTCTCATGCCCTTTTTTTCAGCTGCTGCACTGTGCCCTTTTTTAGACCTAAAATCAACCCTCATTGTGTCTTTTTTAAATCTGCATCCTGTCCTTTTTCAGTCCTAGAATGAACCCTAACGTCAGCATGCATTGATCGAAGCATTCAAAGGGCATGAGGTGGCGTCCTGATAAAACAATGACTATCGACATTCTGCAGAATTTGCAGGGTACATGGGATGTTCCAATATCAGAGAGAACAGTTTCTTGATGATTGAGCAAAAACTGCTTGCACTCAAACCATTCTTTATGAAGACTGCCAATGACAAGACACCATGATAAAATCAATATAGTCGGCAAATAGAATTCAAAAGTAAGAGAAAGATAACCACTGGTTATCTCTCATGAAATAACAGTAATCGCCTTGAGTACCAGTTGTGAGTACCAATTTTGCAATTGCGAGTAAACAAATTTTCAGATATAAGAAAAGGAAAATTCCGATCTCATCGCTCGGAGCTACAAAGTGCAAAGAGCATGAAGCGATATTTTTTTATTTTCAGAGAATTTTTGTTGCTTTTCATACTTTCATACTGATTGCATACATTCCAGATACACTCCAGAATTTCCACAGTAGTTAGCATCTTTGGTTTATCTCAATAATGAAAAATATGACTTCAAAACAGCTATTTAATTATGAGCATTTTGTAAATAAGATTTTGCAATAATTATTGCAATGATTTTTATACTATGAATTGCATATTTTTATCTGAAGTTGATTTAATTTAAATAAGTATATGACTTATATTTCATTTGAGGGTCACATAAGAATTAATCCACATGCATCTGGGGATATTATAAGTTATACCTTCATTCTGGTAATGCCAGGGTAAGAAATTAGCGGGGACCATGCGCGAAATGCGACCAAATTTTTAACGTTCGCGACTATGATTTTGGAATCGGGAGCCAAATCGCGACTAGAATTAAATCACTATAATTTACCAAAAATAACCGAGGGGAAAATAAAAATTTTTCTTTTATAAAACAATACGTCACTTTAAAAATTTTTATTTTCATCATGTTTAAAGTAACCTGAAATAATCAGCCCACATTCACTATTAAACAACATTCATATTTTTGATGCAATTAATTTGCCAAATTCTGAAGATAAAGATTTATTTACAAATTATGGAAGTAAAGAACTTGATATTATTCTTAAAATTTTACCTTTATGTGTGCAAATTGATGAAAATGAAGTTAAAGAAGAATATTTGGAATGGAAATTTTGAGCTGCAGATAAAAAATCAAAAGATTCAAATGTTTTATGGGATAGATTATTTAATAAATCAGAATCTTCAGATGAATACAGCAATTTGCTAAATATTATTTCATTTCAGCTTATAATATCATTCAGTACTGCTATTTGTGAACGAGGGTTCAGTATAATGAATCTTATAAGAACGGATGTCCGAAACAGATTCAAGGTTGAAACACTGAATGATGCATTATCCGGAAGTATATATATTTGGCAAGCAAATAAAATATTTAGATTAGGCCTATGTGGTTTTATCGTGTATATTTTTATATCATTAAAATGTTTTATTTTGGCCCTTAAAAATTTTCAAATGGCCCACAATAAATTGATGCTGGGGGCCATTCGGCCCTTAATTTTTTTTTCTAATTTCTTACACTGGTAATGACTGTGAGATAAACAAAACTAAATATTAAGGAACATTAATGTTTGAAAAAGTCTGAAGACACACTTTTGAGATTGGGTAGTAAGTTACCAAGAGATACTGAGCATTAAAAGATACTAGAGTGCAGATGATCTGCATAGGTACAGCTAGTTTGTGCTTAAATACACTGCTCAAGTTATTCTTAAATTGATATGTTATCACTAATGTTCATTTGCCAAACATTAGGCAATTAATATAATAAAAATATAAGTAAAATGGTGCATTTCTAACATTTTACTGGCTGAAATAGTAGTTGCTGTTACTAATCCTACTTGTCTGAAACTTGCCAGAACAAATCCATAGTTCATGGTAAAGCGAGATAATTTGCAGCTTATGATGGTCTAAAAACCCCAAGCACTCTATTGTAAAAGTCTGACTTTTGCCTAGTACCACATAGACCAGAACTCATTGAAAGTGGCAGTCACAGAGACTACACTCTCTCTTCTTCCTCTGACTCTCATAACCTCTCAAAAATAATTTTGAACACACAAATTTATAGTGGCTTTACTCCACACAGACAAAGACAGTTTTAGGCATAGTTAAGAATCAAACTCGGGACTATCCTGTGCAATCTCTCTTGCCATAACCACTGGGTTATCACAGTCCCTGACATAGTATAATCTATGCCAATATAAGGTTATTCAGTTATAAATTCAAATTAGCATATATAAACACCCCCCCATCATAATTTGGGCAACTCACAGATAAAAAAAATCCAAAATGATTCAATTCTTGTAGTAAATTACCACCCACATTGCTAAGAATAATCACTTATACTTTTACATTCTAAAATATAACAAAGGTTTAAAAGTAGAGATAGTTTGCTCTAAAAAAGTGGGTACTAGAAAAAGAATTGATAACGATTGATTCAGAGAAAATCCAACTCCAAGCAAATGATATGATATAAGACTCACAACAATCAGACTTTCTGGCACTTCATCTAACAAATCTTCAATTTCACAAACTCCATAGTTAGTTATATCAAATTTCTTTTCTGTAACTTCTTCATAGGCCTCAGTAAATTCAGAAACAGCTACTTGTTTGCTTGCACGAGATTTCAATACTCTTTGCAATTCTGCAGAAAAACGTTTTACCTGAGTTCGATGAGTGAGAGTTACTTGTCGATTTTGACCTTCTCCCAAAACCTGAAAGATAAAATTTGAACTTATACATAATCATATGTGCAATATATTTTTTTATTTCTATTAGAGATGTGATCATGAATTGCTAGCATACATAAATTGGTATTAAAAAATTAGTGACTCAATGTCTCTAATACATAATATTAGAAAGAAATTCTGGTGTATTATAAGAAATAAAATAAACCTATGAATTAAGATTCAATTTACATTCAGATGCAGTGAAATTTACTTTTTAAATTGCATTCAAAAATAGCAACTTATGCAAATAAATGCATTTGACATGCACAAAGAATAGATTTGAACTTTCAAATTTATGCACCAAAATTTCTGGTACAAAAGCAACAGCATTTTAATATTTAAAAGTTAGTTATTATTTAATGTAGTGAATATGCTGAACTACTTTTTACTTTCCCTACATAGTATAATGTATAGGGAAAGTATTATGATGGGGTTGGAAATTTGAATTTGAGCCTTTGCCAGGAGAACATGTTTCAAACATCCCTGAACTCAAATTGAATGTTTTGGAAGTGATGTCTGCGCGTGTGTGTGTGTGTCCAAGAGTCTCTGGATGTGATATCTAATATATAATAGTGTGCTTTGTATGAAAATTAGTACAAATATTCAGGGCTTGAAAAACCTAGAAAATTTTACCCGTCCTCGAGGACTGCTTATCTAAAAATGTACCCGTCCTCCTTTGAAAATAAGCCGTTGGGCTCTTATTAATGCTATAACTATGTATAACTCTCTCTATATATGTATAATTATATATGGATAGATAATAAATACATTTCTGCTTTCACAGCAATTGAATTAAATTTTAATATTATCAAATTACATCGTGTGGATATATTTCTTATTCCAGAAACAGCTGAAAATGGTATTTGGTATCAGAGTTGCCACCCAGTTAAAACAAAAACCACAATTTACAATATAATATACTGAAATGATTTGTATTCAAATATGTTAAAAACAAATTTGTGAAAATTTTGTATGGAGAATTGAGCTTATTTTCTTAAACATTTATCTTTAGATAGCTGAAATAAACGGAATAAGTTCATGCATTCAATTTAAATTCATTGAAAAAAAAGTCAGAATAAATATGTTCGGCAGTCGTAAATATGAGCGAGTCGTAATGGATGTTTAAAAAAAAAAAAAAATACTCAACCCGGCCCGAAACAGTAGAAAACTCAAGCCCAGCCTGGGCCTAAGCCCAAACCCGTGCAGAGCTCTATCCCCTTTTAATTCTTAATAAAATTTCCATTTGCTGTAATAGGCGGGAGTCGTAACAAGTTTGAATTTTTGGAATGGATTCTTCTATTTTCAGCCAGAAGTATTTTCTTTTCTTCCCCACTTTAGTTTCAACTTTAAAATAATACGTTTACAATTCATTCATGGCATTTGTTCCAGTTGTCTGACAACTGATGTTAAGGTATGAAACATCTATCTATTCAGTCCAAATAGTGCCAATGAGGTTTAAACTGTTTAGGGATAAGAGGATATATATAATTATTTATTTACCATTCCTTCAAATTACCAAACATTGGAAAGAGAGGAGATTCCTTACATCTGTTACCCCTCTGCACCCACCCATAGATCGGAATTCCGATGGGTTCGGTCTTTTATCAGACTCTTCGTCAGCGAGTTTGATGGCAGTGGTTAAGTGCTGTGGGGGTGATGCATGAATATGCAGTTACTGCACATCATCGTGAGGCAGTTGCTTCTAATTTATTATTGTTGTGCAATGTATTTGAGCACACGTTAAAGAATATAATGTAAAAAAAAAATTCTTAGGAGAACGGGTAAAAAGTGTTAATAGCCGTCCTCAAGGACGGGCTAGATTTTACAGATTTCCCAAAGCCTGGTAAGGAGTCAGAATAGCCAGATGTCCTGCGGGCGGGCGCGGGAGGGAGGGAAGAAAGTGGGGTGACAAAATTACAAACACAGAAGTAGTATTGTTTACTTTCCCCAAACTGTTGAATATCATCTTTGTTTACATAAGTGCTGAGGGGAAAAGGGGAAAACTTAATTTACGAGAGAGAAATGAGAATAAAAGGTTACTAGTGTTATGCCGGGATTTTTGATTCTAAATTTAATTTTTGGTTTAAAATTTGATAATAGTTCAAAGTTCTTTATTTTCCCTCTTCCCTTCAAAATTCTAAATTTATTTGTTGTTTTTTAATATTTCGGTGATTTGTTCCCCTTTTAACGTAAATTTATTGTCATTTTCTTTGTTTTCATTATTCAAAATTGTGAGTGATGTGCCTTTAAACGTTAAATAATCTTTTGTTAATTCTCCAGATCTTTGTTTTTGGCTGTTAACTTCACTGCACTTCATTCACGAGATTGCAGAAAAAAGGCACTTTTTAAGTGAAATTTGGCCCTTCTTGAACACCTGCAAGTATGGTTGCCTCACGACATCCAGGAACCCTGCGTCACCGCATTGCAGAAAAAAAGGCACTTTTTAAGTGAAATTTGGCCCTTCTTGAACACCTGCAAGTATGGTTGCCTCACGACATTTGGTGACCATGCGTCACCGCATGGGTTCGTGGTTGCCGGAAATTTCACGCCTCACGGTTCTTGACATAACATCAGATATTTCTTCCGTAGTATATGCGTGAGCGCTCGGCGCGAAGCACAGGTTTTCACTCACAAAATTTGGCGGCTCTTGGGTAGCAAGCGTGTTGCTTGGGGATTGGATTCTTGACCGGCATTGGAGTAGGTAGTTCCCTTTTTGTTGCTGCTGAGATCTGTGGAAACAGGCCCCATGCATGGGTGCCCGTATCCCGCGGTCACCAGAAATGTGAGATAAATTGTCCAAAATTTTGCTCAACGTCATTTGTAATCTTTCACCGGGACGGCATCTGTCTCCAGGCGTTTCATCAGATGAACACAAAAATTGGAAAAATCGGCTACCGTAACTTGGATCTAAAGATTGAGGGTGCGGATGTCCGAGTGTCTGCGAAAGTGTATCATCGATCTTAACAGTCTTTCCTTAATCTTACAGTGTTTGCGAAAGTGTATCATTGATCTTAACAGTCTTTCCTTAAATCTGTATTACCACCAAACTGTTACAGGCTCACGCATGCCAGCAAATAATTCGTAAATTTTCTAAAATTTCATATGCACCGATCATGGCGTGTTTGCATCATCAGTGCAATGGCCTCCAAAGAGTAAGCATCTGTGATACCAGTCCACTCAAACATTCCACAGCATGGTGTTTGTGTTTATTAGGGCCTGTGCTCTCTAGTGCTTGTGTGTTCCGTGCGACCTGTGTCGTCCTAGTGGTTTCCAGTGGTGTGAGATCCCGAGCAGCCTGTGATCCATTCCACCAGTGTCATCAATCAAAAATTTAAGTCCTACCGGATTTTGTCCAGTCATTCCTGCAATGTTTTATCTGAAACAAGCGATTCCATTTGAGTTTTGAACCCAAATATTTACCATTTTTAACATGTACCATTTGTGTTTATTTTTATTCTCGTAACACTTAAGTCTAACATTTTTGGGGGTGGACAGCTCAGGCAGACCAAACTCTGGTCTTCAGACCAGAGTGGATTCTGTATCTGGGTAATTTGTAATAGTTTTATTTTAATTTGTTAACGAGGTTATTGTTTAATTGAATACAAAATTTAATTGAGTTGAAAGCAATGTACTATGAACCACTGTACTTATAATTGTTTAAGAATGCATAAAATTTAACCTATTTATGTTGGGAAACACTTAAGATTAGTTGTAATTAATAAAGAAAATTTTAACTTTACATTAATTGAGTTGAATTTCTTTTTTCTTGTTGGCTGTGCTATTTATTTATTGTGAAGTCGTGCAAAAAGGTAAGTGGAAATTATTAGAGTTAAATAGTTATGCTGAAATGCTTTTCTGGTATGTAAACAAAGTCGAGCACAGACCAAGCTGTAAGGAAATAAAGAGGAAATTTTAATAGTAATAAAAGTAATCTTTATTAGGAAAACTTATACCATCACAGGCTAATGTAAATATAATTAAATAAATATAATAATTAAAATAAATCAAAATATCAAAATAACAAAAATAAATAAATAGTGAAAATTTTAAGAGGAAGGGTTTCCCTTCTAACACTAGTCCGACGGACCAATATAATTTATATTCTGCTGGTCCATTGAGTGTTTTTGTAGTCTCAGACCAACGGACCACTCTTAATTTCGAGCCCTGTTGTGTTCGAGAAATTAATCATCGTCATTTGTAGTTTCCACCTTTTTATTACTATTGTTCCCACTAACAAAAAAAAATTAAAATTTTGCTGCCGTATCATCTCTTCAAGCGAAATCCAAAATTTTCAAATCAATTGATGATGATAGAAAATAATACATGTGCGAGGACATTATGATCATGAGCACCATGAAATATGCCGAGAATGGTAGTGCACGTGGTCACGGAGATGATATTCCGGCGAACACCACACGCTCGAGAGGTCAAGGTTAGGTTGTCGGAGAAGAAGAATCTAGCAACTGTTGTTTGACTTTATCCAGTATTAACTAATGGAACAAGACAAGGGATGCCTTTGGTGGGGATTGGGATTGACGGGTGAGAAAGGAAAAGAAGAAACCTTATAGAAGTTGCGCTTTTCGGACAAACCTGTTCGGACAAACGAGAGAAGAAAAAAAACGTAATATATGAAAATATATAGATCGCAATCACAATGCAAATGTGCGGGGGAAAAAGTGACCCGTCCGCACGGACATTATGTTTGAGAAATTAGTCGTCCGCAATGCATGTTTGACCGCCGAGGACAGGCAGATGGGTGGTTTTTCGAGCCCTGCAAATATTACAATCTGGGAATACTTGAACCAGTGAGTAATTTTATCTAATAGCAAGTAGCAAATTGCTAGTTAAAAAAAACTAAATGCTAGTTACAGAAAAACATGGTAGCAAATATTGTTAGTAACTTTTTCTGGTTTATATTCTCCCCTCCCCCCCTCAAAATCGATTTTTCTTATTCACTTTCCCAGGGTTCCTATTAGAGCACAAGAATCTCCTACATTTTTAGAGAATCTAACATAATAGAAATTGCGGTATGAAGTAAGATATTTCACTCTGTTCAAACTCTCCTTCCATTTCCCGTTTGAGTCTAGTGATTACAGAGTGTGACACAAATTTATGACTCATTTACGACTGCTGTCAGCTAAGGGTTTCCTCTTTTCTTTTATACCCTTTCTTGAATCATCCTTTATTGTCAGATAATTACATTCTGAGGCGTTAACTGACCTTGATTCCATTTATTTCCCATGAGCAAAGTGTTAGTAACAAATCACAAAAAAAAAAAAAAAAAAAAAAAAAAGAACTTGATAATATAAATTCTTGATTAATTTATTAAATCTTAATGTCCTCTCCCCCCGCCCCTAAAAAAATCACATTAAATATCGGGGGTAATACTGGTAAAATATGAAAATTCACAACAATTTTATAAAATTTCAGGACAATAAATTATAAAACAAAAAATATATAAAGGTTTTTTTTTTATCCAGTGAAAATTACTTATAATGAAAATAAATATTTATGTTTGGTAAAATGCAGGTTTCTACTAATAGAATAACAAATATTGATCTTTCATAAAATAAAATATAGCAATGAATTAATATTCCTGCCAAAATGCTTTCCTTTTTATTTGCCTAAATCATTGCTTTAATACCACTTTTTGGAAAATATCTTTTCACAGAGTTCATACCCGTTTTTCAAAATAGACAAATTTGTATTATGCAAATATAATTAGGAAATTAACCTCAATTAGCCATAATATAAAAATAAGTTAGTTTAATCGATCTAATATGCAATATTTAAAAGATGGAGATGGATAGAAAAAGATACTAATGTACTCTCGGCAATTCACGAGAACTAAGGGAATTGCACAATCGCACTGTTTATGTGAGAATAATTAAGAAATTAACCATAATAATTAATTAAAATATGAAAATAAGCTAGTTTAGTCAATCAAAATGCAATAGATTGAGATGGATGAAGAAAGTACTCTCGGTGATTCATGAGAACAAACAATTGTGCAATCGCACTGTTTATGCTATATTAATGGGGGAAAAAATAACATTTCAGTGATTTATACTGAATTAGACAACCTTTGAAGAAGTATATTTATTACTTTCATAAAACAAGCTATGGCAATCTTAATTTACATTACATGCGGCCATAAATCTCCATTAATTTGATTGTCATTACCGTGCATGCGGCCGGAAATTTACATTGGCCTAGATAGAAGGCAATTTTTCATAGAAAACTATGCAAATTTCATAATCAGTAGTATGAGATGAGGATGTTTCCCGTAGGAACTACAGAGAATCCGTAGTAATCAGTATCTCTGCTTTTAAAATACATAAAATTTCAGAATGGCCCATAAAAAACATAGGACATTTCAGGACAAATATTTTTGCAGGACAAGTACGACCCCTGAAATATCAAAATAAAAAATTCTTTAATAATACATTCAATATCAATATACAAAATTCTTGAATAAAACATTAAATCTCAAAGTACATTTTTAACTTTCCCAATCGCATCTACTTTTCTATGCAGTCACTAACTAACCAACACATCAGTTGGTTTATCATCAAGTTTCAATTTTACACACACTGTTAACCACTAAATTAATTTTTTTCTAGATCTGTATCTTCCGCAGAATTTCGAGGTTCCGCGATGTGAGTTTCTTTTGAATGCATAATTTGGCCTACAATGGACTTTTTCTCATTTTAAAGTTCCGCCAACAAACTGCATTTCAATACGGTTCCACGACCCCAAAAAATTGGAAAATACTGTTCTAGATGATCAATGTCATGTAATTTCGAACTATCAGAAACAATATTCGCTATTCTAATTGACACATAAACAACTTAAATAAAAATCTGAAAACTGAACTAAAAATATACATTTTAATAAACAAAAGTTCATGAAAAAGATGGTCGAAATATAAAATTGTTGAAACCATAACACTTGTTTATCACATTTGAAGAAATTAAAACAAAATAGGAATATCAGAGAATGAAAAACTAGCATGATATCAAAACAGCTGTGCACTCCATTTTTCCAAGATGCCGGGCCAGATTGGAAGAAAGGAAATAAACAACACCTGACTCAAAGATACACACAAAGAGCTATAATTGCTCTTGGAAGAAAACACACGAGGCACCTCGCCTCAACTTGCACATCGAATTTCTACTACCTATCTCTTGCCTATCAGTGTCCGAAGTCCATATATTTCTCCTTAGCACGTTACCATCGAGAAGCAAACTGACCCCTTTTCCTCTGAAATACTCCTAAGGTGCTACAATCTCCTCCGCTTCTGGCTGTTGCCATCAAAGATCGCCATCAGTAGTGATTAAACGTGTCATTTCCCTGGTCCAGATTTGACTTTGCGGCCCAAAAAAAAAAAGATTTTTATTATGGATTTGCTACGACCCTAGGAATGGTAGAAATGAGTGCTAAAAAAAGAGGAAATTGGTGTTTCTGAGGAATTATACGATGTCTAGATAATTGATAAATTTCAAACAATACAGACTGAGAATTTTGTTAGTAATCCGGAGGCTGGAGAATTGATAAAAAGGCTGGAGATTCCGGCTAAAATTCGGAGAGTTGGCATGTCTGCATGTGGAATCTCGCATTGTGGGCAAGGGCATTTTTGCTTAGAGTGCCTATCTGCAATCTAATAACATGATAAAGCAGTAGGGAATTACATTTTAAGCAGTCAATCCGAGCTGCATTTTTAATTTTTTTGATTGGAACTATAAATTTGGAGCTGGCCCAGGAAAGGGGCATTATTGGCCCTTTCAACTTTACACATCAACCGTACACATTATCGATAAGGAAAAAAAAATTAATTTAATAGACCCAGCCTACTGGCCGTATCCGAGTCTGCCAACTAATAATGAAATGTTTCAGTTATTTTGAAGTTCTATGATTTTAACATGATAGTTCATTAACACTTTTATCACAATTGTGTAGCTGCTAGTCTCTTGATTTTTATGGGAGATCACAATTTTCCATTCTCTCATTAAAAAATGTGCAAATAATCCAATTTTTTGCAGATTTTTACAAAATTTCCTTTTTTGTGGAATTTTAGGAAGATATCCCTACAACATATAAAACATGTAATGCATAAATCATGTAAAATTTTGTAGATCATGCAATATTTGCAGACAATCGCAATTTGTGTATCTAGAGACAAATTTGTTTTACTAAAATCTTGTTACTAAACATAAAATATGGCATTTTTTAATTAATACCCAAAATTTACTTGAGTTATCCTTCGGCAAAATTCAGAGAAAAAATATTGCAGTGTCCATGGGGAAAAATTTGTTCTGCTAAAATCTTGTTACATGTTACTAAACAGTTAAAATATTATTTTTAAATTGAGCTTCTATAATTTTTTTTTAGCTATGTTTCAACAAAATACGAGGGGGAAAAAAATTGCAATTTCTGCAATTTTTAAATTTTTAATTAAAAGTGGCACTTTAATTGGCCCCCAAAATTTAATTGAGCAATCTTTCACCAAAATTCCCAAAAGAAAAAAAAATCAGATTAGTGTAAAATGTGATTTGAGACAAACTTTGGCAAATACTAAACATTAGCTAAAGCAGACTTCCTGCATCTGCAGGATGAAAGTTCCTTTCACTAAGGTTTTATCATTTACAATATATTTGTTATATTTTTGTATATTATTTAACAAAATACATTTGTGTCAATTGCAATATCATGCAAATGTTTATAAATTAAAATTGTTTCATGGGAGTAAAAATTTTTGAATTCTCACTCAAGTTTTAAAAATCTCACTATTTTTTGGCCAGTTTGAGTAAATCTTTTAAAATTTTAATCATTGCTCACATCAGTTTTTAGCAGACGCAATGACTGTCTCCATGTCGTCAAATTATTTACTTGCTCTTGCTAGTCAAAAAATATTTTTTCCATTAGCATTTTTGATCACTAGCAAATTTTGCTATTAACTTTAAACAAGAAAGATCAATTATGCATACAGCATTGATTATGAAACACTTTCCAACTGCAATGCAATTTTATTTACACATCTCTAAAATGCGATACATTCAGCGGTAATATTTTTAAAATTATCACAATAACACAATAATTTATTACATTTGAAAACTTAAAACTTCATAAAAAAAATTAACTTTATTCAAATGACGTCATTGAAATATAAATCGCCTGGCTCTCTATGTAAAATCTGTAAATATTTTATTCATCCACTTATATTCCATTCCTTTCATTCATCACAATACTACAATACTTTATTTTATTTAAAAACTTAAAACCATGGAGGTAAACATAATTTAACTTTATGCTTAAAACTTCATCGAAAAAGTCTGCTATAAAATCATCTGTTCTCTATGTAAAATCAATGAATGTTTCATTCATATCAGCTATATTTCAGACTCAAAGAGCTACATAATTTTGTGTTAAAGAAATTCAGCAAATCTTATACAACTCATCCTACATCTTCATGTGTTTACATTCTCCATAAGTCAAAATTAGGCTACATTGTAGAAATAATCAATGTTTGATGATCATTTAAACTCAAATATATTGAAATTGCATTGTTTTATAATGTAGATGCACAGAAATTAAGCAAAAATAAAGTGGTTTTAGGATGCATACAACACTAAATATAAATTAAAAAGAACTTTAAAAATCAAGATTTTGACACAAGATGGAATGGATGCCATATTTTATTTTGAAGTGGGTCACGTGATCTCTTCATATAATATGGGTATAATTAGTAATTTTATTTTTATTTAAAAAACTACTGAATATATTTTTCTGAAATGTTTTTCATATTTTTTATGGGATAATTTGAATATTTCCTATAACTTTTGAAACAATTCGAGAATTTTAAATTCGCTTAAAAAATGTTTGAAAAATTAGGTCCCATAAGGTTCAGTGTCTTTCATTTTTTCAACCCAGGCTCAGTCCAAAACTAATTGGGTGATATCATTCATTTATATTCTCATAGGTCCCACAGACAGTCTGAACAACATACTAAAATTTCATTTTGATAAAGTCATTTTTACGGCAGTTATCATGCCAATGGACAGACAGAAAGACAGACAGACAGACAGACAGAAAGAATGAACAAAGTCATAAACACTTTTCAGCTATATTGTAAAGCATTAAAAATGAAATCATACCCTGACTGGAACTCTATTGATTTTAGATGCGATTGAATGTTCGAACGACATCCTAAAAACATATATTGAGTTTTTAAGAACTCCTTATATGTTCTGCTGCAATTTTAATCAGAGGTTTGTATCCTAAATCTCAGGTAATATCAAGTACATTTTCTAGCATCTAATATTTCAATTAGTTAAATTATTATCATCTGTGTATTTTATGTATACTGAAGTGTATTTTATGTATACGAACATCATAGAAACATATATTGGGCATTTAAGAACTCCTTATATGTTCTGCTGTAATTTTAATAAGAGGTTTGTGTCCTAAATCTCAGGCAATGTCAGGTACATTTTCTAGTATCTAATATTTCAAATCGTTAAATTATTATCATCTGTGTATTTTACATATACTGAACATAGGAAAATATTAACACTGAATAAGAAATATATAACAGGTAAATATTAAAATTCAACAAAATTTAATTTTTGAAATTGTCATGTAGCAAGGCCGGCATAAGGTACCTGTACAATATGTGGCATAGCTTCCAGGAGATCAATAAGCTTTGTGAAACCATAGTCAGCTACACGGCATTGTCTTCCAAAGTGGTGGTGATATGTGGGAATAAATTTGTTGAACTGAACTAAACATTGAGGCTGACTTTTAAGAAGATCCATGACTTCTCGTCCAAACTGAGTTAACGGTACCATAAGAGCTGGGCTTAAATTCTGGATAGCTATAAATTAAAAATATAAAATCTATATAAAAGCAAATAAATGTTTACATTCAATGAAACCGTTACTTATGTAATGACCTTCAAACCTAAATTTCGAACCACTGCATAAAATCTTTGTTAGTAAGAAGCATAAAACAAACCTTTTTCTATACAAAACGATTCTTCCAACACGAACAAAACTTATGAGGATTGTCAGTTTTGACCTTGCTCGAAAAACTGCTCTACTTTCCCTGCATAATTTAGAGCAGTGGTTCCCAAGCTTTTAAACTCAAGGACCGCTTAGAAATAAAAAAAAAAGTTCCGACCCTATGTCATCATAAATTGAAATATGCCATATATGTATATTTAAAATACTAAATATAAATAAAAGTTAGATGTAATAAAATAAACATTTAGTTTATAATATGGCCTGACATTAAGACCAGAAATTAAGTATAAATATTATTATATAACTATAAATAGTATTAATATTATAAATAGTATTAATATGATAATATTAATATTATAAATATTAAATATAAATATTGAAAAACTAAGCTAGTTAATTAAGTTACATTAGCTAATTACTAATAATAATCAACACAATTTAATGTGAATAATGACACTACTTTTAAGAAGTTAGAAAAACAATGTTTGACTCAATTAATGATAATTTAATTCTCAACATCCAATCCATTCCTCAACTTAAATTTCAAATAAGAGAGCTGGGTGAAAGTCATTTCCCATAAATGGGTAGTGGGAAATGGAGTTGAGAACTTCAACGCTTTCCTTGTGAGGTCAGGATAATCATTTGCGACATTTAACTAAAACTTAAGAGAAAAATATTTGAATAGGTTAAAACAAAAATGAAAATTGAAATTATCATGATCAGTTGAGTTTCCCCATAGAATGCAGACTATCTAATTCTGATTTTATTGGACAAACTTCATAAGTATCCTGGGTATAGTTATTTGCTTTCTTATGAAAAAACACACTATATGTGCTTACATACAATAAAACTGCTCTTTAATGGTTACTTTTTCTTGAACAGATTTGAAACTTCATGAACATATTAATTTTACCCATATTAAGTAACCATTCTTTGAAATTCATGAAATTAAAAAATCTTTATATTTAACCCACTTTATGGCTTTCGTTTGCTTTGTTTTAGTGAAACAAATGACAAAAAGTAAAATTTGAGAATAAAAAGCTCCAAAGATTTTTATGCAACCAAATAAATTTTCAAGTGCAATACTACTGTTTAAATAACTTTGCATTTAAAAAAAAAAATAATATTTCCAAAATTCCCAAAGTTAAAATTTTTAATTTTAAAATAAAGTCCCAGTAGCTCTGGCTGTCTAGAAAAATTAATACTAGACTGATGGCCATCTCCTAGTCTCAAGAGAATTGCCTGCTGAAAAAACTGATATGAAAATTGAAAAATTTCAGCCGAATGTCAACTTTAAACATTCATAACTTTAAATCTAATTCAAATTTTTAAAAACATCTTATTGAAGTGCATCGTCACTTTGGATTTTCATACGATGTGATGCTTTTATGACAAATATCTGGGAAATAAGTTTTACATTGGCGTAAAAAAATATTAAACAGATTTGACTAAGGATCTCTTTAATATCCTCATGCCTGAAAAACTGAGATTACTAACCACAGACAGAACACTGATTTTCCCTCCCATCTCCTATTTTGACTGATTCAACATAACTTGTCTGTTAAATCAGTTTCATTTATTGATTAAACTATTATCATTGTTTTTCATTTAAAAAATAATGCTATTAAAATCTTAAATTTTAAGCAATTCGTGTTTAAATCCTGAGATTTATAAAAAATTATATCTAGTTATAGATTTTACATAATGTACATTAAAATTTTAATCTTATAGCCATACTAACAACAAACATATTCACAAAATTATTCAAACTGTGTTTCAGCTCTTAAAATATGCTTTTTGTTAAAATCTCAAATTCAAAAATTTTTGGCAAAATAATATTTTTTCTATACTACAGTATAAGAAAATATATAAAAAAAATTGAGATGAGAAAGACATTTCTGGAGTTAAAATAGGATGTGCATGAGAAATTTTGGGAACATGATACAGTACATTAATACATATTTAGATTAATTAATTTGTTTTATAATTAGATTGATTTAAAATAGTTAATTAAAACCTAAATACGAAATATGGGTGATATATCCAAAAGTATCTGATTCAGCAATCATCAGATATGCAGATAGTAACTAAATTCCTTTCTAAATAATGTTGAATATTAATGCATTTAAAAATCGATATTGTAGTATGGCTCAACTCGAACTGATCACACCAGAATCCATTTTTAAGTAGCACGTTTTTTGTTTTGTATTAAATTTTCTCCACGAAAATATTAATTTCAAAATATCTGATCCAAATGATCGCAATTATAGCATGTTATCCTTCATGGGCTTGAAAAAATCTTTCGGAGGGGGGCTAACGATGTCAATATAACAAAGATTGTATTGTGGCTATTTTTCACAACAATGATTAAAACTATGAAGCCTTGTGATTACTGAGCCCATTAATAATGACCCCAGTGATAGCCCATTTTATGCTTGACTATGTCAAATTTTGTCCTATACTGTAAAGAAATTGTACTGTAAAGATACTGTCCTATACTGTAAAGATATATATAAAGAAAATATAAAATTTCAAAGTTTTCACTCGAATTTAAATAAGTTCCATCTAATGCTAAATTATGTGTTAACAAAACATGATACAAAGTTTAATGAAAATCTATTAATATTTGTAGCAGCTATTGTGAACACAAAAAATCGACCACAGACATCACTTTAAAAATAGTCAAAACATGTTCATGAGGTCCTAAAATATATTGGCATCAAAATCTCAAAATTTTCATGAAAACAATGCTTTTTCATACTCTATTCTATAGTATGAGAAAGTAATTAAGGTTATCAGCAAGTCTTTTTCTGTATTTCTAATTCACCCTTAAGCTTTATTTTAGCCTTATTATTATCATTGTAGAGATAGAGATATTATATACAGAAAGAAAAATGCTTAATAATACCATGAAAATATTTGCAGAAGCATGATAACAAAGAAATTTGAATGATAAAGTAAACAAAATCTATTCATATTCTGTTGATGTCTCAACAATTCATTTTATTGATGATCACTATAACAGTTATAATTCACAGTTATAATTTCTGAAGTTTGAGCACTAAAATGTTCGTTAATTAAAAGCATATTTGGGCTTCTCCTATACTTTGTTTCTTGGCACACTGCTTTTCAGCTCCTCCTTTATGTTATATATATATATATATATATATATATATATATATATATATATATATATATATATATATATATATATATATATATATATATAATTGAAGATTTTTATGATTACTTGTAATATATATATACCCGAGAAATACCAAAGAAAATTGCTTGTAAACTGAAGGTAAAGGTAAAAAAATTGCAAATCAGAAGCCTAGTGTAGCACGATGAGCTATGCAAGAAGTATGGAAATTGAATAAATGGAATCTAGTGAATATAAAAGGAATAAAATTAATATGAAAAGCATTTCTGAAACCATGTACGTTATCAAGGGCCATACATGTTTCATTAATGCTGATTCTACGTTTCTGTTTACACAACTGTAAAATGTATTACAGAAATAAATATACTCTTTTCTGAATCAATTTTTGGTTATTTTCATCGAAGATTCAAATGTTTAAAATCAGACTTAGTTTAGTTCTAATTTATTAAACTAACATTGATAAATGAAAGTAAACACTTTCTTTTTTAAGCTAATTATATTAATCAAATATTACCACATGAGAATGAACTTATTTATGAAGGAATTGGCAGACTTCTGACCATCATATTTAAATCAATATTTTTCTGGGAAAGAATGGATATGAAATCACTCCTGTGAATGTTGCTTGACACAACTAAGGTCAGGGATTTTAATGAAGCATTTGATAGAAGGTGAAAAAGGCTTAGGTGCCTAGAGCAGCAAAAAGGAAAATTACAACTGTTCCATTTGCGATTTCTTTTGCATGCACTGTAAAGAAAATGAAGTTAAAAGGTCATGAGTTGATTCACATATGCATCTGACATGTACTGTTCCCATCCTGAACAATTCGATGGGACACAAGTTCAACAAATTTTCTGTGAGGTGGGTGTTATTTACAGATATATCTCTCCCCTCAGGTAAGACTACCTGGAATAGTTCCAAGTACCCCTGCCTTAGTCCATTTTTCCAATAGAGTTAAGTTTTTCAACACATTTACAGCAGCGGAAAAACTAAACTATGTTGGTAGGATGTTGCAAGAGATATTTATTAGGGATTATTTATAACTTTTAAGTTGAATAGCCATTGATTTTCGAGAATAAAGGCCTACTTGTTGGCTCTTTCCAAAAGTCCACTTTTCTCTAATAAGCTTCTAATAGAGATTCAGTAATAAGTGTGAAATCATTTATCGGCAGGTGATCAGCCCAATTACTGGTGACCCAATCTATCTCTAGCTTTGCTTCTTTATTTCTTTTTTCACTTTTACTTTTGATTCAGTTAAAGAAGGTGATTTTTTTTTAGGGGGGGGGGGAGATTCACCATTTAATATTTTGATTACACATACCACAATCATGACAGGATGTCTTTTTATTTTCAGTTTACATTTAAAAAAAAATAATGGCAAAACAATTATTCTGCAAAGCAAGTTAAAAATTCAAAATATCCGTATATTTAACAATGGCTTCTGTATTCCATAATCAGACACTACAATTCATAGAAACTGCAAACATTCCTAAGTAGTTGGCAGGTTGTATGATTATATCCAGGCCAATTTTCATTAAAGTTTAAGGTAGGGAATTCTATGGTTTCAATGATTTGATATGGAATAACCCTTGGATACAAATATAAATTGATTTTGGATTGAAAATAGTGCATGTATTTTAACACAGCATGGTCAAATACATGCTAAAGCGATTTTGATACTCAAGATCCCTTAAAATATTGAAGTATTTAATTTGATTTAAAAGTATATTAAGGGGGGGGGGAAGTAATACAACAGAAGCAAAACTTGGAAATAGGACTAGAACAGATATATTACCTTGAATATCTGTTCTATTTTCAACCCACTGAACTTTCTTGATGCACAGATATGACTTTGTAACTTCAACACCGGCAATGCAGGCAACTAAATGCTCCAAAGGCACACCTTTTAGGCGTTGTTTGACAGATGTTTGGCTTGCACCCTGGTCAGAAAGTTCTACAGAATCTTCTTGACCAGAAACGATGTTGTCAACAATAGGCAAAGGACCAATTTCAGCCTCATAACAATCACGAAAGCTGTAAATAAAATGTGAACTTATAATCTATGAAAGTATTACATCAAAATTTCATAATTTATTAATTTAAATACATGGAGCTAACAGTCTTCTGTAAAGTATACACACAATCACCATTTTTGACGTACAGTCAAACCCCGTTAACATGAAATCTATGTGGCGACAAGATTATTTCATGTTAACCAGATTTTGTGTTAATCATCGAACGAGTGCTGCCATCTAGGTTAGAATTAAAAACCAATGTAAATAAATGATAAAATACTGCTGGCCTTTAAAATTAGAAATTAAAAAGTACTTTTAAATTCTGTGAAGTAATTAAACAAGTTGTATATATGATAGAAAATAATATATTTATTCATCTGTCAATTATTGTTTTAAAAAGTCTGTTACTGATTTTTACTTTAATTTTTTTAGATAACATCTCTTAAAAACATTTCCACACCTCTTGTAAATTATCCAAAGTACATGAAGTACTCTTGTTTCATAAGTAAATGCTGCATAATTTTCAATGCCACTACTGCTTTATTTAAGAACAGTAAACTTTATGGATCTGGGTAGGGATTTTCATCTTCGCCGAACACTTTTAAGTTTACATTTTTATTTTTTCTAGCTAATTCAGCAATGTATCTATTCATCTGTCATCACATCCAATACCAGCATATTTTCATCTATTAACATGCAGATGTACTCTGCAAAAAACTCCACTGAAAAAATTTCAATTCTTTATTTTGACATGATCTTTGTCTTTTCCAATATTCTATCGACAGTGTCGTTTAAAAATTTTTGCTTCTGCTCTTAAAGACAAAGATTGCTGATTTTGACTTATCTTGTATGATTCTGAGAGCAACTATGACAGAGTTTCGACAATTTATAGGTGGTCAAACTTGCTAATGGATTAATAAGTAAATACACTTTATGCAAAGGATAAGGAAAACTAGTGAAGCATAAATAAACACAAATAACACAATGATGCAGCATACAGCTATTTCGTGGATACACTGGATCCCTTTGTCAGTGCAAGAGAACCAACAAACCTGAATAAAGTCCAAAAGACATGAGCATACCTGCCAACCTGGGAAAATTGGAATGTGTAAAATTTTGCGCGAATGACATTTATAATGATTTTTTAACACTTTACAACAAAGTTGAAAAGTGTTTATGACTTTGTTCATTCATTCTGTCTGTCTGTCTGTCCGTTAGCACGATAACTGCCGTAAAAATGACTTAATCAAAATGAAATTTTAGTATGTTGTTCAGACTGTCTATAGGACCTATGGGAATATAAATGAATAATATCACCCAATTAGTTTTGGATTGAACCCGGGTTGAAAAAATGGAATACATTGAGCCCTATGGGACCTAATTTTTCAAGCATTTTTTAAGCGGATTTAAAATTCACAAATTGCTTCGAAAATTTTAGGCAATATTCAAATTATTCCATAAAATATATAAAAAAAAATTCAGCGAAATATATTCAGTTGTTTTTTAAATAAAAATTAAAATAATAATAACACCTCTTATATGAAGCGATAACGTGTCCATGATATGAAACGATCACATGACCCATTTCAAAATGATATATGGCATCCATCTTGTCTCAAAATCGTGATTTTTAAAGTTCTTTTTAATTCATATTGAGTGTCGTATCCGTCCTAAAACTACTTTATTTTTGCCTAAATTCTGTGCATCTACATACTGAAACAACGCAATGACAATATATTTCAGTTTAAATGCTCTTCCAAATTTGATTATTTCTACTATTAAGCCTATTTTTCACCTATGTAAAATGTAAACAGCAAAATATGTAGAATGAGTTGTATTAGAATCGCTGTAATTCTTTAACACAAAATCATTTAGTCCATGGAGTCTGCTTAGCTGATATGAATGAAATATTCATTGATTTCAGAAAGAGAAGGACGATATTTTTCGATGAAGTTACGCATTGAGTTTACTTACTTGTAGCTCCATGGTCTTAATTTTTAAATAAAATAAATTATTATAGTATTGTGATGAATGACATGAATGGGGGAATTATTTATGAATGAAATGTTGCTTTTATAGAGAGAGCCAGGCGTGTTATTTTTTTATGACGTCATTTGAATGAATTTCTGTTGTTTTCGATGAAGTTTTCAAATATAATAAATTATTGTAGTATTATGATAATTCTAAAATTATTACCGAGGAATGTATCACATTTTAGAGATGTTTAAACCAGAAAATTTATACTTTAATGCCGTCATTTGAATGAAGTTAATTTTTTTCGATGAAGGTTTAAGGTGTCAAGTATAATAAATTAATGTGTGATAAGTTTTAAAATATTACCGAGGAATGTATTGCATTTTAGACATGTTTAAATAAAATTGCATTGAAGTTGGAAAGTGTTTCATAATCAATGCTTTAAGCATGATTGATCTTTCTTGTTTTAAACTACACGTTCAAACGACATTTCTAATGAATTTAACTATGCACAAGTACCTGAATTTAAAAAATACTGCATTAAATATCAGGCATAGTACTGGTAGAATAAGAAAATTTAGGACACCAATTTTATAAAATTTCAGAACAATAAATTATAAAACAAAAATATATAAAGGTTTTATCCAGTGAGAATTACTTTATACTGAAAACAAATACTTATGTTTGGCAAAGCACAGGTTTTCACTAAAGAGAATAACAAATATTGATCTTTAATTTTACAATATATATATATAGCACTTAATTATATATACCTGCCAAGATGGTTTCCTTTTTATTTGCCTAAATCATTGCTTTAATACCACTTTTTGGAAAATATCCCTTCACAGAGTTCATACTCATGTTTTAAATAGAAAAATTTATATTATGCAAATATAATTAAAACAGCCTTAATAATTAGCCATAATATGAAAATAAGCTAGTTTAGTCGATCTAATATGCAACATTTAAATGATGAAGATGAATGGGAAAAGATACTAACGTACCCTCGGCAATTCACACGAAGTAACTGAATTGCGTAATCGCACTGTTTATGCGAAAATAATTAAGAAATTACTGTAAAAATTAATTAGAATATAAAAATAAGCTAGTTTAGTCAATCAAAAATGCAATATTTAGAAGATTGAGATGGATGGAAAAAGATACTGTTGTACTCTTGGCGATTCATGAGAACAAACTGAGTTGCGCAATCGCAGTGTTTATGCGAAATTAATGAACAAAATAACATTTTAGCGATTTATGCTGAATTAGACAACCTGTGAAGAAGTATATTTAATACTTTCGTAAAATACGCTATCGAGATCTTAATTTACATTACACGCGGCCGTAAATCTCCGTTAATTTGATTGGCATTACCCTGCATTTTATTATGGGTTTGCTACGATCCCGGGAATGGTAGATGTCAGTGCTAAAAAAGCGGCGTTTTCGAGGAATTATACCATGTCTAGTTAATTGATAAATTTCAAACAAAAAAAGCCGGAGAATTTCGCAGGGGATTGATTTCCTAGTAATGTTAAAAAATTCAAATAAATGCGGAAATGCGTAAAATATTGCAATATATGCGTAAAAGCGTAAAGAGCAGTTAAAATGCGTAAATTTTATGCATAATGCGTAAAAGTTGGCAGGTATGCATGAGGAGTACACTTTCCTTAAAAAAAATTTCAAGCACTTTTCAAGGACTTTCAAGTACCATGCAATTATTTTTGAAGGACATAATTTCTTCCATATTATGAAGTTGTATGAGTTTTTGGGAGGAAAAATCATTGCAAATTAACATTATTGTTTTACACTAGAACGATGGAAGCGGTCATATTGACCACATAACTACTTTGACTGTTGCTGTCATTCTAGGAAGATCGTTGATTTATTCTCTTATATAAAACCTAGAATAATTTTCTTCTGTTTTTCCAACTTTAAGAAAATAAGAAAAGTTATAAAATTAGCCGTTTTGGAGGAATAGTTTCTCAAAGTAATTATGTGCTCAAAATGACCGCTTCTGCCATTCTAGTGTTAATATTGAAGCTGTTGGGGAAATTTTTGGGGAAAAACAATGTTGTTTAGGAAAATTTCAGCGACAATGTAACTGCTAGGGAAATTTCCAGAGACAGCAGAACTTCTCAGAAAAAACACAATGCTGAATCTGCAGAACACTTTCAACCCTGTCTTTTTCAAGCACTTTCAAGAACTTAATCAAGAAAACGGGAAGTTTCAAGTACTTTCAAGGCCTTGAAAATATTAATCTAAAATTCAAGTACTTTCCCAATTTTTAAGCACCCGTATGCACCCTGAAAAGAGGAATGGACATGAAAAGAAAAAGCAGGGGGATTATATATCCAAGACCTGGATTAAGAGAGAGCAAATCAAAAAGCAGTATGAAGCCAATCGGAGATGAGAATTAACACACAAGATTGACATGCACCGAAACACAACCCACACAACCACAGACTTTCAGTGGACAGCCAATAAAGCTCTCGTAAATCCTACAACTGCCATATCCTAAGCACGACGTCCACAGACGTCTTACTCATGACCATCTTGCAATGTGTTCCAATCGTACTCCATTTGAAGTGTTTTATGACATCTTCTGGAACTTCCGTTGACATCCTCTGGAACTTCCGTATTCTTCGGTAAGCAATTTTGTTTCTCTTTTAATATGTTAACTGCCGATACAAAATTTTTATAGTTAATCAAAACCTAGTCCGACATCAATATATTGATGTCCGCCTAGGCAAAACTTAATGATTTCTGACAGAAATCGGTAGATCACGATTATTCAGTTTTTATGAAATTTCACTTGTATAGCAAAATATTTCAATTTTTCTATAATTGAGCAGGTAAAAATAAATTATGTTGTAGTTTGAATCTTTTTAATACTCGGAACACAAAAATAAAGTTTAGAATGTTATAAATTTCTTAATTTGCCTTAATTTTAATTATGTAAACATCTCCATAAACATGTGATTTATTAACATGTTTCAAGTTTTCTAATCATGCATGGAAGAAATGTTTCAAATCTTTGTTTTATAATTTTGTTTTTACCTTTCGGTGGGGGGTGCAAAAATGTCATTTTATCTAGTGCAAACAATTTAATTTTGAGGGCTCTAGCCCCTCCTGAATCTGTTAATGTTGCGGCGCATTAATTGTCTTGGATGATGACTATTAACAAACTCACAAATACTTTATCCAATTCTAATAAGTGATACCTGTCAAGAATTGTTAGTTCTCAAGAAGTGTACTTGTTTAAATTTTATTATCCTTGTTTCAACATACTGCATTCAAAATTTTCCACTACATTGTACTAATAAACATAACCTCTAATTAATTCATCCAATAAAAAAAAATTTTAAAGCAAAAATGTTGATTGTATTGTAAAAAAAGCTTGTACGGAAAAGTACATCTATGAAACTTTGCGCTTATGTTTAAAGTTTAAGAATGTAAACGCATAAATTATGATAATATTATATCATATATTTACTTTCATTGTTACCTCAATCACTTCTTTCATATAAAATGAATCTCGAAGATACATGTTAGGATGACACATACTATATTTCAACATTTAATATTACCTTAATCAGCTTATATTTTAATAATACTGTAAATAAAGATAAACACAAAAGTGTCATATCTGTATATTTCCCATTTGGTTTTATCTTAAATAATAAAAGGCAATGTCTGTGTATCTTATACACTATACGTTCAGCGACCGCGCGTCGGAGAGCTACAAAATTTGGCAATCGGAGACCCGGGGTGGGGGTGGGAAGGGGACACGCGAAAACCGATTTTTAAAATTTTAATTATTTTTTTTGATATTTAATGTTTTATGCGATTTTGACAGTTTTTGCCCTTTTTTTTCCACGATCCCGACGTCGTAGAAAAAAACAAATCACACCACCGGAAAGTGCAGTCAATTGCGAGTAAAAATACACAAATTTCAAATCTCTGGGACAAATTCTAATATTTTTTAAAGATTTTAAAACAAAAGTCACTTTTGGTTAAAAAAAAACCAACTTTCGTTTTTAAATCCTCCCATCGTAAAAACTACTCATAATTTCAATTAATAATCTACATTTTTAGAAAGGTCAAAGATCTGGCATTTTTACAAGTCCAATCTGGTCAAGAAATAATGAAAATTGTCCGCAGGATCGTAATTTTAAAGATGTCATGATTTTATATTTCTCAGCCACGCCGTTGCATTGGGTTTCTATCGTCGCAGAGATCCAGAAGACGAGGGATTTACGGTAGTCAAGAAAGTACGAAGTTCTGATATCATGGTTGACAATAGGTGGGTTGTTCCGTATTGTCCATTCTTATCGAAGGCATGCAATGCCCACATTAATGTGGAATACTGTAGCTCGGTTCAGTCTATCAAATATGTGTGCAAGTATGTTAATAAGGGATCTGACATGGCAACATTTCAAGTGACGAGTGATGAAAGTGTGCGTGATAAGGTGCAGCAGTATGAAATTGGATATTTTAAATGGATATATGGAACTATGGAATGAGGATATTTTAAATGATATTAATGAAAAGCTTTAACACTGAAGAAATAAAAAAATAAATGAAAAGAAAGTTATGGAGATTGTTGCGATGCCTTAAAATTTCATTATTAGTTTTAGTATTCTGCTGCAGTGTTCACGCGAAGTACGATCACGTTAAACATGTGGATCCGTAAGTCCTTCCGAGAGATTGGCGGTAGGGGAAGGAGGGTACGGTCCAGGGGCGGCAAATAGGGGGTGCGAGGGGGCATGGCTGCGCCCCCAAATTTTTCCTCGTCGTCTATCGACTTCTCCCTTTCTTTATTGACTGTCCACTGGTCACTTTTCTCACGCTATGGAGCTTCAAAACAGCCGACCTTCACAGTGAAGCTTTCCACTTCCAGCTGGAACAAATCCTTTTCAACTTGAAAAGATTGGGGTGATGTTATCTTTTTCACTTGAAATTTTCAAGTGTCCGAATTCTTTGAAGCCCTTAGGTTCCCACGCTGTGAAGGAAAGAGATTAACTACTTGGGTGGTCTTAGATTAGGAGGCGCTACAACATTATTTAGCATTGACGAACTGAGGTTACATTCTAAATATCTCTCGTGTGTGAAAAGAGTCTCGTGTGTGTGTCCCTAGCCACTATGGACTGTATCTCCTGGAGGTTCTAAATCAGTCATGAGCTTTTATTGCTCACTCAGACAATAGATTCTCTTTGGCTCGCATGTTTTGTTCATTGTTGGCTCCAGCGAAGCATTCTCATTGGCTTCTTGCTCCTCAAGACTGATGGTGACTTTGTGTTTGCGTTGAAGGAAAAAACGCAATTAGGGCAGTAGTACATATTTTAGGGCAGTTATGAGTTCGAAAAAGCGTCGCTTGAATAGAGACATTAGTGAATTTTTCATAAAATGTCCAAAATTCGATGAAAATGTGCCTCCCGATGAAAATCTTCAGGAAGATAATGCTGTTTATGAAGCAGAAATTGGAAGTATAGATGCATTTGGAATTGTGCTATCAGAAAGTCCGATTGAAACAGAGAGTAAAACAAAGGGAAGTGCGACAAATTTGCTTCATGAAAGAGATCCTGCTAACGGTCCTCAAAGTGCCAAAGAAAACATAACTTTAGGTCCATATCAGCCTGAACTTTCTCTCTTCCCAACTGATAAAAGAGGTCGCAAGTTTAGAAAAGAGTGGTATAATTTATATAAATGGCTAGAATACAGTCCTTCTACGAATACAGCGTTTTGTTTTTCATGTAGAGCATTTTCAGAAGCTAATAAACGATACACTGAATCATCTTTTATTCTTGATGGCTTTAGTAACTGGTCAAAAGCAGTTCAAAAATTCAAGGCCCATGATTCATGTTCTTCTCACAAAAAAGCAGAAAGCTGTCTTTTAAATTTTTCCGAAACCCTGTCTTCTCCCGACCATTCGCTATGCTGATCTAAGTCCTAGGACGAGCCGGATGGTCTGGGCTTTCGGAAACCCTGTCTTCAGGTTCAGTCTGTGCCAAACTTGATAAGCAGTATTCAAAAGAAGTTGAAGAAAATCGCCGTTATTTGGAAAAGGTGTGTGAAACTGTTGTTTTTTATGCACGACAAGGTGTTGGTTTGAGAGGACACGATGAAAAAATAACCTCAAATAATAGAGGAAATTTTTTAGAATTGATGAAATTAAGAGCTAAAGATTGTTCTTTAATTGAAAAAATATTTAAAAATAAAGAAAATCTTTTACTTATGTTCACAAAGACCACCAGAATCATATTTTTAATTTATGCAAATCGCAAATCAGTAACCATATTCAAAATAAAATAAAAGAAGCATTCTATTATTCTATAATAGTAGATGAAACTCAAGACATTTCCAGGCATGAACAAGTGGCTGTAGTTTTTCGATATGTGGATGATGACCTAGAAATACACGAATCATTTGCTGGCCTTTTCAGAACAGAAAAAACTGATGGAGAGTCATTGTTCAATTTAATTAAAGAAGTAATTTCCTCATTTGGGCTAAATATTTCAGACTTACGAGCTCAATGTTATGATGGTGCAAGCAATATGAGAGGTAAGTACAGTGGTGTGGCTGCACGATTTTTACAGGAAAATTCATTGGCAATTTATATCCATTGTTATGTGCATATATTAAATTTATGTGTAGTTAGCGCATGCTCATCCATTCCTTCTGCTAGAAATGCATTTCAGCAGCTCAATGCATTATATTCTTTCATAGAAACATCATATAAAAGACATGCTATTTTCGAAAAGATTCGCTCATCAACAAATACTTTTTCTGGAGGCTCTTCAACTCTACAATCACTAAGTGATACGAGGTGGTCTTCAAGAGTTAAAGCCATAAAAGCACTACTTGATAATTTTGAAACGGTGATTTTAACATTGGAAGACTTATCTGAAAACGATTCTCTCAATGGTGGAAGAGCCGAAGCCCTTTTAACATGCATGACATCTTTCGAGTTTTTGGTCACTTTGTTTGTATTGCGCAGTGTTTTTGATCAATGCAATACTCTCTCAAAGCATCTTCAGTCATCTGATCTTAATTTTCAGACTGTGCAAGCTTTGGCTAAAGCTACTATTGAAACTGTTAGTTCTTTTCGCACTGATGCATATTTCAATCAAGTGTGGAGTTTTGTGACAGAACTTTGCGAAAAAAATTCTTATTCTGGACCAAAACTAAAAAGGCGTAAAAAAATTCCAAGCGAATTCGGAGGCGGTGAAAAAAATCCCCATGATTATGTTAAATCATATCACAGAATCAATATTCAATATGAAATTATAGATTCAGTATCTAATGAAATTGAGACAAGATTTAATGAGAACAATATATCTGTTTTGTTTGCCCTTAGTTCAGTATTATCCGGATCAGATGTCGAAAAAGAAAAAGAAAATGTTTCAACCATATGCAAAGTATATGACTTCCAGAAAGAGGAATTGCTATGTGAATTGCGACTGTTTTATTCAATGGTGAAAAATGAAAACATAGACCATCCCAATTTTAAAAGTCGGCTGGATAATTTTAAAGGACAGAATTTAAAAAATGTGTTTCCTGTCATAACATTATTAGTTAAATTGTTTTTGACTGTGCCAATCAGCTCAACCAGTTGTGAAAGATCTTTTTCGTGTCTCAGGAGACTGAAAAATTATTTTTGCAGTACAATGGGACAAGAAAGACTTTCATCTTTAGCTGTTTTAGCTATAGAACAAGATGTAGCACTGGATTATGATGATATTGTAATAAAATTTTCTCTTCTTCCAGACTCTAAGAACCGGCGTTTAAAACTTCAATAAAAAGTAAATAAATATAGATATTTGCATTTCTAAAAATTATGTTAACAACAACTATGTTAACATAATTATGTACAAAAATTATATTAACACTAATTATGGCTCTAGAAACAATTGTTGGGTTTTGAGAGGAATCGCATCATAGGCCTTAGGAAAACTATTTGAACTAACAGATGTATGTCACAAAACTATAATTGGCATTTTGGTAAACTGACAAATTAAAAACCAACAGCAACGATTTTAATTTAGCTGTTTAACCCTTTGGAGACGGTAGGTGCATCCATGCGTCGACTGTGAAACTGCATTTAAGGACAACAGTCATGCATTCGCGTCCATGAGAAATTTGCCCTAAAGAGCGACTGACACCAATGTGCGTTTTCATGTGGAATATATTTGTTTGAATTTATTTGAATACTAGATGGTGCTAAATGTCCATTCTAATATTTACAACATATTTTCCAAATATTTAACCTTGGTATAGGGGGTCCCTATGAATCATCACTTCATCTAGAGCGGTTAAACATGTTTTTGTAATATAAACAAACAAATCATTTCTGGCAAACTGGCTATGCTGTAGTTGAGTATGTGTTCTTGTTTCGATTTTAGTTTAATGATTGCATTGGTGAATTATTGCAATGTAAAAGAATATTTTCTTTCAAGTTTGGGTTTGAGAGGAATGTGCGGTAGTGAATTTATTAGGTTATTTCGGATAAGGGAATGGCTATGTCAAGATATTTTTATGTATAGAAGAATATACTAGCATGGTAATCGAACAGGATAGTTATGAAAGTAATGCAGATAGTGAAGATTTGTGGATATTTGATATTTCTGATGAGCACACGGACAGTTTTTATGAATGCAAATTTTGCAAAGTTTGTGTGCGAATCCATGTTTGAAATACATTATGCGTAAAAGGCATATTAATTAGTAACAAAGCTATTTTCTTCCTAAAAATTCTACATAATCTCTATTAGCTGTATAAAGTATTGAGTGCAATCATTTGGATATTTTTCCTGCATAACAAGTAACAATTTTAATCAAGTTAATTAATCATTTTTAATCATATAAAATTTTAATATTTAAACAAAAGATAATTTGTATGTAGCATAATGTCATAATCATATACAAGTGATGATTGTGCTGAAATAGAGTCACAAAAGATCAGTATTACTACAGTTGCAGAAAATACGTTTGATGAATCAAAAAATAAATTGTTTTAAAAAGAGGTAAGTCAACCTTACTATATTCTATATTGATTTTTTGTTTTACAATACGCAGTCGGATAAGTCATTCTTATAATATTGCTTATCACCTAATTTTTTTATCATTTATTACAGTCTTTGAATTGATTGACAGCCATTTGGGCTATTCTGACTTGACTATGAGGATGTATTGGGAGCAGTGTAAAAATGTTTATCAATGAGTGTAATTAAGGAAATTAATAGTTTTGTATATTATGTCATATAAATTTTTGTCTAGCTAAGAAACCTTAGCTTTGTAACAGTAACATTCTTGTGGTAATACAGTTGGTCCCACTTATGTAGGTATTGAATAATAGCATAATTATATTCATGGAATATTGCAAAATAAAAAGAAATCCCATTGTAGTAATAATGCTAAATATGGCGCTTTATTGCTAGGCTGTCCGTCGTCAATTGTATAAAAAGTGACTGTCTTTGCTAATTTCTGGCACTGAATCCTATTTGCCTCAATTTATCAAATGAACTATGAGGAGTTATGATCTTAGTTTGCAATTTACTGCATACTTAAATTTTTAGATTTCATAGTTTGTAATTAAAATGGATTAGCAGTAAGTGATTGCAGTGATGGGAAAATTTAGGTATATTGTCGAAAGAAATCTATTCCCAATACCGAAAGCTATGGTGAAAATTGGAATCTTATCCATCTATATTAAATGTAAAATAAATGCTTAACTGTTATTCGTCGTAACCTTGAGAAAAGTGGGGGTGAGTAGAATCTATTTTATGCCTTGCAAAATAATTTTAAAATGTAACACTAAAGCTTACAAAGCAAACAACATTAAAAGATTACGTGTAGGTACACCATGAGTGATGTAAATAAATTAATATATGGTATTGTGTAATATTTCTAATATTATAGTAGCTTCTAATTTGAAAAAGAAAATATTTCTTTACATGAGCATTTAAATGCCTGTGGTATATGTTAAGTGTTTTTGTTGTTTTTACTTAATTCACATTTTTTCTGAAATATATATATATTATATATATATCTCTATATTATATATATATATATATATAGAGAGAGAGAGAGAGAGGGGGGGGGATTATATTATTGTACAGTAAGAAGTCATCATAATTCACTTCATCGCATATTCTAAAAGAGTGTATATGTGTTTAAGCAGAGCAGACTCTACCGGTCATTCTAAAGTTTATCATGACTGTTTTACATACTGATGGTGTACTCCTTATAAATAACATCTACAAAAACTACTAGCTTGTTTATAGTTCAACTTCTGAAATTTATCTGTCAAATTGTATTATAGGTAGATATCAGTTTGTTTTGGGGGAATGTCAGGTTTGGAAACTGGCAACATATTTACTTCTTTATTTTTTCACACGGAATCACAACATGCGAAAAAGATAATATAGTGAAATGAATTAAGGATATAGAATGTCGATATAACTTTAATTTATAACTGATTTAAGTCAAATATGTTTTGGATAAAAAATAAAGAGTTGTGATTTCATTGTGTCTTAAATTGGAATTGTCATTTAAAATGAACTCACCTTTCATCGGGTATCCCTTTTGGAATGAACTCAAATATAGAATCCCTACACTGTTTTCTGAAGTGTGGAACATAATCGTTACGCTTGTTGCATATACACTTATTGTTATTGCCTGTATCATTACCTGTATGCAAATTCTGTGGCCATCATTTTGCTTTGGGGGAAATTATGAAGAAGTCATTGAAACCTACATTATTTCCTTAATTTATATTTATAATGCAAATATTATTGGAAAACCAATTATACTAAATACTTTTCTGATTTTTTCTAATATATATGATTATTGTTCTTCTAGATATATTGCCACAAAGACAATGGATAAAAAGAACATTCATGTAAAATACTTCTGAAGATTGGAAATTTTGTAGAACTATAATAATATAAATTGAATTGTGTATATTAGGTTTTTATTTATTCTATAATAAAAAATAATATTTTTATGTATGTATGTCATAATGTATAATACCAAAAATCAGTCCATTTAAAGTAAGTATAAAATAATTTAAATTAATTCCTTAAAATGTGGGACGATTTGCATGTTTCTCTAGGACAGTATTTCATAAATTGTGGTCTACAACCTATACAGGTGGACTGTAAATAAATCAAATTATTAGAATTTTTTATATATCACTTGAATTTTGCATATGTCTTTTCAGATTAAACAGACTATATCTCTAATGAAATATCACGGTAAATAGATGGGTCAGAATTTGTGTGTTATAAAGTGAGGAGATTTCATAATTTTCTCAGTAAATAGTTGGTATAATGGTTCTAGTTTATTCATAGCAAACCTAAACTAAGCAATTATTTTTTTAAAAAATCAGAACTTTAACACAAATTTTATTTACATTGCATGTATATTTTATAATCATCAGGTTATACATATTTTCTTAATTATCCTGGAGAATAATCATTTATATATACAAATATGATTTCTTTATGAATTTAGAAATGCACCTATTTTAAATGGAGTTACACATTTATCTGGGTGAGTTAAATTATTGCATTTAAGATTTTGAACACATTTCAGAATTAAAAGATATTGCACTTAACACTTTCACTGCCAAAGCTGATATGGTGCATCCATTCACACTCTCCAAGATCCTATCTGCATTTCTATGCTTTTAAATTATTTTTAACGGAGAAGAAGGCTCGTCATGCATTTCAGTACGCCAAAGGCATTATTTGGTCCCTTCCTGTACGCCAAACACCTAAACATTGCATACATTTGCTACAGCAATACTTATACTCAGTGATTTAGGTAAGGCGATCAATAATGAGTTATCTCGCAGCTGACAAGTAAACTGAGTTTGCCAACTACGAGTATTCTCTTAGTTGGCAGCCAACGTGTTAATAAATATAAATCATAAATTCATTGGTAGTTTATTTGGCTTATATTCTCATTCCCTGAATTTAAATTTTATAATAACAAAGAAACATCTCAATATTTAAAGAAAATTAACATATTTGTACATTGCAAATAAGTTGGTTACTCTTAAATGAATACTAGTTTCCTTGTTATTAAACAATTGAAATTTGGGTGTTGTGAATATAAATTAAATTGATTATTTTTCATGATACATATATATTTAAATATTGAATCCTAAATCATTCACTAGGTGATTACTAACTACTAGCTTTCCTTCTGATTTTTGCCAATCATAAAGAGGAAGGTTTATACATTTTTAACAAAATATGTAAAATAGAAGTATTTATAATATGTATTGAAAAATAATGCATTCATTTTACAAAAATGTTATATACATATTTCCAATTATTATAAATGTTATGCATACTAAGAATTTAAAAAAAAAAAAAAAAAAAAACATTCCTATTCCCAGCATCTATGCTTGGCAAAAACATCAGGGAAAAAATTCAAAAAAGTAAACTAACTAAAACTTTAGAAACTATTTCCCATGGGTTAGCATGGAGATGATGAAACAAGTGGTTGGAGGAAAAAGATCCTAAAAATTCCTAAAATCTTCCAGTAATATGCCAAAATAGCCCATAGTATTCCTGCAGAATCCCATAAAAAGCCTATGGCACCATAAACTAGCCTAAAAATAGCTCCCCAAAGCCTCCTGTGATATGCGTCAAGGTATCCCATAAGTCCCCAATGCCTCCTGTTATATGTCTGAAGACATCCCAGAAGTTCCTAAAGAATCCACTAAAAGCCTAAATCCATCCTGAAAAGTCATGAACTCATCCTAAAATGGATCTCCACAGTACGTCATAAATTCGGACATTTGTATCACCAGAGGACCTCCTCTGGAAGTCTTTAGGAAAATACAGGCCTTCCTTAGGACGTACTGAAATCCTGCATATGACTTCCTCTGGACTTGCTGTGGACGTACTTGTGTTGTGTGGGAACAGGAATATCCCAAGATGAGTCAAGTCCGAACATGAATGAATGAGACCCAACAAGACAAAAAATAGGTTAAAATGGCATATAAGAGCCCCAAAGAAATAGAACGAAGAAAGTAGAAAAGTTTACAGGATACTCCACCAGACTGTAGACAAAAATGGAGTACTGGACACAAGACATTAAATGACTAGAATTTATCTGGATGTGGAAGGCTTCAAAGAAGTCAAGATCATAGATCAACATGCATTTTTGTATGATCTTTGCTGAACAAAACTCAAAATAGAGGTCAAATTGATAGCAATGTTGAACAATTTAGATTCATTAAAAATCAGATCGGGATCACTATCTAATTCATTTGAAGTTGGAATCATAGAATAAAATTGATCCATTTGGCGATATTTTGGTTAATTTAGCAACATTTAAAAAAGTCGCTAAGTTGGTGGC
The DNA here is from genome assembly GCA_951213105.1 of Amaurobius ferox. Classification (NCBI taxonomy): domain Eukaryota; kingdom Metazoa; phylum Arthropoda; class Arachnida; order Araneae; family Amaurobiidae; genus Amaurobius; species Amaurobius ferox. The sequence continues at coordinate 12,815,921 of OX578146.1, forward strand.
ATTCTGCCAAATTCATCGCCAAGCATTATGGAAGCAGACATAAGTTATTCCTATAGCAGACAGATGACTATTGACGTTCAAACACAAAAGTATTACTCAAAGTATATTTCCTCATGAATGGAACAAGCTAGAACAATGAAAATGATGTCACCAAATTTATCGCATGATATTACATATGAAAAGTGAACATGTTTCTCAACAGTTAATATTTTTTGTAATTTATCAGATTTTATTGATAAATTTATTTGAAAAATGTTTAATATCTCGAGAACAGTTTATGCTAGTATTCTAAAGTTTGTCAACTATTTTCTCAGGAAAATTACATAAGAAATGTTTATTTGCATAACTTTATGAAAAGTTTTGATATTTTGATGATTTTTTCAAAATTTTACTCGGAAATTTAGAGGGGTTTTGAACATTTGACTGTTTAAAAACAAAAGGCTTCCAGTATTTACAGATTGTAATTTTTCTACCAAATTTCATTCAAATTGCTCCATTCGTTCGTGAGATATCGTCTCCACAAACTCACTGACACACACACACACACACACACACACACACACACACACAGACAGACATCACCTCAAAAATATTCGATTCGTGATAAGGAATGCTTAAAACATGCTCTCCCATCGAAAACTCAATTCGAATTTTCGACATCATCACAATACTTTTCTTATACATTATTGTATATAAGGAAATAAAAAACAAATTGCTCCTTCTTCCAAGCAGACTAATCAAACTACCACGAAGTCTCGTTTTAATTGCATCAGCGGTTTCAGAGATAGCTAAGAACAGTTGATTTAACACCAGCATACATGCTGCCCCCGCAAATAAACTACAGTATATTTCAATATTTGGGGATTTCGTTTAGCACATTTCCAGTGAGAGCATGCAGAATTTGCACAATCAAAATGAGCACAATCGGTACAATTTTTTTGCTAACTATAGTTTATACACTATTGAGACCAACATCATGGCCACAGAGCGGGAGTAGGGTATTTTTATTTATGTTATCTAGCATAATTCAAAACGTTTTATTATTAAAAATTTGTTTTGCCGCCCCCTATTCTTTTGCGGAGATTCATTTCATTTCTGGCTCTACAGCACTGACACCACAGAAACATTTTTATTTTTATACATATAATTTGCATTAGTTAAGAACCTTGTTCTCAAAACTCTAGTTTCTATTTAGATTAAATCGTAAGAGAGATATTTAATAAAATACAACATACCTTATGAATGGCTAATTTCACTATTAGTTGTCCCCGTGACAACATACAATTCTAAAATTGAGACACGAAAGTCTAATATAAAGTGTTATGTCAGCACTATATGGATAAAACAGCTGTCGAACAATAAATTACCGAGCATATGAATTCACAGATACCAGAAATAGGGATGGAAAGATGCAGAAAATGTCGCGTGTGCCACGAAATTTTATGAAATTAAAAAAAAAATATTGTGACATAGCTTCAACAAAGAACAAGGCTGTACAAACTGTATGGAATGATAACATTTCTTTATACATGTTTTTTTACACACTAAAATCTGTACAAATACAACTGATACTAATAACTTTTCTTGACTTATGTGCTTTTTCCCGAATGATATCTGTTCGAAAATTAGAGAAAAAAACCTTTTAAAACTCATGTGTTTTATCCTCACTGACTTCGGAGCAAAATCTAGTAGGTTGTTTATGGTGTTTCTTTTTCTTGATATCTTAGAAGCTCCACAGATGTACATGCTTTTTCTACAGCATAGATCACACATTTCAACAGAATATGTTATACAAAAAAAAAAATTGCAATTTTTGACTTATGTGGTTTTTTCCGCCACGTTTAGATTTAAAAGCGCTAAAATAAGTGAGTTCAAAAATATGCAATTTCATTTAAAAGTACTAGCATACATATTGTAATTTAAAAGTTAATTTTAGCACTTGTTTTAAAAAAAAAAATCGCAAATGTTTTCACACGCATAAAAACTGTGAATTTTAGTACTTTCATGAAAACAGACCTAGTCAGACTGATTTTCTTCATTTCGTTTTATATAGCATATCAAAAACGCCTACATTTTTGCTAATATGCTCATGATTAGCTACATAAGCAAAAAAAAAAAAAAAAAAAAAATTACAACTGTGGAAAGTGGGGAAAAGAAGCGAATAAAAGGAAATTAGGTAAAAGAAGAAACTGTGCAACCTCTGTGCAAGGGAGTGGTGGCCAGTTATTTGTTTTAATCACGACACTGCATTGCTTAATCAAACTGTGTTGAGAGGTGAGTGTCTATTTTTAGGTCAAATCCAGCTCATGTTTTCAATGGACATAATTAAGTAATTTTCAGTGGTATAGTATTTTGTTTTGAATGAATGCTATTATCTAATTTTTACAATATTTTTAATACATAATATAATCCATTCAAAACACACTCTGAACCAGAGGCATATTTAAAAGGGGGTTTAGGGGGTTCAAACCCCCAAATTAAAAATTTTTAAAAGGCTTTCTAAACACACATGGATAAAAAAAAATCTACCCAATCCACATTCAGTTTGTCATTCTGGAGTCTCTGAACTGGAAAAATATCCAGTTTTTATCTCAAATAATAATAAAAAAAAATTAAATGGGAATAAAGAGCTTTTAGAAACTAATTAAAAGAATTTTAGAAACTAATTTAAGAATTCAAAAATATGTGATACTACTATAACATCACTGCAGTAGAGAGAAATTCTCTTACTGCAATAACACTGAAGCCTCCAAATTTGGGAAAATAACAGTTCTTGCAGCCGACAGAAGAAAAGAAAGAAGCTGTTATGATAAGAGACTGCAAGAAGGAAAATTTAACATTCAATTCAATAAAATCAAAAATTCCTGCCATCTCCCATCATAACATCCAGGGAGCAGTCACTCTGGTGTAGTCCTCAACAGGGCAATTAAGATCAAATTAAGATAAGTTAATAGGGAGCGAGGGGTCTTATAGCATGGAAATATAATCTCCAGTTATAATAAAACAAATATAATCTCCAGTTATAATAAAACAGAGTCTGTGTTTGGCAGGGAATGCTTCCGGGGCGATCCACTCAGGGACGCTTCCAGGACAATCCACTCCTCAAAAGGATAGACAAACCATGAATGTTTGAAACAAATTTAAATGGAAAATCTATCACCATGGTTTATTTTTCACAAGTTTTTAATCAGCAATGAAAAGTATTAAGAAATCAAAATGGTTATTTAATTTAAATGTGTTTGTTAATATTTATTATTTTTTCCATTTGAATAATAAATAAATGGATATAAAAATTTATCGTATAAATGAATGGTTTGATTTACATACTTTGTCAGAAAGAAGTAAAGAAAAAAAAATGGTGGGAAGCACACCAGCCTTTGTTAAAGTAAAAGGCAGCTCTCACCAATATAACTTCGATGTTAGCAACTTTCTATCATAAGGGTAACTGATACAAGAAAAGGCGATATCCCACCTAAAATCTTGTTAAGAAATTTATAGAACCAACAATTTGGAAGCGTTAGACATGGGTCAAATGGTTAATACACCTCACCATCAGTTGGGAAGCAAAAATCCAGCCAATGGAGAACAAGTGTGCCAGTCTGTCGACAAACAGTCCAAGGCAGACTCAAATATCTCGTCCAAAGTGGAACAAAAGAGAAAACTCCTGTCTGTTCCAAATGGGTTGCATTGTGGTGAAGGGAAATCATTAAACTGGAATATTCTTTAATAATCTGCATTTTAATTGAATGCATAGAATAAATTATTACGGTCGTAAAATATGAAGTTATTTTGAATAGATTTTAGATAGAAATTAATTGAATATAGAAATTTTTGAATTAACCAAATATTGATAACTAAAATACAAATCACGTTAAGGTCTCAAAATAACATTTAAAAGAAAAATCTTTAATTTGGAATATTCTTCAGTAAATTGTATTTTAATTGAATGAATGGAATAAATTACTTAACATTGTAAAATATTAAATCATAAATTTGAATAGATTTTAAATAGAAAAATTTTAATTAACCAAATATTGAAGACTAAAAACAATCATGTTAAGGTCTTAATACAACAGAAGTGAAGATTAAAAGCCATTTGCTTGGAGGCTAGAGGTTTATGTGTAAGTCTAATTTTAAAATTTTTACACGGACCCAAAATATCAAGATTTGACCCGGCCAAAGCCCGAAAATATTTCAAAATAATTCACCTCAGCCTGACCTGTCTCGAATTTATTTACAATACATTGAAGTTTGCTGTCTTGCATGATGATCAAATTTTGCCATTTTCAGCAATTAAACACAAATTATATTACATATAGTAATAAACCTGAAAGAATGCAAATTTGAAAAATTTGTACAAATCAAGAATGAACATTATTATAAAGTGAGTTTTTATTTATCTCCCATTTAATATTACTATTTCTTATACAGCTAGCTGCTCTCTATCAAAACATACATATTATACCAACCTCTAACATAACACAATTTAAGCTCCCCTAGACCCACTAAAAACCAAATTATTAAATGTCTTATCTCAAGTTTTCAAATTTCCGGCCATACCATGGAAGAAAAGGAACTAACTCTAACATTATGTATCATACAATTCAGCTCCAACCAATCTATCTATAAACAAAGTTTGTATTAATCGCATTATTATTTTTTGCATTATTTTGGAGATAAAGGAGCAAGTCCTTCTAACTCCATGGTTTATATATTCATATTCTGAAGTTTTAAATTGGGATATCTCAATATTAACTTCTCTATTCAGCTAAATCATGGAAATGGTCTAATCTCCAATTCCATGAGTTGAATACAGTTTTTCTTTTATTTCATCAGGCATTAAAGTCTCATAATCATGTAATTGTATTATGTTGGGGCAACGTTTTCGGCTTGAGATTATAAACAAAACAAAAAATAGCAAAAAAGGTCAAACTTTCAGAGACTATTTCTCCAGATCCAAGGGTTAATTTGAAAAACGGATTTCAGATTTGGATTCAGCATGGTCGAATTTGTATACATTAGTTTTTTCAGCCCTTGAGGTTACACTTGGTGCTGACATACTGACATTGCACTTTTAGAGAGGTGATTTTGGTTGAATAATCAGAGATGAAATAAGAAAACTGCTCTTCAATGAGATTATGTTTGAAAAAATGCTTTCTTCGCACATTTAAGTTATCAGTGAACAAGGCAAGATCTTATTAGATTTTTTTTTTTTTTTTTTCAAATGGCCAGGCACTTTGACCTTCATCATTCGCCTTTAAAATTAGAGAGAGGTCATCAACACCAAATATTCTTGACTGCGGTGTTAGCAAAAATAAACATGTCATATGACACAACTGTTAGTGTCTTTAAAAACATTTCAATGTGATTAAACTTCTATGTATAGATATTTTCAATGTGATAACTTCATACATAGATATTATTTTCTTTGATAAAGACAAAGTTATGAATATCTTTAATGTAAAAGTGCAAGATGTTTAGAATACAAATAAATTCATTAATTCATCACAATAATTCATTTTACCTGTATATTAATTTTAAATTATAACAGATTACTCAAATAAATTTTTATTCAACATTTGTTATTGGAAAGAAATTGCCAAAACTGTGTTTCAATTTAAATTTATTTAAATTTGATAATTTTAAAACATTCATAATCTAATAATTGAAATTAAATTTACATAAGAAATTGAAAATAAAATATCAGTGTTAAATTTTAAAGTAAACAGTACTTGTTGGATTTTATATTTTCACTACCAGTCAAGCAATTATAGCACAGAAGTGATTAAACTTCTTTGCAATAAATTTAAATATATAACAAATTGAAATTTGCACTTGACCAATGGATAACCGAATGTTCATTTACTCAAAAATTAAATTTGGAATGCATTTCTTTCCTATCAAATTCATAAATCACATGATGTTATGAATAATGACATCTGATACACTGGTGCATATATTTATTTTGCTGCATCCAGACCAGAACATATTTTGTTATGTTAAAGTAGTTTCATACAACTTGATTCTTCTGGTACTGGTTCGAAATGTAAAACTATTCAAATCAGTGGGTGAAAGCTGCAAAGAGTATGCAATGTAGATGTTTTATTAAGAGGATATTTTAATTAAAATATTTTATTCTGTATTAACAATTTTTCTTAAATTTCACAGACAATCAGATTTATGATGAACCTGTTTGTGAAAACTACAGAAAAATCCTTAAAAGATTAAAAAAATTCTACCATAATTTCAAGTTGATTGCGGTGAAGTAAATCATTCTGCTCACGTGACAGAAATAACTGACAAAAATAATGTTTTGGTTTATTTTTGTTCTGCACAGAAATCAAAACTAACACTGGAGAACAAAATATACACTATGCAAAACTTGTTTTTATGTCGTAACAATTATTTTAAAATTTTCATTCGTATTAACAATAATTATATGCATGACAGGAATGACAGGTAATAAATATACGCAACAAAAATGAATAATAAAATTGTGTTTTTCGCTTATCTATTAATCACAATGTTCTAAAACTTCAAACATATATGGAACAAAATTTTAAATGATGCTTCTCTTCATGTTATTTAAATCATTGCTGTTGTGATTACATTAAAATGATGATTTTTCGGATATCATTCATCATACTATTGACGATTCTCAGAGACAAGCATGTAAAAACAATTTTGCAAAAAAATTAGAATTTTTACTAAAATTTTTTTTTTTTAAATTTAGAATTGTAATTTCTTAAACTTCAATCATTTATTTTTATTATTTGGGTCATTCCGTATCAAATCAACACAAAATTGTGACATTTTCAACCCAACCAGCACCCATTTTTTTAAAACTTTGCTATTTTGTTGCCCACATATCTATGTAAAATTTTAGCCCTAATTTTCATTTTTTATTTATAAAAATTTAAAGTTTGAAAAATCTGGTCTATTAGTAATTCATGTGGCCACTGACTTTATGATAGTCTAGTATAACTTTTTTTATCTGCATTATATAATTCCCATATACAGCCATCCTTATTTTGCAGTTATACCTATATTTTAATACAATTGTGTCTAACAAAATTTTTAATACCTTATTAATGGAAGAGATCCTTGATGAGAATGCAGCAAAGTATGTACAGCAAGTGAGAGATTTTTCAATGACATATGTACAAGTGGCAAAGGACAAATGTTGTACTGTTCTGCCCAGCCTTGTGATGTTGACACTTGAAAATGAACTTCACAGAATGGTTTTTCAACACTATTCAATTCCTGAAAATAAATAACATAAACCTATGCAAACATAAGGGTCTGTTTACCTGATCCGTCAAAATATTACATTCAAAAACAGACCCTTTACAAAATTTAAATCTTCAATAATGAATATTACAAAATTTAAAAATGGACACTTCATAATAGCCAATTTCTATAAACAGATTTCACTATATTTTATCCACATCAAACTAAAATATGCACTCCAAAGGATCTGTTTAAAAGTTGTTTTTTTTTACACTTAGTTAAACTCAAAATTTGACCCCTTTTAAAATCAAAATGAAGTTCATAAAAATTAGTATAAAAACAAATCTACAGTTTTGATAACATTAAAAGTAACTCTTGACCATTAAAAGTAAATGCACAAAATAAATCACACAGAAGAATGCAATGAATTTTTAAAAATGTCACACAAGAAATAAAACAAATGAATTGTCTGGAAAATTTTGAAATTACTCTTAAATATTACATTTAAGAATAATATGTCCATTGACAAAAGTATTTATTTTTATATTACAGCTACACTACAGTCATACACATGTTAAATAACATGGCTAAAAAATGTTTAGATTTAGAATTATATAAAAATAATTCTATATGCATAAAAATTTCTTATACCTGTATATTGCAGTTAGCCAATGCAATTTAATTTTTGAGTATATGTGTTTTTGAAAAATTATAAAAATAATTCTATTGTATCTATAACAAAAGAAAAAAAATATTTTTCTAAATCACAAATTTAAAACCATGCACAAAATAAATACAATTAATTGAAAACTAATATCTTTAAAAAATATCTGCTGATCAAGGTTGGAAGATCAAATTGGCAGTGGCTACATTCCGATGAAGCTGAAATGACTTTACATGAATAACATTTTCCTTTACAGGTGGTTTGTTTTCTTTAGACATTTTAAAAACAGTTCAAAATATTAGAATTTCAAAATTATAAACACTATATTTCAAAAACAAAAACCCTTATCCGAAATAAATTATATATTTTTATAGAGGTTACAAATAACTTCTTACAACTCACTTAGTTTTTGAGATATAAGTATTTACATACTTAACAAAAAATTTTGAATTATCTTACTTGACAAGATGATTCTTCAAAAACTAAGAGTTTTGTAAGAACAAATTATTAATCTAGAAACTGGATTTCCTACTGAACATTTTGTTCTTATTATTCATACCTATTTTTTATATTTTAGAAGATATTTTGAGTGCAAGTAAAAAACAAAAAATGAGGGAAAAAATTGCTAGAACAAAAACTTTTACTAAAATATTGAAAATTTTATATATTCATAACTAGAACAATATTTAAAACAAAATAATTTAAATTATCTACATTTTTATTTATTTATTAGGTTTGGCTATATAAATATCTAAAGTGTTTACATTCTTTGTAATACTCCAATTATAGCCAGTGGAGATAACCAAACAATAGATGTTACTTGCACTAAAAAAATAGTTCACATTTTTTAAACCAAAAAACCATGGTTTAAACTAAACAGGAGAAAATTCATATATATATATATATATATATATATATATATATATATATATATATATATATATATATTATGAGTTACTACTTACATTCTAACATTGGATTTACAATTTTATATTTTTATATATATATATATCACATTTTAAATCCATGGAGTTGAAATAAGCCAACCTTACTGCTAATAATTGAAATAAAATCTGAAGGACTTGTGTTTATGGCTTTTATCATGCATATTACCCCAATATTTTAAAAGGAACTCATTAAGTGTTATTGTGTTTCAGGGACACAAAAAATTTTCCTGACAAAATAAAATATTGTCATACAATTTATGTTTTAATTAGGCGAAGGGCATATTGTTTTCTAGATGCCAAAACTTTATGTAAATATGCATTACGAATAGAATGTGTAACACAATTTTTTGACACTTTGTAGCTGACAATAGGAATTTTTAATAGTGATAAGCAATATTGGGTTTTTATTTCACCTATATATATTACAATATATACACAAGAAACTTTTGTAAAATTAAGTGTACCATTTTAAATAATAATGCTACCACTTAAACAATACATTTGCAGATAACATAACGCAATTTCCAAATCACTTAATCATATTAATGTAAAATAATTTTTAATTGTATGTGCATTTTATTAAAATAATTTTTATTATATCCTTTTTATTTCCTATAACATATTGATGTGTAATGATGCAAGATTCTTACCATTATAACAGACAATAGTTTGTGTTTTTCATATTTTTTCCATAATCTAACCTACTCAGAAGTTATGCTTTCTTAAAAACTGTTTTCAAATTTCTTCTGCTAAGATAGCATGCCTGTTAGTACATAATAGAAAATGCTGCATTTAACTGCATTACTATGCATTTTATAATTAAAATCATTCAACACACACAATTGGGAATTTGGAGAGACCTTTAAGAGTATAAGCATGTGTATAACATTAATAGACATAAAAAGAAGTTCAATATTCAAACCAAAATTTCAGCTACCTGAGAATCTTCGGATTCTGGCAATGATGGAGTATTACAGAACTCTGTATTCAAACAAACAATACGGCAGCCAGAGTCCCCTTGAATTATAACAGTTTCTCTCATTTTGTACAGTTCAGAGACAGCAATAGGTCTGTGATACCTAACAAAACACGTAAAATAGATATAATGTAATAAAAATAATTTAATAAGGGATTGTCTTCATTTTCAAAATAGTCAATTTAAATACAGTAGACAATTTTAATTAAAATAATTAAACAAAAAAATTAAGTACTGTGAAAAGAAGTAGGTTACATATACATTAATATATTATGAAGTTTTATCAAACTTCACAAAATATCATCTGATTTCAAAACTATATCAGAAATCTCGAGGAATGCTTATAAAAATGTCTGCCATCACTGATAAAAATATCTATAAATTAGAGAAAAATCGGCATTTCAGATCTTTTTAATTTGAAAATATTTGGTAGGCTTTTGGATGATATTTTATGCTAATGATCACAAGCAAAAAATGTGAGCTTTTTATGAGTATATTAGAGAGACTGTTACTCAAATGAATCAAAAACAGAAGAAACTTTTCTAATCAGAAGATCAGGTGGTTATGAATATAACTGCAAACAAAAATGAAATAACTGTTACATAAAAAAAGCCCTGTGATTTTTCAGGGAGATCCTGATTATAAATGCTGCAGTAACTTATTAATAGACTTGATTTCAGTGACGGCTCATCAGGTGAAGCACTGCTTCACCTAAAATTATCAATTGAATATTTTTTTTATTAGTCTGAATTATTTTGATTTTCTTTTGTCAAACTTCAAATTTAATCGAAAAATTAAAATTCGAAATCTTAATTTGACCTGAACCAAAATTATATTTTTGTTAATATAACTCCTTTATTATCATTAGAATTACTTATATTCAGACATGGTACAGTCCTTCACCAGAAAAAGCTGAACTTTGCAAGAAATCAAATGTAACGAATCTAAACTTGCACAAACACGCTGTACTTCCTTAGGAATTTAGTTGAAAAGAAACTATTTGAAATAAATTTTTTTAATCAGGGTGAGTACACTTTCCCTTATAAAAATTTCAAGGACTTTTTAAGGACTTTCAAATACCATGCAATTTTTTCAAAAACTTTAACCAACGATTCATTATGAAATTATACTGTTATATTTATTCTGGAAGGGAAAATCATAGTAAACTGATTCTTTGTTTATTGAGCAAAATTAATGAGTTAAAACATAGCAATACCAAAATCTGTTAAAAGCTAACTTTATGAATAGTTGGATCAGATTAACTAACTTTTTTACACATGAATTATTGAAAATATAATCTTTTGATATTTGCAAAAGCAATGGGTTGACAGACTTAATGTAGACACTTTAGAGTAAGAACAATAAAAAAAGCTAATAAAAATTTGTATTTCCTTATATATTTACCATATTATCACAAATTTTACAACAAAAAATAAAAATAAACACTATAATGGGAAAATGTTTAACATGTCTATTACCATTTTCTTAGTTCTTAAAGTTTTTCCTCTAATAAATTATCCGTTTTTGTTATTTGTGCTATATTTTCATCATCAGTTTTTCACAGACTGTTTGATTTTGTTAAAATCATTTTCTGGGTTTTCTCAGCTTCTTCTGCTAACTGATCTGCAGATTTTATTAGATTATCAAAACCATCTTTAGAGTTCTTTTTCCCTTTAAAACCTCTATATCTTCTAAAATGCCTGTTTTTCCTTTTAACTGGTCAGCTGATATGTTAATTCTCTTCTGCTCGTCCAAAAAATGCATATATAATTGCCTTGCATTAGAAGCAGATATTAATAATTCCTTTGATATATATACATTCAAGACACCACCAATTGAGGTCTATATAAATAAAATTGAAATCTGTCTTGTCTGTTTGTCCTGTCATCATGGGAGAACGGCTGAACCGAATTTGATGAAATTTTGTGGGTAGCCTAGAAATAGTCCCACTTAAAATTTCATGTTTGGAGTTTCTACGATCAGTGGTTCTCAAGATATTAGTAAAAAACGAAATTTTCGTTTGTCTCATCATCACGGGAGAACGGCTGAACCGAATTTGATGAAATTTTGTGGATAGCCTTGAAATAGCCCCCCATAAATTTAGCCCAAGTTTCGAGCATCTAAGACCAGGGGTTGTCGAAATATTAATAAAAAACGAAACTTTTTCCTAGGAGTTCTACTCTCTAACTCCGTGGTATATCCAAACGAAAAGCTTGAAAATAGTTTGAAAGTGAATTAAAACTTTTATCTCTGAGTTTGATGGGAGATTTTTTGTGCTAATTAGTCACTTTCTGAAAACTTGAATTGCTTGAAACATGATTTAAATGGGAAATCTATCTCCATGGTTTATTTTTCATAAGTTTTTACTGAACAATGAAAAATATAAAGAAATCAAAATGGTTATTTAATTTCGCAGTTTATTAGGAAGATTCTATCTTATATCATGTTACTCAGAAACACAATTAAATTAAATCTGTCTGTTAATTTTAATTATTATTTTTTCGATTTGAATAATAAATAAATGGATATAAAAATATATTTTAGAAAAGAACGATTTGATTTTTCTTACAGCATTTTTGACTGGATAATATCAATTACGATCAACAGGTTTAAACATTATTATTATTGATATTTTCGGGGATTATTGATTCAGGTATTATTGATATTTTCAAGTTATTATGAAATTGTTTTATTATGACAAAAATTGTTTAAACTCATATTGTACAAGCAATCTTCTACAAATACACAGGTGTATCTTCTAATCTATGAGAATATAAGTAGTACAGGTATATTGGCATGTTTTGATATATATTGGCATATAGTGGAATCAATTACAACCTTCTGGTATAAAGAGTATGGGGATTATTGATATTTTCAATTTATTATGTCATCTCTTTTATTTTGGCAAAGATTTTTGAGACTCATTGTAATACGGGTAATCTTCTACTAACACACTGGCATATTTTCTAATCTGCGACAATATAAGTAGTATGGGGTTGCATATATTGATTCAAATCCTTTTTTTCGTAAATTTGCTTACAAAAGGGGTCAGGATGTTTTATTCTTCAGATCTGCCCATGAAGATAATTTTGCATAGTGAGAACAGATATTCTTAAACTTCACTTTAGGAGCAATAAATTTAATATTTTAACAGAATTTGCACATGATTGCAATTTATAAGTTTCTTTATATTATATACTCCATACGAAGAACGGGTATGCTGCTAGTCAGCAATAAGTCTTTGTGCGATGAAGGATTCCTGCATTAGATTTTCAGTTTCTATTCGCTTGTTAACAGAAACCTCCCGCTCAACTGATGCCTGTCCATGTTGTTGAGACCCAGACCGTCCGACCTACTAAAAAAGTGTAAGGTAACTGTTTGGACGGCCGAGAAGTATGCCTGTCCATGTGACAAAATAAACAGCATCTGAATTATTTTCCATGTGTCAGTTAAATCTTTTCTTTTGGACAAAAGTTAAAAAAAGAACCCATTGAATCGAGTGCTAGCACTATCAAAGTCCTTAAAAGATGATTGTTTATGTATTTCACCCAATAGCATAGCATACTGAGAGCATATTAGATCACATTTTCACCAATTCTATTAGAATTAACTAAAATTTTCAAAATGTTTTTTATATTGCCAAGACACTTGTTTGCTTTCTATCTGCTTTGGGTCTAAACAAGAGAGATCTCTTACCAAGGCATACCTCATCAGCGATTTCTCCAGAAATTTCTGTACGGTTTTTATTATGAAAGTTTCACCTTCTCTTTTTGTATAAAAAAGAAAACTGTTTGTCAGTTACCTTTTTAGAAAGTTTTAAAAATGTCAAGTTTTTTTTGTGGCTGAGAAGCCTAAATCTACCCTACTAGGGTCACAATGGTTAATAGTGTCAATTTTTAAAAGTAGTAATTCACCTGTAGTAGAACATTTCATGACAATACCTCTTTTCAGAAATATTTCCATTAAATTGTTTGTCAAGTTACGGCAATCATTTGCAAGAAATGGCCGTATAGGAGAATCAGTTTGATATTTCTGTAAAAAAGGCAAAATGACATTTGCAATTGATTGAAAAGAAGCCAACTTTACAGGAATTAAAATGTCTTCAGAAAATTGCTTAATATTTTCAAAAGATTTATTTTGAGAAATACTAATTTTTCCACATTTAGTAGCTTTTACATAATTTACTATATCAAGTCACAGTTCTATTGTTCTACCAGCTACGGATACATTTTCCAACCATCGAGAAGAACAAAATTTCAATTAAAAAACATTTTTGCCAGTTTATTTTACAAAATCCTCTCCTCTGGCTGAGGAATCTAAATGGTAGTAAACAGACAAAAGGCTCTGAATGGACCAACCTGATGCATCAGCTCCAGTTTTAAAAGCACCATTTACTATAGTATATGTAAACTGCAGCTTCCTGTATTAATTAAGCCACAATTATGCTCATATTTTAATTTTGTTTCAATAAGTGAATGAAACTTCCAATTCACGTTTGCCTACTAGTGAGAAGCAGGCTTCCAGAAATTGACGGTCCCCCCATCCTATCTGGATTAAAGTTCAGCGAGGATGGCCAGTTTTTGGAAGTTGCCGTCCGTATCAATTTCGTAAAATAAATAAATAAATAAGTTGTTGTCATCGTAAAATTATGACGAAAGCTGCCTTTCTCTTTGCTATGAATAAAAATTGAAATGTCATCACCTGCAAATTCCCATCCCCATAAACTTAGCTGGTATGCAATATCAAAGCCTTCTTTCTACAAGAGCAGTCAGGTGGTCTGCATTGTAATTACAGGCACTAATTATTTTCTCTCTCCTCATTCTCCACCCAGTAAATCCGATTATAAAATGAAAATACGATAGTGCATTCAAGATCGAAATGACACATTTACAATTCATTCATGGCATTTGTTCCAGTTGTCTGGCAACTGAAGTTATGCTATGAAACATCTATTCAGTCCAAGAAGATTTAAATCTTGATTCAGTCCATTCCTTAGAAATTCAGAGTATCAATGAGGCTTAAAAACTGCTTAGGGACAAGAGGATTTATAGGATTATTTATTTACCACTCCTTGAAGTTACCAAACATTGGAAAAATAATTTATTCCTTTCATCTCTTACCCTCCGTCCTCCCATAGATTGGAATGCAGATAACCTATATCCTTTAGGATATCTATGGATCGGAATTCCACAAGGTCTGGCCCTCCATTGATGAGTTTGATTATTTAAACGGTTAAGCACTGTGGGGGTGGTGTATAAATATGCAGTTATCGCACTTCATTGTGAGGCAGTTGGTACTAATTTATTATTGATGTGCGATGTATTTAAGCACATATATGAATGAGCATAATGTAAAGAAAGAAACTTCTTATGAGGACGGGTAAAAAATTTCAATAGCTGTCCTCACGGACGGACTAGATTTCACAATTTCCCGAAGTCTGTTGAGAAGTGTAGTGAACGTTAAACCTCTTCAACTACAGAAGTAAGAATATCTAATGATTTGCTTTCCCACCTCCTCGCTAAAAACAAACTTTCTTTCCCCTACTGAAAATATTTCTGTCCCTCATTACAACCCTTCCTCAAGGTCAAACGTAGATTGAACTCTTCTTCCCCCCTACATTTAAGCTCTTTGACCTTCGCATCACAAATAAGAAAGAAAACATCTGCTCTACTTCATGAAGATAAAGAATTTTATTTTCCTTCTCTAAGCAGATGTCTCTAGGGAATTGCGACTGAATCATTTTTCATACTAAGCTCAGGAATGTTTGACATCTGTAAATAGAGATGGATCCTTTTTCAAGGACTTAACAAAAAAAATTTGAATTATCAAGCACTTTCAAAGCATTGAAAATGGCCATCTAAATTTCAAGTACTTTCGCGATTTTCAAGCACCCATACGCACCCTGGTTAATAGTAAAAATAATAGAGCTGATGGTTTTACTAAACCTATAACAAAAAAAAAAGTTTTTAAATTTTGTGAAGTAAATTTTAAAATGTAAAATTCTAGAAACTTTAAAAGGATATTTAAATTGAAATATAAATATAACTTTTTAAAAACTGTAGTCAAAATTGTGTAAAGTAAATATCTTAAAAATACAACTTTTTTCAAACCCCTTATTATGTAGTTTAGATACAAATGAGTTTAAACTGTGTGGTGATGTACAAATTTTTAAAATTTTAAATATAAAATTTTTGAAATTCCTCAAAAAGTAGATTAGTTACTGTTGATTTAAACTGGGTGATGATGTACAAACTTTTAAATTTTAAATATAAAATATATACTTTTTAAAAATTCCTTAACAAATAGATTAAATACTGCTGATTTGAACTGTGTGGTAAAAAAATAAAATATACTAATTATGTGAATCTTTTTCTATATGCATAGGAATTTTTTTTTTTTTGTATATATTTTTAACTTTGTCATGTAAAAGTATTTCATGAAAGTGTTTATACATCAGATTTGACATTGTTTATAACTTATATACACTAAAATTTTTTCATGATATCTACTTTGAGATCAAGTTAGCTTGCAGTATAAATTTATAAAAACTGAATACATTTCAGTATCTTAGAAAAACACAATATGCAGGAGGGGACCGAATGTTAGAGATCACAAAAATAAACAAATGAAGTATGGTAGTAGCGTTAAGGTCAAAGTATTGGATATTTTCAGTTAACTGTTTAGATTATGAATTGTTTGTTTAGTGTCCGAGAAGAATTACATTTGAGTTCCTGCAAATTGTACCTCAGCTAACCAGAAAATGGTAATTTTCCCGTATTACAGGAAATTGGCATACTCCAGAAGCATCATAATAGATGCAGGGTTCATTCTAGGTGTTTTTCGTGGAGCAGCCCACCCCGCTGCCCTCAGAAATTGAAAAACCCACCCTGCCTGCTCTAGTACTATATTTTTGCATCCTGAGATCGAAAAATGCCACCCGGGCGGCCTCTTTTCAAAATGACACCATACCATGTATTCTTAAATTATCAAAACATCAAGAAATGTGTGCAATTTTTTCCCATTCATTATTTATTAAAGCCCCACAAAAGTCACAGCAGTATTTGAAAACAAATGAATAGGGAGTGTACTAAACTGAAAACGTCCAGCGGCATCCTTCGCCCTTTGTCGTCATCCTCCGCCCCTCAGGGTGAAATCGAATCTCTCTGAGCTTGACCATTCAAGTAGGCAACACCGAAGAGTGGCGATACACTCTGTATTATCATAAAGGGTGTTTCATTGTTCTCCACCCCTTCTGGTGAATATTTGTTTCTCCCCAACTCAGCCATTAAAATTCCCACTCTGCGATAGCGATTCAACTTAAAAAACTAGCAATTAACGAAATCCTGACAGGCTGAACTGTAATAGCTGAAAATGTCTCTTTTCCTAAACAATCTCTCTGTGGAGCGAGAAAGATCTGCCAAAAATCTTAATTTATTACGGATCTTAATTTATTGCACTTGCAACAGAGAATGAGTGCAATCCACATTCCCATCTCATTCCTCCCTGTGAGCATGGATGTGTTTACTTTTGAGGTATGCCAGTGCATTCTATTAATTGACCCCATCAGCACCTTATCAAAATTCAGAGTGCCCCCACTTTTACATACTGTACTAATAGTGTTTCATCATTTTTACACCTGCCTCAAATTTTAAACTGTTTCAGAAAGCGGATGAACAAACTAAATTAAAATTGCCCCCAAAAAATGTCCCCGCTATTTTGGGCTTGTGAATTTATATATTGCTTAAATATTCATAACATAATCTGCATCCTGATAAATTAAAAAAATAATCTATATGCAATAGTTTCAGGTATATGCTGCAGCTGGGGAGCCAGATGCTAATAAAGGGTATCAAACCTTGGGGATGGGGGAGGGGGGAATGCTTTTCTGAGCTAAATTGTTGTTCTACTTCAACTTACATATGTACGGGCCATAAATGATCATATAGTAAATGTATGAATGAGAATGGCAAAAATAGTGTACTTGAAATTGCTGGAAGAATGTAAACAAATGATCATGATTCATTATTCTCCTGAGCGATGTTCAAAAACTAATTTATTTTCGACTTACCTCGTTCTCGGGAATGACTCAAGGCGTTCTTTCAGCAGAAGTCTTTATGTAAATCTGTATATCTGATTCATACACAAACTCATTTGCATATTTGAGTGACGGACTTCTGAAATCATTCCAGAAGGTACCGATCCTGGCATACATAGTAAGTTCGGTTTGGAAGAATCAGTAGAAGGTGAAGGATCAGTAGATCAATAAATGATCGATGGATGTAGAGATGGTAAGATAGTAAGAATGTACGGTAATGCAAGTAATGCATTAGCATCGGAATTATGAATGCGTTCGCTATTGATCTGTTATTAATCAAGTTAGTCATAATGTTAAAGCTTTTCAATTTACCCAGTACTTTACAGTTTTAATCATTGATGTGTCATTCAGTAATGTGTTATAATGTGTTCTAGACATCTCCAAAAACGTGCCAAGTTTCAACCATGTTCCAGTATCTGACCTTCGAAGTGGTGGAGATAGAACGACATACCGTGGTTGGTAATGTCTACTAATGTTTTTCCAAGCTGAACTTCTTAGCCAGTCTTTTCTAATTTCAAAACCTGTACATATGTTAATGGCAGCTTACTTGTTACTGCATTAAACTGTTTACAGCTTAGTTGTGTTTTTAGTAGTGCCGACTATAAACAATTATTGTCAATTCAAAGTTAAATCGGCTCGAGTTTCAACTTATCTGCGGCCAAAGTTTGGGTGGTTTTGCTCCATCCCGTTGATTGGAAAATTCGAGTAAAGTAATAAAATGGCCCATGTTTTTAGCGACACAAAATAATATTTTTGAAATTCAGAAACGTCAAAATATTAAATAAAATTTCTTCAAGAGAATAAGGAATTTAATTGTTATGAAATAAACATATTGGGAAAATTTTGCATTTAAATGAAAATTTTGCAATATTGGATGTTCATAACGTCTGATAATATAACTGGAAAAAGTACCGAAATATGGGGATCGAGATTATTTAAAAGTTAGAGTAAGTGATCAAAAGTTAGAAACAAAAATATAAATTAATCATAAAACATCGAAAATCATTGGTAAAACCCCATAAATTAAAGAAAAATTAGGGGGTCAGCCTTCTTAATACAAAAGGCATAAATATGAATAATAAATGCTTTATCAGCTTTAAAAAAAAGATCAAGGTGAGAGAACTTAAAAACTTAAGAAAGCTCTAGAAATAATCAGTAATTTTGGCAAAAAATTAAAGCTGAAAACATTTTGAATAATTAAAGTGTTATGGAGGAAAATGAATTTAAAATAGTTCCCAAAAATATTTCAATGCTTAATGGTAAATGAATTTTTTTAGATGACCTAAAAAACAATTATAAAACACTGAAAAAGACCTATAACAAAAAACATTGGCAAGATTTAAATCAAGGTTTAAAAAAATGAGCGACAAATGTTTAAAACATTCAGAAAATGGATAAATGAAAAATCTAAATTTTGAAAACTTTTAAGAAATGGAAAAGATGGGGATACTGACAGTGACTTACAGAAAACTTAGCTTTAGAAGAAACACCTAAAATAGGTTTTGAAAATTTATTCAATGTTAAAAATAAGAAATAAATGCATGTTAACAATGTTACTAATTAAAAAATAAAAATATTTCTGTGAATTTTTGTTATCAGAAAAATAACTTTTGTATTTTGTCAATCTCTTAAATTTTCCCTAATTTTTACCCCACCTCTCCAATAAATAATATCTTACAAAAGTAGATCCCCTAAAGAAAGTTTTACTTATTAACAGACATAGTAGTGCCTTGCACTTGACTGAAGGGCTCAAGGTATGGAGAGAAGGATTGGTTGTTTGACTTATGTCTATCATATAATAAACCTGTAAATAAGCATATGTAATATATCTATATATTTTTAAATCATTATATAAAATATATAAACGACAAACAATTGGGAAAAAACATCACACATTTTTCAGTTGTCAATAACTTTAAGAGGCATTGCTTATGATGGGTTTTATTGATTCCCTTTAATTAATGTTCCTTGTTGTTTCCTATCATAAAGAAGTTGTTGTTGAGACCCAGACGTCCGACCTACCAGAAAGGTGTAAGGTAACCGTTTGGATGGCCGGAAAATACCACCCAATTTAGACCGGAACCCAGTGGGGGAGGCATCCACAGGGATCGTACCCTCCTTCGCCTACCACCAACCTCTTAGAAGGACTTACGCACCCACATATTTAACGTGATCGTACTCCGCAAGAACACGGCGGCAGTTGTGGCAGCGTGCAAACCACCGGGCTACTGCACCCAAAATGTGCCAACAGCATGCAGTGTTCCCAGGTGGTCACCCACCCAAGAACTAACTTCGCCCGATGCTGCTTGACTTCGGTGATCTAATATCATAAATCACTGAAGTCAAGCAGCATCAGGCGCGGTTAGTTCTTGGGTGGGTGACCACCTGGAAACACCGCGTATTAGCACTTGCATGACACATGAATATTTAAAGCAGGGTTATTAAGCACCATTGCCATATAGATCTGGAAATAACTTTCGAATAACCATAATTGTTCTTTTATGAACCCCTATAAATGTTTTCACCTCATGGTATAAAAATTTATGTTTATGTATATAAAATGATGGTATAATGAGCATTTCTACCTACTTTTCTGATCTTAAGTAAGCAGCATAAATTATATGAGGGTTCTAATTATCTTCAATTTGTGCAGTTAGAAAAATAAATTTATAAAGATTATATTTTAAAGTAATATATTTTAAAATAAGAAATGTGTAATTATAAAATATGAATTTTCTCTATATTTGCAATTTTGTTTTATTAATTATTTATATAATTTTAATTTCAGTTTCAAACTTAACTACCCAATTATATTTCTTTCTTCATATGTAAAAAATTAAAAACTATTTGATCAAGCTGAATATTTGTAATTTTACCAATTTGTTGCATCTCTAATTAAATAAAAAATGTAATAAATATTTGTCCATTATTGCATGTTTTATTTTTTAACAATATTAAACAGTACAATGCACCTTTTAGTTTTTAATCTTTTATACTTTTATTTGCATCACTAATTATTTTATATAGATATGTAAAATAGATGTGTATCTTTTTCACATTTTTAGTGTGGGTATACACAATGCATTTTTTAGCTAAAATTTTTAATTGTGCCCCTCTGAAAATATGTGCCCCTTTTGTATGAAATGTGGCCTTTTTCGATTACAGTATACTCTTTTTTGGAAGATAGCACCCTGCCCTTTTGAAATCCTGGAATGAACCCTGACAGGTGAAGGCTATAAATGCCTGGTGCCAGTAAAGGCACTTTAGCCATAATTAGCCATGAATAGCCTTGATGAGAATGACTTAGTTTAGATATTGAGGCATATGAAGTTTTTGCTTTAAGCTTGCTTGGATAGCTCTTGTAACGTTAGTAGCTGATGTCGAGCTATGTTATATCAATAGGCAATGTGTTATGGCTACATAACACAGTATTAGAACGATTTTTTGATGTATTTATATAAGCTGAATCAAAGTCAATGATGCATGCTATTTTCATTTGTTTCATTCCATTTTGTGAGTAATAAATTCAATTTTTACTTTTACTGACTGGAAGTACTTTTTTGCAACACTATGTGTCACACCCACTGCTTACTCATCAGTTATTATGCTATAAATTTCACATTTCAACTGTAATATGCTGACAATATTGACAGAAGGTAATTTTATGTAGAAGATTATGCAAATTCAGTAATCCATTGTATGATGATGTTTCCCATAGAAACTAGGGAGAATCCATAGTAATCGGCATTTCTGCATAGTTAAGAAATCAAGAACTCTAATATCAAATATTCGTAACCTAATGTTACATTTCATGACTTTTTTGTGAACAATTTTCTATTTCACGACTTTTTCATGACATTCGTGACCTGTAGACACCCTGTGAAGGAAAGGGTTACCTGAACTTGGCGATATTTTTGTAACACTGGCTCCAGATTTGGAAAAATATCGCCAACTTGGTGACTTTTGTGAAGTTTTCAAACACACTGGAAATTTCCAATTATGTCTAGACCATTCCATTTTATGAGCCCTTTCTAAAGAATTCTATGGAGAGTATATGAGGATGTAATCGTTCAGCCCGACAGAGTTGACGTAATCCAAGTCAAATTGAATTATAAGATAACCAGTGTTTTGAAGTTTCTGGTACTTTATGATTGAGTATTTAATTGCTGTTTTATTGTACCTAACCGTTGTTTTGTGATCTTGCAAGATAGTTATGTTTATAGACGTATATTGCTAATGTTCACACTTAATGATGCTTTTAAATAAAAGTGTTAGTTACCTAGAAATTCAGATTCATTTTTGTATCCTGAGAACACACACACAAGCACAAGAATAAACATCATAACAATGTTACATTATTGGTTACAGGGGAGCGCCTTTGAATCTACTTCACTTATTCTTAGAAGTCACAAACCGCAATTGCTTGATTTGTTGTATATTTGTCAGTGTGATTTATATCTTTGAGGCCTAATCGTGTTCTATTAATCACAGTAATATTAAAATCATTGCCTTTCATGGTATATTTTAATTCTTTGAATTTTGAACCTTATTAGGTTAGCCTGACATGGGTCCTCAATTGGAATGTACTAGTTTTTGGGGAATAATTTGAAAACCTCCTCAATTGGAATATACTAATTTTTGAGGAAATTTGAAAACTGAAGCAACTAGTCCAAATTTGGAAAAAAAAAAAAAAAAAAATTAAGATTTTGAACCGTATTGGGTTCAAAATCTTTTTTGTTAAAATGCTGATATATATATATATATGATTTTTCCCGGGCATTTGTAACTGCTCTACAACCTTTAAGTAAGCTGGACCATCTGGGTAATAAAAAATATATATATATATATTGCCCCTTTTGTCAACTCCACTCATGGTCACATTATTACTGGGGATCTCAGTATAGTTCAGGATGATATACTTAGGGATATTATGAATAAAGGGTCTAAATTTCGCATTCCATTCTGCCATCACCCTAAACAACTTCTTCAGTCTCTATCATTTGATTTTGATAAATTCATATATCAACTTGCTTGTTCACATTCTATTCCTATTGAAGCATTCAATCTATGGAAGTATACGACCTTACATCTACTTAAAAATGTTATTATAAACACTAAATTAACGAAGCCTAGGTATCCTTATAAACAACTCCTATCTGCTATCAAAGAACTACAACAACATTTTGTAATAACTTATGTAGATAAAGCTTCTAATAATTATGCCATCATTTGTAAAAAATATTATGTTTCTTTGTTACAGAATTACTTAAAAGATAATCAAATTTTTAAACCCATTCATAATCAGTCTATCCAAATCAAAACTAAAATGCTAAAATTATATACACAATTAAATATTAATTGTAAGTTTTTTAAATTTCCTTATGTTACTTTGGTTCCTAAATTCCACAAATCACCTCTCAGTTTTAGAACAGTCACTTGTGGACATAATACCTTTACCACTACAGCTAGTAAGTACTTGCTTAACTGTTTAAATCGAATTAATGAATCTCTTAAATTCAGGAATTCAGGATATTTCATTTTGAACAATAGTTTTGATTTAGTTAATCACCTTAGCAAGTTACCACAAATTCTTGGTTTCCAAACCTTTGATTTTAAAGACCTATTTAATAATATTGTCATTAAAGATTTACATAAAGTTATTATCTCTCTTTATCATGACTATATATCTTCCAATCATGATGCTTTTAATGTCAAAAATTTTCCTATGCTCTTGCACTTTGTGTTATACAACAATTATATTATCCAAGGTGATAACATTTATTTACAAACATCTGGTGTACCACAAGGTGGCTGTAGTAGTAGTATACTCGCTAACTTATATCTTTATTATTATGAATGTCATTTTAACTCTAATTCATATATTATATATAGATATGTTGACGACTTAATTTGTATTATCATTGATGATTCCTATCCCATTAATATTGATTTTTACCCGTCTAACCTAGAATTAATTCCTAATGAGCCTTGCGTTAGTCAAACTGTTAATTTTTTAGACCTAAATTTAGATGCCCTCAATAATCATGTAATCACCAATCTATATGATAAAAAAGATTCTTACAACTTCACTATCATAAAGCTGCTATCATATCATTCTTGTAATTCTATTCAATTGTTTAGAAACATCATTTTAAACCAGCTATTTCGAATACATCAACTTTCTGATCCTCAGTTTCACTTTCTCCACATCAATAATCTTAAACGCATTTACCAAAACTACCTATATCCGGAAGTATTTGTAAATAATATTATTAATAATTTCAAATATACCACGTAATAATTTTACACATGCATTATTTATCTTTGATTGGTTAACTCATTTTTGAAAATTCACCCATTCTTATCACCTCACTTACCACTTGGCCTGAGTCTAATACTGTTTACTATTTTCGAATGACTATTTTCCGCTTGTCCTGAGTCCTATACTGTTTACTATTTTCGAAAGTCTCCATACATATTATGTATCGTTCAATTGTATTCATTCCCACTCGCATTGACAAAGTGAGGTGAAATGCTCGCCCACTTGCTTTGACGAAGTGAGGTCAAATGCAGTCACTAGTTTATCTTACACGTGGTGCTATTCTTGTGATTTCATATTACAGTTCGAGGAGGTATTGTTTTTCAGCTTTGTATAATTCAATTGATTTATTTTTCTCCTTCCACTAGCCAGTAGACAGTTCCAATGGTGTCTATAGTTAAATACTATAGCCATTGTCAGAAACTGGCTATTCTATCGGTTTAAATTCGAATTGTATGGCTGTCCTGATGAGAATGCAATTTCGAACTAACCGCCATTTTTTGTGTAGTTTCAATTGATTGTTCTCTATTCTTAATCTCTTATCTTGAGCTGATTATTATTGCCTATTCTCATTTTTGCCGAGTTTTATTTTTATTTACTTTTATATACTTTTAATTGTGATTTTTGAATCCTAATATTCTTCTCATCCCCCTTTCCATTGTAGTGATATGTTACCTTCTATCTTTATCCTTAGTCTTGGCTTATAGTTACTCATTTGTAACAGATATGCTAGAGATGGTTTTTTTTGTACATACAGTAGTTTATGCATAATTTTCGATTAAAATCCTTCAATTTTTATTTATATATATATATATAGGGAGGTTTTAACCAAATTATAGAATTGTGGTAATTGGTTTTTAAATGTGATGATATATATATATGTATATATATATATATATATATATATATATATATATATTAAATTACACAAAAAATGTAAATTTCAATATATTCAAAATAATAAATGTGAAGGAAATATTCCATGAATAATTTCTATGGAAAATTTAATAATAATCAGTCATCCAAAAATTTCTGTCTGTAATATCCTGCTATGTATATTCAAAATTTTCTATTGTAACCCACTTCTACATGTCTTACTGGTTTCTTCTATTTTTTTTTTTTCAAACAATTCATTTCTGAGCCACCTCTGTATTTTTCAAAAATAAATTTCGAATAAAAAAATTACAACACTTTTCTAAGGGAAACAGAAATAAATCTTTGATTTAATATAAAATCTCAAAATATCATTAGGCTATTTTTAAGACTGAGCAAATATTTCTAAATATAAAGCAATGAAACCTTTTAATTAAAATTAACTTACCTTTTTTCGTATAACTCTCTAAATTTTATCAATGGTAAGCTTTTATTAGGGATATCATTGAGAAGTGCAATAACTTCAGATCTAAAATGTAACAAATGAATATAATTTTGAATAGAATAAAAAAGAATATAAAAATACAGAATATAAAAAAATTGCATGAAACAGAAACAATGTTTAAATGTCAGTTTTTTTAGCATTTTGCTCAAAGAAATCTTTTTTGCTAAAATATTTTTTATAATTTTAGATAAAACATGAAAGTTGTCATCAACCCAATATTAGTCTCAAGATTCTGGATAGTGTGCCTATTTTCTGAGTAAAATGAATTTAAAAAGTTCATGAAAATAAACATTATGTGCAAAATTTACTCCAGCTATTTACAGCTAGCTAATTTCTTAATTGGTAAGCTTTGACAGTTGTGAATGACGAATATGATTGAAACAATTTCATCACAGTAATTAAGATTTCATTACAATCTGTATCTGAAATAAATATATAACAATGAAAATATGTTGAAAATTATATCAAAAACAATAACTGATGCTTTCATATTTTAATGATGACAAAGTCATCTTTTGTTAGAGCATTCAATACCACCCATGATTTTTTCTGGACTTCATTTACACTTGAAAGTCTTTTCCCTTTTAGTTTCATTTTCATTTTAGGGAATAAGTCGAAAGGAGCTAAAGCTGGTGAGTAGGGGAAGGGAGGGGGAAGGAGAATGGTCATGTCTGTGGATGCAAAAAATTGCTCCATTCCAAATAAAGTGTGAACAGGTACATTGTCATGATGCAGAATCCAATTCTTTTGGGACAATTTTGCTAGATGTTTCCTCTGCATATCCTCCCTTATTCACTGCAGAATGTTACAATGAAACATGGCATTTACAGTCTGGTTTGCAGGTACAAATTCCTTGTGAAAAATTCCATCAACATCGAAGAAACTGATCATCGTTAACTTGTTGTTTCCCACGTGCCATGCTATTTTTGGTCATAGTGAGTCAGGCGACTTCCATTGAGATGTTTCCAGGTCAAACCCATAAACCAACGTCTCATCACCATTAATGATCATTGAAACAAAGTCAGGGCTATTTGTGACTTGTTCTTGGAGACCCCAATAGATTTTCATGTAACGTGTCTGATCGTCACTCAGCACACATGGCACATACTTCCCAGCAATCCTTTTCATGTTCAGTTCATCTGATAAAATTCACTGACGTGTGCCATAAAACAATTAACAACCTCACAGATATCATGAATCATTTGCTGATGTTCCTTTTGTACAATTTCATGTACTTTTGCAACATTGCCTGAAGTTGTGCTGGTCGAGGTATGGTTCAGAATGATCACCATCTTTAAAACTCACATTTGGTCATTTTTGAACTGATTAAACCATTTATACACTCGTCAAAAGTGAAATTGCAAAACCATGAAGGAATAAATGTAACCATGTGCAAATCACAGTACAGGTAGAAAAGAGAGTCATATGCAAATGTTTAAGTATTCGTATGTATTGGGTCACATGACATGCAATTTCGGGCGATAAAGACCAGCAGGCGGCTTGTCCCGTAAATGCTATTGGCAATGATTTGCAGCAGCCAAACTTTCAAAAAAGTGAAGAAGCGATGCCCCGAAGATGTCAGCGAGCAGTACACCAGCAGTTAAAGACTGGGGAACGAGACAGTATCCTGAAGCTGTGT
Organism: Amaurobius ferox; assembly: GCA_951213105.1. NCBI lineage: Eukaryota > Metazoa > Arthropoda > Arachnida > Araneae > Amaurobiidae > Amaurobius > Amaurobius ferox. The sequence goes on from OX578146.1 coordinate 12,843,169, forward strand.
GACGTGGGTCTATCTATACATGAAATTGCCACATACGTTGGGCAAGACGCAAGTACCATCAAGCGATGTGTTGTTGTTGTTGAAACCCAGACCGTCCGACCTACCAGAAAGGTGTAAGGTAACCTCAAGCGATGTGTGACACAATGGACGCAGGAACATCAGAGAACATGCCAAAGAGGGAGTGGATTGAACAGGTGCACAATAGAGCACACAGATTGGCAGATTAGCCGTACTGCTTATCAAGACCCGTTCGCAATGGCAAGTGACATCCGAAACAGTCTGCCACCATCAACAATTGTACCTGTATGCACCCAAACCATTTACAATATGTTGCATGAAGTACAGTTGCATGCACGGCGACCAGCCACTGGGGTGCCATTAATTGCAACACAGGGATGCACGGCTGGCATGGTGTTGTCGTCATCACAACTGGACCAATGAATGTCACTGGGTTATGGATGAATCTCGCTTCTGCCTGTGGAGGAATGACAGACATGGATGGGTGTGGCAGCTTCCCGGGGAATACAACTTTCCAGCCCATATAACCGAGCATCACACTAGTCCCAAAGCAGGCATCATGGTTTGGGTCGGTATCATGTTTGATCAGCGGACAGCTTTGGTGAACATTGAAAGTAATCTGACAGCAGACCGGTGTGTCACACAAGTTGTAATGCCTGTGGTTTGGCCACTGGTGCATACCGTCCCTGGCACGGTGTTCCAGCAAGACAATGCTACACCACACAGCAAAGTCTTAACAGCCTGAACAGAATTCACATCTTTTTCTCGCTAGCAGCCTCGCCGGATCTCTCTCCCATTGAACACGTGTGGGTCCTCATTGGATATCAGGTACACCGGAGACGAACAGTACATTCCGTAGACAAACTGCATGCCACAGTTAATGCTACTTGGCAAGGATTACCTCAGGTAACCATTAATAGCCTCACTGTTTAGTGATCTGTATAGCTGCCTATGGAGACCACATTCTTTACTGAATAAACAGGTTTCTTTTACATATCTTTGTTTGTTCTTTTAATCATTTATATATGATTCTCTTTTCTATCGGTACTGTGACTTACATATGGCTATGTGCATTTTTTCATGGTGTGGCAATCTTACTTTTGAGGAGTGTTAAGTCTGGCCAAAAGCATTTTCACCGAAAGCTTGCTTAAGCATTTGATAAGTTTCTGCAGTACTTTTTCAAGTTTGTAACAAAATTTAATGCACACTTATTGTTCTTTCACAACATCCCTTTTTACTATCAATTAAATCGCAAAACACAAGAACCGTGATATTAAAAAAACTGGAAGCTTGAAACAGTAGCAACATGTCAATTTATTTTCAAAACGTGTGTATGCAGCACCATCTGCAGGCATACAAAGAAAATATAAGTAGCTACTGAGTTTTTTTTTCAATTTTTTGAACTTTTGGGGTAGCACCTCATTTTTCAGAAAATTACTTTACCCCCTTCTATACACAAAGTTTTATAAGAAAATAATTGCTCAATTTAAAATATTAAAATACTTACTTTAAAATATGAAATGGGGGAGATTTATCAGATGATGCATGAGAAATGAGTATTCTTTTATGACCTATCTTCTTTCGTTGTAAACGGGATATTGCATATTGAGCATCTTGAAAAGAAGGGACTTTTACTGTAGCTTTAGCACTTCCATCTGGTTGTATACACATTGAGATATGCAATACCTAAGACAAAAAGTAATTTAATGTAAAGAAATTTTGAATATTTCTTATTCTTACTCTATTTGAAAAACACAAAATTATTGCCAATAGTGAAATAAAACAGTCTTACAATAGTACATCTTCAAACGTGACACATTACTGTCTATGAGAACTCCTCCTGTTACTAAGTCTGGTTCTATCTGTTGCCACAGAAACCAGTCTTAGCCCATTTCCCAAAGGAGATGCTTGAAAAAATACATTGAAGTTTGTTACATGGGTGCACTTAAAGACAAGGTTTACCGCAGTAGCATGTTTCTTCTCAATTGTTTATCTTACTTTTAATTGCTTTTGTTATTTTGTTCTTATTATGTTAAGTTTCTGTTGAAGTTCCCTATGTTTGAATTTTTGAAACTGCCCTTTCAATTTAAAAAAGACACATTAAAATCACAAGCAAAATGGTGTACAATATTCCAGAGTTTTGTTCTGACGAAATTGTAGTAAAATCTTTGAATGTTCCCTTTCTGAAAGTTTTGAAAAGAGCTTCACAAATAACTTGTGTATCTGAATTTAAAACTAGAAAAATTAGAAATGAAGTTTCAGCATTCGACGAAATTGAACTTTTGAGCACACCGGAAATCATTGTAAAAGGTTTAGTGATAAAAAATGTGAAATTGATAAATCTGACAAATGTGTTATACGGTGAACAATTCAAGACTTTTACATCTGAGAAAAGAGAGTGCCATTCCTAAGAAAAATCTGCCTGTGTTGAAAGAGAAGGTAAACTTTTAACGATAAACTTTTTGTCAAATCATATTTCTGATACATATTATATATACAGGGTGTCTGTGCTATCGGTGACTAATGGCTATTTCCTCAACAGTTAGTCATAGAGATATACTTTCAATTGAACTTTTTTTTAAATTTTAAAAATCTATTATCTTAGAAACAGTTTAAATCAATGAATGCATTTCTGAAATGATTCTTTTTTTTCATTCTGACAAAATATAAATTTTTATACAGTCTCCCGGTTCTACCAGTTATATTTAAGAAAACTATCTTCATACAATTTCACGCAAAATAAAAGAAAAAAATCATCCTTTTATGATCAAAATTCACCGACTTACAGCTATTTAAAGTTGGAGCACTTTTTGTGCTCAGAAAAGGGGGTTATATACAACATAATTGAAGAGACAAATATTTAGCAGCAATATATATTACACTAAATATTAAAGTTATAATTATTTGTAACACATAAAAAAATATCAAAAATATTCGATAAAAAGCTTTGCTTTGGTCTCAACATTGTCAGCAAATGCAATCGAAACATAATACTTTGAATATGAAAATTCAATATTAATACGGTCCCTTAAAGGTTACCTGAAACGGGACATTTTTAAATACAGAAAAGAGACTAAAGTCAAAGTTCAATGCTTCATAACTGTGAATTTTGGTCGTAAAAGCATGATTTTTTTTATTTTGTATGAAATTGTATGAGGATGATTTTCCTAAATATAACCAATAGGTCCGGGGGACCGTATAAAAATTTATATTTCGTATTTCTTTCAGAAATGCATTTAGTGATTTAAACTGTTTCTAAGATAATAGATTTTAAAATTTAAAACATTTTTTCAATTGGAAGTATATCTCTGTGACTAATGGTTGAGGAAATAACCATTGGTCACCAAGAGTACTGGACACCCTGTATATCCTTTAACAATTTCTATAAGTAAAATGTGTTGTTGAATTATCTTAAAAATTTGAATTTATAATTATATAAATCTAAATATTAAAAATATGTAAAAGAAATTAGACTTCACTTTGATTTTGATGACGCTTTTGAATATGTTTTCACAAATTAAATGCAATAACGACATCATAAAGAGTATGTTATTTAAAGCAAAACTCAAAAATAAATATACAGCCCATTTTGTCATAAGTGCACCAATGTGACCAACTTTAATGAATTTCTTCAAACATCCCCTAAGAAAAAGGGGGCTAAGACTCGTTCCTATGGTAACAGACAAGAGCAGACTTAGGGGCAGGAAGAGTTCTTGCGACAAACAGACAGTACTTTTTTGTGCTTTTAAAGAAATAAAGCTATGAAATACCATAATCACTGCCACAGGTCATCACGAAAAGCTTAAAACAAATATGTTTATTCATTGCCTAAAATACAAAAAGTAATTTTCCAAAATAGAAAGTATTAAAAAAAAAATCTAAATTTTAACAAAAATAATATTATCAAATATTGATTAACTGTAACATATGGCTGAATTTCTAATAATTGTCAATTTTTTGTCCCTTGAGTTTAAAAAAATTATAGTCACTTTTTGAAGTATTTGTTTAGAATTCCATTTGTTCTACATGGTTTAACAAAACATACTTTTCAATAATATTAAATATAGTTTTGACTTCATAAAACTGCAAATTTGTCATTTCTGTCAATGCCGTCCAGTGATGAGTTGAGTTTTCATCTTTAATTATATTAAAAAACAAAATAAAAATAAATGGATAAAGTTTAAGAAATTTAGATTCTAAACTAGCTGAATACCCAATGAAAACCAACGGTGTCACAATAAACAACCCCTGAATAATGTACATTTTTGAATAATTCATGCTTCACATTTAATCGCCGAATCGAATATTTTTGGTGTAGAGAACCCCCCCCCCCTAAAGAAGAAAATATTGGAAAACTTAAATTGCATACTTCTCCCTTTAGAACTATCTACCCGTACATCAAATTAAATTATCTATCTCATCCTGAAGCATACTATTTTATCATTTCCTCTTTCGAATGTTTTTCTCTGGAGCACACCCATAAATGAATATTTTTTAAAAACTCTGTCTTTGGTTTTTCATCAGATGATTGGACCATATTCTAAATATCTAGCCTCTATCACATTTAAAAGAAGCATGTCTCATTTATTCGGAAAATCGAACATTTTGGTGTGCTGCACCCCCCTAAAGTAGCAAATATTGGAAATCTGAAATTCACATTTTCTTCCTTTCAAACCTGTACACCAAATTTGAAGTCTATCTTATAGAAATGCATGTTTTTTCTATAACTTCACTTTTCAAATGTTTTTCTGTGTAGCACTCCCCCTTCAATGAACATTTTTGAAAACCATATTCATCTTGGGTTTTGTTCTTAAATGAATAGCTTGAATGTTCTTAAATGAATGTACACTAAATTTCAAGCCTCTATCACATTGTATAGGAGGTGGTTTTTATTTGTTTGTCAAACAGAATATTTGTATGCAGCACCCTCCTACAATAGCAAATGTTGAAAAACTGAAATTGCACACTTTCTTCCTTTCCAACTATCTACCAGCACACCAAATTTGAAGTCTCTAACTCATCGCGAAGCATGCTTTGTCTATCATTTCACCTTTCAAATGTTTCTGTGTTGTTGTTGTTGAGACCCAGACCGTCCGACCTACCTACCAGAAAGGTGTAAGGTAACTGTTTGGACGGCCGGGAAGTGCCACCCAATTTAGACCGGAACCCAGTGGGGGAAGCATCCACAGGGACTGTACCCTCCTTCCCCTACCACCAACCTCTCGGAAGTACTTACGGACCCACATGTTTAACGTGATCGTACTCCACGTCAACACGGCGGCAGTTTTGGCAGTGGCTGAAATCGAACCCGAGCCTACCGAGTGCAATTCCAGCGCGCTAACCAAAGGGCTACAGCACCGTTTCTGTGTTGGAAGTGTTGAAAACCCAGACCACATGACAGGCCTGAAGGTTTACTGTAGCTAAGTGTGTGGCCGGGAACTGCGCCGTTTCTGTGTGGAGTACCTATCCCCTTAAATATGCATTTTTGAAAAACTCCATTCTGTTTGGGTTTTCTATCACATGATTCGCTCATATACCAAATATCAAGCCTCTATCACGTTTTAAAAGGGGTGTTTCTATTTTATTCCAAAAATTGAACATTTTTGTGTGCGTCACCTCGTAAAGTAGAAAATATTGGAAAACTGAATTTTTGAAAAACTATATTGGTCTTGGGTGTTTTCATCAAATGATTAGTCCATACTAGCAGAATACCCGTTGAAAATCAACGTTCTCGCAATAAGCAACCCCTGATTATTGTGATTTTTTAATAATTCACGTTTTACATTTATTCAGCAAATCGAATATTTTAGTGTGCAGAATCCCCTAAAGAAGAAAATATTGGAAAACTTAAATTGCACACCTTTCCTTTGCGAACCCTTTTCCTTTTCCTTCACCTTTTCCTTTGCGAGTACACCGAATTAAAATCTATCTTATCCCAAAGCATAATAATTTATCATCTCCCCTTTCGAACGTTTTTCTGTGGAGCACCCCATATTCGCCCATATTTGTCTTGGGTGTTTCCGTCAAATGATTAGCCCATATACTAAATTTCAAGACTATCAAATTTTAAAGGAGCGTTTTCTCATTTATTCTGCAAATCGAATATTTTGGTGTGCGGCACCCCCTTAAGTAGAAAATATTGGAAATCTGAAATTGCACGCTTTCTTCCTTTCGAACGGTTTACCAATACACCAAATTTGAAGTCTATCTCATCGCAAAGCATGCTTTCCTATCATTTCACTTTTCGAACGTTTTAGTGTGTGGCACCCCCTTAAGTAGAAAATATTGGAAATCTGAAATTGCACACTTTCTTCCTTTCGAACGATTTACCCATACACCAAATTTGAAGTCTCTACCTCATCGCAAAGCATTCTTTCCTATCATTTCACTTTTCGAACATTTTGGTGTGCTGCACACCCCTTTAAGTAGAAAATATTGGAAATCTGAAATTGCACACTTTCTTCCTTTCGAGTGATTTACCCATATACCAAATTTGAAGTCTCTATCTCATCCCAAAGCATGCTTTCCCGTCATTTCACTTTTCGAACGTTTTGGTATGGGGCACCCCCTCTATAGAACGTTTTCGAAAAATTCGATTTTTTCAGGGGAGTTTATCGAACGACTGAGCCATGTACCAAATTGCAAGTCTCTATCTATTCGGGAAGTGCCTAAAAAAGCGTGACAGACAGACGGACAGACGGACACTTGGCAATTAGTATATATAATAGATACCAAATTTCAACCTCTATCAAATTTTAAAGAGTCGTTTCTCATTTATTCGGCAAATCAAAAATTTTGATGTGCGGCACTTCCATAAGTAGAAAACATTGGAATATCTGAAATTGCACACTTTCTTCCTTTCAAACAATGTACCCATACACCAAATTTGAAGTCTCTTATCTTATCGCAAACCATGGTTTTCTATCATTTCACTTTTCGAACGTTTTGGTGTGGAGCACCCCCCCCCCTCTAGAGATAGTTTTCGGAAAATTTGATTTTTCCAGGGAATTTTATTGAACGATCGAGCCATGAACCAAATTGCAAGTCTCTATTTATTCAGGAAGTGCCTGAAAAAAGCGTGACAGACGAACACTTGACAATTAGTATATATAGATTGTATAAACCTTTTTTGTAGAAATTCTAATGATATTTTTTGCGAAATTGTTTTTACGTACTTGTGCCTCAGAAGTGGCAATAGTAGGACAATGTCCGAAAAATTATCTTTTCAATCCACTAGATCGTGACAGTAGCAATTTTAAATTACGTGAATACCATCATCTAGAATTTTATTCGCTATCTGTTCGAAGTTTTAGAATGTGCAATTAATAGGCAAGTAAAAAACACAATTTTATTATTCATTTTTGATGTGAATATTTATTACCCATCATTCCTGTTATGCATATAATTATTGTTAATATAACTGAAAATTTAAAAAGATGTTTTTTGTTAGCACATAAAAGCAAGTTTTGCGTAGTGTATATTTTGTTTTTCAGTGCTAGTTTTGTGTGATATCTGTGCAGAACAAAAAATAAACCAAATCATCATTTCTGTCTTGGTCATTTCTGACACATGAACAGAATGACGAACGGATGGAATAGACTTTGAAATAATGGTAGAACATTTTTTCTATTTTAAGGAATTTTTTGATGTTTTCTGTTTTCGTGAACAGAATCATCACCATGAATTGGAATGTCTGGGAAATTTAAGAAAAATTGTTGACACAGAATGAAATATTTTAATTAAAATATCCTCTTAATAAAACATTTACATCGTGAATTGTAATTTCTGCAAAATTTAAGGAAATATGTTAATACAGAATGAAATATTTTAATTAAAACATTTCTTTAACAAAGCATTTACATCATGAATTGGAATTTCTGTGAAAGATTAGAAAACTTATAAAGAATGAAACATTTTAATTAGAGCACCTTTTTGATAAAACATTTACATTATGTTGTGTGCGTTTAATTTTTCATGGAGCGAGGTAACAAAGGTATACTCATTACATGCGCCTGCTTAGCAGTGGTTGGGTACCTGGTTAACAACTACCGCAGGCATATGCACGTAGCATAGGTATACTGCCGACAGCTATTGCAAGTTATGAGAAGTTTTAAAAAGCAACCATGGTGGTCACCAAATATGTTCATCTAGACACAAATTATTCCCCTTCCTAAATTCTCGACTTTGATGTACTCAACATAAACAAACATATGCTTCTGCAAATGATATAAAAAAAAAAACACTAGTCAATAACTATGTTTTTAAATATTGGTTTTAGAGTAAAAACCTATTTTCAATAAACAGGCTAATAAAATCTGTTTACATCAAAACTATGATAAAGTTATCTCTAAAACTTTTCAACTAAAGAGAAATTTCATTAAAAACATATAGTTTTGCAAAAAATTATCCAATATTTACTCCTTATACATTAAAAATTATATATTTGCATTGTTTACTTGAATTGGTGTGCAAAAAAATTTTAGTTTGTTTATATATTGCACATTTTTGACACAAATAAACATGTGTCACAGAAATGATGTTTTTATCAAGTTTACCTTCAAAATATGCATTAAAATTCCATTAAATTATGATAAGCAGCTCAGCTATCTATTAGAAATTTTAAAAACATTATCAAGAACTCATTCCAAACAGAAATTTCTAGAAACAAAGTTAAGATATTTTTTTAGAAACCTGAAAACTGACAATCATCAGAAATTCAGCCGTATATACTAATAAAAAGAAATAAACTAAAAAAAATATGCTTACTCTCACACCATCAAATAAATCAATAAAAGTAAAATTTTAATATAGTATAAAATACAAAATTCAATTATCAACTGATTTTAGTGTTCATAACATAAGCTTTACAATGAGAATAAAGTCTTTTCAACTAATTTTTTGTAGTCATTAGACAGCAATTTTTTTTTTCTGAGAAAAACTAACCATAGAAGGGCAACTGCATTATTCAGAAACTAAAATTTGTCATACAAGTTAGCTAAGGAAAAGCAATTGCATAACAAATTAAAGTTTGAAGTTAATTGCAAATTGCATTGGAACATATTAGTTCATTTCAAGCATATGGCAGGATAAAAAATTATGTAGAGCAATTAAGAAATACAATAAATTTATATTTCACTTCTTCCAAGTTCATACTAGATGTACAGTTACAGATTTGGATAAGCTGACAGGGCATTTAAATTTGTGTTACTAGAGCAAGTTTCAAGATCATAAGTCAAACCAATTTATAATTAGAGTAAATTTACATATATATATATATAAAAAAAAACTTGCAAATCCCTATACAAAATTAAAAAATCTGATGTGGGTAACACATGACTTTCCTTATATAATGCAATGAATTTACACTGAACTCCCGATTATCCGTGTGCGGATTATCCGGTTTGCGGATTATCCGTGCAGTTTAAAATCACCCGATTAACCGGGTTTTTGTGGATTTTCCATGCATCTAAAAAAAAAAAAACCCTGAAAAATCACTGAAGTATTATCCGTGCATTGCCAAGATAAAAATGTGAAAAATTATAACTGTTGTGATAGCTAGTAAAAAGACCAGAAGTTGTTCCAGGCCCAATGTGCATGGAAAAAGCATTGTTTCTTCACAATGCTTTAAACATTGAGGGCCCATTTAATGCATCTTCAGGCTGGCTAACACGTTTTAAAAAACGTTATGGTATCAGAGATGTGTGCCTGCAAGGAGAAAAGTTAAGTGCAGATAATTCAGCCGTTCAAAGTAGAATTTGGCGACTACATAAAACAAGAACAATTGTCTCTCGATCCAATTTTTAATGTAGATGACACGGCATTTACTAGAAATGTCTCCCAAATAAAACGTTAGCAATGCAGCTAGAAAAAGAAACTCCAGACTTTAAGACAGCCAAACAGAGAGTAACCGTTTTATGCTGTGCAAATGCATCCGGAACATTCCGAATGAAGCCTCTTCTCATAGGAAAGTCTAAAAACCCCAAAAGTTTTGGAAAGAGTTTTGAAAATAGAATTCCAGTATATTACGATTCCCAAACATCTGCTTGGATGAATTCTCAAATATTTACTAAATAGTTTTATAGTAAATTCGTACCATAAGTAAGCGAGTGGCTAGAAGAAAGAGGTTTGCCAAAAAAAAGCTGTTATTGACAATGCACCATGCCACCCCTCTGATATTACGTCAGCTAATAGTGAGATTGCGTTAATATTTTTTCCTCCAGACGTTACATCATTGATTCAATCCATGGATCAAAGGGTTATATCGGCTATGAAAAGGATTTATAGGAAGAACCTTCTGAGACGACTACTAAAAGAAGGAGAAACAATTACAAGTTTTTGGAAGAAACTTACACCTTTGGATGCCATAAATCTCATTGCCAGTGCTTGGAATGAAGTCAAAAGTACAACATTAAAGAACACCTGGAGTAAACCGATCCCCGATATACAGCAGTAGCAGATTGTGCCAACGAAGAGGTAACAGCATCAGACCTTATTGAAATCATTTCTGGAGTTGAAGAATTTCCAAACGTTAATGAAGAAAATGTTGAACAAGGGCTAAAAGAAGACGAGACCGATCAAGGGTATCAGATTTTAACTGATGCAGAAACCGTAGATGGGGCGACTCAAGGGGAAGCAATAGAAGAGCGGGAAGAGGAAAGTGGAAATGAAGAAAAATCGGCAAGAGTGAGCCACACCGAGGCACTGGGATGCGTAGACAAGCTCTTTATTGGACTATATGGGCCGACATTCTCAGTTCGAGTATAACGACGTAATAGCATTGCGAAACATTCGCTAAATTGTCAGAATAAGCGCAAACACGGCATATAAACAAAAGAATGTTTTGTAAACAAAAGAAAGAAGACTTTTTTATGAAGAAAAATTGAATTTCTATTTAAGTTTTCTTTTATTACTTCTACTCTACTCTAATTAAACCGTAGAATTTAAATTATTTTGTTTAGACCCTATTTTATAAATTTTATGTTAATTTGTGGTGAATTCTTGTTCATTTTTAACTTATTTACCGGTTACAGGAACATTGTTCGATTATCCGTGTTTTCCTATTTTCCGTGTAAACCCGAACATTAATTAGAACGGATAATCGGGAGTACAGTGTACTACTTTTACAGTAAAAAAAATAGGTTTTTCTTATAGTAGATACTTATATTCTTTCTAAGATATTGAATTTTCGACAATTAGTCGCCATTTTCATTAATTTAGCATTATTTTTATCCATTTGACAAGATTTTCGTTAACTAGGCAACATTTCAAAAAATCACAGAGTTGACAAAATTCCACCAAATTTGTTGCCCAAATCTCGCCAAGCGTTATGGATGGAGAAATAAGTTATTCTTATAGCAAATAAATGACTATTGGCGTTCAAATACAAAAGTATTACTCAAAGTATCTTTTCTCATGAATGGAACGAGCTAGATCCACGAGAATGATGTCCCCAAATTTGTCGCATGAAATTACATATGAAAAGTGAACAGGGTAATTCCATTGTGACTAACATAACATTTGAATGATTTTTGAAATGATTTTTTACATGCACTAACTTTATTTTTATCCTAATACCTTAAACAGGGTGTTATTCTTCTTTGGGCAGGTGGTTTTATGTAGAGAAATGCAAAACTAATATTTAAAATTGTTGATATAAGAATTCAGAAAGTATTTTGATAAATGTGACTAATATAACAGGTTTGCAACACTAGGATTTTGTATTAATTTTTATAGCCATTATCCTCTGAAACTAAAACAAAATGATTATTTTCTTTTGTAAATGTCTATGTGAAAGGTTTTCGTTCTATAATTATGCACAAATTTGGCATACATTTCAAGGATAATACAGAGAAAGAATTTTTAATAAACCTTGCTTGTGACTAACATAACGTGACTAACAACCTGTGAATATACTTTAATTTAGAGTATTACAAATAATATTAACATAAGTGTAAGAATGCAAACAGTGTTTTATTATATGTTTACATGTAGAAAAATTATAGTTCAGTCTTATGTGTGAAATGATAATGTCCACGAAAATTTACAGTCGGTTGTAATAAAACTTTAACAATTTGTGTTGTTTCAACTGAAGAGTTTTCTTCAATTGTGGGAAACACACAGATTGCCTCAGTACTTTTCTTCATGAACAAGACCTCATAATCATTCTTATGAGTGTTGAAAACTTGTCCAACATATCTTTTTTTTTACTTTACAGTCATAAATTCAACAATGACAAAATCACCCAATGACGCAATGGTTTTTGGGGACAGTTCAGAGGCAGAGTCTACTTCAAAATTATTCATAGTGTAATCAGTTTCAGTTTCCAGATTTTCTTTTAAGGTTACTTTGTGTATGGGAACATCATCTCCTGTATTCTGATATAAAGCTAATGTGAATTCTCCCATATTAATAATACATCGTCAGGATTGAATATCTTCCACTGGATTGACATTTTCGAACAATGCTTTTAAATTCTTTTTCTTTCCTATCATGCCAATTTCACTGACGAACAAACATTTTGTTTTCATTGTCATTTTTCCCAGTTCAAGAAAAAAGTCTTTTGCATTGCACACTATAGCTTTACCTCTCAAAACTCTGTTCCACACATTGCACTTCACAACAGCACCTACTCCATCATGTGGACCTTTTCCGTGATATGGTTCAATAAAATTCCATGACCTGTAAACATTAGAAGAAGGTAACGTCATCATAGTGTATCTATTTTTAAAATGAGCAGCAGCTCCATCTGTCCACAATATCACAGATTCTACATTAATCTTGTAAGTTATAGTAAAGTCATTTATAATTTGTTCATTAAAAATGTTAACTTCATAAGCAGAGTACTTGTTTGCATCGGAAATAATTGCATAACACTGTGTCTGTATATCTTCAGAAGTAATGTGCCGAAAATAAATAACAGCAGTATAAATTTTTACAGAAACTCCCTGTGCTGCATTCCAATGTGCCTGCATTACTTCATCCTGATGTTTAATATAATAATTTCCAGCAAAATCAGTTTGTAGAATGATTTCCCCTATGTTTAAGTTTTCCTTTTGCAGCTCCTCGACTTGTCTCCAAATGTTATATTAATGTTTTAAAATATTTTTAGTTTGGTCCATCAACATTTCTGTAACTTGTTTGTATGTGACGAACACCAATTCAAGTTTTCCATTCTTCTACTGATAAAATGAAATACTTTCATCATCATTCCATAATATTGTCTCTGACTCAACAAATTTCTTTGGCTGGCTTACACCACTGAGTTCACATGTGTTTCTCATACAATTAGCAGATTTTCTATCTCAATCAGTTCTTAAATCTTTAGTCCAGGGTTGAATTCAGAAGCAGTTAAAAGACTTCTCACAATAGACACAGCAGCAAACTCTGATTTTGGTTGAAGCCAATTGTACTTCCTCCAGATGTAGTTCACAAAATGTTGATACTTCTACTGGGTTTCCAGGATTTTCTTTCTTGCATAAGTCATAGAGTTCCTTTAAAGTGTACATTAATAGGCGTTTCTGCACTTTTTCCTTTTCCCCAGCTTCATTTTTAATATTTTTGTATTCCTTCTTCCCAGAAAGTTGTCTTGAAATTTCATCTCTTCTATAAAAATTCTTTACAGCACTTATTACTTCTTTAGACAATGCACTTTTCTTTTTAATATCATCCATAGTAACAGCATTCAAAACTTGTTCACTACTTTCCCTTATGGTTAACTCTTGAATAACAGCAAATCATTTTTGTGGACTGCTAGGAAGAGCTACAGACACTCATTTCATTGCTTTTCCAAATGTCTAACGTGTAGTGAATGGTGACCTGCATGTAATCATTGTTTCTTCTTCCACTACTTTTTCCTTTGCATCTTTTCATCGTCGTCTCATATTTTTCATTCCTCTTTGAGATTCCAATCTGTGTTTTTTCTTATAAATTTTATCATACTTTCAACTTACTCTCATTGCTTTCATTCCTCTTCTTGCCCTTTCTCTCTCTGCAAGTTTTTTTTCTTCACTTTGTCTTGCACGGCTCTTCCTCTTTTTTTCTGCAGCAGTTTTAACCATATTAGTTTTTCAATAAAGGATTTCCTCACAATACTTTAATAAGCAGTTGAAAATGTCAAGTCTGATGTTAGATTTTATGTAGAATCATAAAAATTACCTTCTTTATGAGGCCAAGTTCCAGGTCTAATTTCTAAAAACATTTTTTCAACAATTAGATAGATCAAGTTTTAATATTATGCACAAATTTAAGATTTACAATGATTAATTTTCATCCAAAAAACTATCAGAAACAAATATGTATATTACATATAGAGGAAAAAAATGCACACAATCTTACAAATGAGATGTTAAGATTTAGTTGACTTCATAAATTATTGTGTTATGTTAGTCACAACCAGTGGTGTTATGTTAGTCACAACCAGTGGTGTTATGTTAGTCACAACCAGTGGTGTTATGTTAGTCACATGTACTGTTGCCAGAAAAAAAGAAAATTATGTTTAATTGCATCAGTCTAATGGCAACAATCACATGAAAGACATTAAGTAAGAAAAAAAGATTTTTTTATGTATTTCTGGGGAGAGTGGAACTTAACTGATGTTTTAATGCACTAAATGGGTTGTTAACTAAATTGTTTTGATGCACTAAATGGGTTCAACTATGTAATTATAAAGTTGAGGCTTCATTTTTTTTATCTTCCAACATTAACATTTATAGTTAAATCTTAAATATTATACATTGTAATGATTATAATGTTGCATATTTAAACTAATCTTGAATTCATCTATGGCAAGATATACTTACATTCTAAAGGTTAAGTTCATACAGGACTCTGGTTTATTAAAAATGAAAAATTAAGCTCCAAGTACGTACACTCATGTCCAAAAATTAAGCAACAAAGTGAAAAATGGGAATAAAAAGAAAAGTGTTTATTCGAATTCATTGAAACTTTCGCAGATCATGTAGTATATCAAAAGACACTAGTATGGGGAAATGCAAAGAAAATAATAAATAATAGAGATAAATAAAACATAGGATTTTGTGTGACAAAAACAGTTCATTGATGGAGGTCTGTCAATTTGGAATGTGATGACCTATGTTGGAAACACATGCCCAACAGCATCGATTCATGCCAAGAATAAGATGGTCTATAGCAGTTTAGGGTATCTGTAACCATTCATGGAGCAGACATGTTCTTAGCTCGTAAAAGTTTCAACTAGAATCATGGAGAGAACTTAAATGTCTCCCAAGTATGTCCCATACATGCTCGATGGGATTCAAGTCGGGTGATCTCGATGGCCATTCCATACGAAGCAGTGTATCCAATTCTAAGTACTGACTGACAATGCGAGCCTTGTGAATTTTCACATTATCACCCATAAAAATGGCATCAGGACCCATGGCTGAAAGAAATGGGCAAATCTACTGAGCAAGGATGTCATCTCTATACCGCATTGCAGTCACAGTACAGAGAGGGAAGATGTGATTGCTGACAGTAATCCCTGCCCAAACCAGCAAACTATTGCCTCTGTACGAGTGTATTTTACGGATGTTACTGGCATAGTTCCAGCCGTTCCCCAGGCCAATAACCATCGGGAATCACTCTGTACAACAAACAGTAACATATCCATGAAGAATACAGTACCCCATTGTTGTGGAGTTCAGTTAATATAAACTCAAACTCAGTTTAAGCAAGTCCCTCTGTGTGAGGGCATCAGTGGGCACAAACCACTGGTCATCTTGTATACAGCTGACCTGCATGTAGCTGTCAGTAAAGAGTTTGCTGAAAGCAGGGGTCAAAAGCAGGCTGATATGCAGTGATTGACTTGTGGTATTGTGTTTCCAGGCACAGAGTGGTCATCCTGAGTGGTTGTGACCCTTGGATGTCCACTTACTGGCCTTTGCGACACTGTTTCTTCACTTTGATACTGGTTCCACAGGTGGCAAATGATAGAATGATTGACATTTAGGGCTTTAGCTACTTCCGACCATCACTGGTCCCCTTCAAGATGCCCTATTACCTCACATCGCCTGACATTACTTAGATGAAGTAGTCTACTCATTTTTAAAAATCTGATTATTTCAATTTTCCTTCTGGAATCTATGGCTGAGATACAGATTTTGCACAAAACAGGTTGTTTTTATACCTAATATGTTTCCTTGTTAAAATAATGTTGATATGCAAAATGTTTTCTGAGGGCTAATTTTCGTCTGCATGCCCCCATCATGTATGCAAATTTTGTGGCTACAAGTTGTCCCTTTTGCCATATATGTTAATTTATGTGGATCCAATTTATGTGTTCAAGAAGTTATTCCCAAAGAACAAGTACGTTCCCATGATGGAGCCAAGACGAGCTGGCTCGTTAATGCTCATAATGCAAAGAATCAAAATGTATCACAAAAGAAAAAGACATGCCAAATTTAAAGTTACAGTGTAACCTAGTTAGTTAGGGTCTCAAAGATTTGAAGCATGGTGAATATGTATAATGAAAGCAGGTACATCTATCCAATATCTGTTGCTGCTATCGTAAAAACAGTACATGCATACTCTTTCAGCTCTTAATAGCACAACACTTTGAAATATGTCTGTTCTGAACAACCAACATTCATTCTTTTTTCTATCTATCTATCTATCTATCTATCTACACTCATGTCCAAAAGTTACACATAGTTGCTGTTTATGTGAAAATTTCAGGAAATCTACATCGGAATGAGATGAAACGCGGTACGCAGGTGCAATAGGGTTATGGAAGAAGAAAACAATGTAAAACAAGGATAATAACGACTTTTATAATCCAAAGAAAAAGGTTGAAAGAAAAAGGGTCACAATACAAGCGTCAACATCAATGAAACAATGATTAAAACAATGTGATGCTGCAGTTTGATATGGTGTGTGGGAACCTTGGGTAACCACGCATGCTGCACAACGATTTCCTATACTTTGATGAGAATTTGGATGAGTTGTGTGCTCAAAGAGTTCCAAGCCTCACGGAGAGTAGTTTTCAATCCTGGAACAGAGCTTTGTGGGTAGTGGAGGGCAGCATATCGGACACATGCTCTATTGGATTCAGATTAGGAGAGTTGGCAGGCCACTGTGTGTGCTGGATATCTTTAGTTTGAAGAAAGTCGTCGACCAAGGCTGCACGGTGAGGAGGTGCATTATCAACCATGAATATAAAATCAGGTCCAACAGCACCTCAAAACAATCGAACAGTAGGCTCAAGGACTTAATTTCTGTATCTTTGACCGGTAACCAACCCCGTGTCGAAGATGTGGAAGTCTATGGGGCCGTTCATGATGCCTGCCCAGACCATGACTCCCCCAAATGGAAAACTATGTCTTTTCGTGATGTTTCAAGGGTGTAAACTCATTCTACATTCTCTCCAGATCCTGGTACAACGAGAATCAGTTTGCAGACTAAACCTGGACTCGTCACTGAACATGACATTGCCCCACTGTTGTCCACTCTACTGCCTATGTTCCAAACTCCACCGTAAATGCACACGTTTCTGTGCAGACATCAGGGGGATGCAAACTGCTGGTCGTCTGGCATAGAGACCAACATGTCGGAGTCTCCTGTAAACTGTTTGCCTCGAAACAGTGACTCCTGTGGCGGTTGTCAGGGCTGAACCTAGTTGTCTGGCAGAACGGTTCCTCTGACATCATGCAGTTATCACCAAATATCAGTCTTGCCGAGCGGTTGTTACCCATGGCCGACCTGATACTGGTTATGGGGTAACATCTCCAGTGGTTTGGAACCTCTGCCACAGTCTGGAGATGACACAGTGAGACACATAGAGAATTCGAGACGCTTTGGTTTGGGATCAACCGGATTCCTGCATTTCAATAATTTGTCCCTTCAAAAACATGTCCAGTTCGTATCTTTATGGCATCTTTCATTCTTTTTAGTTGTTAGCAACGCTCTGTACCACAGCAATTGTAAAATTCTGCTTCAACTGGCCATGCTGCTCGAGCAGTTTTATACTCGTTCAGAAGTGTGCCAGTGCTTTGCACATATCGACATCGACTGAACTGCTTTGCATATGCACAATGATTTACCTTCCTCGGCCACGAATCTCCACAACTGATTGTGAACCATTGTATCCATATTAACTCTGAATTTTTCACATTTTACGGATTATGCTTCAATTTTGGACATGAGTAGAGAAAAGGAAACTGGCAATAAGGGGGAGCAAAATTGTGTTGATATCTCTCGTCATTTATTTACACAGAAAACATCTTATTTCCAATTACATATAATTAAAATTGAAGTTATTTGGCTGTAAATTATTTAGATAAACACTGAACACCTAATACACACCGACCTGGTTGATATCTTATTTTAAGTTGACTAATGAAGTCTATTTTCCAGATTTATTTAACTCTGCCTATTACCAGACAGTTATCAGAATTCTTGTATAGTATGTTAGTTAAATATATCATAGTGCAACAATATCTAAGTTTAAATTACTGCATATCGCTATATGTTGGCAATTTAAATGATAAAAAGTAGGATTTTGTTCTTTTGGGCAACACTAACAACTTTCCTAGCAAGATGCATCAGCCAGAATATATTGTGTCTACATCTCATACAGGCACTTTTAAATGTTCAAAATTTGTACAGAGAATGGGTAATAAGTTGTCAATTGGAAAATATATATAAAAACCATCTTTTTTTATACTCTAGTATATAAAAGCTAAAATAATGGTGAACTTACCATTACATGATCACGAAAGAGCTGAAACAGGACACTTTTTATGTGATTAACTTCAAAACTTGGATCAAGATTAGAAACATACAATTCCACACCTGAGGAATTATCCAATGACGGCATTTGATTATTCCTTGTAACAGTTAGAACTGAGTCACTCCCTGTACCTGCCGCATTCCAACAAGGTGAATACACATATGGTTCACTGATGCGGTGAATTTCAAATGATGAGTCAATATTCTGTACAGCACTCTGATAACAAGGATTAGAAAACACATACTGGCCAGAAAGATTTCCAATTTGGGCATTTTCACGTCTCACATTCCCAGGATCACTATGAGAACTCCTTGGAGTTTTATCACATTCTTGCATAACAAATGGGGAAACTCGTCCAACATTCTTTTGAGAATACCTCGCTTTAGAGTCAATATCATTCTTAAATGGCAAAAATGCTGAAATATCAGAATGTTTAGTACTTTGAATATTTGAGACTTTGTTATGGTTCCAATCCAATTGGACATGTTTATTCTCTTTCATTACTTCCATAATTTTCTTAGGTGGTAGCGGGAACAACATAGAGGTTCTTGAAAATTGAGACGGCCATTCCTCATATGTTTCAAATTCCTTCGAATTGTTTTTTAATATGGATGGGTAAGTTTGGCTATCAAAAACAGGAGGTGGTGGAAAATCAAATTTTCTACAGGGTGGATCACTGGAGTATGTTCGACGAATGTTTTCAGAGTCTCTTGTTGGTGAAGCTGAGGAATCTCTGCTGCTACAACTGGCACCTGATGCATCATTGCTGGAGTCTGTATCTTTATTCCTTTTCAAAGGTGAACCATAAAAATCACAATCAGTTCTATGGTGGAAATTGACAGAAATGATATTGCCAAAAACAGGTTCTTTATCCATGCGTTTTTGAGCCCTAAAAGTAACATTCCATATTAAAACTGCATATAAAACATTAGCAATAGAGTACATAAAATATTTTTTTAATACAATTATAAAATATTCAGTTTCTTATTATATATACTAACCACATCTGTGACAAATAACAGATTATATTCCAATTTCTGAATATATATTTCAATCATTCATTACACTGAATATTAATCTTTAAATAAATTTGCACATAAAGCATTAGATAGATATCAACCTCCAAAAACTTTTATTTCAAAAATTTATGTATGAAATTGTGATGAGTTTAGACTTTCAAACTCACCATAACACTTTTAATCATGCACAGAAAACTACTTTTTTGCAACGAGGACATTTTCCCTCAACTTTCAGGTGGTCAAGGGAAAGAAATTTCCCCCAGGATCTGAGCAGAGGAGTAAACAATAAAGAGCCATAAACTAACTCTTTAAACCACTCCCTCAAACCTTTTATTTTTTATTCTATGTCTGTGGAATAATGCGCATTTGGAAGAGGAAGGTAAGACCTCCCATGCTTTTTACAATCCGGAGAATCTTTTACTATTTTTGCCATCATTTAGTTGTCAAGATCCAGCAACTAAGCTCAATCTCACTGGGACTTATGTGAAGGGCATTCATACACATCTACCATTTTGCAGGGTCATTTTGTTATACTTTCTTTATCCAACAGCCTTCAGCGAAATTACTTCAGGGCAGTGGAGTAAAACCTTTCACCCCTACATTACTATATGTTAATCAGGATGACATTTTGTCTATAATCAATTACAGGTATTGGCATGCCCTTTTCCCCAGCTTTCTTAGAGTAAGCAGAACCATTTTTTTTATATATATATTTTTTAGTTAGTTGCTTTTAGTTTGGCATGTGAATTTGTATTAGGAAGAGTTTTGAAGCGGTCCCCCCCCCCCTTCCCCTGGGAAGGGAGAAGATTTTGTTTTTAAAAAGAATTGGGATATTTTTTTTTTCTTTTTTACAAATTTGATATTATTCTACTTCACTGTGAGCAACCCTGTCCATGTTTCAAATTTACTCCCATGTTCTAAGACCAGGGGTTATTGAGTTATTGATAAAATATGCAAAATTAAACCATCTATAGAAATAGCATTATGCAGACAATTATTTTCTGAAAATTTATTTAAAGAAAATATATCATGTTGCTTAGCAAAGAAATTAAATCAAATGCCTTTATACGGCAAATGATTTTCTTTTAATTTATCTCCTTTCTATAAATGAATTGATAGAAATTTTTTATGAATGAACGATATTATATTTTTGATTGGGTTATATCAGTTACAGCCTTAAGATATGAGATTATGGGAAATATTCATATTTTAAATTTCTTAAGTTGTATTTTATTTTGGTAAAGATTTATCAAATTATATATTTTCTATTGTGTTTAACTGATTGTTGAAACAGGATAAAAATGGTACAGATATATGTTCTCCTATAATTTTAGTCTTTATTTTGGTACATGTTGTTGTTGTTGAGACCCAGGTACCAAATTTCATATATTTTGTAAATTTGTCTACAAACAGTACCAGGATGCTTTGTTCTTTAGATCTGCTTGAGGCGGTAATTTTGTAATAGCACACAATAGAAAAAACAAAGATTCTTACGCTGCATTTTAAAGAAATTAAATATTTGGATAGATTTCTTTTTTAAAAGCAAAGATTGATTACCAGTGAATAATTTAAACGTAACATATTAGGAAGGACAACAATGTGACAACTGTTTATAAAGAAAAAATATAGATTCAAATATAGCTTAATTTATGCTTCCCTTATATAGTCGTCATTGACTATTAGGACACTATTACTAGCTAACCAGTCCAGTCCATTAACCACTAATAGAGCAACAAGAATTGCTACCATTAAGTACTCAAAAATATAAATTGAAGTGTGAAATGTACTAAAATGAATAAACAATTAAAAGTTTTTGTGTGATCACAGGAATTTAGACAATTCTATAATCAATATATAAATTAGTACTCAGTGTCTATTACAAGACAAACATATAACAGCAAAAGTTATTAGCTAGCTGCCTAATGGCTGAAATTTAAACAATATTTTCAAATAAATAAAATTTACACAAATGTACTGCCAAGTTCGTCAAATTTGCCAACAAGCTTAGTAGACAGTGATACTCTTTTCTCATGTATCTCTTATTATATAACTTATATTTTCTTATGTATATCTCTTTTCTTATGTATGAGCATCCTTATGCACTATCTATGCAAAGTTCCTAAGAAACCTAAATAATTTACAAAATTCTTGATTCAAACTCAAGTTGGTAAAAATTCACAACAGTTATCAAGCTTGACAGAGATAGTATTTTCCAATATTGTATTAGCCAATTTTCAATTGTAACTATTAGTATTAGTAATATCACATATCAACTAATTAATGCCTGCATATAGCATTAGAAACAACTATTTAGCCATGAGCCACACATACTGCTAAATATAAATAAGTACACAATAGTATTAAATTAATAGATTTCTAACTATTGATTAAGAAATGCTAATAGGTAACTGGTAATCTTGTCACTGTAAAACATAAGAAATTTGTTTTCTTTTGATAACAATATTGCAGTTTACATTTAGTTTACAGTATTGTCAACATATACTTTCAATTATGCAAACTAAAAATTCATTTTAGGAAATGAGAAACTTAAAATCATTCAATTCAATTCTTTGTCTATAAATATCTCAAACTATAACAAAAATAATTTAACTAAAACCATATTATTTAGCTATAAGTAGCTGACAAGCAAGAATGATAATCACAAGATTGAAATCAAACACTGAAATACAAGTATAAATACAAACTATTTACCATTATATAAAACATACTTTATACTAGCATTATTAAATTACATAGTACAAATTAGAATCTCTAACAAATCTTTGTTTTACAAAGATAAACAAATACTTAACTGCACATGTAACTAAATTCAGCCATGTTGAATAAAAGACAACTGCACTCACTCTAAGCCCATTTATGCAAATTTTCAATCCAGCAGAAAAGCAAATATTTTAAAGTACTATCCTCTTAAAATAGTAGCAATGTTTATATAAAAAAAAAAAAGAAACATAATATTATTAGCTAATTTATTTTTTACATCATACTTAGTTTAGTTAGGAAAATTATTAGTTGTAAAATTAACATAAATAGGTTCAGCAGTAAATATCTCATGAAATTATAGCAGAAAGATACTTAGTACAGCTAAGCTAATTACTATAACTTTCTAATTAAAAACAGTAATGTTTCACTCTTAACAAGCATAGGTGTTAAGGGGGGAGGAGATAGGGGCACTACACCTCTCCCCCCCTCTCTGGGAAATTTTCAAGATTCTTTTCTAACTTTGTTATACTGAAAACCAGGAAATGTAATTTTCAAATATTAAATATAGGACACAAAATAAAAAATTTAAAAGGAAATCATATAAACATAAATATCACATTTCAATTCAATCTTGTTCACATCTTCCTTACCACAGGGCCATAAACTATCTTACACAGAAAGCATACCCCAGGAAACATGTTTACGCTAATAATAAAAACAACTGTCTACCAGAACTTTTTCAATTGACCACTTAGTTCAAAAAGAAACAAGAAAGATCAATCATGCATAAAGCATTGATTATGAAACACTTTCCAACTTCAATGCAATTTCATTTAAACATCTCTAAAATACGATACATTCCTTGGTAATATTTTTAAAATTATCACAATACTACATTAATTTATTATATTTCAAAACTTAAAACTTCATCGAAAAAAATGAACTTCATTCAAATGATGGCATTGAAATATAAATTGCCTGGTTTAAACATCTCTAAAATGCGATACATTCCTCAGTAATATTTTTAAAATTATCATAATACTACAATAATTTATTATATTTGAAAAACTTCATCGAAAACAAATGAACTTTATTCAAATTATGTCATTGAAATATAACACGCCTGATTCTCTCTATAAAAGCAGCATTTCATTCATAAACCTTTTTCCATTCCTTTCATTCATCACAATACTATAATAATTTATTTTATTTAAAAACTTAAAACCATGGTAACAAGTAATTTAACTCTATGCTTAAAACTTCATCGAAAAAATCGTCAGCTTCTCTGTGCAAAATCAATGAATGTTTCATTCATATCAGCAATATTGCAGACTCCATGAGCTAAATAATTTTGAGTTAAAGAAATAATGCAGCAATTCTTATACAACTCATTCTACATATTTTGGTGTTTACATTCTCCATAATAGAAAATTAGGCTTCATTGCAGAAATAATCAATGTTTGATGATCATTTAAACTCAAATATATCGTAATTGAGTTGTTTCAGTATGTAGATGCACAGAATTTAAGCAAAAATAAAGCGGTTTTAGGATGGATACAACAATAAATATGAATTAAAAAGAATAAAAATCACGATTTTGTCACAAGATGGATACCATATTTTATTTTGAAGTGGGGCATGTGATCTCTTCATATAAAGGGTGTAATTATTATTATTTTAAATTTTATTTAAAAAACTACTGAATATATTTTGCTGAAACTTCTTTTTATATATTTTATGGGATAATTTGAATATTTCCTAAAACTTTTGAAGCAATTTGTGAATTTTAAATTCGCTTAAAAAATGTTTGAAAAATTGGGTGCCATAGGGTTCAATGTATTTCATTTTTTAAACCCGGGTTCAATCCATAACTAATTGGGTGATATTATTCATTTATATTCCCATAGGTCCTACAGACTGCCTGAACAACATACTAAAATTTCATTTTCATAAAGTCATTTTTACGGCAGTTATCGTGCTAACGAACAGACAGACAGAATGAGCAAAGCCATAAACACAAAGCCATAAACTATGTTGTAAAGTGTTAAAAAAGGAATACAGCCAAAGGATTGGCATTTCCAAAACTTAGTTGTCTCTAGTGATAGCTATAAAAGATAAATAACCACAAAGTAGGGAGAACACTTATTTGGTCTACTCTACTGTAAACTAAAGAGCTCTTACCTGTAATTTCTCCTCGATTCTGTATACCAGTGCTGACTTTCAAGGTGGTATTGTGTATATGTGTTTGAAGCTGTGAATACCCAATAGGAACTTTGTCCCCCCCTTCCCGGACCTTTGTCAGCTATTAACATCAAGTCATTTGGGACCAGAGAGCTCAAGTTATAAATTATGGGAAAATAGAAAATACAACCTTCGTAGGATCTTCATGGGAAAAAAAGTTGCATTTTATAGAAAGATTTGACATATGCTCAACTGATGTGGTCTTGTGTGATGTTTGCAGCATTGAAGGTAGTGTGATGTTTTGGTGCTATTAAGTTTTCATTTTAGTTTGTGTAAAGGTTGTGTTTCAGTTTGTAATTAAAAAGCATGGATAAATTTAAATTAGAGCAGTGAAGATTCCTTCTTGCATGAGAAACCCTAAAACTGCCGAAAGACCTGCATATTATTAACACTTTACAACAAAGTTGAAAAGTGTTTATGACTTTGTTCATTCTGTCTGTCTGTCCGTTAGCACGATAACTGCAGTAAAAATGACTTAATCAAAATGAAATTTTAGTATGTTGTTTAGACGGTCTGTAGGACCTATGGGAATATAAATGAATAATATCACCCAATTAGTTTTGGATTGAACCCGGGTTGAAAAAATGAAATATATTGAGCCCTATGGGACATAATTTTTCAAACATTTTTTAAGCGGATTTAAAATCCACAAATTGCTTCGAAAATTTTAGGTAATATTCAAATTGTTCCATAAAATATATAAAAAAAAAATTCAGCGAAATATATTCAGTAGTTTTTTAAATAAAAATTAAAATAATAATAAAACCTCTTATATGAAGCGATCACGTGACCATGATATAAAAAGATCACGTGACCCACTTCAAAATGATATATGGCATCCATCTTGTCTCAAAATCGTGATTTTTAAAGTTCTTTTTAATTCATATTGAGTGTTGTATCCATCCTAAAACCACTTTATTTTTGCCTAAATTCTGTGCATCTACATACTGAAACAACTCAATGACAATATATTTGAGTTTAAATGCTCATCCAAATTTGATTATTTCTACAACGAAGCCTATTTTTCACCTATGTAAAATGTAAACAGCAAAATATGTAGAATGAGTTGTATTAGAATTGCTGTATTTCTTTAACACAAAATCATTTAGTTCATGGAGTCTGCATAGCTAATATGAATGAAATATTCATTGATTTTACAAAGAGCAGGACGATTTTTTTCGATAAAGTTTTATGCATAGAGTTTAATTACTTGTAACTCCATGGTCTTAATTTCTAAATAAAATAAATTATTATAGTATTGTGATAAATGGCATGAATGGAAAATTATTTATGAATGAAATGCTGCTTTTATAGAGAAAGCCAGGCGTATTATTTTTTCTATGACGTCATTTGAATGAATTTCAGTTGTTTTCAATGAAGTTTTCACATATAATAAATTATCGTAGTATTATAATAATTCTAAAATTATTACCGAGGAATGTATCACATTTTAGAGATGTTTAAACCAGGCAATTTATATTTCAATGCCATCATTTGAATGAAGTTCATTTTTTTCGATGAAGGTTTAAGTTTTCAAATATAATAAATTAATGTAGTATTGTGATAAGTTTTGAAATATTACCGAGGAATGCATTGCATTTTAGACATGTTTAAATAAAATTACATTGAAGTTGGAAAGTGTTTCATAATCAATGCTTTACGCATGATTGATCTCTCTCGTATTATAAATAATGTGGATTTTGATATTTTAAGCACAACTCGCTTTTACCAAAAAATGACACTGTTACCGAAAATGCTACACTTTTACCAAAAAATTAGATTTTTCCAGATATATCTGAATATAGTTAGGTATCATTTCTTGGGAAAATATCAGTTTTGGCAAAAAGTGTCATTAATCATGTTTTTGCCTGTCAATTAAACATGTATGTTTTCTTAATGAGACTTGTTTTCACATATCTTACACAGCTGATGAGATGCAGATGCAGATCCATATAAACTTATATATGATGAAATCTTATGGTTTCGTCACATATTCTAATTCTGATTTTATTGTTTTGCAACTTTATCATGTTTTAACCTCAATAGATGTGGGTCAGGCCTGGATATAAGCTCAGAGATCAGCCTAAAAAACTGGGGTATGATCAGCCCAGGAAAAAAGGGCATGATGGGCCTTTTCAAGTTTGGCCCATCGTACACATTACTGATAAGGAAAAAATTAAATACAATGGCCCAGACCACCACTGCCTGTATCCGAGTCTGGTGTAGGTAATTAAAAATATGTTGGATAGCATAATATGACAGACTCTTGTAGTGCCTTGTAGCCCCCCCCCCCTCCACTTTCAATGGGGACAGAATGCAATGCATAGCAGATGGTATCTGATACCTCAATGAAGGAGTGAGTTCAGGAGCCCGCCCAACAGATCAAGTTATATAACTGGTAAACCAGAGTGGCATCAGCCTAAAAGATTTTTGTAAAATCTTGTCAAATTCAACTTTGTGAATCTTTTGTATAACTTTATCAGATTGTGCTCCCCCCCCCCCCCTGACATTTTGAAAACAAGTTGGGAATTTTACTTAAATAGAACAGGTCTATTATTACACTTCATGTTTAATGATTTGATAATGTTTGGTACAAATACACAAACCTCAAACCTCAGAAACTAAAATTAGTGACATTACAGCACTTAGAAAGTTTATAAAACTTTGTATCAAATACATTATGCCATTTCATATGAAGTCTCGGTAGCAGTTTGAGTTTTAGGAAAGATATAGTACTTATACCTTAAGAAACAAACAGAGAACAATAGTAATAAAATTTTATACAAAATTATTATTTAATGTGAAAATTATTAAATTTAATATCGAGGGCAATTTTGAAATGCAGCAAAATAATTGTATTTGGGGTTTGTGTTAGTTAAATTAAAAAAAAAAATGGAATTATAAACAATTTACTTATATAAATTACAAATATGTACCAGTTACACAAAACACTAAAAATTTTTAATAAGCAGTTTAGATATCTGTAATTGGGAGAGACAGTTTGCATAAATTTTTAACCATGTGATATATGCAATCATAGAAACAACGGGTTTTAGTATATCTGTCAAGTAAGTACCCCTGAAGATGTTTCTGGAAGAGATACTATTCATTGATTAATTATCTTTTATCCAAATCCTCCAATGGTTTACTTTTCCTGCCCTCACTCGTTACTATTTGCATATCATCATCCATTAACTAGTGGAGGTTGACTTCAATGTGCATTATTATAGAGCTCCTGGTTTGATGTTGTATTTACAGATATTGTTCTGGGCTTTATGCACTCTTTATAAATTTTATTTTTATCAATTTCATTATATATACAGTGTGTCTCACAGAAAGTGAACAGTAGAAGATATTTTAACCGTTAATTGTAGACCCATAGTTCCAATTGCAAAAATGCTTTAAATAAGGTAGGGTGTTGTGAAATAGTATTTTAAATACTGTACTATATTTTTATAAAAAAATAAGAAAATTAACTCTTTATACAGCCCCTCTATCGAAACATGTCAAATTACAAAAATATTGTCAATACATCATTTAGTCAAACAAACTCAAGAAAATTCTAGTTTTTAAAAGTTCAAATTTAGGACGAAATAAATAGTCAAACTTTCTGACATACACCACTTTCTTGTGACTTTTCGATACACTTAATCAACAAAAGCAATTCTTTTCATAGTATGTTTTTGAAACTATTAAAGACAGGCAGACAGTACTGGTTAAAAGTTAATTTAACACTTAAACAAGGTAAATAAAACAGATTATTTGGATTTTGCCGATCTGTCAGATATTTTCCTGACAAAAATCGATGGAAAATAAGCATACCTTTCAATTTTTTAAATCAACTATGATCATTTAAAACCACTGTTTTCAGTATATTCACGACAGTTTCTAACACATTTTCGTCACTGCACTTTTTCCACCAGAATAAGAGTCCTTATAGATGAATCAATAAGACCTCTTACATGCAGTACAGCAGGTGGTGGGTTTGGATAGACCGAGGTATGTTATGTTGAATTTTGAAGAAGCAGGAATAATCTGCTAAGTTACAAGTAAATAAACTTAATCCTATTTAAACTAAGAACTTAATATATTCTATACTATAATTTTAATTGCTCTTAAAAAAAAAAACTTAAAAAAGTAAATTGATATAATATTAATGATTTTTATTTTAATAAGAACTTTGAAATAATCTTATGCTTACTTTAAAAGTAAAGCTGAGCAATCTTCAATTTAATCAAATACATAGAAGTAAATATTTGTAATTACTGTTCTCTAGTAAATTGCTCAGATTAATAATGTTATTTTAGCTTGAAAAGGTGAAAATAAACTCTAAAACTTTAGTCTAAGTAAATGTTTACCTGCCTAACAGGACCTTATAATAACTTACCTTTTCTCAGTATATATTGGTCAAACTGAAAATTTCCCTTTCCCCAAACTTGCAAGGTGCTTTGCAAGCAATTGATGGATGTAATTATGAGAGTATACATTTGTAAACACGTTTGTACCAGAAAGTACTTAATCTTTCTAGTACAAACTTGTACTAGAAAGATTAAGTAAGGTAAGGAGAAATGCTTACCTTAAGCATTTCTCCTTACCTTACTTAAGGGTAAGGAGAAATGCTTTGTATTGTGTTTCAGTTATTGTTATGAATATTACTATTATGTGATGTGTTAAAAACCCATGATAAATGTATTATTTATGCCCAAAATTTCTATTTTTTGCCTCTTAGGAGAGTATTGATTGATGAGATAATTTGGAGTTTTCACAGGTCCCTTAAAAGGTTCTTTTTTTTTTTTTTTTTTTGCAAATTCATATTTTTCCAACGTGGTGGCCCAAGCGATAGTATCATGTGCATGCAAAAAAACATATTGAATTACTGATTGCAATAGTACCTGTGGATGCAAGGTAGATACATTTGGCACATCTAGCTTTGAGAAAAGAACCATTAGGGGTTAGCGATTGAACATTTGGCATGCTAGATTTGATTTGGCATGGCCAAAAGGATTACTAGTTCGAGATGCCATGCCAAGTGATGGAACATTCCTCAGTCAGGTGAAAATCGTATACTCATGCAGGCTTGTTTACATCTTTTCGCTCGCTGGATAAGAAGTATAATGGAAAATGAAATTTTAATGGATATTAATGGATTTTAATGGATATTAATGGAAAATGAAATTTTTCTTAGAAGTTCTATTCTCTAACTCAATGATTCCCAACGAAAAAGGTTGGAAATCGTTGGTTTAAAATGTGACAGTCAATTAAATCTCTGAGCTTTGTAGGAGTTTATTGAACGTATTAGTCACTTTTGAAAATCGCAGGTTTGAAATATGAATTTAAATGGAAACTCTATCACCATGCTTTATTTTTCACAGGCTTACTCAACAACGGAAAGTATTAAGAAGTTAAAATGGTTATTTAATTATCAGCATTCTATGAGGAAGATTCTTATGCAGCTATGACTTATATAATGCAATGTTTTATTTTCTTACATAATGCAATGAATTTACTTCTTTCGTAGTGAAAACACAATGTATAAGATTCACGGCCCCATATGTTCCGGTGTAGTTTTTATCACAGTTTTGCATCGTAAATCCCGAGACAGATAATTGTTGTTAGTAAATCTATAAGTAAGTACTAAGTAATAAGAGCAAATTTCTAAATTATTATAAAACATACTTAAACGCAATTTTACATAACATTAAACAACTTGAAAAAACCATCGCACATTTTGCAGCTGTCAACAACTGGCTATTAAACTTCATGAACTTACCGGCCAGTGGCTACTAACTAAAAATGGAAATTTTAAACTTTAGTTTAAATCCAATGTGTTCATGGGGCAGAAGATTTTTATTAAATCCTTTCTAATTTAAATGATAAAGAAATGTATATGAAATAAATTTTATCAAAATTATAATTTTAACTATATTTTTAAAGATTACTTTGGGATTATTGATATTTTCAATTTATTATGTCATCTGTTTTATTTTGGAAAAAATGGTTGAAACTCATATACTGTAGTACAGGTAATCTTCTATTTGGCATATATTGCCATCAATTACGGCCTTTGGGTTTAAAGATTAGAAGGATTATTGATATTTTCAATTTATTACATTATCTGTTATGTTTTGGCAAGTATATTTGAAACTCATATACTGTAGACAGATAATCTTCTACTGATACACAGGTGTACATATAATTTCTAATATTCAAGAATATAAGCAGTACAGGTATATCTTCCCATAAGCTTTAGTACTTTTATTTTGGCATACATGGATTTAATTTTACATTTTTTGTAAAAGTGTTTACAGGCGGAACCAGGGTATTTTATTTGTCAGATCTTTCTGGGAAGATAATTTTGTATAGTAAGAACAGAGATTCTTAAATTTCTTTATAGGAGCATTAATTTAAATATTTTAATAGAATTCTTTGAATAACAATGCCATATGGTATATTATAGCAATTTGCATATGATTGTGAATTTTAAGTTTTATTATACATGCATAAGATATGTATAAGATATGTATAAGATACTCTGTATGAAGAACGGTATGCTGCTAGTAGTTAATAAGTTACATTGTCTCGACTTCCTATTTGTATGCATGTTTTTGACATGACTTTGTTGTGGCCACCATTTTGTTTCTTCCATGAATGAACTTAGTACCAAGACCGTAGTCAGGCAGAGGCCAGAGAGGGCTAAGCACCCCCCCCCCCTCCTCTAGAGGTATACTCAGCCCCCCTGATAAAAATATTAAATTTTCAGTAGTGATATGAAATTTCATATAAAATATCATTCAAATTTTGCATAAAAGATTTATTTGAGATTCGTTTAAAAGATTTTTTAATTTAGCTAAATTTGTGATTATACAAATGATCAATTTATTTACATATTTAATTTAAAAATATTTAAAAATTATGACAATAGTATTTAGGATACTTTTGTATTATTGTGTAATTCACTGTTATACATGGTAGAGTCAAAATCAACTGATAAGTAGGTAAAGATTAATATTAAGCATTAACTTATATTAACTTTCAGAATGTTTCTACAAATTATTAACAGCTTTATTATTAGTTAGTAGTTAATGCTTACATTAAAATCAATTGTAATAATAGTATATTACTATTGATGTGTAGTAGTTATATATGGATAATAATAATCAGCTCTCAGCTTGCAAATATAAATATGCAATTATTTGTTAATTTATTTGAATTGAAATATATAATTATAAACCATAAATATAAACCAGAATAGTTACTATTATGGTTTATAAATGCTAATGATTAATTGTGTTTTTGGTGAGCCTCTCTTGAATTTCATTCCAGCCCCTCTTCAATTTCATGTCTGGTTATTGCCCTGAGGGTGTCCCACAAAAAGTGAACACTGGAAGATTTTTTTAACCATTAGTTCATAGTTCCAATTGCAAAAATGCTTTAAGGTATGAAGTTATGAAATAGTAATTTGAATGATGTACCATATTTTTGTAGAAACTTAAGAAAATTAACTTATTATATAGCCCCTCTATCGAAGAAAGTAAATTACAAATATGTTATACATACCGTATTTAGTGGTAACTGAAAAATATCTGGCAGTAATAGTTATCATCAATTAAAATTTTCATTGGGAAATAAGGGTATCCATAAATCAACTTTAGTTGCAAATCGTTACTAAAACATTTTTAAATTTATATGCAGATAAACTATTGTGTCATTATTATATCAGTTTACAGTTTGTATTTAAACACTCAAGTAACTTAGCTACATAACTAGACTTTGAATGATGGTGCTGTTCAGTTTCATGTTAGACCAGTGTTTTCCAACGTGGGGCCCACGCCCCACAGGGGGGGGGGGGGGGGATTCGAAAATGGACTCGTCCTGAATTTAAGTTATAATTCTTTCGAATATAATAGTTCGTTATAATAGTTTGAATTTAAGCTACTCGAGCTGGGTAAACGTCCAGTATAGGTAACTTCTGTCCGCCATGTTCGTAGTCGTGATTTCACTATTAGATGTTAGGGGCGGTCGTAGTTAAAACCACCTGAGTCAAAATAGATAACCCTAACTCACATTATGGCCACCAGAGCACACTGGGAAAAGTCAAATAAATCCCTCCATGTTCGTTCTAAAGATTATTAGACGCTAGGGGCGGTCGCCTGTTGAGTGCAAAGAGTTAAAAGGAGAATCGTTGGTGTTAATTTGAAATAAGCGTCCGTTAAAACTGTTGTAAAAGTCTTGTTGATTTAAAAAAATATACATTGTATAAATATAAGTGGTATATAAATATAAGTAGTAAGTTTTTGTGTTTTATTTTTATTTATTTCAGTTTTAGAATGAAACGAGCTAGATTCACGTAAATGATGTGACCAAATTTATTGCATGATATTACATATGAAAAGTGAACATGTTTCTCAACAGTTAATATTTTTTTTTAATTTATGGGGTTTTTTGATAAATTTAATTTTTTGAAAAATGTGCAATATCTCAAGAACGGTTCGTGCTAGCGTTCTAAAGTTTATGTCAATCGGTTTCTAAGGAAAAATTACATAAGAAATGTCTATTTGCGTAACTTTATTAAAGGTTTTGATTTTTTGATGATTTTTTCAAAATTTCACTCAAAAATTTAGGGGGGTTCTGAACACTCGATTACGTTTAAAAACAATAGGCTTCCAGTATTCACGGATTGTGATTTTTGTACCAAATTTCATTCGAATCGCTCCATTTGTTCATGAGATATAGTCTCCACAGACTCACTGACACACACATACTTTCACACACACAGACTTCACTTCAAAAATGATTGATTCGTGATCAGGGATACTTGAAACGTGCTCTCCCGTCGAAAACTCGAATTCAAATTTTCGACCCCGTCACAATACTTTCCTTATACATTATGTATATAAGGAAAGTAATAATTACTAATAATTAAAATAATATAAAAAAAATTTTCATTAAAATTATTTCGTACTTGAATTTCAGTTCTCCATTATATGTTTTGAAAATTTACTTACTGTGTTTCCTCAACAATTTCCTAGTGATTTCTTCCCAAAACCTATCATTTAAGTTTCTTCAGTGAACAATTCAATTTTTGAATATTAAAAATTATGTATATGTTACATGGGGGGGCATAAGAATTTTAGAAAGGCTTAGGTGGGTCATGGCACAAAAAAGGTTGGGAAATACTGTGTTAGCCCCTCTATCGAAGAAAGTAAATTACAAATATGTTATGCATACCGTATTTAGTGGTAACTGAAAAATATTTGGCAGTAATACGATTCAATTTGACATAGTTATCATCAATTAAAATTTCCATTGGGAAATAAGGGTATCCATAAATCAACTTTAGTTGCAAATCGTTACTAAAACATTTTTAAATTTATATGCAGATAAAGGTATTGTGTCATTATTATATCGGTTTACAGTTTGTATTTAAACACTCAAGTAACTCTGCTACATAACTAGACTTTGAATGATGGTGCTGTTCAGTTTCATGTTATGTCTATGCCTGTGTTCTATGTATCACAGAACACCTGTTGCTACGTGCATCCTCTCCGACAGCCAGCGGGACTGAATTATGTGATGTATTTTTTAGGGGTTAAGTGAAGCAAGAAAAAGTCCATATAGT
Source organism: Amaurobius ferox (assembly GCA_951213105.1). Taxonomy (NCBI): domain Eukaryota; kingdom Metazoa; phylum Arthropoda; class Arachnida; order Araneae; family Amaurobiidae; genus Amaurobius; species Amaurobius ferox. The sequence goes on from OX578146.1 coordinate 12,877,529, forward strand.
AGGCATAGGTTCATGTTTCAATTGCTATGGATCAACTGTTGTTACATTGTGGCCTTCAGCCATTCCTATATAAAATTGCTAATACAGCAGCTCTTCTTACATTTAATCAAAATTACTGTTATTGTATTTAATCAAAGATAACATATTTTTTATGCATTTCTGATCATTTCTGTTATGGCAAGCATGCCGTCTCACATTTTTTTGCTGCCACGGTAAAAATCACCAAAAGGGATAATATGGCATTCTTTTGATTATGAAATCGGCAGAATTTATTATGGTCAAATTTTCATGAAATATTTTTTTCAAATGCCTAATTGAATTCTCTTTCGCAAAATGTGATAATGGTGATCAGCAGCACTACCCTTATATATTTTATACAAGGTTCACAATCTCTAACTAATGTTTGCTGTGCAAGTCACATATTTTAACATGATTACACATAGTAGAGCAGCCGACCACTCAAAAGGCTGCTCATATCTCAAGGTGAGTCAAGTTGTCTGGGTTTTCGACATACTAGAGCAGAGTGCAACATGCAAAAGGTTTTAGGAAATGAACTAAAAATTGATAATGTTAAAGTATAATGTGAATGTAAACAAACAGGTTGTTTATTGGTTGGATGTGTATTTGCAAATACAAATGAGCTAATATTACATCACTTTCAAATAATTATAACTTTTTTATGGGTTTGAAATTCAAAATTCAGGTTTCATTATGGCCTCAATCTCTATAATTATGTGAAAATCATTGAAATCGGAGGAATTCAAGAGTAAAGTGCACTCAGACATTTTATAATTGCAGTCACTACATTGTAAGCTCCACTCCAATTACATGCTGCATATAAAAAGGTTTTTATACTTTTATTGCAACAGAGTCATTAATATTTAATTTAAATACTGTAAAGCAGTGTTCCCGAAACTGTGTTCCAGCATACAATCAAAATCATATAAAATCACACACATACACACATTACCTAATTTTGAAACTATATATATTTATCATGTATGAAATATTGTTTGACACTGCTTTTCACATGGTGTAATTGCAAATGAATTGTTATATCTGGTTTCAGTAAGTTATGTCTTGCTTTAAATGTTTAAATATTTGACGTTTCAATTCAATAATCTGGATTTTATTCATATTCTAAAAATCTAGCATTGAATAATTTTTGGTGAGGATTAACAGAGGCACTGAAATAGGACACTATGTTTATTTTGAGTACTCCCCCCTCCTTCTGCTATGCATATTTATAAATTTTGAAATTTTATATTATGATGTCTTAAGAAACACAATATTTTTACTGTACTCAACGTGAGGAATAAATTTCCTGGCACTGTTTCAAATTAAAAGCAAATTTGTAATTTTAAAAATGTAAATTCCATTTAAGTAAATCTTACTAAGTTTTTATTTATGTAAACTTAATTTCTGTGATACAAATAGTGGAGACTGAGGAGAGTTGACTCACTTATTACAAATCTAATTTAAAAAAAAAAAGTTTTTCACCCACATACATGCTTGATACATTTTTTTACCATACAACTTTTACTATTTTTTTACCATACAACTTTCACTATTTTTTTACCATACAATTTATTATCAAAATAAAAATACAACTACAGCATGTTTTACACCAAAATAGAAAAATTATTTATTTTAAAAAAAAAGAGTAATTTGTGGGTCAAGGCTCCCCACATGAGAGATTTGACCCACTTGTTTTAATCTAAGTAAATGCTGAAATATAATAGGACTAGCTTTAAGAATTGAACAGTTAATAGCACTTACAGTCAGAAAATCAAAAATTCTTTGCAATTTGTGTAGTTCTGCTTACTTATATTGGATTCGGCAACTTTATAGTATCCTTCGCTGATGTGACAGGTACATCTTCAATCTCTGGGTAGATAAAATCTAGGTAGATCCAACCCCAGATTTTACGGTTTGTAAACTATTTTATTTAATAGGGAAATGTTGAATTATGATTTTTTGATACTTTTTGTGACAAATTGAGTCTTGATTTAAAAAAAAAAAAAAAACATTTCCCGAGCTCCTGTTACTATCAAGTCTTTTAATGAACTTGCCACAGATGTTCAATACATACAGTTAGCAAATATTTGCTACAAAAATAGTTGTAGTTGGCATTATAGGCCGACTGGCCAACTGCAAAGTAACTCACAGTGGACATTCAGCAGAAGACTGCCGACTACAAGTTATGTACGAGTTAGTTGGCAGTCAATGTGTTAAACCTGAAATTGTTTTAGATATTTAGAATATAATTTATAGGTGTCACATTTAGTGATCAGGGTGAAGCATGGTTGGTAAATAATTACTAATAGACAATAAACCTATACAATTTTGTGTGAAAATTTCTTTACAGCTCTCAAATTTGATCAATTCCTTTTCATTATGCTTTAACCAAGTTTTTCAGTTATCTGAGATAGGATTAGTCCATATTAACTTAAATAATCAGGAGTTGACTGTAATTTGATACATGAATGGCCTTTTGTGTTGCGGGTTAGCTAAGATCTGGACTACATAGTTAAAAGTACTGTAGAAAAGTAAAAGAATAGTGAAGTTTATCACCTTTCAGCTGCATCTGGAGTAGCAAATTTTACAAAGGCTTCACCTCGTCTGACTTCAGAAACTTTTCCTCCACAGTTTTGAGATAGCTTTCTTAACAGAATTTTAATCTGTCCAACACTCGTATCCGTTGGTAAATTTGTAACTAACAGAACATTAGGACGTTTGTCAGTTGACTAAAAGAAAAAGAAATAAACAAAACAAATAATAAATAGCTATTTTAAGCAATATTGAAGATTTTACGATATATTTTTTCTCCAGCTACTTGTTTCATTTTATCCTATGTCAACCTATGGAAAATAGCCCCTAATCTCTAGCTTGTTTAGTTTTTAAAATATTTTCCCATTTTTTGTTGTTGTTGTTGTTTTGTTAAATATAGATACTGAAAAGAGGAAAACTTAAGCTGCTTTAAAAAATTGGTAACATAGAAGCATTTTATGTATCGAAAAGCAATGCATTTATTTAACAAAAATATTAGAAATGCTACTAAAATATATTATCGATTTTTTAAAAATGCACAAACCTTCTCATTCTTAGTATCTATGTTTGGTACAAAATATTTGGAAAAAAATTCTAAAAACTAGAGGTTAGGGACTATTTTTCATTGGTTAACGTAGGGAAAATGAAACAAATGGCTGGAGGAAAAATATCCTCTTAAGCAATATTTTAACTAGATAGTATGATAGAAAAATGTCTGACCCATGAACAAGGCCCCCATCACAGAACTTGATAAGAAAAACATCATTTTGGGGCAAATACAGCTTATAACGCTATACACTTAAGTAAACATAACATTTGTCATATCCTATGAAAAGCAGAATAAGTACTGTTAGATGATTTATCATTGTCATATTGCTAATGTATTTTAACATGTTTTCTCACTTAAAAACCCTTTTTCAATTTACTGCTAATTTAATTTACCTTCAAAGTGTTTTTAATCAACACCCAATGTCTACTTTATGTCTTAATTGCATTGTATTTGTGTTCATTTGTACTTTAATTTTTGTAAAATATCCTAAAACATGTAATGCTTTGTGATACTATGCAAAGAGCACTTTATTTAATCTTTCAACACAAAAGTGAACATGTATGACAAACACGTCTGTGGTTTTCTGTTTACTATCAATATATGTGTTTCTTCTAACGACTGCTAGGCTATTATATATGCCATCACATGATGCCTTTGGTGACTTCATATATGTAAAATGTGAAAGTTTTTAATGACTTTTCTTAAAACTCTGAAGCTGAACAGGTGGTCTGTGACCAGGCTGCTTACTGAAAATGGGTGGCAGCTTTAGTCACAAGGCATGACTCTGGTGCTAGGATGTTAAAAGTTTATTCTGTGATTCAATTGATTTCTCTTTGGGCAATTGTTTTCTGTCCTAATGCTACAATTGTCATTAGTTTTGGTCAGTGAAATTCCCTGCTTGTCTTTCATAATGGAATAATTCTTCAGACACTTTCTTGCACAAAAAAGAAGCAGTGTGCCTGATTCTTTAACCAATTGTAGGGTTGATTTTATGATGTTGTGCAATCCTCCTGTGAGTCATTCTAAAGATAATTTTTTGAAGGAAAAATGCTTAAATTTCTGTTGTGCAGGAATTACCCAACTGTACAAATGGAATTCCAACTTCCCTGTACAAATTTTATATTTCTCCAGAAATGAAAATACGTCTTGCCTTGGAATACATTTTCAGGGGTAGTACTGGTAAAATATGAAAATTCAGGACACTAATTTTACAAAATTTCAGGACAAAAAATTATGAAACAAACAATACATAAAGTTTTTATCCAGTGAAAATTATTATGTAATGAAAACAAACATGTATGTTTAGTAAAACACAAGCCACTAAAGAGACTAAAGAGAACTAAATAAAATAACTTTCACCAAATAGAATAACAAATACTGATCTTTAATAATTAAAAATATATATATATTAAAAGAGAAACTTTACAATGAATTATATCCCTGGCAAAACTTTTTGGATAATATCCCATCAGAGTTTATACCCATTTTCAGTGGCGGCTAGTGATCAATATGTAGAGAGGGGCACTGATTAAAGCATGTTTTATATATATATATCTATATAAATAAATTGAAAAAATGTTTGTATATGTGTTTGTAAATGTGTTTGTGTATAATGATAATTGGCTGCTAAAACTTGAATTTATAATAAAACTTATAAAAATTTTAATATACATTCAAAACTTTTAAACATTTTGCTGTGAGAGTGATTTTTACAATATATTTTAAATGTCTTAGGGAATTATTGTTTTTTAGTTTTATAATTAAATTTGATAGGTTTTTTAGTTGAATAGAAAGATTTAATAATTGAATAGAATAGTTGAATAGAATTGAAGATTTAATAGTTGAATATTGCACTGTGCTGCAAAAAGAATGTTGAATCAGTCATATTACAGGGTTCATACTCTTTTGAAAGAACCCATTTTCAGGAGTTTTTAAGGAGTTTTCCAGGAGGGTACGAGCATTTTTCCAGGAGTTTTTCTAAACATTAAATGTAGAAGCAAAACCAAGATTCTATAGATGTTTCTCTTTCAGCCACGTCACTTGGTTTTATACCAACTACATCATTCCGGCCATACCAAAATTTGTCTTGAATTATATTATAATGCACCAATAAAGAAAAAGTTTGCCAATTTACACTCCATAATTTATTAAATATCAGTAATGAAACAGGGTTCATTAGCAAATTTCTTCTTAACCAAGTCTTTTATAATTTTTTAAATGAATCCAACATCAATTTGGCTGGCATGGTTGGTAACCAAACATTTTGTTTTCCATTTTTGCATATATAATTTCTTTGAAACTCAATGGGTTCTTGGGGAGAAGGATATGACCCCCAAATCCTCCTCCCTCAGCAATGTCATTGCTCACATTTGCTTTATATTGCTGTATATTGTTGCTTTGTATTTTCACAATATTTATATGAATAATGGCTGTTTATAGTTTCAGTAATCTAGACAGGAAATTTTCAGTAATGACTAGAGTGGTTAAATTTGCAATAAAAAAATTGTTTGCAATGATAATCAGAAAAATATTTGATCAAACATTTCAAATTTTATATATATATTTTTATATGAAAAGGTTCAAATAAACTAAACAAACAAAATATGAATATATATTAGTCTTCATTACTAAACAAAAAAGAAATTTCAAAATCCTTAATTGTAGTTTAATGCTTAACTTAAACTAAAAAATAAGTAGAAAACAGAATATGCTTAACCTTAACTAAATGTAGTTGTTTATTTATTTATTTATTTTTAGCCTGCTCTAGCTCAGATTTCAATAATTTCTTCCTAAAACATAAAAAATAAAGAACATTTGACATGGTCCTTATTTTTTTAAATAATAAAAAAATGTAATATGTCTGCACTCAAATTTAGCCTAAAATCAGCACCATATTTTCTAACAATACAGAATATACATTTTGACACAACATTATTATGGGGAACAAATAATATTGCTTTCATCACCAGATAATATTAAATTCTTCTAAACTGTTAAATTTCTCTGGGCAAAAAGAATTGTGCAATCACACTATTTATGTAAAAATAATTAAAAAATTAATCTTAATAAATAACTAAAATGTGAAAATAAGCTAGTTTTGTAGATTTAATGATTAATATATAGAAGATGGAGATGGATAGAAAAAGATACAGGCAGCCCTCGACTTTCACACATTCTACTTTCGCACAATTCGCACATTTTTAAAAATTCAATTTTTAAAGATTTTTGTCAATGTAAAAATTGTTCGCTTCCATGCAGTCGCTCCCACGGAGCAAGGTAGCTCGCGCTCACTCACATATTGCTGCCTAGAGTAGCAGACTTCTCGGAATCGTTGTGACGTCACTAGGGTTCCGAGCCGAGGTGGCGGGGGCCGAATGTCAAATGCATACAATGTATTAAACAGGTATAGTCTTAAGTTAGGGCGTGTGTCGATGCATTGTGTGTTTTGCCAATTTATTTGTTTATGTTTAAATATTTCGCCATTATAAATTTATAAACATGAGTGAGAAACTGTTAGAAAAACTTCAATTGTAAACAAGCACGTATGTGAATCGGTCAACGTACCATTAAAATGCAAAAGTTACTTCGTTCTGATCAGCTAATCGCTTTTGAATCACTTGTTAAGAAGTTTTACCCGCACGGTCTGTGATCCTGCAAATTGAGACGTCAACTTCCGGTTTATGCTAATTTCTACTTCAACCGATAAGAGATTAGCATACTCTGGAAGTAAAACATTAACTTCTATTTCAATAGACTGAGTTTATGTGATTCAACTTTTGCTGATACCATTTCTAAGTTATGGAAATGGATATGTTCTTTTGTTATTCTAATGTTTTAAGTTCGTAAAAATAAATTGAGTTTTTTTCACGTCAAGCCTACTTCATTTACATCCACTGCTACGCTCTGTTGACAACTGGTTTTCGAATTTTACCAATGAATGAAAGAAAAAAATTCCAACAAACGGGATTATGGGCCCCTAGCAGCCCTTGTATAATAGCAAACTAGTACAGCAGATCGAGTATCAACGAAGTAGTTTGGAAACATCAAGAAATAACGAACGAGCCCCGAGACAGGGGCCGCAGCAGCATTGAACTAAAAATGGCGACACTGGACATAGAGAAGCTAAGCAAGGATAATTTCTCCACTTGGAGTACCGACATAAAGTTTATGTTGATGAGTGAGGGATTACATGGATTCGTCACCAGTACGGAGGAGAAACCTGATGCAGAAACGACCAAGAAAGAAAAGGTGGAATACCAGAGATGTAAAGAGAGAGCACTTTCAACACTCTATTACAGTCTAGAGACGGAATACCGTGATTTAATTTCATCAGTGGAGGAACCTATGACAGCATGGAACATATTAAAAGAATAATTCGAACCTAAATCCAGGGCTGGACTCATGAGACACTTTGATAATTTCTTTAGCGAGAAGCCAGTGCTGGGAGAACCGATTGAACTGTTCATTTCAAGAATTAAAAGATGGGTATCCAAACTGAAAGATGCAGGCCACCCAATGGCCGAGGTCCTAGTAGCGTTTCAAACAATTCGACATCTCGATGAGGACTACCACAAGGAATAGTTCAAAACCTCTACAGATTGCATGACGATGACTTTACGCTAAAACATATCAAAACAGAACTGCTCGCTGAGGAGGACCGGATAACTCAGCAAAAGCATGACGAGCAACAAAACGGAAGTAAGACTTTAGCATTTAATGTATATAAATCTAAAAGTACAAAATTGTGTAAATCTAAATGTATTACTTCTAAAAATGTAAATTCCAGTAAACATGTAGGGCCTTGTCATAAATGCAAGGCATAAGGCCATTTAAAAACAAATTGTAAATCTTATCATGCAAAGTTACGTGAAATCCAACATGGTATAGAAAATTGTAATGCTGAATCGACCGACAAATTCGGTTGTGTTGTTGACACGGCAGCAACTAAGCATTTTTGTAATAATCTAGAATTATTTGACAAATTTAAAGAATTTAAAGGAACAACAATGTCCTTAGCTGCCGGTGATCAAGAAAGCCCAATCGAAGGTGTCGGATCGATCAGCATGTATATGAAAATGAAAAATACTAAGAATTTAATTCTTTTGAAAGATGTTATGTATTCCCCTAAATTAAGGAGGAACTTACTTGCTGCTTCACTGCTAGAAGAGCAAAATCTCATTTTCACAGGGAAAAATGGTTTCCTTACTTTTTACAAGCCTAACGACAGTAAATGGTTTTATGCCAAAAGACATAACGAATTGTATTTCCTTCAACCTCAATATGAGATGAAAGCCAAAAATTTTAATATTGAGAAATCTACAGGAAATATAAATACTAAGCCTAAAACTAAAAATGAAAAATCTAAAAAGTCTAGTGATTTTAAAAGTAAAAGTGTACATAAGTTATATGATTGTAAAACTGAAAATGATGATCATGATTTTAAAAATCCAAGTAAGAAAAGTAAATTTAAAACTTGTAAAATTTAAAAATGTAATGAAAATTGTGATAATGTTCAAAGTAGTAATATTAATAGAAATGCCAGTAAAGTTTTTAAATGTAAAGTTGTAAACTCTAATGTTAGTATTTTTAAACCTAACAAGCCTTGTAAATTTAATATTTTTAAAAGTTCTAGTAATGTAAAATCACCCATTGAAGTCGGGGGAAATACAAGGCTATGGCATAAAAGGTTTTGTCACATCAACTTTGAATATTTACATCACACATGTAAAGTATCAGCTGTTAGAGGATTGCCAAAAATCAGTGTTAGGAAAATTGATTGTAAATGTTGTTGTTGTTGTTGAGACCCAGACCGTCCGACCTACAGAAAGGTGTAAGGTAACTGTTTGGACAGCCGGGAACTGTAAATGTTGTAAATTGGCAAAAACAAAAAGAATTTTGTTCAAACCCATAGGCAGAATAAGATCTGAAAAGACATTGGAACTAATCCATATGGACGTATGCGGGTCAATGCCAAAACCATCGCATGGAGGTGCTAGATATTTCCTTAACATAACCAATGATTTTTCAAGCAAAGTAACTGTGTATCCTATGAAACAAAAATCTGAAGTTTTTGATAGGTTTAAAAAATTTCAACATCGAGCAGAGATTTTAAAATACCAAAATTTTAAGTGTCAGAACTGACAATGGTAAGGAGTTTTGCAACACTGGGTTTGAAAAGTTTTTAGAAACACAAGGAATTAAAGCGGAAAGAACAAACACGTACACACCCAAACAAAACGGGGTTTCCGAGAGATTTAACTTAACTGTTTTGGATTGTGTTAGGGCAATGTTAAACGATAGCAACTTAAAAGACGATTTTTGGGCAGAAGCTTTACTCTGTTTTGCATACGTTAAAAATCGAATTAGCCAGAAGTGCAAGAGTCTAAATCCGAATGAGTTGTACAGCGGCAAAAAGCCATCAGTTGCTCACCTCAGAGAGTTTTGGATGTCAAGTTTTTGTAGGCAAGCCTAAACAACTTAGGAGGAAACTTGATATAAGGGCACAAGAGGGCATTATGGTGGGATATGCATTGAAAACTCGGGGGTATAGAATATGGCTCTTGAATGAGGGGAAAATAGTAGAAACTAAAAATGTTAAATTTAATGAAGAGTGCAACGCAGAGGAAGTCGGTCTGGGACCCAATGTAAATCAGAAACCTAAAGAAAATTTTACTTTTTCATGTCACAAACCCACCTATCCAAATTCGTCTGATGAGGAGTATGTGGAGAAGGATAAAGACGATTCATCAGAGGAAGATCAAAACATTACAGAAAGTAATGAGGAAACGGGATCCTCTGGTGATAATCGTCCAATTCCCGATCCAGATACTACTTGGATCAAAAAAGTCATTCCGAGGATGACAGGAACGAGAAAGGATGTTTATTATTATTACAAAGGAAAGGGACCTAGGTTGAGAACACTAGAAGAAATAGAACATTTTTGTGAGAAAAATAAAATAAAATTTGATAAAAAAATTTTTAATTTTAAGGGGGATCAAGGGAGATCATGGGATCGGCCAGAAGCCAACATTGTAGAGATCCAAATTCCTAGAAACTACAAGGAAGCGGCTAATTCACCCCAATCCAAAGCATGGAATATAGCCATGGCAGACGAATTAGGTGTCATGAAGAAAAGAGGTGTCTGGGACTTAGTGCAAGTTAAGTTAGCATGTATAAAGCTAGACTTGTAGCTCAGGGATTTAACCAGGAAATGGGGCAAACTCATGAAGAAAAGTGTTTAGCCCAGTGATTAACTTTACAATCGTTAGGATGTTTTTTACTATTTTTGTATGTTTATTAGGGTGGTTCCATACTCAGCTTGACATCAAATGTGCATATTTATATGCCAATCTCAGTGAAAAAATATTCATGAAACAGCCCCCAGGATTTTTTGGCAAAAACAAAAGTATTTGTCAGTTAAATAAAGCGATTTATGGCTTGCACCAAAGCGGTAGAGAATGGTATCTTGAGTTAGACCAGGTACTCAGAAAACTTAAATTTCATAAAGTTTAAGTGGTGCAATTGTGCATATAATTTTAACAATAAGGCTTTATTGATTATTTACGTTGATGACAATCATATTTGCCAAAAATCAAATGGATCTAAATTCTGTAACCTTGTTACTAAAAACTAAATTTGACATTAAAATGTTAGGAAAACCAAAAATGTTATTAGGTATTGAATTTGAGGAAAAGCATGATAGACATTTCATCCATCAAAATCAATACATCGCTAAGATTTGTGACAAATTCCCAACATTTAAATATCCTATTTCAAGTTTACCCATAGCTAAAGGTGTAGTTTTAAGCAAAACAGATTGCCCAGCAAATCATGCAGAAATTGAACAAATGAAGAATATACTTTACAGAAACTTATTAGGTTATTTGTCATTTCTTGCCAGCAGAACTAGACCCGATATTAGCTATGCTGTAAACATCTTATCCCAATTTCAGGAAAACCCAGGCATTAAACACTGGGATGTTTTACTTAAACTTCTAGAGTATGTAGATAAAACAAGAGATTTTAAACTTAACTTATCAAACATTAAATCTGTAAATTTAAATTGTTTTACTGATTCTGACTTTGCAGCTAATCGGGATGATAGACTATCAATGGGAGGCATGATATTTTTTGTAGATAGGGTACCTATTTCATGGAGGACATTTAAACACAAATGTGTGAGTTTATCTACAATGGAGGCTGAATATATCTCATTAACCGAATCGGCAAAGGAAATGGTATGGGTACAGAACATATTACTTGAATGTAATAAACTTAGTATTCAATTATGAAATAGTGTAATATTCTGTGATAACCAAGCGGCCATAAACTTTTCCAATTCACCCATTGAGAATCATAGAGCAAAACATATTGATGTTAAATATCATTTCTTAAGAAATCTAGTTGAAAAGAAGCTCTTTGATATTAAATTTGTAAATAGCAAAAATAACAAAGCTGATGGTTTTACGAAACCTATCACCAAAGAAGCAATCTTTAAATTCTGTGAAATCTTTAAAACTTCTTAAAATGTTTAAATTCTAATTTGAAATCTAATGTAAATAAGTTAAATTCATTCTAAATTGTATAGTTGTATTTTTCAAAAAAAAAATTAGCTTCAATACTTTTTCAAAACCCGCATTGTGTAGTTTAGTTGCCAATGTGTTTATACAGGATGGCGAAGATTTTTAAAGTTTTTGATACATACTAAAAATAACTTATACATTTTTTCAATCTCTCATGTAGTAGCTTAGATACTAATGAGTTTAAACTGTGTGATGAAGGGGTAAAAGTTTAAGATTTTTCAATATAATATACAAACTTTTTGCATTCCCTCAACGTGTAGTTTAGATACTGTTGAGTTTATACTGCGTGGCGAAGTATTTAAGAGTTTCTGAATTTGAAAATTTGTATCTCCTGTTTTTGACACAGAGATATTTTAACTTTGTATTTTCATGTGAATTGTATCATGATGTATTTTATACTTTTTAAACTTTGTCTTGAAAATATAATTATACACTAAAAATTTATACATGATTTTTTTTTAACTCTATAAAGTAGTATATGTTCAACTGAAATTTAAATTTGATCATAACTTGTATTTTTGTGATTTGACAACTCAATCTGAAGGAGGGGGCCGATTGTTAGAAAAACTTCAATTGTAAACAAGCACGTACGTGAATCGGTCGACGTACCATCAAAATCCAAAAGTTACTTAATTCTGATTGGCTAATTGCTTTCGGATCGCTTGTTAAGAAGTTTTACCCCCATGGTCTATGATCCTGCAAATTGAGACGCCAACTTCCGGTTTATGCTAATTTCTACATCAACCGATTAGAGATTAGCATAGCATACTCAGGAAGAAAAACATTAATTTCTACTTCAATGATACGGCACTATTTAAGCTAGTGGTTGTATCAGTTGAATATTGGGGTCTGATCTGTCTGATGACTGATCTGGTATTCGGTTCTGGATTACCAGTATGTTCGATGTCGATATTTAATGTTGTTACTATGAGCCGTTTATGTTAGCAATTGTTCTCCATGCATGCCAATAGATGTACGTGACCAATGTTATTAGGCTTAACTGTTAAGTCTTATGTTAATTTTCAAGTTTGAGTTTATGTGATTCAATTTTTGCTGATACCATTTCTAAGTCATGGAAATGGATATGTTCTTTTGTTATTCTAATGTTTTAAGTTTCTGAAAATAAATTGAGTTTTTTCACGTCAAGCCTACTTCATTTACATCCACTGCTATGCTCTGTTGACAACTGGTCTTCGAATTTCACTAATGAATGAAAGAAAAAAAATTCCAACAGAAACAGAGAAACTACAGTGCTGATACAAACAAAAAGAAATTAAGGACTCATAAACTTCATACGATCGAGACAAAGATGGAAATAATTAGGCGTTCTGAAAGCGGTGAATCTTTTGCTTCAATCGACCGTTCGTACGACATAAACAGGTCTATGATATGTTCAATTTTAAAAAACAAGAATAAAATTAAGGAATACGTTCAAAATTGTGGAAATATATCTTCAAAGATTATTTCCAAAAGACACGGCACAGTGATGGATGAAATGGAAAGATCTTTGTAATCATGGATTGATGATCAACATCAAAACGATGTCCATCCGAGTTTTTCAATTATTCAAGCTAAGGCTCTTAGTTTGCATGAAGATTGGAAAACTAGATTAAAAGAAGATTCTAACACGGTATTTCAAGCAAGTAATGGCTGGCTCGACAAATTTAAAATGAGGTATTCTTTACATAATATTAAATTCACTGGAGAGTCGGCTGATGCACATAAAGATGCTGCAAAAGAATTTATTTCTTCATTGTCCAAAATTATTGTAGATTGAGAATATTTTCCTAGCCAAATATTCAATGTAGACGAGACAGGTTTATTTTGGGAAAAAAATGCCAAATCGTACATTCTTATCGAAGGAAGAATCAGTTGCCCCTGGACATAAACCTTCTAAAAACCGATTGACATTGTTTCTTGGTGGAAACTTAGCTGGTGATTTAAAATTGAGGCCAATGTTAGTTTATCAAGTAGAAAATCCCAGAGCATTGAAAGGGAAAGATAAATCATTGCTCCCAGTCATTTGGAAATCAAATAAAAAAGCCAGGGTTATTGCGTTAATATTTAAAGATTGGTTCACTTTTCATTTCGTGCCGGCAGTTAAGCAATATTGTAAAGATAAAAATTTACAATTTAAAGCATTATTAATCTTAGACAATGCTCCAGGACACCCGAAATCTCTGCAGAATTTATACCCAGAAATCAATGTTGTGTTTCTGCCTCCCAATACTACCTGTCTCATACAGCCCATGGACCAAACAGTGATAGCTGCATTTAAACGATATTATATGAGAACAATAATGAATCAGGTCATCAAGGCAATTGACAGGGAAGGTGGGTCTAAATTAAAAGATTTTTGGAAGAATTATAATATATGGAATGCAATAAACAACATTAGAGACTTGGGGGCTGAAATAAAAGAGTCAACAATGAAAGGTTCCTGGAAACAATTATACTCCAAAAAAAAATGATGAATGATTTTATAAATTCTAAAGAAACTCCGGAAACTATCACAGATGAAATAGTTAGCCTAATGAATGAACTAAACTTGGACGTCAAAAACGAAGATGTTAATGAGTTGATTGAATCTCACTCAGTACCTCTGTCAAATGAATACTTAATTGAGCAACAAGAGTTAAATGAAATACACAATAAAAGTGAGGAAGAAGAAGCTGATAAAATCGTCAAGACTGAAAATCAAAAATATGAATGAAGGGTCATTCCACATGAAAACACCAATTTTAAGAAAAACTTGTTGCTCCATAGTCACAGATTTCTTTTAAATTTTTACCATGGATACACATGGCAATAAAACCCCCAAATCTGAATTTGTAATGTATATATCGCAATAATTGCCAAGATACAAGCATTTGAAAAATGGTCATTTTGGCCGAATGGCGGCCATCTTGGATTTTGCATCAATGTTTATAAATGTAATAGCTTGAGAACTAATGGTTCAAATTAAATAATTCTAGTACTAATTTGAAGCTATTAATATCAGGAATATAAGTGCTATATCAAAAAATAAAAAAATATATATTTTTTAATATTGTTATTACATGAAAATTGCAAAAATCACCTTCGGATGGATAGTCAACTTTAATGGGCTATAAAAAAAATGGCCCCTAATATTTTTTTCTGAAACATGGTACAAATATTAACTAATATATGTGCTTTAAGTACAATAAAAATTAGAAAGGTAATATTTCTTATTACAGAGAAAAATAGCTATAAAACATATATGCATTTAGTTAACATTTGACATGCAATGCTTTAATCATTTAAAAAAATATATTATTTAAAAATAAATAATAAGCAAAAACAAAACATAGGAATTTTTTTACACACCAACTAGTATGTGTGCTTTAAGCACAAAAAAAAATTAGGATGGTAATATTTAATTTAATGACTGAAGAAATACTGTTATATGTATAGGAAATTAATGTAAAATTTCTGCGGTGCTGAAACATTCTAATAAAAATCTTCCTAAAAACCATACAGTTATCCATTTTATATTTTATTTTCTTATTTCAAATTATGAAAAGGTATTTTCTATATTCAGTATTGCTGAAGATACCCAGTTTTTCCTAGTGGCCACTGGCTCCTAAACCAATTTCATCTAATAGCAAGTATCATAATCTTTGGCACACAGCTAGAGGTCTTGGCCATATATATAATGAACTTGGGCCATAAGAATACATAAACATAACATATACAAACAAAACACACACTAATTTCTAATTCATTGGGATGCATTGGTACTTTAGGAGATGGACAGTTATCACACCAGCTCACCATACTTTTCAGATTCAGTGCAATAAACTTGTTTCTTTTAACAATGATGTAATATATTCACTGATACGGATGGCATGGAGCATGAGTTTAATATTTTGATGGTATATACAAACACGTACAGAATGAATAACTTTGTTTCCAACAGTTACATATTCTGTTGGATGTAGTGTGCAAAATTTACATATTTTTATTTCATTATGATTTTCTTTAAATTCAGCATATAATTCTTTTAAAATATGCAAAAGTAATCTCTTTTGTTTTAATACTTTCCCATTTTCACTTGGTATAGATATGTAATATTTTCTTCCTGGACACATACGACTGTTATAATAAAAACTAAGTAACTTTTTTATAGTATCAAATTTAATTTAACACATATCTCACTAGGCATTGATAACATCCCTTCTGTTTCTTTTAAGTTTTTTTTTTATTATTACTAAATTCTCTGTAGTAATATAACATGTCTTTGTTTGTTGGACTGTCCATGAATCTTGGACTAATTTTAAAATCTGCATGTTTTCTTTAAATGATGCATCTAAAGAAAACTTATTCAATAATTTTCCATCATAAACGGGCAATTTGGGCAAATAATGTCTTGAATTTTGTGTCTTATAATATTTTCAATACCTAATACTGTAGCAGTTTTAGTAACAACGGGGACTACTTAATTTCTTAACTTGCATATAACTAAGTTTCCTCTTAGAGCTAAATCTATTGATCTTTATTAGTGATAAATCCAAAAGTTCACAGCTTTTATTCAATTGTTCCATTACTATTGTGACTTCACTATAATCTGCATCATTGCTCATTTCCATGTCAGCAGTAGAAACCTCTGACTTACTAATTGATGAATGCGAGGAAAAATAACGAGACATGCAAAGTTTTTTTCCCCTGGAATGAGTAAATCTTGATTTATCATTGACAGTCTGAGAGATATTGGTTTTAGGGACTTAGATTTGATTTTGGTGGTTTATTAAATAGATCACAAGTTTTCTGTATTAAACTGCACCATTTCAGATATTCATCCTTGTGAACCTTGCATATAATACCACTCAGGACATAAGTACAGGAATAAACAGGAAGGCTTAATGACGCATTGACTTTCTTGCATATAAAACATTCAATTTTTATAGCATAAGAAAAGAACTAATCATGGAACATAAATAAAAGAAATAATCATTGAAGCACAATTCACTGATTTATTTGTTGAACATACTCAGCTCTGAACACTTGAGCAAAAATGAGTTCTGAAAGGAATAAGTCACTCAGAAATGTAATATTGTATCATACTTTAAATTCAACCTAAGAGAAAACAGATGATGTAGTACAAGTAATCATTTCAGGAACTGACAACTGGTATATGTTAATTGCTATTACTTATATAACAGAACTATGTGAGTATTAGAGTTGAAAATTCAGAGGCTATAGGCAGCTGATGTCTTATGTACACAAAGACCAGAAGCAGATGTATTTATCGATTATAATTACTGACATTCAAATCGATTTGAATGTCAGTAATTCTTGATCTGACAGGTGACTTATTTCCTTTCATGAGTGTAAATAATTGCTCAAACCAATAACATAAGTGCTTCCAAACATGGAAATAATTTCATATGCAAATTTTCGAGTGTTTTCAAACCATGCTGGCAAATATTTGTAAAATTCAGGCACACCAACTTCACTGAATTTTGCCTTTAAATCTGAATAGCACTGGATCTCGATTACCACCATTTACATATGATTAGGTACTAATTCTATATTTATCGAGAAAATCGAAGAAAACAAAAAAAAAACGCTTTTCAAAAATTTAAAATCTGCAAGCCATGTTTCAAAATCAGCTCTAAGGCTTAAAATTTTTCCTGCGTATTTTTGATACGATGCAATTTCACCTAAACTTGATACGGTGCATGTCGGAAAGTGCGTTAAATCTTCATTTCTCAACTGCGTTTCCCAGAGAGTTAGCTTACACGTAAATGCTTTAACTTACTTATGCTTTTACTTATGCAAATTACTAATGCAAAAGTTAATGCAATAACTTTTGTTAAATTTACTGGGGGACAGAGCGGCGGATTTGCTGACCCAGGTTCCGGAAGAGCAGTACGGGGATTATGAGATAGTAAAAGGGGTTGTGTTGGAAAATTTTCAACCTTCGCCTCAGGTATGCTTAGAAAAATTCCGGAAAGCGAGCCATCGGGCGGAAGAAAATTTCATTCAGTTCGCGACGTCCATGTGGGAATATTATTGCAATTTAAAGAGGGCGCAGGATTTTGAGACCATAAACCAATTAGTGGTGGCAGACAAGATTACCCAGGGACTGGACGTCGAGACCTATGCCCATATAGGTATACGGCAAGGTGAAGGGTGGTTTAAACCCAGAGAACCGGCCAAGAAGTGCGATATATACTTCGCGGCCACAAAACATAACATAAAAACATAACATAAAAGCACTTGGGAAAGCAGATGATTCTGGTCAAAAGAAGAAAATTTCATAGGATTGCATTTCTTAACAATGAATTTATAGATAACTACGACACATCAGGTGGCAAGTAGGATGCTCCCTTCTTTCCATCAGTATTCTGTTTTAGTGTGATGTGCTAGGAGATATTTATTGCTTTGGGGTAGGAGAATGCATGGGCGATGAGTCACAGCTGACTGGTTCCAAAGTTAACTTGAATGGGAGAAGTCTAATCACGCTTCGCTTAATGGAGTACTATAGACCTTTTAGAGTGTGTGGAGAGGGAGGTGTGATTGTGTCTACAGGTGCAGGATTAAGAAAAATAAAACACTGGGAAAGAATAGCTATCAACTCCTTAGCAGAATCTGCTGATGGACTGATATTTATACATTGTAGTTATTTTGCGACAGACATTAAATTTTTTCTCACATCTTGGATAAACTCATTGTATTTGGATTACCTCATTGTCTTAATCCCTGGAGGAAATATAAAAATTAAGGATTTTTATTAGTAAAACGTAAAATAAGGATAATTTTATATTACAATACAAGAGGCATATAAAATTAACATTTAGTACCTATCTTCAGCCTTGATTTGAAAATGATCAACTTTATTTTTGAAATAAATTGCAACTACTTTTTAGGAATCAAAATGGAAAGAATTAACAAAAGAGGGAAATATGTGCAGTTATTTTGTAAATTGCATAATTTCAGATTTCAGCACATTTTGAATTATCCATGCATTTGAATGATTGAGTCCATATTTACACCTTGCCATGTTAATTTTATTCAAAATATTTTCAATTACTAAAATTCTAATATTTTTTAAGTACTTTTATATAATATTTTTAATAAATATTTTTTAATTAGGGAGGGGCGGGCTTGCAGACAACGATGCAGCCCAGTTTTAATACTGAACCTCCGGTAAAAGCGGAACTCGTGGAGCACAAAACCACCCCATCATCTTGATTTTTGCTTTGAAAGACCGGAGAGCTGTGGAGCACAAAACCATCCCTTCATCTTGATTTTTGCTTTGAAAGACCGGAGAGCCGTGGAGCACAAAGTCATCCCTTCATCTTAATTTTCGCCTTGAAAGACCAGAGAGCCGTGCAGCACATAGGCCATCTCTTCTTCATCTTGGGTGTCTTTATTGGAAAGACAGGAGAGCAGTCTGGAGGAACCAGCAGGTCTCTGCCACCAAGAAAGAGAGATAGTCCATCGGAGCCCGTTGGGGTTTGTCGGCCAAAGATTGTTGGAAAAAAATCAATACATCGCGATTCACGTTCTCGTGAACGGGCATTTATACAAATTTAATATGAACGACTCTTCCCGTTCACCGGCGCGAACCGTGACGTTTTTCAACATGAGGTTTCATGCAAATCAGTTTTCAATGCGTACGCATCTGATTTGCATATCCGGGGGCATTTACGGAGCTGTCCATTTCTCGGATATATAGGGCAGAGGTTTCTTGAAGCAATTAGATCGACAGACAACATTAATTAGATTGACATTCGATCGATCAGATGACGATCAATTAGACACTGATAGTCTGATGCAGGCAGACAGAAATGTTATTGACAGAAGCACTGCGGGATATCGTTTGATGACGGTTTTTAAGTCGAAACGGATGCAGATGTGGTCAGTTCAGACCAGCGTGTATTGAATGTTAAATTTACTTACAAACGTTTGGAAGTCGCTTTAAATACTTTTTGATGTTCTATCCTTTGGTTTCCCTTTGCCAAGTGTGATACCTTCAATGGTAGTTGAAAAATACACGCAAGTTATAGAGGTAGTATAGTTATTTTTCTACCAATGCTTCAAGAAATCTCTGTCTAGTCATTTACAACTGCAAACTTTTTGTACATAGTATATTTTGATGTTTTACGGCATGGAAAATTACCAGGTACGTGTAATATGCCAAGTTATGTTTTCACAAAATAAAGTGAATGAAGTTTTTCTTTAAAACTGGACTTGTGTGTTTTCATGACCCAGCCAACACTTATTGACTCTATGCCAGTGCGTACTTTGCTATCTTCAAATTCAAATTTTTAAATTTTCCAAGAGAAACGGTTACGGGCCAGTTCAACGCCCAATAGAGTCATAAGTGCAAGTATCTTTAAAGAAATCGTTCCAGTGTTCAGATGGGGGCCGCACCTGGCACCATTTTGAAGTTCGTGTGAACAACGAAACGCAACAGTGTAAACGTAAACAGTGTACAAAAGACTTTTGCTTCTGCTTCTTCAAATCTATGAGTGGCCATGGAGGCAAGTAGAACGGAGTTGCTGACGCGGGACAACTACGTCACCTGGTGTACCGACATCTCATTCGTCCTCAAGGGAGAAGGATGTTTCGGACACGTAGATGGAAGTTTTAAGCCTATCGAAGAAGACGCGACCGCGAGTCGACTACGATGTTTTTATCGAAGGAAAGCCCGAGCGCTCGCAATCATCTATCAAAGCTTATCCTCGGAATACAAGGAGTTGATAAACGTCACCGAACCTAGTCAAGCATGGAATACCTTGAAAGAACATTTTCAAGCGCCTTCCCGAGCCAACCTAGTGCGTCTACTAGATGAGTTCTTCGACATTCGGCCGGAGCAAGGTGAGCCTGTTGACATTTTTTGCTCAAGACTGCGGAAGGCCGTGACGAGGCTTAAAGACGCGAAACACCCCATTGAAGACCTATATGTTGCATTCCAGACGATTCGGTACCTTCCGGAAGAATTCCGCGGCATCGTTCAATTGATTTATCGCTGGAGTGACTCGGACTTCAAGCTCAGCAAAATACAAGCAGAGCTATCAGCTGAGGAGAGCCGGCTTCGTCAACAAGCAAGTGACTTTTCCAAAACTGTGAGTTCAAATTCTGCAAATTTTACTTCTAAGAAATTTGTAAATAGAGTAAAAGTGTCTAAACTTAAATTTCCAAATGTATCTCATAATGTGTCTAATGTAAATACTTCTAGTCATAATGTAAATATTTCTAAAAGTAAAATTAAGTGTTTTAAGTGTAACAAACTAGGTCATACTAAATCTAATTGCAGTAGAAATAATGGATCTAGTATTGTGGAATTTCTTGGGTCTCCACAGATTGAGGCTAATACTGTATTCGATCCTAGCGATAGACTCAGCTGGGTAGTAGACACTGCTGCCACGTGACATTTCTGTAATAACATTAAGTTATTTTCCAAATTTAATGAGTGCAAAGGCACTTCAATGTCGCTAGCAGTAGGGGATGTCGAAAGTCCAGTTGAGGCTATCGGGACGGTGGAAATGTATGTCGAATTTAAGGATAAACAAAGTATTATCAAATTGGAAAATGTTATGTATTCTCCTAAACTTAGGAGAAATTTATTAGCTGCATCTGTTCTTGAGGAACAAAATTTTAGTTTTAATGGAGCTAATGGGGTTCTACGGTTTTTTACACCCAAAGGGGAGAAATTCTTTTATGCAAAAAGAAAGGATGGGTTATATTTTTTAAAACCTAAGTATAGTACCCAGGAACAACATAACATAGAAAACCGTCAATCTAAAGATAGGGATCAAGATGGAGACAAGAAACACAAAAAGGATAAGAAATCCAAGGATAGGGATCCTAGTGCTTCCAGAAAAATAAACAAAGTAAAAATAGCACCTAATCTTAAAGAAACTAAATTTAAATCTGACAAAACAAAAACTAAGCAGAATAGAAATGTGGATAGTTTAATATCTAAACCTAGCAGTTCAGTAACTGAACTTAACAGTACAAACTGTCTTTGGCATAAACGATATTGCCACATAAACGCTGAATATCTCCTCCAAACCAGCAAAGTTTCTGCTGTAAACGGACTTCCTAGGCTTAAATACAAAAAGTTAAATTGTAAATCTTGTAAATTGGCTAAGTCTAGGAGAGTATCGTATAAGCCCACCGGTAGGATAAGGTCCACTAAACCATTACAATTGTTACACATGGATGTGTGTGGTCCCTTACCCACAGCATCATATGGTGGGAATAAGTATATCTTAATTATAACAGATGATTATAGTAGAAAAGTTTTTGTCTACCTTATGAAACAGAAGTCAGAAGTATTTTCACATTTTAAAGAGTTTCAGGCCAGAGAGGAAAGGCAATTAGGTACTAAAATTCTATGTATCCGGACGGATAATGGAATGGAATTCTGCCATGATAAGTTCAAAAATTACCTGAGGGATATCGGTATTAAGGCTGAGAGGACTAACACATATACCCCACAGCAAAATGGAGTATCAGAGCGATTCAACTTAACCGCATTTGACTGTGTTAGAGCCATGTTGAACGACAGCAAATTGCATGACAGATTCTGGGAGGAAGCAATATTGTGTTTTACATACACTAAAAATCGAATATGTCACAAATTTAAGACTAAAACTCCACATGAACTCTACAGTGGTAGAAAACCTTCAGTCAAACATCTTAGAACCTTTGGTTGTAGAGCATATGTAGGCAAACCCAGTCAGCTCAGAAAGAAGTTAGACATGAAAGCTACAGAAGGGGTGATGGTAGGCTATGCTACTAAAACTAAAGGATATAGGATATTTTTGTCAGGGGAAAAACGAACAACTGAGACCTGCAATGTGAGGCTTGATGAGGGTGATGTAGTGGAAGGCATCCTGGACCCAATTTATCCCAGAAATATCTCCTTAGGGATATCAAGAGATAACCTTTCAGAATACTCCGATGGGGAATATCCGAGAGGGCAGTCTGATGGGGGGGCAAGAGAGAGTGAAGACACTGGTGACGATCCGTCTGAATCCAGTGAGGAAACGGACTCTCCTGCTGACTCCAGTATGACTCCTTGCTCGGATATTGCTTGGCAGCGAAAGACGGTTCCAAGACCCGATGGGAGTAGAACCGATGTGTATTATTACGCTCAAGGAGATAATAAAAGGCTGAGGTCGCACAATGATGTTAAGAAATATTGTGATAAAAGAAATATACAATTTGATCAGCAACTGTTTAATTTTCGGGAAAATAAAGGTCTTAAAAGGGTCAGAGGCAGACCAGAAGCAAGCAATATTGAAATAAATATACCAAAAGGGTACAACGCTGCTATTAAATCTTCCCAGTCCGAAAAATGGTGTAAAGCTATGGATGAAGAAATGGCCATAATGCAAGAGAGGGGTGTCTGGGAACTAGTTCCTGCATCCCCCTCACAAAAGCATATAGGCAATAGATGGGTCTACACTATTAAGAAAGACGAGAATGGGAAAATCAAGAGATTTAAAGCTCGTTTGGTAGCCCAGTGGTATGGTCAGAAAATCGGAGAATCATACGATGAAGTTTTTAGCCCTGTTGTTAACTTCAACTTAATTAGAGCATTCTTCTCAATTTTCGTATGCATGCTTGGATGGATGCATTTTCAGTTGGATATCAAATCTGCCTATCTCTATGCTAAATTGAGTCAAAAGGTATATATGAAACAGCCTCAAGGTTATGTCAATCAGGAACAGCCTGATTATGTTTGTTTGTTGAAGAAAGCCATTTATGGTCTTCATCAAAGTGGAAGAGAATGGTTTAATGAACTTGACACCAAATTAAAAGAAATAAATTTTTAAAACTTCAATGGTGTAATTGTGCCTATATTTACAATAGCAAAGTTCTTATGCTAGTTTATGTGGACGGCATAATTCTCTTCTCAAAGTATCAAAGGGACATAGACCACATTGTTTCATTACTTAGCATAGAATTTGATATCAAGATATTAGGAAAAATTAGAAAACTGTTAGGCGTGGAATTTAAAGAGTGTGACAATAAATTTTTTATACATCAAAGTCAGTATATAGATAAAGTATGTCAAATGTTTCAACAATATAAATATCCAGTTACTTCACTTCCCATTTCTAAAGGGAATATTCTAAGTAAAATAGATTGTCCAAAGACAAGTGAAGAAATAAAGCAAATGCAAAGTTTTCCTTACAGGAGCTTAATTGGGTGTTTGGCTTTTATATCTAGTAGAACTAGACCTGATATTTGTTATGCCATCAATATATTATCTCAATTTCAAGAAAACCCTGGAATTAAGCATTGGGATGCATTGTTAAGACTTTTAGGATATGTTGAAAAGACTAAAAACTATATGTTGAATTTATCTAACATTCAGGAGTTAAAATTGAATTGTTACTCAGATTCTGACTTTGCTGCAAATAGAGATGACCGTGTTTCACTTGGAGGCATGATACTCTTTATTGACAATGTACCTATTTCTTGGCGTACCTTTAAACATAAGTGTGTCAGCTTATCAACCATGGAAGCTGAATACGTATCACTAACTGAAGCCACTAAGGAAATGGTATGGGTACAAAACATAATTGAAGAATGTCATTTACTTGGGTTAAACTTTAATAAAAGTAACAGTGTTATTTTTAGTGACAACCAAGCAGCCATTAATTTTTCTAACTCTCCAATTGAAAACAATAGAACTAAGCATATAGATGTTAGATATCATTTCCTAAGAAATTTAATAGTCAATGAATCTTTTAATGTTAAATTTGTAAATAGTAAAGATAACTTAGCAGATCACTTTACTAAACCAATGACTAAGGAAATAATACTTAAATTTTGTAATAAAATTTTTAAAAACTAAATCAAACTTTTTGAGATTAAATGTTTAGTCTAAAGAAAATTAAATACTAAATAACTATTAAATAATTTTAAATACTAAATTGAATTTACAACATGGGAATTTTTAAAGATGTCATATATATACATTATTGTTTATCTTAAACCTCATTGATATAAGATAGTATATCTTGAGTATAAATTTTTGTGATATTAAATCTTTTTCACTTTACACCTTTGTATATACATCCATTTTCCATTACCCGCATAATGCTAAATAGTAGCTTATGTGTAAAAAATTTTGTATTTTTCAACTTAGTAAAAAGTATGTGTTGAAAGTTTTGATAAAGGAATTTTATTATCTAATTACTTGCATCATATATTTTTAAATATTTGGTATATCAATGCAATCTAATAGTATTAATTATGTATACTTGTATTGTATTAATAGACTAAAATTTTTTTAAGCTTTTTGAATTACAGTGTTTATACTCAAATTTAAAGTAAACTTAAATTCTATGCTTATACAAAATCTTAATCTTTTAAAGTTGACTTGTTTAATATGATAATATGCTTATACTTAAATTTTGGATACTTATAATTAAACTTAAATTAAAATTTAAATTTTTGAATGCTAATACTTAAGCATTGAAGTTGTGTTGTATATAAATTTCTACTTGATGTGAAATGTTGTTGTTACAATATTGTCGACAATACTTAACTGTTTTTCAGATGCTATAAGTACTTATGCATTTTATTTTAAATTTAATAATGATATAATACTTTAAATTTTTCCTTCATTATATGTTTGATAGGATACTGGGGGCCTTGGTGTTTATTGATATACCTTGGTTTCTCAGAGTAAGTTTTCTTTTGCATATGCATTGAGACTTAAGGATTTGCATGAGGGGGCCGATTGTTGGAAAAAAATCAATACATCGCGATTCACGTTCCCGTGAACGGGCGTTTATGCAAATTTAATATGAACGACTCTTCCCGTTCACCGGCGTGAACCGTGACGTTTTTCAACATGAGGTTTCATGCAAATCAGTTCTCAATGCGTACGCATCTGATTTGCATATCCGGGGGCGTTTCTGGAGCTGTCCATTTCTCGGATATATAGGGCAGAGGTTTCTTGAAGCAATTAGATCGACAGACGACATTAATTAGATTGACATTCGATCGATCAGATGACGATCGATTAGACACTGATAGTCTGATGCAGGCAGACAGAAATGTTATTGACAGAAGCACTGCGGGATATCATTTGACGACGGTTTTTAAGTCGAAACGGATGCAGATGTGGTCAGTTCAGACCAGCGTGTATTGAATGTTAAATTTACTTACAAACGCTCGGAAGTCGCTTTAAATACTTTTTGATGTTCTATCCTTTGGTTTCCCTTTGCCAAGTGTGATACCTTCAATGGTAGTTGAAAAATACACGCAAGTTATAGAGGTAGTATAGTTATTTTTCTACCAATGCTTCAAGAAATCTCTGTCTAGTCATTTACAACTGCAAACTTTTTGTACATAGTATATTTTGATGTTTTACGGCATGGAAAATTACCAGGTACGTGTAATATGCCGAGTTATGTTTTCACAAAATAAAGTGAACGAAGTTTTTCTTTAAAACTGGACTTGTGTGCTTTCATGACCCAGCCAACACTTATTGACTCTATGCCAGTGCGTACTTTGCTATCTTCAAATTCAAATTTTTAAATTTTCCAAGAGAGATGTCAACATTTTCCTGTCAGTGCACTTACCACCTCTGGATCTAGGGTGGCTACAGAAACTTAAAAACAAAATTCCTTGAGTTTTCCCTGATTTCCAGAGTATTTTTCATGAAATTCCCTGATTTTCTTCAATCATGTGTTCGCATAAGAATTTCCCAACCATACTCATAAACTAACTAAAAACTGATAGACAGATAAATGAATATAAAAAATAAATATAAAACATTTATATATATTGTATGAGATAAGCAGCATAAAAAAAACGAGTATCAACTTTGAAGCAGAAAACATTGGATGAGTTTTTCACGTAAAGAGGCAAAGCGAGTAAAAATAATTTAGTAATTTCAACGTGTTTTTACATTACATCATACGATGGTTTTTTCAAGTTGCTTAATGTTATGCAAAATTGTGTATGTTTTAAAAAAATTTAGAAATTTGCTCTTATTACTTAGTATTTATTTATAATAGATTTATTATACAGTAGACATAAGTCAAACAACCAATCCTTCTCCCCATGTCTTGAACTGATGAGTACTTTATCAAGGTATCACTACATGTCTGTTGGCAAGAAAGAAAACTCCTTAGTGGATCTACTTTTATAGAATCTATTACAGTACACGACTTTTTATCCGGCGTTCCAATATTCGGACTCTCCCAAAACCGGAACACGGCAAAATAATGCCAAATTCTGCGCCAACAAGCGATTATTTGCTAAATATTGCGCCAAATAGCGATTTTTTGTTTAAAATCCCGCCAAATTCTTTTTTGCTTTAATTAACAATATCAATAAAAAAAAATGCATTGAAACATACTATTTTAGAGGGTTTGAAATAGGACGCACAAACCGAGCACGAAATTCAAAATTCCCACACAGAATTAAAATGCCACGAGCACTCGCTGCCGTTGATTCTTCTTAAATTTCGAAAACGAACGCGAGGAATTCTCGCGATAGCGAATGAAAATATTCCGTGGATCATGTTTTATCCGAGAAGTTCCACAATTCCTCTTTTCCGTAAAACATCCGAAGTAGCACCGGTTTTCCCAAAAATTTCCTAAGCGGCTGCATCCGGCCGTCACCCCCGAGAGTAGCTCTCGGAGGTGACGATCCGGCACGGGCAAGACCGCCACATTGACGGTGAGACGCGTCATTCCATTCTTCACTATTTTCGTATAAGTCTCCTGTATAGTATATAGGAGCCGCGACTTGTCCGTAATTAACCAAATGTTTCGATTTTTCCGAATTTGTTACATTTTCTTTTCTGCTCTTTGTTCCGGGACTTTGATTTTTGGTAAAAGTATTCCAACTTTTTCGCTAGAAATATCCCTATATCGCTAAAGAAATCCTACGCTCTTCAAACGCGATGTGCCACGCAGAATTCACACTATTTTGCACAATTTAATAAACATTTATTGGAAAAGATGAAAAAAAAGAGAGTCATCAGAGCATTTACGAGAGGATAGAAAGTACATTTAAGTAAGGAATTCCCGAAATTAATGAGCGTTAACTTTTGCCGAAATGCAGAGAAAAGTATAGCAGCTATAAAATGTCATTCAGGCCTTCTGATTGATCTCTTTAAATACTTAACCTAAGCAATAAATTTGTCATTTTCTCGGGAAAATCCATTTTTTTTTTCATCTCCGTGGAAATATACACATCTTCAATATTTTAAAAAACGTTGATGGAATTCCAAGATCAAAATCATTTTCAATTAAATCCTATTATTTGGATGAAAATGGCTATTTTGGACCGAAAATTGACTCTAGCAAAAAGTTCCATGTTACATTTATTAATTAGTAATTCACAGAAGACTGTTTAGCAATATCGCGAAATTTTTTTATTTCACAAGTGTTCCGAATTACGGAAAACCCCTTATCCAGAATGCCTGAAGTCCCAAGCATTTTGGATAATAGATCCTGTACTGTATTTAGATGTTGAGGCGGAGGAGAATTTTAAAAATTGGGAAACATTTAAGATATTGGCGAAATATAAATTTTATTATTATTATTTGATAGTAACAAAGACAAATTCACAGAAATATCTTAATTTATTAATGAGTAATATTGTTAACATGCATTTATTATTGCTATCTTCTCATTTTTAACATTTAAAATATTTTCAAAATTTATTTTAAGTTTTTTTTTTTCTTTTTTTTTTTTTAAACTAAATCTTTTCTAAAAGTTATTGTCACTATTACCACTTTTTCCCATTTCTTAAAAGTTTGTCAAATTTAAATTTTTCATTTATCCATTGTTTAAATATTTTAAACATTTATAGTCACTATTTTTTTTTAACCTTGTAATTTTTTTTAATCTTGCCAATGATTTTCATTATAGGCCTTTTCAGGTGTTTTATAATATTTGTTTTCCAATACACCATAAAAAAATTCATTTATCATGAAGCATTCAAACACATTTTGAGGCAATTTTAAAGTCATTTAAGTTTTCTCATCTTAATCTTTTTATTTTTTACTTTTCCAAGCTTATGAAGCATTCACTATTATTTATTCCTTTTTTATTTTTAAGAAGCCCGTCCACTAATTTTTCTTTAATTTCGAGGGTTTTACAAATGATTTTCGGCGAATTTTAATGTTAATATTCTTGCTTTATATTTTGATCATTTACTCATATTTTTCAATCATATTTCCCCAATATGTTTATTTCATAACAAATAAATTCTTTATCGTTTTGAAGAAATGTGATTTTTTTTAATATTTCGACATTTTGAATTAAAAAAATGGTGTTTTATATTGCTAGAAACATGCCTTTTTATTGCAATATCCGAATTTTCCGATCAACGGAGAAAGGGCCATGAACTATCTTTGGCCCTGCGGGTAAGTTGAAAATGGAACCGATTTAACTTTGAATTTATAATAATTGTTAACAGTTAGCACTTCTGAAAATACAACTAAGCAAACATTTTAGGAATCTATACATCGTTGTTTTATACATTGTCGATGAGAGATTAATAACTTAAAACAGGGTATAATCTGTAAAAGGAAATCTGAAATTTCTCCTAGCGAAAAACTGTCGTAAATCATTTATGGACCGTTCAAATGTAGGTTAAAGTAGAAGAATAATATATAACATTGCAACATCGGCAATTCAGCTCGGTAAAGTATTCCCCCATCCCCAAGGTTGATATTCTTTATACGTGCAGGGCGCCTAGATTTAATTCACTCGCGCCGGTCCCGAGCAGCAGCGTATTCCCAAAACTCGTTCATATAGATTAATTCTTTTATTTTTTTTATTCTGAAAAATATGCTATAATGAATATTTAACCAACAAATAAATTCACAAGTAATAAATAGAGGGAACAAGTTTGACAAACCACTTTTATTTTAGCAAGTGATTCATTTTAATTCTGTTTGTGCATCTGCTTTTGGGAAGCCTTTTAAATTTGAGTTAGATGTAAAAATGGGGGAACCCATTTTAGCCGTAATTTTTATTTGCTGTGCTCATTGTAGAGAGCACGGCAAAGACGCTACAAAGGAATGTCGTAAATCACATCAGTGATTACGGGGAGGGGTAAGATAGGAATGTGGACGGCACTCATTCTCAGGAGCAAATGCAATAAATTATGATCGCCTCATAGGGGAAAACTATGAGAAAGCCATAGCAGTATTGTAGCGGTTGTTGACACATTTTTCTCACTCCACAGGCGGATTTGTTTAGGGAGAATAGCCAACCTACGCTATCACACAGTTAGGTCGGTAATCAGGATTTCGTTAATCGCCAGTTTTTCAAGTTTAATCACCATGTGGTGAGTGGGAATTTTAAGCTTTATGATGTCATCTGATCAACAGCTAATCAGAATAAAGTTTAACACTTTAACATAACGAGGGCAGTTTCGCGGACGGACAAAGAGAGATGAAAATTCCAGTTCAGATGTTTTCACAGGGATTTGAAGACTGGTGACTCGTGAAACAAAATTCCAAAATTTTTCCTGATTTGAAGCAAAATTCCCTGAGTTTTCCCTGATATTTCCAGAAAATCATCTTTCCCTGAGAATTCCCTGTTCTGTCGCCACCCTGATCTACGTGACCCCTTTTTAATTTTGAGCTGCTCAATATTTTTCTTGAGTCAACGAGCCCACAAGGACTCTTTTTTCTCTGGTTACCCATATTTTTCTTTTTATATAGACTTTTGATTGTTGAATTTCAGGGAATCCAATTTGGATCTCTCTGCAACTGTGGGGAAAATTGTCAATGGGTGGGTAATTTCGGATCTTAAATAAATTATCTTTCTTTAAAACTAAACTTGCCTCTGTATTCATTTCCATGTTCAGTTCTCCAACGTCCACATTTTTCTTTACCTGAGTTTGAATTAAATGTAGGTTTCTTATAAGTTAAAAGAACACAACACAAAATAATCTCTCAAAGTAAATTATTAAAAGAAATGGTAATTTAAAGTTATAAGTAAAATACTTGCCACTATACCTTAAATGAATGTTTAATGTTTTAATAATTAGAGTTTAAAGATGTAAATTGCTTTAAGAAATATATAAATGTAATAAAGTTTAAGATTAAAAGTAAAGTTAAATAAATTCCTTTGATGGTCAATAACGTCCCAACATAGTGATGAAAAAAAATGTTCACAGAGTGAGTAAATTAAAAATTAAATTAATTTCTCATAAACTTAACCAGACATAAATAATACCATTATATATCATTGAGTGTGATGTAGCTAACGTGGAGATATCAAAAATAGTTACTGTGCCATGCTGAGAACGTACATAGCCATCACACAAATAACCAGCCATAAGTTACATCTACATATTGTTACAATTGCTTTTCTCAACCAACAACAAACTATAAACACAAATCAAAGAGCTCAAGCACAATCTAATAGCACAAAGCTAAGAGCGTTTTTAAAACAAGCTTAAAGAGCCAACATGCCTTTACTGGCACTGGATAATCCTTATCTGTTATGTCTGTCCATACCCTTATCTGTTATGATGCTTATGCCAATTTCCAGTGATACAGAAAATTAGCATATTCCGTTCAGCTAAGATACAATCTGCAGGAATTCAAATGAGATTCAGCTCAGACACTAAACAAATGATTTTTAACCAAAATAATTAACCGGGAAATATCCATGACTTAAGTTCTAACTGTAACGATATCGCGATACATCATTTGTCAATTTTATGGTGTCTAATAATATTTAAAAAAAAATACAATACAAAATTATTCTTACTTTAGAAGGAGTTCTTGGAGGCAAGTCACATGCAACAGATGCAAATTCATAATGTTCATGAGCACAAGTAATAAGTGATTGATGAGCACGACCACGATGTAATAAAATGATTCGAATGTTATGACGATGACGAAAATCAGATAAATCAGATGAAAAATTTACATCATCTATAATAAAAAAATTAATCATAATTACTAAAAATTTAATATATATGTTAAAAACTATTACTCAACTCTAATACTTATCTAGGATATCAATGTCACTATCTATTATATCAAAGCTTACATAATTTAAATTTTATAAAATGAATAAGAGGAGAGTTACAAAAAGAGGCTGATGATGTGCTATTACACAGTTGCTACACAAGCTTATTGAAGACAACTACTAACTTTTTTAAAACGTGACTGAGCTGGTAGCCATAAGTGGCTAGTATACAATACATTTATTAAAAGTATACCCAGCACTTACTTATAGAAAGCTTTAAAAACTTCGTATAAAACAGCATAAAACACAAAAATAATGGTCTCAACCAATTTTGAAAGCAAAAAAAGCCTTCATCACGATTAGCAAGAAGTGTGATCTATGTACACAGGGTAGTTACAAGAAATTAATTTTGAAATTCCCTGATATTTTTCTGATTTTTCCCTAATAATTCCCTGAAACGTTCCCCCTCAAAAGATGTTTACAGAGGTCATGTCGCCTGTTAATGAAAACTCTCTCTCCAACCACTTGTTCAGAAGTATATTTAAAGGAGATGGATGATAGGTCTTGTAATGCAAAATGAAAAATGTGACATCATGAAATGAACAAGCATTGTTCATTCAGCTAAAAGAAAACTATAAATTCAGAAAATGAAAAAAAGAAATCGCAGAAATTTGCAGTTTTCTCTGACTTTCAATGGAATTCCCTAATTTTTCCCTGATATTTTCAGAAGCATAATATTCCCTGATAATTAATGGTTTTCCAGGTCTGTGATCACCCTGCTACACTCAGCAAACTACGTTCGGCATTTGTTGGTAAAATAGCACATGTTGAAGTAGAGAACAGGATTCATACTCAATTTTAAAAATAAAAATTAACGAGTTTTTAATGGCATTTCAAAACTTAGATTATATGCTCAGACCCTCTACTTTATATCAGCATTATTTTCCAAAGAAAAATATGTTCCAGAGAAACTAATTAACACCTGCGCAACTGCTTAAATTATAATTTTTTTAAATAATCCTAATATACAATCAAGTGCTATATTAATAACATAAATAAGTATCAGATAAAACAAATATTCATATAAGTTTTGTAGCACACCAATACACAATTCAAATGATTTGTAGCAGTGAAAATTCATCAAAGTATTTTTTATCACAAATTTACATATGTAAAATTTCAATACAAGAATAAACACATTTTTAATAATAAATTTTTAACATTTTTTATGTTATTTAAAAAAATATATCTATAATATGCACTGAACTGAATGAATGAGTGGATGATGTATCAAAATTATCAAGCACTTCCACTACAGTTAGAATCTTGGTTTTGATGTGATTCAATTCATATCAGTTACAAAAACAAAATTTCCAAAATATTGAATTAGGTTTGAGAGTACAAAGGACTGCAGTGTTCAAAATTCATGGTCGTTAGTCGCAATTTGCTACTAGAAATTTCAATTTGATGACTAGATTCTTCAACCTCGTCCCCAAATTTTATGCCTAACAATGCTATTATTTGTTCACAATCAGTCTTCCTTTCCCTTTGACTAAATTACAATATGTGATAGAAGACTGGGAGGCAGTTAAAACAAAAAAGCAGTATTTTATACACTAGCCAGACTTAAATCTAACCACCAGCAGTGATAAATTTGCAGGTGGTCATGTTCCAAGTCATTATTATGATCCCAGATGTGTGTCTTACTGGGCCTTTAGCAGTGGCGGCCATTGGGGGGGCCGCGGGTACGCGCTACACCATTGAGTAAACACCTCAAATTATTTCTTTAGTTATACAGATTTATTACAATTTCTATTGAAAAAATCTGAATTTTGTGTTCAATTAAATCGAGAATTATTAAAAATAAGTTATGAAAAATGTCACTAGATGGCAGCACTACCTTTCTTTGGAGAAAGTCGACTCACGAAAGCTGTATTGCACAGAATTTTCAACACATAGGGGAAAATACAGGGATATTTTTAAAGCCGCGTCCCTGCCATCGGCATCTCCTGAGTGAAAGAATGGTATAGGAGCAATATTAGAAATTTGGCGTAAAAAATAACCAGACATTGCAGATTTACTAGTAGATTGTGTCGCGGGACCGAGAGCGCCTCTAGCTAAAAAGAAACAGAAGAGTAGAAAATCATGAAAAGGGACTTCTCAAATTGGCTGAGTTTCGCTAATCTGGCTTCAATTTTCTACATTTAAGAATGTGTTTGTTCTCATTCTCGTCTTTGTTATAAATTTGGAAGTTTAAATAAACATATGAACAAATGTGTGAACAATATGAATTAAGTGTACGTGTGTGGTGATGGGAAGGGAGTGGGGGGGTCCATATTTTAGGGGTTTCTGGCCATCGTGAATAAAGTGTGTTGTTTAGGACACTCAGTTTGAGGGATCGCTTGACACACCCAGCTATCTTAATTATTGAAGTTGTTTCACATTTCGTCATTTCTGATGTAGTTTGTCTGTTGTTCTGTTCTTCCGGAAGGGATTTATTTCTATGCTCTGGTTGATCTGCTGGTGATGAATTTCAATATGTTTGACTTCAAAATAATTCTTTAAACGTCACGAGTTTCCAATTTTTGGCATACTGTGACATATAGGCTATTTTTAGTGACACTTTCATAAATGTGTGGTATCGGACATTTAGTTTGAGTTGACTTACCCAGCTGTCTTACATTTTCAGCTATTTAACATTAAAAAATGCCTAGAAATTAAAGAAATTCTAAGTATTTGTCAAAAAACTTAAAAATTAAATTTTCAACATGATCCTTTCATCTGATGTCATTTTTCTGGAAATTTTGGCCCGACCGCTGGCGACTATATTGGTAGCCCCCAAATTGGATTTAGACTTATAATATTAGCCCTTAGGCTTATATATATTTAAATTGATGTAGCTCCCAAATTTCTTATCTCGGCTTCTAATTCCGCGAGTTTGATTCTAATGATGGTTATAGTCTCTGCACCATCTGTAAGTTGTTGTTGTTGAAACCCAGACCGTCCGACCTACCAGAAAGGTGTAAGGTAACCAGGTGTAAGGTGCACCATCTGTAAGTGTCACTTGAATATATATTTTGTGCCAACCCCCTGGACATAACTTTTAGCTTAGCTCCCACAATTTTACATCTCGTTTCCTAACTGGAGATTTTGGTTCTGCTAGTGGCTATAGCCTCTGCACCATTTGTACATGTCACCTGGATATGCATCTTTGTGAGAAATCCCTGAGATTAACTTTTACTTCAGTAACCCCCCCCCCCCTCTCCAATTTCCCACCTCACCTCTTAATTGAGCGATTTTGATTTTACTGGTGGCTATAGTGTCTGCACCATCTGTATGTATCACCTTGATATACATATTTGATGGATATAATATACATACTTTTCTTGTGTCAACTCCTGGGCATAACTTTTATTTACCACAATTTTACATCGCTGTTCCTAATTGAGCGATTTTGGTTCTGCTAGTAGCTATAGTCTCAGCACCATTAGCACATGTCACCTGGATCTGCATCTTTATAGTGATAAATCTCTGAGCGTAACTTTTACTTCAAGTAGCCCCCCCCCCCCCACACACACACACACACACTTATCCATCTCGACTCCTAATAAAGTGATTTTGATTCAGATGGTGGCTATAGTCTCTGACTTACATGTACGTATTAACTTGATATACATATTTGATGGATATAATATACATACGCATTTTGCATCAACCCCTGGGCGTAACTTTTAGTTTAACTAGTCCCCATAATTTTACATTTCAATTCCTAATTGAGCAATTTCGATTCTGCTGGTGACTATATAGTCTGATCAACATTTGTACATTTCACTTGGATATACATATTTTTTTGTCAACCCCTGGGTATAACTTTTAGTTTAAGTAGTCCCCACAATTTTATATATATGCTCCTAATTGAGCGATTTTGGTTTGGCTTGTCGCTATAGTCTCTCCACCATTTGTACATGTCACCTGGATATGCAACTTTAATGTGGCAAATCCCCAAGCGTAACTCTTACTTTGGTTACCCCCCATCCTCCCAAATTTCTCTCTCGCCTCCTAATCCACCGATTTTGATTTTACTGGTGGCTATAGTGTCTGAACCATCAGTACGTATCGCCAGAATATGCATATTTTTTAGTCAACTCCCTGGGCATAACTTTTAGTATAACTAGCCCCTACAATTTTACTTTAATGTAAATTAGGACTATGTAATGTTTTTCACTAGGAAGGATACGTTCCATGTGTCCAGGATTTTTATGAATGAGCGAGCAGGTGGGAGGTACGTTATTTTACTTAATACATCCGTCGTTTATATTTTTAATACTCCTGTTGCTATGCCCAAAATACATATATGTATATACATATGCTTTATATATATATATATATATATATATATATATATATATATATATATGTATATATGTATATATATGGTAACAGACTTCGGGAAATCGGCAAAATCTAGCCCGTCCGTGAGGACGGCTATTGAAATTTTTTACCCGTCCTGCTAAGAATTTTTTTTTCACTTTATATTCCTTAATATATGTGCTTAAATACATCGCACAACAATAATAAATTAGAACCAACTGTCTCACGATGAAGTGCGATAACTGCATATTCATACACCACCCCCACAACGCTTAACCGCGGTGATGAAAGTAGCCGACGCGGAGTCTCCGATAATGGATCGAATCGGTGGAATTCTGATCTATGGGTGGGGGCAAAGGGGTAAGATATGTAAGGAATCGCTCCTTTTTTCAATGTTTGGTAACTTGAAAGCGTGGTAAATAAATAATCATATAAATCCTCTTGTCTCTAAACAGTTTAAACCTCATCGGTACTCTTAATTTCTAGGGAATGTAGTCAATCAAGATGATTAAAATCTTCTTGGACTGAATAGATGTTTCATACTTTAACTTCAGTTGTTAAACAACTGGAACAAATGCCATGAATGAATTTTAAATGTTTTAGTTTTAAAGTTGAAACCAAAGTGGGGAAGAAAATAAAACACTTCTGGCTGAAACTAGAAGAATCCATTCCAAAAATTCAAACTTGTTACTTACTCCCATCTATTACAGCAAATGAAAATTTTATAGTTTGGGTTTTAAAGAGTTAAATGGGGATTTGGGCTTAGGCCCGGGCTGGACTTGAGCTTTCTATTGTTTCGGGCAGGGTTGAGTCTTTTTTTAAACGTCCGTTACGACCGGGCCGAACATATTTCTTTTGAAAATTTTTAAAATGGATTTAAATTGAATGCATGAACTTATTACTTTTATTTCAGCTATGTCAAAATAAATGTTTAAGAAAACAAACTAAATTCTCCGTACAAAATTTTGACAAATTTGTTTTTAACATATTTGAATACAAATCATTTCGGGCCTGCTGAGACACAGTTATCTTCAGGCCGAGTTCATTTTCTACATAAATTTCTTCGGGCTTGGTCTGGATTTAAGCATTGGTATTGTCGGTCTTGTGAAAATCCGAAAATTCCGCACATGTAGACCTTGAAAAGGAGAAGAGAACATGTCACTTCGATCGTGAGTGCGCTATCGCATTTTCTTGCGATCATCGGATTCACTGGGTGGAGGATGAAGGGAGAAAAAATAACTAGCGCCTGTGGTTACAATTCAGATCTGACTGCTCGCCTAGAAAGAAGGCATTGATAATGCACACTAGGGGGATTTGTAGGTGACGACATTT
Organism: Amaurobius ferox; assembly: GCA_951213105.1. NCBI lineage: Eukaryota > Metazoa > Arthropoda > Arachnida > Araneae > Amaurobiidae > Amaurobius > Amaurobius ferox. The sequence goes on from OX578146.1 coordinate 12,914,869, forward strand.
CAATTTTCATTCATGGCACGGGAAAGGGCGGCTTTCGTCACAATTTTACGATGACAAGAATTTGTTATCTATTTTTTTTTTTTTTACAGAATCTCTAATCTCAAGGCCGACCGAGAGGATGGCAACTTCCGAAAATTGGTCGTCCTCGCTGAATTTTAACCCAGCGAGGACAGGAGGACGGGCGATTTCCGGAAGCCTGTATGGTAATATTGTTAAGAATAATTTTGTAGATAATAAATATTCTATTTTTAATCACCTTTTTTTTAATCCTCCTTTACATAATAGTAAATTGGCTAAACTTAAAAGATTTAAACACGGTAAAGGAAGCTCCTCCCAACATGATTTTAAAGCGGAGATTAAAAGTATGCATCAACAATTCAATAACACATTTCAATGGAAATTTATTAAATCATGGATATTTGCAGTTAAGAAAAAACAATTAAACACAGTTTATGCTATTTTCTTAAAGTTAAATCTTACTAATGAACATTTTAATCATATTTTCTATGATTTGCTCATTACTAGATCAAATTATTTAAAAATAAAACTTAATCAATTTCATAATAATAACTGTTCTAATTCTTATTGTGTAATATCATTTAAGCATCCTATTTATAATTCCATAAATTTTAAGAATTTATTTAATCATTTTCATCATTTATTGCCTGTATAGGATTTGAATGTTACTAAAACTTTTAAATATAACAAGCCTATTTGAAGAACTATTTTTAATTACAATGCAATTTCAAAATCTCTCTCAGTCGACATAGATTCCTCAACAAATGTAGATGGTGAATGTATTTGTAGTGTTGATAATTATGCTGAATTTATAAATCCACACTTGGGGCATATAGTTACTGGTGACTTAGCCTTTGTAAAAGATAAATCTTTAAGAACTATAATGTCATTTGGCACTAAATTCAGGTTACCTTCATGTAATAATTCTAAACAAGTCTTAAAGTCAATCAATCTGGACCTTGATAAATTTATTTATGGATTAGCTTCTAAATATGCTCAGCCTTTAGAGGCATTTAATATGTGGAAATTTACTATTTTAAGATCTATTAAAAATGCCATTTGTAGTATTAATTTATCTAGATCTATATATAATATGGATAATATAAAACACTCTGTTAATGATTTACATAGATCTTTTGTTATTACTTATGTTGATAAAGCCTCTAATAATTATGCTATTATTTGTAAAAAATTCTATATTCAATATCTGCTAGAATATTTAAAAAATAATAGTCTATTTAAAATTGATTCACACATTGTTAAAAGTACCAAATTGAAAATTATCAATATGTATAGTGATTTAGATATTAATAATAAATTTTTGACTTTTCCATATATTGTGCTTATACCTAAATTTCATAAAAATCCTATTACATTTAGAACTGTAACTAGTGGTCATAATTCATACTCTACTACTGCTAGTAAATTATTACTAAATTATTTAAATGTACTAAATATTAATTTACGAGATTCTAGTGATAACTACATTATTCTTAATTAAAGAATTAAAAAATAAATTAAAAACACTTGGTAAAATAATAGGATTTCAAACTTTTGATTTTAAAGATCTATTTAATAATATTAAGATAACTGAACTATATGATGTCATTTTAGCTTTATATAATGCTTATATTACTAATCATTCTCATCTTACTAAATTTACCAATTTTCCTAAGCTTCTCCATTTTGTTCTTTTCAATAATTATATCTTTCAAGGTAATAAATTATACTTACAAGTCTCAGGTGTTCCACAAAGTGGCTGTAGTAGCAGTATGTTAGCTAATTTATACCTATATCAATATGAAAAATTCTTTACTTCAACAGATTATAAAATTTACAGATATGTAGATGATCTGATTTGTCTTGTATTTTCTGATACCTATGTCATAGATTTCTATCCGGATAATTTGGAATTAATACCTAATGAAACTACTATTAGTAATAATATTTATTATTTGGATTTAAATCTAATTATAGAACCTGCTCATGGGATAGTTACTAATTTATATGATAAAAAAGATTTTTTAAAATTTAATATTAATAAATTATTACCTTTTAATTCCTGCAATTCGATTCAATTGTTTAGAAATATTATACTTAATCAACTTTTTAGAATTTATAGATTATCAGATAAAAAATTTCATGCTTTGCACATTAATAACCTCAAAATTACCAGTAAAATGTATAAATATCCTGCATATTTAGTAAATGGTATAGTTAATAAGTTTCGATTAGCCTAAAATTCTCATAATCTCTCCTTAGTATCTTATTTTAGCTGTACTTCATTCTCTTGAAATTATATTTTCATCTTTTTATCTTGAAGCTTTAACTGTTGAATTTATTGCATTTTATTGCTTTTACGCAGTACAGTTTTTATTACTCTCTTTGGCAACAGCAAATCACATCTTTTCATTTCTGCATATGGCAACATTGGTCTAGTCATATTTTGCTCGTCATGGTTGTACTAATGAAGTGTATTTTAAGGTATTTATGTTTCCTTTATTTTTCCAATCTTTATGCTTGTCGTCCATATAACACAAGTTTATAGATAATATCTATCTTGTGTTTCAGAAACAAGCATTTTTGTGTTCATTTCGAAGGGATATATGGACTTGATGAGAATTTTCTCGAAATGAACTTATCTTAAGCCTAAAGCTCTTCCATGTGCAAGCTTTTTTGCTTGATTTTTTTTGTTTTCCTATTTTCATTCCTCATCTTTGAAATTTGTTGATTGTCTTTGTCTTTATGACCTGCATTATGCTTTATAATTTCCTCTTTATGTTTTAATTTCTTTTATTTCTTTGTATTTTGTAGAAAATTTTGGAATAGTGTATTATGAGTTACTACTTACATTCTAACATTGGATTTACTAATTTATATTTTTATGTATATATATATATATTACTAACACATATATAGGCATAAATACATAGATGAGCGCCCCCCCTCTACATGTCGTTCACGAGCAGCCACTGGCCTTTAGAGGCCCAGACATCAGCGACACAAAATGACGACAAATGTTTCAGACGGTGGACGAACCGCAGGGAGGCCACCCTCCATATACTCCGAGGCCATCAATCTTGAAAGGCCCGAGAAAGAGACAGAGTAAAGGTGTGTTACTGAATTGGTGAGTTATCACCAAAGAACAATAAATAACAGCTCTTTGGTTGTCGCTTTCAGTCGTAAGTTTTGTTGTGAAAGAATTCACATCCACATGTGACTGTCATTTGTTTAAAAAATGTCGCTTGATGCTGAAATTGCCCTTGTCAATGTTGTAGAACTCGAAGAAGATCCACCTCGTAGAACAAAATGGGTGAAGGGCTTGTTTTCTATTCGAACATAGAACTTCAGGGTTCCCACAAAATGAATGAAATTAAATTCCCTGAGTTTTCCAGGTACGATTTAAAAAATTTTCAGGTTTTAATCTCAAAGCTTATCTCAGTCCTGAATAAGTAAAAGATAGCATTACTCGAAAAGAGTTATTAGAGTATGTAATTTGATCATGTCACAGCATTTGGAATTATGATATATGTGTGGCTCAAAATTTTAAAATGTAATAAAATTAAGATAAATAAATAAAAATGTTCCATAAGTATAAAAATATTTAAAATGTTATTTCCAATCAATTAAATAAAATACATGAAAACAATTGCATTAAAGAATGAGCAACATTTATTTGAACCAATTACAATTATTTTACTAAGCACAATGTTCAGATTTTAGCTTTTATTTTATTATAAACTTGATGTATTAAATGGATATATAACAAAGATCAGTGTAATTTATCAAATAGTTTCCTGTCATGATTTGAGCTCTTTCAATTGTTGTGCTATGGCCTTTGCTTCTTTTCGCATCTTTTGTTGCTTTACTTGCAAAATACGTATCTCATTTGCTCTGCGCTTTATTTCTTCTCTTTCATTAGCTTTACAGTCAATTTTCCTTTTTCTTATCTTCTCCAATGCTTCTTCATATCTACTATGTGCTCCTCTCATACTTTGGATCATATCTTTATTGACATCTACATTAGACACTCCTCCTGCTACTTTCACTGAATCATAAACTTGACGAATGGCCACAAGCGATTGTTCTTGAAGATTTTCAACTAAAACTTGTTTGTTTATGGAAAATCCACTTTCCACATAGGCATTTCCATGAGATAAAATCAAAATCATCTTAATTACATTCCACAGCTCAAAGAATTCATCTTTATTCTTAAGGATACCCGTAAAGAAAGAATCCAGTTCATCATTTTTGACTGAGAAATTTTTAAAATTTCTCTTTCAATTCCTTTACACTACTTACTTGATGTAATAAAGTATGGTTTTATCGAACTACTTTATCTCCAGTTACACCTTTTATTCTTTTCTTTTTGAGAAGTTCCTGCACAAGATTTTCCATGCGCTGAGAGCAACGTGCTGGATACTGAACAATTTGCTTTGGAATTAAACAGCTGGATGCCCGGATAATAGAAAACTTTAGTGGACTACGTTCCATTAACTTTTCTGTTGTTGACTCCAAAAAAGCTCTGCAATTTTTAAAAAAAATAAGTTTGTCCATTTCTGAAAAACCACAGGTTTTCAATACAGCCATGGCACTAACTCCGATGTCAATTTTGGTTTATGTAGTTAAGTTGTCAGCTTTCCTAACATCAATTTGAATCAATTTACAAGCTGCTTTTAGCATTATCCAGTATGTCCTTCTTCCATTACCTCTCTAACGATCTCTTCAAGTGAATCATGAAGAAATGGAAACATGGTCTTTGGGGTTTGATACATTCTCATAAAAGGTTCAAAGGAGCTAGCAAGATTCATGAAGAAGTTGAGTTTTGCAAGCATAAGAGGGTCACGAAGCCCTACCATGATATTTGAAACACATTTATTTAAAAAACTGTTCAAGCTTGAATAAACTTGTCTCACATAATAATAATTTTTAAAAATTCCTTGAGTTTTCCCTGAGATTTATATGTTTCCAAATTCCCTGAGAATTCCAGGTTTGCCATGTTTTCCAGGTGCGTGGGAACCCTGAACTTATGAAGAGAAAATAATTGCTAACAATGGAATTCGAATGAAAAAAAAAAAAAAAATTTTTTAAGGAAGTCTAAATTATAAATGTGTTATAACCAAATGTACAATATATTATACATGTGTAATAATCGAGTGCAATAATAATAACTGTACACAAACGGGATTCAAACCACATATCATGTAACTGGCCAAACCAGGCTCTACCCATTAAGCAACTGGGAAGAAATTCATATCTCTTATACTGAAAGCAGATTCTACATTCTCCCCATTCAGATTTCAGATTGAAGTCAAACTTCCGATCTAAACGACTTCATCAAGGGCATCATTTAGGAGGAACATGGTAAAATTTTAAACAATACAAAAGTAAACTAGCTTGAATTTGAAGAAAAAAGAATAATATCACCAAGGCTCCAAGATAAGCTGCAAAGATCAGTGGGAGGAAGAATCATCAGAAGAGTCACCAAACGTGAAGCAGATCCAGAGAACACCTGAAGAGGGAATCCATGGCAGAGGGTCACAATTATGTCCAGCAGAAAATCCGGAAAAAAAAAAACCGTTCCACGAGATTCAACTCCAAGGGGATTCTCCACACCAGCCAGACGTCAAGTAATAAAAATCATTTCTCCCAACTGCTGCACCGGACTACTGACATCAAAATGGAAAACTTAGCATATGTCCGTCTTAAATTACTTTGGAAATGTGAATTCCATTCATCATAATTAGAGCTCACAGCTTGTCAGGGTAAACAAATTTTAATTTTGGCCGGTAAGACTTCCTCGGCCGACATCGCAAACAGCTAAGAACACGGTGGACTACTAATTAGATGACTGAAGAGGCAGGAGTTCAAAACATCCAGTCCTTATAGACACAACTCTCTGCCATCAGACGTAACACTGTCAGAAGCTCTTGAATGTTTAGATTAAAACTTGCCTCCACGGCAGGAATAATAAATACACAGAGCACAATTAATGGGCCGGGAATTAAAAAAAAAACTTTCGTTCCTCAGAACGCTTGTCGAATTCGAACTTCGGCTTACGCCGAAGCTAAAAACAACTTAATAGATCACAGCTTCAGTTCTAATAAAAAAATAATAAGAGAAGAGAGCAAAAAAGAGCGCGAGTTTATTTATATACCCTGAAAAATCACTGCCACAGATTGTAAACAAAATTATCGATGAACGATAAAATAATTAATGACAGACGATTTTAATATTATGGTCAACCAATTAAAAACTCGAAATTTTAAAGAAGAGAATTGGAATTTAAAAGCAGACGAAAATTAAAAAGAAATGAAGTGAAACAATTGGGAATATACGAATTAGGCAACAATTTAAATATGAACGATTCTGAAATATTTAAAAAGCTGAAAATAGAATAAAACTGAAAAATCGCGATCAATTAATGAATTCTTAACAGAGAACAATAATTTTGGAATCAAATCAAAGGGAATAAAAAGGGCAATAAATGGAATTGCAAATTAGCCAATTTAAATAAATTTAAATTGCTAAAACCTAAAAAGAACGAACTTTCGCCGTTTCTAACACAAAACCTATGTAAAAGAACCTATTTGGAACAGAAGAATATCAAAAACCTAAAGAATTGGAAAATGGAGAGTGACTATGTAAATAAGACCCCTGAACACGTTTAGATTAAAAACAAAATTCCTAAAATTATTAAATATCCAAAAGTATAACCCAACACAGGGAGTACCATGATTCCTCAATAGCCAATATAAGTTCCTTAACAGAGTCATATTGCTTTCCATTGTTGTAAATTTGACAGGTTAAGATACCCCAGATATTCTCAATAGGGTTCAAGTCCGGGCTCAAAGATGGCCAGTCCAAAACTTGGATATTTTGCTCTGAAAGCCATTGTTTGGTAGAACTGGAGGTGTGTATGAAGACATTATCATGCTGAAATTCCTATTCAGACCCACCAAGAAGCTCACCGAATGGAAGCAAATGTTGCTGAAGTGTTTCTTGATACTTCACTGAATTTTATCTTCCCTGAACAATGGCAAAGGAGGTCGGACCATTAAAACCAAATGCCCCCAAAACCATCACAGATTAACCGCCCTGTTGTCTGTTGAACAGGGTCTCTTCCTTTTTTCTGAGGTCGTGCTAATAAGAGTTCCAGCCATCAGGGCCATCTAAATCTCGTTTTCTCTCATCGCTGAATATTACTGAGATCCAGTTGTCTCTATAAGACATGTACTTTCGAGCCCACTCCATTCTGTCCTTCTTATGACACGGTTTCAAACATGGTTTACGAGCCATTTTCTTCAGAACAATGTTGCTGCATTCCATGTCTATGTACTGTGTCCTTTGAGATCTTTACGCTGAGGTTATTTTTTAGTTGACGTAAGGATATGTTTGTGTTGATACCAATCTCTGGTATCAGTCTTCAGGTTTAAACATTATTATTATTGATACTTTCAGGGATTATTGATTCAGAGATTGATATTTTCAAGTTATTATGCCATTTTATTGGGGCAAAAATTGTTGAAACTCATACACTGGTACATTGTACAAGTAATCTTCTATAAATACACGGGTATACCTTCTAATCTACGAGAATCTAAGTAGTACAGGTATATTGGCATATATTTTGACATATATTGGCATATATTAAAATCAAGTATGGCCTTCTGGTGAAGATTACAGGGATTATTGATATTTTCAATTTATTACGCCATCTCTTTTATTTTGGAGATTCTTTAGACTCATATTGTAATACGGGTAATCTTCTACTAACACTCGGACATATCTTCAAATTTACAACATTATAAGTAGTACGGGTATATCTTCCCATATAATTTTAGAACTTTCATTTTGGCATATATTGGAATCAATTACTGCATTGAGATTTAAAGATTATGGGTTTACTGATATTTTTAATTTATACATGTAATCTACTAATACAGGTTATATCTTCTAATATTCACGTATATAAGTAGTACGGGTCCCATACAATTTTAAAGCTTTTATTTTACATATATTGATTCAATTCCATATTTTTTGTAAATTTGCTTACAAATGGGGTCAGGATGTTTTATTCTTCTGAAATGCCAGTGAAGATAATTTTTTATAGTAAGAACAGATTCTTAAAGTTCTTTTTAGGAGTATTAAATTAAATATTTTAACAGAATATTTTGATTAAAAATGCCATTTAGTATACTATAGGAATTTGCATATGATTGTGAATTTTAAGTGTCTTTATATTATATACTCCGTACGAAGAACGGGTATACTGCTAGTACACAATAAAATGGATTTATTTTATTTCATTTCGATTACATTTTGATTATTTAGTGTTAAATTTTATTTCATATTTTTCTTTTTAATTTTATGAGCATCTTTATTCAGTGTGTAAACTTTTGAGACAGACTGTAGCTTTTGCCATCTCACTAAGCAATTTTGAGCCATTTTACATAAACGTATGTAATTTCACATTCTTACGCAGGATGTCGGAACATGATTACAGAAAAAGAGGGATTGATAACGATCGAATGGGGGTTTACAGTGATTGATTTAGTTTTCCAATATTGACATGGAGCAATAATATAATTGTTCGGCCAATAAGGGGGGCGATCTTCAAATCCCTTGTCCATGCCACTGCATTCTTAATATATGTTCAATTCATAAATGTAGACAGGATCTGGTAAATGGGGTATATGATTGAATGGAGGGTTACAGTGGTGAATTTTGTTTAACAATATGGACCTTTTGGATAACTAATGTAATTTTTCCACCAAAGAAGGTTTAGACCTAAACCTAACACTACTCCCTCCCCCCTCCTTAGCCATTCAAAAATACAATTTTCAAGGAGAGCCATTAAAAAGGTGTACTTTTATTATTCATGAGTTAATGTATGATTTTACAAAAAAATTTGTGCAAAAGATAATGCCCTAAAATAATTGTATAGAAATTAAATAAGGTCGGATTGAAATTATATGCATTCCTTTTTAACTTATTTATCATCTTAATCGATAGCTCATAAAATTATAAGTAATTTTTTTTTTCAAAATTTCATTCGAAATTAGGGTGGGGGTGAAGTGGGGGCTTCTGAACATTCAATTATGTTTAAAATTAAGAGGCTTATAGTAGTCACTGATTGTAGTTTTTGTATCAAATTTTATTCGAATCGCGCCATTTGTTAGTGAGATATCATCTCCACAGACTCATACACACACACATAACGTTGAAAATCGTAGTTCTAATAGAAAATTTGCTCAGTTCGGTTATGTCCAGTGGTCGTTACCATAAGTGTGCAAAGTTTCACTCTACTACAATTACATAAGAATACTTGCTTTGCATATTTTTGTTGCTAAATATAGAAGAACAGATATTTTAGCTAAATGAGCATTTTTTTAACCCCACGAAAAAAGACGCCAAAGGATTCTAAAAGATGAAAAGGTGCCAAAGGGAAATAAATCTGTGTCAAATAGTCATTAAACAGACAATCCTTCAACCGCAAATAATTAAAAAATCAACAAAAACTTTCATAATCTCAATTTTGATAATATTTCTCACAGTGCTGATTTCAAACCATCAGTTATTTGTCCGGTTTCTTTTCTCTTTTCAAAATTGGAACCAGCAAAAATTTTAAAGAGATTTTAAGAAGAGTTTGGCAAAATTAAGGAGTTTTAAGGGCCCTTAAAAATAAAATGTGAATTTAAGAAGCTTTAAAGGACTGTGCGAACCCTGGAGAAGGGTTACCAAAAGTGAAAAGAGAAAAATGAAGGTTAAAACCATGGATAAAGGAACAAGTAGCAGAATACTATGATTGAACAGCAAAATCCAAAATAAATGCTAACATCCAGAAGAAAGATTCAAAGCACATATACAAAGATTTCTATTTTTACACATTAAATTTTTACTCATTATTTTTGTGTTTTATGCTGTTTTATACCAAGTTTTATAAACTAAGTTTCAGCAGCAGTTTGAGCTTTACGACTTTAAAGTCTTGTATAATTGAATATTCAAATAATAAAATCATGATTATGAAATATTTCTTAGATATTAGCACATACCTGAAATGAGGAGTAAAGTTGATGGAGCACCATGAGTATCTACAAAGCGTCGCATGCATTGCTTTAATTTATCATCTGCAGCATTTTTACTAGTTGCACTTATATGGACAACAGTCACCTGTAAAAAACCAGACAAAAGCATTAACTTATACCATTTTCTCTATATATTAAAATATATAGTGTGAGACTACTTGATTTTTTTATATGTTTATGTTTCATATTGTTTGGTTTAATTTATATCATACTCAGAATTAAAAAAAGAAATAAATCTTTTTAAGATTATTTATTTGTAAGATACTCATTTAAAACTTTTGTTAAAAATTATTTTTTAAATTACTAACAGGTCAGTCATGCTACTAAATTGGATGCACTAAACTGATTTGCAGAAATAGTACTCTCTGCCATGAAATGCATTTGAAACTGATGTATATCGCAGAACAGAAAGCTTCCTTGTAGAAGATTTTTTTTCAATGATTATGTTTCTCATTTTGCAAAAATAAATTGAGGAATAATATCACCTGCTGTTGAAGCTAGGGGTATTCTGGAGATCATTTCTCCAAGAATTGTAGAAAAAGAAAAGAAGAGCAAAGGACAAGCAAGAACAAAATACCTCTAAAATTCATACAAGGAGCTTTAAAATACCCTTTATTGAATTGGGGGGGGGGGGGGTCCAGTTGTGGTTAAAATCAGTCCGCTAATGGCATGCATCAGTAAAGCTAGCTGAATTCTTGAAAAATCAAAAACAGAAAATAGGTGCAGAGTAGAATATCATCTTCGAAACATGCACACCTTTTACAATTCATACCTTTTACATTACTACAGATTTTTTATGAATATTTAATAGTATAGATTACAGAACTAAGAAAGATATCTAAGGAATAAAAAATATGTATTTACATTAATAGCATGAATATCTCACTTTTTATGCAAAATATAGCATAGCTGCCAACTTCCAAATATGAAAAACCGGGAGAGTTTTGAGCGAAAATTTAAAAAAAAACGGGAGATTTTGCATGACAACACAATCTACATTTCTTGCTGTTATACTTAATCTAAACATAAAAAGGACAACTTTTCAACAAATAAAACTGAAATATGTAATGATTATAACATTCAGTAGGTATCACACTTTCACATCCAATAACAAAGAAAATGTATTTGATGTCTGCATTTCCTCCAATTGAAATTTTTTGTCCACATGCCATTTGTGTTTGGCTTGGGCAATAATATCCCCTCTTCCACTGTGAAATTTTGAAGTCCATTGCACAAATTAAGCAAAAAGCATATTCAAATTCACTACCTTTAGATAATTTCAAAATAACATAACTGCCAACCTACTAGAAAAAAGAATAGGCACACATTTTGAGAGAGGAAAAAATTATTTTATTCTGGACTAATGAGGCTCATTAATGCAATTAAACATTAAATTGTACAGCAACTGATATTCACATATATTGAGCTTATTTAACACATACTCAACAATGAAATGGAATAATTTTATCAAATTATTTTTATTAAGTGCTAAACTTCATTGCAGCTGATTTAGCTGTTCTCAGCATGCTCTAATAATTCGTAACCTATATTTTCTGAATGTTTATTCTCAGAAATCATTTAACCTTCGGATGACCAAGTGGGGTCATGAAATGACCCCAATATTTAATTAAAAAAAAATGTAGTGCTTTCAATTTTTTTATAACTGAGTTTTACACTATTTTGTTACGAATTCTAAAGTTATCGCTTCCCCCTATGAAAATAATAAATACATAAATTACATTTTAATTGTCGTTAATGTTATAAAACTGCATTGAAAGCATTCCTCAGCCACAATACTTCAATGGAGTGATTAGCTTTCTGCCTCTTCAGAAAAGTGTAAAGAATTGTCAAGTAAAGTTTGTCAAGTTGTAAAGAATTGTCAAGGCTGTTGCAAAAGAATTACTAAAAGAGGAAAAAACAATCACTGGCACTATGAAACCGAACCGAAAAAAGGTTCCTGTAGAATTTCATCGAAATAGAAAAAGTGTAGTGCACTCAAGTGATGCTGTATTTTCTAAAGAGGCTATGATGGTTTCATATGTGCCTAAGTGTAACAAAGCAGTAGTCATGCTATCAACCCAGCATTTTGACTAGAATTTATCAGACGAAGATCATCACTTCAAACCCCAAGTGATACTTGACTATAATCATTGCAACGGGAGTGTGGATAGCTTGGACTGAATGGTGGGTGAGTATTCATGTTCGCGTAATACTAAACGATGGCCACTAGTCTTATTTTTTCATATGGTTGATATAGCAACAATCAACACATTTATTGTGTTTACACGATTATTTGAAAACTATGAGAAAGGTAAATCTTTTCGAAGGAGACTATTTCTTCAAGATTTAGGAATGGCCTTAGCAAAACCACTAATAACTACCTGATAAACTGAGCAACTATCAAAGTATTTCACACAAAGCAATAGGTTGATCTTGGAAAATGCAGAAGACCATGTTGAAAAACGTGATGAAACAGAACCTTCTGCCAAGCGTAGTGGATGTGTTGGGTATCCTAGAATACTTGACAAAAAAACTACCAAAAAATGTTGTAAGTGCAATCGATTTATTTGCAAAAATCATGTCAATATCATAACAACAACAATATGTCATGAGTGCAATAAACAAAATGATTAATTAAGTTCAATTGAGCATTTTGTATTCGAATTCCTAATTCTAATGTGAATTAATCATCATTTTATTTCTGAAGTATTTTGTTGCGACTATATTGCATTTTCTATTCTTTTCTGACTGCAACTCTTATGTATATATTATTAAATAAATTTAAAAGTTAAGTTGTGGGTTTTATTTGATATGGTAAATAAATACGTGTTTTTAACAATGGGGTCACTGAGTGACCCCATGTGGCCTTTCATGTTTCAAATTTCCACCTGGTCATCCGAAGGTTAAACTAACTAACATTATTATGCTATTTTCATTTAAACTAATGAATGAAACAATGATAATTTTTAATTAAAATTCTAAAAATATGTAAATTTAAATAATTCTAATTGATGCTTTTGAAATTGCTATATTTCTTAAGTACCCAAATTATTATTTTAATATTGTTATTCAGAAAATAGTTCTTCATTTCATCTTAAATAATAAAAGGCAATGTCTGTCTGTGTATGTGTCTTATACACTATAGGTTCAGCGACTGCGCGTCGGAGAGCTACGAAATTTGGCAATCGGAGACCCGGGGGGTGGGAAGGTGACACGTGAAATCCGATTTTTAAAATTTGAATTTTTTTTTTTGTTATTTAATGTTTTATGCGATTTCGACCGTTTTTCCCGTTTTATCTCCACCATCCAGACATTGTAGAAAAAAACAAATCACACCATCGGAAAGAGCAGACAATTATGAGTAAAAATATATCGTTCGGTTAAAAAAAAAAAGTTTGGTTTTTAAATCTTCCCATCGCAAAAGCTAATAATAATTTCGGCTAATAATTTACATTTTTAGGAAGCTCAAATATCTGGCTTTCTTACAAGTCCAATCTGGTCAAGAAATAATGAAAATTGCCCGCAGGATCGGAATTTTAAGATTTTCCAAATTTTAATTTCTCGGCAATCCGCTAAAGGAGTTCTTCACCGGCATTGAGTTTTTCCCCTGTTTCCATGGAGACCGCACTTCCGGTTTTAAATTAATTATGAGCTTAGCATATGTATTGTATACATCGGGTGAAATTATTGTATTCATATGATATTTTAAATGAATATTTTAATTTATGGATATTTTAAATAATTTAAATGATTGAATTATGGTGGATAGAATTGTAGTGATGTATTTGAAATTATTATATTTATGGATTGGTGGAACGATATGGATGATTGATGGAATGACAGGGTTCATACTCTTTTGCAAGATCTATTTCCAGGAGTTTTCCAGGAGGGTTCGAGCATTATTCCAGGAGTTTTTCTACACATTAAAAGTAGAAGCAAAACCAAGATTCTACAGATGTTTTTTCTTTCAGCCATGTCGCTCAGTTTTATACCAACTACACCATTCTGGATATACAAAAATTTGTCTTCAATTACAATGCACCAATAAAGGAAAAGTTTGCCAATTTACACTCCATAATTTATTAAATATCAATGATGGAACAGGGTCCATTAACAAATTTCTTCTTAACCGTATCTTTTAATAATTTTTTAAATGAATCCAACATCAACTTAGCTGGTATGGTTGGTAACCAAATATTCTGTTTTCCATTTCTCCATATATAATTTCTTTGAAACTCAATGGGTTCTTGGGGAGGGAGGTATGACCCACAAATCCTCCTCCTTCAGCAATGCCTCTGCTCACATTTGCTTTGTACTGCTGTATATTGCTGCTTTGTATTTTCACAAGATTTATATGAATAATGGTTGCTTATAGTTTCAGTAATCTAGACAGGAAATTTTCATTCAGTAATGACTAAAGTGGTTTGATTTGTGATAAAAAAAATTGTTTGCAATGATAATCAGAAAAATATTTGATCAAACATTTAAATTTTTTTATATATTTTTTTTATATGAAATGTTCAAATTTTTAAACTAAACAAACAAAATATGAATATATTAGTCATTATTACTAAATAAAAAGAAATTCCAAAATCCTTAATAGAACATGCTTGGCTTAAACTAAAAAATAAGTAGGAAACAGAACATGCTTAGCTTAATAGAAAACAGAATATGCTTAGCTTAAACTAAATGTATTTGTTTATTTATTTTTAGCCTGCTCTAGCTCAGACTTTAAAAATATCTTCCTAAAACATGAAAAATAAAGAACATTTAACATGGTTTTTATTTTTTTAAGTAATAAAAAATGTAATGTATCTGCACTTAAATTTAGCTTAAAATCAGTCCCATATTTTCTAACAATACAGAATATACATTTTGAGAAAACATTAATATGGGGAATAAATAATATTGCTTTCATCACAAGATAACATTAAATTCGTCTGGGCAAATTGAATTGTGCAATTGCACTATTTATGTAAATAAATAAAAAAAATAAAAAAGTAATAATTAAAAAATTAACCTTAATAAATAACCAAAATGTAAAAATAAACTAGTTTTGTCAATCTAATGATTAATATATAGAGGATGGGGATGGATAGAAAAATATACTTGTGGACTCACAGGACTACAAGAGATTTCCCTGACTTACGCAATTGTACTGAATATGTCGAAATAATTATAAAATTAACAAGAATAATAAACCAAAACATAAAGATAAACAAGTTTTGTTAATTTAATGTGCAATAATTACAGGATGGAGATGGATGGAAAAAGATACTAGTTAATGCTCGGCAATGTACGCGATACTACAGGAATTATGCAATCCCTCTATTTATAAGATAATAATTAAAAAATTAGCCTTTATAATTACCCAAAATGTGAAAATAGACTAGCTCAGTTCATCGAATGGCTAATATTTAGAGGATGGGGATGGATGGAAAGGGATACTTGTTGACGCCCAGGACTACAGGAGAATTCATTGAATTGCGCAATCATATTAAAGGTGTCAAAATAATTAAAATATTTACATGAATAATAAACCAACATATAGAAATAAGCAAATTTTGTCAATTTAAGGTGCAATGATTACAGGATGGATGGGAAAAAAAAAAAATGGGAATTTTCTGTAATTTTACGGGTCTTTTCCTCAGTCCGTAATGATTGACATCTCTGTATTTCCAACATCAGTATTTGTGCACTATTGTTGGTTTGGTGGCGCCACCTATCGATTATATTATGAAATAAAAGATCGCAATGTTGATTTTCCAGGAATATTTTTTGATTTTCAGCAGTTTGGAGCCAAAACGAATAAAATAAGGAGTTTTCAAAGGCCTTTATAAGAAAAATCTTAAATCCAGGAGTTTTTCAAGGATTTCCAGGAGGCGTACGAATTCTGGAACGATATGGATTTTTTAAATGGATATTTTGATTTATGGATATATTTAAATTTTATAGATATTTTAAATGATGAAACGATGGATATTTTAATTAGCATGTGGTCATTATAAAATTTAAATTAGCGTGCGGGAATTGCACTCGGTAGGCCCGGGTTTGATTCCTGCCACTGCCTAAACTGCTGCAGTGTTCAGGCGGAGTACGATCACATTAAACATGTGGGTCCGTAAGTCCTTCCGAGAAGTTGGTGGTAGGGGAACATTTTTAATTTATGGATATATTTTAATTTTATGGATATTTTAAGTGATGGAACGATGGATATTTTAATAGAGCTTAGCATCTGGTTATTATAAAATTTAAATTATCGAGCAGGAATTGCACTCGGTAGGCCCGGGTTCGATACCCACCGTGTTCAAGCGGAGTACGATCACGTTAAACATGTGGGTCCGTAAATATTTCTGAGAGCTTGGTGGTAGGGGAAGGAGGGTAAGGTCCCTGTGAATGCCTCCCCCACTGGGTTCCGGTCTAAATTGGGTGAATAAAAAGAAAGTAATGGAGATTGTCGCGGAGGACGCAGGAGCCCAGTGGTTAGTGTGTGGGAATTGCACTCGGTAGGCCCGGGTTCGATTCCCTCCACTGCCAAAACTGCTGCCGTGTTCATGCGGAGTACAATCATGTTAAACATGTGGGTCCGTAAGTCATTCCGAGAGGTTGGTGGTAGGGGAAGGAGGGTACGGTCCCTGTGGATACCTCTCCCACTGGGTTCCGGTCTAAATTGGGTGAATAAAAAAAAAAATTATGGAGATTGTCATGGAGGGCGCGGTAGCCCAGTGGTTATCTCGTGGGAATTACACTCAGTAGGCCCAAGGAGGGTACGGTCCCTGTGGATTCCTCCCCCACTGAGTTCCGGTCTAAATTGGGTGGCACTTCCTGGTCGTCCAAATAGTTACCTTACACCTTTCTGGTAGGTAGCGCCAGCGAGTTTGCTACGGTGAGAATTTGCCAAGGTAAGAATTTTCAAGGGTAGCGAACAGGCTGCTTGCCAAAGGCGGCTAGTTAATCCTTTTGCGACGGCGGCATTCCGGAACTGCCGCGGCCCAAAAGATGGAGAGCTTCGCTTCCGAACTGTTCCCAAAGGACGGCAAATTTTTTGCGCCAAGTCTAACTCTCGAAAAAAATTCGCTAAAAATCACCTATTCAACACAGAAATCTACTTTTTTCAGGAATAAAAGAAATATTTATTTTCTATTTGATGTATAATTTTCATACAAATCTGAATACAAAATACTCGTTAGTTGCTTCCATTCTTTCATCCGAAATAAACGAATAATTTCACTGCCTCTAAAACCCAAACAAAAAAAATATTCTCTTATATTCCTATGATTCACCAACGAAATCATAACGCTGAAATAAAAAATAAAACCCGAAACTCAATTATAAAATTGTTTATGCTGTGAGAATTGCTCTGTCTGTTTATATTACTAAATCATGTTTCACCGCTCCAAATGGAGAAATAATTCATTGGAAACTCCTTATGCCAAGGTCATGTATCTACAAAATATGTTGAAGTTAGTTCCACGGACATTTAACGCCATCTAGTAGACAAATTAAAAAGTTCCATGTGAAGGCACGCATGCGTGCCACTCACAGTTTAAAGTTTCCTCTATCACGAGTGCGTGTCGTCCGTCCTTGAATGCATGTTCACAGCCGACACGCAGGCGTGCCAGTCGTCCCAAAAGGGTTAATAATAAATATGTTTGAAAAATAGTATTTTTGTATAAAACATGAAATAATTACAAAAATCTCAGACGATGCAGAGAGATTGCAAAAATGGAAATTATTTTCACAATTAAATGAAATATAAGGACGATCGTGCACAAATGTCATTTTTTGCGATACTGCAGCAAAATAGCCGTTCTATAGCTGCCAACCCAGAGAATAAAAAATTAGGAACACTGTACGCGAGAAAAATGACACGCAATAGTTGCACACAAAATATATATATACGGGTATCTCCAGCATGGGAGTACTTGCTTCCCCCCCCATTGAAATTAGCAGGTCAGTATTTCTTAGCCAATGTATTATGTATTGACAGTGATTTTGCAAACCCTCCCCGCCCCCCCCCCCCCCTGGAAGGAAAGTTGGTGAAACCCATATATATATATATATACTATATAATTAATCATAATAAAAAAAAATTAAGACCTCATGAGATAAAAATTTTGAAACATACATGAAATGCATAATTTTTTTACACACATAAAATTATAACTATATTTGTTCTCCTTAAATACATCAATATTCAACTAAAAGTAAAATTAAACTATTTTCATATTTGAAAAAAAAAATGTCATTACACAATTTAAATACACTATTACAAAGTAAGTAAAACAAAGACAAATTAAGAATCTTTTTGGTTTATTAATACATAGGTAGCAGATTTGGCCTTTTTCAAGAAAGTGACACCATGTTTGTTCATACCAAGCACCATTTATCTGAGATTTGGCAATTAAAGTAGACTGTAAAGTCAAAATACTCATGGAACTTTGGAAAATACTCATGGAAGTTTTGTTTCTTTTTACAAGACTAAAAATTCATTCACATGCAGCATTACTATGGGGGAGTGTTAGTATCCCCAACATGTTACTACTCAATTTACCATACAAAAGTTTATACACAGGATCTTTTTGCTTTCCTAACTTAACCCACTGAACATCTGGTCTTCAGCAATTATTTCTTCTGGCAGAGCTGCCATTTGATAATTCAAAAACTCAGTCTCTACACTATCAATTATATCAAACGTTGATTCTGTTGAGTCTTTTTGCAGTATAGAGGGAAATCTGTCTATAAAAAATTTTATCAAGGAAATTTAACTTTTTCCCTCTGAGACACATCTGCGACTTCTGGGGCGCGGTAGCCCATTGGTTAGCACGCTGGAGTTGCACTCGGTAGGCCCGGATTCGATTCCAGCCACCGCCAAAACTGCCGCCGTGTTCACGCGGAGTACGATCACGTTAAACATGTGGGTCCGTAAGTCCTTCCGAGAGGTTGGTGGTAGGGGAAGGGGGGTACGGTCCCTGTGGATGCCTCCCCCACTGTGTTCCGGTCTAAATTGGGTGGCACTTCCCGGCCGTCCAAACAGTTACCTTACACCTTTCTGGTAGGTCGGACGGTCTGGGTCTCAACAACAACATCTGCGACTTCAGCATGATGTAAAGCATCAGAGTTGATTGGAAAGTTTCTGATAATATAATTACATGTCATACAATAATAGTTTTTGACGTACTCAAAAAACTGCTTTGTTTCATCAGAGTTTAACTTTTTCAGGCGCTCTAACGTCTCTGATCTCACAAATATGTCTTCATTATCCTTATGATTTGCTGAATCACTATAAGAGATATCGAAGCTTTCACGACTTCAAGCTTTATGAATCTGACTAATATATCTGTAAAAAAAACTTGAATTTGGGACTTTAGCTTATGGACTCTGGGGGACTCTGAATACAGACTCACATTAAATTTTTTGAAAACACTAATTACATTTTTCCGAAGAAATGCAAGGGCATGGTACAGATTTTTCAAAATAGAAAAATTTGTATTATGCAAATATAATTAAAAAATTAACCTTAATAATTAGTCATAATACGAAAATAAACTAGTTTAGTCGATCTAATATGCAACATTTAAATGATGGAGATGGGTGGAAAAAGATACTAACGTACTCTCGGGAATTCACGCGGTGTAACTGAATTGCGCAATCGCACTGTTTATTCGAAAATAATTAAGAAATTAACAATAATAATTAATCAGAATATGAAAATAAGATAATTTAGTCGATCTAATATGCAGCATTTAAATGATGGAGATGGATGGGAAAAGATACTAACGTACTCTCGGCATTTCACGCGATGTAACTGAATTGTGCAATCGCACTGTTTATGCGAAAATAATTAAGAAATTAACCATAATAATTAATCAGAATATGAAAATAAGCTAGTTTGGTCAATCAAAAATGCAATATGTAGAAGATTGAGATGGATGGAAAAAGATATTATTGCACTTTCGGCGATTCATGAGAATAAACTGAATTATGCAATCGCAATGTTTATGCGAAATTAATGAACAAAATAACATTTTAGCGATTTATGCTGAATTAAACAACCTTTGAAGAAGTATATTTATTACTTTCATAAAATAAGCGATCCAGATCTTAATTTACATTACACGCGGCCGTAAATCTACGTTAATTTGATTGGCATTACCCTGTATTTTATTATGGAGTTGCTACGATCCCGGGAATGGTTGAAATCAGTGCTAAAAACGCGGAAAATCGGCGTTTCCGAGGAATTATACCATGTCTGGTTAATTGATAAATTTCAAACAAAAAAAGCCGGAGAATTTCGTTAGTAATTCGGAGGCCGGAGAAGTAATGAAACATTCGGAGTTTCCTGCCCAAATCCAGAGAGTTTTTCACGTCTGATCTGTAATCTTATGAGCGAACTTTTGATCAAATACAGAAAAATTTCCCACTTAGCTAAAAAATCCCTTTTATAGGGAAAATTTTTTGGGATATTATCCCTAAGCGTAGGGATTTTTTCAAAAAATCGTTAAAATCGGGAGATGTGTCTTCAAAACCGGGAAATCGGGATAAACACTCAAAAATCGGGAGTCTTCCGCCAAATTTAGTAGAGTTGGCCCATATGTAACTTTTATGGTCGCAGAGGGGGAAAAATGGGGTAAAACAGGAATATTTTCAAAAATTCAGATTTTGTGGAAAAAATTTGGATTTTCGGAACAGACGTAAAAATTCGGAACGAATCCGGAACGGTTGGCAGCTATGGCCCTTTCATTTCAGTAATACACTGCGGCAATATAGTCCTTAATTTCAGTACGTTTGAACAATAGTTTTTCTGTATAAAATAAGAAATATTTATAAAAATTTTGACGATGCAAATAGATTGCAATAGTGAAAAAATAATTTCACAATAAAACGAAATATAAGGAGGATCGTGCACAACTGCAGTTTTTAGTGAAACTGCTGTAAAAAGGCCTTTAATTTCATTAATAATATGTTCGAAAAATAGTTTTGTACATAAAACAAAATAATTTAATAAGAATTTTAGTCGATGCAAATGCGTTTTTCCCACATTAATTAGATAATGATTGGTCATCTCTCTCTACTCGTGATGTTGTGGGAATAATCGCTGTTTGCGAGGGCTGATTACGCGATAGCTGGGAAACAGATTTTTAGATGAAAGAACGGTAAAGGGGAAACTTCATTCTCAAAATTTGTTATTTCGTTTCTCATTTCGTGATATTTTCGGAACATTCGTGATCTATTTCCGATTTTTTTTTACTTTTGTGACCTGTAGATACAAACACAAACGGCACCCATGATCCACTCCCACACCGAGGTAGCAGAAAATTGACACGCAGAAAACAAGTGAAAATCACGATTTGCATTCTAGTGATTTCTGCATAGCAATAACAAGAATTCTGCATAGGTAGGGCAGCTGAGTGAAAACCAGGAAATTGAGCGACTTACCCGGGAGTCTGGGAGATACAGAGAAAAACTGGGAAAGTTGGCAGCTATGACATAGAGTGATAAAACTCAGCACTCAAGAATTTCATAGCTTTCATAAAATTTAACGATTAATTAATTATTCTGGGTGAAAGACAAACTAAACAAATGTTCCAAATATCTCCTTCTGTCTAAATAAAATAAACAGTACTCTGGAATTTAAAAATGACATGCCTCTAAGCTGTTCAAAGACCAACAATGAAACTGCATTCTTGAACAGCTATTTCATTATTGGCAATACTGGATTAACAGAATGTTTATTCAGAAATTTTACTAAATACTGAAAATCATTGTTCATATGACCAATACAATAAAAAGAAATTGCCATAGGTGAAGAAGAACCACTTTAATAATCATTTTAAAATTTCACTTTTTGATGTGGAACTTCTTAGGGCACGGGGTAAGTAGTAAATCATGAAATAAATCTGACAAGGATGAAACGAAAGTATATAATAGAAGTGATATCATATTGCTACAAAACAGAAAACCACTGTTATAATTTTAAGGCCTGTATTAGTTAGCGTTAGCAACAAATTCAGTGACCTTACTGCTAAATTTGGCAAAATATCACCAACTTAGTGATTTTCAGTGAGTTCTATAAACTGTCAAACTTTGTAAATTGGTTAAGAACTTCAAAAGTTATATTTTTCCAGAATTTTCTACAGAGGACATATAAACTCACGATCATTTAGTAAGGTTATTGACAGAATAAGAGTAAAAGTATCTGCTGAATTCAATACAGAACTCAATATGCAATTATTCTTCTGATTATATACACCCTTTAAACTGTATTATAAAACAATTCTGGTAATTTTAGATCTGGCAAAATCTATGCATCAACATATGTGCTATATATGTCAGTTATTAAGGTTCTCATTAGAATGTAATTTCATACTTTTCTAGAGAATCTTGTACAAAAATAAAAAATAGTTGAATGAAGTTTTTCATGCTAGGCAACTCACACTTAAGTCACCCCCCACCTTTCTTTGAGTTCAATGATCAGAAGACCAATTCATTACACTAAAATCTTGTTACCAAACATCAAAAATAACATTTTAATATTTTTTAACTCAAATAAATTAAATGTATTTGAGCTAAAATGCCAAGAAAAGACTGCAATTCTCATACCTCTTGGAGACTCAGCTAAAATCTTATAAACTCAAAAATGGCATTTTTTAATTGATTCCCAAAATTTGAGCTATCCTTTGCTAAAATGCCAAGGAAAAGGATTAGTTGGTTAAAAATGTGATTTAAAGCTAATTTCTGATTAGCTTCTGCAAATATCAAACCCTAGCAAAAGCAGACTTCTGGCATTTGATCATTGAATACAAATATGTTTTGCCCAAGTTTTGGTATATTTTTGCATGTTGTATACATAATTGCATTTTCTTACATTACATAAATATGCATAAGTTAAAATTGTTTCATTGAAGCAAAACATTCTATTTAAAAATTAGAAATTTTAATTCTCCCTCAAGTTAGGAAAATTTCACTCAAATATTTTGCTAAGGTGAGAAAATCTCACTCAAATTTTTGAGTTAGTGGGAATAATGAGTATGTACTTCTTGCTTGCACCGACTGCACACTAGCACCTGGAATGACTGCAAATGTTTCATTGTTGATAACTTTGTTCATGGTCTAATTCGAAAAAAATAATTGTATTCGTATTAATCTAAAGAGACTCTATAATTTTCTATAAAATTTTAATATATCAGAAAATGTAAAGAAAATAAATAAATAAATACATAAATACTGAAACCTTTCTCAAGGTACTTTACACTACAATCACCCACAACACACATCAAACTTTTCCCATTCAAAATATGCAAAAGTAGTGATGTTTCACATCAATCTATGAGGAGTAACAGTGTTACTATTTTTTCAGTCAAGTTTTTGCAGAAAAATATAACTTGATGGTTTTATGTATACATTGGAGGGGTTTTGTTGGGATGCACAGCTACTTCAAATAGTGTTAAAAGGAATTTTTATAAAGATGATTCAAATAAAATCAAAGACCACAAGCATGTAAAATTTCAAAATTAAAAAATATTTTAAAATGATTATTGCAAAATCATTCACATAATAAGGAAAACTAGAACAATGTAAAAAGGATAAATAATACAATAATGTAGCATACAACTGTTTCAGGGATACATTAGATCCCCTTCATCAATGCAAGAGGACCAACAAACCCGAAGTCAATGGGCACTAAAGGAAGCAGGGGGACCATCCTATATCCATCTCTATATCCAAGACCTGGATTAAGAGAGAGTCAATCAGAAAGCAGCTTGAAGAACAGGTCCAGCCAATCTGAAACAAGACGTTCTTCATGATGTATTCTGATTGACTCTCTTAATCCAGCTCTTGGTTATATAAAACCCCTGCTTCTTCTTTCTGAGTCCATTCCTCTTTTAGACTTCGGGTTTGTTGGTTCTCTTGCACTGATGAAGGGAATCCAACGTATCCTGGAAACAGTTGTATGCTGCATTACTGTGTTATTTGCTCTTATTTAAGTTGCTCTAGTTCTCCTTATCCTTTGCACAAAGTGTACTTTACTTATTGACATTCACATAATGTTTATCAATTGTGTTTGTGTGCAACGTATAATTCTATACATAAACATTTTGTTGACTAGCCCTATTGCTTGGGTCAAGAAAGTATAGTGTTATATTTATAGTGCTCAGGGTATTAAACAATTACAAATCTTCAATATTTAGGCTCTAACTTATTTATATTTTCATAATATTTCCTGCAGTTTTTACAAAGTGTAGATGCTGTTAAGAAGTTTGTAGGTATTCTTATTAATTCTATAAACTAATTAGAAATATTTGTTATATTTATACAAAATGATTAAGATTAGAAATACTATTAACTATTTATTTTTCTTATTTTTTGTAAAAGCAGACTTTTGATCATTTTAGCATTTACACTTGCTCATAAAAAATCTGATGTGGGCAGCACAAGACTTTCCTTATGTAATGCAAAGAATTTACTACTTTTACAGTTAAAAAAATGCTATTCTTATAGTAGATGCTTATATTCTTTCCAAGATATTGAATTTTCTTCAATTAGTCATCATTTTCATTGATTTAATGTCATTTTTATCCATTTGGCGAGATTTTCGTTAATTTGGCAACATTTAAAAAGTCACCAGGTTGACGACATTCCACCAAATCTGTCGCCAAAATCTCGCCAAGCATTATGGACGGAGGAATAAGTTATTCTTACAGCAGATAAAGGACTATTAGTGTTCAAATACAAAAGTATTACTCAAAGTATCTTTTCTCGTGAATAGAATGAGTTAGATCCATGAAAATGATGTCACCAAATTTATCGCATGATATTACATATGTAAAGTGAACATGTTTCTTAACAATTAATATTTTTTTATTTGATTGGATTTTTTGATAAATTTATGTGAAAAATGTGCAATATCGCGAGAACAGTTAATACTAGCATTCTAAAGATTGTGTCAATCATTTTCCAAGGAAAAATTACATAAGAAATGTCTATTTGCGTAACTTTATTAAAGGCTTTGAATTTTTGATGATTTTTTCAAAATTTCACTCGAAAATTTAGGGGGTTCTGAACATTCGATTGTGTTTAAAAACAATAGGCTTCCAGTAATCACGGATTGTGAATTTTGCACCAAATGTCATTTGAATCACTCCATCCGTTTGTGAGATATCGTCTCTACAGACTCACACACACACACAGACATCACCTCAAAAATGTCTGATTCGTGTTCAGGGATGCTTGAAACGTGCTCTCCCGTTGAAAACTTGAATTCGAATTTTCAACTCCATCACAATACTTTCCTTATACATTATATGTATATAAGGAAAGTAACAAAAAGAAATAATTAGAAACCTAAACAAGGCTAGAGCCATAACACTTTTACCTGTGTAAGCAAGGTTCTATTTAAAGGGGTGAAAAGTGTATAGCAACAATCGCTGCACAAAATCTATCCTGCATAGCAATTCAGTGTTTTTGATAAGCAATTGAAAATAGCGTTTAATGTTTTCAAAAAATAACCAAACAGAAAAATCCCATAAAAAGGGCTTCAGAGTGCTCTCCAACTGTGTTTCTAATGAGCCTACATCATTCTAAGTGCCTAAATAAATAATGTTTTAATAACATTATTTTGAGAATATCCCTTCATTTTATTTATGTTTTAAAGATAATTTCTCTGTATAAAAAGAAAAATAAATATAGAAATATTAATGCATGCCAGCAGTGCCAATTTTTGAAGCCATAGAATAATGTGTCATCTTACAAAGATGTGAGGCCTCCACCATCAAAGTAATTTTCATATTTCTCTGCGAACATATTCTTCAGAGTTTGCCATTTTTCACCAAAATGCCTTGGTCATGTGTTTGTTTCTTCACGTCATTAACAATGTTTAGTGGAAAAATTCTACAGGTTCTCCCGTTCACCAAACGTTCAGCCAACTGTAAAAATTACTTTTGTTTCTTTTGTATTCTCCTGTACGGTTCACCTAATAAATGATTTTCTTTTCTACATGATTTAATGTTAGCACCATGTGTTAATTAAGTGATGCACATTCATGATAGAGCTCTAGAGCATCACATTCAACTTTTCAAGAAAAAAAAGGAACAAAAACAAAAATTCTGATAAAGTAAGAATTTTAATTTCCACTCCACCCCCTCAATTAATGTTTTTCTCCATAAATATAGTGTTGAAATATGACTAACATAATGATCTCACAGTCGTACAGAGCTTTTGGAACAGCAAAAGTCCCATTTTGTATGAGTTCTGAGCAATATAACTTGACAGTAGAAAAATTTTAAATTTGCAGCAGTAAAATTGGCATATTGAATGCCACTTTACAGAAATAAAACTTTAATGTAGCAATTTGAATCAAGGAAATGAGAATTTTGAAAATTCCTGGAAATAAAGTATTAACATTTTTATCTGATATTAAAACAATATATTAAATTTTGAAACATCTTGCAAGAATCAATCCCGAGTGGGGAAAATATGAAATGGGAACAATAATTATATTTTTAAAGACACAGAAGCTGGAAGTAACAATGCTGTATTTTATTGCAATTTTATCAAGTAACACACAATACTGCAATAAAATGAAAGTTAAAGAAAAATAAAGCAACATAATTAAGCGCAAATTATTGCACAATACAAAAATAGATCTTTTTCATCAACAAACATTAAGTCCAAAAGACTAAATGAGCTAGCTATAGCATGCTGTGTTGCATAATAATTTGTGCTTAATTATGTTGATTATTTTTTTTTATTTATTGAAAATTAAAGTTACCTAACTAGTAGCAAGATTTGGTATTGACACAATTTTTGTGTAAAGCGCTAAAAATTGTGATTTTTATTACAAAGTGCTAAAATTTGTAATTTTTATGAAAAAGTCATACATTTTACTAAAGAGCATTTTTATGAAATTTGTGATATTCAAAGAACATTTTAATGAAATTCGTGAAAATTATAAAATTTATGAAAGAGCATTGAAATTTATGATTTTTTAGATAAGAGTGCTAAAACTCATAATTTTTGAGAAAGAACACTAAGAAATGTGATTTCTTTTAATAGTGCTAATATTCATGATTTTTTAGAAATAATGCAAAATCGCGATTTCCTTTAAATAGTGCTAACATTTGCGACTTTTTAGATAAAGTGCTAAAATTTGCATTTTTAATTACAAATGGTAAAAAATGCCATTTTATTTAAAAGCGCTAAAATATGTGATTTAATTTAAAAGTGTTAAAATTGAGATTTTATTCAAAAGCATTAAAATACACAATGTAATTAATTTCAAAGTGACAAAATTTGCTAGATCAAAATTTGTTAGCCAAAATGTAGATAAAGTGCTAAAATCTGCAGTAATTTATTTTAAAATGCTAAAACTAGGAAGAACTGTCTTATTGATCTTGAATTCTAGCACACTTTCTCAAAAATGATGAATTTTTGCACTCTCTTTCAAAAAATATGAATTATAACACATTTCTTAAATGTTGTGAATTTTACCATAAAAATTACAGATTATAGCACTTTTAAAAAAGCAGACTGTCAGACCAATTTTCTTCCCTTCCTTTTGTGCATTGTATCTTTAACTCCTTGAACATTTTTACTGATACGCCTGCGATTGGTCACACAAGCAAAAAATGAGCTTCCAAATGTGTAAAAGTGGGAAATAAAAGGAAAGTAAGAATCATTTTTAAAAAATAGAAAAGTACGAACTGTGCAATCCCTGGAGCCCTTTTTCTCTATTCTTATGTTTACGCTTAAGTGCTTTGGGTGAGATCCTTCTTGTAGCTGTTAAATTATAAATGTTATAAATAAATTAATCTGGTTTTTCCTCTTTAAAACTTGTAATTATTTTACCATGTGTCCCCTAGCTTTTATCTCCCTCCAGCTCAAGATTATTTAAGATATAATGATTTTCTCTCTCTCTCTTTTTTTTTTTTTTTTTTTTTTTTGTTGTTGTTGTTGTTTGTTTTAACTTTTTTTCTTCAAATTTTGTAATGGCCTACATTAAATTTTAACTTATTTGATTTTACACAACACAATTTTTTTTTTTTTTTTTTTTTTTTTTTTTTGTAAATTACTTCAATACCTATTATAACTCATCCTTTTATGTGGTGGAGAGAAAATAGCCACCACACATGTAAGCTATTATGATTCCTTTTGTGATATGAGAAGTCAGGCTATATTTAGTGAAAATCAGATTACTGAAAAAAAGCTAAAAAAGAAACTGAAACAAAATCAGGAAAGTCGGAATGGTTAGCAGCTCATTCCTCCCTTATACACTACAGAATAATAAAATCTCATTTTTGTTATTCAAAAGCAAAGACTCATGGCTTGTCAGCACCTAGTGAATTTGAATAAATGACCGTTTTGTTGCAGTCCCGGATGAAACTGCTAAAGAATTTTTTATAAAAGCAAAACTTGTTAGGGAAAAAACACATAAGGCGGATTCATGAAGGATTTAAAGCCAGTTGGGCAACACAGAGTATGAAATTACTGCTTAACATAAATTTCTCCATGAAACAGTCATAACAAAGCATTTTTAAAACAGATTTTTGCTCCACAGTAGATTTATTGAATTTGAAGCCATGATAAGACGGAAACATTTTTGAAGTTGGTCTCATTGGTAAAAGCATACTTTGTATTAGAAATTTTACAGTATGATGTTATGCATTCAACGGCGTCATGATATCACGCATATGTTTGAAAGCATGCACATGCTAGTGCAGGAATTCTAAAAATAAATTTGAAATGGAAGGCTAGTTAGTCTTTCATTTATGATATCATCATATCATCATACAAAAAATATATAGCAATTACTGCGAATCATTGTAATTTTTTCATCACTTTTTATGCAAATTTGATTTGTAATTTGTGATGTGATACCACTTAAATTGAAACCTGTCTATAAATTAATACAGAAAAATGGAAACACACTGGGCCTCTTAAAAGTAAAATGCAGGAGGGAGAAAAAGAGATTTTAAGATTACTTGTATTTACTATGCCAATCAGAATTTTTTTAACTGAAAGAACATACTATTTAAAAACAGTCAAATATGACTTACAATATACACTACCATTGTTTGTTTGTTTTTTCTTCTCTTTCACGTGAGTTTCAATGTCCAGCTATTTAGAAAGTGTAACAGTTTCAATAGAAGTTAAAATTGTACATCAATTTAAAAATTTAAATTTATTGCACTGTTGTTTTCAGTACAGAGATGCTTAGTATACAAAATAATGGTAAGACACCAGTATTTTTTTTTTTTTTTTTACCCTCTTTAATTAAAATTGCAAATGTTAAGCAAGAATTGACTCTCAAATTTGAAAGTTTGACTCATACTTTTGACTTATAAGAGTAAATCTGACTTGCAGTTTTACAAGCTAGGACCAAGGTCTGGAAGAAAAACAATAATGGATCTATAAATGATTCACCTGATACAAAAATTAGAAGTATTTTTTATATTAATTATAAAGAATATAAATTACTATTAATTATCAAACATATAAAAAAGAAAAATGTGAAGAAATGAAATATCAATAAAAATCTCATTAAAAAAAATCAAAAAATACAAAAAACAATAAAGATAAAAGATTTTTATCCTTGTCAACATCACAAATTAAGAAAAGGAATTGACTCTTTATTTTGATTAAAACTTTAACACTAATGAATAATAATTAAAATTTACAATAAATTAATTGGACACATCATGCATAACAATATGTACTACTGACCTGAGCAAGTATCAGTTCCTGAATTACTGTTTTGCTTTCTTTGTTTATGTCACAAACGCACATAAACTCTGCTTCTCGGTGATGTGCGAAAAATCTCTCTCGAATGTTTTGGACAAGAGCAATGGCAGATTTTCCTTTCGGTACTTGGCAGTTTTCAATGTCCCAAAATACACCAATAGGAGGCAAAAAATTAAAGTTGAGGGCATTTTGAAATTTGGCAGCAATATTACTTTTGGATCCCTCTGTAATAACATCAAAAACTATAAAATATACTACTGCATTTACAGTTTATAGAAATATATTCATAGATAAATGAAAAAGTTACATTTAAATATGTTAATTTGAAAGATTGCTAAAAGTGAAAAATGGATAAAGTGCCCATGAGATTGCCCGGATGGTATTGTTTGTATTTCATATTAAAGAGGTCTTGTCAAACAAGATACATTTACAATCTTGTTTCTACACATTTCCTGTCACTCATTTTAAATTCCAAATAGATTAAGGTGTTTCATAGATGACTCCTATTTTTCTTTTAGTCTTTAAAATTATGTATAATAATTATTTTGTTTGTTTTATATGGTTTAAATAGTTATATGTTACTGCTTAAGATACCTTATGTACATTTATGCAATTTCAATATTTAGATTTTTAAATGTTTTGTTTACTTTTTATATCAATATTTACATTATAAAATTGTTTTGTTTACTGTAATCCTGTGCATTAAGCTGCATGCCACAAAATTCGAGACACCAGATTTTAAAACATAATCAGTTGGTGTAATCCAGCAAGCTGAAAAAATGGATGTTGTTCCAAAAATCCCCCCCAAAAAAATTACTTTGCATATTTTTCAATTAAAACACAATGTGCCAAACAAACACAAAATATAACACTTTTTAGTAAATATAACCAATCATTACAAATTAATTGATATTTTAATTGCAAATTGTTTAAAAAGTTACATAGATATTGCACACATTGAAATGATGAATCTTAGCACATTTTTAGTCTAATAAAACCGAATGTTGAGTTTTGTGGTATGCTGGATAATATATGTGGTTTTATGGTATGTTGGTAAACCTCATTATTTTCTGGCATGCAGACTAACTAATACACGGGAATACGGACAGCACTTTAAAGTTTGCATTAGAGATGTGGATTGGAAAATTTTCAATTTTTTATTTTATCTTTAATTAATTTAAAAATAGAATGCAATACTCTTCTTTCCAAACTATTTTTCTGAAAAGCAAATAGCTTTATAAGAAGTTTTTGATCATTGAGTTTTCAAAAGAGAATGAATAATAACCAAAATGGTACAAGTGACATTTTAATTATTCTCAAAAAAAAGCTAATAAGTTAAGAAGATAATTTTTTCAGTATTAAGTTCTCCAAAATGTATAAAAGTATTTTAAAAAATGGAAAGTTTCTGCAAGTTCTGAGGAAAATATATGCTTAACTCATCTTGCAAATTGTCTCTTCTTTCTCATGATATTCACTCGTTCAATTACAAGCAGGTACTTTTTAAACAATTTTTAACATTATATAAAAGAATTTATTTTTTAAAATGTTTAATTACAAGCATTTTTTAAATATATTTTTGTCATATAATATGTTTATATATTTAATAATTTATTTTTATACATATAAAAAACTAGTAACTTTTTTATTTTTGTTATTAAGAAGATGGTAGAATGTTTCCCTGAGTTATCAGTAGGTATTGGAAAAAATGCAATAATATTTAGTGTATTTTTCAATTATAAGTTTGTTTGTTTTTTAATATTATATTTTATAATCTACTTTTTATATCTATAATAAACAGTAAATTATTTATGATTCTGATAAGGTTTAACAATTTAAAATTAATTTTCATATTTTTTGCATGCCTTCTCATTCTTTTTGTGCAATGCTTTATAATTAGATTTTTGAAGATTACAAAACATTATTATAGATGTAATAGAATTATTTTTATAAGTTTTCAAAAGCAAGTGTATATAAAAAAAATAATAAATTATAGCTGCTAACTGCAGTATAAAGATATAAGAAATTTTCATGCATAGAATTTTTTTATATATTTCTAAATTTAAATTTTTTTTTAGCCCTGTTAAATTACAGCTACAGTCAAAGATATATTATATAAGAATAAATACTTTTAAAAGTCAATGAACATTTTTCCAGCTAAAATGTAATATAGAGAATAATTTCAAAGTTTTCCACTGTGTTAAATCATTTGGGAAAATTTTAGGAAAAATCAACATATCTAGTTTGCATTTTAAATGTTTGCATTCAGCATTCAAGTATTTTTCCAATCATACAGCTATAAATATTTATTTTTCTTTTTTATCTTTTTAATTTACTTTTCTTTTCTCTAAAATTAAATAAGTGCTGATCATATTAGACTTTGTTTTTGAAGCAATATTTCTTGATGTCATTGTGTAACCTCAGCCTCTTCTTATCACCCTTGATATAATAATAAACATCCATTCTTCTACCATCAGTTTTCCACTCTCAAGTAATATCCGAGCATAGAGTCAGAGATTAGAATCCACAGGAGAGTCCGTTTCATTACTCGCTTCAAACAAGTCATCACCAGTGTCTTCACTCTCTCCTGCTTCATCTGATCCCACTCGAAGATATTTCCCTTTAGAACTTTCAGGATGGTTGTCAATGAATATTCTCAAGGTGATTGTACTGAGAATAATAGTGTACAGGATGCTATTCCACTGTTCCACTTCCCTCAAACTTTACTGGTTTCAATAGTATGTTTTTCTGCTGGGATCAAAACCCTGTATCCTTTGGTATCAGTGGCATAACCAACCATGACTCCTGTCTGAGCCCTCATATCCAATTTATTCCTATGTTGCTTTGGTTTGCCAACATATACTTTGCTACCGAATACTCTCAGGAGAGCAACTGTTGGGTTTCTACTGCTGTAGAGTTCATGAGGTGTTTTTATTTTGAACTTGCGGCATATCCTACTTTTGGTGTAGGTAAAGCATAAAATGGCTTCTGCCCACATCTTGTCACCAACCTTACTTCGTCGTTCTTTTTCTTAACACAGTTAAATGTAGTGAGATTAAATTGCTCGGACACCCCGTTTTGCTGTGGAGTATAACTATATGTCCTTTCGTCCTTATTCCCTTAACTTTCTAGATAGACCTTAAACTAATTATGACAAAACTCCATGCCACAATCCATCCGGACGTTCAAAATCTTTTTATTCAATAGCCTTTCTTCCCTAATTTGAAAATCCTTGAATACTTCAAAAACATCTGATTTCTTTTTCAAAAAATAAACAAATACTTTTCTACTGTAGTCATCCGTTATGGATAAAAAGTATTTATTCACACCTAAAGATTCTGTAGGTAAGGGACCATAGACATCCACATGAAGCAGTTACATGAACTAGTGAACCTTATCCTACTTATAGGCGTATAACACTCACCTTTAGCCAACTTACAATGACAACAGTTTAATTTATTATGTTAAAAGTCTAGGGAGTCCATATACAGCTGAAACTTTGCTCATATGAAATAAATAATCAGCATTAATGTGGCAATATTTCTTATGCCACAAATCAGTGTCATCTTTCAGCTCACTCGCTGAACTTGCTGGTTTGTCTTTGCAATTGCCCATATTAGTTTAACCTTTATTTTTTGATTTAACTAAATCAGATTTAATTTTTGGCTTAGTTTCTACATTTTTACTTTGAGTTAGAGTAGTATTGGATTTTTTATTTTTACTAGATTCCCTATCCCTATTTGAAGTCTTATCTCTATTTTTACAGTCTTTTGTGTTATTATTCTGTCCTTTGACACTATATTGAGGTTTCAAGAAATATAACCCACCCCTCTTTTTTGCATAAAGAAATTTCTTGCCTTCAGACATAAAGGACCATAAAATACCCTTAGCCCCATTGAAACTAAAATTTTGTTCTTCAAAGACTGACACAGATAACAGGTTCCATCTCAATTTAGGGGAATACATAACATCTGAGTATAATAACACTCTTTTTGTCATTAAATTGCACAAACATTTCAACCATACCAATAGCCTAAACTGGGCTTTCGATATCACCTACTGTTAGTGACATAGAGGTGCCTTTGCACTCTTTAAATTTAGAAAACAATTTAATATTGTTGCAAAAATGTCACGCAGTGTCTACGA
Source organism: Amaurobius ferox (assembly GCA_951213105.1). Taxonomy (NCBI): domain Eukaryota; kingdom Metazoa; phylum Arthropoda; class Arachnida; order Araneae; family Amaurobiidae; genus Amaurobius; species Amaurobius ferox. The sequence goes on from OX578146.1 coordinate 12,948,858, forward strand.
CCCAGTTGAGCCTATCACGAGGATCATTAACAGAATTTGCCCCTATTTGAGGTGATACACTCACTTCCAATAATATTATTTCTACTAATCTATAACTTCAGACAATGTGACATAAAATGTCCTGTTTCATCACATTTATAACAATTTTTACTTTTTACTACATTCTTTATATTTAACTTGCTTAATTTGTTTGACATATTAGTACTCTTACTTTTAAACTTAGATACAAGAAAAGCAGAAGAATTTTGACTAACAGGGACAAACAACATAACAAGAATCTCTGTTTGTTGAAAAAAATCTCTCCTCTTCCATGGATAATTCTTTCTGGATATTGTCCAGTGAAAAATCTTTATCACCCCCATCTGTAAATGAGCTGAACAATCCCATGGAACGTATCTGGCAGATGCCTAATAGCCTGGAATGTTATATGTAACTCCTCTATGGGATGGTTTGCTTTCTTTTTGGTCACTGCTCTTCGGAGCCGAGCACAAAAAATATCAACAGGTTTGTTCCCATCTGGACGTCTCAAGAAACAGTCATCCAAAAGTCCGACTAGGTTTGTGCATACTAGTGCATCGAAATGCAACTTGATTTTATTTCATACATCAGCCAGATTGTCCTTAATATCAATCAATTTTTGATACTCCGGTGAAACACTGTAGAACAAGATAGCCAGCACTTTGTCCTTTCTGCACACATATTCTTCCTAGTCACGGTGTGATGTATGCTCATCTATCAGTTTGGCGGTTTGGTCAAAGAACCTGAAACATCCTTCAGCTTTTAAGGCGAACATGCTTTGGTTACACTATGTGACATAGTTATCCCTTGTCAAGAAATCAGTCTTTATTGTTTCCAAGGCTCATCGTAAAATGTACTACACAGCAAAAGCTACATATATTCGGTTTACATTCAATGCAAATAGCGCCATTGTTGTCGCAGTCCCCATCTCAGGACTTTTAAGTTTCTTTAGAGAGATATTTGCGTTTACCGGATCCATGATGTGTTATTGGAATTCAGACATGAAAATTTAAGGCTCCGATATTTGCAGAGTGTAACACAGTGAAATATCTCTTAATAAAGAAGAGTTATTGCAAAACGAACTGAGTTTTATTTCTGCACAGTAAATTAAGACATCTGAACATTACTAGTAAAAACTTCTAGTAAAACATAAAAGTCTATATACATAAATATTCGAGCTAAAAGCTTGAATTGAAGTTGTAAATATCTATAGGATGTCACCAGTTGCAATACAGTGGCTATATTAAGTACAGAACTCTTACCTAATTAAACAGTGTGCGATTCCGTACATACCACTGCTTAGCTGGTGTCACGCATGGTTTTATCCATCATTCTTTAACATGATGCTAAAAAACTTGAACACGTAGACACTGACTTATTTGTAAAAGGGTAAATGACTAGTTATGCACTCAATATCGTGTCCATTGACAAATAAACAAGTACATCAAGTCATAAATACACATCAAGTATTTAAATTTAAGTAAACTTAACAAAACTTATCAGACTAATCCATCTACTATGTTTCGGTATTTTTTTACTATACCACATACATCATTGTAGAAACAAACGTAACGGCATCAAATGCCGAACTTCCAATGAAGACAGCAGACTGTCTAACAGACTATTGAACAGATAGCAAACTAGACTTTGTATCCATCTTCTCACTGATTGCATCAGATTGATCCCTATATATATCTGAGGACTGGATCATTCAGGAACATTATCATAACCGGGAATGCCACCTGGATATACAAATTACCTGCATCCACATCGAGTACTCGATTTGCATGATACGTCTATCGGGAAAATGCTATGATTCATTCCCGAAAACGAAATGAGCCCATTCACACTAAATTTATTAAAGGTTAAATCTCATCCAGGAGAATCGTGATCGTTTGTTTATGTTTTTCCAACAGATGGCACATTATAGTACGAACTAGTAATTGGGCAGAACATGGTCTCATCCAGTGACTAACTGGGGTGGTCATTTACTGGACTACAGAGGTTTCTATTAAGTTCTTTTTTTTTCCTACTGGGATTTCTATACTTTAATAATTATGCCACTGTGGCACTTCTTATGGAAATTACAATAAGTTAATAATGTAACACTAAAACTAATAAATATGCTTTTTACACTAAAGAAGTTTTACTCACTCTTTTGATCTAAGAAGCATCACTGGAAATTTTTAAATTGAACTTTATTTTTAATATTTTAAACATTAAATGTACTAAAAGAAATATAAAAGTAAAAAAAAAATGCTTTATATAAATATATATAATAAACAACTTACTTGCATCTGTCATAATAGAGTTGAAGAAAATTTTGATATCCATAAATACAGATAAGATTTCATTCTTGCTTCTTCTTCAAAAATAATTTATAATTTATTAAATCTGAAAAAGAAGTATGTCATATATTACTAATAAATAAGTTTGTAGAAAACTTCAAAAAATATGTCAAACCTGCTTGACTCATAACTGAGGAGATGTGTTGTTATACCACACCACCAATTATTTCAAAAGCCACTTTTTAATGACTAAGCAATGAGTGAAACAAAGAGGGTTTTTTTTCAGCATGCTCTTATAATTCTGTACCTATATTTTCTTAATTTTTTTTTTATTCTCAGAACTCTTAAAATTACTATGCTATATTTATTTAAATTAAAGGATAAAACAAATCTAAATTTTTAATTAAATTAATTTTCTAAAGATATGTAAATTTTGATACAAATGCATCAAATTGTAATTTATGCTTTTGAAATGGTTGTCTTTCTTAAATTATCGTACTTAAATTATTATTTCAATACTATTATTCAGAAAATACTCTATTTCATTAATAATATGTTTGAAATATAGTTTTTCTGCATAAAATGCAAAATAATTACAAAAATAACAACACCGTTTTCTGTGATACTGCTGCCAAAAAGTCTTTCATTTCATTAAAAATAAATTTGAAATAGTTTTTCAGTATAGAACATGGTGTAAGATAATCAGGTGAAAGAGCTTCGGAAAGTTTGCCGTTCTTAAACATCCTATGCCAATAGATGGCGCGGAATGTTAGGGTCTAATTCTAGCATTGAGTTAAAGAGTAAAGAGCAACTTATATTATGAAAATAAACATATTTAGGCAGAAAATAAGTTTAGTTTTAAAAAAATAATCTTACATAATTTACCGCAAGTGCGAATTACTTTCTTATTTACATTTTTTATCACTTTTGGTAGGGATTATGCCATTTTTCCACAGAACACATCCCACCCACCGCTATCTCTCAGTCATTACTTTTGTACATATTTATTTGAGCATAAAAAATATAAGCTATAATTGCTTTGAAGAATGATTCCAGAAGACATGTTTATTATTTTATAACTTTATTTTAACTAATAAGATATTTAAAATAAAGCAAATCTGTGAAATGAATAAGGGAATCTTTTCTATCAATGCATTCTTTTTACAAAAATTTGTCAACAAGTGTATAATTGCCCTTTAAATTAAAAAATATATTAATATACAATTCTGAAAGTTTTTATTCTCTATATTATTTTCCTCCAATTGCTTAAAACTATTTTTTTTTTTTTTTTTTTGCAGATCTTTATTATTAAATTTGTATTTGAATTCATGAATTTCAAAAAATGCCATAGCATCACATTATGAAGTACATGTGTTTACTATGGAGATGTCCATTCTAAAACATTTCTTTTCAATTGACAATGCATTAAACAATAAAATAAAAATAAATTAATAAAAAATTTGTGGACATTTATTTATTCTTATTCAGAAAAAGTTAAATTATGTTTTAATAACTGCAATTAAGGAAAAATTCATAAATATTTTTAAGCTTCAAATTTCCTCATCTTATACCTCTAAAAAAATTTGATGTGGGCAGCACATGACTTTCCTTATATAATGCAATGAATTTACTACTTTTACAGTAAAAAAAAAATAGGTTATTCTTAGTAGATAGTATTTATATTCTTCCCAAGATATTGAATTTTCATCAGTCATCATTTTCATTGATTTAGTGTCATTTTTATCCATTTGGCTTAGTGTCATTTTTATCCATTTGGCGAGATTTTCGTTAATTTGGCAACATTTAAAAAAGTCGACAAATCGGTGACATTCCTCCAAATTTGTCACCAATACCTCGCCAAGTGCTATAGACTGAGAAATAAGTTATTCTTATAGCAGATAAATGATTATTGGCATTCAAAGAGTACAAAAGTATTATTCAAAAAATATCTTTTCTCATTAATGAAGCAAGCTAGATCCACGAGAATAATGTCACCATATTTGTCGCATGATATTACATATAAAAACGAAAAGTGAACATATTTCTCAACAGTTAATGTTTTTTTTTAATTCATGAAATTTTTTGATAAATTTATTTGAAAAATGTGCAATATCTCAAGAACGGTTCATGCTAGTGTTCTAAAGTTTATGTCAATCGTTTTCTAAGGAAAAATTACATAAAAAATGTCTATTTGCGTAACTTTATTAAAGTTTTCGATTTTTTGATGATTTTTTCAAAATTTCACTCAAAAATTTAGGGGGTTTTGAACATTTGTTCATGTTTAAAAACAATAGGCTTCCAGTATTCACAGATTGTAATTTTTGTACCAAATTTCATTCGAATCACTCCATTCATTCGTGAGATATAGTCTCCACAGACTCACTGACATACGCACACACACACACACACATCACCTCAAAAATGTTCAATTCATGATCAGGGATGCTTGAAACATGCTCGCCCGTCAAAAACTCGAATTCGAATTTTTGACCCTGTCACAATACTTTCCTTATACAGTATACTATGTATATAAGGAAAGTAATAATATCATTCAAATCTACAGGTTTTCTTCTAAAATTAGTAGATATGTGTGTCCACTTTTTCTATTATAGGATACAGTTTTAAGTTCTTGGGGTCCAGAATTTTCTATATCCAGTAAATGCACTGTATAGAACATATTCCAAAAATTGACATTTAACAAATATTTTATCATAAATAGCTAATACATTTATATTTTATAATACTCATTGAAAAATTATAATAAAGTGTAGAACTTATAAGTAAATTTGTAACAAAAAATACTTTAAATATGAAATTGCTATAAATATAACAAATATGCATTGCTACAAAACTGATATGAATCTTAGTTTTATGTAATATGGATGACACTAGAGTGAGTGTGATCCCAGTTATTGTAAAATATCTATTGGAAGTTAAATCTGACTGGCCTATATAACAATTAATGCAAAAGTAAGTAGTACATACAATCAAAATTGAGAAAAACTACAGAACTTATGTAAGTAATTCATGATTTAGCATTTTTCATAACCCTTTCTTTACATAACGATTTGGGAATCTGTGCTTTATGACGAATCTGTTTTGCTAACCCTTTTTTCATTTGGCTAGTTTTTGTTGCTAATTAGCCAAATTGCTAAAATTATTTAAAAGGCAGTGACAGAGAACCCTGTTCCTGGCATATGAGCGTTTCTTTGGAAAGTGTAAATATTAAGTCCATGGTCAATATTTTCATAAATATTCATGTAGTTGCAACTAATTTTCTTTTATTTATTTAGAGGGACTTGATTCTTGATTTTTTTTACCTTATTAGTGTACTTAAGTAATTTCGAGGAAATCAAAATAAATAAAACATGCAAATATGTCCTATACCATCCCCTATTTCTTTTACTACTATACTATAATGTTTATGTAAAAATTTTGACAATTTTATTCATTTTTGCAATGCAAATGTTATAAAATACCTTGTCCCAAGGTTTTGCTGTCCTCACCATCCCCGTTTAAAACTTGCAGATTTTATTTACTAGATGGCGCTGTAGTCACGGTTCTTTCAAACGATATGGAAGCTTAACTACTTGACTTTTGCTTGAAAAACAACTTGGAGGTAAGCAATCATTTTCTCAATAATAAGATCATGTTTAACTTCTAAAACCGGCAAAATATTTTTATTTAGTGTCCTTACCATCCCCCTAAGGTACTCTAAGTTGATACCATAGTAGTGTAATAATGCCAAGGATTCACAATATTGTAAGAAATAAAATATATTAAAAATTAGGTCTAATGCTTAACCACGCTTCAGTGAAAAATGTTTTTCGACATATTTGTCCTCACCATCCCTGTCCTTATCATCCCTAGAAACAAATTTTAGCATTGGGGATGGTAAGGACAATGAGGGGAAAGTAGGGACAAACAGACAAATCCAGAGTACGTACTTTTATATTCCGAAAATTAATTTTCATACTATTTCATGTAATCACCAAATAGTAATTAGCACAAGATTACAAAATTGACGATCTTAAATCGATTGTAAAATGTAAGCAGTTTTTATCCAAAAATGTTATCTATTATTTAATTTATTATAATTTAACTAAGTAACGCACTGTTTCAATAATAACGAGTTATTAGAAAGGACATTTTACTCTACAAATTAAAATAAATTTGAACTATGAATTGTAATGAAGAATTAAAAACAAAAAAATCCAGAAAGTTGACCTAATTTTTTTTTTTTTTTTTTTTTTTTCAGGATATTGTGACAATTGCCCAGTGATGGAACAGCACCAGACCAGTGCCACAAAGAAAAAGAAGTCTGCAGCTAAGAAACTCTCTGAGAGCGACTTAAAAGCAAAAAGAGCTTATGAAAGAGATAAGAAGAAGAAACAAATGAAAAAAAACATGAAGAATAAAACATGAAGAATACAAGCAAAGGCAGAGGGATCGTAATGCAAGAAGGAAGGTTTGTGGTCAGATTAAGGCCATAGGTGATTTAACTCCACGACAGCAAAAACAAAAAAGAAAAGTATGGAATAAAAATAAAAGGGAATGGAGAAAGAATAAAAAACAAGTAAAGGCATCACAACGTTTCCTCGAGGAAAATTCTCCTCCCGGTTCATCTGATGGTAACCTAGCAGAAAAGCATGTTCCAGAAGAAGTTACACAATATAAAACATCAGGAAGGAAGCGGGTTAGAAGAGATAGGTCAGCTGCTCAAAGAACTATAAGAAAATTGGAATCAAGTTTGAACAAGGCAAAAACCAAAATTGAACGTTACAAGAAACGATTACAGAGAGTTCAGAATCCTCAAGGAACACCATCACCACGTGCAAAGATTAAATTAATTTTTAAATCGCACACGGGACTTGTAAAAAAGAAGTTACTGTTTGCTGAAGCAAGATTAAATAATATTAGTAGAAATAAGTGAACAAAGTTGAAGATGTGCTAAAATATTCTAACATAATTATCATTTATTTCACTGAGTGATTATAAATTTGCTATTCACAGAAGAAGTGCAGGCTGTTAAAGATGATGAAGTTTTCATAAATTTTATGGAGCCAAGTGGTCTAGAAACGCAAAGCAAATTCAAGTGACCAAGCAAAACCAAAGATGAAGTATGGGTCAAACAATCAGACATTCTATGTGTTTTGACACCGCCAATTCCAATTTCTTCAAGAGGCATCTATATATTCAAAGAAGCAGAATTGAAGAAATGTAAAGACAGTTATGATTTGAAAGTGCAGTGAAATTAAACTGGCACTGGCAAAGTTACCTTTGAATTTATGTTGATAAAAATTGCAAAGTAGAAAATGTAAAAGAAAATTAAAACTATAGTGCTTCTCTCATATTCTGATACTGCTCATTTTATTCAATTAATGTAATTTTTAATTCAAGGGACTTTCTCATAAATTCTTAAAGCCCTCCTGTGTCCCAAACTTCCCATTGATGTCCTTACCATCCTCACAACGTCCTTACCTTACCCAGTAACAAAAATATATGTAAATACCTTAAAATTTCAATTATTTTTAACAAAATGTATTTAAACACAATCAGGCATGTGCCTTTTATTATAAGAAGTACAATCTAAAAATTTCTAATTTGCATTACTGAAATCACACGAAAAAAAAAGAGGCAAAATCAGAAAATAATCATTTATTGCTCAGATATTTGAAATTTTACAATAATAATTAATAATATACTGTAAAAATATATATCAATTAATAAAGGGTGCACTTGTTTCTGAAGGGCAACATGCAGAATTTAGTGACTGAAATCATTTTGGACTTACAAACTGCACATTATTAGTCGGGGATGGTAAGGACAATTTCTTGTCTTTTTACCCTAATAACTCTCTACAAATTGAAATTGTCCTAGGATATTTCGTTGATGATACTGGTTTTGCATTCTCCATGTATCCAGCAAGCAAAAAAAAAAATAATATGTTGTGTAATTTTAATTAGTTCAAATTTCAACAATAGCAAACTCAACATTTACACTTTCCAGAGAATCGCTCATATGCCATCAATCGGCACAAATGCAACACTGTGTATTTAAACAATGACGATATTACAGAAGTCTAACTTTTAGTTGGGCGACTCTTATATTTCATGGGCATTTGATAACTAAAAATCCCTAAGCAACAGAATTATTATATACTACAAAATATAACCCAGTGTTGTCCAGGATTTAAGATGGCCTAGTAACAGCTTTTTATTTTATTTTTGTTATAAGCGAATGTATTGTTCTTTGGCTTTCGGAAATTTATTGAGAATTCCAATGAAGTTTTTATCAGATTTGCATCTTAAATCCTGGGCAACGCTGAAATGTTAAAAAAAATGTATCCACTAGAGATGCAGATTCGCGGTGGCCAGGTCGCCATTGGCGACCAAAATTATTACAGTAAGTCACCATTTCTGGTGACCAAAATTCTTTCAGTCTTACGGCACTAGGTCGGGCTGATTGCCTCGCGGACTGCAAATCATGGTCAATCGCTTCATTGTTGTGAATCACCGTTAATTGCGAATTGGTCACACTGAAAGCAATTTCTGGTGACCAACATTTTTCAGAAATCCTTTCAGTCCGACGGCATCAGCGGCCGATAGATCAGGCAGATTGCCTCACAGATCACTTCGTTGTTGCAGACAGCGATTCCGTAGCTAAGCATAAATCACAGTCAATCGTGATTTGGTCACACTATGGTACTACGTGTACCTAATTAGTTGTTGTTGAGACCCAGACCGTCCGACCTACCAGAAAGGTGTAAGGTAACTGTATGGACGGCCGGGAAGTGCCACCCAATTTAGACCGGAACCCAGTGGGGGAGGCATCCACAGGGACCGTACCCTCCTTCCCCTACCACCAACCTCTCGGAAGGACTTACGGACCCACATGTTTAACGTGATCGTACTCCGCATGAACACGGCGGCATTTGTGGCAGCGTGCAAATCTAGCGCGCAAACCACGGGGATACCGCACCCGAGATGGCCAACAGCACGCGGCGTTCCGAGGTGGTCACCCACCAAGTACTAACCGCGCCCGATGCTGCTTCACTTCGGTGATCTAACGAGAACCGGTGTTTTCAGCACGGCACGGCCGTTGGCCCGTGTACCTAATTAGTGAAATATTTTAGAGAAAACTATAAACGTGTCTCCCAGTGAATACGGGTCGCAAATTCGATGAAATAAAATTTTCATTTTTACAAGATTCTTCTGCGGATTCGCAATTATGTTCTTCCCGCAGGTGAAAATCCTTTCCCCAGTTCACAGGATGTCTACAAGTTACAAAAATCCCATAAATATCATGAAATCGGTCATATATGTTCCAAAAATGTCACGAAATTTGATCAATTTTCACTGCCTTACATTTGAAAATCTGTTCCTCTGCAATTACAAAATTAGCACTTACATACGGCGGTTCCCACTATGTCTGCAGAGCGATAACCAATGATTATCTTTTTGTAACTTTTACAATCTATTTGCACTGACTGAAATTTATATAATTTCGTTTTGTATACAAAAAAAAAAACTTTTTCTACCGTATTAATAAAATGAAAGGCAATTTATTTTACAGCAGCATCGGAAAAATCTGCATTTGTATGCGATCCTCGGCATATCTCGTTAAATTTGAATAATATTTCCCACTTTTGCAACGACTACAATATTTGTAATTGTTTCGCATGTTATAGAGTAAAACTATTTTCCAAGCATATTATTTATGAAATAAAAAGCTATTTTGAAGCAGCATCGTGAAAAACTGCATTTGTATGCAATTCACGGTAATTTCATTTAATTTGGGAAATATTTTCCACTTTTATAATCTGTTTGCATCACCTACAATTTTTGTAATTATTTTGTGTTTGATACAGAAAAACTATTTTTCAAACATATTATTAATAAAGGACTATTTTGCAGCAGAATAGCGAAAAACGGCATTTGCACGTGATTCTCAGCATATTTTGTTTAATTATGAAATTGTTTTTCCACTTATGCAATTTGTTTGCATTAACTAATAAATATTCACAAAAGTATTCACTTTGTAGTGTGATTCACTCTTCTATGTCTGTGTATTTGAGCATTTCATAAATCAACATACTTGAGATCACTGTCCATGATATATAGATTTTCTTTATGCTATTATTAATTTGCATCATGTATTATGAAATAATTTTGTTTTAAATTTAAAAAATTCAACTGAAATTTAAATAAATCAGTCTGTTAACAAAACTCATTTCATTGTAAGAAAATTTGTTTATCTTTTGGTTTTTTTTTACAGAAAGAAATGTCACTACTGTTCTTAATTGTTCTGTCATTATTTCAACTGCTGCTGTTGAGGTGCCCTGCTACAATAATCCTTTCCCATATATATCTTCCTCTTCTAATTATTCTACGTTAGAGTATCTGACTGAATTATCATATTTTTGTTTTTATATTTTGTTTAGAAGATATAACATTCTTTTTGTACATTTTAAGCTTCATATATTTTGAGTTTAAAGGCAGAATTAATTAAATTAAATTTTTGAATTATTTGCAGAATCAAATCGAATTTAAACCAAGAGAAATTTCAGTTGAAAAACACTAATCTCTTAGCATCCTTGTTTATTTCTTGAAAAAAAAAAAAAAAAATCAATGTTTTCTAATATTTTTAGGATTATTGTGTCAAGAATTTTTTTATAAATCTTCTTATTTATCAATTCATAACTTAAGAATTTTGTTATGTTTTATGTATTTTTCACCCATGTCAATCCTATCGAATCATTATTTGTAATTATTAATATTTTTGTGTTGTCTGTAACTTTTAAAGTATTTTATTTTAATATTTTAAAAATGTAAATAGCCATTTCCTGGTTTTTGCCTTGAGCCTTCATTTTAAAAACATACTAGATTTTATAACTGTTGTTTTATGGCTAGAGAATGAAATAAATTGAATGAATTTAAATCAAATTTCATAATTTGACTTTATTGCCTTCTTTTGTGTTTTTTTTTTTGTTTTTTTTCTAAATAGGGTGTCTTTAACCTACTGTCCACAAAACATAATATAAAAGCATATACCTACATAATTTTAAGTATTTTCAATCCATGAATATGCATCAACAGCCAGGTGTATAACATATCAATATAAATTTGATTTTAGACATATGTCATTGTTAAAAAATTTTTGGCCACTAACTTTTTTTGGTTGGCCACTAAAAATTTTGTTCTTAGTGGCTAGTGGCCACTATTAAAAAATCTGAAGATGAATCTTTAGTATCCATTATTGTCAGAGTTTTAAGATGCAAACCTTTTATTACAATCACACCGGAACTCAGAGCAATTTCTCAGAAACTAATGAATGCTTTAATAATACACCAGCTTATAACAGAAAAAAAAACTGCAGTGCTGATAGCATTAAGATGAAAACACTGAGAGAATATAGTGTGCCTCTAATCTCAGAAGATTAAATCTTAGGATACTTACAATTGCCAGGCCTACTAAGCAAAAGTACATTTTAAGCTCTCTATAAAACTTTTATAATAAGAAAATGTACATTGAACAGGGCAGATGCCCCCCCCCCCCCCCCCCCCCAGCATTTACCTACTTTGCCTATGGTCAAAAACGACCCTAAATGGTTGCAGAAAAGCTTTTAGAAAATGGTTTACATTTGCTAGTTTAAACTAATTTAATAGACTTTGTAATTTCTATTATTTTAGCTACATAAACTATGAACTAGTAATTAAAAACTTAAAGGGGAAAAAAAGCATCAAAATAGACAAATCAATATTGCATTAATTAATAAAAGTAAATTCCTACAACCTAAACCTTTAATTCCTATTTCATAAAATTAGTCTCTAGTCCTACTCAGGAAGTTTATTCAAATATATATTAATTATTACTATTTTTTTTCTTTTTGTCTAGACTAAAACCAAAAAAATATGGCTACATTTATAAGAAAAGTCATCCTTTTTAGGCGTTTACTTAGCTAATGATAAATTTAAAGAATATACTTTGTACCTCTTTTAATTATTTCATACCATGAATGTTAACAGATTTAACAACAAAATATATATATAACATATATCATTAATTGCCTTATGGAGGAAAAAGTCGTAACGGCTAAAAGGATCGTTTACAAATAATAATTGAAAAAGACATTTTTACAGGACATAATTTGAAAATACCTAAAGAAGTTATTTTTAAATCTTCAAATTCAAATTATGCATAATCATCTCAGATTGCATAAATAGTGAAATGGCTAAATTAAATGAAGCCAATCCAATAATATAAGAAAAAATGCAAGTCAAAAATTAAAATAATAAAGTTTACTACAGTATATGTACAGGAGTGACAAATAAAGTAACTCACAAAGATGTTTACTAAACACACAGCTGGCTACATGTTAAAATAAAAATTGAAAAAAATTGTATTCCACAAGCGGGTATTGCCATTACTTATTTCCATATATGCCACAGTTAATTTCGCGGATGAAATCAAATCTTGCGAGATGCAAAAAATTTAAATCTGAGAATATTTTGATCGCATTACATAGGTAACACTATATATCTTATTAATTATTTAGGTACTGAAATTAAAATTAGCTCTTCCAGATTACAAAATTCATTTATATTGCGTATTACTACTAATGGATGGCAGCAGAGAAATAAATATAATTTTAAAACGTCTGTTAAATGGCTGGCGAAAGTAAATTTTAATAAACATTATGTAGACGTTATTAAATATATCTCATAATCTGACTTGATTCATTTTATTTTGCAAATATAATAGCTATAGAGTGAGTAACACCTCATATAAGCTTTATTTAGATTATATACAATAAAAATATCTTAATGTTGAACTAGATTACTACATTTCGGATAATTGTTCACATTTTCTTTTTTTTTTTTACTTGCCCCATATGTTTAAAGTTATAATTAGCAACTTCAGTCATTCACTATAACATGTGAGGATTAAAATCAAAGAATTTTTAGAAATTAGAATCCTTATAAAATTTGATGTTTAAACTATTTTTCCTTGTTTTGTTATTGATACCGTCTCGTATTATTGCCTTATTAGTTCATAATTTGAGGAATGTAAACTTTATTATTTAATTTTATTTATTAGCTTTAGTGAACTAACGGGGCTTGTCACTCAAACTTTCTTTAAAATACATCCTCACTCATGATATCGCATCTAAATTAGTTTTGTTGTAATTGTATGCATATAAATTATTCACTCATAAAATGCAGGTTTATATATGTACTTACATATATTGTATCCTATATATTTACGTGGTAATCTTAAGTTATATTTGTTGCTGGTTATATGTTCATGTTGCACTGAATATTTTAAACTACTACATATTTCAATGCTTTTGTGAATACATCGCTGTTTATTATGAGCTCGAAACGCCCTCAAAATAATTGTAGTCTCCTAATTTTCATATGCCTACTTTCTTTAAGGAAGTATTAGAAATTTATATGCAGTTCTTAGTTTAAAAGAAAAATGGAAACTGGAACTGTACCAGTTTGTATAACTGGTGAACTGTATAACTTATTTTGCTGAAAGCATTCCAGTTATCTGGTGTCACTGTTTATGTATCAGAGGTAAATGAGGCGTACCACGGTTGATTGAAAGTAGCCAACAAACTCATCTACATAAGCAAACCAAAATGTAATAAACTTCTTAAAAAATTGAATTGGTGCACTTTATGTAAATTCTATAGCATCTTCATTCGGGAAATTTTGCAAGAGCCTAAAATTTATGATTCTACTTAAATTATGTTTATGAACATATCCTTATGTAATAATTTCCAAGCTTGCATGAAGTGTACCAAAGTAGGAAGAAACACATTTTGATAAAATGCACTTTGAATATGTTTTAGAATAAACATTTATACATTGTTATTTAGGTACATCTTTAAGCTTAACATTTTTACTTTCTATTAGATGAAAGGTACATAAAATATATATTTTTGTAATCAGCTGAGCTTATTTTATTTTTTGAGCTACTGCACGAAAAAATAATTTTTTTATTATGTTTATTTGTATCTTGGTTCTCTTTATATATCCCAGAGTGGTGGTAATAACATTATAGCATCACATTCTATTCCAAAGTTGGCTTATTTCAAGCTGCAACAGTAGGAGAATTAACCCAAATCACTTCAAATACGTTTAATTTTATTTATTTTTAATTTTTAATATTTATGAATTTTTTATGATGAAATCTTGAAATATTCATTATTATATTTGTTATCTTCCCATTAGTATATATGTAAAAAATTTTAAAGGAAACTCACCATTTTTAAAAGGATGTTCAAGACGAGCAGTTCATTCAAATGCATTGAAGAGGAAAGAGATTACTATAAAGAATTAGCTGCTGAATATGAAAAAAGGTATTGCACTATATTTTAAAATATAATTGCCTTACAAATTAAAAATTTCAATAAATGAACCCAGAGACATAGTTAAACAGTTTCATGGGGCAAAATCTAAAATGGCTTCTCTCACGTCACATTCATACTTTCTCTAAAAAGTTATTTCTTTATATAAAGTATGCTTTTTCATTTGGCACCTGAGGTAGTTGTACTGACTTTGCACTATGATACTGCCAAAGTATGTGAAATATATAAAATAATCATGCAAATTTCTGAAGAAAAAAAAGCCTAAAGCAATTTTTTTATTTTAAGCAACCGATAACTTTTACATAACATTATCAATCTGTTTCAAAGAAAAAATGAACTTCTATCTACAGAATAAGGAAAACAGTAGATCAACAAAGGTAAATTCAATTTGACTACTTATATAATAGTTAAAGCCAATGTTAGTAAATGCAACTTATCTCCTTCTTCTGGACTTAATAGACCAATAGATTAAAAGAAGTTACGTTACCGTTTCTATCTAAAATAATATTAAAAGATGTCACTTTCTTCGTTTGTTGGTCATATAGCAGAAAATCTAAATGACTCACAACTAAGAAATTCAGTATAGTGATACTTCAGGTTATGTTCCAAGATACCTTGAAGTGAACTATTTTATTAGGTTAAGATGTGAATTTTGGATTTTAAGTAGACCTCCAAAATGGTTCTATCTCAATCTCTTCAAACCACTCTTGTTCACACCATGAAATTTGACAAACAGCTCTACATAACTGGAAAAGAATTGCCCCTTCCATGAAAGTAGCAAAATTCAGAATTGCTCAGAATAACTAACAATACCGTAAATTCAAAGTTCTAATTACTAGAGTTGTAGAATGTGGTATGATGACTTTAAGAATTAATCAGTGACAGGTAATATATTTTATACAGCTTATAAAATTTATAGAAAGATCAATTTTGTTTCTCTTGTGTTAAAATGAAACCTCAACATGACATTCAAATATCAAAACTTTCAATATATATTTTGCACCCTAGCTATGAACATTCAATTGTTATGTAACATATGTATCAAACCTTCTTTGCTCGGTATATGCTACTTATTAGGCAGGTTACTTCTATTTAGACTGAAAAAGTGTAAATAGAAGTAAGCCAGTCTTTAAATGGCATTAATAATACATCAATTATCATTGCACCCAAATTCTTAAAAAATATACAAATTACATTAATTTTTATAAAAGAGTTATTGAATTTATGTAATTAATTTTGATGTGTATCTAGAACATAGTTTAGGTTCCTTAAAGACATTTAGCGAATTTTTTAACTTAAATGTTTTAGCATTATGTAACATTAATATAACTAACTAAATAAATTTTTTTAATTTTATACTGTTATTTAGGTATGAGGAAACAAAGCTTGAATTAGAAGAATTTCAAGAAAGTAGTCGTGAGCTTGAGGCAGAACTTGAAGCCCAGCTATTACAGACTGAATCACGAAATAAAGAATTGAAATCTCTTTCCAGTAGACTTCAGATAGAATGTGAATCTCTAAAAGTAGAGTATATTTTTTTAATAATCAATTTTATAATTTATTACATCTATCACTCACTTTAATTCTTTTGAGCATGTATTGTGTGCATTATATATTAGTTTCCATAAATGAAGGAAAAAATTAAAAAATATATACAGGGTTTGAAATAGGATGCGCTTTTGATGAACCGTGATCCTTAATTTCGAAAATGAACATGAGGAATGCACGGGAGAGCGAATGTTTTGCGGATCTGTGTGTGTTTTTACCGAGAAGTTCTGCATCTCCCGAAAGCTATCACAGCAACTCCTCTTTTCCGGGAAATTTCTAAGTCACATCATTTCTCCCAAAAATTTCTAAGGGACTGCTTCTGGAACGGGCACGACGTGTCATTTCATTGTCCACTAGTTACGGACAAGTCATGGCTAGGTGCTTTTTAACGATGTTTCATTTTTCCCGAATGTATAGAACCGAGCACACTAAGTACAAATATTCCGATTTTCATGAATTCATTACATTATTTTTTTGTGCATTGTTTCGAGACTTGTCCGGAACAATGATTTTTGGTAAAAGATATTCCAACTTTTTCGCTAAAAATATTATTATATCTCCAATGAAATCTCAACTGCTTTAGCCACGCCCTTCAAGCGCAATGTGCTGCACAGGATTCATGCTATTGTGTGCAATTAATAAACATTTATTGGAAAAGAAGAAAAAAAAAAGTTCATTTGTGAGGTGAAAATATGATCCTCTTAAATTTTGTTACCAAATATAGAAAATACATTTTTCAACGATTCCCGGGTCAAAGTCCGGGTTTTCAAAGGGTCCAAAGTATAGTGAACTTTCAATCCAAAAAAAAAAAAATTTATTTCACACACCTATATGCAGTCGAAAGACGGAAATCCAGAACACTGGGGACTTTGAATTTTCAGGATTATGAGTCATGTTTTTTTAAATAACAGGAAAAATGCATTTTATTGAAATCATAAACAAAAAATGCAAAAATGCAAATAAATATCATATCCTTCAGAAATATAGTGGAAATTCATTTAGAGAATTTGAAAACACATAGGTATTGAAAATTTTCTGGACAGTTATCGATAATCATATTGCTTTTCTGGAAATTATCAAAAATTGCAACGATTAATCAGAATCGTTCATTTTTAAAAAATTTCCGGATTATAGATCATTTCAATTTTTAGGTGTCCGGATTTACGGCTTTCCACTGTATACAATATATTATGCATCTAGAATAAAAAGAAAAATGATTCAGAAAAATTCGAAAGTTAATTTAGTTTTAACATCATGACATATTCTTTAATTTTTTCCACAAAATCTCTTATGTATTGCACTTACACTTATGTATCGCAAATCACATCATAATCGAACACCAAAGATATATAACCAGTAAGCACGCATATACATTAGGTATACAATATGTTTTTTCTCTCTTTGTAACTACGAGAAATTTTTAACGTTAAGTAATTTAACACCTATCTACTCTTTCATAATAATAGATTAATTTTTCTGGCTTTTAAAGCCATCGTCAAACAAATCTTCTTTTAAAGCCATCTTCAAAACTTCATCTGTATTTATACTCATGCTTCTATGCACTGAAAGTACAGTGCCTAGAAGAGATAGTGTGCCGACCGAGGTGAAAAACGGGTTCCCTAAAAACTGCCACCTCCAGATAGCGCTGTTCTCGAATAAGCAGGGCTGTAGTGGAGGGCATGTTTGCATAAGGCGCTATACGCCATATACCCTCTGGATTTTCCAGCAAATTCCGTATATCCTCTGCTTTTTCTTAAAAACTACGTACATGCTTTACAAAATGCTTTGCTTAATTAACAACATAGTAACAGATTTAAGATCATCTTTATTGATTTCAAACATCTCCAATCTAATGTTTATTAATGCAAATGGACCACCTATAGAGCACTTTCAACCGGAATGATTTGTAAATTCTTAGTTGACTAACCATCGCCCTTCAGTTGACAATAGATCAAGAGTATACGCTACAAAAAAAGACACAGACACGATTTCTCTCGTCAAGCAGTTTGGAAAATATTTAAATGAAAATGATAGAGGTAGGCCTTAAAATTTGTTAAAATAAAACCAAATTACATCCTATTTTATATGCGTTTAAATATTTTTCTCTTAAGATTTCCTGTAATTATTTTATATCATAGTTAAATATTAATATAGTGAGATTGCCGGTGTGGTGGCCGAGCGGTCAAAGAGGCAGGCGTTTCCTCGTGATGGCTCAGCTGCCAGATTGCGGGTTCGAGTCCTGCTTGCGGGCATGGATGTTGTGATGTCTGATTGGGACAGAAGTCGGACTTCTACCTTCGGGTGCCCCGGGTCTTTGACTAAACAGAAGCAGCGCAAAAATTTTCCTTAATAAAATATGTTAGGGACACGACACCAACCAACCAACCAATATAGTGAGATTTTCAAATTTGAATATCGCTCAATGCTAGTCTGCATATTTTGCTTTGCATAAATATAGTAAACTCCCAATAACTCAAACCTTGTGAACACGAATTTCTGCTTAAGTCGAAGTTTCTTCAAAGTTCCACAGTTCCTTTCTTGTAATATAAAATTAATAGGCTTTTTTTTTCGATAATTTGAACTTTGATTAATTCTAACATTTCCCCCAGTCCTTCCAAGTATGCCCCATAGGCGCCCGGAGGGGGGAAGGCAAGGGGTGTCACCTCCTGGCTTATGGATTTCATATATATATATATATATATATATATATATACATGTATGTACGTGTGTGTGTACATGTTTTTTGCCCCCCCCCTCCCCCCGGAAAGTGTAAGTAGTAAGCACATGTTTCGCCTTCCCCTGGAAAAAATTTTAAGGACATCCATGGTATACCCTCTGCTTTTTTTTTACGACTACAGCACTGCGAATAAGAGATCAAAAGCGAGGGCATTAACATTGAAACTAATGAGAATTTACTACAAATGAAATGACCGATATCTTTGGAATTAGTTGAAGAATTTGTGTGAAATTTGGTGTGATTATTGCAAGTGGTATACAGAAAAAGTCATTTAATTTTCAGAGAGATTGAGCTAGCAGGCCTCGCAAATGGTCCCTTTTTCCCCTCAAGGTCCCTTTTTTGTAATTAGTCCCTTAAAGTCCCTTTTTTCATTATCAGGTCCCTTTTTCCCCTTTTTTGCTGGGAAATTATGTATTTTCTTTTTAACAGCCGAAATTCTCGGAAATTTCCAGTGTCATTGAAATCCCCGATGAATGGCTATCGTGGAAGTGCACGTGTTTACTTTTCTGTGGTGGAGATAGATGTTTTCCCAACTTCTAGAATTGCAGACGAGTGTTGTCGCCCGCCCATAGCTGCCAACCGTTCCGGATTTTCCGGATTCGTTCCGAATTTTTACGTCTGTTCCGAAAATCCGAATTTTTTCCACAAAATCCGAATTTTTGAAAATATTCCTGTTTTACCCCCATTTTTCCCCCTCTGCAACCATAAAAGTTACATATGTACCAACTCTACTGAATTTGGCGGGAGATTCCCGATTTTTGAGTGTTTATCCCGATTTCCCGCTTTTGAAGACGCATCTCCCGATTTTAACGATTTTTTGAAAAAATCCCTACGTTTAGGGATAATATCCCAAAAATTTTCCCTATGAAAGGGATTTTTTAGCTAAGTGGGAAATTTTTCTCTATTTGATCAAAAGTACACTCATAAAATTACAGAACAGACGTGGAAAACTCTCTGGATTTGGGCCTGAAACTCCGGATGTTTCATTACTTCTCCGGCCTCCGAATTACTAACGAAATTCTCCAGATTTTTTTGTTTGAAATTTATCAATTAACCAGACATGGTATAATTCCTCGGAAACGCCGATTTTCCGCTTTTTTAGCACTGATTTCTACCATTCCCGGGATCGTAGCAAATCCATAATAAAATGCAGGGTAATGCCAATCAAATTAACGTAGATTTACGGCCGCGTGTAATGTAAATTAAGATCTTGATCGCTTATTTTATGAAAGTAATAAATATACTTCTTCAAAGGTTGTCTAATTCAGCATAAATCGTTAAAATGTTATTTTGTTCATTAATTTCGCATAAACACTGCGATTGCGCAATTCAGTTTGTTCTCATGAATCGCCAAGAGTGCAATAATATCTTTTTCCATCCATCTCAATCTTCTACATATTGCATTTTTGATTGACCAAACTAGCTTATTTTCATATTCTGATCAATTATTATGGTTAATTTCTTAATTATTTTCGCATAAACAGTGCGATTGCGCAATTCAGTTACATCGCGTGAAATGCCGAGATTACGTTAGTATCTTTTCCCATCCATCTCCATTATTTAAATGTTGCATATTAGATCGACTAAATTATCTTATTTGCATATTCTGATTAATTATTATTGTTAATTTCTTAATTATTTTCGAATAAACAGTGCGATTGCGCAATTCAGTTACATCGCGTGAATTGCCGAGAGTACGTTAGTACCTTTTTCCATCCATCTCCATCATTTAAATGTTGCATATTAGATCGACTAAACTAGTTATTTTCATATTATGGCTAATTATTAAGATTAATTTTTTAATTATATTTGCATAATACAAATTTTTCTATTTTGAAAAATCTGTACCATGCCCTTGCATTTTTTCTGAATAATGTAATTGGTGTTTTCGAAAAATGTAATGTGAGTCTGCAATCAGAGACCCCCAGAGTCCATAAGCTAAAGTCCCAAATTCAAGTTTTTTTACAGATATATTAGTCAGATTCATAAAGCTTGAAGTTGTGAAAGCTTCGACATGTGTCTTCGATATCTCTTATAGTGATTCAACAAATCATAAGGATAATGAAGACATATTTGTGGGATCAGAGACGTTAGAGTGCCTGAAAAAGTTAAAGTCTGATGAAACAAAGCAGTTTTTTGAGTACGTCAAAAACTACTATTGTATGACATGTAATTATATTATCGGAAACTATCCAATCAACTCTGATGTTTTACATCATGCTGAAGTCGCAGATGTGTCTCAGAGGAAAAAAGTTAAATTTCCTTGATAAAATTTTTATAGACAGATTTCCCTCTATACTGCAAAAAGACTCAACATAATCAATGTTTGATATAATTGATAGTGTAGAGACTGAGTTTTTGCATTATCAAATGGCAGCTCTGCCAGAAGAAATAATTGCTGAAGACCAGATGTTTAGTGGGCTAAGTTAGGAAAGCAAAAAGATCCTGTGTATAAACTTTTGTATGGTAAATTGAGTAGTATCATGTTGGTGATACTAACACTCCCCCATAGTAATGCTGCATGTGAACGAATTTTTAGTCTTGTAAAAAGAAACAAAACTGATTTTGGAAGTTCCATGAGTATTTTGACTTTACAGTCTACTTTAATTGTCAAATAATCAGATAAATGGTGCTTGGTATGAACAAACATGGTGCCACTTTCTTGAAAAAGGCCAAATCTGCTACCTATGTATCAATAAACCAAAAATATTCTTAATTTGTCTTTGTTTTATTTACTTTGTAATAGTGTATTTAAATTGTGTAATGACATTTTTTTTTTCAAATATGAAAATAGTTTAATTTTACCTTTAGTTGAATATTGATGTATTTAAGGAGAACAAATATAGTTATAATTTTATGGGTGTAAAAATATTATGCATTTCATGTATGTTTCAAAATTCTTATCTCATGAGGTCTTATTTTTTTTTATTAAGATTAATTATATAGTATATATATATATATGGGTTTCACCATCTTTCCTTCCGGGGGGGGGGGGGGTTGCAAAATCACTGTCAATACATAATACATTGGCTAAGAAATACTGACATGCAATTCAATGGGGGGGGGGGGGGAAACAAGTACTCCCATGTTGGAGATACCTATGTATATATATTTTGTGTGCAACTATTGCGTGTCATTTTTCTCGTGTACAGTGTTCCTAATTTTTTATTCTCTGGGTTGGCAGCTATGCCCGCCCATCTTTGGACACTGCGTGCTGGGGGTAATAAAATAAATAGAGCTTGTCACACGAAAACGTCCACATTCTCATGTGATAAGCTCTATTCATTCTTTTACTTCCAGCACGCAGCGTCCAAAAAATGCACTCTGGACAACAGGGGTTTTTGTTTATCAAATGCTAGTCTTAATACAAAGTTCTAGATACATGAATGAAGTATGCTGTTTACGTTTACAATTGACTTGGATGCACGTTTCGATGTTCAGGGGTCATAATTGTCCTAAAATTCCCTAAAAAAATAATTGTGTCATGAAATATCCTTATTTTTTACTTACCATACCTAAATTTTTGAAATTTTAAACTCAAAAGTAGAGAAGCCGATTACTATGGATTCTCCGTAGTTTCTATGGGAAACATCCTTTTCTCAAACTACAGGTTACAGAATTTGCATAGTTTTCTACGGAAAATTGCCTTCTGGCTAGGCTAATGTAAATTTACGGCCGCATGCATGATAATTAACAGGGATTTACCATCGCATGTAATGTAAATTAAGATCGTGATCACGTGTTTTATAAAAGTAATGAATATGCTTCTTCAAATTCAACATAAATCGCTAAAATGTTATGTTTTTCAATAAAATATTTATGTCCTAAAATATTAAGTTCTTATTTTTTGTTTTTCGTTCGTTAATAGCGAAAACGGTTTAAATACATTTACACCTATAAATATATCGTCAAAAGTGCTAATCCTCGATCTTTATTAAATCTTGGCACATCATTAAATCTTGACAAAGCCGATATAACGGAAGTTCTGCATGTGATGATGATGCGCCAATTGTAAATAAATTAAATGCTGGCGAAATTCGCGATATGATATTAAATAAAAAGAGATCGAAGTAGCGACGATAAATGTGGAGATGAAAAAATATGCATTGATAATCTTATGCAAATAATCGATTATGCAATTAAAGGTCTGGAACAAAGAAGCATTATAACCGAACAGAAATAATGTCCATCTACAGGATAAAGAAAACTGCTTTCCCATAAACCAAAATTAATGAAATAGCAAATGTTAATTCAAATATTTAAACGAAATGATAAAATGGAATTTTATCATTTCATTTCGTTCACACATTCTAAATTATTAATGTGTATATTTTTTCTTAGAAATTTCTTTTGCCCTATTTTTTAGATTAAATAATATGTTTTAATTGATTAACTTAACTTTTGCCATTATTTTTACTAAAAATAGTGCTTTATAGTGTATTTAGTTAATATTAAATCTGAATTTTATTCAAATTCTATAATCCGGAAAAATTGAAAATCCGGAATCGGCAAAGTCCGGATAAGTCCATATTTTCGAGGTAGTACTGTATAGGTTACGG
This sequence comes from Amaurobius ferox, assembly GCA_951213105.1. NCBI lineage: Eukaryota > Metazoa > Arthropoda > Arachnida > Araneae > Amaurobiidae > Amaurobius > Amaurobius ferox. Next base: position 12,972,386 of record OX578146.1, read on the forward strand.
AATTCACATAATTTTCCATTGACAATTGCTTTCTATCTAGGCTAATATAAATTTACAGTCGCATGCATGGTAATTAACGGGGATTTATGGATGCATGTAATGTGAATTAAGATCGCAATCGTGTGTTTTATGAAAGTAATAAATATGCTTCTTCAAATTCAGCATAAATCGTTAAAATGTTATGTTTTTCATTAATTTCAAAAGTAATAAATATGCTTCTTCAAACTCAGCATAAATCGTTAAAATGTTATGTTTTTCATTAATTTTTTATGAGCAGTGCGATTGATTCAGTTTGTTCTCGTGAATTGCTGAAAATACTTTGTATCTTTTTCTATCCATCTCCATCTTCTAAATATTGCATATTAGATTGACTAAACTAGCATTTCTCTGTATTCTGGTTAATTTTTTAATTATTTTCGTATAAACAGTAAGATTCCTCAATTTAGTTTTTCTCGTGAATTGCTAAGAATACATTAGTATCTTTTTCCATTCATCTTCATCTTCTTAATATTGCATATTAGATTAACTGAACTGGCATATTTTCATATTCTGGTTAATTATTATGGTTAATTTCTTAATTATTTTTGCATAAACAGTGTGATTGTTCAATTCAGTTTGTTCTGGTGAATTGCTGATAGTACATTAGTGTATTTTCCCATTCATCTCCATGTTTTAAATGTTGCATATCAGATTGACTAAACTAGCTTATTTTCATATTCCGGTTAAATTTTAAGGTTAATTTTTTTTTTTTTTTTTTAATTTTGAAAATAAAAAAATTTCTATTTTGAATAATGGGTATGAACCCTGTGACGGGATATTTTCCAAAAAGTGGTAAAGCAATGTTTTAGGCAAACAGGCAACCATTTTGACTGGGATATAATTTATTGCTATATTTTTGTTAAATTCAGATCAATATATTTTATTCTCTTTAGTGAAAACTTGTGTTTTACCAAACATAAATGTTTGTTTTCATTATAAAGTAATATTCACCAAATAAAAGCTTTATATATTTTTAGTTTTATAATTTTTTGTCCTGAAATTCTGTTAAATTTGTGTCCTGAATTTTCATATTCTACCAGTACTACCCATGAATGATTTAAACGTAATGTTTCTGTATATATTTTTATAGTTGTCTTAATCATTTTTCCAAAAATATTACCAATTTTTTTTTCTAATATTGCTATTTAATATCAAAATATTCCTACTCCGATTGCGTATATTTCTAGAAATATTTTGCAAAATTATTATAGAATTCCATCCATCCACCCTTCCCGTGAAAGCGACCTTCTTCCCTTTTTCATTTCAATTTGAAATTCTGAAAAATGCAACCCCAAGCATCGGAAAAATTTTAAAAATTCATCATCGAATTTGATGAAAATACAAATTGCTCCTTTTAGCTGAAAATTCCGAGTAAGCCTCTACTCTTCATATTTTTTTTATCATATTTGAAAGGGTGGATTGACAGAGTACTACATGTTTCTTTTAGCAAAAAATTTCACAATAATTGCAACTCCCCTGCATTTTCCGAGATACATTTAAGGGGGCGGATCGACGGAATGTTACGGTAATACAGAGATGATAACCATTACATATTTTCCATAATTATGAATTCCTGAACAAAATTACTGACTATGGAAAATACTTATAATATTACGGAAAACACCTATTATTTCTCATCTTTCATTTTTGTATAAATAGTGCGATTCCACAATTCATTTTACCCAGAGGAATTTAACAGTTTATCTAGAAGAATTTAATATATTCTGGTGATGAAAACAAATTTATTTATTCCTCATAATGATGCTGTGACAGAATGTATATTCTATATTGTTAAATATGGGGCTGAATTGAAGTTAAATTTGAGTACAGACTTATTAAATTTTTTTTTTATTACTTGGAAAAATAAAAAACATGTTCAATGTTCTGTATTTTTCATATTTTGGGAAGAAATTAGCAAAGTCTAAGCTAGAGCAGGTTGGAAAAAAGCTAAACAACTAAATTTAACTTAAGCATATTCTGTTTTCTTAAAAGATTTTGAAATTTATTTTTTGTCCAATAATGAATAATATGTATTCATATTATGTTTGTTTAGTTATAATGGTAATTTATTTTGAACATTTTTTGATTTATTCGCTATGCTGGTTCATGACTAACATAAATCCATTGCACGGGACTTCAGGAGCATGGGATCCGCTCAACCACAGGCTTACGTCTAACCAGGCTTTCGGAAATCTCCCGTCCTCGCCGGGTTAAAATTCGTTGAGGATGGCAAATTTTCGGAAGTTGATGTCCTCTAGGACAACCTTGAGATTAGAGATTCTGTAAAAAAAAAAAGTAATATCAAATTGTTGTCATCGTAAAATTATAGCGAAAGCCCCCCTTTCCCATGCCATGAATGAAAATTGAAATGTCGTCACCTGCAAATCCCCCCACCCCCATAAACTTAGCTGGTCTGCATTATCAATGCCTTCTTTCTAGGCGAGCTGTGAGATCTGCAAGCTTTCAAGGCGAGCTGTGAGATCTGTAACCACAGGCTCTAGTTATTTTCTCCCCCTCATCCTCCACCCAGTGAATCCGATGACCGCACGAAAATGCAATAGCCCACTCGCAACCGAAGTGACATGTTCTGTTCTCCTTTTCGAGGTCTACATGTGCCAAAATTTCGGATTTTCTTAAGAACGATAATACCAATGCTTAAACCTGGATCAAGCCCAAAGAAATTTATAAATGTAGAATGAACTCAGCCTGATGACTGCGTCTCGGGAGGCCCGAAATGATTTGTATTCAAATATGTTAAAAACAAATTTGTCAAAATTTTGTATGGAAAATTTAGTTTGTTTTCCTAAACATTTATCTTTACATAGCTCAAATAAAAGCAATAAGTTCGGGTATTCAATTTAGATCCATTTTAAAAATTTTCAAAATAAATAAGTTCAGCCTGGTCATAACGGACTTTTAAAAAAAAAAAAGACTCAACCCTGCCCAAAACAATAGAAAACTCAAGCCCGGGCCTAAACCCAAATCCCCTTTTAACTCTTTAGAACCCAAACTATAAAATTTTTATTTGCTGTAATAGACGGGAGTAAGTAACAAGTTTTAATGTTTAGAATGGATTCTTATAGTTTCAGCCAGAAGTCTTTTATTTTCTTCCCCATTTTAGTTTCAACTTTAAAACTAAAACATTTAAAATTCATTCATGGCATTTGTTCTAGTTGTTTGACAATTGAAGTTAAGGTATGAAACTTCTATTCAGTCCAAGAAGATTTTAATCTTGATTGACTACATTCCCTAAAAATTAAGAGCGCCAATAAGGTTTAAACTGCTTAGAGACAAGAGGATTTATATGATTATTTATTTTCCACTCCTTCAAGTTACGAAAAATTGAAAAAGAAGCGATTCCTTGCATATCTTACCCCTCTGCCCCCACCCATAGATCGGAATTCCGCCGAGGTCCAGTCCATTATCGGAAACTCCACATCGGCGAGTTTGGTCGTGGCGGTTAACCGCTGTGGAGGTGGTGTATGAATATGCAGTTGTCTGTCGCACTTTATTGTGAGGCAGTCGGTTCTAATTTATTATTGTTGTGCGATGTATTTAAACACATATATTAATCAATATAAAGTGAAAAAAAAATTCTTAGGAGGACGGGTAAAAAATTTCAATAGCCATCCTTACGGGCAGGCTAGATTTTGCCGATTTCCTGAAGCCTGCATCTAACAGTATAGACACTGTGCAGGCAGCAGTTTTTTAAAATATTATATTGTGATTTTATAGAACTTTTTGGAATTTTAATTGTTTTTTAAATCAAGTTTTTATTTTTCTCTTCTATTTATTGGCAAGTAAACAGCACTTTGAAATTGAAACTAACATTTATTATATATATATGTGTGTGTGTGTGTGTGTGTGTGTGTTTTCAAAAAATATCTTTATAATTAATATATGACAACAAACAATTGAAAAATATTATTAACATTTAAATGTATCTTGTCACTTTGAGCTCATTCACACCTCATTGACGAATGAGAAAATATTAAAAAGCAATTTAATATTCTCCTTTGTAAATTTAATAAATTCTAAAATTATATAAATTCAGTAACTGTAATTGTTAATGAACACAGCTGCTCAAGACTATAAAAATGTTATGTACAATGGACAATTCCGATTTTTTTTTAAAGATCTTAAAACCAATTGATATTTATAGAGAATTTTTTTCTGATTTCAAATATCCAAGCTAAAATCTCTTAAAATAATTATTTATTTAAATATCAAGAAATGAAAAAGCGCAAAATCTACTCAGACAATTTGCGTAAGATCAATTTTACTGTGATGGCACTCTCTTTCAGAAATAATAAATATTTTGTGACAGCCGAAACTCGAGATGTAAACTTGATACCCTTTTCTTGAATGCTTATAATAATAACGATAATAATAATTATTATTATTATGTGAATTACATTTACATTTAAGGTATCTGTGGTGGAAATCAGAGTATTACGTAAAATGCAAACACTTTGGACGCCAATTTCTCCGAACGTGATAGATAAAAATGTACATATTTTTTTGTTTCGTTGGTCCAGATTATGAATATATGAAATAATTTTAATACTTTGGAACTTTTTTAGAAAACATTTAAAGCGTCTATCCAAGCAAGTGATTTTTTAATTTTTCCTACTTTCACTCAAATTTCAAAAGATAGATATAAATAGTAAGTGACAAAAATATATATTAGTAAATTTAGTTTCTGAATCTATTTTTTGAGAAAAAAAGCTAATATATTGAACCTTACTGACTTAGTTTTCTAGTAATCGTCTTGACAAGTTGAAGAAGATCGAAAAATTTTCATTTTACAAGTTTGTAATGCTTATATCTCATAAACTAAAAGTGCTAGCTATGAACGAGCAAGAATTTGTAGCCCTTCTAAAGTCTTGCAAGTGTATATAATTGGGTTTTGGATTGATTCTAATTTCGATAGCTTAGTTTTTAACCTGGATTTTCCAATAGCTGGGAAAGTTGCAATATTTTAAATATCACAATTGCTGCAGCTCAGTGTCCTTACTTACTCCTAGGGTTGATCATTTTGCCAGGACAGTGGCAAAAACTGGAAAAAATGGCTGGATTTAAAGAAATGTACAAAAAACAATATAATTTTGTACATAATATAATTGAGACTTAAATCAGAATATTAATTAGTTATTTCATTAATATTAATTTGTTTAATTAAAATGATAAAACATAATGAAATATTAATTGATTAATAAGAAGTTGTGAAATCAATCTTCATTTTATTCTTATTTGAACCTCTAGGTATAACTTTTATGAGTAACTTTTATAGAAGTAATCTTTTAAAATTCCTACTTTTTTTTTTTTTTTTTTTTTTTTTTTTTTTTTATTTATATATATATATATATATACATATATATATATATATATATATATATAACATGTGGACCAGATAAAGTGATTAAGATTGTTGATGCTAATAAATGGTGGAGAAGTATAGCAAGAGCATGTGATATTTCTAAAGACTTTTGCAAGTTACTTGCACATCTCTAAACATGCCCTTCAAGCAGTGCTGCAATAGAGAGAATATTCTCTAATTTTTTATTTGTGCATTCAAAGATTCAAAACAGGTTGGGAATAGATAGTGTTTCAAAACTTATTTATTGCTATGCAATGTTGAAAAAACAAAATATGTGCTCTGATGTAGAAAATTCAATTGAATTTGATGAAATTTAATTATTTTATGTTGTTGTTGTTGAGACCCAGACCGTCCGACCTACCAGAAAGGTGTAAGGTAACCGTTTGGACGGCCGGGAAGTGCCACCCAATTTAGACCGGAACCCAGTGGGGGAGGCATCCACAGGGACCATACCCTCCTTCCCCTACCACCAACATCTCGGAAGGACCTAATTATTTTATGTGTAATTTTTTTCATAATTAAAGTTATAATTTAATATGAGCTATACTTTTTTTAATATTTATATTATATAGTAATTAATATATACTTTGTATTTCCAAATTACTATTGTTCTGATTCTGATAGATAGCAAAATTCGTATTATTACTCAGACTTACTTCAGTTAAAAATTAATTGAAGCATAAGAATTAGTTGTTTAATATTTATGACTGTTTAAGCCAAAGTCAGTGAGTTATTTACTCTCTCTTTTCTCATGTTCTGCATTTATAGTATTAACTAAAAAAGTATTTTACTAAAACAATACAAACTTAATAGCATACGTAACGAACATTCTTTAATGACAGTGATGAATTTTGTTTACAATCTGGCTTCCTGCGCTTCACATAATTTTTCACGAAAAACATTCTTTGGCACAGATATAAATATTTTATCTGAGGATGTAAAACTAGCAGTCAGGCACATTGGAGCGATACAATACTTATAACTATTCAGAAGTTTGGGACTGAAGAAACAATTATAATTATCAGAACTTTCCGAATATAACCAAACTTATGCATCAATTCTCCAATGACGGGAGCCATGGAAGAATCTTATGACGTCACATTCCATGCGCGCCAAAATGGACCGTTTTCCCACCACAGTCAGAAAGACTAACTTTGACTGCTAATAAAACATGAAATACAGCTTGGAGAATAAAAATTTTTATACCGTTGTCCGTTTTGAAGCATTTCGAATCAAAAAAAAAAAAAAGAGGCCGAAATTGTCCATTAGCTTTTTTTAATGATAAATTTTTCACAGCAAAAAATTCAATTTAACAGTGCTTGGTAACTTCATCCCTTCAATTTTTTTTTAAGTACCCTTTCTTGGGTAGCAGTACCCTGCCCTTTTTTAATTCGTGGAAATTTTTAGGATGCAATCATCCATATTAGATATTAATTATTTTTCTTCTCCGTGGATGATCTCATTTTTGTCCTTTTTTTAATTGAAAATTGTCACATTTTGTTCCTTTTTTAAATTGAAAATGGTCCCTTTTTTTTTCCCAGGAACATAAAAATTTGTTGTGAACCCTGATCTAGGGATATATTCATATTTTTAAAATTTTATTTAACTTGACCTGGTGTTCGATCAAACCTGTAAGGTCCAAAATAATCAAGTTCATTCATCACATTAACATGAAATTCGGTATGACATTTTCTCTTGTGGTACATTTCAGTTCTTTCGATTTTGAAGATTATCGGGCTAGCCCGTTCTGGGCCCGCCATAGTACTGTACCCGTTTTTAGAGAATAACTTGAAAATCAGAGAAAGTAGAAAATCTAAATTTAATATGTCCTTTTCTTTTATATTTTAATTCTTTCGATTTTGGACCGTATTGGGCGACGTCATGGGCCCACCTTAGAAATTAACTTGTTTTCGAGGAATAACTCGAGAAATGGAGCATCTAAATGTTCTAAGTTTAGAATGTTGTCAAAATGTGCAATGAACGCTTTGGTGTCCTGTGATGAGATTTTTTTCCCTTATATATACAAACTTAATTTTGTGTACTTTACCTGTTTCCACTGAACTTTTCAACCATGAAAAGAGTCAAAACATTCCTTCACAATAGAACTGGTTATAAGACGTTGACAAATTTAGCATTACTTTCAGTACAGTGTCTAGAAGAATAGTGTGCCGACCGCCTATACCTCCCAATGCCGGGAGCTATTCCCGAAAAGACGCCTCTGCCAGACGGCTCTTGTCTTGAATAAGAGATCAAAAGCTGAGGAGTTAACATTGCAACTAATAGGAATTTAATTCAAATGAAATGTCCGATATCTTTGGAAATAAATGAAGAATTTGTATGAAATTTGGTGTGATTATTGCAAGTGGTATACACAAAACAGGGTTGCAAAAAAGCCGGCTAAAATTAATAAAAGTCACGCCGGTGGATTTTATTGGTTTTAAACGTCTTTTTTTGGCCAAAATTGGCTTTTTTTTTTTTTTTTTAAACAGCTTGAAGGATTTTAATTTTAAATTATACATTTTTAAGTGTTCTTTAACTAATTTTAAAGGTATTTTATTGGGTTAGAATTTAATAAATAACTTTATTTCTCAATAATGAAAACATTAATATTAGAATACCTGCTAGTGCAAAAAAGCCAGCTAAATTTTAAAAAGGCATACCAACTGCTTTATTTGGTTTACATTGGCCGTGAACACTTTTTTTTTTTAAATGTTATTGCTTTAAATAATGAAATATTTTATTTCAGGACAACAGTTGCTTAGTGATATATCTTATTAGTTAACTAATTTTAAGGATTTTATTGATATGTAAGAGTCTTATTTTCACTTATAAATATTTAAAATCATGCATAAAGTCATTTAATAAAAAACACTATTTATCACTATTGAAAACAGTGTTGGGAATAACACATGCATGAACTCTTTTGAATAGCATCAAGCTTTTCAAAAATTTATTTTAACAAGTTTTAATATGAGAACAATTTTTAACCTTTTCTGATTGCTCTCTCTTGTTAGCAGTGTGTAAATAGTAGTGTGTAAAAAAAATGTTTTTCATTTTTGAAGTAAAATTGATTTTTTTCCTTTTTGATGTGTGGTGATTTGTCTGTTTACCCTTTTCCTTACGGCGGTACAACAGTTGTACCACTGAAATTCTCTTGAAACTCTCAATCTTCTTCTGAAACTTGAAGAATGCCTGCAGCCCTTCCTTCAAGTTTCTCCTGACTGAAGGGGGAACGAGTTACGAACGAAAGACAATGTCATTGAAGGTGTTTATTTAGAGGGGTGGAATTTTCAGTTATTTTGCCATTATGGAGTTGAAAAAATGGATTCTTGGAGCCGTAATGTAAGGGTTAATTAATTATAGTCTTTAAAATGTGTAGTATAAGTAATGTAGAGCTATGCATTATGTAACAGAGGCTTTCAAAACACCATCTTGGTGTCTAATTTAATGCATTCTTCTCAATGTATATATATTTTTCCTTTTAAACATATTACCTTCGTAGTATTTTTCTAGTGGTCATAAAATCTTGTGTACTTGGTAATATTTAATAGAAGTTTATAAACATTTAGGAGTGCATCAGAGATAAAGTAGTGCAAATTTAATGTCAATTGGCTGTAAACCACCTTTTCTTAATAAAAGCCGACTTTTTTTTAATAGAAGCCGGCTTTTAATAGAAGCAGTTAAAACCAAAAACATCCGTCCGGCTTTTTTTGGCCTGGCTAAAATCCGGCAACTCTGACACAAAAGGTCATTTGATTTTCAGACAGATTGAGCTAAGGTTATATTTGTATTTTTTAAATTTTATTGAACTTGATCTGGTGTTCATTCAAACCTTTGAGGTCCAAAATAATCAAGTTCATTCATCACAGTAATGTGAAATTCGGTATAGTGTTTTCACTTGTAGTACATTTCAGTTCTTTTGATTTTGAAGCTTATTGAGCTAGCCCGTCCTGGGCTCGTCATAGGACTTTACCAGTTTTTAGAGACTAACTCGAAAATCAGAGAGAGTAGGAAATCTAAATTTAATATATCGTTTTCTTTTGGGGTATATTTTAATTCTTTCAATTTTGAACCATATCGAGTTAGCATGTCTTTAAATTTTTCGTACCTGAATGTAATCAGAAATTTCAGAAGCATATATTCTCTGTTTAAAGCTCCTGACAACGATGAGCTGACAGCTAAATGGACAAAGTTAATACCTCGTGCAGATAAGGTTCTAAACAAGAACTCTGTGGTTTGTGAGTTGCATTTTGCTAATGAATTTATTGATCATAATTACGCAAGGCTCAAATTCTAAAAGGTTAAAATATACCAAAATTGGAATTTTTAGTTACTCTGATTCTCGAGTTATTTTTAGAAACGAGTGTATTCCTAATTCGAGCCTAAAACTAGCCCAATGAGGTTCAAAATCTAAAGAATTAAAATATACTCTAAAAGAAAATTATATACTAAATTTAGGTTTTATAGCTGTTTTGGTTTTCGAGATATTCTCAAAAAACAAGCTCATTCTTATTTCGGGTCAAGGACGGGCTAGCCCAATAAAAAGTCTAAAGAGTTAAAATATACCACAAAAGACAACAACATTTTGAACTTGGAATTTCCAACTACTTCTGTGCGATTATCGAGTAATTTGGAAAAACTGAATACATTCTTTATGACTGGCCCAAGACGGGTTAGCCCTATAAGATTTAAAATCCAAGGAATTAAAATATACACCAAAGGACAATGATAAAGTTTAGACATTCTACCTGTGCTGGTTTTCAATTTATTCTGAAAAATGAGTTCATTCCTGTGGCGAGTCCAGGACGGGATAGCCCGATAAGAATGTGAATACTGGAGGCCTATTGTTTTTAAATGCCATCGAATGTTCAGAATTCCTTTAAATTTTTGAGTGAAATTTTAAAAAAATCATCAAAAAATCAAAACCTTTAATAAAATTACGCAAATAGACATTTCTTTTGTAATTTCTCCTTAGAAAACGATTGACATAAGCTTTAGAACGCTAGCATGAACTGTTCTGGAGATATTGCACATTTTTCAAATAAATTTATCAAAACATCCCATAAATTAAAAAAAAATATTAACTGTTGAGAAACATGTTCACTTTTCATATGTAATATTATGCGATAAATTTGTGACACCGCTTTCGTGGATCTAGCTTGTTCCATTCATGAGAAAAGTTACTTTGAGTAATGCTTTTGTATTTGAATGCCAATAGTCATTTATCTGCTATAAGAATTGCTTATTTCTCCGTCCGTAACACTTAGCACAATTTTGCGACGAATTTGGTGAAATGTTGCCAAATTAACGAAAATCTTGCCAAATGAATAAAAATGACACTAAATCAATGAAAATGACGACTAATTGATGAAAATTCAATATCTTGGAAAGAATGTAAGTATCTACTATAAGAATAACCCTTTTTTTTTTTTTTTTACTGTAAAATTAGTAAATTCATTTCATTATATAAGGAAAGTCATGTGCTGCCCACATCAGATTTTTAAATTTAAATTATTAAAAAGTAAGTAAAAAATTTTTAAAATATGTTTTGATGTATTAAGATATTTACTATTTTAAGGTATTTAAATATCTATTAACATTTAATTTTGTCGTAGTTTCATTTCAGTCATGTAGTTTCGTACCAGGAGAAATAGTAAGAATTTGGTATAATACTCAAATATTATTTTTTTTTTTTAATTTTGCACATCTTGTTGAAAATTGCATGATATATAGCTTATTATATGCTTCTTACCTTACATTTTTATTTGTGTTTTGCCTTGGTTAAAAAAAGAACAATTTCAAATTTATATATAGATTATTTAATTGAATTTTATAATGAATTTATGCTGTTTTATAATGTAAAAGATAAGTACTAGACTCTGAGGCAAGTTTACAATTCAAGTCTACTAAAGTTAGTTTAACAATGTAATTCTTTTTCATTTGTTATTGCAGGATAAATTGTCAAAAATAACCCATGACAACCAATTGCAAATTTCTGATTTGGAAGAAGAATTATCTCGCGTAACAGCTACAAGAGATGACTTGCAGAAGTATATCAGGGAACTGGAACAATTAAATGATGATTTAGAAAGAGCTAAAAGGTAATGTTCAAGTCTTTTTTTAAAATGAAAGTACGGTGGAACCTCTCAACTGTCTTACTTTAACCAGCTCTTCACTTAAAACCAGTTTCAGTTTAATCTGTAAAACACAACTTCCAACTACATCAATTTTCCCGTATTTTCTGAAAAATTTGGCTGCTGTCCCTGCAGAAGTCTTCATTCAAATTTGATATCCGATGCATATACAAACTCTTGCATAATTTGGGTTGGATCCCAGACAACGTAATATTCTGTTAGGTACCCATCCCAGTATATATAAGAGGTTAACTGTGGAAACATCATGATCGACATCAGCCCATCTTTATCGATCAAGACCATGGATGATCGAAAGTTCATATTTATCCAGTCGACGGTTTAGTCAAGGTATCGGATATAAAGTCTTGATTTTAATAAATTATGGTGATGAAGGTTAAATTTCATTTCAGATGAGTTAATATGTATGTGATGGTTTGTATCACTAGTAGCAATTGTTATCATAATAAACCGGTGATTTTTCTTGCTTTTTAACTTAAGCAAAAATGACTAATGCTAGTTAGATGATTCAACATTAATGTGAGTATCTTAATAATTGTAGTTAATAAGATATGTTTTATCACAGGCCAAATGAGTTAAGAATAAAAATCTTTATTGAGCAAAAACAAACAAATTGAATTTTGGAACTTAATTATAAATAATAAATAGATAGGAACAACACAATTTAATCTCTGAGATAATAAAATCTAACTAATAACAAAATTGAAAGTTAACTAATTAAGAAAAACATTGAAATAATTAATAAATAAAATGAATGATAATTGAATAATATAATTTTAATTTATCATAATAATTTAATTGGAGTAACTATATAGTGGAACTTTGAATGCTAAATAATTGAGGAGGAAAACCTTCCCATCAGAATGGTGCTGTTACTTCGTTTAGTTCTACCTGGTGTGTCTACTGAATTAAAGATGGGGTTTTTTTTCTAGGCTGTCCACTCAAATAATTTATTTTTAAAGTAGAGAATATTATTGAGCAAAATGAATAATATTTTGATTGGAGTTTTAATGCAGTATGTATACCTATATTTTATATTTCTCTGTATGTTCTATAAGGAATGATACCTGTTTTTTTAATCTTTATTTTAAGGATAAATTTAGAGGGTAGTGGGTGTGGTATATAGAAGTTTTCATTTCACTTGTGTTTTTTTTTCCCTCTTTTCTATGTTTTGAAAAATGTGATGTGTAAAGTTAGGTTTAGTGGGTCTATGCATTTGGAAAATTTTTAGGTACTGGGTATGACTTGATCCAAGACAGGCTAAATTTACCAGTCCATTGTTAAGACAGTCTAAATTTACCTGACCATGCTCCATTGAGCCTGTAAAAAAATTTGCAAATTAATATGACTGTAGCTTTGCCCTATACTATACATTCCCATTCTTTTTGTGTTGTTTTCCACAAGCGGTTTTAATTATTTGAATATGTGTCAGTTTGTGTATTTTGAAATGTATTGAGAAAGTAGTTAGTATTTGGTAAAAGTATAGTGAAGGGATACAAATAATATCTGCGGTAGACCTAGTGTACACACAATGAATTAGTAAGGTAACCTGCTTGTTAGTCTTATAATGTTTTATTTAGTAAAAGTATAATACAGTCAAACCCCTTTAAACGGTCACCCCTGAGATATGGTCACCTCGTTTTTACGGTCAGTTATAAATTCCCTGGCAGGAAACTCATTCATAATATGCACTTTGAACCCCTGATTAGCCGTCACCCTCAGATACGGACGCGGAAACTATTTTAATGATTCATTCCATTAGACTAAAACCTCTGTACGGACACAATCAAAATTTGAAATTTCAATACCAAAGATATGTAGATTCCCAGAAAAAATTGCAACTCACCTGAGTAAGAAAAACACCTGCGCCTACAACAGTGGTCATTCTCTAGGGACATTAAGAGCAAGCAATTCAAAAGGGAGATAAGGAGTAACGGACTCCCCCATCCCTCAGTCACAAAGGAGTGAGATCCACTTCAAGGAAAAAACTCGACAAAGAGCACGAACATGGCATGCGCATGGTCGTTAAATTAACATTTAATGCATTGCTTTTCAAGAATTCGAAGTCACACCGGCGTTGAGGTCGTAGAGTTCATACGTGTATGTATAGTCACCCTTCTTTCGAAATGGCCAGCATTAGTAATCGTCGTGCTCTGTCTCTGAAAGATAAAATTAATGTTATTGAGTATAATGAAAAACATAAAGTGGGAGTTCATACCCTCGCGACTAAATTTAATGTAGGAAGACCCCAAATATGCTGTATTTTGAAAAAGAAAGAATTTTGGCGAAACCAATGGTTGAAAAACGGAAATCAAGAAAGAAAAAATAAATTTCCTAAAACACCTGGACTTGCTGTAGATACAGTTGTTTACAATTGGTTTGTTTCTGCTAGAAAGAAAATCTCCCTATTTCCAGGCCAATTCTCCAAGAGAATGCGAGAGAAGCCGCAGAAGAGTTAGGATTCACAGACTTCAAAGCCTTGAATGGTTGGCTGGATTGATTTCGCGTTCAACATGAAATCGTGTTCAGGAAACTGGTTGGTGAATCTGCTGATGTTGACAATGGTGTGTGTGAAGATTGGGTTGAAAAAATACCAAGAATTATCGAAGGATATTCAGCAAGGGATATCTATAACATCGATGAAACTGAACTGTTCTATCAAGCTCTTCCTGATAAAACGCTTTGCTTAAAAAAAGAGCGTTGCAATGGAGAAAAAGTTTCTAAAGAGCGATTGACAATACTGCTGGGAGCAAACATGCAAGGTGAAAAGTTGACCCCTTTGGTGATTGGAAAAGCAGCAAAGCCTCGCTGCTTTAAGGGACTGGATATACGTGGCTTACCTGTCGAATGGCACTCTAATAGGAAAGCATGGATAACTTCTGATATAATGTTGAAATATTTGATAAACTTAGACAAGAACTTCGTGAAGGAAAAAATAAAAGTCCTGCTATTTATGGATAATGCCACATCCAACAGACGTTCGCCTGAAAAACATAAAGGTAATTTTCCTTCCCTCTAGCACGACATCAAAGTGTCAACCACTGGATCTCGGTGTAATCAAATCTTTTAAAGTTCAATACCGCAAGCTACTTTTAAAGCATTTGATCTGCAAAACGGAAGAAGCTAAATCAGCCACAGAACTATCTAAGTCGATCAACGTTTTGGATGCAGTTGGATGGATAAAATTCGCATGGAATAGTGTAAAAAAAGAAACGATTTCTAACTGTTATCACTTTTATCAAAAAGCTAGTTTTAGGGAGTTTGCAACACTTCCGACTGATTTAGATGAAGAATCTAAAAATTTGCAGAGCTTGATGGAAAAGGCCAGATTCGTGGGCATGTCGTCTGAAGAATATGCTCCTATGGATGCAAATGTGATAATAGAAGAAAACGACAGAGAAATATCCGATATCGTCAGGGAATTTGCAACAGAATTATCTGAAGAGGAAGAAAGTGAGGAAGAAGTCGAGTGTGAAGAGCAAGGAGCCAGCATCAAAAATTGCTCTGAAGTATTTAAAGTGTTAGACAGACTAAAGACATTTTCCTGTACGCATAATGATGGAAAGGCATTAAATTTAGTCTCACAACTTAAAATACACTTCGAAGGAGAAAGACTGGTGGCTAAAACCCACCAAACATCAATTGATCAGTTCTTTCCCCGAAGTTAAATAAATTCAATATACTACTGTATGTTTTTTGCATATGAACTTACATGTTGGGAATTTAATTGTTTTTATGAAACAAATGTGCACGCTCGTCACCACGATCGCAGCTGGGGGAGGGGGAGTTAAACCCCAATAAAAGAAAAATTTAACACTGAAAAGGTACAAGGTAAAGATTCAATCAGGTATAGTATCAACCCCCCCCCCCCCCCCCTCCCGAAATCAAATTTCGGCTACAGGTTTGTCCGTTACTTTAAAAAAATTTATGTTCTCAAAAATAGGTATGTTTCAATATGAGGAATATAAATCGATTAAAGTGTAATATTTGATCTAATTTAGAACGATCCCCTCTTTTACGGTCACCCCTCGTTTACGGACAAATTTTTCTGTCTGGAAAGTGACCGTAAATGTGAGGTTCGACTGTATTAAGTGTTTTCAGTAGTGATTTTGTGGAAAGTATTATTTATGGTAAAAATGTTTCTTATATATTTTATGTGTTTTAGGTATTTGGAATTTATATGTGCCAGGCTAAATTCTTTAGGGCTATTATTTTTTTTTTTTTTTTTTTTTTTTGTTTGTGTGTATGTGTGTATGTGTGTCACTGATTTTATGGGATAGGGTTATTAGAAATTTTACAGTTTTTACAGTTCATTTTCCCATTACATGTACAAGTTTCAGTTGTTTTGATAGACAATATTAATTTTCCCTGGTTTGTTGTCCTGACATGGGAAAGTGTGTGTATCTAGTATATTTAGTATAGGTGAACTTAATACTTCTAAAGATAAATTTAAATAATAATTAAATAAATATTTGTTAACAATGTATATTAAATAGTTGGGGAGGAAAACCTTCCCAACATTTGTTAGTCTGCTAAATATAATATTTTAATGATAATTTATTTGTCTAGTAATTTGTTTAAATACTTTCATAATGCACAATTTTTATTATACAGTATCAAACAGCGGTAAGAAATGCATTGGATTTAAATTTCTTAATCTACCCTTTTGAACTGGATTTTCTCTTAACTGGCTTACTCTCGATCCCAATTAAGCCGGTTAAGAGGGGATCTACTGTTCTTTTTTTTTTAATTGTACATTCAGTTAAACCTCCATTTAATGAATGTGTGAATTTAGTGTATGTATCTTTTTTTTTCCAGAATGTAGTAATTTAAAGAAATATTTATCCTCCAGTTAGTGAATACAATTTTCAAATCCATGCGTTTTTTTAAATCTATATATAGCATAAATTACTACTAAAATGCTACAAAAAATATGAGCCTTAGATTTACAATGTCACAAAATTTTGGCTTTTTTATTCATAGTTTTTATACATATTTATTTAGATTCTTTAAGTACGGTTTGTTTATTTTTATATTTTAAATATGTAAATAATTATGTTTTGTCCTATATAGCAACCACCTTTATATAATGACCAATTTTCTTGGTCCCAAAGTGGTAACTTTAACCAAGGTTTACTGTATTAAAATTTTTACTGTATTCTGGGCCATCTGCAAAAATATCTAAATTAATGCAAAATTATTAAATTATCCATTTATACATATACAGAAGGTGTTCACACAGTTTTGTAATGATTTTGACTTTCGCCATGAATTAAATTTAAATTTAAACAAGAAAGATCAATCATGCTTAAAGCATTGATTATGAAACACTTTCCAACTTCAATGCAATTTTATTTAAACATGACTAAAATGCAATACAGTCCTCGATAATATTTTAAAACTTCTCACAATACTACATTAATTTATTATATTTGAAACCTTAAACCTTCATCGAAAAAAATTAACTTCATTCAAATGACGGCATTAAAGTATAAATTGCCTGGTTTAAATATCTCTAAAATGTGATACATTCCTCGGTAATAATTTTAGAATTATCATAATACTACGATAATTTATTATATTTGAAAACTTCATCGAAAACAATTGAAATTCATTCAAATGACGTCATAAAAAAATAACACGCCTGGCTCTCTCTATAAAAGCAACATTTCATTCATAAATAATTCCCCCATTCATGTCATTCATCACAATACTATAATAATTTATTTTATTTAAAAATTAAGACCATTGAGTTACAAGTAAGTAATCTCTATGCGTAAAACTTCAGCGAAAAATATCGTCCTTCTCTTTCTAAAATCAATGAATATTTCATTCATATCAGCTAAGCAGACTCCATGGACTAAATTATTATGTGTTAAAGAATTACAGCGATTCTAATACAACTCATTCTATATATTTTGCTGTTTACATTTTACATAGGTGAAAAATAGGCTTAATAGTAGAAATAATCATATTTGGATGAGCATTTAAACTGAAATATATTGTCATTGCGTTGTTTTAGTATGTAGATGCACAGAATTTAGGCAAAAATAAAGTTGTTTTAAGACGGATACAACACTCAATATGAATTAAAAAGAACTTTAAAAATCACGATTTTGACACAAGATGGATGCCATATATCATTTTGAAGTGGGTCATGTGATCGTTTCATAACATGGACACGTGATCGCTTCATATAAGAGGTGTTATTATTATTTTAATTTTTATTTAAAAAACTACTGAATATATTTCGCTGATTTTTTTTTTATATATTTTATGGAACAATTTGAATATTGCCTAAAATTTTCGAAGCAATTTGTGAATTTTAAATCCGCTTGAAAAATGCTTGAAAAATTAGGTCCCATAGGGCTCAATGTATTCCATTTTTTCAACCCAGGTTCAATCCAAAACTAATTGTGTGATATTATTCATTTATATTCCCATAGGTCCTATAGACCGTCTGAACAACATACTAAAATTTCATTTTGATTAAGTCATTTTTACGGCAGTTATCGTGCTAACGGACAGACAGACAGACAGACAGAATGAACAAAGTCATAAACACTTTTCAACTTTGTTGTGAAGTGTTAAAAAAACTGACTGACATCAAGTCGGAATAAGATTTAATTATCATCTGCATCATTAAAAATATTCTTTGCTTTTAAATGTCACTAGAAAATAAACAATGGATCGAAGGCTATATTTTTGCGCTTTCCGAAGAGAAATAATCTTATTAAATTATAATACTCTTATTCGATTATTAAAAAAAGATATGAAAAGCATGGTTTTAATATTTCTACACGTAAATTAAGTGACATAATTAATAAAAAAAGGAAAGAAACACCAAAGTTTAGATTTGACTGGAAAAAGGGTAAAGGCATGCCCAAGAAAGGTTGGTTCAGAGAAAACAAGGAAAGTTTTGCTAAAGGTTTTATGGTTATTGCTGGATTCTCTTATAATGGAAAACTTAAAATAAGGAAAGTAGAAAAAAATTTTAAAATTAACTCTGATTACTATCAGAAATATGTTTTAACACCTGTTTTCAAAAATATATTTCATCACTTTACCCAAACAATCTTCACTGTGTTAAGTTCCACCAGGATAAGGCTACAAACCATACCTCTAAATCTACTGCTATATTTTTTGAAAAAATGAGAAATGAAACTGGAATTGAGGCTAGTCCATTTAAATGCATCCCACCCAAGTCCCCCAACTTGTCTCCTATGGATTACTGTTCATTTGGACTTTTAAAACAAGTTTTTTATAAGCGGCATCCCAAAACATTGGATGGACTCTGGAAGATTGTGGTGGAGCAAAATCAACCTTGATATTTAAAAAAAAGCTCTTTTATCTTGGAAATCAAGATGTAATATGATAGTTCAGCAAAAGAACTATCAGATTGAACAAATTAGAAAATAAAATTCTCATCTTTGTTTATATATATATATTTTTTCAAAATCATTACAAAAATGTGTGAACAAACACCCTCTGTATATCTAGATTCAATATGTGGGTCATTTCATGTCACATCAACACAAAAAAGTTATATTTTCAACCCGACCGACACCGATTTTTTTTTCACTTGGCTGTTTGTTGTTCACTCATATATAAGACACTATGCAAAGTTTTAGACCCCAATTCTCATTAGTTTTTTTATTTATAAAATTTTGAAGTTTGAAAAATTTGATAATATTTCATGATTCTTGACATATTCAAACGTCTGTATACTTTGACCTAATCAACGGATAGTACTGAAATAAGGCTTTTTTTGTAGCTTAAGGTACGACCTTTCTCATGATATGTCACATAACTTTGCAAATGATATTTTTCATTTCAAGGTCACTGAATTTGACCTTTGACCTTGAACTGCAAAAAAGTGTATCTTTGATTTCTTTTTTTTTTTTTCTTTCCCCAAAAAATATATTTCATTGATACACTATTTATCTCTAGTATACAAAAATTTCAAGTTAAGAAAACCATGGGCTCAAAGTGAAAAAAATTCTGAATAAATATATGTTATATGAACAGCTATTCGAAGGCTGCTAGATATCACATAACAGCATAATTGATCAAATAATTTTTAAATAAGCATCATTATACTTAACTAAAAGTTATAAACGTTTACTAATGTGCATATAATTTTATATATTTTTTTCATTTTGTTCAATTTTAAGATTTTAAAGTGGATGTAAATAGTTCAAATAATGTAAATAATTCAGCTATTCAATAAATGCTGGAAACCCACACATAAGCTTAACTGATTAAACAATTTTTAAGGGATAAACATTATTATTTTTAACTAAAAGTTATAAACATTTTCTAATGTGCCTATGATTTTATGCATTTTATTTTGCTGAATTTTAAGATTTGAAAAAGAATGCAGATATCAGTAATCATAATGTAAGTACACTAATATTGCTATTTAGTGTGTATATATGATCTCTATCCAGCGATGTTTAAATGGATTGTAAATTTTTAAAAATATAATTTATTTACTGGATGGTTCAACCAAAACAGAAACTTCACTATTTCTTGGTATGGTAGACACACACAAACAAAACCTGCCAACAGCGCATTCGATGCCAATGTTGATTGGTGGGCAGACAATCCTTTATATATGTATTTCAGTGATATAAAACCATAGTTTAGTAGATAACCCTTTAAGCGTTGTTGACGAGTCCAACTCATCATGCATTGCACTACCACTAAGTGGGTTTGACAAGGTAGACTCGTCATGCACTTTTAAAGCCGAGACTCCTGTGTGTTTGACAGAATAACACGTCAAATGATTTTTTATGAGATATTAACTGTGTTTATAATCTTTTACACTAGATGGCAGTAGTAGTCCTACAAACTAAATTTTATCAGGGGCAGTATTTCATAAGCATGTGTAAAATAAAAGCAGTTTTGTTGGGATTTCAAATTCAAAGCAATGGCGGCCTCAAATGCTTTCAATCTTATTTCAACAAAGCGTAAGTTATCTCACACCCTGCAAAAAAGAGCCAACTAGGCGTTGTGCTGTATGTTATGCATCCAATAAAACTGGCAAGGAGCTTATGAAAGAAACCAGGACATGGTGTCCAGACTGTGAAGTTGCTCTTTGTTATATTCCATGTTTTAAAATTTATCACACCAAGAGAAACTATTAAAAATGGAATTGTATGTTTTTTATTTACTTATCTGTTATTATACATGTTTATTTACTTATCTATTATTATACTGCAAAATTATTTCAGTAAAATTTCTTATTTCAGCAAAACACCTTCTCATTCAATGCGCAATCAATGGGGAAAAGGGTATGGGAGAAAAAAACTCCCCACTGCAGTGCGCGCGAAGGGAAATAAATGACACACTTAAAGGGTTAAAGAATAAAAACTGGAATAAAATCTTTAATGTTATTTTTAGAATTTTCATATCCCCCAATCCCACAAACATGGTCTGCAGCTGTGCTCTCATGTTCTGGGGTAATAAATTTTTTAGTCGAATAAAAATCTTGTATTTCTATTGGATGAATGGTTAGGAACTTAATAAAGACATATGATTGGTGTGGATGAAATGTGCCAGTAATCTTAGAACTATATGGTGATGCCAATGGTATAACTGGATTTTTCATTTTTTTCACATCCAGAAAGAATTTAAGGTCCACATTCACATAATGTACAGCCGCTGAAAAAAAAAATGCCCCACCTTGTGTTAATCGAGCATCGTTCATCGTAGAGAAAATTGAATGATACCATTTGATTAGGAATAACATCCTCTACAAATTAATATGCGTAAAATTTGCATAAGGGGCCGTCTTCATATTTAAGCACGCACAAACTTTGAAATTTCCAATGGCAACACCTAATTTTGACGTCACCCACAAGTTCTAGATCCCCAAATTAGTCCAAATTCAAATTTTCAAAACGTTTTTATCTTTATATCCGAAAATATTCAATATTCCAGAATGTGCAATTTTCGTTGATCAGCTCTATTTTGAAAAGTGCAATTTGAAGGGTAATGGTTTGTTAATTGACCACAGCACTGTTGTAAATTATTGAACTATCCTCTTGACATTCAGCATTATGGCTTACCTCACAGCCAAAGGGTCGCAGGTTCGATTCCTGCATGAGAGGGTGAGCATCTTCATGGCTGAGTGTGTTGTCTTGTGTGTGTATGTGTGTGTTACTAAGGCAGTGGGCCTGTAATGGGTAGGATTATGTGAGCATCAAATAGGGCATGATTATTAGGAGTAAAAAGCCGTACTGGGTACGTTGCTAAAACTAATGGGGTCAATAAAAGAAAGAAAAAATAAAGAAGAATGAAATATTTGTTTTCAAATGTTATTTTATAATGCTGTTTCAAAAATAATTTATGAGACTAACAAATATCTGTAGATCACGCGACAAAACAACTCAGTTGGAACTTGGGGATGAATTTTAAAGTATCAATATGGTGTGCAACCTCCGTCATTATCAATCACCGCTTGAAGTCTGCGGGGCATGGATTGCATGAGGCTGTAAACAATATCCAGATCTTGATTTATTGCATCCCATGATCTAGTAGCAGATCTCCAAAGTTGGTCATTGGTTCTAATTCCATTCATACTCATCTGGTGTTTCCACAGCGGCCAAACATTTTCAATAGGGTTCAGATCTACAGCATTGCTAGGCCAGTCCAATTCCCTGATTTCGTGTTCTTGACACCACGTTTTAGCCACAATGCTCGTGTGAATGGGGCTGTTGTCCTGCAAGTGAAAAAGCACACAATTTAAAGGTGGGAAAAGAATAGTTTATGATTGTAGGAATTTATTCTTTAGCTGGTGAAAAATTCGTAAAAAAAAACCAGATAGCAGCAGAGCGTCACAACGATGTGAAGTGAAAGTAGTCAACGTGAAAAATAATGAAGTTTTATTTCTTCACGAACTTAAATACATCAAAGTTAACACAAAGAAAACATATCCATTTCCGTAATTTCGAGAAATGGTAACATTGCAGAGTTGAACATAACAAACTAAGTCTTGTCAATTTTATCAAGAGACTTAACAGCAGTTAGGCCTAACAGTATTGGCCTTTTAAATTTCCATTTAACCGGCATACAGACAAGGATCTATCATAAAGATAACGATCTCACATGAACATAAGAATGCATCACGAAGATACTCCACTGACACAAGCACTAGCTTAAATAGCCCGGTATCATTGAAGTCGAAGTTAATGTTTTCCTTCCAGAGTATGCTAATCTCTAATCAGTTGAAGTAGAAATTAGCATAAACTGGAAGTTGACGTCTCAGTTTGCAGGATCACTAACCATGGGGGTAAAACTTCTTAACAAGTGATCCGAAAGCGATTAGCCAATCAGAACGAAGTTACTTTAGGATTTAGACCGTACATCGACCGATTCATGTATGTGCTTGTTTACAACCAAAGTTTTTCTAACAATGATGATAATCTTTAATATTATTAGGAATTTCAAACCCAAAAGTGGCAGACTCGATTTCCGGGGAATGTTATGCTGTATACTTACTTTAGTATGCATATGTTTGTTGTGGTTTGAAATCTACCTTAAATTACAGGTCCCCTGGTGAGTATATTAAATTGTCCGTGGATTTTCCAGAATACTACGCGAATGTGGCCCATTTCCTCTTTGTAAGCCCTTCACGACAGACATTACCTCCCTTGCAGATCGACCTATTGTAGAACCTTGCATTCATAAATGATACACTCCCGCCATATTCTTAGCCTTCGTTGAAACGAACCATTTTCATTGATTATTTTTAAGTTCATTATAGATTTTTGTAAAAGAGTGGAGAATTATAATTGATGATGAAGACTGGGAGAAAATCTCCACTCTTCGTCAAGGCAAATGGCATGATGTATTAAACAATAAAATCCATACTTATTACCTGCTGAAAGAGAAAACAGCTATTATGCAGTATTGCATTATGGCAGTGGTTTTGCTTCTATGGTGATGTTAATATTTCACGATTACTTGAATTAAATATTTTTATTACTTCTTCTTTCTAATATATATATATTTATATATATATAATATATATATATATATATATATAATGCATAATTTTCGATTAAAATCCTTCAATTTTTATTTATATATATATATATATATATATATATATACACTTTAACCTGCTTTCCAAAAACTGCTTAGTCAGTAACTAAAAATTCACTGTAACCTGTTCTGAGATGATTGGTAATACACATGCTTTTCCAGAAGTACCACAGTACTAGGGGTAGATATATTTTCATTTTATTTTCATTATATTCTTTTGATATTACTTTATAATACTTTGCATCCTCATTTCAAAAATTAGCCACAAGCTGGTGTAACAGAATATTTTATATTCATGTTTGATTTTTTTGTGTATTTGATCCACTTTGTCTTTTCTTCTACGTCGGGCCATGTACATTATTTCTGTAATACATTTTACAGTTGTGTAAACAGAAACGTAGAATCAGCA
The DNA here is from genome assembly GCA_951213105.1 of Amaurobius ferox. NCBI lineage: Eukaryota > Metazoa > Arthropoda > Arachnida > Araneae > Amaurobiidae > Amaurobius > Amaurobius ferox. The sequence continues at coordinate 12,996,417 of OX578146.1, forward strand.
TTAATGAAACATGTATGGCCCTTGATAACATACATGGTTTCAGAAATGCTTTTCATATTCATTTTATTCCTTTTATATTCACTAGATTCCATTTATTCAATTTCCAAACTTCTTGCCTAGCTCATCGTGCTACACTTGGCTTCTGATTTGCAATTTTTTTACCTTTACCTTCAGTTTACAAGCAATTTTCTTTGGTATTTCTCGGGTATATATATATTACAAGTAATCATAAAAATCTTCAATTATATATATATATATATATGTATGTATGTATAATTATATTCACATTAGTAAATGTTTATTTAAGAATTATTTAATCCATTATATTCTTATGCAGTTTCCAGCAGTTTTCGAATAGCTGCTCATATAACATATATTTATTTAGATTTTTTTTTCACTATGAGCCCATGGGTTTTCCAACTTGAAATTTTTGTATAATAGAGACAAATAGTGTACCAACAAAATATACATTTTGTTGGTATACTATTTGTCTGCTGTGTTGATTTGACATGGAATGACCCATGTCTAATTTCATTTAGGCAGTTTTTGTAACAAAATATACCAATCTTCAAATTTTTATAAATAAAAAAATATTGAAAATTGGAGACTAAAATTTTGCATTTAGTTTTATAAATGAGTGGACAACAAAATAGCAAAGTTTTAAAAAAAAAATCACTGTCGATCGGGTTGGAGGCTGTGTTGATTTAGGATTCAATTTAGGCTGTTTTTTATTTTTTATTTTTTTAGTGACATGGTTACAGATTTTATGAATGTGTATTTAGGGCTATTTGATTTTACCCTATGTTTAAATTCTGAAATATTTTGTATTTTTATGACAACCAATAACAAAATTTACATTTTCTGAATAATCTAATTTATTGTTTAATTTTAGAGCTGCAGTATCATCATTGGAAGATTTTGAAGCCAGGCTTAATCAGGTGTGTACATGGTTAAAGTTTTAAAAGTGCTGTATTTCTAGTTTTACTTTAACATGCTCTGTGCTGAGCTTGCTTCTATGGCACCATATGACGGCTTATTTACCAACCTGGTACCTCTCTGCAAGCTGCATATATAATGCAGTGCCATTCATATATAATGTAAATTCATCCAGCATCAAATTTTGAAATGAAGCCATCTCTGTGGCTTCATATTTCAAATAGTACTATGTTGTAGGACTAAATTTATCAGTCTCCATAGAGCAGCATTGTTCAAAGTGTGTTCTGCAGAACCCTAAGGATTTCTTGACATGATAGTTTTATGTATATTTTTTTTTAATTAGGAAAACATGTAACATTTGAATGAATTATTTAGGACCACAATGGATTTTTTCCCATTTTTGGGTTTAAAATCAAATTGAATTTCAAAAGGGTTCTATGATAGAAAACACTGCCATAGAGATTCGCAAAATTATGACTCCATTTATTTTGCTGACAAAAGTATAATAAGCACAAAATAAGTCTATGGATGTTATTACAGTACAACCTCAAAAATCCGGACGTTTTCCAAATTTTCAAGTTTTTTTTTTTTAAAAAACAACAGCGTAAGATTATTTATATGGAATTATATTTTATAATCAAATATCATATTTTCTGGTCTACTTTCTGAACCATGAAATGAGACAAAAGTTTAGATCCGATATAAATATAGATGGCCGTAGATCGGCTCATGATTAGGGCATGAAGTACATTGTTAGCATCCCCCCCCCCTCCTCCCTCTTATGCAAATCACGATTCCCGATTAACTATTTCGTGTAAAATATACATCGTTATTTAAATGCTGATTTTTTATTATCAAAATTTTCATTTCTCATTATTAAAAAAGACATTTTTCTGAAACAACGTAATTTTTTATATTAAACACTTTGAATCATTATCATAACATTTTAACACAATTGTTCAGTTAAATCTAAAAATCCCCAGAATTCTTATTAACGCTCACGAAAACTTATTTTGTTGACTTCTTAGTACGAATCCCATTCTTCAATGTATTCTGTTTTGTCTCCAGAATCCCCTCCCAATATCTGACGAGTTTTTCATTCTCATCAAACCTTCTGTCAGCTTGAAATTAACTGTATATTTTGCCTTTTTTGTTTAGAAAGCCATATTTACATACTATAAATAGCAAATAAATAACTAAATAATATTGTATCACACAGAATCTTGTAACAAGGTCATTAATACACTGGCCTCTTAAAGGAGTCAGCTGCATTTACTATAACGAACTAAGCAAATCCCTTTCTTCGTTTTCCCTGCCCCACCACATCCCGGTGCTGTGGCACTCAGTAATGACTCATCGTATTTTAGAAAAATCATTGAGAGGAGAGATATTTTTCTTTTTTAAAAAAGATTTATTTTATCTACTGCAATATTTTTTACATATTTGACTATTACTAATAAAGTTTTTCCTTCACTCAGTCATCAGCCTTTTTAAACATAACAATATATATAGATGCTAGAAAATAAATAAAACTTTTGAGTTCTTATTTTATGTTTTTCGATTTGTTAATAACGAAGACAGTTTAAACCATTCATACCTTTAAATATATCGCCAAAAGTGCTAATACTTGCTCTTTATTAAATTTCGGCACTTCATTAAATCTCAACAAAGCCGATATAATGGAAGTTCTGCACTGTGATGATGATGCACCAATCTTAAATAAATTGAATGATGGCAAAATTCATGATATGATGTTCAGAGCTTTCAGTTTGATATCGGTTCGGAGCTTTTATGGTTGCTGGTGGCTCCATCTAGTTTTAAATTCCTAGATGTAAAACTACAGCATTAATGTGAGTTTTTATTCATTTTAGAATTCAGATATAGAAACATTGACTCACAATCTTCATGATTTAAAAACAAATTGTTCCTAAGACTCTTGGCAATATCATTTTATGATTAATCCCCAGTTTGAATACTTTAACCTCCGGTGAGTGTCAGTATTACATAGTTGCCAACCCTACTGGTTTTTCTAGTGAATCCTGATTTTTAACGAAAATCTCCAAGCTTTTGTCAGTTTTTTTAGAATTCCCTAAAGTTAGGGATTTTTCAATAAAAATTCTTTAGAAAAGGAATTTTGATCGAACTTGTGGCTAACATTTTGTTTCTTCTGTACTAAGTTGTTACCTATTTACCTGTACCTGTTACCTGTACTAGTTTGTTACATATACTAAGTTGCATCATTTTCTCTTTATTGATGGATATTATTTCAAATAAGTGTGATATTGAGCCAGGGAAAAATAAATAAAACTAAATTTCAAACCACCAAATTACTTAAATTCTAAAGCAACCCAACACAGTAGACATTTTCAATGTTATAGTGAGTTTTCATTTTTATAAAAAAGCATACATTTTTGTGTACATGTGATGTAAAAAAAAAGTCCCTATTTTTCCCGTAAGTGATATTGAACAGGTTTTACACTGACTTATAGAGCGTCATGAAAAATGCTCAGTGCACTATATACTGGATTTTTATTCTCTAATGGTGACAGGCATGGTATTTGAAAACATTGCATTACTTGAGCCGAACAGATTATACTTTAACCCCTTGCCTGTGGAGTATATTTCAGGAAAGTGGGTCAAAAATGGAAAAAAATTTTTATGCTTCAGTTTTATCTATTATAACATTTAAAAAGGTTAGAAAAATTTTATTTTGTTAAAATATAAATTTTTATATGAAATAACTACTATATTTAATATTTTGACATACATGTGGAAAATTAATGGATTATATTCATATTTTACTCAAAATTGTTTAATTATTGCAAAATAAATCAAATAATCTTTTGAATTTCACAAATCATTGCACAGAATCATTTTTCAGAATTTCACAAATCTTTTATAGTATGATATATACGAAAAATATGACCCGGCACACAAGCCGACATCACACTCTTTACAATAAACTCGGTTTATATCCCGCCTAATCAAGCTAGCTGATCCCGCCTACTTCCAAAAAAAATGTGGACAAGTATCGCCATCTGTTGGAAAAACAATGAACTATATTGTACAGCATTTGGTAAGGCAAAACGGACTCAATTCGGGATCAACGGAATAGAAACACTGATTTTTCGCTTGCCCGAAGTCAGTTCGGGCATTCCAAATTTGGCGCAGAAGGGTTGCCCGAACTGGATTCGGGTGGCACAGGCAAGGGGTTAAAAAGACAATTAAATATTTTAACATAAGCTTTAAGGTATGAAAATTAAAATAGAACTAAAAAAATTAACGCTTCAAAGATTCTTTTGATGCGAGCATTTAAAAAATAAAAATTGATGCAGTCATCACAGGAAAAGGAGGCAGGTGTCATCCACCTAAAAACTAATCACATTTAGAGCTGCTGCAGTTTGGAGCTTTTAGTAAAAGCTCCAAAAAATAAAGTGACTGTATTAGTTATTCTGAGTTAAGAGTATTTGTAAATGGTATACTTTTTAATAAGGATATGGAAGTATAGAAAATATGTACTCAGTGTTGCCCTTTATGAGAAGTATACTTCAACTTGCTGTATATGTCAGTATTTGAAAACATAGCATTATTTGCACAAAACAGATTGGACTTTAAAAAACCGATTAAACATTTTGACATGAGCTTTAAGGTATGGAAAAATAACACTGGGTAATTTGTTCTATTGGAAATATAAAAATTAACATTGTTTGCAGAAGATATGGCCAATATATAAATTTATCTAATTGTGCTGAAATTGTTGAAATTAAGATTTTCCCATTAATGTTCAACATAGTCTCCATAAGTAACAGATTTTACTTTTGTGATTTTATTTATTTTTTATTTTTTTTTTTGGGGGGGGGGGGGGGACTCACATCCATTGTGTCAGTGTATAGAGATTGCATGCAATTTTCATTGTTATTTATATGAATCAAATTTATTCAATTTGTTATTTTGTATAATTTTCCTACTTTAACTCCCAGGCAATGCCAGGTACCTAATAAAAGATGATGTTTCTGTATGTTTGTATACCTCTGTATATCATCTGTAGTGGAAAATTGAAGTTTTCAGTAGGGATGAAATTTGGTACAGAGGTACTTCGGGAACTAGGATAATATGGCTCAATGAGATTTTTTAAATATTCAAATTAGTGTTTTAGTTATTTTAAGTTGAAACACAATTTTGAACAATATTCACACAAATCAGGGTTTGTGCTCCTGTACCAAATTACGCTAATTACACTTATCTGCTACAAATTGCCTCAAAAACAGCATTTTTAGCTTGATTTGTGTCATATTGCACCAATTTTATGAACAGTCAAGAAAAAGTAATGAAAATTCTTAAAAAATAAATCTTCTAAAAAAATCAAAAAATCGGAAATATTTCATAAGATTTTGACAACCTATGGCAAACACAATTATTACCAATGGCTTCAAGCTCGGTTCAGCCAAATGTTTATGAGAAACCTTGTGTTCAGTAACTTTTCCTTCTCTTTCATTTAAATGCTAAATTTAATCATGATATATTTCCTTTACACTAGTCTAACTTCATTATTGAATAGCTCATATCAAGTTATCTTAGTATATGCTTAATTTGTTGTGAATCGGGGAAAAAATCAAAATGTAAAAAGTACACAATCTTGTTCAAAGTATATCAAATTGAAAATAAATTGTCTTTCTTTCCAAAAAATTTTTAATTGTTATGATATACATTCTACGTAGTCATCGAAATTTTCCAGTTAAAATAGCATTTTCAGTCCTCTGTCACAAGCAAAGTAAAACATTTTCATTTTGATACCTGGAGGTGTACTATGCAGATTCTATACCATAGGTTTCCATTGATCTACCATTACTATAAAAGCACCCTATCACTTTTTATCACAAATTGAAATTGTGCAAACAACATTCTGTGAAACAGCTCCCCACCCTCCACCCCCCGGGCCCCAAAACATCATGGAAAAAATGTAGTCATCGAATAAAATAAATTTTTTGATTGTGATTAAAACTCATTTGACAGTTTTTTCCGATGAAGATTGTTCCTAATTAATAAAACAATAAAGACTATATTTTCTTAAATTGATGTATATGATTTTAAAATTTTTGAGGCATTTAAAATAATTTATTTTAAAATGTAATTAAATATATTGAAAAGAAAAAAGCACCATGATGTCGAGAAATAAACCTTTGCTCTTTAAAATAAATCTTTTGTATATTTTGTTTCTTTTAGCTAAAAATTCTAAGTAATTTCCCCCCCCCCCCCCTACATTACATTATAATTGTCCATCACATTTTCAGTGGCTGTTCGACAAAATTCTACTTTTTTCTCTTAGCAGAAATTCCTATAAGTACCCCTTAGTTTTCCAAGAATTTTCTTCGCATTTTAGGGGTGAATCGACGAATTATGTGGTATAATAGAAATACATCAACAGAAAGTTAAAACATTTTATGTCTGAGATGAACTAGGTATCAAAAACAAAATAGAAATTAAAATCTTCAGTCAAAAAAATAAATGAAATGAAGCATATAATTTTGTTCTATGTACATGATCTTGCTTGCAAGAAAATGCATCCTCCCAAAATACTTTTTCCAGGAAAAAATTATCAATGGGGATGTTGCTGCATACGATGCAGCATGTAAAGGGAATCCTCCCACATCCCCCCCCTCCCATTTTTGAAAGACTAAAGTATTGCAACATTGTTTTCACATCCATATAATAGTGTATAATGTGCACGACATGATTAAGATTTAAAACAACAAAATTTGGACATTGTTTTTACAAGTATATAAAAGGATATACTTATACAAAACTTAAACAAATTACCCTGCATCACTCAGGTCCTAAATAAGCGCCCACAGCATAAATAATACAGATAGCACCACTCACTTTTTGAAATGCCCATTTTGAATAAAAAACATTCAGAGCTTCATTTTTTCCCATGAATTCAGAAAATTGTACAATGCAATATAACAGCATAATGCTTGCTCAAAATCTCCCACACTCCATAATTAAAAATAATTATAAGACTATGCCTGGAATCTAGAGCCTAAGAAAAGATAATAAACATCTACCTCATCATGCATAAACATCCCCCTTTACTCCATTAAATGAAACAAAAGAGGAAAAGTTAAAAGAGTGAAGATTATTGAATAAGTACATTCCTTCTTCAACGATAAATACTTTTAAAAAAAAAATCCGTTAACCCCCCCCCCCTTTCCCAATTATACCATGTTTGGTGTTAATTAGGGGTCAAAAGTTCTGGAATTTTGAAATCTGTATCTATTTTTGCTCTAAAACACAATATTTATAAATATAATTTTCAGGACTAGTGTTCTTGTGTTTGTTTTTTTACTCAATCCCAATTGCTCCTTGATTATTAAAACAAAAGATGGGGATGGAAGTGGAAGAAAAAAGTTGTTTAGGTGTTTTGAGAACTCGGCCCACTTTAATGAGATTTTGGAGAACTTATTTCTTCTCATATAATTTGTTTTAAAATATTCTTTATCAAGCTATACTTTTGTTCTTGGGCCCTAGTATGTCTTAACCGACATTTCGTTAAAATTTTATGTGGTATTATTTTATTTTTGATATTTTGGGAAGTTTATTTGGTTGTTGAAAATTTCTGACAAGGTGCTGGCTGGAGTGGATGGATTCTGTCAAATTCCCTGAAAGGTGCCAATATTTCCTTTGCAGTTTACAGGTACGGTTATGAAATCACTTGCATAGATGTGAAATCACTTATGCATCTGACAAGAAACATACTTCAAAATTTTGCATATCCATTTTTTTTTCCAGATATTTGACATTTTACAACACATCGATAACGTCACAATATATATCTCCTCACCAAAACCACCCTGTTTACTGCGTCAATTTTATGATTTCCCTGCTCCAAAATACAAGTGTACAGCACCAATTTTGTGATTTCTTTGCACCGAAAAACTAGTTTAATGTGCCAATTTAGTGATTTTCCAGAACCTAAGCTGGTACAAAATGCCAAATCTGGTGCATGGTCCATGCACAAATTGTTTTCTATGTGATCAAAAATATTATCACAGAGTTTACATCTTAACATCATTGAAAAGATCAAAGAATGTTCTTTTCAACAATCTTTGTACCAAATCTGTATGAGAGTTCCTTTTATATATGCTTATTTATTTTTAAATACATCGAAAAAAGCATTTTTTAAGTTGTCTGATTCCTATTTCATCATTTAAAAAAATATAAGATTAGCACAATTCTATACTTTACCAATAATATGAACATATATCTTTGCATTCTAATGAAAATATATATATATTTTTTTTTAATTACTATATTATTTGATTTTCCGTAAATTTTCAAACAAATGTATGAAAATTGAAATTTTAGGTTTTGCTAATGAAGTGTGTTTCAATTTTTCTTATTCCTCATCGTTGCTAAGGGGAAAGTTTTGCACATGCATGTTGGTAAAACAGGGAATTTGGAAATTCAGTGTTGTTAGATCTCCATCTGTATTATTTCAGTAGTGGGTGCTTATTTAGGACCTCGGACAATGGCGAGTAATATGTTCTAGTTATAATAAATTATTTATGAAACGTTTACCTCTTTGTAGGCTATTGAAAGAAATGCATTTTTAGAAAGTGAATTGGATGAAAAAGAAGTTCTAAAAGTGACTGTTCAGAGACTGAAAGATGAATCGAGAGGTATTGATTGACTTGACATTTTATTTTCTACTCTTCATATATTTGAGAATCATTTTGCATTGTAACAGTTTCGCTTTTCAGCAAAGTCAATAAGTAAAATACACTTTGTGTGAAAAATAAGGAAAACTTGAGCAACATATATAAACATAAAAAACACAATTTCAGCAGTGTGTTTAGTTTTTCTTTAACATAATTTTGAATTACTTAATTATACATATTACTATTGTTTTAAATTTAGCTACTTTTACTGTATCATGTGTTAAGTAGTTCTATTTGCTTTAATCTTGAGTTTTATAAAATGCCTATTTACCACAATTTATTTCTTTACCTTTAGCTGAGAGATTGTTAATTATTATTGCCAATTGGTTATGATCATGTTAGTTATAATAGTCAATCCCCCCCCCCTTCCATAGCATTGAGAATGACTTTATTACTGAAACTTAATTTTACCTTATACATTATATCTAGATTATTTCTTTCTGAAAGTAGCAAAAGGGACTCGAAATATGTAATTTGTTCTGATATGAATGTTACAATGTAGCATTCCTGCTGTATTGACCATTCAAGAGAAGATGTTTCCAAGGGAGACCAAAATTAACTTGGAAAAGAAGAGAAATGAAACAATATGCTGGAGTTGCTCTGGATTTTTTATTACTTTTGCCAGCCTATTCACCAAAAGACACAGTACAACACAGGATCGTTTTTCTAATATAACGATATTTGGAATACTTCCAAAACTGGAATTGGGCAGAATGATGCCAAATTTTGCACCAACAAACATATTTTCACCAAAAATTGGTCAAAATAGCATTGTTGTTTTTTAATCTTGCCAAATGATAAAAAGTGTTATTTTCCACCGATTTTTTCATAGTTTCTATTTAAAATCTCCTCATAATGCAAATTATGGGTCTTCCATGTTTTCCTACAGAAAATTGTCATTACCCACCGAAAATTTACAGTCACGTATGCTGTCAATCCACCCAACAATAGAAATTTATGCCCATGTAATTCATTAATTAATATCGCATTTTTCTTGTACATTATATATTATATGCTGCATAAAAAGTTTCTACATTTGGCATAAATTGCTAAACTGGCCATCAAGATTGTGACCTCTATATAGCACCTCTTAAATTACAACAAACTTGCTCTTTTCTGATTAGATCCGAGCAATGTGTCCAATGTTTTTTCTGCCAAAAGAAAATCGCAAAAAATTGTTATTTTCCAAAAATTTGTTACGACAAACTTTGCGTTTCCTCATTACAGTACATAATTTATGCTGACTTCTAATTGTATCACTCCCATGTTTGTGCAATGAAATTTTGGCCCGATATTTTTTTCTTTTTATCGAACGTTTAAAAAAGCATTTTGAAATCCCGATTTCTGAAATTAATTTGATTTCTCCTTGTCCATAATGCTGAAAGAAAAAAAATTAAAGGCTGTAAAACATAATTTAAAACTGATCTATCTCCTTTTGACTTTTTTCAGACATTGCCATTTTCTCATGAAACCCCTATTTGTGCATTTTCTCCCGATTTTCGGAAAAATATGCAAATCTCTTAGTGTTTGAAGTGTTTAATGAGAAATTTTTTTTTATTTTAATGAAAATAGCTTACTCGGCAATTGTGCCGTTCATTTGGCCCAAAATTTTAAATTCTTATATTGATAAGTTTTTAATGTGTTTTATTTATTTGTTGGCAATTTGGAAAAAAATCCTCTAGCAGTATCATGAAAATCAACATTTGTATACGATCCTCATTATATTTCGTTTTACTGTGGAGACATTTTCAATTTTTGCCATGTGTTTGCATCAACTAGATTTTCTAAATAATTTTATGTTTTATGCGGAAAAATTATTTTTCTAACATGCAGTTAATAAAATGAAGGGTTATTTTATTGAAATGATTTAGGCACTTGGATACAGCCATTTTGACACGATATTTTAAAACTTGATGTATTCCCATCTATAAATATGGTGTTATAATTTTATTAAAAACAAATAAATATTATTATATTTAGTTTAAACTTGTGTTCTATCAAGCCTCAATAATAAACTAAACTTCTTTTATGTTTTAACCCTTTTTCATAATTTTTTCTTAACAGCTAAATCTGATTTTAATTTCATTACACAGATGTTTTAATAATATATAATTTTATTTAATTAAATATACTTTTTCATTACAAAATAAAGCTTTATATAATACATTTATGCTTAAAAATTGAATTATAATTTTATACAACAACATTGTAGAAAACATCGTAGATTTTCAAAAGTGTTCCAAATTATGGAAAAACCCTTTATTCCAAAAGAATTCCGAAAATCCCAAGCATTCCAAATAATAGATCCCATATTGTAGTATTTCTTACTGATGAACTGAATTATGGTTTTATATGTGATTATGGTATGATGCAAATACATATGTATTTATTGTCACTCTAAATTCAGTTCATAAACATTTAGCATAAGTTATTTAAATAATTATCAATATATATATACATCTTTTCATCCTATGGTATATCACCCTTTTTCTATGGTGTTTATCCATTGTTTTTAAACAGAAATTTTATAAATAAGAAAGAATATTTTATGGAAGTAGGAAACAAGAAAACTAATTTAAACTATTAAATCACGTCCGACCATGTTAGTATGTATGCTTGTAAGTATATCGATTTCAAACATTAGAAGTATAAAAGTATATCGATTTGAAACATTAATTCTAATCCTACAAAGTGGCAGGCAAGATTTTTTTAGAAAAAATTAGAAGTGTTAAAAAATAATCCTCTGTGCTGGCATATTAGGAGCGACACAACTTTTAGTTTTTAGTTAAAGTGAGCTACAAGAATATGTAATGGGTTCATATATTACTCACTTAGCGTGTACTTATTTAGGTTGTAATAGAAGGCAATGTGGTGGGAGTGCATCCATTGCTATGAAGCTTAGTAGGCTACGAAGTTGTGTAATTTTAGTGTAGAAAGATATTGATAAAGAAGTGATTGCTAGCTGCAACCACTGCGGCTAATCTATATAATAAAAGGCAATGTCTGTGTGTGTGTCTGTGTGTCTGTCTTATACACTATACGTTTCGCGACCGCGCGTCGGAGAGCTACGAAATTTGGCAATCGGAGACCTGGGGGGGGGGGGAAGGGGACACGTGAAAACCGATTTTTAAAATTTTAATTTTTTTTTTATTTATTTAATGTTTTATGCGATTTCGACCGTTTTTTGCCCTTTTTGCCCTTTTTTCTCCACGATCCAGACGTCGTAGAAAAAAACAAATCACACCATCGGAAAGAGCAGACAATTGCAAGTAAAAATGTATCAATTTAAAATCTGAATTTCAATTTCTAATATTTTTTAAAGATTTTAAAACAAAAGTCACTTTTTGCTCAAGAAAACGATTTTTTGTTTTTAAATTCTCACATAGTAAAAAGTACTCATAATTTCGACTAATAATTTACATTTTTAGAAAGGTCAAACATCTGGCATTCTTACAAGTCCAATCTGGTCAAGAAATAATTATAAATATTCACAGGATCGCGATTTTAATGACCTAAAGATTTTCAATTTCTCGGCCAACCGCGTTTTCACCCGTTGAATTATTTCCCCGTTTCCATGGAGACCGACCGCCCTTCCGGTTTTAAATGAATGAAGATATGTGTTGTATACAGCGGGTGAAATGATTATATTTATATGATATTTTAATTTATGGATATTTTAAATAATTTAAATGATTGAATTATGGTGGATTGAATTGTGGTGATGTATTTGAAATTATTATATTTATGTATTTGTAAAACAATATGGATGATTGATGGAACGTTTTAATTTATGAATATTTTAAATGATGGAACGATGGATATTTTAAATTAATGGATAAATAATAATGATAAATAATAATGATAAATAATAATAATATGGATAAATAATAATAATAATAATATGTATAAATAATAATTTTAAATGATAGTACGCTGGAATGAGGATGATGAAATTAAGAGCTAAGCATATGGTCATTATAAAATTTAAATTAGCGCACGGGAATTGCACTCGGTAGGCACGGGTTCGATTCCCGCCACTGCCTAAACTGCCTCAGTGTTCAGGAGGAGTACGATCACATTAAACATGTAGGTCCGTAAGTCCTTCCGAGAGGTTGTTGGTAGGGGAAGGAGGGTACAGTCCCTGTGGATGCCTCCCCCACTGGGTCCCAGTCTAAATTGGTGAATAAAAAGAAAGTTATGAAGATTGTCGCGAAGCCGCAGTAGCCCAGTGGTTAGAGCGCGGGAATTGCACTCGGTAGGTCCGGGTTCGATTCTCGCCACTGCCAAAACTGCTGCCGTGTTCACGGGGAGTACGATCACGTTAAACATGTGGGTCCGTAAGTCCTTCCGAGAGTTTTGTGGGTAGGGAAGGAGGGTACGGTCCCTGTGGATGCCTCCCCCACTGGCTTCCGGTCTAAACTGGGTGAATAAAAAGAAAGTTATGGAAATTGTCACGGAGAGCGTGGTAGCCCAGTGGTTAGCGTGCGGGAATTTCATTCGGTAGGCCCGGGTTCGATTCCCGCCACTGCCAAAACTGCTGCCGTGTTCACGCGGAGTACGATCACGTTAAACATATGGGTCCGTAAGTCCTCCCGAGTGGTTGGTGGTAGGGGAAGGAGGGTACGGTTCCTGTGGATACCTCTCCCACTGCGTTCCGGTCTAAATTGGGTGAATAAAAAGAAAGTTATGGAGAATGTCGCGGAGGGCGAAGAACCCCTGTGGTTAGCGCGCGGGATTTGCACTTGGTAGGCCCGGGTTCGATTCCCAAAATTGCCGCCATGTTCACGTCCGTATGTCCTTCCGATGACTTACGGACCAAAACAAATTTACATTGGAAAAAAAGAAAGTTAAGGAGATTGTCGCGGAGGGCGCTGTAGCCCAGTGGTTAGCGGTTCCCGCCACTGCCTAAACTGCCGCCGTGTTCAGGCGGAGTAAGATCACGGTAAACATGTGGGTCCGTAAGTCCTTCCGAGAGGTTGGTGGTAGGGAAGGAGGGTACGGTCCCTATGGATTCCTTCCCCTCTGGGTTCCGGTCTAAATTGGGTAAATAAAAAGATAGTTATGGAGTTTGTTGCGGAGGGCATTGTAGCCAAGTGGTTACGCGCATGAATTGCACTCGGTAGGCCCGGGTTCGACTCTCGCCACTGCCGAAACTGCCGCCGTGTTCACGCGGAGTACGATCACGTTAAACATGTGGGACCGTAAGTAATTCCAAGAGGTTGGTGGTAGAGGAAGGAGGGTACGGTTCCTGTGGATGCCTCCCCCAATGAGTTCCGGTCTAAATTGGGTGGAACTTCCTGGCCGTCCAAACAGTTACCTTACACCTTTCTGGTAGTTCGCGCCAGCGAGTTTGCAACGGTCAGAATTTGCCACGGTCAGAATTTTCAGGGGTGGCGAACAGGCTGGTCGCCAAAGGCGGCTAGTCTATAATAATAAAGGAAGTGTGTTTATTTGTGTCATCTGTAGCAGAAAATCAAAACTATACAACCTTGAAATATAGTACACAGGCACTTCAGGACCTGGGACGATGCATCTCGATTGGGGGGGGGGTATTCGAATTATTTTTTTAGTTAGTTATTTTATGTTTTAATATGATTTTCAAACAAATGAGTTCGTTAGCAACCAAAAATATTATTTCAGCATTTTCATCTTAGCACCATTGGAAAGATAAAAAAATTCTCTTTCAAACAAGCTTTGAACGGAATAAATATAATTAATACACAAATTTCCATTAATTTTTAAAATATATTTTTATTCTTGTGTTTTAAACCTCTCCAATTTTTATATTACGATATAAAAAAATTGGTGTGCCATCCAACATTTATAATTTAGCAGCAACTTATTAAAATATCAAAGACTGCTCCAGAAGAAAAAGTAATTTCCTCAACCCATCTGTTGATTAATTATAAATTTAAGTGAGTAATCTCTTTCTAGAGTTTTTCTACCCACTGAAACCTTGTCTACAGGACAAGGAAATCATGCTATTCATTTTGTGCATATGCATAAATCCTGGTGCATTATCGAGATTTGGAGTATGGTGTTATGTTATGTTTATTTTCAAAGATACAGTATTTCCATAGTAATAAAAGTTCAAAATTCCTAATTTTTCCCCCTTCCTTTAAAAATTCTAATTTATTATTATCTGTTTATTTCGGCTATTTATCTCATTAACATTTATTAATTATCCCTTTCAAGCATCCAAATATTCTAAATTACCCATAATTTATCAGCAAATCCCTAAATATATACCTCTAATCATTTGCTGATTTACCAGTGTCCCTCCCCTATATGTGTTTTTTTGTCGCATTACATCTTCCCTTTTGGTAGTGCATTTTATTCATGAAATCATCCAAAAAGTGTATCTTTTTCAAAGTCAGAAGGTTCCCTGTCAACGATAATCAAAACAACACATGTTTGGGGTTGCCTTAGCAAACTTTCTTTAGGCATTAGATTACATCCAGGCAGGGTAGATAAATTTGCAATTTCGAGTCTCCCATTTTCGGTGAGACACTCAGTGGCTCTTGGGAAAGGAAAATCTTGTTGACAGGTATTCTATTCTGAGCTGTTGCAGTGCAACACATGATTTTTGGGTTGCACAAGTTGTCCTTTCTGGAGCCATACCCAGCAGTCACAGTAGAAACAGTTTCTTGTACTTACTTGTATTTATTTTGCTTATTATTTGCATAAATTGAACTACCAACTTAATTGTGTATACTTGCATCATGTAAAATGGAAGTTGAATGGCAAAATTCTTGTCACAGTTAGTTAATGTCGCAAAATTATATCATATTTAGAAGGGTTCCCTAAAGTGAATGCTGAAACGGAATTAAGATCACTTGCTAAAATAAAAATGGTGCGTGAAATTCACTCCTGCTATTTTTGGCTTGTGAATTTGTTGATTAAATATCCATTATACCATATTTTTCATAATGATGAATTAAAAGAAGCTATATGAAATAGTTTCTGGAATACGCTGCTACCCTGGACCAGCCTAAAAGGATTGTATTAAATTCCTTCTTGGGACCAGCGCAAGCAAACTTAAATCTGGGCACTCGGCATGAATAAAAGACATCAGCTTTAAGGGTGGGAAAATTCCTTTCTGAGCTGAATTGCCAATATTTCAATGTTATGTATTATAGCTCTACTTTAACCTGCTTGTGTACGGTCCATAAACAACCATACAGAAGATCGCGATAATTTCACAATTTTGAAAGTCTTGCTCAGAGAAATTCCTATTATACCCTATTTTAAGTTATTAATCTGTCATCGTCAATGTAAAAAAACTAAAAATGTATGAATTCCTAAAATGCTTTCTTACAGCTTATTTGTGTTTTCAGAAATGCTAACTCTTAACAATTATTATCAATTTAAAGTTAAATCGGTTCCATTTTCCACTTCCCCAACCAAGAACAATTAACATTCCTCCCCCTGTTGATCAGAAAATTCAAGTATTGCAATAGAACGGGATGTTTATAGCGATACAAAATGACATTTTTTCAATTTAGAAATGTCGGAATATTAAGAAATCAAATTTCTTCAAAAGGATAATGAATTTACTTGTTATAAAATAAGCATATTGGGGAAATTTTAATATAAAATAGTTGCTAAGTTTATAATGTTCCATAACATAATGGGAGAAAGACCAAAATATCGCAATGATTAAAAAGTTAGAGTAAATGATCAAAAGATAAAAACAGGAATATAAATTAATTAAAAATCACCAAAAATCATTGGTAAAACCTTCTAAGTTAAAGAAAAATTACTGGCTGGCCTTCTAAAAAAATGAGGAATAAATAATAGTAAATGCTTCATCAGCTTAGAAAAGTAAAAAATTAAAGGTCCAGGTGAGAAAACTTAAAAACTGAGAGAAACAGGTATATTAAGAAATAATCTGTAATTATAGCAACAAATTAAAGCTAAAAAAAATATTTAATAATTAAAGTGTTATGGGGGAAGGGGTGAATTTATAATTGTCCCCAAAAGTTCCAAGACATCATAAAAAAATTCATGGTAAATGAATTTTTTTATGATGTCTTGGAAAATAAATATTATAAAACACCTGAAAAGACCTGTGGCGGTTGAGCGTCGCCGGGGTCCCGAACCAGGGACCTGATGCATTGTAGACCGACACTATAATCACTGAGCAAAAGCTAGCTCCTCCTCTGTTCTTATAATTCGGGTATTGCACGTGAGGCATCTTTGATAGATGTCTTTACTGCCGCACACTCCCCTCGCTGATGAGGAAGGCCGAGAGGCGTGTCGCCTCGGCGTGACGTCAGGGCCGGGAGGCGTGTTGCCTCGACGCACAATCGCCACAGACCTATAATGAAAATCATTGGTAAGATTTAAAACAAATTATATTTTACGCTTTATCCTTCTCGCGCTTGCATATTTCTCTTTATTTGCAAACTAATTAAAAACTCTGTGACATAGCTGCTAGTCAAAATGTCGAAACTGCTACATAAATGAAATTTTAATTATCAATTTGCTACTAAAAATATTTCCTTATTTTGCACCCTGATTTGAAAGTATCTATAGCTAAACAGCATCTTAGCATGTATAAAAATTCTGCTTTTAAAAGCAATACAAGATTAGGATTTCTGTGTGGGGCCTTGGGCTATAAACATTGGAGACAGAGAATTCCATGAAGAATTTTTAGGGATAGTTTTACTTCTTTTCTAAAATTTAAGGAATAATTTTACAAAGTGGGAATTATTTAAAAGATAATAATAATGAGTAATAGTATAAATCATTTACTTATATTTTTCTAAACACTGCAATACTTATTTTCAAAAATTATATTAAGTAATACATGTGTCTTCAGACATTTCTTTCTTTTATGGCGTGACTGCTCTATTTCTTTTATTTTGAAAGCTGCTTGCTTTGTATCTGAAATGAAATTGGTTGATATCCTTATATTTTCGTTTTAGATGGCATATTACAAATGGAGATTTTTATTCACAGATACAGATATATTTTATTTATAGATAGTTAATTTTTTATTAGTATATTTATCAATAAAATACATTTATATCATTTAAAAAGTAATAAGAAGCAATTTTATTGATGAACAAAAAAATTACATATGCATTATTTGTTAACAGAAAATTATCACAGAAATGTGCTACAGGAAAGTAACTACTGTATAACAACATATGGAAACTTAAGATGTTTATTAATGTATCAATGCAAATCTTATTATAGCAAACTTTTAATTAAAAAATAGCATGTGGTTGGTGAAATGAAAAAAGTCATATGTATAGCAATTAAAATAAGTGGGAAAACTCGAAAAAAAAGTGCTGACTTTATTTCTGTAAATATTATGCATAGTTTTATGCACTGATAAAATTCTAAGGAGTAAACAGGTATTGTAATGCATATCAGATGTTTAATTATACGTTTCATCAAACTCTGATTGGAGCATCATATTGGGAAGTATCAAGTTGTGCTCGATATCTGTCTGAGGTCCGGGAATATAGAATAATAGGAACCGTGATATGTATTGTCCACAATCTAGTGTTCTTATTCATTGTTGATCCTGTATTCCACTTCTATAATTTTATATTTGTTTAATAAAGAATATTGGATCTTTTATTTATTAGTTTTATGCAAATTAAAATATTGAAAGTATATCATAAAGGCTAAAACACGTAAATTTATGTGATGTTACAAAATAAAAATTATATATTAATGAACTTATAAAATATGATGGCATCATAGGGTCCCTAAAGGTCTTATCACATTCAACAACTTTTCCGGCAATTTTTCTGACAACCAACTTTTCGAACAATTTTTACGCAGAGTTGGAGGAAAACTCATGTGAAATAAGGTAAAAAAATTGGGACAAGTTTATCTGACCACTATAGAAAAAGTTGTTCATTAGGGACAATTTTTCACCAACCAGCCAATCACAGATGAGTAGCGGAAGAATTGACGGAATTATGTATCATATCCATAAGTTATATATTGAAAATTAACGTATAATTAAATTTCTGAAGCTGGTGATAGAATAACTATGAGCCACGAAATTCTGGTTACACAACTTCGTTTAAATATTTAAAACAGAGTGTTGCAGCTATAACAAACGTTAGATAGTAGTTGTAGGAATACAAGTAGCAGTAGAAGTGTTAAATGAGAACAGTTCCAGTTTAATTCAAAATCACTTTTATTGAAGAATGAATCCATTGTATTTGCTTACAATATATATCATGAGAACAGGTAAGCAAAAACCAAAGCATACTATTTACAAAACATGAGCACTACAGCTCATATGAAGGTTTTTCAGTGTAAGTTCCATGCCTAGACACGTTTCTGGTTTAAGTATTATTTACACAAGTAAGTGGAATAAAAGCATTTCACACTTACGTGACCACGTGCACTTTCCGACGCCACCACTAGCTGGGCACACGCTATGGCTAAAACTTTAAACTTTCCGGATCAGCACTATAAAGTCCACAACACGGGAAACATGGTCTCCTTAACTGAGAACCATCAAAACTACTAAGTTTAGTTTAAATATCCGTGTTCACCGATAAACACTTTATCGTAACTTTCGACAACATCGAAACATGACTTTACGAAGATCCGTCTGCCCGATCTAGATCCTTCTAGATCCTTCCATCGATCAGTATAAGCAAGCTATCCAACGAGCTTTCCAAGCGATCGATCCGTCGATCAAAACGATCTACCTTAAACCAGAGCGATCTACTGACAAAGCGATCTCGCTTAAAACCAGAAAAATGTCTAGCCTTTATATCCGAAGATGGGTGTGTTCCGGAACATAACCGTTGCCTACAACGCCCTCTGGATATGCAAAACAGGATGCGTGAGCGGCGAGAAAGGTGATTTGCATGATCAGCCAAGTTTTGTCCACATCGCGATTCGTTCACGAGAACGGAATAATCATTTTAATAATGACGTCACGCTCCCGCGAAACGAGAATCGCGATGTAAACAAAACCAAGTTTCCAACAAGAATCACGTGTGTAGAAAGGTTGGCGCAGATGTTACTATTGACGGAATTATGTATCATATCCATAAGTTATATATTGAAAATTAACGTATAATTAAATTTCTGATGAAGCTGGTGATAGAATAACTATGAGCCACGAAATTCTGGTTACACAACTTCGTTGAAAATTTAAAACAGAGTGTTGCAGCTATAACAAACGTTAGATAGTAGTTGTAGGAATACAAGTAGCAGTAGAAGTGTTAAATGAGAACAGTTCCAGTTTAATTCAAAATCACTTTTATTGAAGAGTGAATCCATTGTATTTGCTTACAATATATATCATGAGAACAGGTAAGCAAAAACCAAAGCATACTATTTACAAAACATGAGCACTACAGCTCATATGAAGGTTTTTCAGTGTAAGTTCCATGCCTAGACACGTTTCTGGTTTAAGTATTATTTACACAAGTAAGTGGAATAAAAGCATTTCACACTTACGTGACCATGTGCACTTTCCGACGCCACCACTAGCTGGGCACACGCTATGGCTAAAACTTTAAACTTTCCGGATCAGCACTATAAAGTCCACAACACGGGAAACATGGTCTCCTTAACTGAGAACCATCAAAACTACTAAGTTTAGTTTAAATATCCGTGTTCACCGATAAACACTTTATCGTAACTTTCGACAACATCGAAACATGACTTTACGAAGATCCGTCTGCCCGATCTAGATCCTTCTAGATCCTTCCATCGATCAGTATAAGCAAGCTATCCAACGAGCTTTCCAAGCGATCGATCCGTCGATCAAAACGATCTACCTTAAACCAGAGCGATCTACTGACAAAGCGATCTCGCTTAAAACCAGAAAAGTGTCTAGCCTTTATATCCGAAGATGGGTGCGTTCCGGAACATAACCGTTGCCTACAACGCCCTCTGGATATGCAAAACAGGATGCGTGAGCGGCGAGAAAGGTGATTTGCATGATCAGCCAAGTTTTGTCCACATCGCGATTCGTTCACGAGAACGGAATAATCATTTTAATAATGACGTCACGCTCCCGCGAAACGAGAATCGCGATGTAAACAAAACCAAGTTTCCAACAAGAATCACGTGTGTAGAAAGGTTGGCGCAGATGTTACTATTGACGGAATTATGTATCATATCCATAAGTTATATATTGAAAATTAACGTATAATTAAATTTCTGATGAAGCTGGTGATAGAATAACTATGAGCCACGAAATTCTGGTTACACAACTTCGTTGAAAATTTAAAACAGAGTGTTGCAGCTATAACAAACGTTAGATAGTAGTTGTAGGAATACAAGTAGCAGTAGAAGTGTTAAATGAGAACAGTTCCAGTTTAATTCAAAATCACTTTTATTGAAGAGTGAATCCATTGTATTTGCTTACAATATATATCATGAGAACAGGTAAGCAAAAACCAAAGCATACTATTTACAAAACATGAGCACTACAGCTCATATGAAGGTTTTTCAGTGTAAGTTCCATGCCTAGACACGTTTCTGGTTTGAGTATTATTTACACAAGTAAGTGGAATAAAAGCATTTCACACTTACGTGACCACGTGCACTTTCCGACGCCACCACTAGCTGGGCACACGCTATGGCTAAAACTTTAAACTTTCCGGATCAGCACTATAAAGTCCACAACACGGGAAACATGGTCTCCTTAACTGAGAACCATCAAAACTACTAAGTTTAGTTTAAATATCCGCGCTCACCGATAAACACTTTATCGTAACTTTCGACAACATCGAAACATGACTTTACGAAGATCCGTCTGCCCGATCTAGATCCTTCTAGATCCTTCCATCGATCAGTATAAGCAAGCTATCCAACGAGCTTTCCAAGCGATCGATCCGTCGATCAAAACGATCTACATTAAACCAGAGCGATCTACTGACAAAGCGATCTCGCTTAAAACCAGAAAAGTGTCTAGCCTTTATATCCGAAGATGGGTGCGTTCCGGAACATAACCGTTGCCGGCAACGCCCTCTGGATATGCAAAACAGGATGCGTGAGCGGCGAGAAAGGTGATTTGTGTTGGAAACTTGGTTCTGTTTTCATCGCGATTCTCGTTATCGCGAGAACGTGTTTACATTTTTAGAATGGTTCTACCGTTCTCGTGAACGACTCGTGACGGGAACAGAACATGCCATTCATGCAAATCGCCTTCTCGCCGCGCGCGCATCTGATTTGCATATAGTGAGGGCGCTGCCGTCAACGGTTGTGTTTCCGGAGCGTACCCATCACGGTGTATATATGATAGGACACATTCTCAGTTATTCAGAGGAGAGGAGATCTGATCTGATCTTATAGCAGACCTTAGTGATCTCGGAGTTAGTCAGTGAGACTCTCAGACCATGTAGTAGACATGAAAGACCTTTATGGAAGGCAGACCTTGATCGGTAGAGAGTAGTCTAACTTCCAAAGCCATGACGTGTGACCTGATGATGGTGGCTTCATTAACGTGCACGGCATGTGTGGTACAGTAGCTGTTTTTTCTACTTACCGATGTTATAGTAACTGAGAGTGTGTGCCTAGTCATAGACTGCTTAAAACCTTTTTCATGAGCTTGCTAGCTCATTGTATATAGTTTTGCTTTGTAACGAATGTTACAGTGTTTTATTTTGTAACTTTATCTGATGCAATGGATCTCACAACAAATAAATTGTGTTTGTGTTTAACGAGCTTGCTTTCTTGAGAAAACACATCACTACTGCATATCATCTGCTACAAAATTTTCTTTACCAGCACTTCAGATATGGATATGGCCGAAACACTGCTAAATCTGCAAATGACTTTCAAATTTTTCTAGTCAAGTCGCTCAGCTAACACAGCAATAGCCGCCGACATTTGGTTATGGGCCCCAGTATGTCAAAGCCATAACTTTTATCCGTGATAAAGCAGCAGTGAAGAGTTGTGAATTCCATCGACGGGGGCCGCGACCGGCGCCATTTGCATCAAGCAGAAAGGTAAACAACGCACTCTAGTCACAGTTAAAGACTATGGAGGTGAACAACGGCATAGAAGCGTTAAACAGGGACAATTACGTCACCTGGCGGAATGAAATTTCGTTTATCCTGAAAGGAGAAGGATGTTACGGCCACGTCAACCGTACTGCGTTACCAGTCGACGAATCTACGTCACGACGCGAGCGAGAGGAGTACATGCGCAGCAGCGACCGCGCACTTTCCATCCTGTTTCGAAATATCTCGACAGAATACAGAGAACTGCTCGACATCAGCGACAGCCCGGCGGATGCGTGGGAGAAGTTGGAGGCGCATTTTGAGGCCCCAACGCGCGCTAATTTAGTTCATCTGCTGGACGAGTTTTTCAGTCTTCGCCCGGAAATCGAGGAGCCCATCGATATATTCTGTACGAGGATTAGGAAAGCTGTCACCAAGCTCAAAAACGTGAACCATCCCGTGGAAGACGTGTACATGGCATTCCAAGCCATCCGGTATCTACCAGATTCTTTCCAGAGCATCATCCAGAATATTTATCGTTGGAATGATACGGACTTTAAATTGGATAAAATTCAGAAAGAACTTTCTCTGGAGGAGGGCAGGATTAGACAGTTGAAGAGGGATCATGACAATAACAATGTAAGTTCCAATTCATCTGTATATTTTTCTAATGTTAACGCTAAGTGCAAAAATGTTACCAAAGTTAAAAAGTCTATTAAGGTCATAGGACCATGCTTTATGTGTAATAAAACTGGTCATGTAAAGGCACAATGCCCAAAATTGAAAAAGATGACTAGCTCTAGTATTATTGAAGTATTTTCAAATATAAATGTAGAAGCTAATATTGTTGATAATCCTGACAATAGGCTCAGCTGGGTGATTGACACCACTGCTACGCGACACTTTTGTAATGATGTTAAAATGTTTTCAAAATTTGATAAATGTAAGGATACATCTATGTCGCTAGCAGTGGGTGATATGGAAAGCCCAGTTGAGGCTATTGGAACGGTGAACATGTATGTTAAATTTAAAGATCATACAAATAATATTGTGCTACAAAATGTTATGTATTCACCAAAATTACGGCGTAACTTGTTGGCCGCATCTGTATCAGAAGAGCAGGGCTATTCTTTTAGTGCAGCCAAAGGTATTCTATGGTTTAAGACTCCTGAGGGAGAAAATTTCTTTTACGCTAAACGTAAAGAAGGATTGTATTTCTTAAAACCACAGTACTCAACTAAAAGTTTAAATAGTAGTGTTGAGGGCCGTAAAGGAGATCAGGATAGGGACAAAAATTCTAAACAGGTTAGAAAAACCCCTGCAACAAATAGTCAATTGCAATTACTGCACATGGACGTTTGTGGTCCAATGCCTGTAGCTTCATTGGGGGGAAACAAATACTTCTTGACTATTACAGACGATTTTAGCCGCAAGGTGTTTGTCTTTATTTTAAAACAAAAATCAGATGTGTTCAAAGTTTTTCAGGATTTTCAAGCTTGTCAGGAGAGACAATTAGGCAAAAAGATTTTGTGCATCCGTACTGATAATGGCATGGAATTTTGTCACGGTCAATTTAAAGCTTTTTTGAAAAAGTTAGGGATTAAGCATGAACGATCTAACACTTATACACCCGAACAAAACGGGGTATCTGAAAGATTCAACCTGACAGCGTTAGATTGTGTCAAGGCAATGCTTAATCAAAGCAAAGTTGGTGACAAAATGTGGGCAGAGGCAATCCTATGTTTTACTTATACAAAGAACAGGATTTGCCATAAATTTAAAGTTAAAACTCCACACGAATTGTACTATGGGAAGAAGCCTGCTGTATCCCATCTCAGAGTTTTTGGATGTAAAGCTTATGCTGGTATAGCAAAACAGCTTAGGAAGAAGCTAGACCTAAGAGCTCAACTGGGAGTTATGGTAGGATATGCGGAAAATACCAGGGGCTATAGAATTCTTCTTGTGAAAGAAGGAAAAATATTAGAAATAAGCAATGTCCGTTTTGAGGAGATGGAAGCAGCGGAAGGCGTCCTGGACCCCATTCGACCTAGAAACTTCACCCAAAAGAAATCGGGTTTTACTCGAACATCAGATTCAGGATCGGGATGTTTGGATAGTGAGTCAGAGGAAGAAGCAGGTGAGAGCCATGACACTAGTCATACTAGTGAGGAAGAGGACTCTCCTGCTGATTCCGATCTGACCCCCTGTTCAAACATAGATTGGGAAAGGAAAGCTGTACCCAGGCCTGATGGAACTCGAACTGATGTTTACTACTCAGTGAGGGGTGATAAACATAGGCTGAGAAGTCATAATGATGTTAAAAAATTCTGTGCTAAGGCTAACATACATTATGACCAAAATTTGTTTAACTTCAGAGAAAAGAGGGATATCAAATCCAAGCCAGAGGCAAGCAACATAGAAATAATAGGTGATATTGATCATGCAGTTTCTTTGCTAAAGGGAGAATTTGATATCAAAACTCTAGGGAAGGTCCAAAAAACTGTTAGGTGTGGAATTTGCTGAAATCAATAACAAAATTTTTATACATCATAGGCAGTACATTAATAAGATTTGCCAAATGTTTGAGGAATTTTTAGCATTAAACTTTTGTAATCAAATTTTCAAAAACAAAATGATTAAATTTGTAACTTCTAAATTTTTTTTCTTTCTTTTACAAAATATGGTTAGGATATCGTATAAATTACTCCTCCCTCTGTGATGCAGATACTTGTATCTAGAGTATATATATGTGTATTGTTGACAATGAACTTTTTAAAATTTTTCACATTACACTGAATGTATATATATATCCATGTTTTCAATTCCCGCATAAGACAATTATGCTTATGTGTATTATCTTTGTGTGTTTACTCCTTGTTATCATACACTTGGTTATGATTCATTGATGACAAACCACTTATTCAAATTTGTATATGAATACAATACAGAAAGAAAAATCTTTTCATTATCTGTGTCACTGCTATTAGTATTAATTATGTATACTGGTCTTGGACAGAGATAATGAACAGCTATAATTGAATTTGATATTTATAGTGAAATTTTTAATCTTAAATGTTAAATTTAATAATTATACATAAAATTTTCTACATAATTGAATTTGATATTTATAGTGAAATTTTTAATCTTAAATGTTAAATTTAATAATTATACATAAAATTTTCTACATAATTGAATTTGATATTTATAGTGAAATTTTTAATCTTGAATGTTAAATTTAATAATTATACATGAAATTTTCTACACAAATTGAATTTGATATTTATAGTGAAATTTTTAATCTTAAATGTTAAATTTAATAATTATACATAAAATTTTCTACATAATTGAATTTGATATTTATAGTGAAATTTTTAATCTTAAATGTTAAATTTAATAATTATACATGAAATTTTCTACACAAATTGAATTTGATATTTATAGTAAAATTTTTAATCTTAAATGTTAAATTTAAATTATTATACTTAAATTTCTTGAAACTTAAATTTTGACTTAAATTAAATTTTTGGAACTTAGTGTTTCAATGATATCTAAAATTTTCTTTCAATGATAAAAATTTTTTTTTGCTTAACATGAAAAGTAATATATATACTTTATGTTTTTGCTGGATACTAAAGAACTTGACATTTTTGCTGTTATGTTTTTTAGAATAACTTCATTGTTTGATAGCACGTGCGTCGAGATTTGGGGTTTTGCATGAGGGGGCCGATTGTTGGAAACTTGGTTCTGTTTTCATCGCGATTCTCGTTATCGCGAGAACGTGTTTACATTTTTAGAATGGTTCTACCGTTCTCGTGAACGACTCGTGACGGGAACAGAACATGCCATTCATGCAAATCGCCTTCTCGCCGCGCGCGCATCTGATTTGCATATAGTGAGGGCGCTGCCGTCAACGGTTGTGTTTCCGGAGCGTACCCATCACGGTGTATATATGATAGGACACATTCTCAGTTATTCAGAGGAGAGGAGATCTGATCTGATCTTATAGCAGACCTTAGTGATCTCGGAGTTAGTCAGTGAGACTCTCAGACCATGTAGTAGACATGAAAGACCTTTATGGAAGGCAGACCTTGATCGGTAGAGAGTAGTCTAACTTCCAAAGCCATGACGTGTGACCTGATGATGGTGGCTTCATTAACGTGCACGGCATGTGTGGTACAGTAGCTGTTTTTTCTACTTACCGATGTTATAGTAACTGAGAGTGTGTGCCTAGTCATAGACTGCTTAAAACCTTTTTCATGAGCTTGCTAGCTCATTGTATATAGTTTTGCTTTGCAACGAATGTTACAGTGTTTTATTTTGTAACTTTATCTGATGCAATGGATCTCACAACAAATAAATTGTGTTTGTGTTTAACGAGCTTGCTTTCTTGAGAAAACACATCACTACTGCATATCATCTGCTACAAAATTTTCTTTACCAGCACTTCAGATATGGATATGGCCAAAACACTGCTAAATCTGCAAATGACTTTCAAATTTTTCTAGTCAAGTCGCTCAGCTAACACAGCAATAGCCGCCGACAATTTGCATGATCAGCCAAGTTTTGTCCACATCGCGATTCGTTCACGAGAACGGAATAATCATTTTAATAATGACGTCACGCTCCCGCGAAACGAGAATCGCGATGTAA
Organism: Amaurobius ferox; assembly: GCA_951213105.1. NCBI lineage: Eukaryota > Metazoa > Arthropoda > Arachnida > Araneae > Amaurobiidae > Amaurobius > Amaurobius ferox. The sequence goes on from OX578146.1 coordinate 13,023,664, forward strand.
ACAAAACCAAGTTTCTAACAACTATATTCTGGTTTGGCATGAAATCCTCGCGCAAGTTTGAATCTGTGGAGCACGAACAGATAGAATATATTGATATAATAACCTTGCAGCGCGAAGTATTATTATAGTTTACATTTAGAATTTTGTTAAGTATTTATAATATTTATGTGTCATAAAGATGGAAGTCGTCTCGAAATCGAAAAATAGTGGTCATGCGAAATGGAAATGGAGTTAATTGAATCAATACATGAAAATCATTTTTGTGGAATCTAAAAGACCCACTGTATTTAAAAAAGAATTTGAAGAAACATGCGTACGAGAAAATATCATCTTTACAAACCATCTCTTCCAAAGCAATTTTATATACATGAAATATTATATAATAAAAATTATGACATTATTACTAATATAATCTCTTTAGTCTCTTTTGATTCAAATTTATATTTACCAGCGGCTCGCTAGTTTACAGTATTGACGTGTTTTAGAAAATCCACCTTTCTGTGAATTTAAACAAGAGCGTACGCGAGTTTACTTTGGCGATATGTACATATTTCATCAGTTTTCTAAAATAAGCTAACTAAAGTGATTCCATCACAAAACACAAGCGATCCTAATTTAAATTGCTTTAGAATATTTACTACACTATGGCAATTTCCTCGTTTAAACGAATACAATTATGTTCTCTTTCTCGAACCGTTAAAAAAACATCAGACAGAATTTAGAAAATGAATTTTTATGTATGTTCTCCATAGACTTTTTTTATCCTTCTATTGCAATACTAAAACAACTTGAAAACATTCTGTTTACTCTTTAAAATAGTACTATAAAACAGCACTAAATGCATTGCATGATATAATTAGTTAGTATATTTCAAATTTGAAGTTTTGGCTTGGGTGGTAGAGAATCAGCTCAGTAAACGACTGGGCTCTGGTTCGAATCCAAGCGAATCTTAAATTTTACAATTGCTGCCATCTGTTGCTAAAAATTCAATTACAGTTTTTCTTTAATAATCTGCAGAATTTTTCTGTTTTAAATTATTTTAAGTTCTATATACAAAATAACCTTATATCAGTAAATTATTTTTAAATTTGAATGCTTATAAAAATTTATTTCGAAGTTACTTTGAAAAATATTTTAAAGTATACTTTATACCAGCTATAGATGGAATATATTCTTAATTAAAAAAGTGCTTGTAGAAATAGCAAATATAAAATGTTCATGTAAAATTAGACAGAAATCATCGAACATCCTCATACGAGTAGTAGTTATCTTTCGACATGTAATTTTGAACATTTTAGATTAGAATAAAAACAGAAATCAAACTACTTTGAAATTTTAATAATTTGACGCTAACATTTGAAGAATTATTTTATTATTTTAAATGCACATAGACAATTAGAAATTTACAATACATTTGAAAATCATTTACTTTTAATAAAAAAATAAGTTTATATGTAAATATGAAAAATTTACTCTTTTAAATTTGAATGATTATAAAATTTATTTCGAAGTTACTTTGAAAAACATCTTGAAGTATATATATACTTTATACCAGCTATAGATGGAATATACATTTAAATCTATTTGAAAACATAATTACTCAATAAATATAAATGTAGATAAAATAATTTTTAAAAGTTTACTTTAATGAGAAATATTTTAAACGTTACAAAGGAGCAAAGAACATATACGGATATTTAATATAGATATTTATTTGAAAACCTTTAAAATCAAGTATAAAATGGTAATGAACTTAAATTTGTGTAAGACATGATATTTTAATGACGACATTCTTGAATTTAAATACTTTTTTCGTTTTCTTTTTCTTTGTTTCATTTTAGTCAATATCGCTTTTTAAACTAATTTTGTATCTTAAAATAGAGTGAATATTTTTCAACAAATATTTATTTGCTTTTTTATATGGATGTGTAAACAAATCCAAATATTTTTTAATGTTCATTCATCTGTTTAAGCTTCTGATATCTGAAGTAATACATATAAAAAAGATCAAATCAAAAATTTACAATAGATTTTGTCCACATCCTTCTCGGTTTGCTTTGTTTCTTCTTCTTAAGCAGGAATAATCCTAGCGTAATTATGCCAAGGCATATTTGATTTTTCCCTGCAACTGATAGCAATTTAGTCATAATTACAAAGTAATAAAGGTTACAAAAGGAAGTACTAAGTAAAAGTCTTGTTTTACTGCCGAAGTCGAAGCGAGAACGCGCTGCCTGCCGAAAAGTACATGTACAAATATATAGTTATCGCCAAAAAGCGATAAACATACCGCCGTAGTTTTGTCATTTAGCACAACTTCTTCAAACTGTCAATAACCCTATCGCCAACTTTTTCACCGAAAAATTGGGGGAAAAGTTGTCTGAAATAGTTGGTTGCTCCAAAAGTTCTTGAATGTGATACGGCCTTTAGGATAGAATTGCTTAGAAATCTTTGACCTGAACTAACAAAATATGATGACATTATGGGGGGCTCCCCAAAATAGTTCTGCTTAGAAATCCTTGATTCCATTTACCCCTGCTCATACAATTAAACTTAAATTGTGTTTTTAACTTTTACCGTTTTTAACACTTTACAACAAAGTTGAAAAGTGTTTATGACTTTGTTCATTCTGTCTGTCTGTCTGTCCGTTAGCACGATAACTGCTCTAAAAATGACTTTATTATATATATATATATTATATTATATATATATATATATTATATATATATGTATTATATATATATATATATATAATATATATACCAAAATGAAATTTTAGTATGTTGTTCAGACGGTTTGTGGGACCTATGGGTATATAAATGAATAATATTACTCAATTAGTTTTGGATTGAACCCGGGTTGAAAAAATGAAATACATTAAACCCTATGGGACCTAATTTTTCATATATTTTTTAAGTGGATTTAAAATTCACAAATTGCTTCAAAAGTTTTAGGAAATATTCAAACCCATAAAATATATAAAAAAAATTTCAGCAAAATATATTCAGTAGTTTTTAATTAAAAATTAAAATAATAATTACACCTTTTATATGAAGCGATCACGTAACCCACTTCAAAATAAAATATGGCATCCATCTTGTGTCAAAATTGTGATTTTTGAAGTTCTTTTTAATTCATATTTAGTGTTATATCCTTCCTAAAAATTACTTTATTTTTTCTTAAATTCTGTGCATCTACATACTTAAACAACGCAATTACAATATATTTGTGTTTAATTTATCATCCAACTTTGATTATTTCTACAACTGTTGTGTTTGACAGATAGAATAAAACCTGCTGTGTTTAAAAAAAAGATAAATGAAGACATAATATTTAGTTTAAAGAAAATTAGTTTATTAAATAATACTTCAAATTAATTCAAATTAACAAATACAAAAACACTGCTCACAGGCAGGCAACTCAGGGAGAATTAACATTAGAATTTTAGACATTAGAATTTTAGAATTTTATCAACTTAGTTAAAATTAAGGAATTAGCATAAAAACTTTACTCAAAACAATCTATATTAAATTCCATCAGAAAATCATTAACAAAAAATATTAAATTTAAAAGAATTTTAGAATTTTCCCAGGCTCTTATAAATTTATGAAGGTTTAGAAATTTGTTCTCAGAATAAAGTTTTAGAATTTTAAATTTACAGAATAAAATTTGATTAAATACATCTCAAATATTGAGAATTTAAGAAATTAGAAGTTTAAATATAACAGCAATATTCACCAGATGGGTCATCAGACAGGGGGGAAAAGTTCCAATTTATTAGAACTTCACTGGTAGGAAACAAATTTTGTAGACTGGTTTACTGGAAATCACCAAACTTGAAACAGGAGAGGATTCAGCATTTTTCTTGAAAAGGATTGTAAACTCAGGAGATCAGACCTAACAGCTACTTCTGGTACACTCGGATCTTCTTAAAACTACCGGACGAAGTTTCTAGAGGCGCTTCATTCTCGTAGCACACCTAATAAATTATCACAACACATCTTTCCGTGAGTTACTTCGTGAATTTCGCGATAAAAACTCGAAAAACCATCATTTAAATTAAAACTACAAATGTTAAAAAAAAAAAAACGCGAGGAACCTAACGTTCCATTGAAAAGCTCGCGTGGAACATAAGTTCCATTCGAAAATAAACAACGCGCTTCTCGCGCTAACACCGACGAAGGATTTCAACAAAAAACTGAAACTGAAAAGTTCTACGTGCGTATTTATGTGTGCGGCAAAAGCGCGGAGTTTAGATAAACGGCAGCAATTAAAATTCGCTTACCGAAATTAGAATTGCCAAAATAATACTCATAATTCCGAGAGCAGATGATCCATAAAAACGTGAACCAATTAAAATAAATCACGAATTCCAGAGGCGCGAAAACGCTTAGGTGGCGCATTTAATCGCAGTAAAAAGCCCGTAAAACAGAATTCCGAAAATGGCCGCAACTGAAATTTTTGAATTGCAGTGAGACATGGAAATAACTTGAAACTGTAGAACAAACGGAATTTCTAACCAAAATGGGAAAATGGGATATCAAATTAAAGGGAATTTTAAGGGGAATCAAATAAATAAATAATTTTTAAAATTTGCAAATCAAAAGTAATATTAATTTAAGGAATGGAACATTTTTAACTAAGAATATTATAAAGAAAGTTAATTTAGAAGATTAAAAATATTCTAATTAAAGAATAAATGAAAAAGCCAATAAATATTATTTAAATATTACCAAATTAAGAATATTGAGCCAGGGAAAAAGAAATAAAAGTAAATTTTCAAATCCCCAAATTACCTAAATTCTAAAGCAACCCAACACATTGAAGCCTAGTTTTCACTTATGGAAAATGTAAACAGCAAAATATGTAGAATGAGTTGCAGGCCCCCCAAATTCAATTTTGGGCCCGGTGACCAAGTCCAGCCGCGCGCCTTAGATAAAAAAATAAAGGGTACCCCTTTTTTCTGTATTATTTAGGAGTAGAGTAGAATTTCATAAAGTATATCAAGTACAAGGTTTTATAACACTGAAAAATAAGAAATTCGTGAAGGATATTTCATATGATGGCAAGTGGTGTGTACATTTCATTTTAGAAGAAATATTTTTATACTTTTTTGCTCGCGTATTTCATATAGTCATACACATGTTTGGAACAATCGGAAATGACATTTCCAGAGCTAGAAGTGTAAATCATTAGTGACCATCTCCAAAGTTCGATGTTGAATCAGTCAATAAGCCATTCCTATAGCCAACCCTGAGAAATAATTATTGTAAAAAACTGTAATTGTTAATCAAGAGACATCTATAGAACCAGAACTAGAAATCCTTAATGAATTTTTTAACCTCTAAAATATTTGATACTGAATCTATAATATATCAGTCTTCATAAGCTCTATCCATAACGGATTCTGAGAAATAAATGTTTTAAGGAAAATGAATTTTTTTTTTTATCCAGAACTGGGAAAAGAACTGGAAATAGAATTCCTTAGTAAATCCCCATCGTCCCTGAAATTCGATGCTAAATTCATATCAGTCATCACCTAAGCTCTATCTATAGTCAATCGAAATATACATTTCAAGGAAATATTTTGAACCATAAGATGCAAAACAAAACTGCAAGTAAAAATCCTTAGAAAATCAAATTCCAGAGGAGGTTCCCTACTTCCTTTGGAATTTGATGCTGAATCCATATCAGTCATCATCTAAGCTCATAAAAAAAAAAAAGTTTCAAGGAAAATGTAAATTTTTTAAATGAAAGTGACATTTCTACAATCGAAAGTTGAAATTCTTAGTGATTTCCTCTAACCTCTTCAAAATGTGACTGCATCAATCATCGGCTAAGCTTTATCTGTAGCCATTTCCAAGAAATAGATTGGAAATTTTTGGAAATCTGTAGCCAATTCCAAGAAACAAGGGAAATTTTTTGAACTGGAAGTGGGAAAAAATCCGAATTAAAAATTCTTTCTCAATTCCTCTACTTTCCATCACCAAAGCTCTATTTACAGCCAATCTTAGAAAATGGATGTTTCAAGGAAAAGAGGAAACTGTGAACTAGAAATGTAAAATAGAACCAGATATGGAAATCATTAGTGAACCTCCCTAACTCCTCCAGAATTTAATGCTCGATCCATATCAGGTCATATCTAAGCTTCATCTATAATAGATCCTGAGAAATTGATACTTCAAAAAGTTTTGTAAAATCAATGGCATTGCAACATTTCTGTGGTGAACAACCACACACAAAAAAGTTATCAGTGTGATAGTCGAATTATCCCCAATCAACATGCATATGCAGCATATAAATAAAATAAAATATGTCCAAAATATCTCTGGATTTTATCAGAAAATCAACTTTCATTTGTTTCGTAACTTTTTAGATGGAAATAGCACATGTTCAGATACATGCAATTTTGGTGCATTAATCGTTTTGACTCACTGAAAAATCCCAAGACGAAAAGTTCTCTGCTTTTGACAAAAACTGTGTTTTAACAATTAGCAGTAAAAGTTTGTATCTTCCAAATGCTCTACTAAAATTACCCTAAGAGATTTTAATCGGCACATTTTTGAAAACTTTAATGATGGAAATCATTTTTAACACTTTACAACATAGTTGAAAAGTGTTTATGACTTTGTTCATTCTGTCTCTGTGTCTGTCCGTTAGCACGATAACTGCCGTAAAAATGACTTTATCAAACTGAAAACCAGGCAATTTATATTTCAATGACGTCATTTGAATAAAGTTCATTTCTTTCAATGAAATTTTAAGTTTTCAAATATAATAAATTAATGTAGTATTGTAATAATTTTAAAAATATTACCGCTGAATGTATCGCGTTTTGGAGATGTTTAAATAAAATTGCATTGCAGTTGGAAAGTGTTTTATAATCAATGCTTTATGCATGATAGATCTTTCTTGTTGATTTAATGCATTATATCATTACAAAATTATAATTTCTAAATTACATTGATTTTGCAGTTTATCATTGAATTTCATCTTTTATATAGTAAACTAGCTCTATTTGAATACCAATTCGCCAAGTATTGCACCACAATTAAAAAAATGATGGTGTTGAGAACAGTTTATACCAGCATAGCGGGAGCAGTAACATTTTATTTTATTTTATAGCACTACAACTACTTCAAAATGTACATAGTTTAATGGAACCTTCTCATTTTTCGGATTTTTAAGTATCACTATTATTGTTTGATATTCGCCAAAAATCAAATTAGTGCCAGCGTAATGCCTAACCAACATAGCTACCATATTTCAAGGAAATTTAGTGAATATTTTTTGAACTACGGTGAATACATAAACTGCCTAGATACTCCCACATTTATATAAGCCGTCAATATAACATTGATAAAATGAAGTTCATCAAAAACTTTTTTGTTTCATAACTAATTATTTTATTCTAATTCATTTTTATAATTACATTAAGAGAATGGAAACATGAACTTAATTCAAAATTATATTGCCATGTGTTTGTTCTAAACTCATTCATTATGTTCATAAAATGTTTCTTCCAAAATGTATCAATTCTGATATTTATGAAATAAAATGCCAAATGAGTATGTACAAAAGATGCCATATAATAAAATAATCCTTTTCTAATTAGGATTTCGGGAGAGGGGCAGACGACCCCCAAATCTCCTCCTTCCTCCCCAGGATGCATCTTGGCAAAATGTAATACAGGGTGCGGCAGAAAGAACTCCCCGATTTGAGAAGCTAATAGAAACTAAACGAAACAAGGTAGAAAAAAATCCTTTTATACCTGAGTAGTACACATAATGCAGTTTGAAATCAACAAGTTTTAAAAATCACATCACTTAAGTGGCGTCCTCCATTGGCGATACATTGATTGAGCCTTTCACGGTAGCTTTCCATGGCCCTTCGGGTCATTACAGGCGGAATGGCAGCAATTTCCTGACTGATTGCCACCATGAGAGCTTCCAAAATTTGGGGACGATGTTGGTATACCTTGGCTTTGAGGTGGCCCCAGAGAATAAAATCGCACAAGTTCAAATCTAGGGAGCGCGGCGGCCACCCAATGTCACCACGCAAGGAGATGACATGGCCAGTTCTCGTGCGATTTTTTTCTCTGGGGCCACCTCAAAGCCAAGGTATACCAACATCGTCCCTAAACTTTGGAAGCTCTCAAGGCGGCAATCACTCAGGAAATTGTTGCCATTCCGCCTGAAATGACCCGAAGGGCCATGGAAAGCTACTGGGAAAGGCTCAATCAATGTATCGCCAATGGAGGACGCCACTTAAGTGATGTAATTTTTAAAACTTGTTGATTTCAAACTGCATTATGTGTACTACTCTATAAAAGGATTTGTTTCCACCTTGTTTTGTTTAGTTTCTATTAGCTTCCCAAATCGGGGAGTTCTTTCTCTTGGAAAATTTTAAAATGTGAAGATAGCAAAGCACGCACTGTCAGAGTCAATAAGTGTTGGCTGGGTCATGAAAGTACACAAGTCCAGTTTTAAAGGAAAACTTCGTTCACTTTATTTGGTGAAAAACACAACTCGGCATATTACACATACCTGGTAATTTTCCATGCCGTAAAACATCAAAAATATACTATGTACAAAAGATTTTTAGTTGTAAATGACTAGACAGAGATTCCTTGAAGCATTTGGTAGTAAGTTACTATACTACCTCTATCACTTGCGTGTATTTCAGCCACCATCGAAGATATCACACTTGGCAAAGGGAAACCAAAGGATAGAACATCAGGAAAATATTTAAAGCGGCTTCCGAACGTTTGTAAGTAAATTTAACGTTCAATACATGCTGGTCCAAACTGACCACATCTGCATCCGTTTCGACTATTCACCATCGTCAAACGATATTCCGCAGTACTCCTGTCAAAAACATTTCTGTCTGCCTGCATCAGACCATCAGTGTCTATCTCGTCTGACTTCTTCAGACGTCTGATCTGATCGATCTGATCTCGATCGACTTTTTCTGCTTCAAGAAACCTCTGCCCTATATATCCGAGAATGGACAGTTCCGGAAACGCCCCCGGATATGCAAATCAGATGCGTACGCATTGAGAACTGATTTGCATGAAACCTCATGTTGAAAAACGTCACGGTTCACGGCGGTGAACGGGAAGAGTCGTTCATATTAAATTTGCATAAACGCCCGTTCACGGGAACGTGAATCGCGATGTATTGATTATTTCCAACAATCGGCCCCCTCATGCAAATCCTTAAGTCTCAATGCATATGCAAAAGAAAACTTACTCTGAGAAACCAAGGTATATCAATAAACACCAAGGCCCCCAGTATCCTATCAAACATATAATGAAGGAAAAAATTTAAAGTATTATATCATTATTAAATTTAAAATAAAATGCATAAGTACTTATAGCATCTGAAAAATAGTTAAGTATTGTCGACAATATTGTAACAACAACATTTCACATCCAGTAGAAATTTATATACAACACAACTTCAATGCTTAAGTATCAGCATTCAAAAATTGAAATTTTAGTTTAAATTTAATTATAAGTATCCAAAATTTAAGTATAAGCACATTATCATATTAAACAAGTCAACTTTAAAAGATTAACATTTTGTATAAGCATAGAATTTAAGTTTACTTTAAATTTGAGTATAAACACTATAATTCAAAAAGCTTAAAAAAATTTAGTCTATTAACACAATATAAGTATACATAATTAATACTATTAGACTGCATTGATATACCAAATATTTAAAAATACATGATGCAAGTAATTAGATAATAAAATTCCTTTATCAAAACTTTCAACACATACTTTTTACCAAGTTGAAAAATACAAAATTTTATACACATAAGCTATTATTTAGCATCATGCGGGTCATGGAAAATGGATGTATATACAAAGGTGTAAAGTGAAAAAGATTCAATATCACAAAAATTTATACTCAAGATATACTATCTTATATCAATGAGGTTTAAGATAAACAATAATGTATATATATGACATCTTTAAAAAAATTCCCAAGTTGTAAATTCAATTTAGTATTTAAAATTTTCTTTAGACTAAACATTTAATCTCAAAAAGTTTTGATTTAGTTTTTAAAAATTTTATTACAAAATTTAAGTATTATTTCCTTAGTCATTGGTTTAGTAAAGTGATCTGCTAAGTTATCTTTACTATTTACAAATTTAACATTAAAAGATTCATTGACTATTAAATTTCTTAGGAAATGATATCTAACATCAATATGCTTAGTTCTATTGTTTTCAATTGGAGAGTTAGAAAAATTAATGGCTGCTTGGTTGTCGCTAAAAATAACACTTACTTTTATTAAAGTTTAACCCAAGTAAATGACATTCTTCAATTATGTTTTGTACCCATACCATTTCCTTAGCGGCTTCAGTTAGTGATACGTATTCAGCTTCCATGGTTGATAAGCTGACACACTTATGTTTAAAGGTACACCAAGAAATAGGTACATTGTCAATAAAGAGTATCATGCCTCCAAGTGAAACACGGTCATCTCTGTTTGCAGCAAAGTCAGAATCTGAATAACCATTCAATTTTAACTCCTGAATGTTAGATAAATTCAACATATAGTTTTTAGTCTTTTCAACATATCCTAAAAGTCTTAACAATGCATCCCAATGCTTAATTCCAGGGTTTTCTTGAAATTGAGATAATATATTGATGGCGTAACAAATATCAGGTCTAGTCCTACTAGATATAAAAGCCAAACACCCAATTAAGCTCCTGTAAGGAAAACTTTGCATTTGCTTTATTTCTTCACTTGTCTTTGGACAATCTATTTTACTTAGAATATTCCCTTTAGAAATGGGAAGTGAAGTAACTGGATATTTATACTGTTGAAACATTTGACATACTTTATCTATATACTGACTTTGATGTATAAAAAATTTATTGTCACACTCTTTAAATTCCACGCCTAACAGTTTTCTAATTTTTCCTAATACCTTGATATCAAATTCTATGCTAAGTAACGAAACAATGTGGTCTATGTCCCTTTGATACTTTGAGAAGAGAATTATGTCATCCACATAGACTAGCATAAGAACTTTGCTATTGTAAATATATGCACAATTACACCATTGAAGTTTTAAAAAATTTAATTCTTTTAATTTGGTGTCAAGTTCATTAAACCATTCTCTTCCACTTTGATGAAGACCGTAAATGGCTTTCTTCAACAAACAAACATAATCAGGCTGTTCCTGATTGACATAACCTTGAGGCTGTTTCATATATAACTTTTGACTCAATTTAGCATAGAGATAGGCAGATTTGATATCTAATTGGAAATGCATCCAGCCAAGCATGCATACGAAAATTGAGAAGAATGCTCTAATTAAGTTGAAGTTAACAACAGGGCTAAAAACTTCATCGTATGATTCTCCCTTTTTCTGACCATACCCCTGGGCTACCAAACGAGCTTTAAATCTCTTGATTTTCCCTTTCTCGTCTTTCTTAATAGTGTAGACCCATCTATTGCCTATATGCTTTTGTGAGGTGGATGCAGGAACTAGTTCCCAAACACCCCTCTCTTGCATTACGGCCATTTCTTCATCCATAGCATTACACCATTTTTCGGACTGGGAAGATTTAATAGCAGCGTTGTAACCTTTTGGTATATTTATTTCAATATTGCTTGCTTCTGGTCTGCCTCTGACCCTTTTAAGACCTTTATTTTCCCGAAAATTAAACAGTTGCTGATCAAATTGTATATTCCTTTTATCACAATATTTCTTAACATCATTGTGTGACCTCAGCCTTTTATTATCTCCTTGAGCGTAATAATACACATCGGTTCTACTCCCATCGGGTCTTGGAACCGTCTTTCGCTGCCAAGCAATATCCGAGCAAGGAGTCATACTGGAGTCAGCAGGAGAGTCTGTTTCCTCACTGGATTCAGACGGATCGTCACCAGTGTCTTCACTCTCTCCTGCCCCCCCATCAGACTGCCTTCTCGGATATTCCCCGTCGGAGTATTCTGAAAGGTTATCTCTTGATATCCCTGAGGAGATATTTCTGGGACAAATTGGGTCCAGGATGCCTTCGACTACATCACCCTCATCAAACCTCACATTGCAGGTCTCAATTGTTCGTTTCTCCCCTGACAAAAATATCCTATAGCCCTTAGTTTTAGTAGCATAGCCTACCATCACCCCTTCTGTAGCTTTCATGTCTAACTTAAATTTCAATCTAACTAAAATTTTGTTCCTCAAGAACAGATGCAGCTAATAAATTTCTCCTAAGTTTAGGAGAATACATAACATTTTCCAATTTGATAATACTTTGCTTATCCTTAAATTGGACATACATTTCCACCGTCCCGATAGCCTCAACTGGACTTTCGACATCCCCTACTGCTAGCGACATTGAAGTGCCTTTGCACTCATTAAATTTTGAAAATAACTTAATGTTATTACAGAAATGTCGCGTAGCAGCAGTGTCTACTACCCAGCTGAGTCTATCGCTAGGATCGATTACAGTATTAGCCTCAATCTGTGGAGACCTAAGAAATTCCACAATACTAGATCCATTATTTCTACTGCAATTAGATTTAGTATGACCTAGTTTGTTACACTTAAAACACTTAATTTTACTTTTAGAAATATTTACATTATGACTAGAAGTATTTACATTAGACACATTATGAGATACATTTGGAAATTTAAATTTAGACACTTTTACTCTATTTACAAATTTCTTAGAAGTAAAATATGCAGAATTTGAACTCACAGTTTTGGAAAAGTCACTTGCTTGCTGCCTCAGCCGGCTCTCCTCCGCTGCTAGCTCTGCTTGTATTTTGCTGAGCTTGAAGTCCGAGTCATTCCATCTATATATAAGTTGAACGATACCTCGGAATTCTTCCGGAAGGTACCGAATCGACTGGAATGCTACATACAGGTCTTCAATGGGGTGTTTCGCGTCTTTAAGCCTCGTCACGGCCTTCCGCAGTCTTGAGCAAAAAATGTCAACAGGCTCGTCTGGCTCCGGCCGAACGTCGAAGAACTCATCTAGTAATCTAACCAGGTTGGCTCTGGAAGGCGCTTGAAAATGTTCTTTCAAGGTATTCCATACTTGACTAGGTTCGTCGGTGACGTTTATCAACTCCTTGTATTCCGAGGATAAACTTTGATAAATGATGGCTAATGCTCGGTCTTTCCGGCGATAAAAATCATCGTAGTCGCGGCGACTTGCATCTTCCTCCAAAGGCTTAGCACTTCCATCTACGTGTCCGAAACATCCTTCTCCCTTGAGGACGAATGAGATGTCGGTACGCCAGGTGACGTAGTTGTCCCGTGTCAGCAACTCCGTTCTACTTGCCTCCATGGCCACTCGTAGTTTTGAAGAAGCAGAAGTAAAAGTTCTTGTACACTGTTTACGTTTACACTGTTGCGTTTCGTTGTTCACACGAACTTCAAAATGATGCCAGGTGCGGCCCCCATCTGAACACTGGAACGATTTCTTTAAAGATACTTGCACTTATGACTCTATTGGGCGTTGAACTGGCCCCGTAACCGTTTCTCTTGGAAAATTTGAAGATAGCAAAGCACGCTCTGTCAGAGTCAATAAGTGTTGGCTGGGTCATGAAAGTACACAAGTACAGTTTTAAAGGAAAACTTTGTTCACTTTATTTGGTGAAAAACACAACTCGGCATATTACACATACCTGGTAATTTTCCATGCCGTAAAACATCAAAAATATACTATGTACAAAAGATTTTTAGTTGTAAATGACTAGACAGAGATTCCTTGAAGCATTTGGTAGTAAGTTACTATACTACCTCTATCACTTGCGTGTATTTCAGCCACCATCGAAGATATCACACTTGGCAAAGGGAAACCAAAGGATAGAACATCAGGAAAATATTTAAAGCGGCTTCCGAACGTTTGTAAGTAAATTTAACGTTCAATACATGCTGGTCCAAACTGACCACATCTGCATCCGTTTCGACTATTCACCGTCGTCAAACGATATTCCGCAGTACTCCTGTCAAAAACATTTCTGTCTGCCTGCATCAGACCATCAGTGTCTATCTCGTCTGACTTCTTCAGACGTCTGATCTGATCGATCTGATCTCGATCGACTTTTTCTGCTTCAAGAAACCTCTGCCCTATATATCCGAGAATGGACAGTTCCGGAAACGCCCCCGGATATGCAAATCAGATGCGTACGCATTGAGAACTGATTTGCATGAAACCTCATGTTGAAAAACGTCACGGTTCACGCCGGTGCACGGGAAGAGTCGTTCATATTAAATTTGCATAAATGCCCGTTCACGGGAACGTGAATCGCGATGTATTGATTATTTCCAACACTTTCTGCCGCACCCTGTATATAATAGAGAGTGTATTGTTGAGACCCAGACCGTCCGACCTACCAGAAAGGTGTAAGGTAACTGTTTGGACGGCCGGAATAGAGAATGTGTTGTTGTTGTTGAAACCCAGACCGTCCGACCTACCAGAAAGGTGTAAGGTAACTGTTTGGACGGTCGGGAAGTGCCACCCAATTTAGACCGGAACCCAGTGGGGGAGGCATCCACAGGGACCGTACCCTCCTTCCCCTACCACCAACCTCTCGGAAGGACTTTCGGACCCACATGTTTAACGTGATCGTACTCCGCATGAACACGGCGGCAGTTTTGGCAGTGGCTGGAATCGAACCCGGGCCTACCGAGTGCAACTCCAGCGCGCTAACCAATGGGCTACCGCGCCCCCTATAGAAAGTGTGTTGTTGTTGTTGAGACCCAAACCGTCCGACCTACCAGAAAGGTGTAAGGTAACTGTTTGGACGGCCGGGAAGTGCCACCCAATTTGGACCGGAACCCAGTGGGGGAGGCATCCACAGGGACCGTACCCTCCTTCCCCTACCACCAACCTCTCGGAAGGACTTACGGACCCACATGTTTAACGTGATCGTACTCCGCATGAACACGGCGGCAGTTCTGGCAGCGGCGAGAATCGCGCGCTAACCACTGGGCTGCCGCGCCCGAAAAGAGCCAACAACACGCGGTGTTCCCAGGTGGTCACCCACCCAAGTACTAACCGCGCCCGATGCTGCCTGACTTCGGTGATCTAACGAGAACCGGTGTTTTCAGCACGGTACGGTCGTTGGCCTTATAGAAAGTGTGTGAATTTTCTCTTTCAATGGTTTTTCTCTACTAATTACCAAGTTCAACATAAAAGGGACAGTTTAAAAACTCATTGTTATAAACACTAAAGCATTCATGTTCCTTTAATAATGCAATATTTTGCCTGAAATTTTTTACACATTTAACTATAGTTATTTTAAAGGAATAAATTTACATAGCAGCATAGAAATGTGATAAAATAAATTTAATTTATTCTAAGATTAACTTTGTTTCAAGATTAAGATATCTAAAAATAATATTTGATAAATGTAAAACAATTATTTTGAACATACCTTAAATCTTAGATGGTAGCATTGGGATCAATACTGCCTCTGTTTCAGTGAATAATTTATTTATTTTATAAAATTTAGATGCACTAGCACCGATAACAAAACTTGCTTTTTGCACTTTCTTTAAAGTAATATAAACTATTACATCACTGAAATCAATGTGGGAAGCAAGTTTATGCCTTCAAGGAAGGAACAATTTAATCTGCTTTGGTTCCTGCCATGCCAAAGCTGTAGAAAGAAACTAGAATTTCTACTGCCCAGCATTCAGTCGGACCAAGTCAGACATAGGACACTATGGATACCCCGTCACTTTAATTGGTTTACTAGGAAGGAAGATAAGATCGCCCCTTCCTATCCTTATAATTTCACAAAAGAAATCTGTAGACAAGAATCATTTTAGTAGTCAGCTGGATGTGATTGATATGAGCTGTAAACTTGAATGAATAAAACTTACTGGCTAGTGTTATAAACATATCTATTTTAGCAGTGCAATTCTAGAAAATTGATCCCTGCTTCCCTGTAGGGATCGGGTTTTTTATTGCCTTGTCGGCATAGCCTTTCTTAACAACAAATAATGACAGATTCTGCCATTAAACACAAAGACATTGTGAAGCTAGACGACTTGTATTGAACTAGGGAGATCTTCTTTCAGCTTGTTTTGACTGTTTTGGGGAATTGACAATCTTCAAGTAATTAAGGGAAAAAATTATAAATTTATACGCAGATGTTCTATAATAAATATTTTATCTTCAGCAATGTTCACAGGCCCCTAACAATCGCCGGGCCTCAGTACCGTGGTCCCAACTGACCCCCCCCCCCCCTTTGTGGGGGCCCTGATGAATTGTATAAGAATTGCTGCAATTCTTTAATGCAAAGTTATTTAGCTCATGGAGTCTGCAATATAGCTGATATGAATGAAATATTCATTGATTTTACAGGAGGACAATGTTTTCGATGAAGTTTTAAGCATAGAGTTTAATTACTTGTACTTCCATGGTCTTAAGTTTTTAAATAAAATAAATTATTATAGTATTGTGATGAATGAAATGAATGGAAAAATGTTTATGAATGAAATACTGCTTTTATTTTGTGTGTGAGAGAGAGCCAGGTGTGTTATATTTCGATGACGTCATTTGAATAAATTTCATTTGTTTTCGATGAAGTTTTCAAATATAATAAATTATCAGAGTTTCCCCCAGGATTAAAAAAGGGCAGGGTGCTGTTACTAGAAAAAGAGCACATATTTTTTATGTTTGAATAATATTTATGCTTGAGATTTTTATGACGAAAATCAGAGCATTGCAAAAAAATGTAAACATTTTGTCGCGTATACCTCTAAGTCTAATAGACAAAAATGTAAATATATTTTCTTGTTTTGTAGGAAATAGGGTCAAGATTGTGAATATATAAAATTAATTTCAATTTTTTAATATTTTGAACTTGTTTTTTGTTTAAAACTTAAAAAAGTATCTGTCTGAGCAAGTGGTTTTTTTTTTTTCATTTTGTTTATTTTCACTCGAAATATCTTCGAAACTATAAAAGAAAGATATAACTAGAAAGGAATAAAAATATGTATTAGGAAATTTAGTTGCTAAATCTATATTTATATTTTTAAAATGTGCTTATAGTTTTTGAGTAATCGCTTTGTCGAGTTGAAGAATGAAAATTTCCCCCTTTTCAAGTTTGTAATGCTATCTCAAAAACTAAACCTGTAAACAATTATGCAAAAATATAGCTTTTGAAATCCCTACAAGTGTATAAAATTGGATTTTGAATGAGCTCTTTGTTTGCGAAGTATAGTGGTTATAATTTCGATATTTTTGTATTTTAGCCTCGGTTTTCCAATGTGTGGGAAAGCTTTAATTTACTTATAATATTACTATTGTTTCAGCTGAATCTGTTACTTACTCCTTGGTGAAATATTTGTGCATAAGTATGAGATAATCTTATTTTGTTTAAAAAATCAGGGCATTAAATGAACTTGGAGATTCTAAAAATGTGTAATGATTGGTTAGGTTTAACAAAAGAAATGAAAATATACATATTCAAGTACATATTTATGTGCCGCCAGGCAAGTTTATAGATTATAGGTCAGGTTGATTTCAGGTCAGATAAGTTTAATTTATATACTGAAAAACAAGTTCGTAAAATAATTTTATATTTTAACCTGAAGTCTATGGTCGAAGTATCTAGATAAAATTGTTGTGAAAACTAAAGTACTAACTAGCTATAAACAGTTAGTGAGTCATTTGTAGCACTTTGCAATTCTGTAACAATATAAATGAATCTGAAAAAATCGAATAGCTTTATTGAACTTTACTGAAGTTTACAATTATTGAATTTATATAAATTTAGAGTTTATTAAATTTTGATTTTTAGTATTTTCTCATTAGTCAGTGAGGTTTGATGATTTTAAGGGATAAGATATATTTAAATGTTGAAAATATTTGTTAATTGTTTGTTGTTAATATATTGATTACAAAAAAAAAAACCCTGATTTAAATAACTACATAAAATTCCAGAAAGCTCCATAAAATCACCGTATAAAGTTTTGAATTATGGATTAGCAAATGTTTAGCTTCTAAGTTAATCATTATTCCATGGAGCAGAGTTATTAATAGTGCAAACAACGTACGTTCATGTGTCTGCGCAGCATCCATATCTTTAGCCGTAAACTCGCGTAACGGGCGAGTATGTGAACGCAACTACTGCATACGTCCCTAAAGCGGGCGTATCGTTATTAAATGAGCTTTATTATTATTATTATTGCATGTGTCCGCGAAGCGGGTCAAAGACGAGTCTGCTAATATGAGGGGGTTATTTTGTGTTTCAAATCTGCTATGAGGATGTCGTGCAATGGGCTAATCTGTTAATCCATAAGCCCGCTCCAGGACCGCTCATACAAATTTCTGGATTACCCTTCATATTTCGTTTTCCTCTTTTGTGCATTCTTCATGTTTTCTCCTTCCTCAAAAAGTTATTGGGGGCCCCAGCACTTGAGTGGTGTCCGACCCTCCTTATGAGCGGCCATGGTCAGATACACAGCCAATAGTTATTGCATGACCTGCATTGGGAGTAAATCCGCTACGCGAATTAAATATGCCTGCGCTCTTCTGGTACAAAGGGCAAGGAGGGCGCTGTTCTGGTAACAAAAGGGCAGGCAGGACACTGCGCCCTTCCAAAAGTGCCTGGGGGAAACTCAGAATTATTTTAGTATTATGGTAATTTAAAAAATATTACCGAGGAATGTATCGCATTTTAGAGATGTTTAAGCCAGGCAATGTATATTTCAATGCCGTCATTTGAATGAAGTTCATTTTTTTCGATGAAGTTTTGAGTTTTCAAATATAATAAATTAATGTAGTATTGTGATAATTTTAAAAATATTACCGAGGAATGTATCGCATTTTAGAGATGTTTAAATAAAATTGCATTGAAGTTAGAATGTGTTTCATGATCAATGCTTTATGCTTGATTGATCTTTCTTGTTCTTTTTAGATTTGAGGCAAGAAATGGTAATCCACAATGGTAGCAGGCCTGTGTACGAAAAAACTGTTGGTAAGGATACGAAAACAGAAAATATCAAGAATGTGGATTCAAATAAAATAAAATCTGACTTAGAAAACCAGCCAGAAGTACCCACAAAGCGTATGTATATAAAATTGGATGTATTTGAAATATCTGATATCATGTGTATTTGAAGTAGACTGATTAGGTTTACTTTTTTTTTTTAGTTTTGTTATCTAAATGGACTTTATTCTGGAGAATGAATATGGACTCATTTCAATTTTTGTTTTTACCTTTCTTTCTAGCACTATTGTGTAGAGAAAATCTTGTTTCACAAAAATTTTTGAATTCAATATTTTAATTGATAAGTGCATTTTTTGACCTCCTGAATCCTTTTTAAAAAATGACCATATGTGTGTATGTATGTCTGTAAGGTGTAGATATAACTCAACTACGTTATATAAGAAATTAGAGCTTGATAGAATTTTTAGTAATTTCTATGATTAGAACTCAAATTATTCTAAATTTAAGGTTTTCACCACATTGTTTCCTGTGGAGAAACAGAATAATTTCCAAACACTGATAATAGTATAGTCAGTAGTGGAAAATTATAGTTTGAATTACACTATGGATATAAGAGGTATTAAAATAGTATATAATTGCACAGGTCAGCCAAGTTATTTCAATTCATTGGCGTGATAGCTCTCTTGCCACCATAAAAAATAATTTTTTTAAGAATTTGTACTTGTATTTTTGAATTTTTAAAGGGTATACTTTGGAATTATTTTTTCACTTTAACACATTTTTTTTTTCTTTTTTTTTTTTTTTTTTTGAGCTATCAGAAATACTCATTTAAAGTTATCGAAAACATATCATTACACCCATAAGAATTTTGCAGGGACTTTTTTTCTTTTTTAGTTATCAAAAGCTGATTATTTCAAAATTTAAAAGAAAACACATTTCAGAATTCATATTTTTCATTCACAGAATTCATGTTTCATTCATTCACATTCATGTTTTTTTTCTCATTATTTTATGTCATAGTACTAAGTTAATCTACCAGATTTTAACTTATTATTGTCAAAGTAAAACAATGTTTTTATCATTTTCTTTCATGGCAACCCTATAGTTTTGGAGAAAGAGAAAGCGTAGTAATAAAACTGGCAGTCATTTCATAAATACACTAAATGTATCAAGCATATGTATCAAAAATGATTACTCATGGAGTTAACAATGAACTTTCTATTGTTTCTAACATAAAACTGATAAGCTAGATATTTTAACACACATAAATGTGAAAAATGAGATGTCATATTATGGAATGGAAAATAATTTTCAACTTGAAAAACATATTGTCTAAGTCAATACAAATAGGAAAGAATAAATGTATGCTAATGATTTTATTAAAATCTCAAGTTTGTCAACTAAAACTACTACTAAAATGCTATAAAGCTGAATGTCTAATAATTGTCAATTTTCAGGTTCCAAAAAAAAAATGTTTTTAACCTTATAGTTTTTAGATACTTTTGCTTGGAATAAGTTCTTGGAAATATATTTTAAGATTTCGAATAACTGGCAAGAGCTGTTTAACATAAAAAAGGGAATTTTAATGCATATTTATTATGTTACTGTGTCGCAAATGACTGTGAAAGGAATGATATATGGGGGTATTTCTTGTTCTTCACTGAAATTGAAATTAACATTGAGAGACAAAATATACACTATGCATAACTCACTTTTATGTACTAATGGAAGACATTTAACTTTTAGATTTTCATATTTATAATAATTAAATACATGTCAAGAATAACAGATATTAAGTATACTTACTCCTCTAGAACAAAATGAATAATAAAATTATTTTTCACTTTCTTATTAATAGCAGAGCTCCTAAATTTCAAACAGATGAAGAACAAAACTCTGAATAATGTTCAACTGACCTAAAATCACTGCTTTCACTATTTGGTGGATGGGGGAAAAAATCTTTGGGCAACATCGAAATATCATCAATTCTCATTGTCAAGCATGCATCAGCCATTTTATAAAATATCATAAAATTTTAATAAATAAAGTGACTTTTGCAGGTGAAAATCATAACTTCTCAAGTTTTACCCATTTATTTCCACTATTTATATTTGATGATGCAATTAGAATATGAAAACTCAGTAGTGGTGTTAATTCTGCTCCCATCCTGCCCTAAAACATAAAATTTTGAATTCACCATCATCAGTGATGAATATTCTTTTTACTCAGCTTCAAAAAGTATTTCAAAATGACTTATTTCATGATCAATATTTTAATTTGTGTGTGCATTCTGGAGTATTTATCTATTGTAATTAATAGGGTTGGCAAGTTTTTGCCAAAGGTGGTAAAAACCGTCCTGACAAAAATACATTTTTGCCACTTTTTGCCGCAGTGGCAAAAATAGATATGTTTTATTTACGGGAATGTAATTAAGTTATTTTAATTTTTACTAATTTTAACCCTAATAATATATAACTTTAATTTTTTTTTTTATATATATAACTTAGAATGTTCAATGCATCTTTGAAACAGTAATCTAAATGCTATTAAGTTTGTATTGTTTTAGTAAAATACTTTTTTAGTTAATACTATGAATGCAGAACATGAGAAAGGAGAGAGTAAATAACAATAAAATAACTCACTGGCTTTGGTTTAAACAGTCATAACTATTAAACAACTAATTCTTATGCTTCAGTTAATTTTTAACAAAGTCTGTGTAGTAATATTAATTTTGCTATCTATCAGAATCAGAATAATAGTAATTTGAAGATACAAAGTATATTAATTACTATATAATATAAGTATTAAAAAAAAGTATAGCTCATATTAAATTATAACTTTAATTATGAAAAGAATTACACATAAAATAATTAAATTTCTTCAAATTCAATTGAATTTTCTACATCAGAGCACATATTTTGTTTTTCCAACATTGCATAGCAATAAACAAGTTTTAAAACACTATCTAATCCCACCCTCCCCAATCTTATGTATATTAATTAATTTTATCTAGTCCATATGTTTTTTATATATATATATATATATATATATATATATATATATATATATATATATATATATATATATATATATATATAAGATTCAAATAAAAGAGGGAAACGATCAATTGCATAGCATAAATGGCAGAGGTGGATTGCGACACCTCTTTCCCGGTTAGAAGCGTGCTTTTAAGCCCGGGCAACACTCCCGGAACCAATGCCAAGCAGTGGCCTATCTTCCGGATATGTGTGAAGTCAAAGACACAAAAAAAAAAAAAAAAATGCGAAGCAAACCATCTAGAAGCGACCACAAGACCAGAAACTACCTCAAGACTAGAAGCGACCATTGCAAGACTTTAGAAGCGACCATTGCAGGACTTTAGAAGCGACCATTGCAAGAGAAAGGGATGGAATGTAATCCGTATGAAGTGCATGCTGACACTTAAAGCAGAAATCTGTTATCAACGTGCACCAGGGTGCGCTGTCCACACATGCGCAATGGTCCCACTAAGAACTTAAAGTGTTACTGCAAACATCCGCTATATCTCTAAAGTATGCATTTTTTTCCTTTTCTGTATTGAAAATTGAATTATAATAGTATTTCAGGAAGCTTTCGGGATAATTTCTTTTTATTGCTTCTTCCATGATATTTCTGTTATGTATGATACAATCAGTCTTGAAAGTATTAATACGTTGATTTCTCTTGAGGTGATTGATGACAACATTTCTAAATATGTTTTTAGTTAAGTTGGATTTCCAGTCAATAATGTGGTTAATTTTAATATTGAAGTTGTTTCTTTTGTCAAATAAAACAGTATATGTGCCATATTTACTATCTTGCTTTAGTGTGATATCTAAAAAATCAACACTGTTTTCTTCCGTTCCTTTATTTTCAATCAATTCCAGTTCTTTAGGATAAAAACTAAAATCAAACGGTGGCATATTCGTATATTGTCCAAAAAGGACATCGTCAACGTAACGAAAGTATGGTAATTCATGTAAGATGTGAGTGCCCTCTTCAAATTTATTCAAATAAAGGTCGGCAAGCAGGGAGGAACAGCCCCCTCCCATGGGGATACCTTTTATTTGTTTAAAATAGTTTGTTCCATCAAATAAAATATTCTCAAACAGCACGATGCGCAACAAGTCTTGATATTTTCCGATAGTAATGACCTCCTTTAAATCATATATTGCATATATCTCCTTCAATATTTCATATAAATTTTCTAGATTCTTTATTTACGCGTTGTATAAAAGTTTTCACTTCGTTTTATATGATATATATATATATATATATATATATATATATATATATATATATACACAACAACAAAAAAAAAAATTGTAGGAGTTTTAAAAGATTACTTCTATAAATTATTCATAAAAGTTATACCTAGAGGTTCAAATAAGGATAAAATGAAGATTGATTTCACAACTTCTTATTAATCAATTAATGTTTAATTATATTTTATCATTTTAATTAATCAAATTAATATTAATGAAATAACTAATTAATATTCTGATTTAAGTCTCAATTATATTATGTACAAAATTTTATTGTTTTTTGTACATTTTTTTAAATCCATCCATTTTTTCCAATTTTTATACCATTTTGTTGGCAAAATGACCAACCCTAATAATTAAGTATAAAAACAATAACTATGTTACTCAAGATTTTGGAATTTGTTTTTCAAATTTATTTTTAAATTATTTATTTTTTACATGAATATTTTTATTGGGTTTGTGTAAATTTTAATAATGAATTAAATCACTACCACACATAAAGTTCTTGTGAAATTATGCAACATCAGTGTGATGTCAACTTGACTATAAAAATTAGATAACACGAGGGCAAAAAATATAGTAATATAATTGTGCCTCCAAGAAGTGATCTGCTTAGAGCTGCCCTCTGCATGTAAATCCATCCCTGCATTAGAAAATGGAATATGTATTTTGTTTTTCATTTATATATATTATGTTGGTGAAAAATTAATGAAAATGGAATAGAAAGTAGAATGCTATTTGTTAAATTTTTCTAATGAACCGCTCTTAACCCTTTGCGGACTGTTGACGCACTCGTGTGTCGACTGCGAACTTGCATTCAAAGACAGTAGGTAGTTGCACATTCGTATCGAAAAAACTTTACCCTAAAGGACGGCAGTCACTAATGTGCATTTTCGTATGGAACTTTTTTATTTGAATTTATTTGTGTACTAAATTGCGTTAAATGTCCATGAGAACAACTCCCATGTATTTTGCAGATACTTGACCATGGCATAGGGGGGATCCAATGAATCATTTCTCCATCTGGAGCAGGGAAACATGGTTTTATAATTTAAACAAATAGAGTACTTCTCATAGCCTCTGCTATTTTAAAATTGAGTTTCAGTTCTCGTTAAGAGAGTATTTTTTTAAGTTTGGATGTTAGAGGAATGTGCGGCAGTGAAATTATTAGATTATTTCGGATAAAAGAATGTCTGGGCCAAGACGTTTTCTTTCTGTGGAAAAATATACTCGTGTGATAAACGAACCGAACAGTAATGAAAGTGATGCAGATAGTAAAGATTTGTGAAACTGTGGTATTTCTGATGATGTATCTGTAAATGCAAGTGATTCTTCATATTCTGAGCATACTATTATTACAACTCTGCCAGCTTCAGTAGCTGTTTCTGCAAATGATGTTTGGACAAGAGATTTGAAAGATCTGAATTCTTTTGAGTTTTTGAGCATACCTGTAATCAATCACAATATTATACCACCTAATTTAGATAAGGAAATTGATTTTTTTAGTATATTTTTCGATGATGAACTAGCAGAATTCATAGTAAAAGCAACTAACAAGTATTTTGTATTGAGATTTGTATGAAAAATATACAACAAATGGAAAATAAGTATTTCTTTTATTCCTGTGTTGAACAGGTGAATTTTAGTGAATTTTTTCGATAGTTAAGCTTAGCACAAAAAATTAGTCGGCCTTTGAGAACAGTTCAGAAGCGAAGCGCTTCATCTTTTGGGCCACGGCAGTTCTAGAATACCGTCATCCATAAAGGGTTAAACCTTGTAGACCAAATAGCATTTTATCTGCTCCCGAAGGTGCTTCAAATACTTATATGGTAGTTAATTATCCCTGATTCATTACTGGGGGACAATGACAGAAATGACAAATTCTCATCTTTATGAAGTCAAAACTTAATTTAATATTATAGAAAATTATTTTATGTTGAAAAATATGTAGATCAGATTGTATTTTAAACAAATACTGCAAAAAATATCTTATTTATTATTTTTTTTAATGCTCAAGGGATACATAATTGACAATTATCAGATATTCAGCCATAAATGTGTTGTGATTTCTTTTTGTATTTTGCTTTTCTTTTTGTTTTTCTTTTTATCAATGCATCTATATTGTAGGAATACCATTTACACATTTTTGTACTGAAAAACAAAATTTATGTTGATATACATGAGTTGTAGACCAGACTTTTCTCTCTGATAAAGTAGGGTATGAGTAAAAATTATTAACCGAATATTGACAATTGGAATAAGCAAAAGCATAATGACATCTTATGATTTCCTTTAGGTCTGAGTGTTCACCAGCTTAGTTCACCCCTTCCTCTCACTCCGTCTTCTCGAATTTCTGCTCTGAATATTGTGGGTGATCTTCTAAGGAAAGTTGGGGTGAGTATTCCATTTTTGTAATGTTCAATGTTGTGAGTTATGGGCTTGCTTTGAAATTATTGATTAGTTTTAGTTTGTGTATTCTTTATAGTTAAGTTTATGTAAAATAGTTGTAATTAGAATAGTAAAAAAAATTTTTGGAACACATTACAGAAAAAAAATATCTCCAGTGGGTTGTCCAGTTCGATGGAGTCGAAATGGTTTTGCATAAATAATATTTTGTAAAATAAAACTTTGGTACAGTTCAATAAATTTGTTCGATTTTTTTTTTTTTTCAGGCTCATTTGTTTTCCTTTTACAGGTTTTCAAAGTGCTACAAATTACTTGCTAACTGTATATAGCTAGCTAGCACTTTTAGTTTTCTTCCCGACTTCATCTGGATACTCCAACTCTAGAGCACGACAAAATATGCAATTTTTTTATTAACTTGCTTTGCGGTATATATATTAAACTTAACAATATATCTGATGAGATTTTACATTCAAGTTAATCTATAAACTTGTCTGGTGACACATAATTATGTACTTAATTACGTATATTTTCATTATATATATTCTGTTCAAACCATACCAATCATTAAACATCTTTAGAATCTCCAAGTTTATTTAACCTTCTAATTTAACAGAATAAAATATCTCGTGCTTGTGCACCCATACTTCACTAAGGAGTAAGTAAAGACACTGAGGTGCAACAATTGTGACATTTTAAATATTGCAACTCCCCAGCTATTGGAATAAATCAGGTTTAAAAAAACTAAACTATCGAAATTATAACCACTCAATCCAAAATCCAATTATATATACTTTAAAAGAGCTTCAAATTCTTGCTTATTGTTTATAACTAGCACTTTTAGTTTTTGCAGTATAAGCATTACAAACTCGTAAAACGAAAAATTTTCAATCTTCTTCAACTTGACCAAGACAATTACTCGAAAACTATATATATATGCAGTGAAACCCCGATTTTACGTTTCTCAAGGGACTGGGTGAAAAAAACGTAAAATGCGGGAAAAACGTAAAATACGGGAAATACATAGAATGCAAAAATCAAATAGAAAAAAACTAAAGGTAGTAAAGATGACTCTTTCAAAAGGTATAATATGTATATTTTACAAAAAGAACATTATTATACATACCATTTTAAGACATTTTAACACATTTAGTTACGAATCCTGGCGTTTAGGTTGAAAATAGTCTGTAATATTGCATTGTTTTTAGTCATTGAGTTCAAAGTGAATGCAGCATCTTCTAGGATTGAAATACTTTGCAAGTTTTTTTCCTGGTCTTTATAAGAAGGAAAATAGTCTTTCACTATTTGTAAGCTCTTCAATGCAATACTAAAAGAAGGGACGGGCTGTGCTTCCGCTTGTTCTTGTTCATATTCATCGGCGGACGAAAAGTCCATAAGATCGTCTACGGATGGAGCAGTAGCTCTTTCAGCTTCACATGTTTCTAAGTTTTCCGGGATGTAATCGCCGAAGTCAGATAAGTGTTTCGTTGTCCTCCTCTGAGTCCACCGCAGCTGATTCTTTATCTGTTGCCGGTTCATTAGTCGCTACGATTCCGCTTTCTTCAAAACAATGGGAAATGCACTGTTGTGTAACGTTTCTCCACGACGCAGAAATAAAATGCATAGCCTCTAGAACACTTAACTTTAGTTTGCAGGCGTCATTTAGGTTTCCATTTTCTAGTTCAGCTACAGCTTTCCGGACAAGTTGCTTTCTGTAATAAACCTTGAAAGATCAAATAATGCCGAGATCACAAGGCTGCAATTTGCTTGTACAATTTGCAGGAAAAAATACGACACACACATTAGACAGCTGCAAATCCGGATGTGCAGTGCATTGATCAATGGACAAAATTATTTTACGATTTTGCAATTTCATTTGCTTGTTTAGTTTGCACAAAAAGTCTTCGAAAAAGGCTTGGGTTATCCACGCTTTTTTGTTTGCTTCGTACTTTGTCGGAAAACTTCTAACGTTTTTGAAGCATCGTGGTTTGCGCGACTTTCCAACAAGAGGCGTCAGCTTCTCACTTCTATCAGAATTACAGCACAGTAAAACCGTAAGGCGCAATTTAGACATCTTCCCTCCATAGCAGGAGTGTCCTTTACCAACGTAACTTTTATCCGATAGGAGGTTAAAGAAAAGTCCAGTCTCGTCCGCATTGAATACGTCCTTTGGCTTGTATCCTTTGGTCAAATTTGGTAGATTTTTCTTCCATTCTTCTATTGTAGCTTCATCTACACTTGATGATTCTCCCGAAAGCGATCTATACACAAGATTATGTCTTTTTTTTCATTTTTTTTTTCATTTTTTCAAATTATATTTTGGAATATAACAAATATATGGGGGGTGTGGATATTGGGGATGCGTCTCTAACGCATTATCCAGCTTATAGAAAAACTATCAAATGGTACAGAAAATTATTTTTTGGCTTTCTAGATATTGCAATATTGAATGCTCATAGTCTTTTTGACAATAAGAAAGGGAAAATATCCCGATCTTGCAGTTTCGTCTTCATCTCATAGAGCAACTTATTGAAATATTCTTTACCCCTGAACAGTCCAGTAGAAGTAATTATCTCATCCCCTCTCCTCTCCGTCTAACTGGAAGACATTTTCCAAAATTGTGCTCTGATACAGGTAAAAAAGACCTCCGAAGAAGATGTATAGTTTGCTCGCAAACTACAAAAGGCAAAAGAAAGCGCGTAACGACTTATTATGAATGCAAAGATTGCAATGTTGGTTTGTGCGTGGGTACTTGCTTTGAAATATACCATATGCAAAAGGTGTATTAATTAATGAAAATAGCTACGCTATTTTCTTGTGTATATATGTACATAATTTCTATTAGCTATATAAGTATTTCATTACCATCATTTCAATATTTTTTCTGATTAACTGATAACTATTTTAATCAAGGTAAGTAATCATTTTAAATACACTAAAATTTTTAATTGATAAAAGAAAATTTGTGTAAAAAATATACATCAAATAGAAAATAAGAATTTCCGTTATTCCTGAAAGTAGTAGAATGCTGTATTGAACGGGGATTTTTGGTGAATTTTTTTCGAGAGTTAGGCTTAGCGCAAAAAAAAAAATAGCCGTCTTTTTGGCACATTTCGGAAACGAAGTGCTCCGTCCTTTGGGCCACGGTAGTTTCGGAATGCCGCCATCATGAAAGGGTTAATAGCACAAAGGCTATATAATAATTGTCTAGTATATATATATATATATATATCTAGTATATATATAATAATTATCTACAATTAATTAATTGCATTAAGCATAAATAAGGTTCATGTTTCTCCAGCTCTGTTAAAATCAAAATGTTTTTTTTTTTTCAAAATTTATCAAAAAATTTTTTCAATATTTATCATCACTAGCATTTTAAATTACACCCAAGTCAGAGTCAGTCAGTTTAGCAGAATTTTCCTAATTATTATTAGTTTCTATAATTTTTACTTCTGTCCGGATCATCCTGAAATGAGTCTAGCTCATATCAAAAGTGGAAAATGTTGTGCTTCAACTGACAGAATCTAAATCCTATTCCAATTTGATCTACCTCGATATTTCTTACATAAATTACTTATTCTCAATTCTCGAAAATTCAATACTCAAAAGGGTCAAAATCGTGTGTCTAAATTCTAAAATCAAATTATTCATATTCCAAAATTCCAGTATATCATTATGCTAAAATCTCTCTCATACGAAATTAATTATTCCTTATGTTCATACTATATTTATTTTAATTCAGTTTTTCATTATAAAATCTGTTACTTATTATTTAAATTATCATAAGAGAGTATCTAGTAAATTCGACACATTTTGGAGGTGAGGCTGCAGTAGCCCAGTGGTTAGCTCTCGGAAATTGCACTCTGTAGACCCGGGTTCGATTCCCGCCACTGCCAAAAACTGCCGCCGTGTTCACGCGGAGTACGATCACATTAAACATGTGGGTCCGTAAGTCCTTCCGAGAGGTTGGTGGTAGGGGAAGGAAGGTACAGTCCCTGTGGATGCCTCCCCCACTGGGTTCCGGTCTAAATTGGGTGGCACTTTCCTGCCGTCCAAACAGTTACCTTACACCTTTCTGATAGGTCAACCGGTCTGGGTCTCAACAACAACATTTTGGAGGTGAGCAAAATTGTAACTTGTGGGGCTATTTCAAAATATGAGAAGGTTAATGACCCTTCTGCATATAAAATTAATCTGCACCAGGCAGATTAAGTAGATCCACTCCAATCCATTTAATTACAAATACTTCACTTTGAGTTTATAAACAAACAAGTACTTTTAATTTATTAAATGTTAAATGTCATTAATAACTTTGATTTTACTGCCTCTTATATGTGAATGTTATTTTTAATTCAATTCAATTATTCTATTTAATTATATTACTTCCACAATATTCAAAACATGTATATTAACTCGTAATCCACTTAATATTCTATACATACACACATAAAATACATTCAGTGCTTATCAATTCCATTTCTCTATGTAATAATTTTATACAAGTATATACTTAAGATTCATCTACATATACAGGTTCTTTCTTATTTTGCTTCCCCAAGTTATATGATTAAATACTGAAAGTTCAGATAATTGAAACGTTTAAATATTGTAAATTAATTAAAATTTCACTCACCCAGCAATTCAGGCAAGAATATTTTTGGTAAGTTTGTGTATCATATTCACTCCCTTTAACACAATTTTATCTGCTTTGATTCTTGAATTATTTCCAATTCTGGAATGTTTACCGGCTTAGGATTTTGTCCAGGCCTCAACTTGGGTACTTACGACACAACATCAGGGGCAAAAGTTGTTTTTCCTGGGAGACCCGTTCATGACTTTCTGTATCACTAGCAATCTGCATATCGGCCTTGGTGTCCATGAATTTCACAGTAGCTGGCATATCAAGAAAATTAAAATTCATGATGCAATTGTAATTTCTGATAAGAATAACATTCTGATTCGTCATCAAATAGCATTCGCTCCAGTCATTTTAATTGTAAAATGTAAATTGCTGCATTTTGGGAAATGAAATCCAGGATTGACATCAGATGGCTGTCGTGCCATTTCGTCTCGTGGCTCTGGGTCCTTGCCCAGCAATCACTCGCTCTTTTATACATCTTTGCCGGAATTCTCAGTGCACAATTTCTTAATTTATCAGAGTAAAGATATTTTTTATTATTCATGATAGTCCTGCAGGTTATGCAAGGAAATGATACAAATTATGAATAAAATGCATTCGCTCCATTTGGCGCCGGCTGAAGCTGAGCTCGTAGAACAAAAGTTTTTAGCTTACATCCTTCGCTTAATGCTCAACATCGAGTGGGAGCGATGTTCATCAAGCTTTTCATGCCTTGGAGACAGGGGGGTCCCAGCATTGCCTTACTATAGGTCAAGGTGGTCTCTTCGCTTTTGCTGTTATTTTTGTTTATGCGATGTCATGGACACCTGTGTGCTATTTTTAGCTGTTCTTGTAACATTGGCTTCTTAAAAAGAGCACTTTTTCCCAAGGACAAGTGAATTGCTAAATTCCTATTTTGGGATTGTTCAAATTTCCTATTTTGGGATTATTTCAAATCAGAAAAAAATTCTCTTTAAATATGAATTGGTTTTAAGAGTTTTTAAGAAAAATCGGACTCCATTGGGTTGTATCTGTTACAGCCTTGCGACCTAAAATTACAGGAATTGATATCTTCAATTTCTTGAATCATCTGTTTTATTTTAACAAATATTTTTCAAACCCATATATTTTCTATTGTTTTTAACCTATCGTTAAAATAGGATAAAATTGGTACAGATATATCTTCTATCCTTTTAGCATCTTCTTTTCAACATATATTGAACAAAATGCCTCTGAAAAGAATTTTGTAAAATGAGAATGAAGATTGTTATGATTTGCAGCAGCAAAGACATCTATCAAAGATGCCACACGAGCCAGTAACCGAATTATAAGAACAGAGGAGGAGCTAGCTTTTGCTCAGTGATTATAATGTCGGTCTCCCATGCATCAGGTCCCTGGTTCCGGACCACGACGACGCACAATCGCCACAATGATGACTGGACGTTTGAAAAAAACGCAACCTTCCTTTCCAACGACTTCGCCTCTCAGCACGAGATGGCAGCACCACAAGGAGTCAGAAGCCTTGACACTCCCTTCCTGGTTGACCACGACTGCCCGTCACGCCGGGGCAACACGCCTCCCGGCCCTGACCGTCACGCCGAGGCGACACGCCTCTCGGCGCCTTCCGCATCAGTGAGGGGAGTGTGCGGCAGCAAAGACATCTATCAAAGATGCCACACGAGCCAGTAACCGAATTATAAGAACAGAGGAGGAGCTAGCTTTTGCTCAGTGATGATAATGTCGGTCTACGAACCAACAGGTCCCTGGTTCGGGACCACGGCGACGCCCAATCGCCACAGATTCTTTTTAAGGGAATGAAATTAAAGACTTCTTTGAAAAACAATAGATAATGAACAATTAGACGTCTTTGAAAAACAATATCATTTAAAAAACTAGTAGAATTTGCACATATTTTTAATCATGAGTAAAGCCCGAAAGTTCAGGCAGTAAAAAATAATGAAATAGGCAGACAAATAAGCAAATTTAAATGTCAAAATAGACAACAAAAGTAGGTATTTATTAAATGCATAATGTTTGAATAAGCTTATTTAGCGGTATATAGCTAATTTTACAAAATTATTTATCAGATTACTTATTTTCATGATTACACATAATAATTTTTTATTTTTTTTAATTGTCAAAGCTTAAACCTTGATTTTCTGCCATTTAGACGTGTTTTACATTCAAAAATGATCTTTTAACTTCTACAGAGGTAATAAATATAGGAGGTATTTAAAGCTTATGACATTTGTAAGAAACCATTTCAATAAAAGCTGAATTATCAGTTTCACCTTCAAGTATTTTAATAATGCCGATTCATTGTTTACTAAAAGAACTCACGATGTGACCCTTTTGTCTGGGAACAGATTCAGTTTCACTAACATTTTTTTTTTCTTCTTCTTCGAAGTAATATAAAGCAATGTAGAAAAGTATGCTTTAATAAAAGTTGAAGCATAACGAATAGAATCTTTAGATAGTATTTATTTAGCAATTTGTATTGAGCTGGATCATTTTCTCATCTAAACTGTTAACAATGCGGGAGAGCAACTCATTTAAAAAGAATTCCATTTTTCATTGTGAATATTTGTCATAGTGTTTAACTCCGGCCACACAAACAGCTACCATAAGCCTTCGGGTTGGTCGTGTTGTCTGGGTTTTCTACACACTTTAACTGCACTTTTCTGGGGGGGTGGGGGGAGAATAGCAGTACAAGATAGAAATTGAGAACCATATAGGCCAAAAAGACATTAAAAACATAAGGCTAAAGGCAAAAATAAAAACATTGAAAATATAAAAATGTAATTTCTTCAAATATAGGACAAAAAGGCAAAAAATGCCTTTTAAGGCGTTTTACCTTAACTTCCAGTCTTTAATCAAGAGCAATGATGGGCATATCTGCTAGTCGTGAGATAAATTAAATGAAAAAAAAAATATTTTTTTTTCTCTATAATGTTGTATTACTCACTTCGTTAAGTTCACCCAATTACAGACATTTAATTTGATCTTTATGTTGTCCTTAAATAGGAAGTTGAATTGAATACTGTTATAAAACATCTGGTAATTTTTTAGACTATTGTTGTTCTATATTTAAGATTTCTTGAATTTAACATGGATTGCAACATTGAAAGGAAAAGTGCATAAATTTATTACCTCAAAGTATCATCTTTTGATGTGCTCTTAATTTTATTGTACTGTAATTCAACATTGTTTTAAACTTATATAGCTGTTTGAAAACTTTATTAATACATAATAAATTATTATTAAATTATCTGTTATACAATTTTATTTGTTTATCCACAAATAATTTACAATTTTTATTTCAGGCTCTTGAGTCTAAGCTAGCATCATGCCGAGCATATGTCAAGGAAAACTCACCGAAACCAGAAAAAGAAGAAAATGGAAATCAATCACCAATGTAAGTTACTTTTACTATGCAAAAATAATTTAATTAAATATTTCTGAATGCATTTTCATAGCTCCTAATCTGATCCCCTTCATACTTTCGAAATTATTACCTAATTTTGTATGTAATTTTCAGGTAGTTTTCTACCATAATAAAACAAGATATAAGTCTGTTTATTTGTTTATTGGTAGCATAGCAAAAAATCTAAGCGACCTACAGCTGCAAAATTTAGTACAGAGATACATCAAAATGATTTTTCCTTAAATTTGAATTAGTATTTTAGTTATTTTTTGAAGCATGATTTTGAGCTATTTTCATACAAATAGAATGATTAAATATATGATCACAGAGGATATCATACATCTTAACACCAATCGAAAGAATAAAAAATGCTCTTTCCAATTAGCTTTAAAGCAAACCAATTAAACAGTTCCTTCATGTTATTATTTTTTAATATATCGAAATATGCATATTTTAATCATTTTATTATTATTTTCTTGAATTGCAGAGTTCATATGATTTTAATTTTCGGCATGAATTCAGATACATGCATAAGAAATGGCATTGTTTTATTTTTTTTTTCTATAAGTACATGTTCATAAAAAGTATGAATGTATAGCTTTCATAGCTCTTTATTAATCCTTGTTTACAATGTTCATTCTTATTAATACAGAGAGAGATTTACAATTTAAGAAAACTTACTAAAGTTTCAATAATTTTAAGTGAAGAAAATATTTTTTTTTCTGATTGCTGTGAATGTCTAAAATTTGAAGGATTTAACTTTTGTTGTGACTTTTTTGGTCAATAACATTTTAACTAATATTTTTAACTTTATTTTTACACTTATCTAAAAAGCAATTAATATTTATAAATCAATAAGATTTAATCAATTTTGTTAAGAGCACATTTCAAGCATCCTTGAACTCAAATCAAATGTTTTAGAGGTGATGTCTGTGTATATATAGTCATGAGTCTGTGGAGACGTTATCTCACAAACAGATCAAGCGTTTTGAATAAAATTTAGTACAAAAATTACACTCGATGAATACTCGGCCGTCCAAATAGCTGCTCTTAGTCCCTTGGACGAGTCGGACGGTCTGGGTCTTCAACACTCGATGAATACTGGAGGTCTATGGATTTTAAAAACAATCAAATGTTTGAAAAACCCTAAAATTTTGAAAAAAATCATCAAAATATCAGTTTGTCAAAAATTACATAAAATTAAAAAAGTCTTAACTATTGTAAAATATGCTAAATTTTCATATGTAATATTATGCGATAAATTTATTAACATCATTCTCATGGATCTAGTTCATTCCCTTCAAAAGAGAAGATACTTTGTGTAATAGTTTTGTGGTCTAACAATTTGCCCACAGTCATTTATAAGAAATGCTCTTCTCTCCATTTGTCTGTAACGCTTGGCAATAAATTTGTCAAACTGGGTAACTGAGTTCATGAAATATCACCAGCTTGGTGATATTTCACCCCAGATTAACGAAAATGTCATTAAAATTGCAAAAATGACACTAAGTTAATGAAACTGATGCCAAATTGGTGAATTAATTATTAAAATATTTTAATATATGGACTATATTGCTTATTGCGAATGCTATCAATATTGATAATTGCCAATTTAGAGTTGCATAAAATATAAATTAATTAGGTACTTCAAAATAGTTTTACATGTTATCCGGAAAAGAGTCAAATATGCAATTCAACATTAAAAACCTTCTGCCATAGATTTTATACATTTTATCACTGTGAAAGAAGTAACTTCATTGCATTATATAGGTAAAGTCATGTGCTGCCCACTTCAGATTTTTATAATTGTTATAATTGGATAAGTTAAGTTAAAATCCTATACTTTATCAGCACATTTGAGTAATGTATATATTTTACAGTAAAAAAAAAATCACTTTAATTATGTGGCTATGCAATATAATATAATTTTCTTCAAATGAATTCTAGAAAAATTAACTACTCAATGTTATTTCTATAGAATTTTTCTTTTTATTGATATCTACAACCCTTGGACCTAAAAATTCAAAACATGTATATAAATACCCACAATAAAACCAAGAATCATACTGAATTTCAAAGAAAAAGGAAATGGTCAAAAACTGTGACAATAGGATGCATAAAATTGTTGCGCATAACAAGTTTCTTTGCTGCCTTTGCAGGTATTGGCTATCCCATATTAAAGGATTCCTAAAATGTGAGAAACTAGTCTATGGATACTTAAACTGCAATATGAGCATTATCCTAAATTTAGATACCCCCATCCCCTTCTTTAAATAAGTTAACTGTGAATATGGAGTGTATAAAGTTATCTAGAAGATTATCTTTCATCAACCCATCTGCAGTACTTACACTCCTACAATCTTCAGATCATACACACCACATGCCTTTCCGGCCGTCCAAATGGTTGCTCATGCCCTCAGGGCGAGCCGGACGGTCTGGGTCTTCAACACCACATACCTTCCATTCCTGGCCACTCAATGTACTATAAGCCTTCAGGTCAGTTAAGTGATCTGGGTTTTTGACACCACATACCTTTCCCAATTACACTTTCCTGTCAATGCTCAAAGGCCAAATTTTTCTTTAACCAATGATGCTCTGGTGTGGCTCCAGCAGAGCTGTAAATCCTTCCAATTTAATTTTACTGTGTAACATACGTGTTTAGTCAGCATGAGAGTAATTAACCCTTGAACATTTAGCTTATAAAAATATATAGAAAGATGGCAACACCTGACCATTTTTTTTAAGCATATCTATCAAGCTGATTCAGCCCACAGAGTAATATGGTGCTCTGTGTGATTTATCCTATGTTTTATAAATTTATCATACCAAATTTCTAAATAAATTTCTAAATCATAATCAATTTTCTAAATGTATATAAGTTTATATATCTATATATGTGCTGAAAATAAATTAAGTGGGAAGACATGTAAACTTCCGTTTTGTGATAAAAAAATTTCTTATGCACAGCTGTTTTTCAATGTCAAAATTTACTTAATTATTATTTTTGTCATAAAATTTCTACAGATATTATTTAATTATTCGCATATTTGTAAACTAAAAAATGTTATGATATTTAAAACATGAGCATGTTTTAAAAAATTAAAAAAGGGGGTAAAATCCCCGGTTCTGTGTGTGTGTGGGGGGGGGGGGGGGGGGGAATACAGTATAAAATGCCCAGTCCTGAAAGTGTTAATTACTTTACAACCCCCTAACAAAACACAATTATATTACAAATTCTTGAGACTTTCCCTAACAAAGTCTACCCACAAACAGTGAAAATTGCTATATTCTGAATCAAGAATAGTAAATCAATCAATTTCCTAAAAGTAACAGGAATTATCAAAAATTAAATTTGCTTATTTCAGAGATATCCTGATTGTCACCAAACTGGAGATATTTTGTAACATTTGTAAAAATTTTTTGCAAAGTATGTGATAGACCAGGGTTGTCCAACCTTTTTGTGCAAGGGGCCACTTAAAAAATTTTCACGGAACTCGCAGTCCAACAGGATGTAACATTTTTTTTTATCGGAGGGGGGGAGAGACTGTTTAGGGGGATGCATTGCATTAATGTGTCTATACAAGAAATTTAGAAGTGTTATCAAAAATTTAGGCGGGTATTGAGGGGAGGTGTAAATAAATCCCTGACTGTGAGTTCCGTAAAAAAAAATTAACAAAAGTAAACACATTAGAAATAGGTCGTAAAATTAGACATTAAAATTTCCCATACTAATTTATTACCTTATTTCTCTTCTTTACACCCAAACACAGAGTTAATGTGAGGTCTGGCATTGCTTTTGCTTATACAAGTAGTCGATGTCTGCCTGTACACTTGACGTAACAATGTTCAGAATTCCAGTAAGATAGCCTGTCAGAAGAACCCTTCATTTTGTTTTTATGACTTTCATCCTTGAAAATAGCTGCTGGCTGCAATATGTACTATCAAACAGTGCAATGAATCGAAGGGCATGTTTTGAGACATTTAGATAAACATTTGAGGGAACATATTTTTTGTAAAATGTTAACAAATCATGCTCAATAAAGCTTTCTTCATGTCAGTGTCATTTTAGATCTCAACTAGTTCCACCTGCAACATGTCAGGAGCATCAGTAACATCTGTTCCAAATGGATCTGTAAACAACTTCATTTCACCAGTGTACCCTGAAATTTGAAAATCTTTTTGTGAATTCATCACTGAGTTTATCAATCAGTTCAGAGTACTTTTTATGGTTTACTATCTCAGATGGCCTTGTTGATAGAGTAGTGAAATGAAAAACTTTTTTCACAATCAGCTGTTTCTGAAACAACCTTAATTTCTGCATGAACACTTGGACATACTCATACAGTTTGTGAACAAGTTGATCCCTTCCTTGTATTTTCACATTTAAGCCTGCAAGATACTTAGTGATATCTACTAAGAATGCCAAGTCATTCAACTGTTCACCGTCATCCATGAAACTTGCATCTTTTCCTTTTGTTGTAATGCAGGTCTTTATTTCTTCAAGCAGTGTCCAGAATCTCTCCAGTGTTGCCACCCTACTCAGCCATCGAACATGGCTGAAGTAAATTACATCATCATTGACTGATCCTAGTTCTGTGAGAAAAATTTTGAACTGTCTGTGATTGAATCCCTTGGCCTTTATAAAATTGTTTCCATTACGTGTCACAAATTCATGGTCTTTGCACGCAGTTGCTGTTGCTAAATGCTGCAGTGACATATAATGACATCATTAGGCACTGATTTTAGCATTAGATTTGCAAATCCATTATGCTTACCTGTCATTGCTGGGGCTCCATCTGTTGTAATTCCTCAAAGTTTATCCTCTGGAAGAACGCTAAATTTAACTAGGACATCTTTTCCAGTTGTTGTGCATTTCAGTGGATGTAAGTCCAATAGTTTCTCAATGATTTCAAAAGTTACGTGACTCCCCGAGCATAAATTGCCAATTGTGCCATATTGCTTATATCAGTACTTTCATCGAGCTCTAAACTGTAAAACTGGCAGGATTTGAGTCTTTTAATTAAAGAATCTTCAATATTGGTTGCTAAATCATTTACTCTTCTAGCAACTGTCTGGTGTGAAAGACTTATTTTCTCTACCATCGACTTTTTATCAGGACATGCTACAGATGTAAATATGCTGAAGCAGCCTTTTACAAATTCCCCGTCAGATAAAGATTTGCCTGTCTTGGCAATTTCTTCAGCAATCAAATAGCTGATCTTGGTAGTCGCCTCACAATTTAGGTTTGCAGCTTTAACCCTTTCCGGACAGTCGACGCACCCACTCGTTGGCTGCGAACTTGCATTCAAGGACGGCCATCACGCATACACGTTGAGGAAAAATTTACCTTAAAATGCTAATTACCTGAAATTTGTTGGAATTTATCCATTCGAAAAAAGCCAGATGTTAGCAGAGTGTCGTAGCGGATGTAAGCAGGAAATAGTTAACGTGAAAAAAAACGAAATTTATTTTCATGAACTCAAAACATTAAAATAACATAAGACTATATCACTTTCCATAACTTGGAAAAGATATTTGCAAATCGTTGAATAGTTTAAACACAAGTCTTGAAAAATTACAGTAGACTTAACAGCAGTTTAGGCCTAACAAACATCTGCCATTAATATTGTCATAACCGGCGTACATGAAGATACCGATCAAATGTAATCATGATGTTATATCACGAAGACGAAGAAATAATCAACTGATACAAACACTAGCTTAAATAGCCCAGTATCATTGAAGTTGTAGTTAATGTTTTCCTTCCGGAGTATGCTAATCTCTAATCAGTTGAAGTAGAAATTAGCATAAACCGGAAGTTGATGTCTCAATTTGCAGGATCACGGACCATGGGGGTAAAATTTCTTAACAAGCGATCCGAAAGCGATTAGCCAATCATAACAAAGTATCTTTTGGATTTTAGACCGTACATCGACCGATTTACATACGTGCTTGTTTGCAACTGAAGTTTTTCTAACATAAAAGATGACGGTCATGTATGCGCATTTTCATATGAAAAGTTCTTACTTGAATTTATTTGTCTACTAGATGGCGTTAAATGTCCATGCGAACAACTCCAATGTATTTTGCAGATACTTGACCTTGGCATAGAGAGGATCCACTGAATTAATTCTCCATCTGGAGCAGTGAAATGTGATTTTGTAATATAAACAAACAGAGCACTTTTCGCAGCATCTACTGTTTTATAATTGAGTTTCGGTTCTCGTTTTGTTCTTCTCTTTATGATTTCGTTAGTGAATCATAGGAATATAAGAGAGTATCATAAGTTTGGGTTTTAGAGGAATGCGTGGCAGTGAAATTATTAGGTTATTTCGGATAAAAAAATGGAAAGCCAGGACGTTTTCTTTCTGTGGAAGGAAGAATATACTTGTATGATGAATGAACCGGGCAGTAATGAAGTGATTCAGATAGTAAAGATTCATGGAACTGTGGTATTTCTGAAGATAAATATGAAAATGCAAGTGATTCTTCAGATTCTGAGCGTACTATTATTACAACACCCAAGCCTCAGTAGCTGTTTCTGCTAATAATGATTGGACAGGATATTTGACAGATTTGAATTCTTTTGAGTTTTTGAGCATACTTGGAATCAATCACAATATTATGCCGCCTAATTTAGATAAGGAAATTAATTTTTTTAGCATATTTTTCGATGATGAATAATAGAATTCATAGTACAAGCAACTGACGAGTATTTTGTATCGAGATTTGTAGGAAAAATATACATCAAATAGAAAATAAATATTTCTTTTATTCCTAAAAAAAATAGATTTCTGTGTTGAATAAGTGATTTTTAGTGAATTCATTTCAAGAGTTAGGCTTAGCGCAAAAAGTTAGCCGTCTTTTGGGAACAGTTTGGAAACGAAACGCTCCGTCTTTTGGGCCACTGTAGTTCCGGAATACTGCCATCCGGAAAAGGTTAAAGAAAGATTGTCGCTCGATAATACTGTTTTTTAGAGAGTTCACTCTATCAATTCTTACCTGGTTTGCGAGGTGGTCATATTTGCTGGCATGCTTCGAAGAACAATGTCTCTTGATATTATATTCTTTTATAATAACGATGCTCTCTTGGCATATAAGACGCAATATGCCCCATTATTGTCAATAACAAAAAAGTCATTGGAGCCGCCATCTTTGGTGTAAGCTTTTCCGGCATATAAAGAAACACACTGACGTTTAACTAACACAAGCAAGGTACTCCTATGACAAAAACTTTCTATTGAAAAGACGATTTCCTGATGAAAAGCTAATGCCGAATCGTCACTTGAACTCTGCGTGGAACAGGTGGATAGTCGACACCTGATTGACTGGAGTAAACAATGCTACCAATGACTGTGACATCCTTATCGCCTCCGCCGCTTCTCCTCAACATTTCTCCAGACTATTTGTTTGGTCACTTGTGATAGAGAAAAGGGTTGCCATACTGTTTCTGTGGTTTCTCCTTATTTCTGAAGAATTTATTTTTCTACATTTTTTTTTTAATCCTCCATTTAAAAAAAAATTCCAAACAGTAGTAAGTGGGCCGGACTGTGACCCACGGGCCGTATGTTGGACAACCCTTTGATAGACAGACAAATAGATGTTGGCTTGTTTTTATGTATATTATACTATGAATAAATTGTATTTCATTTGTGTGTATTTTACTAATGTTCTGCATAAATGTGAATTTGTATGTCTTTTGTAGACGTTCTAAAAGGCTGCTGAGCAAAACATCTTCACTGTCCACTCCTCAAGACTGCATCAGCTTAACTGCATGAATATTATGTGTCTCACCATATCCCCTCTGTAATGATTAATTTGAGTACTTCTAAATTTAATGGACTGCAAGTTTTTTATGAAATATATATATATATATTTATTTATGAGTAAAATAGTAACCAGAATTTATAATAATCTAATAAATTTAATATTATAATAACAAGAAATTTATTTAGGTTTTTTAACAGAGTGGAACATTGTGCTACTTATTTGGATTATAAACATTTTAATTGCATATATTATAATTTATTTTTATTTTATTAAATTGCTAATGAAGCTAATGTCAATGAATTCTATTTAAAACATTATCTATGATTTTTATAACACCCAGATTCTTCATATATATATATATATATATATATATATATATATATATATATATATAGTTTATATTTATATATATATATATATATATAGTTTATATATATATATATATATAATAAAAAACTAAAAATATAACTAAACTAAAAAATTTTGCTGTCTCATTAATTTAAAGTACTTTTATTTCCATTATTTGTGAGTTTACAAGTCTGTATAATTTATTTCACTTAATTGTTATTTAACTATATTTTGGACAATCCATTAAGTTGAACTAATTGTATTAAATATAAAAGCCACACTCAGCGCTATATTTGTATCTGAAATTAAATTTATTTAAGCTTCAAAATATAAAAAGGCTTTACTTTTATATGAAATATATCAGTTTACTGTATATTTCTGACAAATTAAACAAAGTTTAGGAATAAAAATCTGAAAATTGATGTGATTTTTTTTCATGTGTTCATGTGTATTAACTATGTAGATATTAATTGGAATAAAACTATATTAAATTCAGGGATGAGAATCTTCCATAGATCTATGGTTTTTTGCCTTTTTATTTTATGTGTGTGTGTGCTATGATGGGAGTTATCATAGCTTTCTGTAATTTTATAAATATATTAAAATGGTTAAAAATCAAATCCAAAAGAATTGCTAATTTTTAGGGGATTAGGAATTATCAAAGAAAGGTTCATAAAATATTGGAATTCTTTATTATGCGCGTAAGAATTTTTCCTTTTTTCCTGTCTGTGGAAAGGAAATAA
Source organism: Amaurobius ferox (assembly GCA_951213105.1). Lineage (NCBI taxonomy): Eukaryota > Metazoa > Arthropoda > Arachnida > Araneae > Amaurobiidae > Amaurobius > Amaurobius ferox. The sequence goes on from OX578146.1 coordinate 13,066,203, forward strand.
CAATTTACATTTGCAGACAATTATAATTTTTTTTTAATATTTTTTGTACTCCTTTATCAGTTTTTCAATTAGGCTTGTTGCTTTAGAGCTATACATAAAGTGAACTCTAGATAAGTGTAACAAATGGAGGATAATGTGGATAAGCATAAAATTATTATAAAGATTAAATCCTTAATTTTTATAATAATAATTCAAGAACTATGGTAGATTAGGAAAATCCTCAGCAAATTTAAGATCAGCTCAAAATCTCAGGGGAAAAAAAACTCATGGGAAAATTACATTTTTTTTATCACAAACCTGGAAAAATTCGATGAAAACCTGGGAGAGGTCATTGTTTAGTCATCTTGAAAGATTTCAACACTTTTATAAAGCTCCACTCCCTTCTATTCTTCTTGAAATCAAAATTTGATGTAATTTTTGCATCACTATTTTAAGATCAAATTGGGATGCTTTTTCTAGTTACTTTTTAGTTGTTATTGAATTTAAATGCATCTCATTAAATAAAATGCTAACATGCCAAAAAAAAAATGTAATTCAGACCCTGGAAGAATGAAAACATTCCTCTGAGAAACTCTGAAATTTCTTTTCAAAATTTAAGTATAAAAACCCTGATAGGATTTATTTTCCAGATCGAGATCTGAAACTTTTAATACTAAGATTTCAAATTTGCTCACATTTTTCATATGGAGAACTTCTTGCACATTTTTTAATACATTCTGTGTTTCAAAGTTTAATATTTAGATTGGTGTTTCAAATTCTATATACCACTAAACCAAATTTTGTGTCAAAATTATTTTGCAAACTATACCTTCCTATTTAATTTTATTTTCTAGGGGGAAAGGGGACTGTTTAAAATAATGTGACTAATAATAAATTGCCTTTTATTAGTATTGGGTTTTATAAGATTTATTGGGTTCATGTTTCACAAAAAAATATTCATGCTCCATGAATTAAACAACCCTGATTTAAATTATGCTTTGTATTTTATCTGTAGTTTTGTAGTTGAAGCATTTTCTGTTAATTTTATCCTTGATCTTAACATTACAATAGTTTCCAAATCCTGGTTTTCTTGCACTAGGATTCTCAACCAAATCCACAATTTTATTCCTTCTTTTAATTTCCTTTTTATTCCTTTTCTAGATTTCAGCAGATCCTTTCTTTTTTTCCTATGTTTTCAAAATCTTTAGCAGTTTCTGAAATTTATTTTCGCTTTTGCATGGTACAAAATGTTCCTCTTTTTCATCATTTTCTTAAAATTCAAATGTTTTATTTTTTATATATTCGTTTATTCTCATCCCCAGAAATGGAGTGAATGGCTGTTTTCTATCGAGTACTGAAAAATCAAATTTATCAATGGTTTGTCCATTTACGTATACTTAGTTTCTATTTATTTTCTGTTTTGTTATATAAACAGATTTGATAACATTGGGGATTTGAAAAGAAATTTTGAAGTCAATTATATATTCTAATTTTATGCAGAAACTTATTTTCATTAAAAGAATAATGTGGACTTGCATTTTGTTCTACTGCATTTACTAAAGTGTTAGATTTTTAATGCCCAATTCACTTTGTACTCCTAGTCTGAATAAATTTATTATTTTTAATTTTTTTTTTATATATATATATTTATAAAAAAGGGTAAAATTCTAATCTATATGAAATAGTATTTAGTTACAATATCCTAAATTCTGTATACTTCTTTAATATTTATTTAATATATATTATTTTTACTTTAACTTTTATTTTTATTGCAATGACTGGCAGTTCCAGTAACTTCAAAAGTTACATATTATGTAATGTAAATTAAGATTGCACTTCTAAATGGAAGAATTAAAATTTATCTTACTGAAAGCTTAAACAGTAATTTAAATTTAAAAACTATTATTTTTTCTTTTTTTTTATTATTATATAAAATGAAGTAAAACTTCTTTATGCAGATAAATTAAAAATGTAATTAATTCAAATTTATGTAAAAAGAAAAACTGCAAAATTGTATTTTATATAAAATATATTTCAGTTTGTTTTTGTTTTTTTTAATTTTTTTTTTTAAATTTTTCTACATTTTCAGTATTTTAGTTTTATAATTATTTATTGTGTTATTTGTTATTTAGAAAATATATTTGTACTCACCAATTTGTTACAAAATAACTATTCTAGATTTATCATAGATTAATAAAATAATTTTAGATTAAACAGTTTTTGTGCATTAGAAATTGAGTATATTGGTATATAGCCACTCAGAAATATAGTATGCTATACTAAATAAAACTTAAATAACTTAATTTAAAACAACACATAACACAAAATTGATAGTATCGAATGGTTTTGAAGACAAAAAACAGCCTTCTTCATCAGGACACACAAGAAGCACATCTTTCACTTGTTAGAATTAGATGATAGGCAAATTTACATGAATTGAGATTGTGCTTCTGGTGTGTCATGATGAAGGCAGCTATTTCTTGTCTTCGAAACCAGTCAACACTTAATTTTGTGTTATATGCTATTTTAAGGAAGTTATTTTACTTTTATTATTTTAACAGCAGTTTGAGCTGTACGTATGCTATACCAAACTGTAAAATTCCTCCAATGAAATTAAACCTGTATTTTCAATAATGCAGCACAGTAAAGAGGTAGACCAGGTATACCTGCTTCCCCCCCCCCCCCCTCCAATTACCTAATTTATTTATAATACAGTATTTCTCTCTTGTGTATTCAATTTGTGGGTCCCCTTCTAGAGCTGAATCCTGACTGAGCTACTGGGTGTTTTCAACCTTTTTTGGGGGGTAAGGATAAAAAAATGATTGTTCATAGAAAATATTAGCAATATTTCAATGATACTGCCAATTTTATTGTGATTGTACAATCTCAATACTGTTGATGCCAGTCATCTGAATATTAGTGCAGTATATATACTAATTTAAGTTTTATTATTTTATGAGAAAAATAAAATATTTAAAAGTGCCTTCAATCTGATTGAGACTTTACAAGAATTCTAATAGTTTCCTATTATCAGATAATTTATTAAAAAATATTAAATGTGTGCTATATCTGATTTGAACATCTGTTCATTGTAGTTTACCTTTTAATTTTTAAATTAATTTTAAATGTTTTTACCCGTACTGTACAGTGTAATCAAATCTGTGCAATGTTGTAGTTTAATGACTATTACATTTATTGTCTATTATTTTTAATTAGTTTTCCTATTTATTATTCCATTTTAGTTTGACATTCGATAATCCAGCACCACTGAAGTCTCAATTGTGCCGGATTGTCATAAGTTTACTGTATATAGTATGTTAATAAGTCACTTAATTTACTAACCTGCCACATTTTATCCATTTGATTGTTTACATCTAAAAATGGGAAGGAATATAGCATTAATGTTGTCAAAACAAAACTATATATCTGAATACAGCTTTCTAATACTTCCTTGAAGAAAGCTGGCATAAGCAACAACTGCAATTGTTTCAAAGATATTTAGAGCATTCTTTGTCAGTTCAGAGACAGTGTGCTCTCTTAACAAGCACTAAGAAAGAATTGTAGGCAATTCTTTCTCAGCATTTATTAAAAGCACTCTGTTTTTAACCTGAAGAAGACTGTGTTAAATGCCCTCAAAACAATTGCAGTCACCTTATTTACTTATGCCTACTTTCTTCCAGAAAGTATTAGAAGGTTGTATTCTTACAAGCAGTTGTTTCATTTATTGTGTATATCTGAAATGTGAGTCCTGTAAAATTTAAATCCAGGATCTTTTATATGAATCTAAGATTGAGATTCGAGACCCGGCATTTAAAATCATGAACGGATTCTAAATTGAACATGAATGTAAGCTAGGATATTGTAAAGAATGGAAAAATATGAAATTAAAATAGATGCAAATGTCTAAGATATTTCTTTATTTGCACATTAAACAAATTACATTCGAATTTTAAAACATCAAAGACTCAGATTCAAAAGCTGAGTATAAAGCCCAGATCATGAGATCTTTAATTTGGATTATCTTTCATTTGGTTTTCAAAAAAAAATTTAATTTAAACAATTTTAAATTGACAGATTTAGCACATTAAATATGCATCAGCTATATTTCTATAGCAAATATGCATCAGCTATATTTGCTATAGAAATATACAGTTTTCCATATTTAAATTGAAACTAAAAAGCTTATATATAGCTAGGTCATATAAATTGAGATACCTGCACTTAAATTTTTACGTACAAGTCTTTTACGCTTGCTTATCTTATTAAAACAGGGCAAAATTGAGATGTTTTAAAGTACAGTGTTGCTAAAAAAAATTGCATCACTCTGAAAAATACAGTATTTTCAAAATAAATGTTTGATATAGTATAACAAACCTGGATGTTGCATTCTATTTTTAATGCATTGATCCTTATATAAAAATTTTAGGCATCATCGCTATCTAGCCATTATTATGGGACAGTAGACGTGCACTCATGGCATCTCGATTATTTAACAAAATATTTTTTTTTAATTATGAAAAACTCATTATTAAATATTTAATATAATAGGAATGTTACACATTTCTCATTATTTAGGAATGTTTTACATGTAAGCATTCCAAAATAAATATTTGTGCATTACTACAGACCCTCCTCTTTAATGTATTCATCAATATTAAATGTGTTACTGTCCTTTCTCTCCATCCAGTAATGGAAATGTATGGGTGACACAATTATTTTTGCACCACTGTACTAACCAAGTGAATGCTAATTCAATATCTATTTTTGGGAGAAATTTTCAGTGGTTGAAATAATTGAAGTTATATACTGGTGATTTGAGATCTTGAATATATAATATGCAGCTATGTGTCTTGGTTAGTGGGATATTTTTATATTTGTATATTATTGACTTCATATTGAGTAAGTATATATGTAAAATTTAAAAAATATCTTTTCATATCACATGTATGAAAATTTCTGTATATTGTATAGTTTGAAATGGAGAAAGAAATGTGTGATTTACTGATCTTGTTTTATACTTTTAAAGATGAGTTTCTTAAATTTGATTTTAATATAGAAATTTTCTTTTGAACTGTACTTCTTTGTATTATATGTAGGAATAGTCAAAGCTTTATTTAATTTGTGATTGTAAATAAAGTTTGATATATAAAGTATTCGTATAATTTGCTGAGCAAATAAAACCATATTTGTTATAGCTCTATATAAGTTATTTCTTTGTTTTGTGACTGTTATGACTTTTTTTATAAGCTTTAATCCAAATAATTAAATTTTTTAAATGTTTGACTTTTGTTGTTTATCAAAAAAAAAAAAAAAAAAAAAATACACTTGTTACAAACATCCAATTTTAAAACACATACTTCCAAATCTAGGATTGCACTTCCATTGCAGACACCAACATCCATGGACCATGATTCTTCCCTACTAGCTACATAGTAGTACGGAATTTGTCTGTCTCCATAAAGGTTCACAATAATGTGACACATATCAAGTTTTCTTGCTGCCATTGTAAATATCAGCTATTCCATGTTGAAGAGAACCAAAAAGTGTGCAACTTAGTCCATGGATTTTGTTACCTGCAATGGGAAGCTAATCCCAGTTTTAAAAATAGCAGGTTGTGCGAATATATATTTCCAGTTGTTACACACTCGTTTTAATCAATATATTTTTTTTTAATTGAGAAGTGTTTCCTTGTTATAAATGATACTCACTAACCTAATAATGAATTAATGTAATTTTAATTTATAAAACTGAGTTCATTTGAATTTTCTACATTATCATAATTAATTTTCTATGCAAAATCTCAGTTTTGTAATTTGATTGTGATGTTCCTTAAATTTACAATCAAAGATGTTCAACTTAAAAATAATAATTTGATTATAAAAACTATGTAAAATCAAATGTAATAGCTAATGTATGACTAGCTATTGGGAAATGTGTATTAGTGATGTGTTTTATCATATTTACATTTCTCTTCCCTACCAATATGAAACAAAGGCTTGCACATGTTAGATATTTTAAGTTATGATCGCTTAGTACAGCAGTTCCTAGCCTTTATTCATCTATGTATCCTCAGATTACATTTCTTTTTCAGTTGTACTCTGAATATTTTTCATTTATACCCTTCTTATGTTTTTTAATTTAATGTATATTTATACATTTTATATCCATATTTATTTTAATTGCAAAATATTTTGATTAAATTTATGGAATAAAACATGTACAATTATATCTTAAGCATTTTTCAGAACAGATACAAGAAAAAATTAAAAAATGTCAGTAATAAAATGTGTATATGTTACCGTTAAAGTGTATAATTCAGTTATTTCATAAAATACCTAGTTATTTCATGAAATAACTGATCAAGTCAGTTAAAGTGTGTAATAAATTAATAATTCCACACTTTAACTAGTTATTCTATAAATTAACTAATGATAGACAGTTAAAGTGTAAAATAAACAATTTAACTGAATTATACAGCATACAAAATGTTATTTATACAAAGACACAATAAAATCATTTGTTACAACAGGGATTACTAAAATGGTATTTGGAATTGCATAAAACATTAATTCTAAAGCAAATACATTTTTTGTTGACACACTGCATTTTACATGAACATTTTTCAAATCCCTGACCGGTACCTAAACTTTGAGCTATAGCAACCGACCGGAGCAATTTCTTTATATCCGGCACATCTTCGATCTTAATTAGTTTTTGTTCGCAGACGCTGAACTGGGATCTGGAATATAGCTGTTTTATGCGACCATTTTTTGTTCCCAATTGAAACAATCCTTCTTCAGTTATTTTCATGATAACAGCTAAAATAGATCTGGCATCACCTCTTTCTTTATCAACTTCAGGTGCTGGGATATGAACTGTTCTGAGAGTCTGGCACAAAAACCATTCGGCTACAGTAATCTTTATATATTAAGTTCAGCAAATTATCATTAATTATAAAAATATCTGAACAGTGGTTCTCACTTTATAGCCTTTTGAATTTGAAACTTTATTTACTCTGTTATTTTACACTTTAACGAGGTGTAGATCGTTATTCTATGAAATAACTTTTTAAATCATAGAATACAAGTAAGTTTTACACTTTAACTGACTTGATCAGTTATTTTATGAAATAACTAAGTATTCTATGAAGTTACGGATTTCATACTTTAACAATAACATATATATTTATAGATAAATGTCTGAAAAGAAAAATTTGGCAAACTTCATAAAAAAAATGCTAGTAAAAAAACTGTTGAATTCACTATGCAGTATAATATCATTGATAATGGAATAAAAATTGGGTGATTTTACTGACTTCCAAATATACATTAAGAAATAAAATTTTACTTTGGATTTCAATAGATTGTACTATTTCACTTTAAATATTTTTATTGTTCTGTCTAAATGATATTGACATGGAATGGCTTAATCTATTTTAACAAACTGCTTGTTAACTACTAATTCTTCTTTTCTTTTAAATAGTGTAAAAGCTAGTTTTTCATATGCAAGCATATGTAAAACTGATTCTTGACTAAAATCTTAGCCAGTGTTGCAATTCAAAGGCAATTTTTTTTTTAAATCCTGCTGTCTGATTGGAAAATTAAATGTACGACACATATCATAGGGCTTGCCTTTTAATTTGATGCAACTTGTTTTTGTAGAGTTTTAGCCAAAATCTTAAATGCACAAATAAATAAGGTTTAAGACAGTGTGTGTAGCCTAGTATTTAAGTTTTTTGAAAAAATAATACACAAAATATTTTTGTATGGAAGTAAATTGTTTTATTGCTTTTCAAAATATTCACCTTTAGCATCAATACATTTTTTTTTCATTCAAATAAACCAATTTTGAAAACAGTTATGCATTCAGACGTTGGTATAGCAGAAAGATGTGATTTATAAGCTTCAACTGCTGCATCTGGGATGTTAAATCGTTGTCCAAACATTTTATTTCTGATTGTTGGGAACAAGAAAAAATCATTGAGTGCTAAATCAGGCAAATATGGACAATGACTTATCAATGCTTTAAAGTTGCTTTGATAGTTTGAAATGCAGTGTGTGAACTTGCATTGTCATGATGAACAATGATGCAACACTTTGCATTATTTTTTCTGATTTGAGCAACTATTTCTGATAAACATTGTCATATACCAATCAGCATTTACTGTTCTATGATCCTCCAAAGCAATAGTTGCAGCATGACTGGATTTACCAAATAACGAAACAATAATTTTCTTTGAAACACTGTACATAAACAAATTTGTAGGATTTGATTCATTTTGAAACACCCAAACATTATATTGTTTTGGGGTCATAGGAATAAATCCATGTTTCGTCAAAGACATGTTTTAAGGAACCGAGTTGAATCTTTTGAGATTTTCCTTGCACCGTTTGACATGAGCATCATTTAGAGCTTGAGTTAAATTGTGTGGAATCCAATGCACACCCACCTTTTTGACTTTTAAATGATCATGTAAAATTAAATGCCCTCAGGTACTTGAAATGTTCAAGGATGCCTCAGTTTCATCATATGTGATCTGACAATTTGAAGTGATCATTTGTTACACAGCATCAATGTTTTCTGGCATCACAGCACTTCTTGGTCAACCTTCACAAAATTCATTACTGAGACTTCTATGTCCAAGATGGAGTTCTTTAAACCACTTGCAAATTGCTGCTTTGGATGGTTCTTCATCACCAAAAGTCAAATTCATTCTATCAACACTGTTGCTATGTTAACCCTTATCAAAAGTCATAATAAGTCATAGCTTGAAAATCCCTTCGACTTAAATCCATGTTTTGTCACCATCTTATTAACTTCAAAATAGCACCATAAAAAGAATTTTATCACCATTTCTTGTTCTTTAACAGCCAATGTCCCTGTAAAAGTTCAAATAAAAAAAAAAAATAATCTTCACTGAAAGTTGTTACTTTTGTTATTGCCATATTCTAAAAACTTAGGTAGTGGAACCTTATATTAATTAACTTTGACAAAACCCACAAAGCCATGATCCAAATCTGAAGGGATAATTAGTTAAGAATCTTCTTGCTTAACCTAAGGTTAATTTATTAAAAAAATTACTGATAGGAATTTCTAATTATATATGATTTGATTGATTATTTGAAATCAATGTCATCTGTTTTAACAATATAACTTTGTTCATCCCCCAAAAAAAGTGTTTAATGTAAAGGTAAAAATTTTCTTTTGACAACCTATCTATATAAATACAGTTAAACCTGCCTTAAATGGAATTCAGGGGACCAGAAGAATTTTCCATCTTGAAAAGGTTTCCATTTCATCCAGATCATTTCAGGAAAAGCTAAGCTTAAAAGCTGGAAATGCTGATAGTCCATATATAATTACTCACCTATAAATCAGACTTTAAAAATTCTGAAAAGGGTATTTAGATAAATCTGATTAATACTATACTATACCATAATAGCTAATTTAATTATTTTAAATATGTATATACGTATATTTTTGCATACTGCAATCACAGGAGTATATGTAAATAAAAATACAGTGTACCCCATATCCTTAACTGTTAACTTATTACCATACCTAGATGAATTGACAAACCTAGACCTTAAAACCTAGATGAATTGACAGAATATAAAACAAAACAATAAATTAAAAACAAAAAGTGTGAGATGAACTTTCAAAATAATCCAACATAGTTTCTTGGACATGCGTCTTACTAATGATGCGACTCTCAGTTAAAAATTGTGCATTGATTAATATTTCTAGCATTTCAGAGTTTCAATGATTAATGGAAAATTCTTGAAGTTCTGAAATGGCTTTCAGAAAATCGCAATATAATTTAATAGAAAGTTCTGTGAAAACTGGTTCTCATGGAAATAAATGGCTAAAATAATTGAATGATTTTTCCATTCTCTGTTCGTTTGCTTTTATTAACAAAATATTTTAAATTAGCCATCTGTTTCCACATTGTGTAGGGTAGGTTCCATTTCACACAAGAGAAAATAACATGAATTTCCTATATTTTTAGACAAGGCTAAAAATATTTTCTGCTTATTACAGTATTCCGTTTCAATCAGGTTCGACTATATTACACTTTGGTACATAGCACGAAATAGGACATAATTATCGTTTGTCAAATTTGAATGTCAAAAATGAGTTTAGCCTTAATTACATTGTTTAAAACATGAAACTATCACCATGATTTAAAAACTCACTTCAAAATTTACTTACCTAATTAATTTACATTGTTTGCATGGAGTCTGAAAAAAAATGATGTGCTGTTTTATATGAAGCTTTCTAAACACTTGCCGAATACCAGCAAGTTAAACATTTTAAAATAACTCTTTTTATTTATTTATTAAAGTCAAAATAATTTAGCATTTCTAATTGATTCTGAAATGGCTTAAAGAACAAAATTACTAAAAGAAAAGCATTAAAAAATGCAGCTAATGGACTTCTACGGGCCGAAGAAAGTCTCTGTCAAAATTGAAATTAGGCTCACCCGAAAGAGAAATGTAAAACTTAGAACTAATTAAATTGTTATTTTAAGAATGAATCCTATTGTTAAAATTTTTGCAGATGTTCTGCACGGATACAGCTCGTATAGAAATGATTATTGTAAGTAATATCATTAAAAAATGTTGCCTTTAAAAAGGGAAATTTTGGAAACATAAATCTCATAAAAATCAACCAGTGACCAGATTTAAGAAAATAAGTTATATACTCATTTATTGAAGTAACTTATATTTCAATATTTTGTCTCAAGTGTAAGAGTTATAGGTAACCTGAATCATCTTATTGAAGAATTACATCTTTTATAGAAAATAATTCATATACATATAATTACTAAATGTCCATTTTAAATGCTATGTGCAACTTTTGAAAAAGAAAAAATAGGTTTAAGTTATTGAAATTATCTTTTTTTAAACATACTTTGTTATTAATCTTTATTTAAACATGGTTTTAAACAAAGATTAATTCGATTATATTGCCATACCAAATCAGAGAAGGATCTTCAAGGGAAGCTACAATATTTGTTATATGCTAGACAAACCACAGAACTTGTTTTAGTCAACATTAAAATCACAAGCAAGAATATTTGGAAAGCCACATTTATATATTTTGTACAAAACATGGATACATACAAAACTAATCCATAACAGATGAGTAAATATAAATATACTCATGTCCAAAAGTTATGCAACAAACAGAAAAATTAACATATTTGGTGAAGGAAACATGTAGCCACCAACATTTGCATGCATGACAGGTGCACGCAAGCTGAAACTAACCCGCAGAAAATATTTTGATTGCCAGCATTTTTTAACAAGAAAACATAAGGTATAAAAATGGCCTGTTTTATGCAGAGCCTGTATCTCCACATTATGGATTCCAAAAGAAAAATTGAAATAGCCAAATTTTGAAAAATGAGTAGACGACATCATTTGAATGTCACCAGGTGATAGGGGGTAACAGAGCATCTCAAAGGGGCTATCAACAGTTGGAAGTAGCCCGAGCCCTAAATTTCAGTTCCATCATTTATCACATATGGAACTGGTATCAAAATGATGGAAGTGTCAAGAAGACCAGTAGATGGATGTCCAAGGGTCACAACTGCTCAGGATGACCTTATTTTGTGTCTACAAGTCGCTGTACATCAGCCTGCTTCTCACCTTACAGCATTGGCAGGAAGAGCAATATCTCGGCACATCAGCCTGCTTCTGACCTTACAGCATTGACAAGAAGAGCAGTATCTCGGTAAACTGTTTACAGACAGCTACAAGCAGGTCAGCTGTATGCCAACCAGTGTACAACCAGTGGTTTGCATCTCACTGATGCCTTCGCACAGAGAGGCCAGCTTAAACTGGGCTTGAGATCACCACAAGTGCTCTTTACAGATGAGTAATACCTTGTTCACACTATGATTTTCAAGCGGGATCGACTTGAATCAAATCACCTTGAGTCCAAGCGTATTCGAAAGCGAAGAACTACAGAAGCTGTGGGATTGTGAAAAGGCTTTCGGGATTACTTTTTCTGTTTAGCTGTAACCGTAAATGAATTTTGATTGTTTTGGTTTTAACAATATTTTTATATTTTAATAACATTAAACGAAATTTAGTTATGGAAATTTGTGCTATTTGAAAAATATGCAGTTTTCTTTGTAAACGTTGTCATTTTATAGAAGATATTGAAAAATGCAAGTACTTTAGGAGATAAGAATAGAAATTATTCCACTTGCGCTATTTAATTCACTTAAAATTGTGCTTTTATTTCAATTGCATTGTTGTCATATTTCTTTGCATGTATATATTTTAATATCTATTGATCATTTTCTTGTGCATGATTTTAATTATTAATCTAGATGGTATCTTACTTGGACAGCATCGATCTTTTCAATCAGGTTGTCTACGCTTTGATATTTTCTAGAATTTTTATTGAGAAACGAAGACAATTAGAGACCATTTCCTTGCAAAATATATATATATATATATATATATGCTATATGTTTGTTATATTATATATATGTTTACTGTTTATAAAGATAATAAGCCCATTTGTTTCCTTTTTCCATAAGTATTTATTATTTCTTTACTTGCAATATATGTACAGTAGTAAAAATCTGATGTGGACAGCACATGACTTTCCCTGCAGACTTATATCCACCTTCTCTTTATTTTAATTAAATTTATTTCACTTTTAATTCAATATTCGTTCTCATTAGGTAACCGGATTTATTTTTAAAGGTGGCATAGAGAAAATACGAAAAACTAAAATATCTCGAGAACGGCTAATCCTAATGTAATGGGGTTGGTCTTATTCTTTTCTTCGTTAAAAATTAAGGTATTAAACAAGCATTTAATGGATATATTTGAGCATACGTAGTTCTGTAGTTTAGATTTTGACGATTTTTTTTCCAAATCGTACCAAAATCTAATCAGCACCAGGGTGACCCACAAGTGACTCATCTACCAAATTTTGTGAAATTCGGTTCATTAGTTTTTCAGTTAGAGTGGATACAAGCTTTTGCGGGCCATTTCGCAAAAATAGGCGGGTTCTTTTATCCCGAAACGTACCCAAAAGTAACCAGCACCAGATTCGCCCACAAGTGACTTACCTACCAAATTTTGTGAAATTCGGTCCATTAGTTTTTTAGTTAGAGTGGATACAAAATCTGCACAGACAGACACACACACAGACGTCACGTTAAAAATGAATTTTTTTGTATTCTAGAGGTCTTGAAACGTGTAGATCCGTCGAAAACTCGAGTTGCAATTTTCGACATGATTCCAATACTTTCCCATGTATTGCAGGGAAAGTAAAAATCTGATGTGGGCAGCACATGACTTTCCCTGCAGACTCAAATTCATTTTCTCTTTATTTCTTTAATAATTCAGTAAATTGAGTTTAATTGCACAAAATAACAATAAATTTGCTCTTTTAATTCAATTTCTGTTTTTATTTGGTAATTGGACATTTTTCAAAAGTGACATAACTAAATGCGAAAAATCTCAAATATCTCGAGAACGGTTAGTCTTAGAGTAATAGAGTTTCTCTTATTCTTCATCAAAAATTACGTATAAAACAAGCATTTAATTGATATATTTGAACATACGTAGCTTTTTTTTTTAGATTTTGGTGATTTTTGAAGGCCATTTCATGAAAAAAAGCAGGTTGTTTGTTCTTTTCCGAATAATACCAAAATCTGATCAACACCAGAGTATTCCACAAGTAACTTATCTACCACATTTTGTGAAATTTGGTCAATTAGTAATTTAGCTAGCGTGGATACATGAATTTTTACGGGCCATTTCGCAGAAAAAGGCGGGTTGTTCTTTTCCGATTAATACCAAAATCTAATCAGCACCAGAGTATCCTACAAGTAACGTATCTACCAAATTTTGTGAAATTTAGTTAATTAGTATTTTAGCTGAGTGGATACATGAAATTTTTACGGGCCATTTCACAGAAAAAGGCGGGTTCTGTTTTTACAAATCGTACCAAAAACTAATCAGCACCAGAGTCATACCCAAGTCACTTACCTACCAAATTTTATGAAATTTGGTCCATAAGTTTTTGAGTTAAAGTGGATACATACATTGCACAGACGTCACGCTAAAAATAGTTTTTTCCTATTCTAGAGGTCACAAAACGTGTAGATCCATCGCGTAGTAAAACTCGAGTTGTGATTTTCAGCATGATTCCAATACTTTCTCTATATTGCAGGGAAAGTAAAATTTGTATCGTCTGATGTCATTATTTATTTATTTATATAGTTGTTCAGGCAAACACCCAATTATAAATGCAATTACACTCAGCACAATCTGTACATACTTTAAAGCAAAAACATTAAAATATATAAATAAAACTAATTTAATGTACTTAAATATCTGTCTGAGTCAATTGACTCCTAAGAAAGGTGCAGATGCCAAGTATACACAAGTAAGTTACCAAAATGTTTCTTTATTAAAAAACATTTTGTTGAATCAGGTTTATGAGAAAATTTTTAAGTCATTTATTGCAATGTCTCAAGTCTACTTAATTTTCCAAGTTATTGAATCTTTGTAAATGTAACAACATTTGTGTCATTTTAATAAATGGTTGTCTTTCAATAAAAAGCATTGTTGAACATGACCGCATAATCACAGTTTGTTCCTCAATATGGATATTTAACACTAAACTTACCGATATTTAATGTATATCTATTTTTACCACAATCGGTAGAATGACTAGGGTTGAAGGCCCAGACCACACAGCCAACCCTAGGGCTTTCGGCAATCAAACGTGTGGCCGGGAAATGACTAGGGTGACCAACCCTCCCGTATTTCCCGAGAACTCCTGTATTTGAGATTTTTATTTTGGATCCTCCCACTTCCCGTATTGACCTTCTATTTCTCCCATATATTTCTTTAAAAATCAAGAACGCAAAATTTGAATTATATATTATTCCCGCGAAATACATTCCTGTACAAATTGTAGGATTCGGATTTATTTTCGCTCTGTTTATTGTCGGAGACGTGGATGCGACTATGTGTAAATAACTCGAGTGTAAATAAAGAACAAACAAATAAATGTGCCAAAACTTAATAAGATTTTAGGCTTTATTTTAAGCATCCCCGACTCAAATGCCCATACTGAAAGAGTTTTTTCGCTGATGAGCAACAAATAGACTGATCGGAGAAATCAAAGCAGTTTACAACTGATTAAGTCAGAGCTAACGATAACAATTAATTATGACTATAGTTGTAAAGAGTTTTTTTAAATTTGCACAAGAAAATAACAAGATGCTTAGTTCTGCAGTATCAGTGGACAAATACGTATAGGTTAGTACTAAGAAACATGCAAATTTGTACATTTGTATTCCATATTGTGTCCTGTATATAATATACAATGTAAATTAATTGTTTTGCTTATTATTATCCATTTCATAAACATTTTCTGGAGCGACAGTTCGCTGTACTGCTCTGCTAAAAATTTGTCGAGACTAGATCTCCCTTAAATTCATGGCCGAAAGTTGGTCATCCTAGAAATGACCAGTCTTCAAAAAGTTATATTTTACGATGTATGTATAACAAAAATATACCATTTAGTACAATTTGATGGGTGAATAAAACAATTTTGTCCAAATAATGGTTTTAATTTGTTATTTATTAAATTGAAAAAAATGAATAAAAATAAGAGAACAAAATCCCCATTTATTCCTGAATTTAGAAATAAACAATATGCAAACCTTATTCATGTTCAGTGCATATTTTGCAAATAATTGGGTCCTGGAAAGCACATTTGCCACACACATATTTGAAGATATGAAATGTTCAAATTTTTTGTTTGATATATGCCACGTGCATATAAAAGAGCAATAAATTCATCAAATTTTGCAGCAGTCAGTTTCCAATTAGTTCCTAACACTCGAAATGCCTCTGCTTCTGTGCATGTTCTTATGTGTTCATTACACGGTTGTCAATGAGTGAAGAAAATGCAGTTCTTACTTTCCCTTTCATAATGTTTCGTTTGTCATAATCCTGTTGGGCCTGTAACCACCCTGCAATTATTATGAATTGGTGCTCATCCAGGTGTAGAACTTTCTTCTATTTCTTGCCAAACTGTCCCATCAGCCGTAGTTTCGATACATTAATCCTCTACATCACTTTCGGAACTCAATAACGATATCGTTCTCTTTTGTCCTCTACGCATATTCTTATTCTCCTCTTCATCATCTGTATCTGAGGATTCGCACTCATAGTGTCAAATGAGTCATCATGTTGTTCTATGTTATCCACTTCACTGGATCCTGAACACTCTTCAGCTATATATTATTTACTTTTTCTAATAATTTGAACCATCTTGAATTTCTTGATATTCTTGGGGATAAGAATTATCAACACAATAATGAAATAAGAATTATTGACTCACAAAATAGCACTATAACTTGAAATTGTCAAACTAAAACTAAAATCTAACATTTAATAGGTATCAACAAGTATAATGCAAAACAGCAAAATTCTGATGCAATAGCAAAAATTATTTCATCACACAATCTATTACACGGGTCAAATGACCCGTCGCGGTAGGTAGGTTCAGTTACATATATTTCTTGGTAAAAAAATAAACAAGAGAAAAATAAATATTGAAAAATACATTGGATGCAAATTATAATAAAAGTCGTAAAGTCAAATAGTGATATGATAATGTTGTATGTAAGAAATTTTGCCAGAAAGTTTGAAAAGAGTCATTTGACCCACCATGGTAAGTAGGTCCAGTTGCATATATTTCTCAGTAAAAAAATAAACAAGAGAAGAATAAATATTGAAAAATACATTGTATGTAAATTATAATAAAAGTTGTAACGTCAAAGGGCGATGTGATAACGTTGTATGTAAGAAATTTTGCCAGAAAGTTTAAAAAGGGTCATTTGACCCGTCGTGGTAGATTTAGTGTTAAATTAGTTTTACCACATATGACATGATCTGCTTTTTAAGTATAAAATTATTTAATTAATTGCAAACTATAGTTCATGTATGTAACAAAACATTAAATGCTAACAATGGTTTTCAGGATATTAGTCTACGAAAATTTCAAAAAAAATTTTCCACATAAACTTAACATAGGACCCTTTGACTTCAATTATCTGAATTCACAGATCGAATTTTAAAATTCGAGCTTTATCATAACCAATAACTTTATGCTGAAAATAATGCTTGGATATGCAGCGAAATTTGAATCAAAATATAAATTTGCTAGGTAGTTGCCTATGTTGCCTTTGCGATATTGTGCTTGTGCATATATCTAACAGTTCATACATGTTTTCAATGATTGATGGTTATTATATATTTTCAGCATTTGTTGGTGTACATTTGTTACAACATTTAGCAATATGCATTTTTTATGTATTTCCAGGGGTTGCTCTGGAGTTTTGATTATTTTCGCCAAATGAAATCTTTCGTAAAATGGTGTTTTTATTTGCGCAAATTTTATTTTCATTTTCTATTTGAAAAATTTGATTTAATTTATAAATTCTCATATTCCAAAGATCCTTGTTTTGGAAAAAGAACACAGTAGTTTTCATTACAATTAGAATACTAAAATTTTTTGACATCATCGGAATTCATGATAGCCAAATTGAAATTTTTTTTGCAAAATACAATAATGAAGATTGGCCGCTGTGTATTCCCAATGATCAGTATTAAAATTTTAAAAATGATAAGTGAAAATTAATTGATAACTTTTATACAATTGAACAAAAAGTAAATATATTTAAAAAATATCTTTATTAATAATATTGATTTCAATTATTATGATATGACAGTCAATTATATTGCTACTGTTTTCAATTTTCTGATGCATTAAATCTGGTTGATGAATGAGAGACAACCATACATTTTTATGGTTTTCGGTTAGTTGCATTTTTCTATTACTATATACCGCAAACTTTTTTCGCTGGGGCACTCTTGTCGGGCTAAAAAAAATTCTAATAAATAAAATAAATGTAATAAAATAAATTTTAAGTATCCTCATGCTTTCTTTAATAATTTCACAATTTTTAGCCAACTTTTCTTAAATATTGCCACGGCACCCCTGGTATACGCTTGCGGCACCCAGTTTGAGAACCGCTGCTATATACAATTCTTAGAAATCTATATAGAGATATTCTGATATCTCATACTGAACATTTTCCAACTCAAACATATCACAAGTAACCATAATTATTTATCAATATTTCTGTCTAAAACACTGGAACGACTGTAAAAACTAATGGGACTGTTGAATATGCTTATCAATAAACCACATGTTTCCCTCACGATGCCATATGAATACACCCTATTCAATTATAAATGAAAAGGATTGCAATAATTAAAAAATTCAACTCGTGGATGTTGATTGATCTAAAAATATGTATGTATTCAGTTATCATAATGGCTGTGGAGTCCGAATCAGTAGCCATTTAAGGTGGAGTTGTAAAAATATACCAAAACTATGATTCCTAAATAAAACTCGTTTTGGAATGCTTAAATTTCTAAATAATTTTTAGGCAATAAATTAAAAAAACATCAAATATTTATGAATTAAAAATCTATAGCTATAAAATTGGCATTTATATCAGTTAGTATCAAACATAAATACAATAGAGTCCTGATTATCCAAGCTAATGTGGACTGAAAACAGCTTGAATACGGTCAAACTCAGTTAGCAGGAATAAAGCTTTGTATATTTCAATCTATAATATAGCCCTAACATTTGTGATAATATTCCATCCCTATCTAGAATCTCCTAGTTTCTGTTCTTAAGAAAATATAAACTATAAAAAAAAAGAATATGTACAATAAATACATACATAATTATTTGTTTATTTACTTTATACATTCATCTACAGCATTCGGCTTCCAGTGGCAGCTCGTGAAGTAGGTGATGTAGAATGAGCTCTGCTTCACCCAAAGTTTACAGCTGAATGGGTTATTATTATTATTTGGTGAATTTTTCAGACTTGTTTGGCTATTTTTAGATAATATTTGACAACACTTGCGTCAATAGCGTGACGTGTTTTGAAGATGTTCATTGTCGAAGAGAAGGGGGAATTTCACCACTGAATTTGCTTCACCCATTTCTGACAGAAAATAATCTTTCAATGTGTTCTACTTTAAAGAAGTTGTTTGCTGTGATGTTCTTGAGGCTTCTCAACAACAGTAGATTGGTGGGTTAATCTACTGTTGTTCACTGTACTGTTATCCTGATAGGGGTGTAGCTTGAATAATTGAGATTCTGCTGCACTTAGTGTTTTTGAAAAAGATATTCTAGATTTTTTTTCAAAATATAAACTTTCCTCACAGGGCTTTGGAGTCTGAGTTGGAAACAATATATCGACTCTTAACTCCTAAATAAAATTATTTAAAAATAATTTTATTTTAGAATATTTAAACTTTTAATAGATTTTAAAAATAATTCTTAAGTAAAAAATTTAAAAAAACATCAAATGTTTGAAAATTGAAAAATTAGAAATACAAAAAACTAAAATTTAATTTATATTTAGGTCAGTATTAAAGTTGGATATTATGGTCAAGAGGAAGTAAAGTAGAAAAAAAGAGGAGTTCGATTTGAAGATTTGAGGTATTGATTTCACAATATCAATACTCAGTAAAATATATCGGAAAAATTTCTAAAAACTAAATGAAATAAGACGTTATGGATTTTTTCCAACCATAGATTAACATGGGGAAAATGAAATAAGCGGCTGATAGAAAAGAAGTCTCCTTTTATGCATACTTATTTTATTTCTGTTTTTCAACTTTTGACATTACAAAAACATAGTTGCAGGAGTTGGCGAAGCCAATCACCATTGTCACATTTTGCGAAAGAAAATTCAATTTGGTAATTGAAGAAAAGATTTGGCAATTATGAATTCTGCTAATCATGGTATATTAATCGTAATGCATACTACTATACTATTCGTCTTTTCCAAAATAATGATCATTTGAATTTATAAATCACAACAATTTTTCAAATGTAATTTTGAAATAAAATTTGGTGAATTAAATTCATTTGATGAAAGTAATAAAATATCCAGAACAACCCCTGGAGTTGTATATTTATTTTATCAGATTTGTTTCAAAATCTAATCAGCAGCACAGTAAACATCACAACTGCCAATTTGCATTAAAATCAGACAAATAACTTTTAAGATATAGTAGATAGGATAAAATACATTGCATATATACAAATACAACACTAAGAATAGTTGATTCGCTTTTAAGCTCAAACTGTATAAATCCATCAAAAAATCAAATTTAAAAACATTTTAACCCCCTATTCACAAAAACAATTTATATTATGCATATTAAAATAATTTTGATTTGTTGATATAGTCCTCCTGCTAGATCAATAGAATTTTATGCATACAGCACTTCTTTTGCTCTCAGTAACCGAATGTAGCTTGCAAGTAACAAAAAGTTGCTGACCACTAATTTATTAAATTTAAAAGAAAAAGTCAACTGGATAAAATTTTTCAATTATTTCCCATATTAAATTAAAAAACTTACCTTTCATCTGCATTATTTGGATTAACACAAAACAATTGGCAAGGAATGAATATCAAGTATTGTTGGAGCCATAAATTAATCTTTTTATTATCTTTATTTCTTGAAAAAATACTCCAGGAAACCTGACACAATTTCCAGCCAATAAATAAATTAAGGCGAAGCAATTGAATCAGATCACCAGAGATTAAACTTTCGCAGGGCGGCTTCATCGCATATACAGAAATATCCATTAAAAGAATGCATACAGTTCAAAATATTTAAGCCATTATTTGATATTGATTTAAAAAATATTTAAATTTCATCTATATTTGGATTAACAGGATTGGCAAGAAACATCAAACTTTTACAATATAAATTAATATGTTTATATATCTTGATTTCTTGAAGTATTCCAGGAAACCTGACGCAATGCTTTGCCAATGCAGCAGCAAAGCAATCGAATCAGATCACCAGGGAATAAATTTTTGCAGGCAGCATAATCTCATTACAGAAATATCCATCAAAAGAATACACATATATATTCTTTCATATATGTAATATGCATTATATATGTACTATGTTGTTCAAAAATAGTATTCAGCGATCTCAAAATTTTTGACAGGTTACCAATATTGGAAGATTTTGAGCTGAATTTTAATTTTCCAGCCAGCTAGTATCAAAGACTGAGTACAACTTAATATTATGGCCGAGGCCTATGAAATGTGTTAGACGGGGAATGAAATATTTACATTCAATTACAAGTCATGGAAATTTTATAATCTTCCTAGTTACCTTCTAAAATAATAGAAGACAGTAACAACTATAAACAAAGATATTTGTAACAGAATCGTCACAATCTCGTCAAGTTTTTTTTTGTTTGTACTTCCTGCCGAATTCTAATGTGGCCAGCACCTTTCAGGTCGGCCGTAATTTTCTCGTAAACTATGCGATTTTTCATTCTCTTTACTTTCAGGAATGAAGTATAATTCTCACTCCAAAAATATATTAATAGACTGACTTCCTCATTTTCCCAAATATTGCGCTTGGAGCCTTCAATCTTTTTCTTTCAAAACACAACGCATTTCAAGTTGGTTTGAAAATGTGAAGCTTGTTTCTGAAAGTGGATTGAACTCACTCCTCCTTTGCAAACCGACTTGAAACTCGATCCTGTTGCATACATTGTATTCATCCACAGATCCTATTTTCCGTTTCAAGTCGGTTTGAAAATGGTAGTGCAAACGAGGTATAACAGTTTGGTGTGCAGAGTGATTCCCAATGATTATTGGTCTGGAGAATGCCTGGGACTTGCTATCAGGCCAGTAACATCTGCAAAATGCATGCATACAGAGTTGGTGGTTTAGGCAGGGATTGCTGTCGTTGCCCACACTGATTTCCCCATCTTCCTCGCAGTACTGTGACTGCAGTGCGATATGGAGATGACATCCCTGCTCAATATGTTCTACTATTTCTTGTGGCCATGGCTCTTGATGCCATTTCTATGGATGATAATGCACTAGTTCACAGGACTCGCATTGTCAGCCACTACTTAGAATGGAAAACACTGCTTCGTATGGAATGACCATCGAACATGTATTGGACATACTTGGGAGACGTTTAAATTCTTTCCATAAGCCTCCCCGGAACCTTAACGAGATAAGAACATGTCTGCTCCATGAATGGGCACAGATACCACAAACCGCTAAAGATGATCTTATTCCTGGCATGAATCGATGCTGTTGGGCATGTGTTTTCAGCATAGGTCATCACATTCCGTATTGGCAGACCTCCACCAATGAACTGTTTTTGCCACCCACAAAATCCTATGCTTTTGTTTATCTCTATTATTTAATGATAATTTTCTATGCATTTCCCCAAGCTAGTGTCTTTTGTTATACCCCTATGATCTTTGAAAGTTTCAATATATTTGAATAAATACTTTTCTTTTTATCCGCTTCTTTCACTATGTTGCTTAACTTTGGACATGAGTGTATATTAGTATTTAGTATTAAACTGGCATAGTTAACACATTTACAAAATGATCACCTCATTAATGTGTTTGTTCCCCAATCGGTTAATTATATAATTGTTATAAACAGTGCAACATTGGTACGTATCCTTTTTCCTACAAATCTCTGATATATATATATATATATATATCTTTTCTTAATATCTTATTCGATTCTTATGCTTTAAAAAGCATTGTGATGAATATAACTTTTTCTTAACTCAGCTTCAATTTTCAAGCTCTTTAACACATATTTTTCTTATTCAGCTTTTGTTTCCTTTATGCTCGCCAATAAAAGGAAGAGAAAAAAGAAAGAACTTGATTTAGACAACCAAATAAAATTCCAAAAAACTGTATAAAATTATTTGGTAGAATTGTGGATCAAAACAAAGTGGAGCTTCAAAAGTCTATTTTGTAAGTTGGTCATCATTGCATAGAGTACAGTTATGAACATGTAACATACACAGATTGCATGCACCCACTCAGTGGGCGTATCGCTAACCATGAGCTGCATAGAAGGTGGGTTCACAGTCACCAGGTCTTTTAACATTACTTGGAATATGTGAATGAGAATTGATATTGAATATAATTGGGTTCTTGTAACTACATATATCATACATTCAGTGCATGCACCCATGCAGCAGGCTAAAAACAGGCTCGCTAATAAAAGGCAATTTATTTTGGAAACCCGTTACACAGATTACATACTCCAGCACAACGGGCTGATCTGTTAATCATGAGCCCGCGTCATGATCTAGTAAACCGTTGACAGCTATTGCAATGCGATGTGTGATTGCATGCACCCTTGCAGCATATTATCCTTATTACATGTAGTAGGATTATCATTATTGCATGTGTCATATGTGAATTGCAAGCACACATTAATAAGATATGATTTTGAAAATCCGCTATGCAAGTTGCATAAGCCTATGCAGCAGGCGTATCGTTATTGTATATAACTTATAGATCCATGTAGCAGTCAGCAGATACTACATGAAGTGTAGTTGGCGATTGTTGGCCGTGATTTGCCCGTGTAGTGGGGAAGTACGTGGTCTTACAAAACTGATTTTAGAATCTTTTTGGTAGAAATATTTACTTCGAATCCTATAAGGATAGAACAGAGGTGTTATTTTGGCCCAGCTCACTGTAACACAGCTCTAAACACTCAGAATTACAGTCACTTTTACAGTTATCAGTTTCCTGTATTGATTATACTACTATCATTGTTCTTCATAAAGGAAGTAATGTGATGAAAATCTTCATCTGAACAATTCTTTATTCTTCAAATTCTGAACCATTTGCGTTCACATCTTACAAATTATAAAATATTATATCTTGTTATAGATTTTACATAATGTACAATACAATTTTGTTCTCGTAGCAATATCAACAACAGACATCTTCACAAAATTGTTTAAACTATGTTCAGTTCTTAAAATATGCTTTCTCTGTCAAAAGCGAAATCAAAAATTTTCAGAAAAACAATACTTTTTCTATACTACAGTAAAAGATAATATTAAAAATGAAAATACAGATGAGAAAGGTATTTTTGAAGACTAGAGTTAAAATAGGATGCACATGAGAAATTTTATGAGCAAGGCACAGTATATTATGAGTAATATATATTTAGAATACATTAATTTGTTTTATAATTAGATAGACTTAAAATAGTCGCTCAATAAATTAAAACCTATATAAAATATGGGAGATATATCCAAACGTATTTAATTCAGCAATAATCAGATATGTGAATTGTAATTAAATTCCTTTTTCAATAAAATTTAATAATGCATTTAAAAATTAAGGTTTTTAGCAAGTCTTTTCTTCTGTATTTCTAAACCACCATTGAGTTTCATTCTATCCAGTTTGTTTTCATGCTATGACCATGATCACTGAATGTTTATCATATAAAGAAAAACACATTATATAATACAATGTAATTATTTACAGAAGCATGATAACAAAGAAAGTTAAATGATAAAATAAATAAAACCTGTTCAATTCATTTTGTTGACAATTACTATCACAGTTATAATTCGTGAAGTTTGAGCCCTAAAAAGGTGAGTTAATTTAAAATGCTTTTCGGTTTCTTTTATTCTTTGTTTTTTGGTTTTTCATGCTGCTTTTTAGCTCCTCTTTCATGTTTTCATTTTATGGATAGTTGCAGGATTTTGTTGCAACGGTAAATTAAAACTTAAAAAAGTCTCAAGCTAAAATTAATTCACTCTACTATCAGCAGAATATTTTAGAACTAATTTTTAAAGAAGAAATTCCAGCCTTATATGGAAAGGACATCAATAAAGTTGAGCTTCACATGAACAAAGCCTCTAGTCACACATCTAAATCAACTGCCACATATTTAGCAAAGAAAAAATCGGAAACAGAAATAAAATGTATCCTATTTAATGAAATACCTGTAAAATCACCTGATGCTTCTCCTATGGTCTTTTGTGCTTTCAGTTTGTTAAAACGAGCCTTAGGAAAACAGTATCCAAGAACACTGAATGGACTTTGGAAAATGACATAAGAGGAGTGGGATAAAATTGACATGACAGTGCTAAGTTTACTTTCATGGAAAATTCAAGCTAGACCTATTGTCAAGAATCAAGGCTATCAGACAGAAGCAAATTGCCGCAAGACATATGCCCTTTATGCATAAAAATTATCAAAATTGTTTCCATAAAGTGCAAACAACCTTCTGTGTATTTATATATATATATATATATATATATATAATAGTTTGAAAGTCCAATGATAGAATAGAGAAGTTGCAACGTATATGCTCAATTTTAAGATTTGAAAGATAATGTAAATATTATTAATCATATAATTTTTTTAAGCACACATTCATAACCATTGTTACTTTGTGTATGTGTGCATATATATATACATATATATAATATATATATACTTATATAAAAAATAATGTATTTCAGTGATTTATGCTCTAGTTTAGTAGAATAAAAAATAAAATCTTGAATTTTATTTTTAGAATTTGCACAGTCCCTTAATAGTGTGTATCGATTCCACAAATATTACTTCCAGCTGTGTTCTTATGTTCTAGGTCATAAAATGTTTAGTCTCACATAGGCCTTGTGTTTCCATTGGATGGGCACCCTATGAAAACAGCTGTTTGGGATGGGTAAGATGCTCTAACAATCTTTACCCACCCTAAAACTTTATGTTGACAAAGGAAAGATCAAATGAAGCTATACAAAGCAAAAATTACAAAGAATACAAAAATCTTTAAGAAACAGAGTTTTATTTGTTTAATCATCTAGTGACATATCTGGGGAGAAAAAGCAGAGCCTGAAATATTATAACAACTAAAACAAAATTTTTATGAAACTGAAAGCAGGTGCAAAAAAATTCAAATATTAGTAATTTTGCCAACGAGTTGGAGTATTTGAATTCTATTAGAATGGTCTGCTCTGTCTAGATATCAGCAACTAAACGTTTTTCATCTATCTGAGATATCAGCAAAAGTAAAGCTACCATCATAAAGCGGGGCAGAGTGACTACTTCAGGGCATGGAATGAGAAAGGGGTGTTACATATAATTACTTTGAAATGTTTTCTGTAAGACAAGTTTGAACTCATACAAAATTATGATTTTTCTCTTAATTTTTTAAACAGCTATATTTATAAATATTTGAAATAATGATCTCAAATGGGATGTCATTTGTGTAGATTGAAAAAGTTTTATGAACATAGCAGAAGGTTATAAAAATTGGGATTCCCAGGATGCTAGTAGAAACTGTTCTGAAGCTAGTAGTAATTTATTATTAATAAATTTAGGGAGATTTTTTAGTGAACTATTAAAAATATCTTTAAATTCATCATTGAAAAACATAAATTAAATAAAATAGTCAATGTGAATTCAATTTGTTATTTTAGAAATTGATTTTAGCTATTTTATAAAATTGATAAACATAGAAGATGACAAACATATAAATTAAACATAGAACCCTTTTCCTTACGCAAGAAAAAAAAACTAACTAAAAACTAAAAAAAAAACTATAAAAACTCTTATATATTGTCATTTCAACATCATTTATCAATAAAAAAAAATTACTTTGATATGGCTTACATTTCTTATGAGAGTCAAGTTGACCCCCAACATCGGTTTTAAGTTAGTCTAAAATCCGGCTGTTCTAGTGTTAAGAAAGTGTATTGAATATACTTTGGGCTAAGACCAAAGAATGCAGATTATGTGAAAGGGTGCCCTGAAATTATTTCTGGATGTGCCAAAATTAAAAATCTAGTTATATCATTAGCGTTTTCATATAGTTCTAAGATTACTGGCACATTTCACTCATGCTAATCATGTGTCTTTATTAAGTGCCCAACTACTCATCCAATGGAAACACAAGAGATCTTTACTTGACTAAATTAATGACACCAGAACATGAGAACACAACTGGGGGACCATGTTTGTGGGATTAGAGGCTATGAAAATTTTAAAAATAAAATTAAAGATTTTATTTAGTTTTATTCTTTAATCTACTAAACTACGGCTTTATATCACACGAAATACATTATTTTATATACAGGACTGCCTGCCCACCAACCAATATTGGCATTAAACTCTCTGTTAGCTGGTTTTGTGCATGCCTACCATACCAAGAAATAGTTAAATAATATTCTGTTTTGGTCGAACCATCCAGTAAATAAATTATATTTTTAAAGTAAAATTTACAGCCCGTTTAAACATCACTGGACAGAGCCCATATATGCACATAAAAAGTAATGTTAATGAGTGTATTTAAAAAAAGGGTAAATCCGGAGACCAGCCCACACCATGTATTTTTTCTAAGTACAAATCGTGCCAAGTTGGCACACTCTCCCGTGTTTTGAAATTGGCCTCATCCATCCTAAGTAAAATATTCTTCCGTGTTTAGAAATAGGCTCCTCCCACCAAAATGACGTTTGCTACTGTATTCTGAACGTTTTTAATGTAAATAATAGTGTAATTTCATTTGAACAACAGTGAATAGTACTCATAAAAACATTACAAAATATGATTTTTGTGAGTTTTAAAAGTTATATACTACTCTCACACTCAACTTCATTTCATCTCCACATTTGGGACAAACATACTTATAATTCATAATCCCTTTCATAACATACCAATTAATCACTTCTTTCAAATCTTTATTTTCCATATTATAGTAGAATTTTATACAAAAAATCAAATAATAAAAGCACGTGCAACTATGGCGAAAGAAATGTGCTTCTACATCAGAAAACTGTAGCAACCACAGAAACGTATTCTTACGTCACCTATGTGAATATTCTTATTAGATGTCACACAATTACAGCCAAAAAACACCGATAGAGGTTACCAGATTACAACATAAAGCCAGGGTGGATAAAAATCATGATTTTTTTTAAAAAATCAAAAAAATCGGATTTTTTTTATTTAAATAAGATTTTTTTTATTTATATTAGCCTTTTTCAAAATCAATTTTTTATATTTTTCAGATCAAAAGGTAGGTTAGACTATATTAATGTACTGTATAATTTAAAAAAATTTAATTGAATATATATTAATATAAGATTAAAAAATATATGCAGGGGTTAAAAAAACCCAAAGACTTTTTAAATAAATAGGGTTTTTTTTAATTGGGTTATTTTATTCAATTTATAAATCTAGGCTATATTAATTATATGGAACTATTATGCGGTTTTAAGTTCTTTATTTGAATTTATATTAATAAAGAGCTATGATATCTTAAAATCTATTAGGTTTGATATTATGAAGGACTTGAAAAAAAGGGAAGGGATTATGACAAGCTTATTAAAAAGTCAAGATTTTAGAGAAAGATGATGTTTTTAAGTATTAATATTTAATAATACCTTTTTCACTTATATAATAAAAACGTACCATTTAACAGGCAATTTCATTCATCTGAGTCTCTTAAATGATTTTTTATTAGTACAAATTTCTAACACTGGAAATTGGAAAAAAAAAAAAAAGCATGAAAATACAAATTTAAGTAAACAGTAAAGTAATACAGCAGACTCTCGGTATAATGACCCTTTTTTTCGAGTCCTTTCCAATATATCGACCAGAGACTTTGGCCCTGGATGCATCCTCATAGATGTTATGTGTGATCTTTATAACTACCTTTGGTTATTACGACCCACATTCAATGGTCCCGCTGGGATCATTATATCGAGAGTCTACTGTACAATGTTTATTTTACAAAAAGCGTTTAGGACATAGTATTTGATTTAAAGCTTCGTACAGAAAAACTAATTTTCCAGCTTTTTCATTGCCCAACTTATTTCTAAGAGTGGAATGTACTAATCCATATGTAGAAAATATACGTTCCATAGATGCAGAGGTAGCTACTGCAGTAAAAAGTTGTTGAATAGCCTTGGTGATGATTTTGTTTGTAGAGGTAGCTACACAAACAGAATTAAAATGTGTTTTCCACCATCCCAAGGGTGACATTTGGAAAACAACATCTTGCTCAAATAGAAAATTATAAAACGGATCAGCCTTGCCTAAAAACTTCATTATTACTGGCATAAAACTTGTCATATACTTTTCAATGGCAAAAGTGAATGCTGATTTCTTCTCTGTTTCTGTCAGCTTGCTGTCACAATATCGAGGGTCCAATAAATACGATAAAAAGTGAGGAGCACCCAGTGCTTGATTGTAGCGGATGGAAAAATGCTTCATGTTTGTTTTATCTATTTTTTGTTCAGTCAAATTTTCTTCTAGCTTTTCCATATGTGCACAGCTGTGGAAATTGAGCAGCTATCTTTTTGCACTGCATCTAAAGATAGGGAAATTGGTTCAAGCTTTTTGAGCATGTCTTCAGCATTTCTTTTAATTAAAAAATTCAGGACTCTGTTGTACACAAGGCTATCAATTTTATCTCTGAATTCCTCACATATTTTCATCAACTTTGACCAATGTTTTATGTAAATGGTCAAACAGTCAAACATGGTATTCCATCGAACATCTTGAGGCAAAACCAATTTTTGGCCACCTTCTTCTTTATATTTTGCTGCAGCAAAGTGGTTGTTCCTAAAATACTTTTTATAATTTGAACAATGTGTTCTTTCACATTCGGATTCAGTCAAATTAGGGCTATTAAGACACATGCATATGGGAAATGTTATGATTATAACCCCCCTCCCTCAATTTTGAAGGACATAGAAGCTATGGTTACATATCGAAAATGTACAGAAAATGAAGTTTTATCATTTCTCAGTCAGGCACTTTAAATTTTACAGATTAGGATTATGATTCGTTAATGTGGAAATAAAGTGTTTTATATTCTTATCAGAGGTGGAGCTACAATTTTTCTCAAAAGTTTTTTTTTTCTACTGTGATCAAGAACAAAAAGTACCAAAAAGCCTTAGTTTTTGTACTGTATAGGTTGGGGACTATCAAATTGAAGAGAGGGAGGGACAAAGGGGATAATGTCCAGGGGCCCTATGACCCTAAAAGACCTGAGTGATTTTTTAAGTCCTTAAAAAATAGGTGAGAGTAGGGATTGGTGGGGGAGCCCAATCTGCTAAACTGCTTAAGTGCCGGTCAATCTTATTCCCAACAATGTTTGCTATATTGGTATGCGCCAGCAAAAATCACAAAAAATGGAAGGAACCAAATTTTCTTATTTCTATGGTAAAAATTATTACAGCACATATAAATAACATTTCAAAAGGTATTTTAAATTTTTGTAGCTTGAAATATGCATGTAAAATCTGTATCGCAACCACTGATCCCAATAAATCATCACAAGAACAATTAAAATGTTAAATATTGTCTAGCTATGTTTATAAGTAACTGACAGAAAATCTAGATAATTCTAGATATATTTTGAGTGATTTTTAGCTATAAAATTAGAAAATAGGTTGGCAACACTGGTCACTTGTCATTGTTACTTGATTTTATACTCCAAGCAATGAATAGTGTTATCTCCACTGACCGAGAGTTAAGGAAAGGATTTCAGTTTTTTTTTTATATACTCTAAAGATGTCTAGATGTGGAATTTTATTATTTTCATTTATTCTGTTCCAGGTTATTTTAGCATAAAAATACAAAAAAAAAACCTTCAAGAAATGACAAAATTAAAAAATGATTTTAATCAATGATTTTTTTTTAAAAATCAAGTGATTTAAATCAAACAACCCTGCATAAAGCACTCACAATCGGAACACTTGGCGGCGACTTGGCGAGTGAGCTGAAAGTGTGGTGGGTTGGTCTCCGGATTAACCAAAAAAAGCATTATGATTAATGATATTTGCATTCTTTTTCAAATCTTAAAATTCAGCAAAATAAAATGTGTAAAATCATATGCACATTAGAAAATGTTTATAACTTTTAATTAAGAATAATAATGTCTATTTTTTCAGAATTGTTTAATCAGTTAGGCTTTGTGTGGCTTTCCAGCATATATTGAATTATTTACATTCTCTTCCAAATCTTAAAATTGAGCAGAAAAATAAATAACATCATATGCACATCGGTAAATGTATATAACTTTTAGTTAAGTATAATGTTTATTTAAGAATTATTTAATCAATTATGCTTTTATGTGGTTTCCTGCTGTTTTTGAATAACTCATATAACATATATTTATTTAGAATTTTTTTCATTATGCGCCCATGATTTTTCCAACTTGAAATTTTTGTTACATAGCAATAATTTTAGATACATAGCAATATATATATATATGATGACATCCTCATAGCATACGAAAACACAGGAGACGGGTATGAATTTGATTTTTCCTTTTATCCAGCTTGCTTGAAACTTATTGAGAATATCTCGGATAAAACAAAGGCAATCAACTATCTGGATATAAGTATACATTTAACACCTAGCAAGACAACGTATTATACTATTTATGATAAAAGAAGACAGTACAGTTTTAGAAAACATTATATAATTAACTGGTATTCTAATTTAAGTATCAGGATATTTCGCAATATAGTCATTAATCACTTTAAACGTAGTGAAAGAATGCATTCTTATGGAAAGGATAGGATCAAAAATGATTCTATATTTATTAAGGAAGCAATAACAGAAAATTATCCTTTAATATTTATTTGTCAGTGTTACAATGTGGTACATAGTAAAGTTTTCGATGCGTTCAGTAAGGATTTTGGCAACACCTTTATTTCAGGAAATAAAATGGCAGCGATACAGCGAGGAACTATTTAAGCGTGTAAAATTGACGTGAGAGATTTGGATGGAGGTAAGGTATTTGTATTTGTAGTTCGTAGATTTTAAGTAGGTTTAGTTTTGTGTCGTTTCAATTATATTGCTCTTATGTTGGGGGATTTTTTCATTTTACGTTTGATATATGCTTCGTATGGGCGTCTTCTGTTTCGACGTTGTACTGAATTTAACAGCAGGTAATGCATGGCTCCGTGAGTGTTGCCATTGGTGGGAAAGTCGACTTGTAAACGGGAACTAGGGGTCACAATCCCCCTAGCCCTTTTATGTATTACCTGTTGGCTGACTTCATGTCCAATCTTTCAATTTTTACTATTATATATATATATATATATATATATATATATATATTAAAGATACACTTTTTTTGCAGTTCAAAGTCAAAGGTTAAATCTAGTAACCTTGAAATGAAAAATATCATTTGCAGGGTCTTGTGACATATAACAAGAAAGGTCATACCTTAAGCTACAAAATAAGCTTTATTTTTGTGCAATCTGTTAAGTCGAAATGTACAGATGTTTGAATGTGTCAAGAATCATGAAAAATTATTAGATTTTCTAAACTTCAAATTTTTATAAATAAGAAATGAATGAGAATTGGGGTCTAAAATTTTACATAGTGCCATATATATGAGTGGACAACAAAATAGCCAAGTTTAAAAAAAAAATCTATGTCTGTCGGGTTGAAAATATCACTGTGTGTTAATTTTGATATGCAATGACCTATATAAAAAAAGCATGTTTGTTCGATACTAAAGTGCCTTTTTTAGGATTAGGTTGCTCTTCTGTTAACATATTGCCTTGGGGTGATTGATAGAATAGCCCTCCATAGCTCCTTTGTTGCGAAGCACAGGATTACAATTTCATTCCCTTTTCATCGCCAATATGGTAGTTCATGACTTTTTGACACCCAATCAACATGTAGCTGTTTTAGACTCTGCATTTTAATTGGAAATAGGTATTTCATCATATTTTTTTCAATCAAATTTGTTGAGCCTTTTCGCTGCGCACCTCTTTTGCATTTTCATTAAACATGCACATAATTTTCATATCTATACATTTATTTAATATTTTTAGATTTAATTGGATTGCAAATTAAGTTTTCCAATGACATCTGGTATGTGGCAAATGGATTTTTGCGAATGTTTTAGAAAACATGTTCCGAGAGGGAATGCATGTATATGTTAAAAAAAAAACGTGTGTGTGTGGATGTAGTGAAAATGTGGATATAAGCACATTTAGATAAAGGTTAGTTCTTTTATTTATTCATCCCATGTTTTGAAATTGTCTTTTGCATTTTCCTGTGTTTTTAAAATGGTTCTGTTAATTATGAGTGTATCTTTTTTTATTTTATTTTTTTAGTATTTTTTAGGAATTTTGTTAAAGTTCAATCTTTTATCTAAGTATTGTTTTTTTTTTTCATTTTAAGGTATTGTTTTTCTTAAATTTTGTTAAAGTAAAATCATTTTTCTAAGTATCATTTTTTCTTAAATTTCGTTAAAGTCCAAACATTTTTCTAAATATCATTTTTTCTTAAATTTCATTAAAATACAATCTTTTTTCTAAGTATCATTTTATCTTGAATTTTGTTAACTATCGTTTTCTTTTACATTTTGTTAAAGTCCAATCATTTTTTTTCAAATTTCATATTTTTCTAAGTATTTTTTTTTTTAATTTTATTTTAAAGTACAATCTTTTTTCTAAGTATCATTTTTCTTAATTTCATCTTAATTTTCTTAATAAAGTCTGGTAGGCTTTTTAATATATTTAATAAGTCCTTTTAATATTTTAGAAGTTTCAAGTTATAAGTTTTTGAAATTGATTTAAAATTACAAAACCTTTTAAGTATAGTGTGTTTCAATATTGTTTTCTAAAATTTTAAAAGTTTTTAATTCTGCAATTACACATGCAAGTTATGCAATATTTTTAGAATGCAAAAAAATATCTTATTTTGTAACCTTTTTATAATATGGAGAGAGAGAGTATTATTCACTTTTATTCAAATTGAATTCCACTATCATTTACATTCAAAATTCTAGTTCATAATATTGTAGAATAGTACATCACTTTGATAGGAGGAGCCTATTTTAAAACAGAATATACATTACATTAGTGGGGAGGAGCCAATTTCAAAACACTGAGAAACACACCAACTTTGTACACTTTTGTACTTAGAAGAAAACAGAGTGGGGGCTATTCTATCGATTTACCTTACTTTGCCCAAATTTGATCCTAGGGGAAGCATATATAAAACTTAAAAATGAATTAATAACTAATACCAAATAATAACAGAAAACACACCAAAACAGTAAGTTAATCAAAATAGTTAATTAAAACATGGCCAGAAAAAAGAATAGGGTAAATCCAGAGATCAGGTCACCGCAAATTTTTTTCTAAGTACAAAATCGGGCCAAGTTGGCCTGTGGTTGGCGCTTTCTTCCGTGTTTTGAAATTGGGTCCACCCATCCTCAGTGATGTCATTTACCGTCATTAGAAATAGGCTCCTCCTACCAAAATGATGTTTTGGTAGAAGAACCCTATTTCTAAAGACAGACTATTGTGTTTGTTCTAAACAAGATTTTCTAATATAAATGATAATTTAATTTAACTTAAATAACAGTGAATAATACTCAAAAAAACGTTACAAAATCAGATTTTTGTGTATTTTAAGAAAATTAAATAACTTTATAAAACTGCAGAATAAAAAAATTAATAATACTCATGTAAACGTTCCAAAATCAGATTTTTGTAAAATTTAATATTTTTATGCTACAATTTTATCTGTGCATATCGCACGTATTAAGATCGCTTTCTCCATCTAACTGAGGATCCATATAAAGGAAGCGGTTCAACCTACAGGTCCGTGTAAGGGCAGGGATTCGATCTAAAGATCGAAAATTGTGGAACGGATGTATCGGTGGTCCGTACAAGGGCAGGGGTTCGACCTAAAGGTCGTTCTACACCGGAACGGGGCCCCCAGTGATCTCCGGTTTATTAGGAATGGTCGCCTGCGGCGCCCAGACACAGAATATGCTACAATTTTATCTGTGTATATCGCACGTAGCAAAATCACTTTCTCCAAAATAAATCATATAACGAAAGAACAAGCAAACACGCACAACAATGGCCAAAAATATTGATAGAAATGTTCTTACATCAAAAAACTGTAGCAAACACAAAAACGTATTCTTATTGGATGTTACACAATTTCCGCCGAAAACATCCGATACAAGAGGTTACCAGATTGCAACATAAAGCGCTCACAAAGTGCGTGGCGTCTTCTCCGATTTAACCTCACAAAGTGCGTGGCGTCTTCTCCGATTTAACCAAGGTGACCTAATCTCCGGATTAGCCAAGAATAGAATAGCATTAGGCCTAAATTAGAAGTTAATTCGAATACAGACAAGGTCATTATAAATTCAGCTTTGACCATATATTTTCTGGATTAGTTAAATAAGCATATTTAAATTTTATTCAAATATAAAAAAAAAAGCCTTAAGTCACACAACATTGATACTTTAAAATGCCAATGAGAAAAAGGCAAATTGATTTTAAATTATTTAACTTCAAATGTCAAAGCATAAAAACTTCAGAAAATTTCAATAAAACAAACAATTCGCTTTATATATTTGATACTTGTTAAATAACAGGCACAGAAAATATTTACAAATAAAATTTTGGTCACTAAAAATGATAAGCATTTATGTTAATAACAATTTATTACATATCATTAAATGTAGAAATTATATTGCATGTTGATTGAATGTTCATGTATAAAAATCAATTATATATAAGTCATACTATTTCATTCCTTGGCACAAATGATCATAATTCATCATCTTTTCAACAGGACCAATAGCAGAAATTGTTGGTGGTTTATTTTTCAAATAGGTAGTACAGACTTCTCGTACAACATTTGCATTTATCATTTCAATACGAGCTTCCATTTCAGGTAATGGAATTCGACGGCCATAATTTAGCATTTGACGTCCTATGTCTTCAAATATTGGGGTAGAACCATCAAGCAGTAGTAGAGAATTGGTTAATAGTAAATTCTTAGCTCTCTGAACTTCTTCCTCTGTAACTGAAGTGCAGAGTCGTTTCCATTCATTTTGTACACAAGATATCATATCATTCAATGTTTTACCATCACAAACCAAATAAACTCCCCATAATCCTGTATCTTTATAACAAGTATTAAAAGAAAGAAAACTATGAGATAAATTCCTGAAACCAACTTCTTGGGCTAACTTGCTGTATACATTGCCACCACTTCCATGAGATCTATCCCAATTACCAATCAAAATATTGGCAATAAGCAATGGTATACTTTCAGGATTCATCCACCCACATCCTTCAACAGCAATAGCAGCATGAACCAGAGGCATAGATTCATCACATAAACGCGACTCGCAACCAGTGAATTTACAGGGAGACAAATCAACAGAGTTGTCTGATCCATGACTGTTTAATTTTCCGAAATATTTCTCAGCAAATCTGACAAGTTCTTCATGGTGTACGCCTCCAGCACCTGCAAGAACCATCTTTGAAGCAACATAGTGGTTAGTTTTGAAATCAACTAAATCTTTACGGGAGATACTTTTAATATTCTCTACAGGACCAAGAATAGTTCGACCAAGGGGGGTGTTTTGAAAAGCAGCAGCATGCAGATGATCAAAAACCAACTCTTGCAAGTTCATTTCTATTTCTTGCATTTCTCGTAAGATAACGCCTCTTTCAACTTCAATCTCAGATTCTCCATATTTGCTACTTTGAAGAATATCTGACAAAATGTTTACAGCTCTATCAATATCTTTTGTAAGGCACTTAGCTTGAAAGATTGTCTGTTCCCTAGAAGTACATGCATTTAAATGGGCACCCATGTTTTCCACTTCAAGTTCAAGATCAGTTTGCGATCTTTTTGTTGTTCCTTTGAAGGCCATGTGCTCCAGAAAATGTGCAACTCCGTTGTTGTATTCATTCTCGTGCCTGCTACCAGCATCAATCCATAACCCAACAGTGCAGGTAGGTATACCGGAGTCCTCGGTAGCTATACGTAATCCGTTCGATAGTCTACTCACTTTTGTTTCTGGAACATTAAGAATTTTCTTACAAGACTGGATACCTAGAGTTGACAAAGTTCTTTGACAACCTCTACTAAAATTTAAAATATTTCGCAGCATTTCCACAATAAAGTACTGACAAATATGATAAAAACAAATATGATGAAAGATTTTTATAAACATACAGTTACAGCCAAGGTTCTGTAATTGTATGTTCAACAGTCCCGACCAATCGGTTCGGGAACATTTGAGGGTCAGGAGGGCGACACCACACTAGGGAGCATATATTGAGACGGGGTGTCCAAATTACTACTTACTACGACTCCATCTCCATCCCACCCATACTGGGAGAGAGCCATTGTGACGTAAAACCTAAACGTCACTTCGCTTCCTGTACATCCTATAGATGAGTTTCATGCAAGGTACTTTAAACATAAGGTAGGTCAGAGAAGGAGGGTTGCTTTTCGACCGGGAGAGCGTGACGTCACTGATTTACAAGTCAAGAATAAGGGACATAGAGATACGTGTATAAAGTTGAGAAAGTTCGCGTTTATAATTCGAAAAGGAGATAAGATCATTCGTAATAAAATCTTAGAAAAAGGAAATTAAATGATTCCACTCATACATGCATATTGCTATCATTAAAATATTATAATACATATATTATTTATAATAAAAGCTGAAATATATCGTGAAAAGTGTAGTAAATATAAAAATTATATTTCAAGTGTTTTAATATAGATATGAATAAATATCTAATCATCGGATTTTTAAAAATATAGTATCCATTATCTTAAATATTGATAATACTTTCTACATGTAATATAAATATGCATTTCAAAAATATATAATTGCGTAAAATGTCCCACATACATATAACATATATTGATGACTATGAAATATCACCAATCTATTAGTTACATAACTATATATCATATTAAAAAGCGTAGATCGGATCTTGAGAAAAGGGGGGAGTTGACGGTCGAATGGATGGTCAATGGCAGTATATTTATTTTATTTTTCCAACAAAGAGACGATGCATTTTGTGGGCTAGTGGAATATTATGACTCTTGGCTAAGCCACTGGATAAGTCAGTTTTCACAAAGATATGTTAAGAATGCAAAATTGATGTTATTAAACTTTATACAGTTTTAAATATAAACTATATACAGTTCTAAAATTTTAAAGCAATGTTCACATGGATCATAAATAATAAATCAATACATACCATTTTTATGACATGATACTGCTTTTACACCATTTAGAGGCTTTTCTTTGCTTTTTTCTCTCTACTAATTGTTGCATGAAAGTCTTATTTAAGTGTTTAATCCGAATGAATGTTCTGGTTCGTGAAAACAAAGTTATGGCTTTTAGAGATATAGAAGGTGAAATGCTTGCTAACTTTGACTGCAAGTTCTTAATAACGCATTTCTCTTTTGATATATATGCGCCATGCATTTCTAAAAAAGCATTCTCCCACTTTTTTATTTCTTCGGAAAAATGTGTCGTGGGCTTTAAAAGACCGCCTTTTGATAGAGCCTCAATCCAACCATTTTCTTTTTCTGGCACAAATTTCGCTATTTCTCCCAAAGATTTGTCCGCTTTTTTTGCAATGTAGCCTGCAATGTAACGTAAACCCTCCTTTTCAACTATATTGTTTTCTTCTATATTCGATAATATAGTTTGAGTTTCATGACTGTCTTTGTTTGGTTGTACACTGTTTAAATCGTGACTTTTTAAAAATTTAAAGACTTCTGAAGTTAGTACTTCTGTAGACTCCTTTTCTGTCACACTGCATCCAGATGGCAAATTAAAATTGCATTTTCCAAGGAGTGAAAGTCGGAGTCTGTTTTTGAACTCCACTGGTGTTGGGTGGTCGTAAAAGTTTCCCATACCTCTGATTTGACTGAAAAAATTTTCCAGCGCATCTTGGTTAAGACGACACGTGAGGAGATATTTAATACCACGTTTTTCAACGTTTTAAAATAATATTTTCATTGAATTTATAGTAATTATAAACCCCACTTGGAATGGATAGAGTGCCTGTCTTTTTGAATTGCACACTTTCAGAAGTCTTATTTCTTTTTCCATATCATGCAGTACCTGTAATTGAGAGTCTCTGTTTACCCCTAGTGCTGATTTTAGGGGTGCAGAACCGCATTTTGGAATGTGGGAGTTCATAACATCAAAAAAGTTGTTGACTAATTCGAAAAAGGAAGCAATATTTCTTTTCTCCGGTAAAAAGGAAGATATGGATGTTGCCACTGTATGGGAAAAAAGCTGAGCCGCTAATCGTACATTCTGCCTTTCATTTCCTTTAACATTTATATGCCTATATGATAATTTGTGGGCAATATTTATTTCGCTTTCATTCAATTTTATGATCGTTTCTAATAGAGTTTTACAAACATTTTCTCCAGTAGAGAGAATGAAGCCTTGGTCCAATAAATGATTGCGCAAAAGTTTCAGAAGATGTGGCACATCAGCAAATACAGCTATATATTTTTGGGGGTTAAAAGGATTTTTAAAGGTGGTGTTTGTTTCGGATATACCGAGATCTCTCCACAGTCCTTGATTACCACCTCCCATGTCGGACACTACTGCCATGATTTCATAACCATTTTCCTCAGATTTTAAAATGAGCTCATTTAGCAATTCGACTGTCATGCGCTGGTCGAAATCGAAATATATGGGTTGTTTCCATGGCCGAAACAGCCCTCTTAGCATTACAACTTGGACATTTTTATGTGGTCCTAAAACTTGATCATCTCGCATATCGTGACACATTTTTGCATCAATATTCATTTCGTCCATCAATATAACTGAACATCTGGAAAACTCATCCATAGTTTGAGCTTTTTCTTTTAATATCTCAAAAATAGTTTTTTGGATTCCAGGATTACATGTAAAATTTTTGGTCCAAGATTTTAAGGATGAAATTGAAGGAAGAGGCCAATTCATTTTCTCCTTCAAAAATACATAAGCTTTTTTTGACACACATCGTAATGCTAAAGCAGCTGATATGTCCGAATCTGTCCATGGCAAATTTTTATTCTTTCTAAGGATTCTGCGTATTTGTCCTTCATTAAAAAATGAGGATAATTCATTGATAACCTCACTCCGCGCATATTTAACTTTGCTTTGTTCGGCATGCAAACAGCGACTTTTCAATTGCTTAATTTGAAGCAGTAATGCCTTGATGTATTTTGCACTATACTTTTGATTCTCTTTCTGTAAATTTGTGTCATTCTCTAGAGTTCTCACTTTTTCTTTTAACTGCGTATTCTCATTTCTTAGAAAATTTATCTCTTCATTTAAATCCTTTATTTTTTTAATATGATCATGGGGTTTCAAGCCATTCATAGATTGATTTTCTTCATCATTTTCATAAATTATGCTCTCGTTTCCATCACCATTTATTGAGCTATTGGCAGAAATTTTATATTCAGAAACTTCAATTACAGGTACTACACAGTCTGTTCTAAGTTTTTTCTTCGTCATAGTTTCTGCTTCTATTTTCCGTTTTTTTAATCTTTCTGATCGTTCACTTTTCACATTTTGATTACTTACAGATGATGGCAAATTAAGATGAGGAACAACTCCTTGTTTTAATCGTTTAATCGGCTTCAAATTCAAAAATTTAGCCCGGAAATCCTCTTCAAAATCTTCATCAGAAAAGTGACTCGAACAGACAGTTGCGTTAGCAATGTTTATTTTATCTTGTCTTTTGCACTTCACGACCCATAATTTTTGGAGTATAGGATCTTTTGGAAATCTATGAAAACTGATAGATCCCATTGACTTCTTATAATAATTTGAACACAAAGCAACCGCGCAGCAACCAGACATTTTTGCGCTCACAAAACACAATTTATATACAACAATTAATCAAAATTATACATTATATACGTGAAAATACTAATATATATACATCTATAATACACAAATTTGCACTTAAACTTCACTTTTACGATGGAATTACAAATTATATTAAAACAACGACTGACACAGTCTATGTTTTCCCATAGAAATGAATGCAACGCGGAGAACCTGCACTTCTCCCTCTAATTCAGTGACGTCACGAACGGCGAGAACGTCCGCTTTCTAGAATTCTGTCAACGGCGGCATTCTGGTCTTTTGATCTCTGACCCTCCCTGAGTTTCATGGACGTCACGTTCGCGATTCCCATGCACAGCGGCCATGTTCTTTGTAAAATCAATCTATCCGTACTATTGAAGAATAGGAGATTAAGATAACAATTATGCTATATAATAAAATGATAACGTTCATATTACATGACATATTTATTTCCTTATAATATATTACATAGAAACATACAGAATTAAAATGTACTTTACTTGTGAAATAGATAAAAGAGAATAGTTAGGACACTTTAAGGTGATAAGAATATCAACACACCCAAACGAAGGCTCATATATAGACAGGCTGGCGCAACCGCCATTGAAGCTCCTGCCGTAACTGTCTGTTACCGTCTGCCTATGCTATTTCAATGGCGAGCGCACGTTACTTGTCTGATGTTTGATACGTATTTTATCCGTAAAATGGATGATTGTGGTATAATAAATGGCACTAATCAGTGGAGGAAGAAGTTGGAAATGTTTAAATTTCCTCAAGATCCCGAAAAAAGGAAAATATGGCTTTATAAACTGCCGAAGAAATGGATAGATTCCTGGGCATTCACCTGAATTGCTCAGTGTAAGTAGTTTCATGTTTTATGCTTCCTTTTGTCTTTTTAAAAGAAAATGTATGTTAAGATTTTGAAAAGAAGGTTTGAAAATTGGTTTCTTAAAGCTGACCTTTCAATAAATTAATTTTTTATAATAGTTAAATAGGATTTTTTCTTGCAATGCAATCGTAGGGTTGCTATCGCATTTTGGCGTGGGTTTATAATTGACTTATCGCCAAGATAGCACGATTTGACTTTGAAATTTGTATTTTTATATAATTATTGTACTTTAAAGACTGTTTTGTATTTCAATTATAAAATATGTGCATTGATATAAAATTTTAACAATTGTTTGTAGAAATATGTGAAAGCTGCATTTAAAAAAAAAAAAAAAAAACATGCTATTTTGATTGTCTCCAAAGCATTTATAAAATTAATAATTTTTTTTTATGATTAAATATTCAGTGTACATACTAGAACGTTACAAGCAAATATATTTTTGATTGCCTATTTCTCATTTTAAATCAGCATAGACTTATGCTGCCAGAGATTTTTAACAGAGAGTTCCCCGCTGCCAGAGGTTTTTTGTTAAATGTCTATAAAAAGTATGTAGTTGAAATTATATGTATTCTAGGAATTTATAGTTATTTAAATTCACGATGAAAAGAGGAAAAAATTTAATGGTTAATTCTCTACTACTGCTTATAAAATTACAAAAATGGTGTATTATAATTATCAGCTTTCAAGTTCAATGCAATTATTAGTTATTTTTTTCAATAATAAATAGCAACATGTGTTAACAGAATTTTGACTCATGGTTCTTTATTGCTATATGTAAGTTTCTATTTTAGAAACAATGTCCTCCATGAAAGATGCTATCCTTTGACAGTATGGCCATATGATCTTGATAAATTAAATCTTCAGTAGTATCACAAGAAAAAATTTTCAGTGGGAGGGGGTTTGGTAACAAAATATTTTGCTTTCTATTTCTCCATATATTGTTTCTTCGAAATTTAATGGATTCGAGGGGGGGGGGGGGGCATGTACTCCGAATTCCCTTCCTTGGCGACGCCACTGAATCTCTTCAAATATATGTTTGAATTATCCAGTAAAAAGAAAGCATTGGTGTTTAAGTGTAATTTTGTTGTGTTCTGTTAAGCAAAAATATTTGAAAAATAATAGGGGAGATGGAATTTTATATCGTATCACTAGTTGAGTGTGCACTTTTGCATTACTACATCTGAGTTAGGGATGGATATAAGACATGAAGTAAGGAACAATAGATCATCAATTAGAAAAATCTAAGCAATAAGCAAGTATTGTAAGAAAACGTACTTGATATTTGTTAAACTTTTACCATTTAAAGCAGAGACTCAGCTATTTTTCCTTAGCTACGGTATTCGGTTTCAACTTCATCATTATCGCAGGGCTTTTGGCGTCTATGTCAAAATAACCCCCCCCCCCCCATTTGTTTTTCAGAATCAGAAATGTAATTTTAATGATAAAGCAGGGTTTATCAAAGAAAGTCTCCCACCACCATATCGTAAAAACAATTACGCAAAACACCGTTGGAAGTTTCCAGTTTTTATTAAATTTAGACAAATACCCCCCCCCCCCCCCAAATACATGAAGTGAAATAAATCATAATAAATAAATCATGTCTGTTTAAAAACGCTATCGAGTGTTATCAATATAGGTATAAATATGTTAACAGTCAAAGACGTTTTTATATTGTTTAAAAATTTTTTTAGAATTGTTACTATTTTTAAACACATTAATTCTTGTGAAATTGTTACAAAAATACTCAAAATAGAAACGTATGCATGCAAAATTTGATTAATA
The DNA here is from genome assembly GCA_951213105.1 of Amaurobius ferox. Lineage (NCBI taxonomy): Eukaryota > Metazoa > Arthropoda > Arachnida > Araneae > Amaurobiidae > Amaurobius > Amaurobius ferox. The sequence continues at coordinate 13,109,468 of OX578146.1, forward strand.
ACACTTTTCATTCTAATAAAAATAAGAAGCATTATATTTTATGTAAAATATTACATTTAAAATGCGCGTTTTAAAAGCATAAAATTTTTCGAGACTCTCGGATAAAATCAGAGTTTGACAGTCGATAGCTTAAAAGAAAGACGCAAAGAAATGCGCCATTATAGCGATAAGCGGCAAGAGAAAGTAACCCCGCTTTTCGTCAAGCACAGCCGTCGCTCCCACAGGAGCTTCAATGGCCGCTCTTGCGCCAGCCTGTATATATAGGAGCCTGAGTTTTATGGACGTCACGTTCGCGATTCCCATGCACAGCGGCCATGTTCTTTGTAAACTCGATCTATCCGTACTATTGAAGAATAGGAGATTAAGATAACAATTATGCTATATAATAAAATGATAACGTTCATATTACATGACATATTTATTTCCTTATAATATATTACATAGAAACATACAGAATTAAAATGTACTTTACTTGTGAAATAGATAAAAGAGAATAGTTAGGACACTTTAAGGTGATAAGAATATCAACATACCCAAACGAATATAAATTTTTATAGGTTTTCATAATTAAACATCAAATAGTTAGCTTTATTATCTACCAAATAAATAATATGAACTGATTATTTCGCAAATTATTTAGTTTATTCAATTATAATAAATATATTAAGATTTACACACTATTGCATCAAAATAAATTAAATAAATAAGCATCAAAAGTACCTTAATTTCTTGTTTTGTAGCCTGACTTGGAGTAACTGTAAAATATAGCGTTACATCAGACTATTTGACGAATGGTATTAGGGCAGGCGATAGAGAAAAACTTCGTTTTGGAATAATATATGGATTGTCAGATAAACCCGTAATAATTAATTTTTCTCTATACCTCTGTTGGCTTTCTAAAGGCAATTTCTCGAGTAATCAGATAATTTTATATTGTAAACCTATCTATATTAAGAAAAAATTGCTATACTATGTTAACAACTAACACTTTAACATCCGCCCCGGTTCGCCCATAATATGTCCAATCAATAGATGAGTAGCACCCACATTCCCCCTAGCAACGGTTGCTATCGCCATACTTTTTGTAGACGCCGTCCGCCATTACCATTGCTGTCAGTGTTAGCGATTTTCTTATCTTGACACTGTCAAGATTTCACTATGAAATTATACCTCACACCGCAACGTTGCTTCTAGAAAGCCAATAAAGGTACCGAGAAAAATTACTTCATACGGATTTGTCAGACGATCCGTATATTATCCTTCACTTCTGAATCGCGTGTGCTGATACAACAAAATCAATGGATACTATCGGCATGTATTGCTTCTACTCCAAGTTCAGATACAATACAAGAAGTCAAGGTGCTTTTCATGTTTGTTTATTTACTTTATTTTGATGCAGTAATTTCTTTTAAAAGAAATTGAAATATAAGTACCTCTGACCAAGAGAAATTATGTGATTTCATTCGAGCTATTGAATTGATTTAAATTTCATTTCATATGCCAGATTTAGATGGTATCTTTCTTAGACAGACATGATATATAATATTCTGTCTATCTTTCGATATTATTTAGAGTTGCACGAATAAAAATAAACTTATTTTTTAAGCTTTTGTTTGTTTTCTTTGCAATATATAGAATACTATATATATATATATATATGTTACATATATACACGGTGTATGTTTGATGCTGTTTTCCATTAATCTTCCTTTGAAATGTCGAAATAAATAATTTGTGACTAACACTTTGCTGGCAGGTTGTGAGTATACTCATGTTTGCATGGCCAAAGGAAAGTGCAGCAAAACTCGATATGTTTTAAAACTTATTGTGTATGATTGCACGTAGGTAAATGCTTTACAGCATACCATACCCGAAAACATTATTAAATATATGTAATAAGTTTCATTTCAATGCATGCTGTATAAATAAAGTTTATTGAAGTTTATTTAGATATTTTGATTTTACTTGGGGCGGGGGATACCAGAGTATGTGTAAATAAAGTTTATTGAAGCTTATTTAGATGTTTTAATTTGACTTGTGGGAGGGGGAGGGAATCCCAGAGTATGTGGAGTATGCTCTTCCAAAGGAAAATGCAGCAAAACTCGACATGTTTGTAAAACTTGTATCATTGCATGTAGGTAAATGCTTACAGTATACTGTTCCCGAGACCCAAGAAGTTATTAAATATATGTAGTAAGTTTCATTTCAAGTAATGCTGTGTAAATAAAGTTTATTGAAGCTTATTTAGATGCCTTGATTTTACTTCGGTGGGGGGATCCCAGAATATGTGTCCATAAAGTTTATTGAAACTTATATAGATGTTTTGATGTTATTTGGGGGGGGGGGGGGGATCTCAGATATGCTCGTCCAAAGGAAAGTGCAGTGAAATTCGATATGTTCGTAGAACTTGAGCAGCATTGCACATACGTAAATGCTTTAGTATACCGTTCCCGAAAAAATTATTAAATATATGCAGTAAGTTTCATTTCAATGCATGCTGTGTAAATAAAGTTTATTCAAGCTTATTTAGATGTTTCAATTTTACTTGTGGGTGGAGGCGAGAATCCCCGAGTGTATGAAAATAAAGTTTATTGAAGCTTATTTAGATGTTTTGATGTTACTTGGAGGGGGGGGGGGAAATACTAGAGAATGTGGAGTATGCTCTTCCAAAGGAAAGTGCAGCGAAACTCGATATGCTTGTAAAACTTGTGTATCATTGCAGGTAGGTAAATGCTTACAGTATACTGTTCCTGAAAAAGTATTAAATATGTGTAGTAAGTTTCATTTCAAGTAATGCTGTGTAAATAAAATTTATTCAAGCTTATTTAGATGTTTTGATTTTACTTGTGGAGGGGGGGAATCCCAGTGTATGTGTAAATAAAGTTTATTGAAACTTCTTTAGATGTTTTGGTTAACTTGGGGGGGGGGGAATCCCAGAGTATGTGGAGTATGCTCTTCTAAAGGAAAGTGCAGTGAAACTCGATATGTTTGTAAAACTTGTGTATCATTGCACGTAGGTAAATGTTTACAGTATACTGTTCCTGAAAAAAAATTAAATATGTGTAGTAAGTTTCATTTCAAGTAATGCAGTGTAAATAAAGTTTATTCAAACTTATTTAGATATTTTGATTTTACTTGTGGGGGAGGCGGGAATCCCCGAGGATGTGTAAATAAAGTTTATTGAAGCTTATTTAGATGTTTTTATGTTACTTGGGGGGGGGGGGGAGTACCAGAGTATGTGGAGTATGCTCTTCCAAAGGAAACTGCAGCGAAGCTCGATATACTTGTAAAACTTGTGTATCATTGCACGTAGGTAAATGTTTACAATATACTGTTCCTGAAAAAAATATTAAATATGTGTAGTAAGTTTCATTTCAAATAATGCTGTGTAAATAAAGTTTATTCAAGCTTATTTAGATGTTTTGATTTTACTTGGGGAGGGGGGAATCCCAGAGTATGTGTACATAAAGTTTATTGAAGTTTCTTTAGATGTTTTGGTGTTACTTGGGGGGGGGGGGGAATCCCAGATATGCTCGTCCAAAGGAAAGTGCAGTGAAACTCGATATGTTTGTAGAACTTGAGTACTACTGCACATAGGTAAATGCTTTACAGTACACCGTTCCCGAAAAAATTATTAAATATATGCAGTAAGTTTCATTTCAATGCATGCTATGTAAATAAAGTTTATGGAAGCTTATTTAGATGTTTTGATTTTACTTGTGGGGGAGGCGGGAATCCTCGAGTATGTGTAAATAAAGTTTATTGAAGCTTATTTAGATGTTTTTATGTTACTTGGGGGGGGGGGGAGTACCAGAGTATGTGGAGTATGCTCTTCCAAAGGAAAGTGCAGCGAAGCTCGATATGCTTGTAAAACTTGTGTATCATTGCACGCAGGTAAATGTTTACAGTATACTGTTCCTGAAAAAAATATTAAATATGTGTAGTAAGTTTCATTTCAAGTAATGCTGTGTGAATAAATTTATTCAAGCTTATTTAGATGTTTTGATTTTGCTTGTGGGGGGGGGGGGATCCTAGAGTATGCTTAAGTAAAGTTTTCTGAAGCTTATTTAGATGTTTTGATGTTACTTGGGGGGGGGGTGCATCCCAGAGTATATGTAAATAAAGTTTATTGAAGCTTATTTAGATGTTTTGATGTTACTTGGGGGGGGGGGGAATCCCAGAGTATGTGGAGTATGCTCTTCTAAAGGAACGTGCAGTGAAACTCGATATGTTTGTAAAACTTGTGTATCATTGCACGTAAGTAAATGTTTACAGTAACTCTTCCTGAAAAAAATTAAATATGTGTAGTTTCATTTCAAGTAATGCTGTGTAAATAAAGTTTATTGAAGCTTATTTGGATGTTTTAATGGTACTTGGGGAGGTATCCCAGAGTATGTGAAGTATGCTCTTCCAAAGGAAAGTGCAGTGAAACTCGATATGTTTGTAAAACTTGTGTAACATTGCATATAGGTAAATGTTTTACAGTATACCGTACCTGAAGAAATTATTAAATATATGTAGTAAGTTTCATTTCAACGCATACTGTGTAAATAAAGTTTATAGAAGCTTATTTACATGTTTTGATTTTATTTGCTTCTGCTGAAATATAGCCAACTACCCGGAACAGCTTTGGCTTGAAATAGTCAGTCAGCAATATGTTAAAACTTATTTTTGATCTCTACAAGATCTCGTCTAATATGCTCTGTAAAAATACAAACCATATAACATGTGGTATGCCACAGATGATAGATGTGCTGGATGCATTTTTATTTCATTCCATCGTGAATTGCTTATGTGTATAAAGTTTCTGCAATAATTCGCCACTAATTAGAATCATTTGTCGAGATTTTTAAAGCAGAACAATAATTTTTAAAAATTTTGCCATATGCAAAATATAACTTAACTTGAAAATTACATTTTTTGAAAAAATAATTGTGAGTAAACAAAACATTGTGCAATGCTTAACAGATCCATCCATTTCCACAACAATACCATTGATGCACTTTCAAAGATAAAACATTTAACGTGTGGAAGTACTTTGTATTAATCTGTACAGAAAAATAAAATTGATCTCTCATAGTGGTAGCACAGTTGAAAGCACGGTACAAAATATCATCGGTGGAAGTCACCTAAAGCAATTAATTTCTCTTGGCATTATTATGTATATGCGATTATATTATATGCAGATTCCACAATTTGATTAAAATTTAAATTTCATTTCATTTACCAGATTTAGACAACATCTTGCTTAGATATGATATTTTATATGCTGCCATGTTTTGATAATAGAATGTCTATTTCCAAGAATGAATAGGTTATCTTTTTCTGAAAGCTTTTTGTTTGCTTTCTTTGCAATATTTAGTTTACTATATACACATATGTTACATACACTGTCTATGTTTGATGCTGTTTTCCAATTTGAAATGATGAATGAAATCATTTGTGTTAAAATCCTATTTTTGATCTCTATAAGATTTTGTGTAATATTCAATGTAAAAATACAAATCAAATAACATGTGGTAAGTCACAGATATGATGGATGCATTTTTTCCCCATTCGACCATGACTTGTTTAAGCATAAAGTTTTTGTAACATGTTGCAGCATTTTGTCTCTAATTGGAATCATTTGGAGATTTAAGAAAAACAATCATTTGTGAAAGTGTGACCATATGCAAAAAATAACTTTATACATGTTTTTTTATTCGACCAAACATTGAAATTCAAAGTATATGAAATTTCAATGTAATATAAAAAATAATGGAAAACATGATCATATATCACTACAAAGATGTAATATAATTTCTAAAAATGTTTGTTTACTTTTTATTATTCAACATGGTTGGTTTATTTGGTATGTATCTTAAATGAAATCAACTTTTGGGGAATGAGTTCAAAACAACATCCAGAGATGAGTAGCTTAGTTATGAAACTGCTCAACTTCAAACAGGTTATATGTCCATAATTTTATTATAAATAAATTAATATTTACTCATTCACAACAATTATTTGTGTTTCATACCTAGTCTTAATTTCAACCATAATATGACACACACATAGGATATTTTAATGAGATTTTTTTTCCATATTTAATTTTTGAGCTTAAAATATGGTTACAATGTATAATTTCTTCAAATTTGTCCTTTTTCACTATTTTATAGTGCTGTTTAAAGTGCGTATTATTTTGTAGTGGCGTTTTATACTTTGACTAGTGTAATTTCTTACTTGATATCTTAGTGAAATGAAAATAAAAGGAATTAACCAATACTTCAAGTTGATTTTTAGAAAGTAAAATTCAACAGATAATCATTTACGTTAAAAATACAGAAGACATATTTAATTATAAAATTATAAACTGGTATATTAACTTTAAGTTTTTATTTTATATTGTGAAAATGTGCTATTATTTTTAAATATCATGCATTCTTTAAAGTTTTAAAATATTACTTTGAATTAAAATGATTGATTAGGTTTTGTACGCATAAAATATGCAGAAAAACCTGATATTTTTTACAATGTAGAATACATCAGTAGAAAACCACGTATTATAAGTCAAATGTAGAATACATATTCTATGTGCCCAACCCTGATGCATACATACAATTGTAAGTATGCATCCCTAATTAAAAATTATTTTCATGTGTATAAGAGAAATTTAATTTTGTTCATTCTTTTCATTAAAATTAATCAGAGTGAATGTTAATTACATTGTAATATATGAACAATTGCTCGTACATTTATTGCATATTTTCAACCATTCAAAATATATCATTTATAATAGATTTTATGCATAATTATAAAATAGTTAGGCAATCTACATTTCTTATTTCACTTCTATCGTCATAAATGTATTCAATATTTCATTTGATGGCAGTATTTTTATATTGCCGAAGAACCTAAATTCAGTACAGAATCTCAACCATGCTCTTAAGTACAAGACAATAAAAAGTATTCTTTCATCAATTGCAGTTGCATTGTTGATAACATTTTGAGAAGCTAGTATCTTATCTTTAGTTAAACTAAGAAAGAATACTTTAATTTTTGGCGACTAATTCCTCTTCTAACACAGAACTTGCTAAATCAATAATTTCTGTAATAACTAATTGCTATATTTAATGACCGCTAACTTCGAGCACCACAGCTGATTATTACGGAACTTACGTATCAACCCAGATGTATTGAACATATTTACAAAAATTTTGCACAGCTTCTGAGTTTAGTTTTCTTTAAATCAGAAATCACAAGGTTGCTACAAAATAAAATAGTTTTGTGATAATAATTCAGAATCATATTGATTTATCTTCAAATGTTGCTATGTGTAAGCTGTTTACACTTAAAATGTGTGTTTACTTTAAAATTTTAAATGTGATTATTTATTTTTCAAAATGCAAATATTAAAACATGTTTCTTTACTTTTCAATATATCATCTTGAAATGCCTCTTTACTCTTAAAAAGCGAGATGTTTGCTGCGCTGTTTATGCTAATTTTATGTGATTAGTTTCATCAGGGCAGCATGTTGTGATTTTAGTTGTGGAGTGCAAAACTGTTCTTGTGAACATAGTTATATTCTCTATGAGCCCGAAGCCGGCAGACACTACTTCTACTCTTAAAATGGTTTTCAAGAATCAAATTTGAAAACACAGTTCACTTTTATCTTTTCATTAAATTTATGTTTTAAAAATTTATTCTTTAAAATATTCATTTTCTTATTCCAATTTTATAATCACTGAGAGTGCATTGTGACAGCATTGCAGTCTTTTTGCAACCATGCTAATAAAATAATATTTTTGCTACAATAAAGTTGCAAAGTTTAAGACTCTTGGAGCAGTTTCAACCACCTTCCTAGCATGAAAATAGAATAGAACCTTTCCTTGCTTTTTTTAGAATTGCTTATATTTATCATTTTATAATTGGAGATTTAGTTGAAAGAAATCAGCAATTTTTGTTAATAAGTATACCTCCAACTGCTGACCGGTTTTGGAGTCCATCAGAGGTGTTCTCCACCACGCGGAGCAGTTGGTGTGTTGTAGAGTGAAGCTGTCTAAAACCAAATTGCCCTGGGATGAGAATGTTGTTATTAACAAGGAAATTGTTGATTTGGATGGCGATGAAATGTTCAGCCAGTTTGCCAAGAGAGGGCAGCAGGCTTATGGGGCGATAACTGTTTGGGGAGTTTAAATTTTCTTTTGGTTTAAGGATAGGAACAATGGCGGCGTGCTTCCAGTCGCGGGGGAAGTAATTGAGATCGAAAATGGAATTGATTAAAACAGTGATGTAAAAGATTATATTAATAGTGCAGGATTTAAGAGATTTGTTTGAAATATTATCAGGGCCGGGGCTTTTCTTGTTTTTGAGAGTGTTGATGTAGTTAACTATGTCAGTGGAAAAAATGTGGGGAAGGAAGTATTTGGAACACTAAGAAACTGCTTCACGGTATCCTCGGCTTCCTCCGTGAAATTTGGGCAGAAAATATCTTCGTGTGGCGTGAATTATTTTTTATATACATCACAGCGAGTAGATTAGCTTTGTCTTGTTCTGTGTAAGCAGTGGTATTATTGTGAGTGAGTAAGGGAATATTTTTGTGCTTTTTACAAATACGTTTTAAGAAGTCCCAAAGTGAATGACCAGTAGGGGAGAGAGATTCGGCGTATTGCTTCCATTTGGCTTCTTTATAGTTAGAAATTAAAAGTTTTATTTGTGCAGTCAGGTGATTATATCTACTTCTGTGGGCAGGATTTCTTGTGTGTTGCCAGTGTTGGCGAGCGCGGTTTCTGAGTTTAATTTGGCTAGTGATAGAATATGGGAGTTTTTGGTAGACTTGTGGAATGTAGGTGGAGGTGCTGTCGGAGAGTGCTGAGCTAAATGTTTGGGTTAGTGTTTTGATCGCCCTGTCAACATCTTCGGTGGAAGTGATGGTTCGAGGATGGGGGACTCGTTTTGAAGTTTAACAGAATTTTTCCAGTTAACTTTAGTAGGGAGAGAGGGGGCGGGAAGAGGGGTATTTAGTTGCAGCGTTAATAAGATTGGTAGATGGTCCGAGGTAAAAAGATTAAGTACATTTACAGAGGCTGGGATGGGACAATTTTTAAAAAATGCAAAATCAATGGTGGTAGGGTTACTATGTCTGGTGGGGAGGGGAGGAAATTTAATGTCTAAATTATTATCAATACAAAAGTTGTTAAGTTCTCTTCCTACCTGGCTAGTCCTGCGTGCATTCCATCAAGGAGAGTGCGCATTGAAGTCACCTGCTACGATAGTAGGGGATGGGATTTTAAGTATGAGGTCAAGATCGTTATAAAGGGGGTCGGGAGAGTTAATTCTGTTGTAAATGGAACCAATTATGAGTTTTTGCTGCCTAGGAAGTAGGATTTCCACCAATGTGTTTTCAATACGATGTGTGTTTGAACTTGGAAGATGTGTGTGTGGGATGTGATTTTTGATGTAAGCGGCTGTTCCGCCATAGCTTAGTGGCTGACCTGCGGCGCTGTGTCTTAGAGTGTAGTAGAGAGTAAAGTTTTGAATTTTCAAACGGTCTGGGCGTTTTGTTTTAAGTTCCTGTATTAAAATGATGTCAGCGGGGTTGTCAGTTAAGTGGTTTCTTAGGTCGTCGATTTTATTGCATAAGCCGTTAGCATTCCAGCAAAGGATATTTAAGTTGGATGGGTGTCTATTCATGATTGATAGGATTTATCTGGGCACCGAAGATAGATTCAATAGCACGGATAAATACAAATAGTTTGTTGAGGGGACCCTCAACTTTTTCCATATCGGTGATAGCTAATGTGATTTTATTTATTACGACCTGAATATTGAATTTTGAGAATATTTTTTGAATTGCAGTAATTAAGTTCATAATTTCACTGATTCCTCCGAGGGAGGGCGGACTTTCTGCTTCCTCGTGAATGTCCACAACTTCCACTGGGAGGGTGGGGGATGGCAGGTTTCGCTGGTTAGTTTGATTATATGATTGGTTGTTTTGAATGGATTTACTAGTTTGGTTATTTGATTTGGTATTATTGTTTGCTATAGAATTATTAGTTGATTTATTTTGATTTTCAGGTGGGAGAACTACAGGAGTTGGTGAAGCATGCTGGTTATTTTCAACAGGAGACAAAGAATAAGGAGAAGAGGTGAGCTTAGCTTTTTTGACAGTGGAGTTGGAGCTCTTTGCAAAATAAGGCTTGTTTTGGTTCTCTGTGAGGCTAAGATCACGGGTTTCTTTTTCATTCTCCTCAAGTTTTCTTTTCCTATACTTTTCATGTATGACTGAAAAGGGTTCTAGCTCAGGGCAGGCAGTGCTAGTGGAGGGCTCTGAAGGAGGGGGAGTGCAGAAAGGTTTCTGCACGGAAGTAGTTGGTGTGATGGGAGCAATTGGATTTGATTGTTTATAGGTATGTGTGATACTAGAGTTCGAGTTTTGATGGGAAGATGGTCCAGGTTGATTGTTTTGATTTTTATTGCTGAGGGTACTTGCAGTTTGGATTTTGGGGGAGGGTCCCTTGTTGGTTGGGGCTTTTGGGCATCCTAAATAGTTGGCCGGGTGGGGTCCTTTGCAGTTTATGCATTTTGCTGGGAGGTCTTTTGATTTGGTACATTGCTTGGTTTGGTGGAGCTCTGCACATTTTAGACAGGCGGGGGAGGTTACAATTGTCAGAACTATGTCCCCATGATTGATAGTTATAACACTGATACCAGGGAAAGGGGTCGTAATCTGTTATTTTGACAATGAAGCCAACCACTTCCTCTAGTTCATAAATTTCATCAAAGTTATCGGAGTTGTAGATATTCACAAGGAAAATTAGAAGTCGCTCTTTCATTTTGAATTTCCTTAGTTGGGACACACGTTGGATGTTACCGGCCACCCAAATAGCTGCTCTAAGTCTTTGGACGAGTCGGGTGGTCTGGGCTTTCGACACGTTGGATGTCCCTTCCCGGCCGTCCAAATAGCTGCTCTTAGTCCTCTGGACGAGTCGGACGGTCTGGGTCTTCAACACGTTGGATGTCAAATGCCTTAGATACTAGGTCCTCTTTAATTTCTTGGCCATTAGTGTCAATGGGAATTCCTTCTAAAAGGATCTTCTTGGGCCTTTCTGATTTTATGCTCATACTATGGAATTGGATTTTATTTGCTAACAAACATTTTTGTAGCGCTCTATACTGTTCTACATTTTTTGGTTTTAGTCTGACGTACTCGCCTGCCATCTGGAGGGGGTTTTTTGAAAATTAAGTCTTTGGTGGCATTGTTTAAGAGTGCCTTCCAGTTTTCTACAATCTTTATGTAGAAAGGTTCCGGTTTAGAGGGATGGGAGGGGGATTGGTCATTAGTCATAGTCAACAGGACGGTTAGTATATTTGGTATTGTTTGCATTAGATTTTTCAGCATCAATTGACTTGGCTGTATCATTGATTACATTAGAATTGTCAACATTCTTTACACTAGGGTTATCAGTTGTAATCAAATTGGAATTATCAACATCATTAGAATTTTCATTAGTGAGTAAGTTAAATCTGTTACTGGTTTCAATAGTAATATTTTCAACTTTTTGAGTATCTTCAGAATTCGAAAGTTTAACATATTTACGTTTGTTACTTTGGGTGGGGATATCACTATCACCGTGTTTACCTTTATCAGCATCTTTGAATTTTTAAAGGTCATCAGTTAAGTATTTAAAATTGGGTTCAATATTAGCTATATTGTCAATACAATGAGTCAAGTTAGCAGGGGAAGGACTAGAAATCAGCAAGAGAATATGATCGCACATATCTTTGAATCCAGCTTTTAGCTCGTGGAGCTCACCAGGTTCTTGATAGCTGTTTTGGGCTAGGAAGATCGTTAGGGAAAGCTTGACGAGGTTCTCAATTACTGTCTTTTTTTCAATGAGTAATCCATTACGTCCTAAATCTCTTAGTTTATTCAGCAAATCTATAAAATTAGGGTCCGGAAGTTCCTTTGGCGAATTTACTAAATGGTCGTGGCAATCCAGGAGATTTTCATTATTAGCACAGACACTGGATACCAGTTTCTTGATATATTCACCCACGATAGAATTTGTATTAGCAATAACGCTATTCACAAGATCCGTAGAGTCCATGTTTACTGTCTCTGAGCACGTGGAAAAGTCATCTACTGGCGAAATGGCGCTGGACATATCTGTCCTTGGGAGATCCTTGAAAGCAGCATCCAATTCAACTGAAATCCCCCTCCATAGCATGGAAAAGGAAGCATACTTTTCAAATGGCAATATCGATAATAGTAAAGGCCGCAAAGAGCAGAAGAAGCGCATATACTATCTAAAAACACAAGTCGCAAATCAAAACACGTGGGGAAAGCAAAGCACTGGGTCGCCGACCGGAGCTCGCCGCAAAAACAACCTACTCCCACGCTGTCCAGAAAGGAAGTGAGTATTGTACAAGTTATTGATCTATATTTACAAACGGTTTAGGCAAAAAGAGGTCCGGTTTGTGGAACAGTCCAGTTGTTAGTGCACAGGGATTGCACTCGAATCACCCAAGTTTGATTTCCAGCTCTGCCGAAACTGTCTATCTACATAGACAGTTTGGGCAGAGCTGGAAATCATGCGGAGTACAGGAATGTTAAATATGTGGGCCTGTAAGTTCTTACGAAAGATACAGTCCCTGTGGATGCTGCCTCCACTGGTTTCTGGTCTAAATTGGATGACTCTTCTCGGTCATTTAAACAGATACCTTACATTTTCGGGTAGGTCAGATGATGTAGGTAAAAAATATGAAGCCTCCCGAGTCTCTATGCAGAGAATTCTTATGCCTTAGCTATCAGTGCCTCTGTACAAGGCTGCGGTTTGAGAGGTATGTAATACTATTTTAAGTAATGTTTCAGTAATAACTGAATTACAATTAAAATAAATTGATGACATTAACAAATTTATTGAACTGAAACCCCGGTTTTGTAATACAAACATTATATGCAGGAAAACTCCATTTTAATCAGAATATAAAAACCAAGGGAAATATATAAGAAATTAAACAGACCACTTATCAAGTTTTACTTTTTCATTTGATAAAAATTTAATCAAGAACAATTCCAAATATATATTCGTGTATTTCATTCAAGATTGATTTGGTTTCCATAAGAATTTTTTTATCTTGACCTTAATATAGACTTGTAAATTTCTTTATTGTAAACAACTCTGCTACTTCTAATTTATACAAAAAAATTGAAGCAAATAATATATAAATATCAAAGAATGTAAGTTGAAATTGAATAAATTAAAACATCAGGATATTTGAAGTCAAATTGCCTATTAACTATTAAGAAAACAGCCACTTCCTTATAGCTTAGACATGTCTATCAAAGACTTGCTGTAGCTCGAGTATAAATTGTGTGCATATTTTCTTTAAGGTCCATTTCCAATAGAATATCGTCTGATGTTGGTAGATAGAGAGAGATTCGTCACTCCTGAAAATCCCGCTTGACGCTTAGCTTTACTAGACAAAGTAAACATACTTTATTTATTTGCAAATTATTTGGATAGACACTATCTTCCTTGTCAGTCATAAACCCAAAATAAATAAAATATTTCTACAAAATTAACTCTTTATAATATCTTAAAACAAAATTGTAACATGTTACATATATAAACGTATAAGGTTACCTAATTGATTTTTAAATGAAATGATAAAATCAATGGTGTGCAGCAATATTTTGCTTTAGGCAAGCACAACATTTAATTCTGGTACATAAAAACAATAGAAAAAATATATTACAGTCAACTATTCTATATCGTGGTACTCTCGTAATGCAGATTCTATATAATGGGGAGCAAAAATTGTGACAGCTCTGTCATAAGGCAATATTCATAAAACGCGATAATCTTATAAAGCGGTTTCTCAATAACACCCATCAGTTTCAGCAGTCTCCCTATAGCATGATTACACTTTTACGGTTCGAAATAATTCGGGAATTCCCCTGTTTTTTCATCCACGTACATCACAATATTTCAATTTCAGTTATCAGGGAAACCCTCTGTAAAATAAATTAATACATTCACCTCAAATACGACGAAAATATGGGTAGAGAATGAGTTTTAAATTTCAATTTAAGTAATGTGAAAAGGAGACTGGGTTTGAGTAAACAATTAGAAAATTACTTTATTGAAGATGATTCTTCATCAGTACCGAAGTGCAAATTTCAAAAGATAATTACAAAATTGCTTAGCTCCTTTCAGAGAGATTTTGGTAGAGTTACAAATTAAAACTACATTTGGAAACGAAAATGAAGATATGCAAAGTGAAGAGGACATTAAATGAATTAGGCCACTAACTAATATTTAATAGACGTGATGAATATTAATAGAATTTTTGTGGGAAAAATGTTATTAAGTTTATATTTCACATTGTTTTTTAATTTTCTTATAAAGTCTTAATAAAAATAATTCGAAATATGTAAAATATTTTTGCCTTACTTTTATATCTATAAACTTATATTTCATAACCATATTCATCATAACATGGTACACTAAAAATACAATTTTATATAACGTAGAATGAATTAGTTTGATTTATATGTTCTGAGTTCCACTTAATGCAACTTTCGTATAACACACTAAGAATTGTTCTGAGTTTTTTATGACGCAGTATGCGGTTTCCATATAACATGGTACGAATTAATCTGATGTGCACTAATCTGAGTTTCATAATATAACGCGGTACGAATTAACACTAGAAAGACGGCAGCTGTCATTTTGACCGCATAACTATTTTGAGAAACGATTCCTCCTAAACGACTAATCCTAGCTCATTAAAATTTTGCGACTTTTCTTATTTTCATTGCAAAAAATGTGTTGAAGAAACATCCTAAATGCTGTGACTATGATATTTTGGTTTTGAATTAAAGGTATGTTGTACTTTTTCTATGGCGGTCAAATTGACCGCTGCCCGTCGTTCTATGTAGTTCAAAATATCAGTCATTCTAGTGTTAATCGCATTATGGGAGGGTTGACTGTACTGTTGAAGCTTTTTTTCCAGTGGCCAGGCAATTGATATTTCATCATTCGCCCATACACCGGCCAGAACCGTGAAACTCTTAGCCGTCGCATGACGTTGCTCCGGCGCACCAGTGGGGGTCGAAACACACCGCGCCCAACGACAAAACATCCATGCCTGAAGGTGGGACTCGAACCCACAATCCGGCAGCCAAACGATCGCTAGGAAATGCTTGCCTTGATCGTTCGACCACAGCGTCGGCTTGTTGAATCTATTTGTACATAAATTCCAATCTTCTACTTTTTTGCAAATGCATTAATGACATTTTTGTGGAAATTAAGAGTTCTTATTTCTCAAATTTGAAGAAAACCTTTTAAGATGCGTTTTGCTTGAAATGCTGTTTAGAACCGAGCAGAATAATCATGCATAATGTAATCTCCCTTGTCAGCCATAAAACCAAAATAAATAAAATATTTCTAAAAAATTAACTCTTTATTAAAACTTAAAACAAATTTGTAACATGTTACATATGTAAACGTACAAGGTTGCCGAATGGATTTTTAAATGAAATGATAAAATCAGTGGTGAGCAGCGATATTTTGCTTTAAGCAAGCACAACAATTAATTCTGCTTTATAAAAACAATAGAAAAATATATTACAGTCAACCCTTCTATATCGTGGTACTCTCATAATGCAGATTCTATATAATGTGGCAGCCCTGTCAAAAGGCAATATTTATAAAACGCGATAGTCTTATAAAGCGATTTCTGTAGAATACCCATCAGTTTAAGCAGTCTTCCTATAGCATGATTACACTTTTACAGTTCGAAATTAATGGGGAATTCCACGTTTTTTCATCCACGTATATCACCATATTTCAATTTCAGTTATTAGAGATATCCCCTGTAAAAAAAATAATTCATTCACCTCAAATACATTGGTAGACGAAAATATGGGTAAATAATGGGTTTCAAATTCCAATTTAAGTAATGTGAAAGGTGGACTGAGTTTGGGTAAACAATTAGAAAATTACTTTATTGAAACTGATCCTTCATCAGTACGAAATGCAAATTTTAAAAGATAATTACAAAATTGTTTAGCTCCATTCAGAGAGATTTTGGTAGAGTTACAAATTAAAACTACATTTGAAAACGAAAATGAAGATATGCAAAGTGAAGAGGACATTAAAAGAATTAGGCCACTAACTAATATTTAACAGAGGTGATGAATATTAATAGAATTTTTGTTAGAAAAAGTTATTAAGTGTTTATATTTCACATTGTTTTTTAATTTTCTTATGAAGTCTTAATAAAAATAATTCGAAATATGTAAAATATTTTTGCCTTACTTTTATATCTATAAACTTATATTTCATAACCATATTCATCATAACATGGTACTCTAAAAATACAATTTTATATAACGTAGAATGAATCTGTCTGATTTATATATTCTGAGTTCCACTTAATGCGGTTATCGTATAACACAGTCCGAATTGTTTTGAGTTCCACTTAATGCGGTTTTTGTATAACATAGTACGAATTGTTCTGAGTTTCTTATAACGCGGTATGCGGTTCCCATATAGCATGGTACGAATTAATCTGATATGCACTAATCTGAGTTTCACAATATAAAGCGGTATGAATTAACACTAGAACGACGGAAGCAGTCATTTTGACCGCATAACTACTTTGAAAAACGATTCCTCCGAAATGACTAATCCCAGCCCATTGAAATTTCATGACTTATTTTCTTTGCAAAAAATGTGTCGAAGAAACATCCTAAATGTTGTAACTAAGATGTTTCGGTTTTGAATTAAAGGTATGTTGTACTTTATCTATGGCGGTCAAATTGACCGCTGCCCGTCGTTCTATGTAATTCAAAATATCAGTCATTCTAGTGTTAATCGCATTATGGGAGGGTTGACTGTACTGTTGAACATATTTGTACATAAATTCCAATCTTCTACTTTTTTTGCAAACGCATTAATGACATTTTCGTCAAAATTAAGAGTTCTTATTTCTCAAATTTGAAGAAAACTTTTTAAGATACAACAAAAAAGTGTATTTTTGCTATTATTAATTAAGGTTAATTTGAGCTTAGTCGCCAATGATCTATCATCAATCACCATTTCACAAATTCTGCTGAAATATTATTGTAAAGATTTTTATTTTTTTTAACTGATGGATTCCATAGAAGCAATGCTTGCATTGCTTCTATGGACTGCATACCACTGGACAAAATCTAACTAAAACTGATAATATTTGGGAAACAGTTGAAGAGTTTCTACAATTATGACAGGTGAGCACCAGTCATGACCAGAGAGTTCGAAAACTTTTTCATAACCACTGCCATTTAAAAACTTATTTCGGTCACAGTGCAGTTATAACCAGAATGACCAAGGATTTTCTCAATCGGTGTTATGTGATCACATGATACACAGAACACGTGTTTTGCTTGAAATGTTGTCTGGAACCGTGCAGAATAACCATGCTGTTTTTCTCTTGTAAGTGAGCTGATAACTGATAAACAATTGTTAACGGAGATGAACATTCAATTAACTTTTCAAACACACACTTGTCATGGGCAAAAGTTATACAATAAAATTAATGCGCAATTCATTGATTGTTTCAAAGCTGAACTAAGTCTTGTTTAACATAAATGATAACAGGAACTGAAAATCGCAACAAAATTACTTCTATAAAAGAAAGCTTGTTGAATGAATGTTTGTCCAAAAGTACATACAAAATTAGTTAAAATATATTTTTACACGTGTGTATGCCTGCATTGTGTAACTATTTATTATCAGGCTTGGGGTGGTTTGTGGGAAAAGATGCTAGTATTAATTGTTATAAAGATTGGCAAATAATTGATCAGTTGCACATGCAATATAATTTTTACATATAGATATCTACAAATTCTGGCCAGATGAACCTGCTGAAAGCTTGCTGATATTTTATAAACAGCAGAAACTTCATTGTGCTCATCTAGCATTTCCGACATTTAACAAAATATGCAGTCTTTTAGAGTGTACTTTTATACACAATTGAAAAGAATTTGATATTTTTGTAAATAATACTTGAAATTGATAGAAAACAATCTTGAAATCATGTTAGATTATTGTTAAAAGGAAATCTGCGTTGTTATAGATTTTAAAATATAAGACTTACTTGATTGATACTTCGTTAAAATATTATATCCAGCATAATAACCATAACAGCATTATAGGCATATATTGAGACAAGAAAGAAAATAAATGATTTTCACTGACGTCATAATCATCGCCATACTCTTTGTAGACGCCGTCCGCCATTATTCTTCCATTCTCTTCATTTATTCTTTAAATGTTAAAGTGTCAGTTGTTAACATAGTGTAGCAATTTTTTCTGAATATAGATAGGTTTACAATATAAATTTATCTGATTACGTCGAGAAATTGCCTTTAGAAAGCCAACAGAGATATAGAGAAAGATTAATTATTACGGTTATCTGACGATCCATATATTATTCCAAAACAAAGTTTTTCTCTATCGCCTGTTCTGATACCATTCGTCAAATGGTCTGATGTAACGCTATATTTTACAGTTACTCCAAGTCAGGCTACAAAACAAGAAATTAAGGTACTTTTGATGCTTATTAATGTAATTTATTTTGATGCAATAGTGCGTAAATCTTAGTATATTTATTATAATTGAATAAACTAACTAATTTGCGAAATAATCAGTTCATATTATTTATTTGGTAGATAATAAGGCTAACTATTTGATGTTTAACATTGAAAACCTATAAAAAATTTATATTCGTTTGGGTGTGTTGATATTCTTATCACCTTAAAGTGTCCTAACTATTCTCTTTTATCTATTTTACAAGCAAAGTACATTTTAATTCTGTATGTTTCTATGTAATATATTATGAGGAAATAAATATGTCAAGTGATATGAAAGTTATCATTTTATTATATAGCATAATTGTTATCTTAATCTCCTATTCTTCAACAGTAGGGATAGATCGATTTTACAAGGAACATGGCCGCTGTGCAGTGGAATCACGAACGTGATGCCACTTGAAACTCATCTATAGGAGCCAAGCCAAGACGCTTACTTTCGGGCTACCATGGGACCAAAGGTCCCTTACGCCCACATCAGAATATACAAATTTCTCTGTATGTAGTTGTCTCTTGGAGTTTTGATAGCAATATGCACACATCTTTATAGAAGGGTGCTGAGTAGAAGTCAGTGGCGGCTGATGGTTTGCCGCCTTCGTCTTGGAGTGGCTGTATGGCAGAGTACTGAGCTGTGGTGGCTGAAAGAGAAGGGGAGGGCGAGGCCAAGGACTGACGGGCCAATAGGTAATCCTGCAGAAGTGCAGAGCGAAATTTACAGTTTTACATAAAGAAATTAAAGTTTACAATAATAAATTTAAGATTACAAATACATTTAGGTTTAAAACTTAAGTTTAGACAATAAAAGTGTAAATTAAGTTTACAGAAAAAGTTTACCAGTTTAGAAATCAGAGAAATATACTTTAAAGAATTACGATTGAAATTTACAAATTTTACAAGAGAGTCACTCGTGCTGCGAAAAAAGAAGGCCCTTATCAGGCACACAATACAAATAAATTAAACAGTTTAAATAAAAATACAGTTCAAGTTATTTACAAAAGCAACAGTGCTATCCAGAGTCAGCGTTTGCTGACATACAAGAGGTCCGGGCTGGCATCAAATACGCGGGCAGAGCAAGGTATAACAAAGGATTGAGTGCTCGCCGGGGAGGACGAATCAGGATTCTCCATTTCACTCCAGGTTTGCCGAGGCATTCCCAGGGTGTAATGGTTGCCTTCTCGGCCGTCCGGCATGCAAAGGTTAGGAAACACCTGCCTGGGGCGTAGTATATCTGAGGCGCTTCCACGGGGGCGCCGTAGGCCCGGAAAGAAGGTGTCTAGGCCTTCTTTTTCCAAGGTAGGAGGATGTGAAAGTGTCGTAGCTACTATCTACGTTTCTCAGGCAGGGCGTGCTAGAGTTCTTCCTGAAAAAATTTAGAGAAGTTTTCCGAATATACCCAGCAGCGTGTGGGACTTTAAGATCATGATGAATCACCTCGTTCTGGACAAACCAGGGCGCATTTACAATACAGCGCAAAACTTTATTCTGAAACACTTGCAATTTCTCAATGTGCATTCTTGCAGCCGAACCCCAAACAGGGCAGGCATACAAAAACGCAGGTGCGATGATTTGCTTGTAGATGATCAGTTTATTATAAAGGGACAGGTGAGACTTTCTACAGGGAAGTGGGAGAAGGGCTACAAAGGTTTTATTGGCTGTTACATCCTTATTCCTGATGTGCTCTGCGAAAGTTAATTTGGCGTCCAATGTGACACCCAAATACTTTGCGGACAGTGAAAAAGGGATCGGATCATTGAAAATTTTAAGGGAGAAGTTAAGACTAAGTTCTCGGTAGTTAGGACAAAATATGACGACTGCACTCTAGGTCGGATTAATTTTGATTCTCCAGGTCACGAGTCAGTGCTCAAGACTATTCTTTATGTAGCTTTGGAGTGTATTGATAGCGTTGTGTGGTGAAGAGCTTCTCGAAATCAGTGCCGTGCCATCAGCAAAGATGGCCAGCTGTACCTGTGGGATCCTGGGTATATCATTGATATACAGATTGAAAAGTAGCGGGCTGAGGTTACCGCCCTGTGGAACCCCGGCTCTGATTGGCCGATGAGAAGAATAAGAATGTTCAAATTAAAAAGCTGGCGCTTAAATTCTATAAAAATCTGCCATCTGTTCCAAATGAACTGTTATTCAATCTGCATGACTATGATTATCGCAAGGCCAAATCGCGTAAGAGATCCCGCGCTGTTCTAAACATCGATAATCGGAATTAAATATCCAACCTCAAACATCTGATATCAAATAAAAAGCGCGATTAATGTTCAAAACACTAAGCCGCCAAAATGCTAGGTAACCCTCAGATCTGCATCAACCCCCCAAACTGCTTAAACTCTAAATGTGCAACAAACTGCCACACTAGGAGCTAGGACAAATAATAAAAAGTAGTAAATAAAAACCTCGAACCTCCAATTAGGGTCACTGAACTAATGTCATAGTTTGACGATAAGAACCACAAATTGAAACTGGAGATTAAAGGCGCTTCGCGCCTGGTGCTCTGTCTTATACGACTCTCGACTTCATTCGGAAAGAACGATTAGCAAGATACGAGTTGATGAGAGCCAAAAGTTGTGTCAAAATACCAAGTCGGACCAGCTTGGTTAGCAGACCCGGGATAAATGCTTTATCAAAAGCCTTACTGACATCGAAAAACACTATGCTGGTATACTGCTTGTTGGTAGAGTTTTTGTGAATAGTTTCCACTACACGCATGAGTTGGGAATGCGTGGAAAAATCAGATCGAAAGCCGTGCTGTTCAGGAATTAAAATGTCTTTCGATCTGCAGAAACTAGTCGAACGTCTAAGCAACACTAACTCGAAAATTTTGGAGATGCTACAAAGAAGACTAATGGGTCTGTAGCTTTCTGCTAATTTAGGATTTTGATTAATTTTGATCAGAGGGATAACATCAGCAGTTTTCCAACTCTGGGGAAAGTAACGAAGATTCAACATATGATTAAGGAGCACGGTGAGCCAGCACTCATAAGCAAGGGGAAGGTTCTACAGCATTCTGTTGCTGATCTTATCAGAGCCGGGTGATTTCTTCACTTTGAAGCTGTGTATGATGTTATGAACTTCAGCCAAGTGTATGGACTCGAGGTCGTTTGGTGCTTGTACGTTAAGTGCATTCTGATTGGTCTGTTGGAAATCGTGTAGAGTGCTTGTGTAGAGATGGCTGAATTTCGGGTCTTCGTGTGGTGAGAATTGCAGTTCCAAGCTATCTGCAAATGCATTAGCTTTTTCCTCCGCAGTCTGGGCGAGAGAGTTTGGGCCATTAATGGGCGGAATTGTTGTTCTCGTAGTTCTCATGTTTTTAGCTGTTCGCCAGAGACTGTGATTCGTGGGTGTAAGTCCCTCAAGGTGAGTACTCCAGCGTTGCTGGGTGTGAGTTCGAATCATAGACTTGACCTCGCTATGAAGATTACGGAGCTGCGCTTGAAAAGGAGAACACCTACTGCGCTGCCAATTTCTCCGTAACCGGTTACGCTGCTTAATTTTGGTTTTGATATCACTCGGGAGCGAGTGATAGTTCGAAGTAGCGAGTGATAGTTCGAAGTAGCGAGTGATAGTTCGAAGTAGCGAGTGATAGTTCGGGAGCGAGTGATGTACGGTAGGATATAGAGTTTCGTCTAGAACAGAGCACCATGCGCGAAGCGCCTTTAATATCTAATATCTAGGTGTGGTTCTTATCTTCATACTGTGACATTATTTCATTGGCCCATAGTTGGAGGTTCGAGGTTTTTGATTTACTGTTTTTATTATTTGACCTAGCTCCTAGTGTGTCAGTTTGTTGCACATTTAGAGTTTAAGCAGTTTGGGGGGTTTGATGCAGATCTGAGGGTTACCTAGCATTTTAGCAGTTTAGGATTTAAGACATTTTGTAGAAAAGCAAAGATCGCGAGTTTTATTGAATATCAATTGATTAAGGTGGGACGTTCCTAGTACCGAATATCAAAGTTAAGTACCGAGCAGGGTCTCTTATGAGATTTAGCTTTGCGATGATCATAGTCATGCAGATTAAATAATAGTTCATTTGGGACAGATGGCAGATTTTTGTAGAATTTAAGCGCTAGCTTTTTAATTTGGGCTCTAACAGTTTTTATTTTGAAGTCTTTCC
This sequence comes from Amaurobius ferox, assembly GCA_951213105.1. NCBI lineage: Eukaryota > Metazoa > Arthropoda > Arachnida > Araneae > Amaurobiidae > Amaurobius > Amaurobius ferox. The sequence continues at coordinate 13,132,214 of OX578146.1, forward strand.
TAATTACCGAGTTTCTTAAGTATCTAGGGGCTTTCCTTATAATCCTTAGGGTTTTGTTTTGTCTTGTCTCTAATAAGTCTATGGTAGTTTTATAGGCATATCCCCATACGGGTGCTGCATACAGCATTCCCGGGCGGATGACCGATTTATAAATTAGGAGTTATTTTGATAACTTAGATTTCCGTTTCCTATCATTGGGTATAAGGCTCCTATGGTGATATGCGCTTTTTTGATTATGTTCGTTACGTGCAGTTTCCAAGTTAGGTGGGAGTCTATCGTTACACCTAGGTATTTAGTAGATTTTTCCGCTTTTAGGGCATGGTTGTTTATGTACAGAGGAGGCGGAGGTTTACGTTTTCTAGAGAAATAAATCCAATTGCATTTATATGGGTTTAATTTCATTCGCCATTTTTCCAGCCATGTTTGGAGTATGTCTAAGTGTTGTTGTAGCTGTCTGTGCATTACTGAGACGTAAGGGTGTTTTCCAAGTATCGCGCTATCGTCTGCATAGAGTGCCAGCTCCGTGTCTGGGGTCCTGGGAATGTCATTTAGATATATGTTAAAGAGTGTCGGGCCCAGGATGGATCCTTGCGGTACACTACTTTTAATGAGCTTGGGTGTAGATAAGTTATTTTTTTACTCTGACTTGAAAGTGTCTGTTATTTAGGTATGAAATTAAAAGTTTGATAAGTGCGTCAGGGACTTTTAGAGTGATCAATTTGTAAGCTAATCCACAGTGCCACACTTTATCAAAGGCTTTTGGGATGTCAAGAAAAATCGCAGCTGTGGGTGTCTTATTATTAAAACCAGAAGAAATGTACTCTACCACTCTCAGCAATTGATGAGTGGTGGAGTGTTTTGGCCGAAATCCAAACTGCTCCGGAATGATAATGTCATTCTCACTAAGGTGCGTGTTCAGTCTCTTAAGAATTATTTTTTCAGTAATTTTGCTAAGTGTCGATAACAAACTGATTGGTTTGTAGTTGGCTGGAATTGAGGCATCCTCACCAGGTTCATGGATCGCTATAATTATCGCTTCCTTCCATTCTTTGGGGAAATAATTTAGTTCTAGTATTTTATTTATTAAGATGGTCAAGTAAAATATTATATTTAAGGGTAGGTTTTTTACCGCGATATTCCTGATTTTGTCGTGCCCTGGGCTTTTACGGTTTTTAAGGTTTTTGATAATCTCTACTATCTTTTGCGGGGGGGGCTGGGTTAATCTCAGCCGTGACTGGGGAATTCCTGAAAATTGTTTAGAGTTTGCCTAACCATTCCTAGGGTGTCCGGACACATTAGATCGTGGTTTGGTTCAAATTGCCTTTCGTAATGCCTAGCAAGCGCCTCTGCCTTTTCGTCGTCTGAGTATGCGATTTTAGCTCCATCTATTAGTGGCGGGAGTTTAATTTGAGGTTTTCTGAGTCTTTTAGCGAATTGCTAGAGCTATAAGTCTGGGAATTTAATTTTCGACTTGTCAGATACGGGACTCGAACTCGGAGCTGTTGGATTAGAAGACTGGCGTCTTATCCGTTATGCTACAGTGCACATAGAATGTACGGGAAGCGAAGTGACGTTTGGGTTCTACGTCAGAATGGCCCTCCCCCAGTATGGGTGGAATGGAGGTGGAGCCGCAGAAAGTAGTAATTTGAACACTCCGTTTCAATATATGCTGGCCAGATATGTCAATCAATAAGAGATTCAAGCTGTCAAGCTGGATATAATTTTTTAAATAATTTGAAGTTATTTGATGTATTTCAGAAAGGGGATTTTCATTAATTGCCATTTATGTTCTAAAACACAGAGATTTAATGTTTTTGTCTTCATCGTATTACGGATGGATATCTTTTTCTATTTACTTATGTATAATTATCGAAATTCATTCAAACTAAGATTCATACTTGAACACATAATGTTATTTTTGAAATAATTCAACGAGCTGGGTATTTTTCTTTGGATTAGGTGGATTTTAAAACATGATTCATTGTAAATTTATCTTGCTCACATTTATAAAACCATTTTAATCATCAGTATTATTTTGTGTCGAATTCGAGTTCCTCTTACTCTCAAGTTTTCTAAAACATATTTAATTGCTTGCAAACATAAATATTAAATATTTTATTTTGTTTTAAATATTTTTTTAACAAGATTACAAATGACAATTAGTAAATAGTATTGCATGATTCATGTATGTGGTTACAATATTTCATAATTACCTAATATTTCACCCACTGCATTTCCTAAACAATGGACCCCACTCCAAAATATTTAGTATAACATACCATTAAAGCATTGATAAATATATCACTTAAAGCATTGATAATCTAAATTACTTCATAGGAATGCTGTTGTGAATCTGAGATTTGATTTAAACTTTCATGTCAGCTTTATATGTTCATAGATGCAATTGCCTTATCTGTAATGAGAGCAAGGTGCAAAAAAAAGTGGTATCGCATCGCAAGTTGCGATAACAAATTTGTGTTTTGCTACGTAAAAATAAATTTGAATCGCATTTTGAGACTTCATTTTAAAAATCACAAGAAATGATTCATAACGGTATAAAAAAAATCGTTCCATATACATGCATTGCTCCTGTACTATTCATGGTTTTTTCTTTTATATTTCAAACCCGGCATCTCGATATGTTTATAGGTACACTTTTTAAGAACTAGTGAAATAATAGTTGTGAACTGCAAGTCAAAATATCGAAACTGCAATAGAAATGAAATTTTGATTAGCAGTTTGCTAATGAAAAATCTTCAGTTATTTTGCACCCTTCTTCAACCCAGACTGTCCAACCTACCAATAAGGCATAAGATATCTATTTGGACAGCCGAAAAGTGCCACCCAATTTAACCGGAACCCAGTGGGGAAGGCATCCACAGGGAACGTACACTCCTTCCTCTACCACCAACCTCTCGGATGGACTTACGGACCCACATGTTTAACATGATCGTACTCTGCATGAACACGGCGGCAGTTTTGGCAGTGGCGGGAATCAAACCCAAGTGCAATTGCCGCCAGCTAACCGCTGGGCTGTCGCGCCCCTTATTTTGCACATTGAATGAAAGACTGATTCAAACTTTGGGGATATTTTTACAGGCAAAGTTTTCTCAGGAGTTTAATTTTTAATTTAAATTAGAAGCCGGCTGCATGGTAGCACTTGATATATCACTTCAAATAGAAATTCACATCATAGTGGCATATAGCAAAGCAAGTTTTCTTGCTGCCATTGCAGGTATTAATTATTTCATGTTGATAACATGCTTCTTTAAAGCAAAATATAAATATCCATTACTTCATCTTACGTTAAACAAATGGGTACTAGAATGTTAACGATATTGTACACAAATATTTGTTCAGAAATTTTTTAAAAATTGTGCTTTGTGTACAACGATAACTAAAATGTGTAAATCGATGAAAGTAAGAAAATAAAAAAAATTTTTTTAACTACACTAAATATTTACATGCACAATGATTTAAAAAAATTATATGCATCCTTAGATTGTTATTTAAAAACATCATATCAATTTCATACCAAATCATTTTCAGACATAGTGATGTGTATCAGTAAATTTTCTATTTTTATTTCATTTTAATAGATTTGAAAATTAATTCTTTTTACACTGCTTTTTAGAAAAGAAGTTACTTTACAAGTCTTTGATTATTTAGTTTTTAATGCTGAGGAGGATGGTTCAGTTATGACAACAGTCACGATGACAGATGACAGATCAGTCATGTCAAAATAATTTGTGTGGATTTTGTCTATTACAATACATATACCTTTACAGCTGAATGGACCTGAACATAGCCGCCTTCAGATATTTTGGGCACATACAACAAATGTGCCCCCTTCTTATTTTACAAGTTATTAATCTATTTTTACAAACGGTTTAGGCAAAAAGGGGTCTGGTTTGTGGAATAGTCCGGTGTTAGTGAACGGGGATTGCACTCGGATCCCTCAAGTTTAATTCTCAGCTCTGTCCAAACTGTCTATGTGTTCATGAGGTGTACGGGAACGTTAAACATGTGGGCTTGTAAGTTCTTCCGAAAGATACAGTCCCTGTGAATGCTGCCCCCAATGGTTTCTGGTCTAAATTCGATGGCACTTCCCGGCCATTTAAGCGGATACCTTACACATTCGAGTAGGTCAGATGGTGTGGGTAAAAAAATGAAACCTCCGAGCCCCTATGCAAAGTATTCTTATGCCTTACCTATTAGTGCCTCTGTACTAGGCTGCGGTTTGAGAGGTATGTAATACTATTTTAAGTAATGTTTCAGTAATGACTGAATTACAATTAAAGTAAATTAATGACATAAACAAATGTATTGAAGTGAAACCCCGGTTTTGTAATACGAACATTATATGCAGGAAAACAAAATACAAGGAAAACTCCACTTTAATTGGAATATAAAAATCAAGGAAAATATATAAGAAAATAAGTAGACCACTTTTCAAGCTACACTTTTTCATTTGATAAAAATTTAATCAAGAACAATTCCAAATATATATTCGTATATTACATTCAAGATTGATTCGGTTTCCATAAGAGTTTTTTACCTTGACCTTAATACATACACTTGTAAATTTCTTTATTATAAACAACAATGCTGCTTCTTATTTATACAAAAAAATTGAAGCAAATAATAAATATATATCAAAGAATGAACTGTGAAATTGAATAAATTGAAACATCAGGATATTTGAGATGAATGTCTCATATTTTAAAAAAATATCAATTCTATATGTCGAGTTTTTAACTGGGAATAATATCGAAACAACCCTATAATATCAAAACATCTACAATTTAGCAATTTTCCAAGTCAAATTTCCTATTAACTATTAAGAAAATAGCCACTTCCTTATCACTTAGACATGTCTATAAAAACTTGCTGTGGCTCTGGTATAAATTGTGTGCATATTTTCTTTTAACTCCATTTACAATGGAATATCCTCCGATGTGGGTAGACAGAGACAGATTTGTCACTCCTGAAAATCCCGCTTGACTCTTAGCTTTACTAGACAAAGTAAAAATGCTTTGTTTATTTACACAGAGAATGTTTTATCCATTTAGTTTGGATAATATATAATTAAAATAAAAGTAACTTGATCTCAATTTATTTGGATAGACGCTTATCTCCCTTGTCAGCTATAAAACCAAAACAAATACAATATTTCTACAAAATTAACTCTTTAAAAAATCTTAAAACAAAATTGTAACATGTTACATATATAAACGTACAAGGTTACCAAATTGATTTTTAAATGAAATGATAAAATCAGTGGTGTGCAGCGATATTTTGCTTTAAGCAAGCACAACATTTAACTCTGCTTTATAAAAACAATAAGAACAAGAAAGATCAATCATGCATAAACATTGATTATGAAACACTTTCCAACTGAAATGCAATTTCATTTAAAAAATTTTTAAAATGCGATACATTCAGTGGTGATATCTTTTACATTATCACAGTACTACAGCAATTTATTATACTTAAATATTTAAAACTGTATCGAAATATAAATCGTCGGATTCTCTATGCAAAATCAATGAATATTTCATTCATATAACTTGTATTCCAGACTCCAGAGCTAAGTAATTTTGTGTGAAAAAAATGCAGCAATTCTTATGTAACTCACTTTACAACGCTTCAGATATTTGCGTTCTGCATAAGTTATAATTAGGCTTCGTTGAAAAAATAATAAAAGTTTAGGGATCATTTAAAATCACAACTATTGTAATTGCATAGGCAAGGAATTTAGATACACAGATAATATATGTGTGTGTGTATGTATTCAAAGTATTGGAATCGTGCCGAAGATCGAATTTTCGAAGGATCTACACGTTTTGGGACTTCTAGAACACGAAAAAACAATTTTTAGAAAGACATCTGTGTGTGTAAGAGTGTATGTTTCTGTGTGTCTGTGAGGATATTACATTCACTCTAATTGAAAAACGAATGGACCGAATTTCATAAAATTTGGTAGGTATGTTTTTTGTGGGGAATCCTGATGTTCATTAGATTATAGTACGATTCTTAATAAAAGAATCTGCTTTCTTTGCGAAATGGCCGGCAGAAATTGCCTTTATCCACTCTAGCTAAAAACTAATGGAACAAATTTAACAAAATTTAGTGTATAATATTTCAATAACCTACAAGTGATTTATATACCAAATTTAACAAAATTTGGTACATAAATCATTTGTAGGTTATTCTACTACGATTCAGGAAAAAGGAACTGGCACGTAAAAATCGTTAAATATAAAAATAAAGGACTACGTGTGCTCATTTATATCAATTAAACATCTATTTTATACGTGATTTTTGACAACAAAAAGAATAAGACTAACCCCATTACTCTAGGACTAGCCGTTCTTGAGATATTCTAGTTTTATCGCGTTTTCGCTACGCCACCTTTGACAATAAGTCCAACTATCAAATGAGAACCAAATTTAAGGCGGATTTAGACCGATCCGTAAAGTTACCTTTTTCCGATAGATGGCTCTGAATATCGCAGGTTTGGCGAGATCCGACCTTGCGCCAAACAGCGATTATGTTGCATTTGCGGTAGCCATAGTCTCACTTCCGGATTAATCCTGAAACCGGATGTTATGAAATGCATTCAAATTAGAACTTACTTTCATCGGCTGATAAATTCGAAACGAGGACTACAGATAAAAGTATGTAGAAACTTTCTTCATATTGATAATAAAATTTCATATTTATATTGCATGTTTACAACGACCAGTATAAATTTTAAATCTTTTATGCGTATTCATAATTTAAATTGAATTTGTAGCATGCCTATTCATAATGTAATAAATATTTGTTATATGAGTGTTGATGGGAAACTGACGAGTTTATTCATTCATTGCTGTTGAAGTATATTTGAAACTTTAACACTTTAAATGGGTTTGCTTGTCTTGCCTATCACTTACACTCTTAAGCATTTGTGTATTTTAGTATCTCTGCTTTTCTATTGCTCATGGGTTGGTAAAATAAAACCTGCATTGATAATGTCTTGTAATGCGTTCATAATGATGACTTTATTCTTTTATGCTTAATTCTACACTATTTTAGGAAACAATAACAAATAGGTTTCAAGTAAAACTGAGAAATTCCTGTATATTGTTGTTGGAGTGTATTGAATTTTCAGCAATTTACATATTTTGCCTTTTCTACCTATGATGTATGTTCTTAACCATTTGTAGAACTACTTTGTATATTGTTTTTATTCTCTTGATAACATAACAAACAAAATTCTAAGAAATGAATACTTCACCAACATTTTATAATGAAGTCACTTTACTCATCTTTAACCAAATGATGAATAGTCGAAACCACTTCCTTGTTGTGGCCCTGCATTAGTGCCATTAAAACACAGACTTAAAAAAGAATGAAATGAAGGTTTATATTGGCTTGAAATGATATTGACAAATTTATCCCTTTTCTTATTCCCCATAAATCCAGTGTTAGCGAACATTGAAATTTCTTCTGTTTGATTGAAAATTCAACTGTATATATTTTAAATTCAATATAGTAGCGGAATCATAGCAGTAAATGTAATGATCGACAGTTACTGTATTAGGGATCTATGTTCCCTGCTCGCTATACATAATAACCCATATATGTACACACAGGATTTAAACGGGCATATTAAAATATTTAACAATTTTACTAAAATCGAAAATTATTTTAGCATTTTCATATTTTCTTTATCCGAAGTGCCAGTCTTGATTTTTGTCATATTAAGGTGAAATAGATCTAAATGCTTATCTGAAAAATAAATTGCAATTACTATACAATTTTCTATTATAATTCAAATAAATAACATTATAACTCACACTAAAATCTTAAATATAAAATCATACTAATATGGTAATATCATTTCAACCATGAATAGCAGGTGCTAGTTATCAAATATAAATAGAATCATAAACTAATTTATATCCCAGAAACCCTAATGCCAAAATCTATAGAAATTTGGATTTCCTTTAGAAAATTACCAGATGCATGTTATCTCTAACATTAATCATAATTTGCTGTCTTCTTAGCTCAAAGTCTCTATCCCCAGTCCCTTCTCTTTACCATTGACCAATTCTAACTAATTATAAGATATGCAAATTAAAAGTATTTGACTTTCATGCGCTGCTCAATTTAAATGCCTTTTGCTTAAAATGCTCATGCTATCCAGAATCTTAAGATTAATGTTGTGTTTATAAGTTTTAACATTTTAGCTAAAATGGTATGTTTTAACAAGATTTCTTTTGGAACAATGCTAAATAAAACTGGCACAGTTAAGACGTGTACACATCAAAGTTAAGGTGGCTTTAGAAACACCCACCACCAGGTCACCACCTTTTATCAACAGATGATACTGAATATTGCAGGTTTGGCAAGATATGCCAAAAGGCGATTGTTTAATTTGCTGTAGCACTCTTCACTTTCAATTTAATTCCAAACAAAACCTAATATTATGGGGATTATTCAGATCAATGGACAAATTTTTTTTTCCCGAGAAGTATACTTAGCTTTATTTCAACATGTTTTCAAGTGTTTTTCAAATTATATTGTATATTAATGTTAGGGTACAGCATGAAATATGAAATAACTAAAGCAATTGCCTTGCAATGGGCAATAAAAAAAGTAAGATTTATCTTTTTTTTTATATTGATAATATTTTATGTTTATATTACATGCAAATTAACTTAAAGCCCCTATAAATAAAGTAAAATGCTGTATAACAACATTTTACATATTCTTATAATAGTATTGAATATTAGTAGAGATTTGATGCAAAACTGACAAGTTGATTTTATTGAATTTTAAAACTTCCAACACTAAATATTTGCTGTGCCTATGATTTATGTTTTTAAGCATTGTTTGTTAAGTTATTTGTAAATTTTGTTAGCTCTTACTCTCAATGCTCATGAGGTATATAAATTCTAGTATATACTTAACTAGTATTTTTTATGTATTAATATTTTGTTTATTTTTTATGCTCAATTCTAAACTGTGTCAGACAACAAAAGTGAATAAATAGGTTCATATAAAAATGACAAATATTTTTTGTTGTTTGCGTTTATTCAGCATTTTAAATATGTTTGCTTGTATGTCTGCATTTTTCAAGCTACTTCTTATAGTTAGCTTTGTATATTATATTTTATCTATTGATAATATAAGTGAACAAAAGGAAATTCTATATAAAATAAAATCTTTGACCATCATCATTCTCTGAAGGCATAGCCTCTACTTTTCTTAACTCAAAGGGTTATTTCTCATAAATTCTCTCAATGTATATCATGAGTTTTTACTGATTGAAATTCAGCTGTTTATTTGGTTATACATTTTTTATTCAATAAAATAACAGAGTCTTAACAGTAAATGTAATAAGAATATACTAATAAAATAAGAACTTTGTCAAAATACAGCATACATTACATTTTAGCAGTCAACTGGCAAAAATTTAATGTATGCTGCAGAGTTGCCGGATTTTAGCCAGGCCAAAAGAAGTCTGCCGGCTGTTTTTTGGTTTTAACCACTTAAAACCAAAAGAAGCCTGCCGGCTGTTTTTTGGTTTTAACCACTTAAAAAAAGCCGGCTTTTATTAAGAAAAGGTGGTTTACAGCCAATTGACATTAAATTTGTATTGCTTTATCTTTGATGCACTCCTAAATGTTTATAAACTTCTATTAAATATTACCAAGTACACAAGATTTTACGACCACTAGAAAAATACTATGAAGGTAATATGTCTAAAAGGAAAAATATATATACATTGAGGAGAATGCATTAAATTAGACACCAAGATGGTGTTTTGAAAGCCTCTGTTACATAATGTGTAGCTCTACATTACATATACTGCCGACTCAGTGGTCGAGTGGTCAAGGCGAGCATTTCCACAGCAATTGCTCGACCGCCACGTTGTGGGTTCGAGTTCCACGTAAGGCATGGATGTTTGTGTTGTGGGTGCAGTGTGTTCCGCCCCCCTCTGGTGCACCTGGGGCAACGTTCTAGGCTGGCTAAATGGTTCACGTTCTAGCCGCTGACAAAGGCGAATGATGAAAGTCAAGTGCCTGGCCATTTGATTAAAAAAAAAAAAAAATTACGTATACTACACATTTTAAAGACTATAATTAATTAAACAGACAAATCACCACACATCAAAAAGGAAGAAAATGAATTTTACATCAAAAAGGAAAAACATTTTTTTTACACACTGCTAACAAGAGAGAGCAATCAAAAAAGGTTAAAAATTGTTCCCAAATTAAAACTTGTTAAAATAAATTTTTTAAAAGCTTTATGCTATTCAAAAGAGTTCATGCATATGTTATTCCCAATACTGTTTTTAATAGTGATAAATAGTGTTTTTTATGACTTTATGCATGATTTTAAATATTTATAAGTGAAAATAAGACTCTTACATATCAATAAAATCCTTGAAATTAGTTAACTAATAAAATATATCACTAAGCAACTGTTGTCCTAAAATAAAATATTTCATTATTTAAAGCAATAACATTTTTAAAAAAATGTGTTCGCGGCCAATGTAAACTAAGTAAAGCAGTTGGTATGCCTTTTTAAAATTTAGCTGGCTTTTTTGCACTAGCAGGTATTCCAATATTAATGTTTTCATTATTGAGAAATAAAGTTATTTATTAAATTCTAACCCAATAAAATACCTTTAAAATTAGTTAAAGAACACATAAAAATGTATAATTTAAAATTAAAATTCTTCACGCTTTTTTTTTTAAAAAAAAAAGCCAATTTTGGCCCAAAAAAACCCAATTTTGACCAAAAAAAGTTGGTTAAAACCAATAAAAACCACCCACGTGGCTTTTATTAAATTTAGCCAGCTTTTTTGCAGCCCTGGTATGCTGTATTATGAAGTTTTTATTTTGTTTTCTATTGCAGTTTTGGAGTATTTTTTATATAAAATGTAATAATGGACAGACACTGTATACCTATTAGGAACCTATGTTCCTTACTTAGTATGCATAACCCTAATTTTTTGTACTTTAAAATTTAAACTATAGCCCTATATCTTTGATATCTCAACAAATTTGGCTAAAACAGATTAACATATCTTGGTTGTAATGAAGGTCTGGGGTGGGGATTATGCTGTTTTCCAGTGGAAAATCATGGAATACGCTTCACTTCAACTATAAATTTTAAGGATAATCTCCCTTAAACTTGAAAATTCAACTTTTCACTTAGTAGCAAGTTCACAGTTTTAGTTTGGTGGCCACTGTATCACAATTTTTTTGTAAAATCAATAAGTGTGGTTACATATACTTAATATATTATTATATATATAGATATGAGGGATACGAATTGGAGATAACAGTTAGTAAACTTTTGGGACAGTTTTCTGATTAAAACAGAATAGAAGAGGGATGTAGTGGCCCAAAGTTGTTTCATTTAATCACTACATTGGATTGTGTAATTGACCTATGGTGAGTTGAGAGTTCCTATTTTTAGGTCTACTCTAGGCTGATATTGTAAATTTGCAGTTTAATTTTTAGATAAAATTCACATACCTATCTCTTTCCCGTTGAAAGAATAAGCCCTTCCTATTCTTGTCTGTTTAAAAGTACACACTGCCGCTTGATTAATAAATTGAATGCTTTTATATCCAGATTTATGTTAATTGAAGTTTACCTTATAACAGTACCGCTTATAACATTTTTTATCCACGCATTTTGTTTTTTTATTATTTTATTTCCTTTACTTTCTTTTTTATTTGTTTTGATTTTTTCATTTGTTTATATGTGAGGTTAAATTAGATGTTTGCTATTAAATTAAACTGCATCAAATACTAGTGAAACTATTGTTTGATGCCTTTTATCTGAATGGACATTATGCCACAACTAACCTGTTCAGATTAGGCCACTCTAACCTATGTAATAATTGTTTCTGAAATAAAATAGTGATCTGTTTATTTTCTTACATGTTTTCCTTGAATTTTATATTCTAAATATAATGGAGTTTCCTATGTATTGTGTTTTGCCCACTTATAACATTTTTTAATTTACTCCAAAGAGAAATGTAAAACCCGGGTTCCACTGTAAAATTGCAAAATGTCATAATTTATTTTCAGTGTAATTGAGTTATTAAATAAATTCTGGTTTATTCGACATCTAATTATTCGGAATGTGTCCATCTCAGCTCCTACATTATATTCAGGTTTAGAGCCGCCGACAAGTAGAGCCAAAATGATGCTTAGCTTAGAGGTTCTATGTTATATAAACAGTTTACAAAGAAAGACCAATAACTTGGAAAATAGGGGTATACATTTGTTGTATAGGAACTCAAAAATTCTGTCGGTTGCTCTGTTTAGGGTCCATTTGGCTTTATTGAGTTATATTTACTGTAATAAATTGAATGCTTTTATATCCAGATTTATGTTAATTGAAGTTTACCTTATAATGTTAAAATCTATTTAAATATTTTTTCGCAAACTGTACAGTATAATTCAGTATGTGTAACTCTAATAAAAAAAAATCACATTTATTTTCCATTATTTTCTTTTCCATTAATTTTTTCCAATTTTTATAGCATTTTAGTTCAACATCTGATAATTCTGTAAATTTGGTTATTCGGTACCGCTGAAATCTGAAATATGCTGGATTATCTAAAGTTTACTGCATATTTTATTTTATTTGTAACCTTGCTAAAAAATATAGCATAAAACGTTATTTGTAAATTTTGGTCCCCTATTTTTATGTCTCTTCAAATTATTTTATCACTCTTCACCACTGGAATATGTTATGTTATTTTTTAAAATATAATTCTGAACTATACAAAATGTGATGCAGAAATGATAAGCTTGTGCATTTGTTGCTGACATGTTTGCATAATTTATTCATTTAGATTCATATTCTAATTTTTTTTTTATTATTATATAAAACTACATATATTTTATTGTTCAATATAGGTATATATACATATTAAATACAGATTGAATAATAGAATTTTCAAGTTAAAATTTTGTATGCATTAATTGTTGGAATATATTCTTAATATATATATTTATAGTATAGTATTATATAGTTTGTAGTATACTACATTCTTAATATAAATAATTGTTGTGTTATACAGTTTAATGTACATACATTCTTAATATTCTTAAAATAGTTTAATTATTCAGTTTCTGTAAGTAAGCATTGGTAAGAAATTATATCTTATTGGAAGGCCTGAGTTCAACCTATTACACCATAGCAAGTGCAGTGTAGGGCAGAAGTCATAACCCCATTCAGTTCAACAAAATCATTGAGTACCCATAAGTGGCATGCTGTCATGGAGTGAGATGGAGTGATCGCTCCAGGGTGTAGAATAAGAAAGAGGCACTTCTTGTGGTGAACATATTTATATTTATTTTAAGGATCAAAGAAAATACATTATGGGAAAGGATACAATGAAAGAATTTTGGCATGTGCTCAGTCATATTCGGTATCTGCTTTAAATAAGTTTAGTTGTATATAATTCAATTTTCAATGCATATTTGTTTTTACATATCAAAATAGTTTTAAATCATTATCAACTTTCTGTAGTTTTGCACATGAGGCAAGCACCCCACTCCATAAGTGGAGCTATGAATATTCTTTTGGTAGGATGCAATGTAAAATATACCCTGTACTCCCTATAGAACCCATAATTTCAGATGCAATGTAGAATACCATGTACATGTGAAAAATCACTGGGGAGAGTAATAATGTAACTTTGGGCATTCAACATTGCATAGCCCCCTAAGCTTCCTTCTAGCTTTGTTACTTATTTCAGGAGTAGGCACAAATTGCAAGGTGTGTTATATTATATTTTATTTATGTATAATGTAGTATCTTTTTACAAAGAAATATATATAATTATATCTAAAGAATATAAATTTATTTTAAAATAAAATTATTGTAATTAATATTACATATATTTTACTTTCATATCTTTGTTTCCATTCAATGCAAGGTTATATAAAGGTAAAGTATTTTGATGAAATTAAAAATTTCTAGGTGTAGTTTTAATACATGCTTTTGTAACTAGGTAAAGAACATGTTTGGGGAGGATGGTAATGAGGATATGATATGCGATGAGTTAATTTTTGATTCAAACAGAGCGAAAGCAGTTAAGAATAATAGAATGCTCGGGGAAAAGTTTATTGTTATAAATATGTAATGAGAAGGATTGTAATAGGTTTGAAAATGTAATATATATATATATAGCTTTGCATATCCACATTTTGAACCTCACACATTACAAATTGAATGTGTATTAAATCTTTAAATGTGAAAGTGAGTACCTAATCTGAACATGAAAAAATATATTAATTTTCATTTGCATATAGTACCATTAGAAGTTGATAAAATAATACATTCTTCACTTACTATTGATATTTATATCCTGTGAAATATCAGTAATGCTAGACATTTACCTTTGGTCAATGAAATCTTATTTTTAATCTGAATTGGAGTAATTACTGATTTAAATCAGTTTTAAGATATCAAAACTTAAAATGTTAATGGAAAATATAATCTTTTTTTTAACTTAAACAATATTGTAAAGATATAAAAAAATTTCTTTTCACTGCTGTCAAAAAGAATCTAAAAACTACAACTTCATTAGAACACAGCATAACGTTTGTTGATTTGATGCTAATGCTCTATCTCATTTATTATGACAAAGAAGGTTCTTTATTGCCTTTGAAACCGGCTGATACTTTTCTACAATTTTTTATGTGCTGCTAATCTTTTTGTGCTGCTAATCAATGTTAAAGGTGCAAGACATTTTTAGCAGGGCTGCTCATAGAAATTATGAGCCAACTTCAAACATTTACCATGTCCCCACCCCAACTATGTTGGATTTTTCTCCTCAGTAAATTTTTTATGTTTTCTCCAGCCTCAAAAATATTGAGTTCTGGGACCGCCACTCGAGTGGTATCTGTCACATCCACCTATGGGCGGCCTGTTATTAGAATGTAAAAATTATTTAAATGAATTGATATGACTAAATATTTTCACTTTTTATTTTTGATTTATGTGATGAAAAGGATATAAGTAAATGACATCATTTCATACTCAAAGTCTTTATAAGCAAGATAGAAAAATACAGATTTTTTGTTAATTCAAAAAATATTTAACTGCTTATTTTTATTTTAAATTAACAACTTTGCCATTTAAATATGTTGATTTAAAAAATATGTTTGGATGTTTTTATTAACAATCCAATGTTAAAGGTGTATGACAAATGTCGAAAATATATTTAAAGCAAATAAAATGACAGTGATATTTAACTCACGAAAACGTTAGCTACAGCTGTGCTACCATCCACTGTCTGCATAAAGGGGATTTTTTTAACATTTGGTGTAATTTACAGAAAATTGGGAAATAGATGAGGTGTAGAGAAAGCATAAAAATTTATTTTCTTGATGAAACACATATGAACCATTTGGTGAGAAAACAAAATAGAAGTAGACCTAAACTCTATTTATGAGAAAATCCAGTGAGAGAGAGAGAACTCACACTCCAGATATATGTTTTTACATTCCCTGCAATACATGGTAATGTATAGGGAACGTATTGGAATCGTGCCGAAAATCGCAACTCAAGTTTTCGACGGATCTACACGTTTTGGGATCTCTGGAACACGAAAAAACTATTTTTAGCGTGACGTCTGTGTGTGTGTGTGTCTGTCTGTGTAATGTATGTATCCACTCTAACTCAAAAACAAATGGACCGAATTTCATAAAATTTGGTAGATAAGTCACTTGTGTATGACCCTGGTGCTGATTAGTTTTTGGTAAGATTCGGAATAAAAGAACCCGGTTTTTATTTCAAAATGGCCCGCAAAAATTGTCAAAATCTGAAATAAAAGACTACGTATGCTCAAATATATCAATTAAATGCTTGTTTTACATGTAACTTTTGACGATGAAAAGAATAAAGATCAACCCCATTACTCGACTATAGTCATTCTCGAGATGTTTTAGTTTTTTCACATTTTTGCTACGCCGGTTTTGAGAATAAGTCCAGTTACCAAATAAAAAAGAAAACGTATTTAAAAGTGCAAATTTAGTGTCATTTCAATTAATTATGCGTGTTATTTAGTGCAATTAAACTCAATTTAACGAATTATTAATGAAATAAAGAGGAAATGAATTTGAGTCTGCAGGGAAAGTCATGTGCTGCTCACATCAGATTTTGTAATTCACTGTAATAAAGCTTTTCCGAATACGATAAGAGGTCTCTCCAAATGAGTCTCCACTTGACTTTTTATATATATTTACTAATATTCCATTATTCCATATTATTTCCCCTGTCCATATCATAAAAAAGATGCCTGTAGCGGAACTCCGTACGGCAATGATATTAGATATAGAGGTACCTAGACTCCTGAGAAAAAACGCCTAATAAAGATTTCTTTTTTTTTAAAATCGGGCCGAGTGCAGTCGCACGTGAGCTCGCGCAGCGATCGACTACGTCTTTGGAAAAATTAGATAAATGAATTTAATTAATTCCTGCTTTACATCCCGAGCAACGTCGGGTACATTTTCTGCGTGGTCGAGAGCTACTGCAAAGATGCTATTGTAATTAAGCGCATTTAGAAGAGTCATGGTGTAATTTTAATCAAAGTTTTGCATCTTAAATTCCGTTCAAAGTCGTGTACATTTTCTAGTTTATATACAAGTTTCTTCGATTTCATGAAAATTAAAACTGAAATTTCTTTTTTAAGGCGAAAATTTGTAAATTTACGTCCTATATTCTATAAATAAACTTTATTTGAAAGTTTTTATTATTAGTATATATTTTGATGACCTCGTATATTCCCCATTTTTCTTTGTTCAACATCTTTGACAGTCTCGTTCTCAGCTACCAGATCATGTAAGGAGCTAAAACTCGGCACACAGTTCATCTCGCAGAACAGTTTTATTTATTAAATGTTCATGGCATTGCGTTGCATCGTTACGTCATTTACGTATGTCATAACAATGTTTCCTTTCTTTTCATGTTCTTTTTTTTTTTTTGCAAATTGCTGTTTAGTGTTTTCAGATGAAATGTTATTTTGCTTATTACGCATTATTCTCATTCATCTAATACTGCATAGTTTTGAAAACAGATTACGTAAAAAAAAAAAAATATATATATATATATATATATATATATATATATATAAAGTATATACTATAATATAATTAATGGAGTATATACTATAATATAATTAATGCATAATATTGTGATGATTTCGAATTCGAGTTTTCGGTTGATTTACATGTTTTAAATACCCCTGAGCTCGTTTTTGAAGTGATGTATAATCCTTTCATGGGCGAGCGATAGTTCACATACGAGTTGAAACTAGCTATTTAAATGAAATTTGGTACGATTATTACAAATAGTGAATAACGCAATAACAGGATATCTAATAATATTAAATAAATAACTATTCTTATGTAATTTATCATTAGAAAACGCATGGCATTCATTTTATAACTCTGGTAAAAACCGATCTCGCGGTATTACACATTTATAAAAAGAGTTACATAAAATTGAAATAATAATGAAAATCGTTAAACAGATTGACTTTCCATATGAAATATTGCGCGACGAATTGACTCATAAAATTCTCGTGGATCTAGCGCGTTCCATTCACAAGAGAAGACACTATTTGTAATCTCTCGTAAAACACTATTACAAATTGTGTATTACAATGGGTAGAGACACAATTTGTAATAGTTTTGTACTTTAATTTTAAACATTCGACAAATAGTCATTTGTTTTCATGGGACATTAGTGGTGTAAGCTGATACTGTAAGTAGAAACTCCACTGTTGCAAAGTAAGCTTAATTTCTTGAAGACATTTTAAGCCACCTACCTGCATGGCAAACTGAATATGTCTGTCTCCATAATGGTTTACAAAATAGTGACACATAAAATTTTTTTTGGCTGGTTGCTATTGCATATATGCGACCGGGTACAGTAGTCCACTTTGTCACTTATCATTTAAAATATTCTGCAGCAAAATTTAATAGCATAAACCTGAATATGTAGATAATACGATACTCATTCGAAGTGGTCATTTTCCTCATCGTTTAAAAGAAAACATCAAAATGTACATAAGTTGTCCATTGTACCCCAACCTCTCTTATAGGGGGAAGTATTGTGACGGAATCAAAAATTTGAATTTCAATTTTCGACGGAAGATCACGTTTCAAGCATCCCTGAACTCGAATTGAACGTTTTTAAGGTAATGTCTGTATGTTTGCTAGTGTGTGTCCGTGAGTCTATGGGAGCGATATCTCACGACCGAATGGAGTATTTCGAACGTAAATTTGTGTGATCTGTGAATACTGGAACCCTGTATTGATTTTAAACGCGATCAAACGTTCAGCAGTTCCCAGAAAAATTCATAAAAAAAAAAAAAAAATCTATGCATCTAATAATGTTAAATAAATAGTCATTTTATGCGCAATTTTTCTTATAAAACGAATGGCACATATTTCAGAACGCTAGTTCGAACTGTTTGTTCTCAAGAACGTTTTTCAAATAAATTTATCTGAACAATTGATCTATAGTAAATGTCTTCAAACATAGTAGTGAGCGTGAGCATCGTCAAAATATCGTCGTTCAGGTGGTCGCTCTTCCTCAAATTATAGAATTTGATAATTTTCGCGGAAACAATACTTTCTACATGTAGAAAACTTTGGAAATCGTGATTTGACGGACAGACACGTTTACATTTTGAATATTTTTTAAAAATATGTCCGTATGTGTGTATTATAAAAATTTAAGTGTGGATATACATTATGTAAAAAGTATAATGTGAGTAGCACATGATTTTAAATTTCCCTACGTGACGCAGTAACTTTATTTATTTCATAACGAATTAATCGAACAAGATCCACAAAACTATGATTTTGCCATTGAATTAACAACATATAAATTGAAATTGGGCTCTCTTTGCAACTTATGATTTCAAACACATGGCTTATTCATGCTCAGGTACAAAATTCTGATCCATATATATGCAGTTAACCTTTAATTAATATCAATTGTATGAAATAATTGACTATTACCGAATTCTTAAGAGTCAAAATACGAAACTATTACAAAAAGTATCATCTCTTGCGAGTAGAATGATTTAGATTCACGAGAATGATGTTGCATAATATTGCATATGGAAATTTAACATATTTCACAATACTTACTACATTTTTAATTTCGTATGATTTTTTTTAAAAATTAATTTGAGAAACATGCAATATCTCGAGAACGATTGATGCTGTTCTAAATTAAAATCATTTTCTAATTAAAAATTGCGTATGAAATAATTTATGTAACAATATTCAAAGTGCTAATTATGAAAAATGTATTCTTAACTCGTGCAATATCTTTAAAACGGTCCATGCTAGTTTTCTATAGGTTTTTGATACAAATTATTAAGGTTATGGAGAGATAGATAATCCGGGCTCGCGAGCCTTATTTTGCTTAGGCCTTATTTCAATTTCTCTTCACACTGAGCTTAATTTTAAAGTAGTTTGTGTATTTTAGAGAAAATTTAAAGTGCAAAATGTTCAAGTTATAAAAAATACAGTAGACGAAACCGGAAAATAATAAATATAAATATTAATTTTTTCTTGAATGAGCAAAACATTAGAAATGGAACATCTTTGTCCCTTTGTAAATCAGATTTGTTACAGTACCACATTGTTTTTTTTTTTACCTGGAGATAGAAAGAAAAATATTTTGCGCAAAAAATTATTTTTTCACTTCCATAATTATTGTTTATATATATATATATATATATATATATATATAGAAGAATCACAATCACCTTGTTCCCACCCCCTTCTCAATAGGCATGCAAATTATGAACTAATCTACTGTATGAATGTAGGAGAAAGTTGAGTCAACTCCTTTTTGCATAACCTCATACACACATGTGAGTACGAGTGCGATCCCTTTTGCCTCTTATTCTCCCCAAAAGTAAATGCCAGAGGCGGAATGCCCTCCTCGGCGTAAACGGTGGACATCTGTGACCTTGACAAAGAATGTGAACTAATCATCCGTGTCTTCTTTGAACAATTCTGAGAAATGCAGGGGTGGGTCTTCCTGTTAGAATGGTTGAAGAACTTTCTCCATAGCTCTCTACGAGACGAGAATTTTATATATTTGATAATACTTCTGCATTTTTAAGTTTAAGTAATTTTTTTTATAAATGTTTTTGAAAAACAGGCACCATCTCGAAAACGGTTCATGCTAGAGTTCTAAAGTTTCTGTCATTCGTTTTCTAATGAAAAATTACGGTCGAAATGATTATTTATTTATGATTATTAAAGATCCCAATTTTTAAAGAAGTTTTCAAAACTTCATTTGAAAATTAAGGGAATGTTCCCAAGGCCTGATTAAGCCAATGTGAGGTTCGGTGTTAATTGGGGGCCCCCTTACACTCACGGCATACCAAATGCATGCAAAGAAAAAAAAATCATAAAGCAAATTTGGAAGTTTAGGATCACTAACCCGAAGGCACTTTTGTAAATGTAGAACTTTTTATTTAAAAGTAAAACTTTAAAATATGTATAATATTTAAAATTATTAACACATATTTTCAAAATTTAAAATAAAAACTAACATTATCAGCTTATATTATTTAAATAATTAAATAAATAATTATTTCTGAATAAAATGGTTTAACACATACAATATTTAGAGGCCCCTAAAATTTGGGGACACAGGACGCGGCCCCGTAGGCCCGTGCGTTTATCAGACCCCGAGTGTTCCAAACATTCGATTGCGTTTAACATCAATAGGCTTTCATTATTCACCGATGAACATACTAACATACTTACAGACAAACTCACACTAACATACTTACAGACAAACAGACCTTCCCTCAAAAACGTTCGCTTCGATTTCAGGAATGCTTAAAACGTGTGCTTTTCTGTCGAAAACTCGAATTCGAATATTCGACTTCGTCACAATACTTTCCTTATATACATTATACTGTAATGTAGGGAAAGTAAGAATTATGCATGCACCTGATGCGCACGAATCATGTTATATATATAATAGTCTTCAATAGTTTTTATTCCTTACGACATTGATTTTGCAAACATTATTCAAACCACCTACATTGAAGATGTTACATGTCTTATGTAGTTTCGCACCTGGTCAACATTCAAAGAGATATGGCGCCAATAAATTTTTGAAGTTGGGGTAATTCACTTTTTTTCATAATCAATATCAGAATGAATGAAAAAAAAAGAACCCATATATTTTGATAATATGTTATAATATATATATTTCGACCCATATAATTTGATCTTAGAAAGTAAATATATATATATATATATATGATTTGCTATTTTATATTTTATTCTGTGGGTGTTTTAAAAAGTTAGGTTTATCGTGTTGCATCTTCTTACTTTTCGTTCATTGGATTTTCAAACTATTATTATTATATATATATATATATATATTTTAAGTTGGAAACAGTTATAACACAACGCAAATTAGCCAAATGCATCACTTCACCTAAATAACTTGTTGCTATTATCAGCAAATAATTTTTTTTTCAGATTTAAAAAAAAAAAAAATAGAAATTTGCAAACGAAAGCTCATAAAAAAAGCATACACTTTAAACTGAAAAATAAATCATTTCGCTGAATTTTTTTAAACTTTTTCAGAGTTTCTTTTTAAAGTTGGTACTAGCTCAGTGATGCAGAAAAATAGTAGAAATTTGACTAATTTGTATTTTATTAGCATTTATATCCTTATGGTCAAACTATCCATTGGCCGTACCACCACCATTTTTCTGGAAATTATAATTTTCTCCATAAGAATAAATGTTATAAAATTCTTAAATTTCTAATAATTCGAATTTTAATCATCTAAATTACAATTTTTTTTTCAACTTCGTTTTTTTTACACAATGTATCTACACATAAAATGTCATAGCTGTACGCGCATTCGTTCTTAAATTATCGTGTGCATACACGCAGATGGGCAATTTTTCAAAAGTGTTCGAAATGTATTCAGATGTCCATAAAACTTATCTTTCCGTCATAGATGTCCATAAAACGTGTTTTCTCGGCAAAATATCGAATTCCAAAATTTTCACCTATTATCTGGTATTCATATTTTAATGCAAAATGAGGACTACAAAATAACAGCAGCAGAAGTTCTTGCTACAAAAACAGGCATTATTGTTTAACATTTTTCACATTCATACCTTACAATTGGAAATAATTTCTTTTGACCACATTTCTATAAGCTGTATAAAAACACCCTGCTAAATTATTACTTTATAAAATTAATTTTTCTATATTTATATTCCATTGGCATACCGTCATAATCCATTTACAACTTCCTCATATCTTTATAATTCAAATTTATTGGGTCTACTTGTAATGTAATCAATATCAGAATTAAAAAATTATACAGGGTATAAGGCTCTACTCAACTTTTTCATATTTTTGTATAACACGTTCAATCTCTTTCTGCAAAGAAGATCAAATATTTAAATCCAGGTTGATGCATCAACATCTCAACTAAATATTAAGATGGTGATGTTTCAATCCAGATCAAATTTTCAAGCCATTTTTCAGAAGGGGTTTGAATTTGATCCCGTTCTTTTCGATGTGTTTGGCCCTACCTATAACTTTTCATACTTTCATAATGCATATTGATATCCTTAAATGGAAACTCAACTTTCTCAAATGTACATAATGCAGATTTGAATGAGGATCAACTCAATTTTTTTTTTAATTTTATATAAATCTTCATGTTATACTTATTTGTTGGCATTTTTAATATACTTTCCTACGTCCTAGAGAGTTGAAATTTGGTACACAACTTAAATTATTAGAACATTTTATTCTACAAAAATTTGTGGATCCTCAAATATAGATCCTACATTTTTTTCGAAATGGCCTGCAAATAATCCCCGTTCACTTCTATGAATCATTGTTGTAAGATTGTTAAAAATTCTTATGTAGGTAGCACATTACTTTCCCTGCAGACTCATATTCACGTTCCCTTTATTTCTTCAATAATCATTTGAGTTTATCTGTACAAAATAACATCCATAAGTATTTTAAATGACATTGAATTTGCACGTTAAACTTAAATTTGTTTCTCATTTGATAGCTGGACTTATTGTCAAAGGTGGCGTAGCGAAAACGCGAAAAAACTAAAATATCTCAAGAACGGCTAGTCCTAGAGTAATGGGGTTAGTCTTATTCTTTTTGTTGTCAAAAATCACGTATAAATAAGCATTTAATTGATATAATTGAGCACACGTAGTCTTTTATTTTTAGATTTAACGATCTTTGCGGGCCGTTCCTTTTTCCCGAATCATACCACAATAACCTACAAGTGATTTATATACCAAATTTTGTTAAATTTGGTACATTAGTTTTTAGCTAGAGTGGATAAAGGCAATTTTTGCCGGCCATTTCGCAAAGAAGGCAGATTCTTTTATTACGAATCGTACTAAAATCAAATGAGCATCAGGGTTTCCCACAAAAAACTTACCTACCAAATTTTATGATATTCGGTACATTAGTTTTTCAGTTAGAGTGAATGCAATATCCTCACAGACACAAAGAAATACACACAGATACACCCTTACACACACAGACGTCTCCCTAAAAATAGTTTTTTCGTGTTCTAGAAGTCCCAAAACGCGTAGAACCTTCGAAAATTCGAGTTTCGATCTTCGGCACGATTCGAATACTTTGAATACATACACACACACACATATATTATCTGTGTATTATCTGTGTATATAAGTTCCGTGCCTAAGCAATTACAATAGTTGTGATTTTAAATGATCCCTAAACCTTTATTATTTCTACAACGAAGCCTAATTTTAACTTATGCAGAATGCAAATATCTCAAGCGATTGTAAGGTGAGTTATATAAGAATTGATGAATTTTTTTCGCGCAAAATTATTTAGCTCTGGAATACAAGTTATATGAATGAAATATTCATTGATTTTGCATAGAGAATCAGACGATTTATATTTCGATGAAGTTTTAAATATTTAAGTGTAATAAATTACTGTAGTACTGTGATAATGTAAAAGATATCACCACTGAATGTATCACATTTTGGAGATTTTTAAATAAAATTGCATTTCAGTTGGAAAGTGTTTCATAATCAATGCTTATGCATGATTGATCTTTCTTGTATTATTATGTATTTAGAGAATATGGCAATATTGTTCTGAAGAACTTTATAGGACTTTTATGTCATAAATTATAGTATATTATTTATTCCCATTATTATTATTGTTGTATAATTTTGTTATATAATGTACATTTTGAAATTCTTCCTTATTAACACTTTATAACATTAGTTGAAAAGTGTTTATGACTTTGTTCCTTCTGTCTGTCTGTCTGTCCGTTCGCACGATAACTGCTGTAAAAATGACTTTATCAAAATGAAATTTTAGTATGTTGTTCAGACGGTCTGTGGGACCTATGGGAATATAAATGTATAATATCACCCAATTAGTTTTGGATTGAACCCGGGTTGAAAAAATGAAATACATTGAACCCTATGGGACCTAATTTTTCAAACATTTTTTAAGCGGATTTAAAATTCACAAATTGCTTCGAAAGTTTTAGGAAATATTTAAATTATCTCATAAATTATATAAAAAATTTTCAGTAAAATATATTCAGTAGATTTTAAATAAAAATTAAAATAATAATTACACCTTTTATATGAAGAGATCACGTGACAATTATATGAAGAGATCACGTGACAATTATATGAAGAGATCACGTGACCCACTTCAAAATAAAATATGGCATCCATCTTATGTCAAAATCGTGATTTTTATTCTTTTTTTTAATTCATGTTTAGTGTTGTATCCGTCCTAAAACCGCTTTATTTTTGCTTAAATTCTGTGCATTTATATACTGAAACAACGCAATTACAATATATTTGAGTTTAAATGATCATCAAATTTTGATTATTTCTACAACGAAGCCTAATTCTCACTTATGGAGAATGTAAATACCAAAAGATGTAGAATGAGTTGTATAAGAATTGCTGCATTTCTTTAACGCAAAATTATTTAGCTTATGGAGTCTACAATATAGCTGATATGAATGAAAATTCATTGTTTTTACACAGAGAAGCAGACGATTTTTTCTATGAGTTTCAAGCATAGTTTAATTACTTGTACCTCCATGGTCTTAAGTTTTTAAATAAAATAAATTATTATAGTATTATGATGAATGAAATGAATGGAAAAAGTTTGTGAATGAAATGCTGCTTTTATAGATAGAGCCAGGTGTGTTATATTTCGATGACGTCATTTTAATAAATTTCATTTGTTTTCGATGAAGTTTTTAAATATAATAAGTTATTGTAGTGCTATGATAATTTTAAAAATATTACAGAGGAATGTATCGGAATTTAGAGATGTTTAAACCAGGCAATTGATATTTCAATGCCGCCATTTGAATGAAGTTAATTTTTTTCGATGAAGTTTTAAGTTTCCAAATATAATAAATTAATGTAGCATTGCGATAATTTTGAAAATATTACCGAGGAATGTATCGCAATTTAGAGATGTTTAAATAAAATTGCATTGAAGTTGGAAAGTGTTTCATAATCAATGCTTTATGCATGATTGATCTTTCTTGCTTAATGTGACATTACAATTGTAAAACTGCTTAATTCTATTTATGTTTTAAAATAAAAATAACTTTTCTTGTTACTCATGTTATTCCTACTGGGATATAATCCTTGTGGATGGCCTTCCTTTAGTATGCAATCAATAGCCCTCTTACAATCGATAATTAAGGTTTATAGTTATATCAAAATTCACATGAATCCAGTAGCGTCGCTAGAAATTTTGTGTGTGTGTAAAGAGGGTGGGGGGTAACAAAGCATTTTGTTTCTCATTTCTCTGAACTCCAGTGGATTCCTGGTGAAGTCACTGTTTGAATCTCTCAATTTGTTCGATATATCGTGCCCACAGAGACAGTGGCTGAATTTCACATCCTACCGTCACCTGTAAGATCCCCCCCCCCCCCCTACTAACTATAACTTAACATATAAAAACAAACTTTCCACTGCTTTATTCCAAATTGTTATTAATGATAACTTCATCCCGGTTTTCGATAAAACCTTTCTTTTAACTAATTGTAATAATCCACGTAATATTTTGTGTCTTGAATCGCTATTTATTTATATTCATCGTGTCATTGTCTGAATTTTTAGACAAATAAATATGTTATTTTTATATTATTTTCCCTGCAATACATGGTAATGTATAGGGAATGTTTTGGAATCGTGGAAAATCGCAACTCGAGTTTTTCAACCGATCTACAGGGATCTCCAAAACACAAAAAATTAATTTTAGCATGGCGTCTGCGTATGTGTCTGTTGGTGCAATGTATATAATCACTCTAACCCAAAAACTAATTCACCAAATTTTACACTTGTGGATGATTCTGATGCCAATTAGATTTATCACAATTTGGGATAAAAGAACCTGCCCCCCCCCCCCTTTTTTTTCTTTGAAAAAAAAATAGCATGTAAAAATTCGACAAAATCTATAATAAAAGACTAAGTATGTTGAAATATATCAATTAAATGCTTATTTTATATACGTAATTTTTTATGTTAAAAAAATAAGACCAACCACATTACTCTAGGACTAGCCGTTCTCGAGATATTTGAGTATTTTCGCCTTTGAAAATACGTCTAGTTACCAAATGAAAACGAAAGTTGGATTAAAAGTGCAATATCAATGTCATTTAAAATAATTATGTGTGTTATTTTGTACCATTAAACTCAATTTAATAGATTATTAAAGAAATAAGAAGCAAATGTATTTGAGTATGTAAGGAAAGTCATATGCTGTCCGCATCACGGTTTTTTTTTTTTTTTTCTATTCTGCTGTGTCAATTTTATAATTAAATATCCTGTCCAATCCTTTTCCTTGCATAATCTGGCAATTTATATAAACACTTTTGTTGGCGGTTCGTTACTATCATAATATGTATAATAACGGTATGTCTTTTCTTTCACGATTGCCTCTGGTAACGGACGTTTTATGTCTCAAATTCTGGGTTGTGCTGAGGGGACTCTTGCCTCTGAGCGATTTTGAACTACGATTGTCCGCCTCGCTTCCTACAAAGTGTTCTTGTATATGTATGAAAGGAGCTGTCAAGGTCACAGATGTACAAAAGCCAGCGAGTGAATGTGGTGCGGGTGGGGGTGTGAATATCTATGAGGAGTTTGTAATAAGGGAAGAGACCCTCTCTTGGGAGCTTGGATAGTAGGATTCAAAATTCAGAATTTTAAACTCCCGAGTTTTGCAGACAAAGCTGGGAATTTTGAATTATAAGATTGTAGCAGTATTATAAGCATTCCCTGAAAAAATCACGTTTCTATGATAATTACTTCTAAAGTTAGCAATTAAGATTTTAATTCTACTTAAATCAGAATGGTGAAATGGCCGTAAAACAAATACTTTTTGATGTACGGTCTTGCTGGGGGGGGGGGGGGGGATTTATAAATATTTTTAAAAAGTAGGCTGTGAAAGGGGGCCGGAGGGTCCTTTTTAAAATCGTTTTTTCTATCTTGGCGACTCTTGCTTTGGTTTTGATGACATTTTCATGTTGTATTTTCTGTCTGCAATGGACTCACTTCAACTTATCAACATCTCTCACCCAATTTTTTAAACTTCAGAATTTTCGGATGTTGTCTTAGAACTATGTACTGTTGTAAACAATTAGAATTGATCAATTTAATTTATTTTAAAAAATGGTAGAAAATGACCTAAAATAAAAAAAATAATATTACCCTTAAAATATTAAAAAAAAAAAAAGTCCCAAAACGTTTTCTGCTTAAAAGGGGGGAAAAGGCTAGATTTGCTTTTAAGTAAAACATAGTTCGAAAACTATTAAAAGTACATAATTCGATCAAAATATTGTAAATAATTAACTGCAACTGTCATAGTTGATTGTGGAGAAAATATATCGTCAAAAATTTTGAATTAAAACTTTTGTATTTTTAAATTCTTTAAAACAAATTATCAACAAGGGGATATTTGAAATTCTTAGAATGACATACAATTAAAGTAATACATGACTATTCGTCTGACATTAGACATATTTTTCCCACCAATTTCTAAGGAAAATAAATTTTTCTGAAATGGTTAAGGATTTACCCCTAAATCTAAATTGCTGGATTATATTGAAACATATCTGACACAAAAATAAGACTTATTACGAATACTCAACTAAATTTTATTATGAAAAAGCAACATAAAGGACTATATTATTGTGTTCCAGAGCAAGAGGGAGGGGGAGTAGCCTACTTAGGCGCCACAAGTAATTAAAAACATATCTAAAATTGAAACTTTTTTCTATGGCATTTGCTGAATGGGATGTCGAAAATTCTGTTTGCGATATTGCATGTACACAGGACATGTTAAATGCAAAAATAAAATGTGACCCAAAATAGGTTAATAATGTTGGCATAAAAACGGCCGTGTATCGTATACCAATTCGTGAAAACGATTGATTTGTAGATTCTCATCACTGTATATTATAGAACGATAGGAAAATTATTTGACCTCTGATTAATGATGTATTAAGAGAGTTTCAAATTCAAGTGCTAGCTTAATCAAGTTTTTCCAAGTTGCAGAGAAAAGACTGTGGGATTTGGCACTTAAAACATAATAAATCAAAAAAAGAAATACACGAAGATGTTATATTGTCGCCAAAATTGGTGATATTTTAAAATTTTTAAAATGAAAATGACAATTTGAATAAAAATCAACACAACGTTTTTGTTATGTTTTATTTCCTTCTAATGGACCATGGTTATCTTATTTATATTTGGACGAGTAGCATTTTTAATATCTAGATAAATATATGATAAATAGTAAACAATGATTGAACTCAATGAATGACTCATTCGATAACAGTAAAAAAAGAATATTTATTTTATGATTTTTTGTCATATTTTAGATCAAAAACATGAAGCACCGTTCGAACGGCGAATGTTATCGTTCTTTAAATTATATCTTGTGCTTCTAAATTAAAAATAACATATAAAATAACTATTTTTGACCCACATTTTAACATAGTCATCATTTTGTACATCGTTTTCTACTTTAAATTAACTAGAGAGTGGCTTCACTCGACTTTTTTATACGAAAATTCAATTTTTAAACAGCATACGAATTTTTTTCAAGAAAAATTTTGAAAAATCTGTATTGTTGGTCCAAATGATTACAGTTATACCGTGTTACCTACCCTTCTTTAAAGGGCTTGATATTTATTTTCAATTGATACCATATTTGACAATGTACACCCGGGGGGGAAACTTTTCCCCCAGAGGGTGGCTAATGACATCACGCACACAAAATTGTATCGCGCCTTTTTTTTACAATGATTGAATCTATTAAGTCTCTTGGTTAATGAACCATGAATAAGCCCTTTTATGCATGATTATATCAAATTTTATCATATGCTGCCATGTTAAAAAAATGTATAAATTTCAAATAAAATTCGAAGTTTTCGCTCGAATTTAAAAAACTTCTATCTTCTTCTAGATTTTTCGATAACAAAGCCGGATAAAGTTTCGGGAAAATCCATTATTATTACTTTCCTTGTAATACATGATCATGTATAAGGAAAGTATTGGAATCATGTCAAAAATCGCAAGTCGACGGATCTACACGTTTCGGGACATCTGTGTATGTCTGTATCCACTTTAACTAAAAAAATTAATTAATATTCAATTTATTTATCTATAAATATTATATATATGTGAACAATAATACCATGCTGAAATTAGCTTTTAAATTATGTTATTTATTTAACATTTTGGCGATTTTTTTGAAATGTGGTCAAATTGCTCAAATATCTCCAAATCGATAAAACTGTTGTCAAATTGAAAAAATGACGCCAAATCAACGAAATTAATTGCGTTTTGAAAGAAGTTAGTATTGTAATGATATTTCGGTAGCGTTTGTCTATTAGTCGAACTGTCCCACTTTCCGAAAAATTTGGCGACTTTTTAAAATGCCGTTAAATTACTAAAAATGCGGCCGAATTGATAAAATGATACTAAATTAATGAAAATTCAATAATTTGCAAAAGTTCAATTTCCCTTAAAGCCTTTGTCATTGTGTGGGAATTAAATAATAGTTTTTGTAAATTTGTTTTACAAACGGGGATTTTTCTTTATATCTGCCTATGAAGATAATTTCGTATAGCGAGAACAGAGATTCTTATACTTATTTTTAGGAGAATTACGTTAAATATTTTAATAAAATGTTTAGAATAACAATGTCATTTAAAATATTATAGGAATTTGCACAAAATTGAAGTTTTAATTTCTTTATTATATATTCAGTGCGAAGAACGGGTATACTGCTAGTAAATAGTATAAATTTAATATATCGCTTTTTATATACACTAAAATAATAGCAGGCACAAAATATTGATATAACTAAACACATGACATACCTAAAAATGTAATACAAAGCAATATATTCTAAGAATTTGAATCTGAATATAGTTTTAATGTTACATCCATGCATAACACAGCTGTTATATACTAATGATTGGGAAATGGAAGACCTTGAGCCAAATTTGGCCCAGGAACATTCCCCCCATTTTATTAGGCAGAAGTTAAAAAAATATATAAAAATATTTCTTGTGTCAATATTAATGATAAATAAAATGATCTTAAATTATGATTTATAGTTCATTTAACTCAACATTAAAACTATACATCAAATTGTTTTATTTATTATATTGCTGCAAACTTATTTCATATATTTTATTATTAAAATTTAAATCTGTTATTTAAGTAAATAAAAATGCTGATATATTTAAAAAAACTACTTATTTTAAAATTTGCACATTGAGAAAATATGACAACAAGCATTTATCAACATAAACTAATTAATTTATACATAAAAAAATTTGTTAGTTGCAGCATCAACAGTTGATTAAATGTATCTACTGGTTTCAAAGACAAGAAAGAATCTTCTTTATCAAGATAAATTAGACAGCAATCACTACAATGGTAGAGAAATTTTTGTAAACAGAATGATATTTATGTAACCTGGGACAATAGTTGTGCCAATCCAAAAATAAATAATGAATAAAACAAAGAAAATCCAAGAGATATAAAGCAGAGTGAATAGAATAGCAGAAGATTGTAAAGAATTTGCTACAATTAAATATGAATATACATTCTATTGTTCTGCTTCATATATCTTCAAGTTACATTTCATAACTTGTTATACCCTTAAATTTGCTTATAAATATTCTTGTGCTGCTTATATTTTCTTCTTCTCTGTTGAATCTAAGCAGTCCAAAATACATTCGGTTTTCTGTATTAAAAAATTATTAGAATAATAAAACATTTTTAATATATGTTTTGGACAAAAGCTTACATTTTCTGGTATTCTTAACTGCAGTTCTCTTCTTGATTACAGCTGCTTCATTGTTGAAACAAATCAACCAAAAATGCATTTGCAAAGGTGAGATATATTATCCACACTCTAAGCAAATACACATTTAGTCTCTAAAACTTCATTTACAGATATAAATATTCTTGTGCTGCTTACATTTTCTTCTTTAATAAACCAATACACAGCCCAAAATGCACTCTTAAAGGTTTTCTGGATAAAAAAAATTATTAAATTAATAAGAATAAAAATGTTAATACATTTTTTAGCCAAAAATCTTACCCTTTTCGGTATTTATTCTTAACTTCAGTTCTCTTCTTGATTACAGCTGCTTCATTGTTGAAACAAATCAGCCAAAAATGAATTTGCAAAGGTGAGATATATTATCCACACTCTAAGCAAATACACATTTAGCCTTTGAAGCTTCATTTACAGATTTTCCCTTACAAAAAGGTTGGTCTTTTATTTTCCTCATGAATGTAGAGGCTCCTAAGATAAGGATGATTGATATGTGTTTTATTATTTTGAAGCATCTTCCAAATGTGGTACATATAGTGTAATATCAAATAAATAGGTATATGATATGAAGTAGAACTAGAAGAGGCATAGTATAGTACCAAAAACAAACAAAAGAATTCCACTGATTACTTACTGGATAAAAATTCAAGGGAATCAATGAAGATACACATACATAGTTTTAATTCATACAGATTGTTTTTCTAATTAAAAAAAAGAATGAATAACAATGATTGAAGGTAATGAAATTGTAAAATCTTCCAGAGGTGTATACAAAACATTTATCTAATTTTAATGTACAGTGTTTTACTTTCCCTGCAATACATGGAAAGTATTGGAATTATGCCGAAAATCACAACTCGAGTTTTCGACGGATCTACACGTTTTGAGACCTCTAGAATACGAAAAATTTTTTAGCGTGACGTCTGTGCAGATTTTGTATCCACTAACTAAAAAACTAATGAACCAAATTTCATAAAATTTGGTAGGTAAGTAAGTCACTTGTGGGTGAATCTGGTGCTGATTAGTTTTGGTACGATTCGGAAAAAAATAACCTGCCTTTTTTTGCAAAATGGCCCGCAAAAATTGCCAAACTCTAAAATAAAAAACTACGTATGCTCAAATATATCCATTAAATGTTTGTTTAATATGTAATTTTTAACGAAGAAAAGAATAAGACCAACCCCATTACACTAGGACTAGCCGATAGATATTTCAGTTTTTTCGCATTTTCTGTATGTCATCTTTGAAAATAAGTCCAGTTACCAAATGAGAATGAAAATTGAATTAAAAATGAATTAAATGTAATTAAAATAAAGATAACGTTGATATAAGTCTGCAGGGAAAGTCAATTGTTGCCCACATCAGATTTTTACTATTGTATTGTTAATCTTATGTATATATATATCCAATGGATAAGACACAGGTCCCCCACATCAAATTGTGGGACAGGGTACCAGGTAAAGCCGTGTGCTCCATGTAAATTAATGGCAGATTACCCTCCCCCACCCTGTATCCAACGTATTTTCGGCGAAGTTAACTGTAATAAAATACTTTTTGCTTAATATTTTTAAATAATTTAAAATTGCATTCTCTAGTTACAAAATAGTAAAACACAGTGGTAATAACAATCACTTAAGAAACAAAAAAATAAATGTATATTCATCAATAAAGTAAAAAAAAAAAAATACCTATCTATCCAAAATATCTTCCAATATCATTATTTGACAACTTTTATTCCTATTGCCACTCTTTTAATAAAAGCAGGATATGATATTCTGATTTTGTGTATCAATCGATTTTTCGTATCAAAATCTCATGCAAAGTTTCTAGCTTTTGCGGTAAACGATATTTACTTTCCTTATATACATAGAATAATGTATAAAGAAAGTATTGTGACGGAATCTAAAATTTGAATTGGCGTTTTCGACGGGAGAGCACGTTTCAAGCATCCCTGATCATGAACCGAACATTTTTGAGTTGATGTATGTGTATGTCAGTGAGTCTGTAGAGAACGAATGAAGCAATTCAAATGAAATTTGGTACAAAAAATTACAATCCTTGAATACTGGAAGTCTATTGTTTTTAAACACAATTGAATGTTCAGAACCTTCCTAAATTTTTGTGTGAAATTTTGAAAAACTCATCAAAAAATCAAAACATTTAATAAAGTTACGCAGACACTTCTTATGTAATTTTTCCTTAGTAAACAATTGACATAAACTTTAAAACGCTAGCATGAACCATTCTCGAGATATTGCATATTTTTCAAATACATTTATCAAAAAATCGTATAAATTAAAACAATATTAACTGTTGAGAAACATGTTCACTTTTCATATGTAATATCATGCGCTAAATTAGGTGACATCATTCTCATGGATCCAACTTATTTCATTTATGAGAAATGATACTTTGAGTAATATTTTTGTATTTGAACGCCAATAATCATTTATCTGCTATAAAAATAACCTATTTCTCCATCCACAACGCTTGGCGAGGTCGCCAACTTGGCAATTATCTTCAATGTTGCTAAATTAATGAAAAACTCGCCAAATGGATAAAATGACGCTAAATCAATGAAATAACGACTATTTGGCGAAAATTCAATATCTCGGAAAAAATATAAGTATCTACTATAAGAATAACCTTTTTTTTTTTAATTTACAGTAAAGGTAGTAAATTCATTGAATTATATAAGGAAAGCCATGTGCTGCCCACATCAGATTTTTTTAAAATAGGCAATAGCAGTTTGGATCTTCTATATCAGCTGATCTCTATTTCAGCACACCATAGAGATACCAAACAGTTAATTTTACTTAATATAAGAAGGTGTGTATTCTGTAGCAGAAAATCTAACCTGCAGACAAAGAAGGAATGCGATAGCTACTTCGGACCCGAACAAATACGACTCTGAATTTTCTTTTATTCATATTAGTTTTTTAGTTATTTTATATTGAAGTTTTCATTTTAAGTATTTTAGTTATTTTATATCAAATCGGTTCTTTAATGATCTAAAATTTTGTCACAGAGTTTCTATTTTAACACCATCGGAAAGAATGAATAACGTTCTTTCCAATAATATTTGAACTGAATCGAACCAGTAGGACAATTCCTTATGTTTATTTATATATTTTAAATACATCGAAATGTGTATATTTTAGATTATTTGATACTTAATTATGTGTGTATATTTTCGTATTCTAACGAAACTTTTCTTTTAATAACTACATTATTTTAATTTTTGTGAATTTTCAAATAAAGCATAAAAATTAAAATTGTAGGTATCCTTAATGAAGTGCATATCCACTTTTCTCCCCAGTAGACGTTTGAGTGCATGATCGTCAAAGCCTTGGAATTCACAGTGTGGTTTAAGCCACGTCTTCTCTCCTAGAGAAAGGATTCCATTTTGTTTCTTTTATTTATTTATTATATTTTCCTGCTTTCCACGGTTGCAAAACGAAAGGAGGAAATGAGTTGGAAATTGAGGCAGTTTGAAGGCGATATGGAAATTGAGAGGTTTTATCTCGTAAATGTATTATTTAAGTATTGGAAGCCTATTTAGGACCTGGGCAACGTAATAGCAGGTAATTTATTCTAGTAGTATATAAATATCCAACTGGAGAAAGAAAATGTCCTATTTGCATCCTACGATCTTCTGATATGATTAATTTTGTAGTATGACAGGTATCTGAGACCTATCTCCCTTAACTATTTTTAATTGTATGTTCAACAATACATCTGTTGTAAATATTTATTATGAGTTATTTGATAATTTGGAAGAATCTACAACTTTTCTGTAAATTTTAATTATTTTATTTACTTCTCAGAGAACGATAAAATTATCCATAGATCTAATAACTAAAACATCTGATGTATCTAACATAAAACTTTACCAGCAAATGAATATATTTTGATATCCATAAACAATAAAAAATTAGAACTTCCTTATGATGCGAATTCACTGAAAATAAATGGCCACTGATTAAAATAAGTATACCTAACACTGATTAAAATGAGTATACCATGACACAGATTAAAATAAGTGTACCTAATCATGTGGAAATTGTTTAATGATCTTGAAAGATATTACACTCGTGAGGAAAGTAAAATGTCTAATATCTCAAAAGTGGTTTGTGATAAATCCTAAATGCATTTTCCATTTATTTTGGGTTAAAAGTACTTAAAGTATCCACCCAATTGATAATAAATATCATATTTAAATTTTTAACACAGATAAAAAATATTCAATATCTGGACGACGGTACATCCTGTAAATGATGTCATTTGCTTTATAAATTAAAAAAAATTCAATATTAAATAGCCATTTCTGTACATACATTGGTAACATTATTTTATGTATTTTCAGTTTTAGGAATAAATATTTGAAAAAGCCTTCTCTTGGTCTGACCTTACTAAAAGTGAAAATCAAAAGGATTGTTATGTTTAGGCAATAAAATAATTGTACGACATTTTGTTTGATTATTTCAATTTGTTGGAGAGATATTATACCCTTAGATATTATTGAATTACTGGTTAATATGTTGGGATGTTTTCAATGAGTAAATCCATCCGAAAGTTTTATACAAATTTCAAATACACAAATATTTTACAAAAATAAGTTTTCAAAACTATATAAAATTCTGATAAAATAAATAACGTTCAAAGATCAAGATGTTAAAGCAATTAAAAATAATGTTGAATAAATATAAGAATTAATTTAAACATACTTTAATATCAACCCCCTATGCTAAACACTTTTAATTGCAAATAATTAATTTAAGCATTTATATTAGTGATAAAACATTACCGACAAATAAGTTTTCACCTCCTTAAGCTGAAATATCATCAACACAAACGGAACAACTTCATTTTCATAGGACCTATTCACATGAGTCTTGCTTAGGAACATTCTGATAGATAAAAGGTCTTTCAAGGGTGACCCCAGGATGATATACAATACTCTGCCTTCAGGCATCTACCCAGAATGTCCTCCAGAACCGCAAAAGAGAGTCAGTAGACTGGACACCCTGATGTGTGAATTGCTTTGGGACAAGATATATGTACAAACATATATATATGTCACAATTTCATTTGGGTGCTGATAAAGTCTTAACTCAAATCGTTGCTATTTCTGTTAGATGTTATACTGCTCGTTACCATATTTTGAATATCCAACATGTATGTTAATATAGGGTACAAGGGGTTTAGTACCTGTATTACATATAAATGACTTTTTTGGTGCGATTTTAAAGACATTTTATTTGGGTTCTGTTACAGGTTTAACTACAATCACAGCTTTTTCTGTTTCATGTATTACAGCTCTATTATTTCTCTACCTTATACATAAAAACAGGAAACAAGGAGTTTAGTGAAATAAACTGCTTTAACTGAAATTATTTTTCAATGTTAAAGTTGAAGAAAAGACTGGCAAATGGGTAAAAAAGCAGCCAGGGATATAAAGTTATAAATTATACCAAAAATTCTACTTTAATTATACATGAACAGCCTAAAAACGGATTATATTTTTAAATTAAGAATATATATTTTAAAACAAATTTAAAAATAAATTTGATTTTAGATGAATTCTGAGAAAAAGTGGACATGACTATTGACTTTGTTGGCGAATAATTATGATGTAAATATGATGCAACTTAAAAATTTCTAATTGTATATAATATCAAAGAAATATACATTTTCTGAATTTTGTGAGATAGCATGGTGTTTAGACTCATCTTAAAATAAATGATACCCATTATTTTGAATCATTTATAAAATACATCGAATCAGATATATTTATTTGTGCCAAAGGTGAAAAAGTTAGTATCAAGGGAGATAAAAAGACAAATATCGGTATATAGCTTATGAGGAAGCAGTCTTCAGTGTCAAATGGCATATTATATTGAATAAGACAAATTGCTAATTGAATATGAGGTAAAAAAGTCTATAAGACTATGTTGCTCAAATGTTTATATGCAGATAGAGATGGTGTGGAAGTATCTTGTTTAAGAAAAGAAAGCACTGAAGAATTTCTAATTTTCAGAATAAAAGACAAATAAAAAATTCATTCTAAATTTGTACAAATACCACTATTTTCTCATGGTTCATAAATATTAGTTAACAATGATTACAGTATAATGCCATAGTGTTTACAATCCAACATTATATGCAATTTACATGATTAAATAATGTTTGGAATGTTATAAATTTTGTTTTCCCACAACCATGATAAATTTCAATTTTTTACCACTGTATTTAGGATTTTTTACAAACTGATTTGAAAATATAACAAACTATTACACCTTTATGCATAATTAATTTTTTGATGAATTTTTTATATATGTAGTTTAGCAAAATTTGCAACAAAAGGAACATATACTGAATACAATGTACAAAAAATGTCCTTCCACTACTACATGTTAAATTAGAATATTTAATGAAGCTACCAATTGAAAATTTTTTTTTTGTAATTTTTTGTAAGATTTTATAAGCGTAAAGGTTAGCTATTCAGTTCTCTCCATACAACCATTAACTTTATTTGTTAAAATTTTGAATATACCTACTGGTTCTGTTCAACAAATTTTTCTTCTGTTATTGCCGGAATCCATATTTGTTTAATTTATATTTCAAGAACATATAGTCATTTTTTAAATAAAGTCAAATAATTACTTGATATGAGGATTAATGCTGAAAGTTAAATACTCATCGCAATGTAGCATCAAAACTTTTCATTATTTGGCTTAATGTAAAAATGCATTAAAATGCAAAGCACTGAAATTTCTTTTAAGGGCAGTAGCAAGATTTTATGAAAGTGATGCAAGTATTGTTGATTGGTGTTTGTTATGGATATTAACCAACAAGGTTCAATCCTTAAAGATGGTATTGGGAGCCTGCACATCTTGATTAATCAGAACATAAAAGAGGTGCAATTTTTTATTATAGCCCTTGTTTTTCTTTTAATTTGTTAGCTTGTTGTTCAATTAGAATTCTTTAATTAGTTGTTTTACTGTAAAATATTTAACCAATGTAGTCTAACTGTAAATTAATTTTTCATTCATAAATATTTTCAAAATCTTACGAAAAATGATTAAAAAAGTGCACCACTATCTTGAGCTTATTTATAACTTAGAATAGAGGTATTTTATAAAACACAATTTTGGAAACGCTAACCCTACAAACTCTTTAATGTTTTCATACAATAGTACCTAATGTTAAAAAAATAAATGTATTTTACGTATTTGTTATCATCTAGCATAAGCTGTCTACACCATAAGTTTAATTTTAATGCATTTACTAATAAGGCATTTGCAAATCTTAAGGGAAAATTTCTAGCTTATAGCATAAAATATATTAAAAAATACCCCTTTTGTATTGTCAATATGCACCACCATCTTGCACTTATTTATAATATTGGCATTACATAAAACACAACTTTCCAATGTTTTCATGCAATGTTACCTACTTTTTAAAAAATAATAGTGTATTGCAATCAGTTTAATTTTAATTCATTTACTGATAAGGTGCAAATCTTAAAAATTTTCTAGCTTGCTAGTTTCTTTAAAATTGTCAAATACAGAAAAAAAAATTCACTTTGTATTGTCAATTGACCGGTGAACCGAACCTAATATGCAGGAGAATTAAAATTTTAATCTTTATACAGACACAGACATAAATTGAAATAATACTAGAAATGTATTAAATATAATACTTACCCTTACTTACATTTTGATGAAGCAAAAACATGTTTTTATTCACGTTCACAGATAGGGTTGCCATGATACTAGCTTTACGCCAATGTTATAAGCATTGGCTGCAAAAATGTCCAAAATTTCGCCTGCCACTCTAAATCGTATTACAACATAAACGGGTTAATTACTGCACAGAATGTTAGAAAAATTTATGTAAATGATAAAGCTATAGCTCTATTTTCTTGTGTAGTCAGAAAATTTAAAATATCTGGCGCAGGAAATAAGAAAACGACTATTAAAGTACCCCGATAGCTGTGTGACGCCTCTATAGCGCCCTCTAGTTAGAAGCTGTAAAACTAAAACTTTATAATTTTGTTTGAGTTTTTTATTTATAGATAATTAATTAATTAATATTATACGAATTTTCTGACTACACAAGATACTACATATATCATTCTATCACTCGTACAAATTCCAAAGGTATTTGTGCAGCCGTTCTTTCGCGGTTGTTGTAATAGAAATGGCCTATACTTTAACATGGGTGGAAAACGACCGAAAACCGCCTTAAGTTTAACGTGCAAATCCAATGTCATTTAAGGCGGAATTAGACCGATCCGAAAATTTACCTTTTTCCGATAGATGGCTCTGAATATCGCAGGTTTGGCGAGATCCGACCTTGCGCCAAACAGCGATTATGCTCAATTTGCGGTAGCCATAGTCTCACTTCCGATTTAATCCTGAAACCGGATGTTATGAATGCATTCAATTAGAACTTGGTTTTATCGGCTGATAATTCAAAACGTGGACTATAAATAAAAGTATGTAGAAACTTTCTTCATATTGATAATAAAATTTCGTATTTATATTGCATGTTCATTGGGATCAGTATATAATATATTTTAAATCTTTTATGCGTATTCATAACTTAAATTGAATTTGCAGCATGCCTATTCATAATGTAATAAATATTTGTTATATGAGTGTTGATGGGAAACTGACGAGTTAATTCATTCATTGCTGTTGAAGTATATTTGAAACTTGAACACTTTAAATGGATTTACTTGTCGCACCCATCACCTACATACACTCTTAAGCATTTCATATTTTATTAGCTCTATTTAAATTGCTCATGGCAAAATTCAATGTACCTGCATCGGTAATGTTTTGTATGCGTTTATAATGATGTGCTTAATCTTTTATGTTTAATTCTAAACTATTTCAGAAATCAAGAACAAATTGGTTTCTGGTAAAACTGAGAAATTCCTATATGTTGTTGGAGTGTATTTGAATTTTCAGCAATTTACATATTTTGCCTATTCTATCTATGATGTATGTTCTTAACCATTTGTAGAGCTACTTTGTTTATTGTTTTTATTCTCTTGATAACAACAAACAAAATTCTAAGTGAATCTTCACAAACATTTTATAATGAATAAGTCACTTTACTCATTTTGAACCAAAAGATGAATAGTCGAAACCACTTCCTTGTTGTGACCCTGCATCAGTACCAATAAAACATAGACTTAAATGGAAAAAGAATTGAATAAAGGTTTAAATTGACCTGAAATGATATTGACAATTTCTTCTTTTTTCTTATTTCCTATGAATCCAGTGTTAGCGAACATTGAAATTTTTTCTGTTTGATTGGAAATTCAACTGTATATATTTTAAATTCAATATAGTAGGGGAGTCATAGCAGTAAATATAATGATCGACAGTTATTGTATTAGGGATCTATGTTCCCTGCTCGCTATACATAATAATCCATATATGTGCACATAGGGTTTAAACGGGCATATTAAAATCTTTAACAATTTTACTAAAATCGAAAATTATTTTAGCATTTTCATATTTTCTTTATCCAAAGTGCCTGTATTGATTTTTGTAATATTAAGGTGAAA
Organism: Amaurobius ferox; assembly: GCA_951213105.1. Classification (NCBI taxonomy): domain Eukaryota; kingdom Metazoa; phylum Arthropoda; class Arachnida; order Araneae; family Amaurobiidae; genus Amaurobius; species Amaurobius ferox. The sequence continues at coordinate 13,173,265 of OX578146.1, forward strand.
CAGATCTAAATGTTTATCTGAAATATAAGTTGTAATTACTATACAATATTCTATTCCAATGTTATTTGAATTATAAATCATATTAAAATCTTAAGTATGAATACTTATATGGTAATGTCATTTCAACCATGAATAGCAGGTACTAGTTATCAAATATAAATAGAATCATTAACTAATTTAATATACCAAAAACTGTAATACCAAAATCTAGAGAAAATTGGATTCGCTTCAGAAAATTACCGGATGCATGTTATCTCTAACATTAATCATAATTTGCTGTCTTCTTAGTTCAAAGTACACGTCTCTATCCCCAGCGCCTTCTCTTTACCATTGACCAATTTTAACTAATTATAAGATATGCAAATTAAAAATATTTCACTGTCATGCACAATTTAAATTTCTTTTGCTTAAAATGCTCATGCTATCCAGAATTCGAAGACTAATGTTGTGTTTATGAGTTTTAACATTTTAGCTAAAATGGCATGTTTTAACAAGCTTTCTTTTAGAACAATGCTAAATAAAACTGGCACAGTTAAGACATTGTGTACACATCAAAGTTAAGGTAGCTTTAGAAACACCCACCACCACCTCACCTTTTGTGAACAGATGATGCTGAATATTGCAGGTTTGACAAGATGCTTCAAAAGGCGATTGTTTAATTTGCAATTTGCGGTAGCACTCTTCGCTTCTAATTTAATTCCGAACAAAACCTAATATTAGGGGGATATTAAGATCAACAGACAAAATTTTTCTCCGAGAAGTACTCGGCTTTATTTCGACATGTTTCCAAGTGTTTTTTAAATTATATTGTATATTAATGTCAGGGTACAGCATAAAATATAAAATAACTATAAGCTTCGAAGAAGCAATTGCCTTGAAATAGACAATAAAAAAAAGTAAGATTTATCGGGGTTTTTTCATATTGATAATATTTTGTTTATATTACATGCAAATTAACTTAAAGCCCATATAAATAAAGTAAAATGCTGTATAACAACATTTTACATGCTCTTATAATAGTATTGAATATTAGTCTGAGATTTAATGCAAAACTGACAAGTTGATTTTATTGAAGTGTATTTAAAATTTTAACACTTTAAATATATTTACTTTGCGCCTATATTTTATGTTTTTAAACATTGTTTGTTAAGTTATTTGTATATTTTGTTAGCTCTTACTCACTACATGAGGTAGATAAATTCTAGTATTTAACTTAACTGGTATTTTGCATACATTAATATTTTGTTTATTTTTTATGCTCAATTCTAAACTGTTTCAGACAACAAAAGCGAATAGGTTTATACAAAAATGACAAATATTTTTTGTTGTTTGAGTTTATTCAGCATTTGAAATATGTTTGCTTGTATATCTACATTTTTCAAGCTACTTATTATAGTTAGCTTTGTATATTATATTTTCTCTATTGATAATATAAGTGAACAAATGGAAATTCTATAAAATGAAATCTTTGACCATTATCATTCTATGAAGGCATAGCCTTTACTTTTCTTAACTCAAAGGGTTATTTCCCATAAATTCGCTCAATGAATATCATGAGTTTTACTGATTGAAATTCAGCTGCTTATTTGGTTATACATTTTTTATTCAATAAAATAGCAGAGTCTTAACAGTAAATCTAATAAGAATATACTAATAAAATAAGAACAAAATGCAGCATACATTACATTTTAGCAGTCAACGGGCAAAACTTTAATGTATGCTGTATTATGAAATTTTTATTTTGTTTTTTATTGCAGTTTTGGAGTAATTTTTTTATATAAAATGTAATAATCGACAGACACTGTATATTAGGAACCTATGTTCCTTACTTAGTATGCATAGCCCTAATTTTTTGTACTTCAAAATTTAAATGAAAGCCCTATATCTTTGATATCTCAACAAATTTGCTAAAACAGATTAACATGTCTTTGTTGTAATGAAGGTCTGGGGGGGGGGGGGGATTATGCTATTTTCCAGTGGAAAACCATGGAATACTCTTCATTTCACCAATAAATTTTAAGGATAATCTCCCTTAAACTTGAAAATGCAAATTTTCACTTAGTAGCAAGTTGCCAGTAGCCCGTTTTAGTTTAGTGGTCACTGTATCACAATTTTTTTGTAAAATCAATAAGTATGGTTACATATACTTAATATATTATTATATATATATAGATATAAAGGATAAGAATTGGGGAAATAATAAACAGTTAGTAAACTTTTGGGACAGTTTTCTGATTAAAACAGAATGGAAGAGGGATGTAGTGGCCCGAAGTTGTTTTATTTAATCACCACATTGCATTGTGTAATTGACCTATGGTGAGTGGTGAATTCCTATTTTTAGGCCTACTCTAGGATGATATTGTAAATTTGCATTTTAATTTTTAGATAAAGTTTCACATGCATACCCTCTTCCCTTTGAAAGAATAAGCCCTTCCTATTCTTGTCTCCTTAGAAGTACACACTGTTCCTTCTACACATTTAGTATATATTATTTTATTTCCTTTACTTTCTCTTTTATTTGTTTTGATTTTTTCATTTGTTTATATGTGAGGTTAAATTAGATGTTTGCCAACCTAACCACCACAACTAAAACCACTGCAGGTGTGCACTGCTTGCTGCATCAAATACTATTGAAACTATTGTTTGATGCCTTTTATCTGAATGGACCTTATGCCACAACTAACCTGTTCAGATTAGGCCACTCTAAAATATGTAACATTTTTTAATCGGCTCCAAAGTGAAATGTAAAACCGGTGTTTCACTGTAAAATTGCAAAATATCATAATTTATTTTCAGTGTAATTGAGTTATTAAATAAATTCTGGTTTATTCGACATCTAATATTCAGAATGTGTGATAGTCCAGCTTAGCTCTTAAATTATATTCGGGTTTAGAACCAAAATGATGCTTTGCTTAGAGGCCCTATGTCATATAAACAGTTTACAAAGAAAAGACCAATAACTTATAAAATAGGAGTATTATGGGGTATGCATTTGTTGTATAGGAGCCCAAAAATTCTGCTGGTTGCACTGTTTAGGTCCATTCTGCTTTATTGAGTTATATTTACTGTAATAAACTGAATGCTTTTATATCCAGATTTATGTTAATTGAAGTTTAACTCATAATGTGTGTGTGTTGTTGTTGAGGCCCAGACCGTCCGACCTACCAGAAAGGTGTAAGGTAACTGTACGGACGGCCGGGAAGTGCCACCCAATTTAGACCGGAACCCAGTGGGGGAGGCATCCACAGGGACCGTACCCTCCTTCCCCTACCACCAACCTCTCGGAAGGATAATGTGTGTGTGTGTTAAAATTTATTTAAATGTTTTTTCGCATACTGTACAGTATAATTTAGTATGTGTAACTCTTTAATAAAAAAAAAATCATATTTATTTTCCATTATTTTCTTTTACATTAATTTTTTCCAATTTTTATAGCATTTTAGTTCAACATCCGATAATTCTGTAAATTTGGTAATCCGGCACCTCTGAAATATGCAGGATTATCTGAAGTTTACTGCATATTTTATTTTATTTGTAACCTTGCTAAAAAATATAGCATAAAACGTTATTTGTAAATTTTGGTCTCCAATTTTTATGTCTCTTCAAATTATTTTATCACTCTTCACCACTGGAATGTGTTATGTTATTTTTTAAAATATAATTCTGAACTATTACAAAATGTGATGCAGAAATGATAAGCTTATTCATTTGCTGCTGACATGTTTGCATAATTTATTCATTTAGATTCATATTCTAATTTTTTTTTTTTTTTTTTTTTTAATAAAACTACATATGTTTTATTATTCAATATAGGTATATATACATATTAAATACAGATTGAGTAATAGAATTTTCAAGTTAAAATTTTGTATGCATTAATAATTTGCATATATTCCTAATATATATATTTGTAGTATAGTATTATATAATTTGTAGTATACTACATTCTTAATATAAATAATTGTTGTGTTATACAGTTTAATGTACATACATTCTCAATATTCTTAAAATAGTTTAATTATTCAGTTTCTGTAAGTAAGCATTGGTAAGAAATTAAATCTTATTGGAAGGCCTGGGTTCAACCCATAACACCATAACAAGTGCAGTGTAGGGCAGAAGTCATAACCCCATCCAGTTCAACAAAATCATTTGAGTTCCCATAATTTGCATGCTGTCATGGAGTGGGATGGAGTGATCGCTCCAGGGTGTACAATAAGAAAAAGGCGCTTCTTGCTATGAACATATATTTAGTTTAAGGATCAAAGGAAATGCATTATGGGAAAGGAAGCAATGAAATAATTATGCCATGTGCTCAGTCATGTTCGGTATCTACTTTAAATAAGTTTAGTTGTATATACTTCAATTTTCAATGCATATTTGTTATTACATATCAAAATAGTTTTAAATCATTATCATCTCGTTTTGCACATGAGACAAGAACTATAAGTGGAGCTATGAATATTCCTTTGGTGGGATGCAATGTAGAATATACCCTGTACTCCCTATAGCACCCATAATTTCAGATGCAATGTAGAATACCATGTACATGTGAAAAATCACTGGGGAGCATAATAATGTAACTTTGGGCATTGCATAGCCCCCTAAGCTTCCTTCTACCTTTGCTTATGCCTTACTTATTTCACTTATTTCAGGGGTAGGCACAAATTACAAGGTGTGTTACATTATATTTTATTTATGTATAATGTAGTATCTTTTTACAAAGAAATATATATAATTATATCTAAAGAATGTAAATTTATTTTAAAATAAAATTATTGTAATTAATAATATTACATATATTCTACTTTCATATCTTTGTTTCCATTCAATGCAAGGTTTATATAAAGGTAAAGTATTTTGATGAAATTAAAAATTTCTAGGTGCAGTTTTAATAGATGTTTTTGTAACTAGGTAAAGAATATGTTTGGGGAGGATATGTGATGAGTTATTTTTTGATTCGAACAGAGCAAAATCAGATATAAATAATAGAATGCTCGGGGAAAAGTTTATTGCTATAAATCTGTAATGAAAAGGATTGTAATGGGTTTAAATATGTAATATAAAGTTTTGACTACATATACATTTTGAACCTCACACTACAAATTGAGTGTGTATTAAATCTTTAAATGAAAAAGTGAGTACCTAATCTGAATATGAAAAAGTGAGTATCTAATCTGAATATGAAAAAGTGAGTATCTAATCTGAATATGAAAAAGTATATTAATTTTCATTTGTTTATAGTACCATTACAAGTTGATAAAAGAATACATTCTTCACTTATTGACATTCATATTCTGTTAAATATCTGTAATGCTAGACATTTACCTTTGGTGAATGGAATCTTATTTTTAACCTGAATTGGAGTAAGTACTGATTTAAATCAGTTTTAAGATATCAAAACTTGAAATGTTAATGAAAAATATAATCTTTTCTTTAACTTAAACAATATTGTAAAAATAAAAAAATAAAAAATAAAAATTCATTGCTGTCAAAAAGAATCTAAAAACTTCAACTTCATTAGAACACATCATTGTCTTTGTTGGTATGGTACATCTCATTTATCATGACGAAAAAGGTTCTTTATTGCTTTTGAAACCGGTTGATACCTTTTTGCAATTTTTTATGTGTTGCTAATTTTTTTTAAAGCATTTATAGCAAGACTGGTCATAGAAAATAAGCCCACTACAAACATTTACCATGCCCTCACCCCAACTATGTTTGATTTTCTCCTCTTTGTAAATTTTTTATATTTTCTCCAGCCTAAAAAATATTGAGTTGTGGGATCTCCACTCGAGTGGTATCTGTCCCATCCCCCTATGGAAGGCCTGTTAATAGAATGTGAAAATTATTTAAATTAATTGATATATAATATTAATTGATAATAAATATCTTTCACTTTTTATGATTGATTCATGTGATGAAAAGGATATAAGCAAATTAGACATTTCATACTCAAAGTCTTTGTAAGATAGAAAAATACAGATTTTTTTTTTAATTAAAAAAAAAATACTTAACTACTTATATATATATTTTTTTAATTAACAACCCTGTCATTTACATATCTCGATTTAAAAAATATGTTTGGGTGTTTTTATTAACAATCCAATGTTAAAGGTGCATGGCAAATGTCGAAAATACATTTAAAGCAAATAAAATGATTGTGACATTCAATTCATGAATACTTTAGCCACAGCTGTACTATCGACTGTCTGCATAGAGGGAATTTCTTTTAACATTTGGTGTAATTAACAGAAAATTATGAAATAGATTAGGTGTAGAGAAAGCATAAAAATTTATTTTCTTAATGAAACACATGAACTAGGTAAGAAAACAAAATACTTTGTAAATTGGAATGCTCCTTTAACTTTTATGACATAATTTAAGCAATTGGTTGACAAATAGTTTCGTGAGAAATGTATATTTTGTGATAATTATATAGAAGTAGACCTAAACACTATGTATGTCCAGTGAAGACTTACTCTAGATATATATTTTTTAATTCAATGTAATAAAGCTTTTCCGAATCATATAAGAGGTCTCTCCTTTAAATATCTGCAGTATGAGTCTCCACTCGACTTTTTATATATATGTACTAATATTCCATATTATTTACCCTGTCCTTATAATAAAAAATCTGATGTGAGCAGCACATGACTTTCCCTGCAAACTTATATTAACGTTCTCTTTATTTTAATTAAATTTATTTCACTTTTAATCAATTTTCGTTCTCATTCGGTAATCGGGCTTATTTTCAAAGGTGGTGTAGGGAAAGTACGAAAAACTAAAATATCTCGAGAACGGCTAGTCCTAGTGTAATGGGGTTGGTTTTATTCTTTTCTTCGTTAAAAATTACGCATTAAGTACGCATTTAATGGATATATTTGAGCATACGTAGCTTTTTAGATTTTGACAATTTTTGCGGGCCATTCTGCAAAAAAAAAGGCAGGTTATTTTTTTCTGAATCGTTCCAAAATCTAATCAGCACCAGGGTGACCTATACGTGACTCATCTACCGAATTTTGTGAAATTCGGTGCATTAGTTTTTCAGCTAGAGTGGATATAAGCTTTTGCGGGCCATTTCGCAAAAAAAGGCGGGTTCTTTTATTCCGAATCGTACCCAAAACTAATCAGCACCAGCCCCGCCCACAAGTGACTTACAAAATTTAGTGAAATTCGGCCCATTAGTTTTTTAGTTAGAGTGGATACAAAATCTGCACAGACAGACAGACAGACACACAAACAGACACACACACAAACGTCACGCTAAAAATGGTTTTTTTCATATTCTAGAGGTCTCGAAACGTGTAGATCCGTCGAAAACTCGAGTTGCGATTTTCGGCATGATTCCAATACTTTCCCTATACATTACCATGTACTGCAGGGAAAGTAAAAAATCTGATGTGGGCAGCACATGACTTTCCCTGCAGACTTATATTCACGTTCTATTTATTTAAATTAAATTTAATTAATTTTTAATTCAATTTTCGTTCTCATTTGAAAACTGGACTTATTTTCAAAAATGGTGTAGGAAAAATACGAAAAACTAAAATATCTCGAGAACGGCTAGTCCTAGTGTAATGGGGTTGGTCTTATTCTTTTCTTCGCTAAAAAATTACGTATTAATCAAGCATTTAATGGCTATATTTGAGCATACGAAGTTCTTAAGTTTAGATTTTGATGATTTTTGCGGGCCATTTTACAAAAAAAAGCAGGTTATTTTTTTTCGAATTATACCAAAATCTAATCAGCACCAGAGGGTGGCCTACAAGCGACTTATCTACCAAATTTTGTGAAATTCGGTCCATTAGTTTTTCAGTTAGAGTGGATACAAGCTTTTGCGGGCCATTTCGCAAAAAAAGGCGGGTTCTTTTAACCCGAGTGATACCCAAATCTAATCAGCACCAGATTCGTGCACAAGTGACTTACCTACCAAATTTTATGAAATTCGGTCCATTAGTTTTTTAGTTAGAGTGGATACAAAATCTGCACAGACAGACAGACACACACACAGACGTCACGCTAAAAATAGTTTTTTCGTATTCTAGAGGTCTCGAAACGTGTAGATCCGTCGAAAACTCGAGTTGCGATTTTCGACATGATTCCAATACTTTCCCTATACATTACCATGTATTACAGGGAAAGTAAAAGGTGTTTGTGCCGTCTATAGCGGAAAAATCTAATCGCAGTACAGCCATGAAATTAGATACAAAGGTATCTCGGCTCCTGAGAAAAAACGCTTAATACAGATTTATTTTTTATCGGGCCGAGCTCAGCCGCGTATGAGCTCGCGCAGCGATCGACTACGCTTTTGTAAAAATTGGATGAATGAATGAATGTAATTAATTCCTGCTTTAAATCTCGGGCAATGTCGTGTGCCCTTTTTACTTTCCCTGCAATACATAGTAATGTATAGGGAAAGTATTGGAATCATGCCGAAAATCGCAACTCGAGTTTTCGACGGATCTACACGTTTCGAGACCTCTAGAATACGAAAAAACTATTTTTAGCGTGACGTCTGTGTGTGTGTCTGTGTGTCTGTCTGTGCAGATTTTGTATCCGCTCTAACTAAAAAACTAATCGACCGAATTTCACAAAATTTGGTAGGTAAGTCACTTGTGGGTGAGTCTGCTGCTGATTAGTTTTGGGAACGATTTGGAATAAAAGAACCCGCCTTTTTTTTGCGAAATGGCCCGCAAAAGCTTGTATCCACTCTAACTGAAAAACTAATGGACCGAATTTCACAAAATTCGGTAGATGAGTCACTTGTGGGTTATCCTAGTGCTGATTAGAATTTGGTACGATTCGGAAGAAAATAGCCTGGCTTTTTCTGCAAAATGTCCAACAAAAATTCGTCAAAATCTAAACTAAAGAACTAGGTATACTCAAATATATCCATTAAATGCTCGTTTAATACGTAATTTTTAACGACGAAAATAATAAGGCCAACCCCATTACACTAGGACTAGCCGTTCTCGAGATATTTTAGTTTTCCTTATTTTCTCTGCGCCACTTTTGAAAATAAGTCCGGTTTCCGAATGAGAACGAAAATTGAATTAAAAGTGAAATAAATTTAATTAAAATAAAGAGAACGTTAATATAAGTCTGCAGGGAAAGTCATGTGCTGTCCACATCAGATTTTTTGTATTTATACACGTTTCCTCGGTTCCATGAAATTTAAAACTACTGTCTACCTACCCAAATATTTAATGTGTTGTTAAATCTGTTTTTCTGCAGTATTATAATATGATATTTCTTTTTTAAGGCAAGAATTTGCAAATTTACATCCTATATTCTGTAAATAACTGGAAATTATTATTATTATTATTATTATATTTTGATAAACTACTCATTTTGCCTTAACTTCAGATGGACTCTGTCCCGTCATTCAACATCTTTCACGGGCTCGTTCTCAGCTTCTAGATCATGAAGAGAACTAAAACTCGGCACATAGTTTCATCTCGCTGAACATTTTTATTTATTAAATATTCACGCCATTGCGTTGCATCGTTACGTCATTTACGCATATCATAACAATGTTTTTGCTCTTTTCAAGGTTTTTTTTTTTTTACTTTCCCTGTAATACATGGTAATGTATAGCGAAAGTATATTGGAATCATGCCAAAAATCGCAACTCGAGTTTTCGACAGATCTACATGTTTTGGGACCTCTAGAAACGAAAAAACTATTTTTAGCGTGTGTGTGTCTGTCAGTCTATGTGTCTGTGCAATGCATGTATCCACTGTAACTAAAAAACTAATGAACTGAATTTCACAAAATTTGGTAGGTAAGTTATTTGTGTGTGACCATGATGCTGAATAGTTTTGGGTACGATTCGGGCTAAAATAACTCTCCTTTTTTCGCGAAATGGGCCGCAAAAATTCCCTGTATCCACTCTAGCTGAAAAACTAAGAGATCAAATTTCACAAAATTTGGTAGATAAGTCACTTGTGGGTTACCCTGGTGCTGATTAGATTTTGGTACGATTCGGAAAAAAATAACTTTCCTGTTTTTACAAAATGGCCTACAAAAATCGTCAAAATCTGAAATAAAATACTGCATATGCTCAAATATAACAATTAAATGCTTGTTTTATACGTAATATTTAGCGATGAAAAGAATAAGATCAACTCCATTGCACTAAGAATAGCCGTTCTCGAGATATTTTAGATTTTTCGCATTTTCTGTACCCCTAAGTCAAGTTACCAAATGAGAACGAAAATTGAATTTAAAGTGTACATTCAGTGTAATTTTAATTCATTACGCTTGTTATTTGATGCAATTTAATGAATTATTGAAGAAATAAAGAGAACGTGAATTTGAGTCTGCAGAGAAAGTCATGTGCTGCCCACATCAGATTTTTTTTTTTTTTTTTTTTTTTTTTTTTGCGCGAATTGCTGTTTAGTGTTTTCAGCTGAATGCTCTTTTACTTATTACGCATCGATCTATGTATATACTGCATAGGTTTGAATGCAAATTACGTCAAAAAATGAAGTATATACTATAGTATATATAGTGTATACTATAATATAATTAATTCATAGAGGAAATATTGTGATGGTTTCGAATTCGAGTTTTCGATTGATTTGCATGTTTTAAATATTCCTGAGGTCGTTTTTGAAGTGATGTGTAATCCTTTCATGGATGAGCGTTATTTTAGAAACGAGTGGAAACAAGCTATTTAAATGAAATTTGGTACGGTTATTACAAACGGAGAATGACGCAACGACAGGATATTTAATAATATTAAATAAATAATTATTTGTATGTCATTTATCGTTAGAAAATGCATGGCATTCATTTTATAACTCTGGTACGAACCGTTTTCGCGATATTACACATTTATATAAAGATTTACATAAAATTGAAATAATAATAAGTATCATTAAATAGGTTGACTTTCCTTATGAAATATTACGCGACGAATTGACTCATATCATTCTCGTGGATCTAGCTAGTTCCATTTACGAGAGAAAACACTATATTTGTAATCCCTCGTGAGACACTATTACAAATAGTGTATTACAATGGTATTTGTAAGACACCATTTGTAATAGTTTTGTATTTTGTCTTTACACAATATACAAACAGCAATTTATTTCATGGGACAGTGCTGTTGTAGGCGGGTACTGCAAGTAGAAACTTCATTGTTGCAAAGTAAGTTTAATCTCTTTTGAAGAAATTTTAAGCTGACTACGTGGTAAAACTGAATTTGTCTGTCTCTATAAAGGTTTACAAAAAAGTGGCACATAAAATTTTTTCTCGGAATTTTTTTTGGTTGCAGATATGCGGTTATTTCCCGGGTACAATAGTCCATTTTGTCATTAGAAAAAAATTGCAGTAGAACGTAATTGTAATTATTGTTTTAAGTAAGTATAGCATAAACTTGAATATATAGACAATATGTATACTCATTCAAAGTGATAATTGTCAAACCCTGGCCTCATGGGGCATAGAGAACAGCAACAACAACAAAAAAAAAGTCAGTGTTAGCTGCTGAAGAAACCCTCCCGTCAGACAACACCGTGACCATGTATATGTATATTCTTTGCCGTGACCTTCAATTATTGGGAAGAATACGGGAGATGGGGAATGATTTTTTTTTTCTTTTGGTGGGGGGAGAGGAGGGGATAGTATAGTACTTCCACATGTACACGTTGCGTTTAGAAATAGAAGTCAAAGCTTGGCTGAGGTCTCTCTCGCTTGTCCCATCAGAAAGTAGAAAGTAACATGAATGAAATTACATTTACGTGTTTATGTAAGCGTAATTTTTTTTTTTTTTTGTCTAAAATATACATTTATCATTTTGATGCGAATAACATCTATATTTGGGGTATCTTTGGCTGAAATCGGAGAGTTACGAAAAATACAAACAATATTTGCTTTTCTTAGAAAAAATAGGATGACATATAGGAATATACACAAATAATTTAAATATTTTAATAATTTGAACTTTTTTTTTTTTTTTTTGAACTTCAGTTTTTGTCTGAGCGACTTTGCGCTTCACTTAGCGAACTTCCACCCAAAATGTCTTATAAATTATAAGCTACAAAAATTTGTATTAAGAAGTCGAATTTCTAGATTAATAATTTGTTTTTACAAAGCTTTTCTAGTTTTTTAGTATTCATCAAGTTGAAGAATATAGAAAAAATTCCATTTTTCAAGTTTGTAATGCTTATATCTCGAATACTAAAGAACTATTTATGAACAGTAAGAAAATAATTCTTAGCTATTCAAAAGCCGTATACAAGATTTTTGGATCGGATTCTTAGTTTTCAAAATATAGTGGTTATAAAATCTATCATGTGCAGGGTCAATAGACTTGATATTTGCTGGTAATTTAGATTTTTTTATTTTTATAGACTTGATATTTGCTTTTTTTTAAAATTTGCTGGTTTATGTAGATGCATAACTAGAAGTTGTTCTAGTTATGCATCTACTTTAGTTTCCATGTCGTGATTCTAGCTAAAATACTAATTGACCAAATTTCATAAAATTTGATAGATAAATTACTTGTGGGATACTCTGGTGCTGATTAGATCTTGGTACGATTCGGAAAAGAACAACCTGCCTTTTTTTACGAAATGGCCAGCTAAAATCGCCAAAATCTAAAAAAAAGACTAAGTAATATATGCTGTATGCTCAAATGTATCGATTAAATTCTTGTTTTATACGTAATATTTAGCGATGAAAAGAATAAGATCAACTCCATTGTACTTTAGGACTAACCGTTCTCAAGATATTTGAGATTTCTTGCATTTTTGTTACGCCGATTTCGAAAAAATGTCTAATTACCAAATAAACACAAAAAATCTGATTTAGGCAGCACATGACTTTCCCCGCAGATTTAAATCTACGTTCTCTTTATTTTAATTAAATTTAATTCGCTTTTAATTCAATTTTCGTTCTCATTTGGTAAGTGGACTTATTTTCATAGGTGGCTCAGAGAAAATACGAAAAACCTAACATATCTCGAGAACGGCTAGTCCTATAGTGTAATGGGGTTAGTCTTATTCATTTCTTCGTTAAAAATTACGTATAAAACAAGCATACGTAGTTTTTATTTTAGATTTTGAAGATTTTTGCTGACCATTTCACAAAAAAAAAAGGCAGGTTATTTTTTTCCGAATCATACCAAAATCTAATCAGCACCAGGGTGACTCACAAGCGACTTATCTACCGAATTTTCTGAAATTCGGTCTCATTTGTTTTTCAGCTGGAGTGGATACAGGCAATTTTTGCGGGCCATTTCGCAAAAATGGGCCGGTTCTTTTATCGCGAATCGTACCCAAAACTAATCAGCACCAGATTCGCCCACCAGTGACTTACCTACCAAATTTTATGTACAAAATCTGTACAGACAGACACACACAGACGTCACGCTAAAAATGGTTTTATCGTATTCTAGAGGTCCCGAAACGTGTAGATCCGTCGAAAACTCGAGTTGTGATTTTCGGCATGATTCCAATAATTTCCCTATACATTACCATGTATTGCAGGGAAAGTAAAAATCTGATGTGGGCAGCACATGACTTTCCCTGCAGACTCAAATTCATGTTTTCTTTATTTCTTTAAAAACTCATTAAATTGAGTTAAATTGCACAAAATGACACTAAATTTGCATTTTTAATTAATTTCTGCTTTTATTTGGTAATTGGACATTTTTCCAAAGGCGGCATAAAAAAATGCGAAAAATGTCAAATATCTCGAGAACGGTTAGTCCTAGAGTAATAGAATCGTTCTTATTATTTTCCTCGTCAAAAATTACGTATAAAACAAGCATTTAATTGATACATTTGAACATACGTAGTCTTTTTTTAGATATTGGCGATTTTTGCGGGCCATTTCGTAAAAAAAGGCAGGTTGTTCTTTTCCGAATCGTACCAAAATCTAATCAGAACCAGAGTATCCAACATGTGATTTATCTACCAAATTTTGTGTAATTTGGCCAATTTGTATTTCAGCTAGAGTGAATACATGAGATCTTTGCGGGCCATTTCGCAAAAGAAGGCGGGTTCTTTTTTCTGAATTGTACCAAAAACTAATCAGCACCAGGGTCACGATCCAGAGTCTTACGTACCAAATTTTATGAAATTGGGTCCATTAGTTTTTGAGTTAGAGTGGATACATACATTGCACAGACACACAGACAGATACACAGACAGACACACACACACACGCCACGCTAGAAATAGTTTTTTCGTATTCTAGAGGTCTCCAAACGTGTAGATCCGTCGAAAACTCGTGTTGCGATTTTCGGCATGATTCCATTACTTTCCCTATACATTACCATGTATTGCAGGGAAAGTAAAAATCTGATGTGGGCAGCACATGACTTTCCCTGCAGACTCAAATTCATATTTTTTTCTTTAATAATTCATCAAATTGAGTTTAATTGGACAAAATAACACTGAATTTGCATTTTTAATTTAATTTCTGTTTTTATTTGGTAATTAGACATTTTTTTAAAAGTGGCATAACTAAATTAGAAAAATCTTAAATAATTCGAGAATGGTTAGTCCTAGAGTAATAGAGTTGTTCTTATTATTTTCCTCATAAAAAATTACGTATAAAACAAGAATTTAACTGATATATTTGAACATATGTAGCTTTTTTTAGATTTTGCGATTTTTGAGGGCCATTTCGTAAAAAAAGGCAGGTTGTTCTTTTCCGAATAATACCAAAATCTAATCAGCACCAGAGTATTCCCCAAGTAACTTATCTATCAAATTTTGTGAAATTTGGCCAATTAATAGTTTAGTTAGAGTGGATACATGACATTATTGCGGGCCATTTCGTAAAAAAAGGCAGGTTGCTCTTTTCCGATAAATACCAAAATCTAATCAGCACCAGAGTATCATACAAGTAACTTATCCACCAAATTTTGTGAAATTTGGTCAATTAGTATTTTAGCTAGAGTGGATACATGGAATTTTTACGGGCCATTTCACAAAAAATGCGGGTTCTGTTTTTACGAATCGTACCAAAAACTAATCAGCACCAGGGTCATACCCAAGTGACTTACCTACCAAATTTTATGAAATTCGGTCCATTAGTTTTTGAATTAGAGTGGATATATACATTGCACAAACAGACAGACAGACACACACACAGACGTCACGTTAAAAATGGTTTTTTCATATTCTAGAGGTCTCGAAACGTGTAGATCCGTCGAAAACTCGAGTTGTGATTTTCGGCATGATTCCAATACTTTCCCTATACATTACCATGTATTGCAGGGAAAGTAAAAATCTGATGTGGGCAGCACATGACTTTCCCTGCAGACGTTTATATTCACGTTCTCTTTATTTATTTTTAAATTTATTTCACTTTTAATTCAATTTTCGTTCTCATTCGGTAACCGGACTTATTATTAAAGGTGGCGTAGAGAAAATACGAAAAACTAAAATATCTCGAGAACGGCTAGTCCTAGTGTAATGGGGTTGATCTTTTTCTTTTCGTCGTTAAAAATTACGTATTAAACGAGCATTTAATGGATATATTTGAGTATATCTAGTTCATTAGTTTAGATTTTGACGATTTTTGCGGGCCATTTTGCAAAAAAAAAGGCAGGTTATTTTTTTCGAATCGTACCAAAATCTAATCAGCACCAGGGTAACCCATAAGTGACTCATCTACCAAATTTTGTGAAATTCGGTTCATTAGTTTTTCAGTTACAGTGGATACAAGCTTTTGCGGGCCATTTCGAGAAAAAAGGCGGGTTCTTTAATCCCGAATCGTACCCAAATCTAATCAGCACCAGAGTCGCCCACAAGTGACTTACCTACCAAATTTTATGCAATTCGGTCGATTACTTTTTTAGTTAGAGTGGATACAAAATCTGCACAGACAGACACACACACAGACGTCACGCTAAAAATGGTTTTTTCGTATTCTACAGGTCTCGAAACGTGTAGATCCGTCGAAAACTCGAGTTGTGATTTTCGGCATGATTCCAATACTTTCCCTATACATTACCATGTATTGCAGGGAAAGTAAAAATCTGATGTGGGCAGCACATGACTTTCCCTGCAGACTTATATCCACGTTCTCTTTATTTTAATTAAATTTAATTCAATTTTCTCTCTCGTTTGGTAACTGGACTTATTTTCAAAGTGGCGTAGAGAAAATACGAAAAAACTAAAAAATATCTCGAGAACGGCTAATCGTAGTGTAATATGGGGAGGGGGGGGGGGAGTTGGTGTTATTCTTTTCATCGTTAAAAATTAAGTATGGAACAAGATTTAATGGATATATTTCAGCATACGTAGTTTTTTTATTTTAGATTTCGACGATTTTTGCGTGCCATTTTGCAAAAAGAGGCAGGTTATTATTTTTCGAATCATACCAAAATCTAATAATCAGCACCAGGGTGACCCACAAGCGACTTATCTACCGAATATTGTTAAATTCGGTCCATTAGTTTTTCAGCTAAAGTGGATACAGGCAATTTTTGCGGGACATTTCGCAAAAATAGGCGGGTTCTTTTATCCCGAATCGTACTAAAAACTAGTCAGCAACAGGGTCACACACAAGAGACTACTAAATTTTATGAAATTCGGTCCATTAGTTTTTGCTTTAAGTGAATACATACATTCCATAGACAGACACACACACAGGCGTCACGCTAAAAATAGTTTTTTCATATTCTAGAGGTCCCGAAACGTGTAGATCCGTCGAAAACTCGAGTTGCCATTTTCGGCATGATTCCAATACTTATATTACCATGTATTTATTGTAGGGAAAGTAAAAAATCTGATGTGGGTAGCACATGACTTTTCCTGCAGACATATCCACATTCTTAAATTGAGTTAAATTCATTCATTAAATTGAGTTTAATTGCATCAAATAACAAGCGTAATTAGTTGAAGTTACACTGAATTTACACTTTAAATGCACTTTTCGTTCTCATTTGCTAACTGAACTTATTTTCAAAGGTGGCGTAGATAAAATACCCAAAATACTAAAATATCTCGAGAACGGCTAGTCCTAGTGTAACGGGATTGGTCTTATTCTTTTCTTTGTTAAAATTTACGTATAAAACAATCATTTAACGGATATATTTGAGCATGCATAGTTTTTTTATTTCAGATTTTGACGATTTTTAATGGCTATTTTGCAAATGAAAGGCAGGTTATTTTTTTCCGAATCGTACCAAAATCTAATCAGCACCACGGTGACCCACAAGAGACTTATCTATCGAATTTTGTGAAATTCGGTCCATTAGTTTTTCAGTTAGAGTGGATACAAGCTTTTGCGGGCCATTTCGCAGAAAAGGGTGGGTTCTTTTGTCACGAATTGTACCCAAAACTAATCAGCACCAGATTCGCCCACAAGTGACTTACCTACCAAATTTTATGAAATTCGTCAATTAGTTTTTTAGTTAGAGTGGATACAAAATCTTCACAGACAGACAGACACACACACAGACGTCACGCTAAAAATGGTTTTTTCGTATTCTAGAGGTTTCGAAACGTGTAGATCCGTCGAAAACTCGAGTTGTGATTTTCAGTATGATTCCAATACTTTATACATTACCATGTATTACAGGGAAAGTAAAAAATTAGGAGGAGCAATGTTCTGACTTTTGAATACTTTTTTAAATTGTGTCATTTGAAATATTAAAAATGATTTTATATTCTTTTTTTATTATTATTATATTTGATACCAAAATTTTTGAAATTTGACGCCATAGATTTCATGATTTGCAAATCGTTCCTACTAAATTTTATTGTCAGTTACGGAATTTCAATATTTTCAGTATATAAAATAATTATAGATTAAAAAAAAAAAAATTCTGAAAAACTCAGGGAATTTCATTTTTAAGTTTCAGTATGATCTCCACATTTTCGGTCAATCTAGTTTTTTTATGTAGCTCCTCGTATATTTTATAAGAAATTATAAGAAATATTAGGGGTTTTCACTCGAATTTCTCATACATTCATATTCCATAGTGTTTAGGTCTACTTTTATAATTAATATCAAAAGACAATTATTATTTTATCGGATTTCGTACACAGATAATATTTTAATTTTTAGTAGAAATGAAAAATAAAATTATTTTTTCAAATTATTTTTCAACAGGTTTGTCACCCGAATTAATTTAATCAGTACCGTCGCAATAATTTTTCTTTGGAGGAGGGGGGGGGGGGGGGGGGCAAGCGGTAGGTAGCAAAAATATATTTGATTCTTATATCTCCATATATCATTTCTATAAGCTTCAATGGACTCTTACAGGAAATTTTCGAAATTTCTGATTTTTTCTGAAATTCGAATAATTTGTGTTTTAATAGTGTAAAGCACAAAATATTCTAATTAGTTTCAATGTTTCCACGTAATATCGTGACAAAATAAGATTTCATAGCGATACAAGTATTTATTTTTGGCTTGGTGTCCATATCTCACAGACACATACACGCACAGATACTAGTGCAATAGTTCAAAATATTAAAATATCGAAATCATCATATTTTGAAAACTAAAAATCTGATCAAAAATCCATTTATATATCTTTATAGGGGTTCAAAGATCTACAAATTACTCGCTTATTGTTCATAGAGAACTTTTAGTTTTCAAGATACGCTCTCGTGTATTTAATACTTTGTATCTGTTGGTATTATACTACCCAGTCCAGTCTCTATAGTGTCCGAGTCTTCATTCAACTTTTTCAAACATTAATATAGTATTTAGTTCTGTTTGTCTCACAATCATTATCAGAATAAAGGTATGAACTCTTACATTCCTGATATATACTGAAAGTGTTAACTAACATAAAACTAAAAGTGCTAGGTATGAACTAAAAAGTAATTTGTACTCCTTTGAAAACCCTACAAGGATATATATGATTTTTGATCAGCTTCTTAGTTTTCGAATTATAGTGATTACAATTTCAGTATTTTAATATTCTGAACAATTTTTTAGGAAGGTGGTCCTATTGTTGATATTTTAACATTTTGAACTGTTTTGAAAAAGTAGTTTTAATTTCAATATTTTAATATTTTCAACTGTATTTAAAATGTCTATGAAGGTAAATCACCTACAAAGAAATATGCTATTCACGCAAAAATATTTCATCTCCATTAAACTGGAGTCACTGCTAATTTTTTAATTATGAAAATTATTATTTCAAAACGAAAACTATGAAAGTTCATTTCACGAATTGACCAAGTGAGCAAAAGGACTGTCAGCTCTGAAGGTCGCCTCTACCCTTCAGGGCACAGACAGGTTGAAGGTTATAAAAGAGAGGGGTCATAAAAGGAAATACTTTTGGTCCAGCCCTCCTAATTCTTGGAAGAATGTAAAGGGGGAAACTCTAGTATCTATTTTGTTTCTGAAGATCTAGTGCACAATCTCTTTTTATGCCTCGTCTGGTTCTGGTATATAAATGCGGGAAAATGATGTTAGCTAGCTACGCGTAAATAGTATTAAAATCATATATTAACACAAATCACCTGAATGCGGCGAATTTATCGGGGTGACAGCCCTGCTACCAACCAACTTGATAAAATAAATATCTTAAAAACTTTTACGTAAATTTTTAAATGAAGGCTGGCTAATAAAAATATATATTTTTTACTTTCCCTGCAATACATGGTAATGTATAGGGAAAGTATTGGAAACATGCAGAAAATCGCAACTCGAGTTTTCGACGGATCTACACGTTTCGAGACCTCTAGAATACGAAAAAACAATTTTTAGAGTGACGTCTGTGTGTGTGTCTGTCTGTGCAGATTTTGTATCCACTCTAACTAAAAAACTAATTGACCGAATTTCATAAAATTTGGTAGATAAGTCATTTGGATGTGACCCTGATGCTGATTAGTTTTTGGTACGATTCGTAAAAACAGAACCTGCCTTTTTTTACGAAATGGCCTGCAAAAATCGCCAAAATGTAAAAAAAAAAAAAAGACTACGTAGACATACAATATTTAGAGGCCCCTAAAATTTGGGAACACAGGACGCGGCCCCGGAGGCCCGTGCATTTATCAGGCCCTGAATGTTCCAAACATTCGATTGCGTTTAACATCAATAGGCTTTCATTATTCACCGATTGAAATAATCGTACCAAATTATTTCTGAAACGTTCATTTGTGAGATTTCGCTTCCATACTCACACTAACATACTTACAGACAGACCTTCCCTCAAAAACGTTCTCTTCGATTTCAGGAATGCTTAAAACGTGTTCTTCTCCGTCGAAAACTCGAATTCGAATTTTCGTCTTCGTCACGATACTTTCCTTATATACATTATACTGTAATGTAGGGAAAGTAAGAATTATGCATGCATCTGATGCGCACTAACAATGTTGTATATATAATAGTCTTCAATAGTTTTTATTCCTTACGACATTGATTTTGCAAACATTATTCAAACCACCTACATTGAAGATGTTACATGTCTTATGTAGTTTCGCACCTGGTCAACATTCAAAGAGATATGGCGCCAATAAATTTTTGAAGTTGGGGAATTCACTTTTTTTCATAATCAATATCAGAATGTATGAAAAAAAAAGAACCCATATATTTTATGAGATTTTGATCTTAGAAAGTAAATATATATATATATATATATATATATATATATGTGTGTGTGTATATATATATATATATTTCAAGTTGGAAACAGTTATAACACAACGCAAATTAGCCGAATGCATCACTTCGCCTGAATAACTTGTTGCTATTATCAACAAATAATTTTTATTCAGACTTATAATTAAAAAAAAAAAAAGAAGATATTTGCAAACGAAAGCTCATAAAAAAAAGCATACACTTTAAACTGAAAAATAAATCATTTCGCTGAATTTTTTTAAAACTTTTTCAGAGTTTCTTTTTAAAGTTAGTACTAGCTCAGTGATGCAGAAAAATAGTAGAAATTTGACTAATTTGTGTTTTATTAGCATTTATATCCTTATGGTCAAACTACCCATTGCCCGTACCACCACCATTGTTCTGGAAATTATAATTTTCTCTATAAGAATGAATGTTATAATATTCTTAAATTTCTAATAATTCGAATTTTAATCATCTAAATTACAATTTTTTTTTCAACTTCGTTTTTTTTACACAATTTATCTACACATAAAATGTCATAGCTGTACGCGCATTCGTTCTTAAATTATCGTGTGCATACACGCAGATGGGCAATTTTTCAAAAGTGTTCGAAATATATTCAGATGTCCATAAAACTTATCTTTCCGTCATTGATGTCCATAAAACGTGTTTTCCCGTCAAAATATCGAATTCCAAAATTTTCACCTATTATCTGGTATTCATATTTTAATGCAAGATGAGGACTACAAAATAACAGCCTGTTTCTGAAGTTCTTGCTTCAGAAACAGGCATTATTGTTTAACATTTTTCACATTCATATCTTACAATTGGAAATAATTTCTTTTGACCACATTTCTGTATAAAAACACCCTGCTAAATTATTACTTTATAAAATTAATGTTTCTATATTTATATTCCATTGGCATACCGTCATAATCCATTTACAACTTCCTCATATCTCTATAATTTGAATTTATTGTGTCTACTTGTAATGTAATCAATATCACAGAATTAAAAAATTATACAGAGTATAAGGTTCTACTTAACTTTTTCATACTTTTGTATAATACCTCCTTAGGAATTTGGAACGTGAGAGAGCTAGAGGAACAACATCGGCAGGTAGGTGCATCCGAAAAATACCTTTCTGCAAAGGAGATCAAATATTCAGGTTGATGCATCAACATCTCAACTAAACATTAAGATGGTGATGTTTCAATCCAAATCAAATTTTCAAGCCATTTTTCAGAAGGGGTTCGAATTTGATCCCGTTCTTTTCGATGTGTTCGGCTTTACCTATAATTTTTCATACTTTCATAATGCATATTGATATCCTTAAATGGAAACTCCACTTTCTCAAATGTACATAATGCAGATTTGAGTGAGGATCAACTCAACTTTCTCATATATATATTCCACAGTTTTTTTTTTAACACTTTACAACAGAGTTGAAAAGTGTTTATGACTATTGACTTTGTTCTGTCTGTCTGTCTGTCCATTAGCACAACTGCCGTAAAAATGACTTTATCAAAATGAAATTTTAGTATGTTTTTCAGACGGTCTGTGGGACCTATGGGAATATAAATGAATAATATCACTCAATTAGTTTTGGATTGAACCCGGGTTGAAAAAATGAAATACATTGAACCCTATGGGACCTAATTTTTCAAACATTTTTTAGGCGAATTTAAAATTCACAAATTGCTTCGAAATTTTTAGAAAATATTCAAATTATCCCATAAAATATATAAAAAAAATTTCAGTAAAATATGTTAGGTAGTTTTTTAAATAAAAATTATTTAATATAGGGAGAAAAACAAATTCAATTAAATTCTGACTCTTGCTATATCCTCCAGAAAGAAAAAATAGGTATATTATATAATAAATATCTTCTCAAGAGTTTAATTATTTTACATATAAGAGAGGTTTCACGTTTTACAGGTAAAATAAATATGGTAGATAACAATTTTTAAAATTTTTTTAAATTTTATATAACCCTTCATGATATACTTATTTGTTGGCATTTTTAATGTACTTTCCTACATCCTAAAGACTTGAAATTTGGTACACAACTTAAATTAGTAGAACATTTTATTCTACAAAAATTTGGTGAATCCTCAAATATAGATCCTACATTTGTTTCGAAATGGCCTGCAAATAATCCCCGTTCACTTCTATGAATCATTGTTGTAAGATTGTTAAAAATTCTTATGTAGGTAGCACATAACTTTCCCTGCAAACTCATATTCACGTTCCCTTTATTTCTTCAATAAGAATGAGTTTATCTGCACAAAATAACACCTATAAGTATTTTAAATGACACTAAATTTGGTTCTCATTTGATAGCTGGACAAAGGTGGCGTAAGACCTAATTTTTCAAACATTTTTTAAGCAGATTTAAATTTCACAAATTGCTTCGAAAGTTTTAGGAAATATTCAAATTATCTCATAAAATATATAAAAAATTTTCAGTAAAATATATTCAGTGGATTTTAAATAAAAATTAAAATAATAATTACACCTTTTATATAAAGAGATCACGCGACCATTATATGACGAGATCACGTGACCATTATATGAAGAGATCACGTGACCCACTTCAAAATAAAATATGACATCCATCTTATGTCAAAATCGTGATTTTTATTCTTTTTTTTAATTCATGTTTAGTGTTGTATCCGTCCTAAAATCGCTTTATTTTTGCTTAAATTCTGGGCATCTACATACTGAAACAACGCAATTACAATATATTTGAGTTTAAATGATCATTTAACTTTGATTATTTCTACAACGAAGCCTAATTTTCAGTTATGGAGAATGTAAATACCAAAAGATGTAGTTGCGTAAGAATTGCTGTATTTCTTTAACGCAAAATTATTTAGCTCATGGAGTATGCAATATAGCTGAAATGAATGAAAATTCATTGATTTTACACAGAGAAGCAGACGATTTTTTCTATAAGTTTTAAGCATAGTTTAATTACTTGTACCTCCATGGTCTTAAGTTTTAAAATAAAATAAATTATTATAATATTGTGATGAATGAAATGAATGGAAAAAGTTTATGAATGAA
Organism: Amaurobius ferox; assembly: GCA_951213105.1. Taxonomy (NCBI): domain Eukaryota; kingdom Metazoa; phylum Arthropoda; class Arachnida; order Araneae; family Amaurobiidae; genus Amaurobius; species Amaurobius ferox. Next base: position 13,196,884 of record OX578146.1, read on the forward strand.
ATGTTGCTTTTATAGATAGAGCCAGGTGTGTTATATTTCGATGACGTCATTTTAATAAATTTCATTTGTTTTCGATGAAATTTTCAAATATAATAAGTTATTGTAGTGCTATGATAATTTTAAAAATATTACAGAGGAATGTATCGCATTTTAGAGATGTTTAAATCAGGCAATTTATATTTCAATGCCGTCATTTGAATGAAGTTTATTTTTTTCGATGAAGTTTTAAGTTTCCAAATATAATAAATTAATGTAGCATTGCGATAATTTTAAAAATATTACTGAGGAATGTATCGCAATTTAGAGATGTTTAAATAAAATTGCATTGAAGTTGGAAAGTGTTTCATAATCAATGCTTTATGCATGATTGATCTTTCTTGCTTAATGTGACATTACAATTGTAAAATTGCTTAATTCTAATTATGTTTTGAAATAAAAATGACTTTTCTTGTTATTCCTACTGGAATATAATCCTTGTGGATGGCCTTCCTTTAGTATGCAATCAATAGCCCTCTTATATTTGATAATTGATGTTTATAGTTATATCAAAATTCACGTGAATCCAGTAGCGCCGCTAGAAATTTTGTGTGTGTAAAGGGGATGGGGGGTTGTTGTTGTTGTTGTTGAGACCCAGACCGTCCGACCTACCAGAAAGGAAGGGGATGGGGGGTAACAGAGCATTTTGTTTCTCATTTCTCTGAATTCCAGTGGATTCCTGGTGAAGTCACTGTTTGAATATCTCAATTTGTTCGATATATCGTGCCCACAGAGACAGTGGGTGAATTTCACATCCTGCCGTCACCTGTAAGATCCCTCCCCCCCCCCCCCTACTAACTATAACTTAAAATATAAAAACAAACTTTCCACTGCTTTATTCCAAATTGTTATTAATGATAACTTCATCCCGGTTTTCGATAAAACCTTTCTTTTAACTAATTGTAATAATCCACGTAATATTTTGTTCCTTGAATCGCTATTCATTTATATTCATCGTGACATGGTCATTCTCTGAATTTTTAGACAAATAAATATGTTATTTTTATTTTACTTTCCCTGCAATATATGGTAATGTATAGGGAATGTTTTGGAATCGTGGAAAACCGCAACTCGAGTTTTTCAACCGATCTACAGGGATCTACGTGGCGTCTGCGTGTGTGTCTGTTGGTGCAATGTATGTAATCACTCTAACTCAAAAACTAATTCACCAAATTTTACACTTGTGATTGATTCTAATGCTAATGAGATTTATCACAATTTGGGATAAAAGAACCTGCCCCCCCCCCCCTTTTTTTTTTTGAAAACAAAAAATAGCCTGTAAAAATTCGCCAAAATCTATAATAAAAGACTAAGTATGTTGAAATATATCAATTAAATGCTTATTTTATACGTAATTTTTTACGTTAAAAAAATAAGACCAACCACATTACTGTAGGACTAGCCGTTCTCGAGATATTTGAGTATTTTCGCCTTTGAAAATACGTCTAGTTACCAAATGAAAACGAAAATTGGATTAAAAGTGCAATATCAATGTCATTTAAAATAATTAATGTGTTATTTTGTACCATTAAACTCAATTTAATAGATTATTAAAGAAATAAGAAGCAAATGCATTTGAATATGTAAGGAAAGTCATATGCTGTCCGCATCAGGTTTTTTTTTTTTTTATTCTGTTGTTTCAATTTTATAATTAAATGTCCTGTCCAATCTTTTTCCTTGCATAATCTGGCAATTTATGTAAACACTTTTGTTGGCGGTTCGTTACTATCATAACGTATAATAACGGGGTATGTGTCTTTTCTTTCTCGATTGCCTCTGGTTGGTTGGGAGGACTCTTGCCTCTGAGCGATTTTGAACTACGATTGTCCGCCCCGCTAGTGTTCTACTCGTATATGTATGAAAGGAGCTGTCAAGGTCACAAATATACAAAAGCCAGCGAGTGAATATGGTGGGGGTGGGGGTGTGAATATCTACGAGGAGTTTGTAATAAAGGAAGAGACCCTCTCTTGGGAGCTTGGATAGTAGGATTCAAAATTCAGAATATTAAAATCCCGAGTTTTGCAGACAAAGGTGGGAATTTTGAATTATAAGATTGTAACAGTATTATAAGCATTCCCTGAAAAAATCACGTTTCTATGATAATTACTTCTAAAGTTAGCAATTAAGATTTTAATTCTACTTAAATGGTGAATTGGCCGTAAAACAAATACTTTTTGATGTACGTTCTTGCTTTGGGGGGGGGGGGGGGAGGGGGGGGACATTTATAAATATTTTTGAAAAGTAGGTTGTGAAAGGAGGCCGGAGGGTCCTTTTTAAAATCGTTTTTTCTATCTTGGCGACTCTTGCTTTGGTTTTGATGAAATTTTCATGTTGCATTTTCTACTCTGCAATGGACTCACTTCAACTTATCAACACCTCTCACCCTATTTTTTTAACTTCAGAATTTTCGGATGTTGTCTTAGAACTATGTACTGTTGTAAACAACTAGAATTGATCAATTTAATTTATTTTAAAAAATGGTAGAAAATGACCTAAAATAAAAAAAATAATAATATTACCCTTAAAATATTAAAAAAAAAAAAAAAAAAGTCCCTAAACTTTTTCTGCTTAAAAGGGGGAAAAGGCTGGATTTGCTTTTAAGTAAAACATAGTTCGAAAACTATGTTTTACTTCGATCTAAATATTGTAAATAATATATCTCGACTATGTTCGATCAAAATATTGTAAATAATTAACTGCAACTGTCATAGTTGATTGTGGAGAAAATATATCGTCAAAAATTTTGAATTAAAACTTTTGTATTTTTAAATTCTTTAAAACAAATTATCAACAAGGGGATATTTGAAATTCATTAGAATGACATACAGTTAAAGTAATACATGACTATTCGTCTGACATTAGACATATCCCCCCCCCCCCTTCAATTTCTAAGGAAAATAAATTTTTCTGAAATGGTTAAGGATTTACCCCTAAATCTAAATTGCTGGATTATATTGAAAAATATCTGACACAAAAATAAGACTAATTACGAATACTCAACAAAATTTTATTATGAAAAAGCAACATAAAGGACTATATTATTGTGTTCCAGAGCAAGGGGGAGCAGCCTACTTAGGCGCTACAAGTAATTAAAAACATATCTAAAATTGAAACTTTTTTCTATGGCATTTGCCGAATGGGGTGTCGAAAATTCTGTTTGCGATATTGCATGTACACAGGACATGTTAAATGCAAAAATAAAATGTGACCCAAAATAGGTTAATAATGCTGGCATAAAAACGGCCGGGTATCGTATACCAATTCGTGAAAACGATTATGATTTGTAGATTCTCCTCACTGTATATTTTGGAACGATAGGAAAATTATATGACCTCTGATTAATGAGGTATTAAGAGAGTTCCAAATTCAAGTGCTAGATTAATCAAGTTTTTCCAAGTTGCAGAGAAGACTGTGGGATTTGGCGCTTAAAACATAATAATAATAAAAAAGAAATACACGAAGATGTTATATTGTCGCCAAAAATGATGATATTTTAAAATTTTTAAAATAAAAATGGCAATTTGAATAAAAATCAACACAACGTTTTTGTTATGTTTTATTTCCTTCTAATGGACCATGGTTATCTTATTTATATTTGGACGAGTAGCATTTTTAATATCTAGATAAATACATGATAAATACTAAACAATGATTGAGCTCAATGAATGACTCATTCGATAACAGTAAAAAAAGAATATTTAGTTTATGATTTTTTGTCATATTTTAGATCAAAAACATCAAACACCGTTCGAACGGCGAATGTTATCGTTCTGTAAATTAGATCTTGTGCTTCTAAATTAAAAATAACATATAAAATGACTATTTTTGACCCACATTTTAACATAGTCATCATTTTGTACATCGTTTTCTACTTTAAATTAACTGAAGAGTGGCTTCACTCGACTTTTTTATACAAAAATTCAATTTTTAAACAGCATACGAATTTTTTTCAAGAAAATTTTTGAAAAATCTGTATTGTTGGTTCAAATGATTACAATTATACCGTGTTACCTACCCTTCTTTAAAGGGCTTGATATTTATTTTCAATTGATACCATATTTGATAATGTACACCCCGGGGTGGAGAAGCTTTTCCCCCAGAGGGTGGTTAATGACATCACGCACACAAAATTGTATCGCATCTTTTTTTACAACAATGGTTGAAACTATTAAGTCTCTTGTTTAATGAACCATGAATAAGCCCTTTTATACATGATTATATCAAATTTTATCATATGCTGCCATGTTAAAAAAATATATAAAATTTCAAATAAAATTCGAAGTTTTCGCTCCAATTTAAAAAACTTCTATCTTGTTCTAGATTTTTCGATAACAAAGCCGGATAAAGTTTCGGGAAAATTCATTATAATGTATAAGGAAAGTATTGGAATCACGTTAAAAATCTCAAGTCGACGGATCTACACGTTTCGGGACCTCTGGAAACAAGAAAAAAAAAAAACTTTTAGCGTGACATCTGTGTATGTCTGTTTCTGTAATCCACTTTAACTAAAAAAATTAATGGATCAAATTTCATAACATTTTATAGTCACTTGTGTATGAACTTAGTGCTGATTAGATTTTGGTACGATTCGAAATAAAAGAACCTGCCTTTCTTTTTTCTTTTTGCGAAATGAGCCGCAAAAATCTCATGTATCCATTCTAGCTAAAACATTAATTAACCGAATTTCACAAAATTTGGTAGATAAGTTACTTGTGGGATACCCTGTTGCTGATTTGATTTTGGTATGATTCGGAAAAGCTTACTATTTTTTACGAAATGACCCTCCAAAATATCCAAAATCTAGAATAAAAGACTACGTATGCTCAAATGTATGAATTAGATGTTTATTTTATACGTAATTTTTGACGAGAAAAGAATAAGACCAACCCCATTCCTGTAGAACTGACCGTTCTCGAGGATCTTCTAACCGTTCATTCTTCAATTTTTGTTACGCCGTCATGTTACTAAATAAAAACAAAAACTGAATTAAAAGTGTAAATTCGGTGTTATTTTGTACAAATAAACTCAATTTAATGAATTATTAAAGAAAAAGAGAAAATGAATTTGAATTTGTAGGGAAATTCATGCGCTGCCCACGTCAGAATTTTTGTGGCAGCTATCGCGTACACAAAAGATCTGACTTCAGACAGATAGCATTCCAAAAATTGTCAAAATGTTTACAGGAAATCCTAAAACATATATTGGCATCACAATATCGATTTCGAAAATTGTCGTGAATACTTTCTCTATACTATATTACATAATAAAGTAAAAATATTTGAGTGGAACGTCAAGAACCAAAGTTCAAAATTTAGTAAAATTCTTCGTCAAAATCAACAATCACGAAAAAGATAAATATATATCTGCTCAATTTTAAAGTAAGTTAGTAGTTTTTAACTGAACTTTTCAGTGTAGTGAAAAACACATCTACTTGTGACATAAAAACATACTACAATATACTTTCAAAATTACATTTTAAAATAAATCAATCCCTCTGTTAGATATAAACCTCTGACTTTGTTAATGCTCCTCATCATACAGAAAATATCCAGATTCCTTTCCGGCACAATAGGACCAACAGAAAGTTAGGGTCGAATTCCCACCCTCGAAGATCTTCCCCTTACCATTGTATGTGTCCGTACAGTACTATATCACTTTGAGCGTGTGTCTCTTCACCCGTCACCTCCGATAATGAGACCAACACCCAAGGCTATTTATTCACAGGAAAACGAAAAATGCATTCAGCAAAGTGGGGTATTATTGAATAAAAACCATGCTTGATTATTGCTCAAGGTTTAAAAATAACAGAGGAAACAATTATTTTTTATTACAAATATCTTAAATTTATAGTTTGTAATCCCTTTCGAACAAGTAACATAATAATAATACTAACAATAACTTCATACATTTATGCTTTCATACATTTTGAGATTGCAATCTCGGATGTTTATACAATCTTGGGATTTCGGGAATAAAATTTTTTTAATCCCAATATTTCATGAAATTGGGAATTTAATTTTACTTTTTGAAGGAAACCTTATTTTATATTCTTATGTTTCAATTTATTTATCTATAAATATTATATATATGTGAACAATAATACTCGTACCATGCTGAAATTAGCTTTTAAATTATGTTATTTATTTAACATTTTGGCGATTTTTTAAAATGTGGTCAAATTGCTCAAATATCTCCAAATCGATAAAACTGTTGTCAAATTGAAAAAATGACGCCAAATCAACGAAATTAATTGCGTTTTGAAAGAAGTTAGTATTGTAATGATATTTCGGTAGCGTTTGTCTATTAGTCGAACTGTCTCACTTTCCGAAAAATTTGGCGACTTTTTAAAATACCGTTAAATTACTAAAAATGTGGCCGAATGGATAAAATGATACTAAATTAATGAAAATTCAATAATTTGCAAAATTAAGTTCAATTTCCCTTAAAGCCTTCCTTTGTCATTGTGTGGGAATTAAATAATAATTTTTGTAAATTTGTTTACAAACGGGAATTTTTCTTCATATCTGCCTGTGAAGATAATTTCGTATAGCGAGAACAGAGATTCTTATACGTATTTTTAGGAGAATTAAGTTAAATATTTTAATAAAATGTTTAGAATAACAATGTCATTTAAAATATTATAGGAATTTGCACAAAATTGAAGTTTTAATTTCTTTATTATATATTCAGTGCGAAGAACAGGTATACTGCTAGTAAATAGTATAAATTTAATATATCGCTTTTTATATACACTAAAATAATAGCAGACACAAAATATTGATATAGCTAAAACATGACATACCTAAAAATGTAATACAAAGCAATATATTCTAAGAATGTGAATCTGAATATAGTTTTAATGTTACATCCATGCATAACACAGCTGTTATATACTAATGATTGGGAAATGGAGGAACTTGAGCCAAATTTGGTCCAGGAACATTCCCCCCATTTTATTAGGATTTATTTATTAGGCAGAACTTAATCAAACAAAAAATTTATAAAAATATTTCTTGTGTCAATATTAATGATAAATAAAATGATCTTAAATTATGATATATAGTTCATTTAACTATATATCAACATCAAAACGTTTTATTTATTATATTTTATTTAGTTTTTAGTTATTTAAGAAAACAAAAATGCTGATATATTTAGAAAAATTACTAAATCAAACAAAAAAATTATAAAAAATATTCCTTATGTCAATATTAATGATAAATGAAATGATCTTAAATTATGATATATAGTTCATTTAACTCAACATTAAAACCATACATCAAATTGTTTTATTTATTATATTGCTGCAAACTTATTTCATATATTTTATTATTAAAATTTATATCTGTTATTTAAGAAAATAAAAATGTTGATATATTTTTAAAAAAACTAATTTTAAAATTTGCACATTGAGAAAATATGACAACAAGCATTTATAAACATAAACTAATTAATTTATACATAAAAAGAATTGTTAGTAGCAGCATCAACAGTTGATTAAATGTATCAACTGGTTTCAAAGACAAGAAAGAGCCTTCTTCATCAAGATAAATTAGACAGCAATCACTACAATGGTAAAGAAATTTCTGTAAACAGAATGATATTTATGTAACCTGGGACAATAGTTGTGCCAATCCAAAAATAAATAATGAATAAAACAAAGAAAATCCAAGAGGTATAAAGCAGAGTGAATAGAATAGCAGAAGATTGTAAAGAATTTTCTAAAATTAAATATGAATATACATTCTATTGTTCTGCTTCATATATCTTCAAGTTACATTTCATAACTGGTTATACCCTTAAATTTGTTTATAAATATTCCTGTGCTGCTTATATTTTCTTCTTCTCTGTTGAATCAAAGCAGTCCAAAATACACTCGGTTTTCTGTATTAAAAAATTATTAGAATGATAAAATATTTTTAATACATGTTTTGCACAAAAGCTTACATTTTCTGGTATTCTTAACTGCAGTTCTCTTCTTGATTACAGTTGCTTCATTGTTGAAACAAATCAACCAAAAATGCATTTCCAAAGGTGAGATATATTATCCACACTCTAAGCAAATACACATTTAGTCTCTAAAACTTCATTTACAGATAAAAATATTATTGTGCTGCTTACATTTTCTTCTTTAATAAACCAATACACAGCCCAAAATGCACTCTTAAAGGTTTCTGGATAAAAAAAAATATTAAAACAATAAGAATAAAATTTTAATACATTTTTTAGCCAAAAATCTTACCCTTTCCGGTATTCTTAACTTCAGTTCTCTTCTTGATTACAGCTGCTTCATTGTTGAAACAAATCAGCCAAAAATGAATTTGCAAAGGTGAGATATATTATCCACACTCTAAGCAAATACACATTTAGCCTTTGAAGCTTCATTTACAGATTTTCCACTTACAAAAAGGTTGGTCTTTTATTTTTCTTATGAATGTAGAGGCTCCTAAGATAAGGACGATTGATATGTGTCTTATTATTTTGAAGCATCTTCCAAATGTGGTACATATAGTGTAATATCAAATAAATACGTATATGATATGAAGTAGAACTAGAAGAGGCATACTACTCAAAAACAAACAAAAGAATTCCATTAATTACTTACTAGATAAAAATTCAAGGGAATGAATGCAGATACACATACATAGTTTTAATTCATACAGATTGTTTTTCTAATTAAAAAAAAGAATGAATAACAATGGACTGAAAGTAATGAAATTGTAAAATCTTCAGGAGGTGTATACAAAACATTTACCCAATTTTAATGTACAGTTTTTTACTTTCCCTGCAATACATGGTAATGTATAGGGAAAGTATTGGAATCATGCCGGAAATCACAACTCGAGTTTTTGACGGATCTACACGTTTTGAGACCTTTAGAATATGAAAAACTATTTTTAGCGTGACGTCTGTGCAGATTTTGTATCCACTAACTAAAAAACTAATGGACCAAATTTCATAAAATTTGGTAGGTAAGTCACTTGTGGGTGAATATGGTGTTGATTAGTTTTGGTACGATTCGGAAACAAAAATAACCTGCCTTTTTTTTCAAAATGGCCCGCAAAAATTGCCAAACTCTAAAATAAAAAACTACATTTGCTCAAATATATCCATTAAATGCTTGTTTAATATGTAATTTTTAACGAAGAAAATAATAAGACTAACCCCATTACACTAGGACTAGCCGTTCTCGAGATATTTCAGTTTTTTTGTATTTTCCGTATGTCATCTTTGAAAATAAGTCAAGTTACCAAATGAGAACGAAAATTGAATTAAAAATGAATTAAATGTAATTAAAATAAAGAGAATGTGGATATAAGTCTGCAGGGAAAGTCAATTGCTGCCCACATCAGATTTTTACTATTGTATTGTTAATCTTATGTATATATATATATATAATGGATCAGACACAGGTCCCCCACATCAAATTGTGGGACAGAGTACCAGGTAAAGCCATGTGCCCCATGTAAATTAATGGCGGATTACCCCCCCTCCCCTCTGTATCCAACGTATTTTCGGCAAAGTTAACTGTAATAAAATACTTTTTGCTTAATATTTTTAAATAATTTAAAATTGCATTCTCTAGTTACAAAATAGTAAAACACAGTGGTAATAACAATCACTTAAGAAACAAAAAAATAAATGTATATTCATCAATAAAGTAAAAAAAATATATATCTATCCAAAATATCTTCCAATATCATTATTTGATCAACTTTTATTCCTATTGCCACTCTTTTAATAAAAGCAGAATATGATATTCTGACTTTGTGTATCCATCGATTTTTCGTATCAAAATCTCATGCAAAGTTTCTAGTTTTTGTGGTAAACGATATTTACTTTCCTTATATACATAGTATAATGTATAAGGAAAGTAATATGACGGAATCTAAAATTCGAATTGGCGTTTTTGACGGGAGAGCACATTTCAAGCATCCCTGATCACGAACCGAACATTTTTGAGTTGATGTATGTGTGTGTGTATGTCAGTGAGTCTGTGGAGAACAAATGAAGCAATTCAAATGAAATTTGGTACAAGAAACTACAATCCTTGAATACTGGAAATCTATTGTTTTTAAACACAATTGAATGTTCAGAACCTCCCTAAATTTGTGTGAAATTTTGAAAAAGTCATCAAAAAATCAAAACATTTAATACAGTTACGCAGACACTTCTTATGTAATTTTTCCTTAGTAAACGATTGACATAAACTTTAGAACGCTAGCATGAACCGTTCTCGAGATATTGCATATTTCTCAAATACATTTATCAAAAAATCGTATAAATTAAAAATATATTAACTGTTGAGAAACATGTTCACTTTTCATATGTAATATCATGCGCTAAATTAGGTGACATCATTCTCGTGGATCTAACTTGTTCCATTTATGAGAAACGATACTTTGAGTAATATTTTTGTATTTGAACGCCAATAATCATTTATCTGCTATAAGAATAACCTATTTCTCTATCCACAATGCTTGGCTAGGTCGTCAACTCGGCGATTTTCTTCAATGTTGCTAAATTAATGAAAAACTCGCCAAATGGATAAAAATGACGCCAAATCAATGAAATAACGACTACTTGACGAAAATTCAATATCTCGGAAAAAATATAAGTATCTACTATAAGAATAACCTATTTTATTTTTTTTTCAGTAAAAGTAGTAAATTCATTGAATTATATAAGAAAGCCATGTGCTGCCCACATCAGATTTTTTAAAAATAGGCAATAGCAGTTTGGATCTTCTATATCAGCTGATCTCTATTTCAGCACACCATAGAGATACCACATAGTTAATTTTACTTAATATAAGAAGGTGTGTATTCTGTAGTGGAAAATTTAACCTGTGGACAGCGAAGGAATGCGATAGCTACTTAGGACCCGAACAAATATGACTCAGTGAATTTTTTTTTATTCGGATTAGTTTTTTAGTTATTTTATATTGAAGTTTTCATTTTAAGTATTTTAGTTATTTTATATCAAATCGGTTCTTTAACGATTTTAACGATTTTATAATTTTGTCACAGAGTTTCTATTTTAACACCATCGGAAAGATTGAATAACGTTCTTTCCAATAATATTTGAACCGAATCGAACCAGTTGGACAATTCCTTATGTTTATTTATTTATTTTAAATACATCGAAATGTGTATATTTTAGATTATTTGATACTTAATTATGTGTGTATATTTTCGTATTCTAACGAAACATTTTTTTTTAATAACTACATTATTTTAATTTTTGTGAATTTTCAAACAAAAGCATAAAAATTAAAATTGTAGGTATCCTTAATGAAGTGCATATCTACTTTTCTCCCCGGTAGACGTTTGAGTGCATGATCGTCAAAGCCTTTGAACTCACGGTGTGGTTTAAGCCACGTCTTCTCTCCTAGAGAAAGGATTCCATTTTGTTTCTTTTATTTATTTATTATATTTTCCTGCTTTCAACGGTTGCAAAGCGAAAGGAGGAAATGAGTTGGAAATTGAGGCGGTTTGAAGGCGATATGGAAATTGAGAGATTTTATCTGTAAATGTATTATTTAAGCATCGGAAGCTTATTTAGAACCTGGGCAACGTAATATAACGGTTTCATAATCAATGATTTATACATGATTAATCTTTCTTGTTAAAAATCTTGTTTATAGAACATGGTTACAAAATATGGAACAATTTCAAAAAAATTAATTCACCGTTTTCTGAACAAATGCGATTTTTTGAAGTAAACAATGCTACAATTTTCTATCAGTTTAGATTTTAGGTTTTCTAGACTATCACGTTAGTCCATGATTTTATTTATTATTTGACAAATGGAATAAATAATAGGTCTATCATTCCTGACTGAAAATATTGTATGACAGTAGTGCGATTTTACAGTTGAGATTTCAGTATGATTTGTATATTAAATAACATTATAATGGAAAATCTGTTAATTAGTAACAATAAGCATAAACTTGTTTTCGGGCAAACATCTTGTATTTATTTCAAATCGATAGTAAAAGAAAATCTGGATTTGCCCAGAAAGTACTAAATCAATTCAGATATTTTAACTAAGGATCTAAAGATTTAAACCGGTTTAAACCATTATTGAAATCTAATCTCCTTAGAACAAGCTTCCAATAGAAGAACTTTCGGATATAACGAGCATTTGTATAAAATATGGAACAACTGTCGATACATTTCTACGTGAGGAATGAACACTGGATATATTAACAAGAAAGATCAATCATGCTTAAAGCATTGATTATGAAACACTTTCCAAATTCAATGCAATTTTATTTATGCATGTCTAAAATGCAATACATTCCTCGGTAATATTTTAAAACTTATCACAATACTACATTAATTTATTATATTTGAAAACTTAAACCTTCATCGAAGAAAATGAACTTCATTCAAATGACGGCATTGAAATATAAATTGCCTGGTTTAAACATCTCTAAAATGTGATACATTCCTCGGTAATAATTTTAGAATTATCATAATACTACGATAATTTATTATATTTGAAAACTTCATCGAAAACAACTGAAATTCATTCAAATGACGTCATAGAAAAAATAAAACGCCTGGCTCTCTCTATAAAAGCAGCATTTCATTCATAAATAATTTCCCATTCATGTCATTCATCACAATACTATAATAATTTATTTTATTTAAAAATAATGACCATGGAACTACAAGTAATTAAACTCTATGCGTAAAACTTCATCGAAAAAAAATCGTCCTTCTCTTTATAAAATCAATGAATATTTCATTCATATCAGCTACGCAGACTCCATGAACTAAATTATTTTGTGTTAAAGAAATACAGCACTTCTAATACAACTCATTCTACATATTTTGCTGTTTACATTTTACATAGGTGAAAAATAGGCTTCGTTGTAGAAATAATCAAATTTGGATGAGCATTTAAACTCAAATATATTGTAATTGCGTTATTTCAGTATGCAGATGCACAGAATTTAAGCAAAAATAGAGTGGTAATTTAAGACGGATACAACACTCAATATGAATTAAAAAGAACTTTAAAAATCACGATTTTGAGACAAGATGGATGCCATATATCATTTTGAAGTGGATCACGTGATCTTTTTATATCATGATCAAGTGATCGCTTCATATAAGAGGTGTCATTATTATTTTAATTTTTATTTAAAGAACTACTAAATATATTTCGCTGAATTTTTTTTTATATATTTTATGGAACAATTTGAATATTATCTAAAATTTTCGAAGCAATTTGTGAATTTTAAATCCGCTTAAAAAATGTTTGAAAAATTAGCTCAATAGGGCTCAATGTATAGGGCTCAATGTATTTCATTTTTTCAACCCGGGTTCAATCCAAAACTAATTGGATGATATTATTCAATTATGTTCCCATAGGTCCTACAGACCGTCTGAACAACATACTAAAATTTCATTTTGATTAAGTCATTTTTACGGCAGTTATCGTGCTAACGGAGACAGACAGACAGAATGAACAAAGTCATAAACACTTTTCAACTTTGTTGTAAAGTGTTAAAAATCATTGAATCATCTAAAGTAAATTACAGTACATTAGGCAATAATGTATATGGGAAAAATCTAGTAACTTTAGAATAATGCTCATGTGTACTTTGATATATATACTGAAAAATGTAACTGGTTGATATTGAAGAAATTGCATACAAAATTTATAAATAAGAGACATCATAAAATAATAAATGCACGTTCTGTAAGCACAACTATAGCCCCATCCCCAGGATGGACATATAAAAACGGTTAGCTCATAACCTGAAAATATTTGCCAAAATAGCCTCCTACAGTGTCCAATTTAATTGCATTTTACTAGCAAAATTTAGTACAATTTCAGACATAGAATATATCAAAATGTATATGGAATTTATATTACTTAATAAAGAAATAAATTATATAAATAGTGGTACGATTTCTGTATCAAATAACATTATAATGGAGAATCTGTTAATTAGTAACAGTAAGAATAAACTTCTTTTCGGACAAACATCCTGCATGCATTTTACTTCGATATTAAAAAAAAAAAAAAAAAAAAAAATCTAGACTGGCATTTGGCTAAAAGAAATATGGAAATATTTAGACAATTTCAGAGATTTTTAACTAAAAAGCCAAGAACTTGCTAACTCGAAAATTAACAAAGAGATGCTTTAGATTGAGTAAGCATACTGAAATGAAAAGATCCAGTATCTAAACCGTTTTCCACTCGCAAATCGAAATGCCTTTCCATGTCATTTGAGAACAATTTTCACACTCTTCACCCTTCTTCCTGTCATGACCACCATAAATTACACTGCTTGTACACCATAAACAACTCCCCCCCACAGGGGTCCTGTCGACCCCTGAAGGAAATAAGGAAGAGGGGGAAAGCAAAGTACAATTTTTTTCAGATCAAGATTTGGTTTAACTAAAAATTGCTGGACATCTATTTATGGTAGCGGAAAAATTTAGGCATCTATCGAAAGCTAGAATTCTATTCATGTGCACTGCCTTTTTCAAATTCGAGTATTATGAAATGCAAATTGATAAAAGTCGGTTAAACTTTTAGTTTTGACTTTTTTTTAATGACTCAACTTCAATAAACTGTTAAAAATACTTAACAATAATTTAAACAAAAAGTAAAATCTAGAAGCAAACTTCAATTTCTACAGCTTTGAGATACTGAAAACAAAATCCAGCAACAAATGGCACTAAAACTGCCATACATTAACCTGGAAGATAGAAGCTTGCGACTGATGAAGCATCTTAATGACTTAGTTTTCAAAATTTAAACTCCTGTCAATTGGACATTTATCTTTTTACTTTATCTTTTAATAAACATTTTGAGTTTGGTTCAACCCTCAGGTGGATAAATTAGAAAAAAAAAAATAATAGCATACAGGGTGTATAGGAAAGTCCGTATTAGAGCAAATTTCTCGGGAACGAAGAAAATTATCTTTATTCGTTTAATGCAGCTGCATAAGTCCCTTATGGCACTACACACAAGTTTGGAGGGGGGGGGGGGGCAAGGGACGATCCCCCTTCTTATGGGAGGCAAGGACGATCTAGCTCCTCTTTTAGAAATAGAGAAAAAAGTCAAATACAAAGTTGTAGAACGTTACAAAATTAGTATAAACATGTATTTGTCTGACAGAAAAACTTAAAAGAACTCTGAAAACTAGGGAATAGATATAGAACAATCTCCCTATATAGAACAGCATTACCGTATTCAAACGTTTGGGATGCCTTGCATTGGGAAACGCTATGAGAATAATCTTTTGGTTGCACTGGAATTCCGGTTACATTTTCCAAAAATAAGGACAATTTCGCAATATTCTTCATTAGTAAATATCATAAACATGGCCTATAAAATTTAAATAAAAATAAGATGAAGTAACGTACACATAGCATAAACGGGCGCGGTAGCCCATTGGTTAGCGCGCTGGAGTTGCACTCGGTGGGCCCGGGTTCGATTCCAGCCACTGCCAAAACTGCCGCCGTGTTCATGCGGAGTACGACCACGTTAAACATGTGGGTCCGAAAGTCCTTCCGAGAGGTTGGTGGTAGGGGAAGGAGGGTACGGTCCCTGTGGATGCCTCCCCCACTGGGTTCCGGTCTAAATTGGGTGGCACTTCCCGGCCGTCCATTCAGTTACCTTACACCTTTCTGGTAGGTCGGACGGTCTGGGTCTCAACAACAACAACACATAGCATAAACAATACTGCAGATGGAATGTTCTTTCAACCTCAGATTAGTTTACCACTTTCCTGGCTTCGATTACAATGATGTTTACCGACAAATCGTCTGTCAAATAAAACAGTTAGCATTCAAAATAAATTAACTAAATCGTTTGTTATACAACTGTCGCAGACGAATTTACAGTTTAAAAAATCGCATGGGTATAAAAATATATTTCGGACAATTATTTGCAGCTTTTCTGTCGGACAAACATTTTTATACTAATTTGGTAAAGCTCTACAACTTCGTAATTATCTTTTTCTCGATCTCTAAAAGGGAGCGATATCCCCTCCCCCCCCCGGGTAACATTTTGAAATTTCATATATTGTAGTACGGATATTTCTTCTAAGAAACTATAAATACTTCCGTCCGTCTGTCTCTGTGACGCTTGGTGAGGGATTTGGCAGGATATCGCCAACGTGGCGACTTTTTAATGTTGCGAAATTGATTAAAATGTTGCCAAATCGCTAAAAATGTCGGCAAAATAATGGATGCCAAATCAATAAAATTAATTTTGTTTTGAAAGGGGATAGTATTGTAATGATGTTTCGGTAGCTTTTGACTGTCAGTTCAATCATCCTACTCGACTACAAATTTGGCGACTTTTTAAAATGTGGTGAAATAGCTCAAATATCTCCAAATCGATAAAACTGTTGTCAAATTGAAAAAATGACACCAAATCAACAAAATTAATTGCGTTTTGAAAGAAGCTAGTATTATAATGATATTTCGGTAACGTTTGTCTATTAGTCGAACTGTCTCACTTTCCGAAAAATTTGGCGACTTTTTAAAATGCCGTTAAATTACTAAAAATACAACCGAATTGATAAAATGATACTAAATTAATGAAAATTCAATAATTTGCAAAATTAAGTTCAATTTCCTTTACAGTCTCTGTCGCTTTGTGGGAATTAAATAATAGTTTTTGTAAATTTGTTTACAAACGGGGATTTTCCTTCATATCTGTCTGTGAAGATAATTTCGTATAGCGAAAACAAAGATTCTTATACATATTTTTAGGAGAATTAAGTTAAATATTTTAATAAAATGTTTAGATTAACAATGTCATTTAAAATATTATAGGAATTTGCACAAAATTGAAGTTTTAATTTCTTTATATTATATATTCCGTGCGAAGAACGGGTACACTGTTAGTAAATAGTATAAATTTAATATATCGCTTTTTATATACACTAAAATAATAGCAGGCACAAAATATTGATATAACTAGAACATGAGACACCTAAAAATGTATTACAAAGCAATATATTCTAAGAATTTGAATCTGAATATAGTTTTAATGCTACATCCATGCACAACACAGCTGTTATACTAATGGTTGGAAAATGGTGGAACCTGGGCCAAATTTGGCACAGGAACTTTTATTTTATTAGGATTTATTTATTAGGCAGAAGTTAATCAAACAAAAAAATATATAAAAAATATTCCTTGTGTCAATATTAATGATAAATGAAATGATCTTAAATGATGATTTATAGTTCATTTAACTCAACATCAAAACTATACATCAAATTATTTTATTTATTATATTGCTGCAAACTTATTTCATATATTTTATTATTGAAATTTAAATATGTTATTTAAGAAAATAAAACTGTTGATATATTTAAAAAAATTACTTATTTTAAAATTTGCACATTGAGAAAAAATGACAACTAACATTTATCAACATAAACTAATTAATTTATACATAAAAAATTTGTTAGTAGCAGCATCAACAGTTGATTAAATGTATCACCTGGTTTCAAAGACAAGAAAGAGCCTTCTTCATCAAGATAAATTAGACAGCAATCACTACAATGGTAGAGAAATTTCTGTAAACAGAATAATGATATTTATGTATCCTGGGACAATAGTTGTGCCAATCCAAAAATAAATAATGAATAAAACAAAGAAAATCCAAGAGGTATACAGCAGAGTGAATAGAATAGCAGAAGATTGTAAAGAATTTGCTCAAAATGCTAAAATTAAATACGAATATACATTCTATTGTACTGCTTCATATCTCTTCAAGTTACATTTCATAACTGGTTATACCCCTAAATTTGCTTATAAATATTCTTGTGCTGCTTATATTTTCTTCTTCTCTGTTGAATCAAAGCAGTAAAAAATACACTCACAACGGTTCTGTATTAAAAAATTATTAGAATAATAAAAAAATTTAATACATATTTTGAACAAAAGCTTACATTTTCTGGTATTCTTAACTGCAGTTCTCTTCTTGATTACAGCTGTTTACATTGTTGAAACAAATCAGCCAAAAATGCATTTGCAAAGGTGAGATGTATTATCCACACTCTAAGCAAATACACATTTAGCCTCTAAAACTTCATTTACAGATATAAATATTCTTGTGCTGCTTACATTTTCTTCTTTTATAAACCAATACACGGCCCAAAATGCACTCTAAAGGTTTTCTGGATAAAAAAAATTATTAAAATAATAAGAATAAAAATTTTAATAAAATTTTAATTTTTTGTTTAATACATTACTTAAACAAAAAGCTTACCCTTTCCGGTATTCTTAACTGCAGTTCTCTTCTTGATTACAGCTGCTTCATTGTTGAAACAATTCAGCCAAAAATGCATTTGCAAAGGTGAGATATATTATCTACACTCTAAGCAAATACACATTTAGCCTTTGAAGCTTCATTTACAGATTTTCCACTTAAAAAAAGTTTGGTCTTTTATTTTCCTTATGAATGTAGAGGCTCCTAAGATAAGCACAATTGATACGTGTTTTATTATTTTGAAGCATCTTCCAAATGTGGTACATATAGTGTAATATCAAATAAATGCGTATATGATATGAAGTAGAACTAGAAGAGGTATAGTATAGTACCTAAAATCAAAACAAAACAATCCAATTGATTACGAGATAAAAATTTAAGGGAATGAATGAAGATACACATACACAGAAAAACAATCTGTATGAATTAAAACTAATTAAAAAAAAAAGAATGAATAACAATGGATAGAAAGTAATGACATTGTAAAATCTTCCGGAGGTGTATACAAAACATTAATCTAATTTTAATGTACAATTTTTTACTTTCCCTGCAATACATGGTAATGTATAGGAAAAGTATTGGAATCATGCTGAAAATCGCAACTCGAGTTTTAGACAGATCTAAACGTTTCAAGACCTCTAGAATAAGAAAAACAACTATTTTTTGAGTGACGTCTGTGCAGATTTTGTATCCACTCTAACTAAAAAACTAATGGACGAATTTTATAAAATTTGGTAGGTAAGTCACTTGTAGGCGAATCTGGTGTTGATTAGTTTTGGGTACGATTCGAGATAAAAGAATCTGCTTTTTTTCTTTTTTTGCGAAATGGCTAAAAAACTAATGAGCCGAATTTCACAAAATTCGGTAGATAAGTCGCTTGTGGGTCACCCTGGTGCTGATTAGATTTTGGTACGATTCGGAAAAAAAAAATCTGCCTTTTTTGAAAAATGGCCCACAAAAATCAACAAAACCTAAAATAAAAAACTATGTATGCTCACATCTCCAACAAGTAAAGACATAATGATTCTTTACTTGTTGGACTTGTTGGATAGTTGTTGTAATTCTTTACTTGTTTAGATTTAATTCTTTACTTCATCGAAAAAAATGAACTTTTATTCAAATGACGGCATTGAAATATAAATTGCCTGGTTTAAACATCTCTATAATGTGATACATTCCTCAGTAATATTTTTTAAATTATCATAATACTACAATAATTTATTATATTTGAAAACTTCATCGAAAACAACGGAAATTTATTCAAATGACGTCATCGAAATATAAATCACTTGGCTCTATATAAGCAGCATTTCATTCATAAACTTTTTTCCATTCCTTTCATTAATCACAATACTAAAATAATTTATTTTATTTAAAAACTTAAAACCATGGAGGTACAAGTAATTTAACTCTATGCTTAAAACTTCATAGAAAAAATCGGCTGCTTCTCTTTGTAAAATCAATGAATGTTTCATTCATATCAGCTATTTTGCAGACTCCATGAGCTAAATAATTTTGGATTAAAGAAATGCAGCAATTTTTATACAACTCATTCTACATCTGTTGGTGTTTACATTCTCCATAAGTAAAAATTAGGCTTTATTGTAGAAATAATCAAAGTTTGATGATCATTTAAACTCAAATATATTGTAATTGTGTTGTTTCAGGATGTAGATGCACAGAATTTAAGCAAAAATAAAGTGATTTTAGGACGGATACAACACTAAAAATGAATTAAAAAAAACTTTAAAAGTCACGATTTTAACACAAGATGGATGAGATTTTATTTTGAATTTTGAAGTGGGTCACATGATCTCTTCACATAATGGTCATGTGATCTCTTCATATAAAGGGTGTAATTATTATTTTAATTTTAATTTAAAAAACTACTAAATATATATTTTGTTGAAATTTTTTTAATATATTTTATTGGATAATTTGAATATTTCCTAAAACTTTTGAAGCAATTTGTAAATTTTAAATTTGCCGTTAGTTGGGCAGTTCATTCTTGGCAGTTATTAAGAGTGCATACTGTTCTTTTGGCCTGAAGAAGGGGCTTAAAATGACCTCAAACCAATTGTAGTCATCTAACTGACATATGCATGACTCATCCTTGCAAGTTGTTATATCTATATTGACTTTGTGAATCTTTTATATAACTATATCGGATTGTGGCTCCCCTGAGATTTTGAAAACTCTGTGCTTATGTTAGAAAGCTACACTTTTTTTATTTTTAAACGACCCCCCTTAGACAAATTTGGTCAATCAGAATTTTTTTATTTTTAATGCAACAAGATCATTAAAAAAACCTGCATATCTGTATCTTTAAAATCAACTGAATAGAATTATGATAAAGGAAAAAATCTGACTTGTGCCACTTTTCCGTACCATGTGAAGGGCTGTTTCATCAGTGAAAATAGGGATCATAAACAAATTGACGATGGAAATTGTTCAGATCAAAAATACATTAATATGTATCAAATTTTTTTATCGCAAATGCATCTAAATAAAGCATTACATAGAGATCATATAAAGCAGTAGTACTCACTACGAGGTTGGGTATCCTATGCATTATCATCTAGGTTTATCTTTTTTGTGATATGTCACAAATTTACATTTTTAATTTGATATATGGGCCCTATTCACAATGTTCAATTTTCAATTAAATATAACTCGCTCAATTTTAAAGATACAGATATGCGGGTTTGTTTAATGATCTTGTTGTATTAAAAATAAAAATTTTCTGATTGACCAAATTTTTCTAAGGGGTTCGAATAAAAATGTAAAAAGTGTAATGTCTTAAAAATTAATGGGAGGACATAGTTTCATTAACGATGTTTCATTAACATAGTCATTTCTTACCTTACTTTCAACATTTTTGCAATTTACATTGCCCACTTATCTTCAAGAGGTAAAGAATTAAAGAGCATTTCAATCTTTTTGGGACACCCTGTTATGTGTGTATATACATATATATAATAAAAATATATGAAAGTCCAATGATAGATTAGAGAGAATTTAAGAATTCTCAAAATGGTTTGCACCAAGTTTCGGCAGAGACGGGGCAGTACTTTCAGGTCTATGTACCCTGTTGAAAGATCCTACACATAATCACACATAGCCATGGGCCTATGCAGGATTTTTACAGGGGGTGCTAAAATTGATTGCATTGAAAATTTAGAGATTACTATCAACCTTAAAATGTATCGTTACAAGTTAATTTAAATATATGGTATGAACATCACATTTTAAAATTAGTGTGTATAGCACTTTTAAAAATTAGTATGTATGAATTTTTAAAAATTAGTGCATATCACCTTTAAAAAGTGTCCCTCCCTTTCATAAGAGAATTCTAACCTTCCTGGAGACAGAGCAACTAAACTAACAAATTGGACATTCATAAACATACCAAATGCAATAATCTTAAGTTTTCCATTTAGGTATGAGTTTAAATTGTTTTTATTAATATGCATGTGGGAGAAAACACACTTATGCTTAAATGTTCTTAATCCAAAAGCATTTTTCTTATTTTTTTTCTCTCATATTGGCTTTTAATTAAATTAGCAATTTTTCATAGGAGTGCATTGCCCCCCCCCCCCCCTAAATACACCCATGTACATAGTCTATTTAAATGTATTATTTTTTTTAAACTAATCAAAAAGGGCTATATGTAATTTGAAGAAGGGTCGAATTCCTTTGGCAGGGTACACAGACCTGAAAGTAAAGTTCCGGTTCAGTAAAACCATGGCACAAACCCATTTTAGATTTCATAAATTTTTTGGAAGGTTTTGTTTTTTGTACTTAATAGGGAGTTTTTTATGATAAAGTGGTGATTTTGTGAAATTTGAATAGTTTTCATAGAAATATGTATCAATATGTTTATACAATAGTCAATAATGATGCAGCAGGTACGGAAATTTTAATTTACCGACGAGCATCATTTATTCATGTTTTCTCAATTCTATGTCGAATGTCTTCATGTTTTAAAAGAAAATTATGTACCTCCTACCAGAATACAAAATATTATCCATTATTAATTATAATCGATTAACTAGCTTAGGTTGTATATTTTTCAACATAGAAAAAAATGACAGAAAAATCATGTTCTTACATTTTTTGAAATTCTAAATCAAATTTATCTTAAGATTAAAAATAAAGTATGTACCTACCATCAGAACACACAAAATGTGCCATCGTTAATTAAGTTTAGTTCAGTAGTTAAGGCTGTAGGTCCGTTAACATTGAAGAAGGCTGGGCCGAAAATCATAAAAAGTGCACTACACATTGTTTCTTGAGTGCTACCACACTAAGTGCAAGCTTTTTATTTGCTTTTGTTAGCTTCAAGGTCAGGTTGTATATGAAATAGATCAAGTTTCTAGCTATATGAGGGGGGGGATGACATACAGACAGTGTGTCTATCATTACTTTTTGGCCGGGGGGGGGGGGGGGGGGGCGTGAATAAAATTTTAGGGGAAGCAAGTTTTCTATATATAAATATATCTAAATAGTGTTACATAAATAGAAACTAAATTAACATAAAATGTCTCTGGGGTGGGGGGCTTCGCTCTCCAGCCCGGAGGTATGCCTGAAAGAAACACTGGGATACAAATCCCTGAAAATCGGGTTTAGTCACATGTATGACATACACATATATATAATCAACAGATTCAGAAATGACAATTTAGCAGGGTAGAACACAGTCATGTTCCTAAAATGATAAATGTTAAAGTCATTCAAATAATAGTGGAGTGGGATATCAGGTCCATAGGTCATTCTTTAAAATAAAAGAAATTTTTTTATTTTCATATAAAAATATAAATTTGCAGTTCTAAAATTAGTGTTGCATATTTTCTTTTCTATCAACTCACTTGTGTAGGGTACAATTCCAGTGCTTATTGAAATATATTGATGTTCTTACGTAATAAAATGTTAAAAATATATTATTTTGTTAACAGAAATTTTATTACCTTTATCGTAATCACTGCTCTGTCATTTATCTTAACAAAGAAAGCTCTTTTGCTCTTAAATCTGGTTGATACAATTAATAACTGTTGATGCTGTTATTAACAAAAAGCTTATATTTTTAGATTATTTAATACAGTAGTTAAGAGTGAATTTATGTTATTTTGAGATTTACTTTAGGGTCATTCTCATTTTGTCCGACTGATATTACAGCAAATTATTTATACTTTTCTAAATTTATTGCATTTACAATTTAGAATAAAACAAAATAAATTATGTTAAACATATATATATATGTCACAATTTTATTTGGGTGCTGATAAAGTCTTAACTCAAATCGTTGCTATTTCTGCTTGATGTTATACTGCTCTTTACCATTTGAATATTCAACATGTATGTTAATATAGGGTGCAAGGGAGTTTAGTACCTGTATTACATATAAATGACTTTTTGGTGAGGTTTTGAAGACATTTTATTTGGGTTCTGTTACAGGCTTAACTACAATCACAGCTTTTTCTGTTTCATGTATTACAGCTCTATCATTTCTCTTGACCATTTACCTTATACATAAAAACAGGAAACAAGGAATTTAGTACCTACTTTTTTTATGTATAAACAGTAGTTGGTGGAAATGTGAAATCAACTGCTTTAACTGAAATAATTTTTCAATGTCAAAGCTGAAGAAAAGACTGGTCAACGGATGAAAAAGCAGCCAGCGATATAAAACTATAAATTATAACAAAAATTCTACTTTAAATATACATGAACAGCCTAAAAACTGATTATATTTTTGAATTAAGAATATATATTTTAAAACAAATTTAAAAATAAGTTTGATTTTATATGAATTCTGAGAAAAAGTAGACATGACTATTGACTTTGTTGATGAATAATTATGATGTAAATATGATGAAACTTAAAAAGTTCTAATTGTATATAATATCAAAGAAATATACATTTTCTGAATTTTGTGAGATGGCATGGTGTTTAGACTCATCTTAAAATAAATCATATCCATTATTTTGAATCATTTATAAAATACATCGTATAAAATATATTTATTTGTGCTAAAGGTGAAAAAGTTAGTATCAGGGGAGGTAAAAAGACAAATATCAGTATATAGCTTATGAGGAAACAGTCTTTAGTATCAAATGGCATGTTATATTGAACAAGACAAATTGCTAATTGAATGCGAGGTAAAAGAGCCTATATGACTATGTTGCTCAAATGTTCATATGCAGATGGTGATAGTGCGGAGGTATCTTGTTTAAGAAAAGAATGCACAGAAGAATTTCTAATTTTCAGAAAAACAGACAAAAAATTCATTCTAAATTTGTACAAATACCACTCTATTTTCTCATGGGTCATAAATATTAGTTAACGATGATTACAATATAATGTCTTAATGTTTACAATCCAACATTACACACAATTTACATGGTTAAATAATATTTGGAATTTTAGAAATTTTGTTTTCCCACAACCATGATAAATTTTAATTTTTTACCACTGTATTTAGGATTTTTTACAAACTGATTTGAAAATATAAACTATTCTGTCTTTGTGCATAATTAATTTTTTGATGAATATTTACATCTGTAGTTTAGCAAAATTTGCAATAAAAGGAACATATACTGAATACAATGTACAAAAAATATCTTTCCACTACTACATATTAAATTAGAATATTTAATGAAGCTACCAATTAAAAAAAAATTTTTTTGTAAGATTTTATAAGCATAAAGGTTAACTATTCAGTTCTCTCAATGCAACTATTAACTTTATTAGTTAAAATTTTGAATATACCTACTGATTCTGTTCGACAAATTTTTCTTCTGTTATTCCCGGAATCTATATTTGTTTAATTTATATTTCAAGAATATATATTGTCATTTTTTAAATAAAGTCAAATAATTACTTGATATGACGATTAATGCTGAAAGTTAAATACTCATGGCAATGTAGCATCAAATCTTTTCATTATTTGGCTTAAAGTAAAAATGCAAAAGCACTGAAATTTCATTTAAAGGCAGTAGCAAGATTTTATGAAAGTGATGCAAGTATTGTTCATTGGTGTTTGTTATGGATATTAACCAACAAGGTTCAATCCTTAAAGAAGATATTAGAAGGCTGCACATCTGGAATAATCAGAACATAAAAGAGGTGCAATTTTTGATTATAGCCCTTGTTTTTCTTTTAATTTATTAGCTTGTTGTTCAATTAGAATTCTTGAATTAGTTGTTTTACTGTAAAATATTTAACCAATGTAGTCTAACTGTAAATTAATTTTTCATTCATAAATATTTTCAAAATCTTATGATAAATGATAAAAAAGTGCACTACTATCTTGTGCTTATTTATAACTGAGAATAGAGGTATTTTATAAAACACAATTTTGGGAACGCTAACCCTACAAACTCTCCAATGTTTTCATACAATAGTACCTAATGTTAAAAAAATAAATGTATTTTACGTATTTGTTATCATCTAGCATAAGCTGTCTACAACATAAGTTTAATTTTAATGCATTTACTAAATAAGGCATTTGCAAATCTTAAGCGAAATTTTCCAGCTTATAGCATAAAATATATTAAAAAATACCCCTTTTGTATTGTCAATATGCACCACCATCTTACACTTATTTATAACTTAGAATATTGGTATTACATAAAACACAACTTTCCAATGTTTTCATGCAATGTTACCTACTTTTTAAAAAATAATAGTGTATTGCAATCAGTTTAATTTTAATTCATTTACTGATAAGGTGCAAATCTTAAAAATTTTCTAGCTTCTTTAAAATTGTCAAATACAGAAAAAAAATTCACTTTGTATTTGTAAACTGAGCGGTGAACTGAACCTAATATGCAGAATTAAAATTTTAATCTTTATACAGACATAGACATAAATTGAAATAATGGAATTGTACTAAAAATGTATTAAATATAATACTTACCCTTATTACATTTTGATGAAGCAAAAAAATGTTTTTATTCACGTTCACAGATAGGGTTGCCATGCTACTAGCTTTACGCCAATGTTATGAGCATTGGCTGCAAATATGTCCAAAATTTCGCCAGCCACTCTAAATCGTATTACAACATATACGGGTTAATTACTGCACAGAATGTTAGAAAAATTTATGTAAATGATAAAGCTATAGCTCTATTTTCTTGTGTAGTCAGAAAATTTAAAATATCTGGCGCAGGAAATAAGAAAACGACTATTAAAGTACCCCGATAGCTGTGTGACGCCTCTATAGCGCCCTCTAGTTAGAAGCTGTAAAACTAAAACTTTATAATTTTGTTTGAGTTTTTTATTTATAGATAATTAATTAATTAATATTATACGAATTTTCTGACTACACAAGATACTACATATATCATTCTATCACTCGTACAAATTCCAAAGGGATTTGTGCAGCCGTTCTTTCGCGGTTGTTGTAATAGAAATGGCCTATACTTTAACATGGGTGGAAAGCGACCGAAATCCACCAAGGGGCGTACCAGTCCAAAGAGGGGAGGCGACTCAGGAGGAGAGGCCCTCTTTGGGAGGATGCCTCTTTGGAGTGGATCCTCTCAGAGGGTCTTTAGACCCCCAGGAGGGAGGATGCCTCTCAGTGCCCCTCCCCTCTTTTGGAAGTTTGGTGAGGCGCAGCACCCAATGCCTCTGTTGGGAGGATGTCTCTTTCCTAGTATTGCGAAAGAGGTATGATGACTCATACGGAGTGAGTTTCACTTCACTCGGAGTCTTGAGAGGGAGTGTCACAATCGTTGACTGACCTTTGACCTGAGGAAGAAGTTTCAAGGGATGTCGCAATCGAACAATCTGGAAATGACGTGTCGCGATTGATAACCTTAGAAGTGACCTTTGACAAGAGCATACGTCCTCCCTCTCTGCTGTCTGGGAACAAACTGAAAGATCTTATCAGCGGGATGTAGTTAAAGCGCCCTCTGGCGAATTTTGATGAAGTGCTGCCATCTATCGGCATTTTTTTTCCCAAAAGAAATTAATGTCTCACTGGTCAGGAGCTAGATTCGAACTCCTAACCAACCGATTACAAGCCACGCGTCTTACCGCCGTACCACAAGGCCTTGCTTCATAGATTATTTTCTTCGAAGTGTACCTTATCAGCGGAAGCAGAAGTTAGATTATTTTTCGCTCGGTGAATAGCGACGCAAGGGCGCGTTTTAAAACAGAATGCTACGGACTGAATATAAAATTGTGTATTATAACACTATGATTTTTTAAAACAAATTGTGTTCAGTGGACACAAAAATTGTATTCAGTGATATATAGCAATGTGTTTAAAAATAAATCTAACAGCATATATCAATATGATTTTTTTTTTAAATGAATTGAATACACCCAAGTATAGTTACGCATTTTCAAAATGGTGTTAAGTGAATAGCATTCAACCCTTTTAACACTTAAAAACATGAATGTAATACATAGTTGAAATTATGTTTTGTGAACAGGATTCGACCCTTTCAAGTGTTGTGTATCCAAAATCAAATTTATACACGTACACAAACTTTAAAAACACGAATGTAATAATTAGCTAAAATTGTATTAAGTGATATATAGCAATGTGTTTAAAAATAAATCTAACAGCATATATCAATATGATTTTTATAATAATAACGAAATGATTTTTTTTCTTTTTATAAAAATAATAATGAAAATTAGAACTCACGGAACAACGTCTTCGCAGCTTCGCATCCACGCTGCAAATGAGTGATATACTCTCATTATGCTATTAAAAATTAGATCTTATCTATAATGACGTCAGCAGTATGAGGTGTTGTCACCTATTTTTTCTAATAATATATTTTAATAGTTGGATACTTCAAGGGTCTGATTTGCTACACGTAATCTGAAATACATCATTTTAATGATATTACGCATTGAATATGATTTGACCATTTTAAAGTGGTGGATGTAATTGAAATATCGAAGTTTAGAATTTAACAAGCTAACGAATTTTCACCCCCAAAATTTTAGCATTCAGTTTAAATAAAACCCAGTGAATATCATTTGAGCATTTTCACATTGTAATTTTTACTACCATTATAGAACTTAGAAGTGAGTGTACATTATTTTTACACCACATCAACACTTTTAAAATCTATTGCAAGTTTGACTTAAAACCTTTTTTAAAAATAAATCTAACAACGTATATGACTATTATAATAACGAAATGATTTCAAATGTTTAAAAATATAATAGATTACGAATTTCCAATGAACACACAAAAATTGTGTTCAGTGAATAGGATTCAACCCTTTTGTGTGTTGTGTGTCTAAAAACAAATGTATACACGTACACTATATATTTGCTATGTTTTAAAATTAAACGCATTAGATAAAATTAAGTGACCAATCCTTTCAAGTGTTGTCTATTTAAAAATTAATGTATTACTACATTGTACTTAGGCATTTTCAAAAATGGTGCGACAATCTACTCACTCCGCTCCAACTGAAAAGAAAGATAAAAGTTTCCATTAGAAAATACATGTTATTAAGAACTGTTACATATTATATAAGAGAAGTGTGTTAGAAAAAGTGGGAAATGTTAGTAGAAGAAGAAAAAGTTTGTGTGATTCCGACAGCCCTATGAGGTGTCACACCCTGCCGCTACGCTCTTTAAGGGCAGCGTTCCCCACCAGTCTGAAATGGTTTTATTAATTTAAATTGTAATTTTATTTTACAAGTTTCATAAAGAATTTTAATCTTTATTGTTTTTAAAAAACAATTTAAAATAAGTATAGTTAAATTTTAAAATTAGATACTTGTAATTTTACAAGATAACATTTTATAAAGAATTTTAATCTTTATTGTTTTTAAAAAGCATTTTAAAATAAGTAAAGTTAAAGTTTTAAATTCAGATACTTGTAATTTTACAAGATAAAATTTTATAAAGAATTTTAATCTTTATTGTTTTTTTAAAAACATTTTAAAATAAGTAAAGTTAAATTCAGATACTTGTAATTTTACAAGTCAAAGTTTTTAAAAATAAATCTGAATTTTCTAATTCAGATACTTGTAATGTTACAAGATAAAGTTTTAAAAAATAAATCTGAATTTTTAAATTCAGAAATTTATATTTTCTACTTTACAAGATAAAGTTTCATAAAGAATTTAAACTTAACTGTTTTCAAACAGTGAAAAATTAATTTTAAATGTAAAGTGTAGTACACTTTCAAACTGGCAGGCCTATTTCCCAAACATTAAACATAAAAATGTTTTATCATAAAAATGTTTTAACATAAAAATGTTATAACAGTGGAAAAAAATCCTTCCACAATACATAGATTTTTTTTTTCTTTTCTTCTTTCCATTTTTTTTTTCCAATACACTTGGATTTTTTTTTATTTCCATATATATTTTTACTTTTTTTACAATTTTTTTATCAATTTTTACTTTTTTTTTTCCATATTTTTTTTGTTTCATATCTCCACATCTTCCTTTCTTTGCTCTTCTCTTTTAATTTTGTGGTGGCCGTAAGCATAAGTATGCACGCCATCGTCCATTATGTAACGTTTATCATCGTACGGAGAGAGTGACACCTTACACTGTTTTAGAGTGTATAATTTGTGACACTCACTCCCGATGCGATACTGAACGTGACGTGCAACTTTTTTATCAGTAAGACAACTTTTGTACATTTCATGTCTCAGTTGCTTACTGATAACTGATCGGGAGACCCCCTTTGCTGTCTTTTTTGTACCACTAACTGCCAGTAGTGAGTACATTTTAGACCTGAGCCCCACAAACTCAAGTCCCGGCTGCGCGTTCAGTTCATCCTTGAAACAACCAATCTTCTTTTTATTAACACCACTGAATGCCGGATGGTTCACGGGGAAATCAGAGGTGTCAAAGAGATGGCTGTTTTTCTGCATGTCCTGATAAAAATCACGACACTGCACTTCATAGGTTACAGAATCAGTGTCAGTGAATAGTAACACAGCCTTTGCTCCATAGTACTTTTTCATGTAGCCATAATGAAATGTGTACATATGAAGTTTGCTCAGCTCCAGAATGGTGAATCCAACGTAAATCGGTCTGTTAAAGACGATACAGTTCTTCACCCGCTCAACCCCAACCAAGTCTTCATCAAAAATTTTGAAGCGCTTGAATGTAGGCGCCGCCACGAGCTTTTCACCCCGCCGATTGTCGGTGACCAAATCTACATTAACTCTGTTACGCAGATTTTCCATTGATTTTCCGTATACGGCGTTGTTCATGAGCTTGAAGAAGTCCTTCTCAAACCCCGATTGAGACCTCTTCCTCTGTTCGGTGTTGAAATCGATTTACGATCTCAACCAGGGCCGCTGATGAAAGCGAAGGACTTTGTGCACAGATGTTACGTGCAGCCCCAGTTCCAGGTACATTTTCAAGCATCTATAATGTACTACATAATTATTCTTATTGCAGAGGTTTGGGACAAGTTTTTCTTGTTCTTGGAACTGGGGAACTCCAAGCTCCTCCATGATCTTTACCGTGTACGGCGAGACATCTTCCTCTCGAATCAACATTCTTTCTGGCGCAACAGGATAATCATTATGGAGATCGTGAAGTTCTGGCGGGTACTCCAAGTCGACCTCCAAAATGTAGCCAACCGATGCATGGTCGGGGCAAGACAGGATCGAAGCCTCTGTCGCAATCGTAGGTGACACCCACTCAAACTTTCCATATGGAAGGGGCTGAGACATAGCCCACCCGTACAAATTGTTGGCATCCAAATACATGATATACTGGGTGGGCTGTGCAGGGTCATATTTCGCCATGTAAGGATTATTTGCATGTGCCAAACGCTTCGTAATGACAGACACGCCACCCCTGATACCACGCTCAATGAAGAGATGCCGGTCAATCTCTGTCATTAGATCGAGGGGCTGCTTGCCCATCTTGAGAGCAGCCTGCCATGCCAAGCCGGGTGCTGTCATCAGGTGGACACAATCCAACCCATAGTACTCCCTGCACAGGTGTCGAAACTGCTGAAATACGTCGGCCAACAGAAGAACATAACTTTTAACGTAGAGGTCGTGGTACTCCCCTAATGTTTTCAAGTTGAATGTTCTCCATACATTCTGAGCATGAGCATAATCGTCAGCGGTGGGGGTCTCATCCGTCAGAGTGCTATAAAAAGCCGAGAGTGGAGGTAATACCTGCTCATCGAATTTTGCCAAGGAATTCATGTACTCGTAAGGGTACACTCCCTTGCGAAGCAGCAGCTCAAAATTGTCAGGCATATTACTCTTCATGATCTTGAATTCATCAACTGGTAAATTGGCCACTAACTTCTCCAAGGAAGCATTCATGAATTGGAGGCTATCGATGAATTGCAGCCTCACACTCTCCTTTCCCTCATACAGGGAGATGGAGATATATCTCTCCATATTTTGTGGAATGACCTCTAAGCTGTGGTCTTTCAGCTTTCCAAGCCCCGACATTAAGAGGTGCGAATCATAGTTTTTCAAATTGTGAAACACTACAGGGACACTCTTGCGTAACTTGTATCTAAGATTACAATTTGAGTGTGCTGCACCCCTATAGTTTCCAACAATGTGACAATGATCGCGAACCTTCATAATGTACCGGTCACCGTCCTTTGCAAAGGCCCTCTTACACAGATAGCAGTGGGATGCGCTGTTGAAGGCCAGTGCTTCACTCCTGGTAAGACGCATAGGTGCTATGCTATTAAAACGAACGGCCAGTTCGTCTCTTTCCAAGAGCATCCTCTGCAGAAAATGGGTTACGGCGTCGGGGCCCCGATAGCAATACACGGGCTTGTGTGATTCGCCTTGGGGTCCCACGACGACGTATGCGTAGCCGCAAGCCTCATGATGGGCTACCTTTTCTACAAAGGACCGACTATCGCTAGGATGTGCGCTGGGCACTTCTACCAAAAGCGACTCAAAGTCGGCATATATCACGAACGGGACCGGGTGTTGATACTCCAAATTGGAGAACTTTAAACAACTTTTCTCGAGGCTTGGCATCTCAACACGTTGCGGTGCGTGCTCTTTGCAGTAGGGAGTGTGTGCCACGAGTAAATCTTCTCGGGAGAAGCGGTGGAGGCACCGATAACATATATGAGAAGCAGCATGATGATTAGCTAAATCCCCCAGAAGTCTCGACATACTGCGGATCAGGCAGTAATGTTGTTGTGTATCCTGACTTATGAGGAGAAGGTTAATGCAGTCTGCATCGTCTCTTGCAGATACGTGCAGAGGAAACACTTCTTCATCCTCATAGCCGAAAACATTAATCCGGCAGTTGTTCAGCTTCTCTAGGGTACCAACCTTACTCACGGGTACCGGGCACTCCACATTCCCCAGGTTTATCTCATGCTCCCTAGGCAAATAATGAGTCATACGCCAAGGTTTTTCAGACCAATTCAAATTGAGTCTGTGAGCGAGAAGGCACCACACAATACACTTCTGGTCGCTGTTTTCAATATTTAAGAGTGCTTTTTCGGCCGCAAGTTTGGGGGGCAGGGGCAGATAGCTTGCGGGGCGAAGAGGCCTGTACTTGCCCACGCAAAAATCCATCTTTATGACTTGATCCAAAGACCACCCCGACCCCAACTGTTGGTAGTCCTCGAAAGCACTCTGAATCTTCAGGTACCCCTCACTCACATGTTGCTCAATCGTGTGAGAAATCAGGTCAATTCCACACCTGCTATGAAAGTAGGCCGTCGTGCTCTCTTCCTCCCCATCAGAATTCAGTCGGACCATCTTTGCGTAGAGGACCAGGTACCATTTAATCTGATTGGCCGAGAGTTCTTCACTCAACAAGGCAATCAGTGGTACACGCATCTCTTCTAACGCCAGTGTTAGATCCTGTCGATTCTCCTCGGTGGGCTCCAAAGTGTGGGTCGTGAAAACGCCCAAAGCTCGCTGTGTGCGACGAAGAGCTCTCATCGCCTGGGTGTTTCGCTTCTTTGTTATTCTATCAACGTCGGCCGTCTTGCGTTTCACGCCCTTGGAGGAAGGGTGAGGGTGAGCACGGCGAATATGCTGTAACAGCACGTCGCGTCGTGTGAATGCTTCATCACACAGTTCGCACTTGTGCTGTACAGTATTGTGGTGTCGCCTCGTGTGGCGAAGGAGGTCCATTCGGGACAAAAACTCTTCACCACACACACCACATTCTAAGCTTGCTTCATGCATTTTAGCATGTCGTGTTAAATCATTTTTTCGATTGAAACTCGTCTGGCACACTTCACAGACAAAGGGTTTTAGCCCTGTGTGGGTCTTCATATGTCGTGTCAAGCTAGTCTTTAGAGTGAAGTTCTTGTGGCAAGTGGGACATATCTATAAAATAGATAAAATGTCCATATTAGTTTTTCTAGAAAAATTCCTAAAAGCACGCTATAAAATCGCGAGTCAGCTGTTCCTTAAAATTATTAATTGCACTTCCTCTAAGAGAAATAACAGTTTCTGTAATAGAATACGATACAATCCTATACTCCCAGAAACAGCCGATTTTCCCCTTCCAAAAGATGAAATAAAATAACTTACATGAATACCACTAGGTCCGGCCTTTCCCACCACGGTCGGTGCTGCCACAGGCAATGCAGCAGGTAGTACATCAACTTTCATAAGAGGTGTAACAGAAGCTTCCACAACTGGTGTTGCATTGGCTTCCACAGTCAGATCCTAAATATTAAAAACATAGAACATGTAAAAGAGTGAAATGTGTATGAAGCTAATTTTTGTGTTGTACATTTTAAAAGTTCTTGTGTTATGAATTTTTAAAAATGCATCTTTATTTTTAATTCGAAAACATTTTGAACTCACTTTTGAAACAATCATCATTGTGGTAAATTCGTTTGTCGATATTTTAATAGAGAGGAGCAAATTAAAAGGACGTCTTTCCTAGCGCAAGTCTCGAGTCAAAGTGAGCTCCACGTAGCATGTATAGTGGGCGGAAACCTTATCTGGTTTGTCACGTGATTCCATACGTGGAACCTTGTGATTCGCTAACAAGATGTCACGTGATGTGTCATGTGATACGATAAGAAATATCATGTGATACATCACATGATGCGATAAGAAATATCATATGTCACGTGATTTACAGATAAGAAATATCATGTGATTTACAGATAAGAAATGTGATGTGTCACGTGATACGATAAGAAATATCACGTGACATGATACGATAAGGGATATTATTTAGATAAGAGCTCATTCGTTCAACGTTTGTTCTCCTAGAAGGTTGTCGTTGCTTATTTTTAAAAATGTCTATCTTTTTTAAACGCGAGAAGTTGAATGTAGAATATGTTCGCGAATTTTATTCGGTAAATGTAGCCGATTTAATTTTTCAAGAGTTGAAAAGTCTGCCCTTTCAACAATCACAAGGGGTGGTGCATGGTCGTCCATACCAACCAGCTCAAAAAGTATATGCATTTGGAGACGCTGGAAACAGCTCTGAGGGATGGACACCTCTCTTATCGGAGATAAAATCACGTGTCGAAGAACATATGGGATACAGCTACAATTTTGTGTTAGTAAAGCACTATGCGGATGGACATGCTAAAATAGGACAACACAAGGACAATGAATCCTCTCTATGCTCTAAAACACCTATAGTGGCTCTCAGTTTCGGTGCTACGAGATCCATCATTTTCGAAAGAAAAGGACAATCTCCTCTAAGTATTCCACTTCAACACGGATCGCTTTATGCGATGCATGCGCCAACCAACAAATTCTATTCTCATGGAATTGCTGCGGAACCCGAAGTCTCAGAAGCTAGAATAAGTCTAACATTTAGGAAAATTCTACCTAAAACACCTGTACAGAAACGCAAGTGCGAGTTTCCAATGTACGTCCCGCCTGCAGTCCTTTCGCCTATACCTGAAATCGATTGGAGCCATATGCATGCTCCATCTATAACTACTACAGATTCGCAAAGTGATTTGGTATCGTTGGCCCTGAACTATGCTACTTCTCAAAATGGATCGGTTTCGATAGAATTATCCTCATCTGAAAAGTTCCGTTACCATTTGGGCTGTAACATTTACGTTACCGTGCAACATTTTCGAGGAAATGTTAAAGTACACTTTCGTGTCTACAAGATGAATGCTTCTGATGTTATCGTGCCTACCCCTCATGGAGTAAAATTCACGCCTAATACGTGGAGTGTATTTTTAAAACGCATTTCAAATATGGACAGTGAAAATTCATCTTTCACAATTAATGACGAATTGCTAGTGTGTGTGTGTGAAAGCAATCTATATTTACAACAATTACCACCTTGCACTGGACAGTTAAAAAAGAAATTAATCTTATTAAATCAGGACAATTTTCATACCCTTCAGTACACTAGTCAAGATGTTACTAATTGTGTTTTGGATCAGTTACTGACAAATATTCTACCCAATTGTATTGTGAAGTATCAAAAACCTGTCGAAGCATTACCGACTTTGCCACCCTATGAATTAAAACGCACTTTAATGCAGTGTGTACATAAAAATTTATGTGCAGAGTTGTATAAATCATATCAACGCGAAACATGCAAAAGTCATGGGTGTACCGATTTGAAACACAAGTGCTGTACGCTATCCACTCATATGCAATTTGTGGATTATGAACTAGTCGATCACGAACTTTTAATGATAAACACTCAAGAAATTGCGCGAGAGTTTTGTGAAACAAATGAAAACAATGTTTCACCTGAATTTTTTAAAAGTCTCACTGTAAAGGAGTATTATACAGCGATGATTGCGCTGTTCCATATGTGAAATACAAGTTAGTAGAATATTACTTTTGTAAAAATCTATGTATTACATAGCTTTCATTAAAAATGTTTTTTCATTAAACGTTGCTTCATTCTTAGTTTTATTTTAAGTTATGTGTTAAACTCATTATTTATTTAAATTTAAAAGTGTTATTAAAACCACATACTAAAATGTTGATATAGAAAAAATTATAGTTGTAAGATATAATTTTTGGAAGCCCACACAAATCTATCACTAAAAAAAAAAAAAAAATGATTCCACTCCGATGGAAATAACTTTATATTTTTCAAAGTACAATTAAACTGAATGGTTCAATATGTGAAACATTAAAAAATATATGTGCGTCCTATTAAATGTTTTAATAAAGTCAGCGGTGGCTTCGCTCAGATGGAGCGTGAAATAAGTTTATATTTTTCAAGGTTCAATTAAATTGTTGTGTTTAATTTCAAAATGTACTGAACAGTATTTTCACAAATGCGTAAAATTAAAACAAATACATTTTTCATTTAAAAAAATTTATTAAAATAACTCACCTGATTTATATCGTCTTTGGTTGTGGGATTGTTTGCACATATAATAGCCATCTCTTCAGCTGGGATGCCGAAGTCGAACTAAAAATCCATAAAAAAATAATTAATATAAAATTCAAGTGCTAATCGTTGAGTCACATATAATAAATCATAAAATAATGAAAATCAAAATTTTACTTACTTCAAATGCACGGGAGGAAGACATCGTAAATATTGTCGTTATCGTATTTAAATTAAAAGCAAAGCACTGGCTGAAAAAAGAGCAGTTGACCATAGCTCGATAAGGACCGCATTTTAAAACCTTTTCCGAGGGGACCTTTGCTTTGTGCTAAACAAACAGCGTCCTCCGAAAAGTCAGAAGCACATGATTTCCGATAAGCTGGAACATTCGATGACCTGCTAGAAATGGCTAGAATTTGAATAGTTTTATTTTTGAATATAATTCATATCTACTTCTCTGATGTGTTTTATTTACATATATTCTCAAACTTTGGGTCGTCATTGCAATTTTAACTAATTATGTGTGTTATTTAATGCAGTTAAACTCCATTTAATTAAATATTAGTGATTAAATATTAGTATATATGTAACAGTACATAATAACATATATTTTCTAGTGGAAACTTTCTTTTCGAATGGAGCGGAGTGCACAATTGTCGCACCATTTTTTTTTTGAAAATGTCTAAGTACAATGTAGTAATACATTAATTTTTAAACATTTGAAAGGGCTGTTCACTTAATTTTATCTAATGCGTTTAAATTTTAAAACTTAGCAAATATATTGTGTACGTGTATACATTTGTTTTTAGATACACAACACACAAAAGGGTTGAATCCTATTCACTGAACACAATTTTTGTGTTCATTGGAAATCCGTAATCTATTATATTTTTAAACATTTGAAATCATTTCGTTATTATAATAGTCATATACGTTGTTAGATTTATTTTTAAAAAAGGTTTTAAGTCAAGCTTGCAATAGATTTTAAAAGTGTTGATGTGGTGTAAAAATAATGTACACTCACTTCTAAGTTCTATAATGGTAGTAAAAATTACAATGTGAAAATGCTCAAATGATATTCACTGGTTTTTATTTAAACTGAATGCTAAAATTTTGGGGGTGAAAATTCGTTAGCTTGTTAAATTCTAAACTTCGATATTTCAATTACATCCACCACTTTAAAATGGTCAAATCATATTCAATGCGTAATATCATTAAAATGATGTATTTCAGATTACGTGTAGCAAATCAGACCCTTGAAGTATCCAACTATTAAAATATATTATTAGAAAAAATAGGTGGCAACACCTCATACTGCTGACGTCATTATAGATAAGATCTAATTTTTAATAGCATAATGAGAGTATATCACTCATTTGCAGCGTGGATGCGAAGCTGCGAAGACATTGTTCCGTGAGTTCTAATTTTCATTATTATTTTTATAAAAAGAAAAAAAATCATTTCGTTATTATTATAAAAATCATATTGATATATGCTGTTAGATTTATTTTTAAGCACATTGCTATATATCACTGAATACAATTTTTGTGTCCACTGAACACAATTTGTTTTAAAAAATCATAGTGTTATAATACACAATTTTATATTCAGTCCGTAGCATTCTGTTTTAAAACGCGCCCTTGCGTCGCTATTCACCGAGCGAAAAATAATCTAACTTCTGCTTCCGCTGATAAGGTACACTTCGAAGAAAATAATCTATGAAGCAAGGCCTTGTGGCACGGCGGTAAGACGCGTGGCTTGTAATCGGTTGGTTAGGAGTTCGAATCTAGCTCCTGACCAGTGAGACATTAATTTCTTTTGGGAAAAAAAATGCCGATAGATGGCAGCACTTCATCAAAATTCGCCAGAGGGCGCTTTAACTACATCCCTCTGATAAGATCTTTCAGTTTGTTCCCAGACAGCAGAGAGGGAGGACGTGTGCTCTTGTCAAAGGTCACTTCTAAGGTTATCAATCGCGACACGTCATTTCCAGATTGTTCGATTGCGACATCCCTTGAAACTTCTTCCTCAGGTCAAAGGTCAGTCAACGATTGTGACACTCCCTCTCGTTTTCCCTTTTGTATTTTGTGTTAGGGTTTTTTCCCTTCAGGGTTTTCCCCTCTTTACAATTTTCTGCCTTTTGTCTCTCTTGTATTGCATTGTACTGTATTATATTGTTTTTATGTTTTGTTTTGTTGTTGCCAATCATTTGCTTGTCTTGATGTAACTACCTGTGCTGTGATTCTATTTTAATATGTATTGTAATGTCTTGAATCTAAAATAAAGTTCCCGGCCACACACTTAGCTACAGTAAACCTTCGGGTCTGTCGTGTGGTCTGGGTTTCCAACACTTCAACTCCCTCTCTAGACTCCGAGTGAAGTGAAACTCACTCCGTATGAGTCATCATACCTCTTTCGCAATACTAGGAAAGAGACATCCTCCCAACAGAGGCATTGGGTGCTGCGCCTCACCAAACTTCCAAAAGAGGGGAGGGGGCACTGAGAGGCATCCTCCCAAAGAGGGAAATTCCCTCCCAAAGAGGGCCTCTCCTCCTGAGCCGCCTCCCCTCTTTGGACTGGTACGCCCCTTTTATAACTACTCTTATGGCTGTTATTTTGTGCAGATAAACTCAAATTATTATTGAAGAAATAAAGAGAATGTGAATATGAGTCTGCAGGAAAAGACATGTGCTGCCAACATCAGAATTTTTAACAATATTACAACAATGATTTATAGAAGTGAACGGGGATTATTTGCAGGCCATTTAAAAAAAATGTATGATCTATATTTAAAGATCCACCAAATTTTTGTAGAATAAAATGTTCAACAAATTTAAGCTGTGAACCAAATTTTAACTCTCTAGGACGTAGGAAAGTGCATTAAAAATGCCATCAAATAAGTATATCATGAAGAGTTATATAAAATTAAAAACAAATTTGAAAAATTGTTATCTACCAAATGTATTATAAAATGTGAAGCCTCTCTCATATACAAAATGATTAAACTCTTGGAAAGATATTTATTATATAATATATCTCTTTTTAACACTTTACAACAAAGTTGAAAAGTGTTTATGACTTTGTTCATTCTGTCTGTCCGTTAGCACGATAGCTGCCGTAAAAATGACTTAATCAAAATGAAATTTTAGTATGTTGTTCAGACGGTCTGTAGGACCTATGGGAATATAAATGAATAATATCACCCAATTAGTTTTGGATTGAACCCGGGTTGAAAAAATGAAATACATTGAGCTCTATGGGACCTACTTTTTCAAGCATTTTTTAAGCGGATTTAAAATTCACAAATTGCTTCGAAAATTTTAGGCAATATTCAAATTGTTCCATAAAATATATAAAAAAAATTCAACGAAATATATTCATTAGTTTTTTAAATAAAAATTAAAATAATAATAACACCTCTTATATGAAGCGATCACGTGACCATGATATGAAACGATCACGTGACATACTTCAAAATGATATATGGCATCCATCTTGTCTCAAAATCATGATTTTTAAAGTTCTTTTTATTTCATATTGAGTGTTGTATCCGTCCTAAAACTACTTTATTTTTGCCTAAATTCTGTGCATCTACATACTGAAACAACGCAATGACAATATATTTGTGTTTAAATGCTCATCCCAAATTTGATTATTTCTACAACTAAGCCTATTTTTCACCTATGTAAAATGTAAACAGCAAAATATGTAGAATGAGTTGTATTAGAATTGCTGTAATTCTTTAACACAAAATCATTTAGTCCATGGAGTCTGCTTAGCTGATATGAATGAAATATTCATTGATTTTAGAAAGAGAAGGACGATATTTTTCGATGAAGTTTTACGCATATAGTTTAATTACTTGTAGCTCCATGGTCTTAATTTTTAAATAAAATAAATTATTATAGTATTGTGATGAGTGACATGAATGGGGGAATTATTTATGAATGAAATATTGCTTTTATAGAGAGAGCCAGGCGTGTTATTTTTTCTATGACGTCATTTGAATGGATTTCAGTTGTTTTCGATGAAGTTTTCAAATATAATAAATTATCGTAGTATTATGACAATTCTAAAATTATTACCGAGGAATGTATCACATTTTAGAGATGTTTAAGCCAGGCAATTTATACTTTAATGCCGTCATTTGAATGAAGTTAATTTTTTTTATGAAGGTTTAAGGTTTCAAATATAATAAATTAATGTGGTATTGTGATAAGTTTTAAAATATTGCCGAGGAATGTATTGCATTTTAGACATGTTTAAATAAAATTGCATTGAAGTTGGAAAGTGTTTCATAATCAATGCTTTAAGCATGATTGATCTTTCTTGTTTTCTTTCTGGAAGATATCCCAAAAGTCAGAATTTAATTGAATTTGTTTTTTTCCCTATATTAAATAATTTTTAATTAAAAAACTACTTAACATATTTTACTGAAATTTTTTATATATATTTCATGGGATAATGTGAATATTTTCTAAAAATTTCAATGCAATTTGTGAATTTTAAATTTGCTTAAAAAATGTTTGAAAAATTAGGTCCCATAGGGTTCAATGTATTTCATTTTTTCAACCCGGGTTCAATAAAAAACTAATTGGGTGATATTATTTATTTATATTCCCATAGGTCCCACAGACCGTCTGAAAAACATACTAAAATTTCATTTTGATAAAGTCATTTTTACGGCAGTTATCGTGCTAACGGACAGACAGACAGACAGAATGAACAAAGTCATAAACACTTTTCAACTATGTTGTAAAGTGTTAAAAATATATTACAGTCAACTCACCTATATCATGCTACTCTCATAATGCGGATTCTATATAATGTGGAGCAAAAATTGCGACAGCGACAGCTCTGTCATAAGGTGATATTCATAAAAGGCGGCAGTCTTATAAAGAGGTTTCACAGTTATACCGCCCAGTTTAAGCAGTCTCTCTATAGCATGATTTTTCTATTACACTTTTACGGTTCGAAATTAATGGGGAATGAATATTAATAGGATTTTTGTTGGAAAAATGTTATTAAGTTTAAATTTCACATTGTTTCTTAAATTTTCTTATAAATATAATCTTAATAAAAAATAACTCGAAATAAGTAAATATATATTTATTGCCCTTTGTATCCATAATCTTACATTCCATAACCATATTCATCATAACATGATACAGTAAAAATACAATTTTATGTAACGTAGAATGAGTCAGTCTGATTTATATGTTCTGAGCTCCTCTTAATGCGGTTTTCGTATCACACATTACAAATTGTTCTGTATTGTACTAATTCTGAGTTTCTTATAACGCGATATGCGGTTACCATATAACATGGTACGAATTAATCTGATGTGCACTAATCTGAGTTTCATAATATAATGCGGTATGAATTAACACTAGAACAACGGAAACGGCCATTTTGACTGCATAACTACTTTAAGAAACGATTCCTCCAAAACGACTAATCCCAGTCCATTGAAATTTTAGGACTTTCCTTATTTTCTTTGCAAAAAATGTGTCAAAGAAACATCCTAAATGATGTAACTATGATGTTTTGGTTTGCAAACGCATTAATGACATTTTCGTGGAAATTAAGGCGGAGTTAAATCGATCCGAAAAGTTACCTTTTTCCGATAGATGGCTCTGAATACTGCAGGTTTGGCGAGATCCGACCTTGCGCCAAACAGCGATTACGTTCAATTTGTGGTAGCCATAGTCTCGCGAAAAACATTAGTAGTAACACAAAATCTCTGGGCGAAAATGCCAATGGCGAATTCTCTAAAATATTAGTTTCTGACTCGGAAGCTTTAGAGAAGTTAGGATTATCTATATAATAAAAGGCAATGTCTGTCTGTGTGTGTGTGTCTGTCTTATACACTATACGTTCAGCGACCGCGCGTCGGAGAGCTACGAAATTTGGCAATCGGAGACCCGGGGGGGGGGAGGGGACACGTGAAAACCGATTTTTAAAATTTTAATTATTTTTTTGTTATTTAATGTTTTATGCGATTTCGACCGTTTTTTGCCCTTTTTTCTCCACTATCCGGACATCGTAGAAAAAAAACAAATCACACCACCGGAAAGAACAGACAATTGCGAGTAAAAATATA
Source organism: Amaurobius ferox (assembly GCA_951213105.1). Taxonomy (NCBI): domain Eukaryota; kingdom Metazoa; phylum Arthropoda; class Arachnida; order Araneae; family Amaurobiidae; genus Amaurobius; species Amaurobius ferox. The sequence continues at coordinate 13,239,526 of OX578146.1, forward strand.
TCAATTTTAACTCTCAATTTTAATTTCTAATATTTTTTAAAGATTTTAAAACAAAAGTCACTTTTGGACTAAAAAAAAATGATTTTGGGTTTTTAAATTCTCGCATAGTGAAAAGTACTCATAATTTCGACTAATAATTTACATTTTTAGAAAACTGAAATATCTGGCATTCTTACAAGTCTAATCTGGTCCAGAAATAATGAAAATTGCCTTCAGGATCGCAATTTTAAAGACGTCATGATTTTAAATTTCTCGGCGTTCGGCTCAGTTCTTCAACGGCATTTTCCACCCAATGCGCAGTAGTTTCTTCCCCGTCTCTATGGAGACCGCGCTTTTGGTTTTAAATGAATTAAGAGCCTAGCATCGGGCGAAATTATTATATTTATATGATATTTTAAATGGATATTTTTAAATGGATATTTTAAATAATTTAAATGATTGAATTATGGAGGTTTGAATTGTGGTGATGTATTTGAAATTATTACATTTATGGATTAGTGGAACGATATGAATGATTTTTTGATTTTAAATAGATATTTTAATTTATGGATATTTTAAATAGATATTTTAATTTATAGATATTTTAAATGGATATTTTAATTTTATGTATATTTTAAATGATGGAACGATGGAACGAGGATGGTGGAATTAAGAACTTAGCATATGGTAATTATAAATTTTAATTTGCGCGAGAGAATTGCACTCGGTAGGCCTGGGTTCGATTCCCGCCACTGATGCGGAGTACGATCACGTTAAACATATGAGTCGATAAGTCCTTCCGAGAGGTTGGTGGCAGGGGAAGGAGGGTACGGTCTCCGTGGATGCCTCCTCCACTGGGTTCCGGTCCAAATTGGGTGAATAAAAAGAAAGTTATGGATATTGTCACGGAAGGCGCGGTAGCCCAGTGGTTAGCGTGCGGGAATTTCACTCGGTAGGCCCGGGTTCGATTCCCTCCACTGCCAAAACTGCTGCCGTGTTCACGCGGAGTACGATCACGTTAAACATGTGGGTCCGTAAGTCCTTCCGAGAGGTTGGTGGTAGAGGAAGGAGGGTACGGACCCTGTGGATGACTCTCCCACTGGGTTCCGGTCTAAATTGGGTGAATAAAAAGAAGGTTATGGAGATTGTCGCGGAGGGCGCGGTAGCCCAGTGGTTAGCGGGGGAATTGCACTCGGTATGCCTGGGTTCGATTCCTGCCACTGCCAAAACTGTCGCCGTGTTCAGGCGGAGTAGGATCACGTTAATCATGTGGGACTGTAAGTCCTTCCGAGAGGTTGGTGGTAGGGGAAGGAGGATATGGTCCCTGAGGATACCTCCCCCACTGTGTTCCGGTCTAAATTGGGTGGCACTTCCTGGCCGTCCAAACAGTTACCTTACACTTTACTGGTAGGTCGCGCCAGCGAGTGTGCCACGGTTAGAATTTGTCACGGTCAGAAGTGGAAGGGTAGTGAACAGGCTGGTCGCCAAAGGCGGCTAGTCATAAATAATAAAAGGCAAAGTCTGTTTGTCTGTCTGTGTGTCTGTGTCTGTCTGTCTGTCTCATACACTATACGTTCAGCGACCGCGCGTCGGTGAGCTACGAAATTTGGCAATCAGAGACCCGAGGGGGTGGGAAGGGGACACGTGAAAACATATTTTTAAAATTTTAATTATTTTTTTAGTTATTTAATGTTTTATGCGATTTCGACCGTTTTTTGCCCTTTTTCCTCCACGGTCCGGACGTCGTAGAAAAAAATAAATCACACCAGCAAAAAGAGCAGACAATTGCGAGTAAAAATATATATGAATTTCAATTTCGATTTCTAATACTTTTTAAAGATTTTAAAACAAAAGCCACTTTCTGTTCAAAAAACCAACTTTCGTTTTTAAACCCTTCCATCGTAAAAACTACTCATAATTTCGACTAATAATTTACATTTTCAGAAAGGTCAAAGATCTGGCATTTTTACAAGTCCAATCTGGTCAAGAAATAATGATAATTGCCTGCAGGATCGCAATTTTAAAGACATCATGATTTTATATTTCTTGCCCAATACTCGGCGAAGAACCGATTCTTCCTCGACATTTCCCCCCCAGCCCCCCCCCCCCGCAGTAGTTTCTCCCCCGTCTCCATGAAAGTAGTGTATGGGGGTGACTCTGGGACAAAATGACTATGTCATTTTGTATCCAGAGTCACCCCCATACACTACACTTTCCTCCATTTTTTTAAAAATCAGGACAACCTCTTAAGACCAAAAATGCATAAAATCATTCAAAAATGCGTATTTTAAAAAAAATCAAAAATCAAGAGAGTTTTAGGACTCTAAAATTTAATAAATTTTGACTTATATTTAAGTCATATAAGACATTATTGAGACCATATCTATCAAAATCTTTGAATATATGAAAGAAAATAATATAAAATATATTAGAGATGATATTAAGATAAATGCGTGAAAGAAGAGGACCTCCTAATGAATTGAAGCCCTCTAATATATTAAAAATACTCTGTTTCTAAAGGGTGGGGTTGAGACCCCCCTTTTTTTATAAAATTAAAAACAATTATAAAAATATGTCAAAATTAAACAAGAAAGATCAATCATGCTTAAAGCATTGATTATGAAACACTTTCCAACTTCAATGCAATTTTATTTAAAAAAGTCGAAAATGCAATATATTCCTCGGTAATATTTTAAAACTTATCACAATACTACATTGATTTATTATATTTGAAACCTTAAACCTTCATAAAAAAAAATTAACTTCATTCAAATGACGGCATTAAAGTATAAATTGCCAGGTTTAAACATCTCTAAAATGTAATACATTCCTTGGTAATAATTTTAGAATTATCATAATACTACGATAATTTATTATATTTGAAAACTTCATCGAAAACAACTGAAATTCATTCAAATGACGTCATAAAAAAATAACACGCCTGGCTCTCTCTATAAAAGCAACATTTCATTCATAAATAATTCCCCCATTCATGTCTTTCATCACAATACTATAATAATTTATTTTATTTAAAAATTAAGACCATTGAGCTACAAGTAAGTAAGCTCTATTCGTTAAACTTCATCGAAAAATATCGTCCTTCTCTTTCTAAAATCAATGAATATTTCATTCATATCAGCTAAGCAGACTCCATGGACTATTTGATTTTGTGTTAAAGAATTACAGCGATTCTAATACAACTCATTCTACATATTTTGTTGTTTACATTTTACATAGGTGAAAAATAGGCTTAATAGTAGAAATAATCAAATTTAGATGAGCATTTAAACTGGAATATATTGTCATTGCGTTGTTTCCGTATGTAGATGCACAGAATTTAGGCAAAAATAAAGTAGTTTTAGGACGGATACAACACTCAATATGAATTAAAAAGAACTTTAAAAATCACGATTTTGACACAAGATGGATGCCATATATCATTTTGAAGTGGGTCATGTGATCGTTTCATAACATGGACACGTGATCGCTTCATATAAGAGGTGTTATTATTATTTTAATTTTTATTTAAAAAACTACTGAATATATTTCGCTGAATTTTTTTTATATATTTTACGGAACCATTTGAATATTGCCTAAAATTTTCGAAGCAATTTGTGAATTTTAAATCCGCTTAAAAAATACTTGAAAAATTAGGTCCCATAGGGCTCAATGTATTCCATTTTCTCAACCCGGGTTCAATCCAAAACTAATTGGGTGATATTATTCATTTATATTCCCATAGGTCCTATAGACCGTCTGAACAACATACTAAAATTTCATTTTGATTAAGTCATTTTTACGGCAGTTATCGTGCTAACGGACAGACAGACAGACAGACAGACAGAATGAACAAAGTCATAAACACTTTTCAACTTTGTTGTAAAGTGTTAAAAAAGAGGCAAGTTTAGATAACACGATCCCAAAATAGGATCGTATCAGATATCTTTTTTAAAGACTATGATAAATATAAAGAAAAATATAAAATCTAAAGATTATCAATTAAATTTTGGAAAGATAAAAAAGAAATGACAAATAATATACTATATATAATAATAAATTTTCAGGTGGAGAAACATTGCCCCCTCCTAATATGATACAATTAGTCTTTAAAAATGATTAAGCTTTCTCTAATTCATATTCGTATTTATCATCTATCATACCCGTAAACTTAAATATATATCTACTTTTATTGATTTTATTTATTGATTCATCAGAAAGTTTTCCATGTGTATTCGCAAGGTAATACTCTTTTTCTTCAACTTCCACATCTAACTTTACGATTACTGAATCTCCATATTTACTATTAATTTTTCTCAATGATATCAGATCATATTTACCAGGATTTAAATCATATAATTTAAACGTTTTAGGATAACCTCTAAGTCTATTGAATTCTTCCATTTATTAGTAAACATTTTTATAAATATAAATCCACCCTGCTAATCATAATAGAATAAGTTCTTTGAAATAACATATAAAACTCCTAATCCATTCAATTTAATAATTTCATTTTCTTCCTTTTCAATTAATACAGTCATCCTTTGAAAACTTTCTGATAATAGTTTTTTAGTATGATCATATTTTATATACAAATCATACAATTCTTTACAAAGATAAGTCAAATAGTAAATTTCTTAAGAATTTGTAAAATTTAAAGCTCGAATATCACCTAAACACTCATCCATTTATTAGTAAACATTTTTTATAAATATAAATCCATCCATTCTTCATAATCTGTAAAACCTCTTTCTCCCATCTCTTTTTCAAGTTTATCTCTGTATTCTTTACCAAACTTTGACACTCTAAATATTTTTTCAGCTATAATATTTTTTTTTGTTCATTATCAGAAATAGAAACATTAATTCTAAATAAAATACATTTTTATAAAATATTTATTTTTCATTTTTTCTCAAAAGATAAACACATTCGTTCAAGATTTTTTTAACTTCACAAATCTCTTCAATAATTTTTTCTCTATAAGATTCTTCTTCATAATGACCAAACTTTTTATTTAATTCACTCATCTGTATAGCTTGTACTTTTTCCAATAAACATTAAAAAAGTGATCAGGTAATAGATCAAATTTGTATTTTATCAAATTACAAAAATCTAATTTATCCATAAATTCTTCTATAAAATTTTCACTAAATGTTTGATATCTAGCTATATACATCCAATTTAAATCATCTTTTAATACTCTCATGGTATCTTCTGAAAGATTTTGAAACATTGATACTTTATATAAATCTAAATGATCAGAAAATTTTATGATAAATTCGTTACTTAAAGTTTGATAATGAGAAATGTTTTCCCAATCTACTTCATCTTTACATTTTTCTATAAAATCTTATGATGATTTTTGATATCTAGAAATTTTAGGCCAATCATCAGGTTGAGCAAATTCTTCAATAAAAGAATCAGATAGTGATGAATATTGAAAAATTAAATCCCAATTTACATGATCTTTAAGATTTCTAATTACATCTTCAGATAAATTATTTCTGGAAAATCCATTCCAATCGATATCCATTTAATGGTGAACGTATTTTAGAAAGGGATTTTTTCAATATGCATATAAGGTTTTAAAGTGCTTCATTTACCATGGGTTTTTATCCATAATGTGATGATATCATCATGTTTTCCATAAGCAAAACAGGTTACTGTATCTGTATGAGCTTCTAAAATTTCCTTACCATTGATTTCTAGTGATATATGTAGATCTTGACTTTTATCATATATATATTTACTTTCAACATATATAACTAAATATATGGAAATTTTCATATACATATCTGTAGTTAATCGCATCTCTTGATCCAGTAATTTAGAACTCATCATGTTGAAATCTGTTTTTTGAAATCCAAAATGGTTAACAATTTGAAAATCATCTTCTATGGTAATCCAGATATCTCTATTGTCTAAACATATTTTATTGACAGCATTATTATCATTTTTAGGTTCTGAAACATTCGTAATTATTTTAGTTTTTGCATCAAATTTATCATTCTGTAATATTAATGTATTTTTTTCAAAATATCTTTTATTCACAATATTTTTTTTATCTTTAGGATCTGCTACAATTCCTATTCTTTTTCCTTTTGCATCGTAAGGTATTCCTTCTGAAGAATGTTGTTGTTGTCGAGACCCAGACCGTCCGACCTACCAGAAAGGTGTAAGGTAACTGTTTGGACGGCCGGGAAGTGCCACCCAATTTGGACCGGAACCCAGTGCGGGAGGCATCCACAGGGACCGTACCCTCCTTCCCCTACCACCAACCTCTCGGAAGGACTTACGGATCTACATGTTTAACGTGATCGTACTCCGCGTGAACACGGCGGCAGTTTTGGCAGTGGCTGGAATCGAACCCGGGCCTACCGAGTGCAACTCCAGCGCGCTAACCAATGGGCGCCCTTTCTGAAGAATGGAAAGTTGTTTCATCTAATTCTTTTATTCTCTTACCTGTTTCTTCAGTAAAGGATAAAAAATCCTTATCATATTTAGTTTCTATAAGATCTCTCAATTCAAAATGATTATTCTCTATTTTATTCAAAACAAAACTTTTAGTGGTTAAATCTAAATCATCTATGGGATTTTCACAATTTTTTAAAATTCTATTTTCCATATCATAATTTCGATCATCCATTAATTTAAAACCTATACCAGGAGGTCCAATAGGCCCTTCTTTCATTTGATCATCATAAGGTGGATAATAAGCACTCATTTATTATAACGTTAATTTTATGATTTTAAACTCTTAACCGTTGTTATAGTTTTATTTTTCAAATAGTTTTCATGATTTGATAAGTCAAAATAAAAAATAGTATACAATTTTCTAAAATTCTTCTTATTTATCAAACATCCTGTTTCTGTATTAATATCATTTAATCCTGCATGTAAAAGAGCTTCATACACTCTATTCTAATCTTTATTGGTAAAATTAGTTTTGTAATGCATAAGAGGAATTTGTTTATTATTAATCATCAACCAGCATTCAGTTATATCTATATTATCAAATATCATATTATTTTTTTCATAATTACCATCTCTTTCAACGTACTGAGGAATAACATAGACACCTAAAACTTCATCAGAGGCTATTGCTGCTGTGACAGATCCACTATCACTTTTATAGGGACCTACCATCTTAAATCTATATTGATCCCAATTTACCTCTATATCTTTATCAGATAAAAATGATTCCATAAACACGCTTTCTGCAGAATTTTTAAATTCAATATAAGATAAATGCAAGGTTAAACCTTCAACTACTACCTTATAATTAACATTTTCGACATCAGTATATATCATGTTCTTATTTTCATTTCTTTGAATTTCTATTTTCACTTCAAAACCGGAAATAACCTTTTCATATTCTCCAAAGAAATCGATTATATCTTTTAAAGGTGTCCATATTTTAATGACATTGCTATCTTTCGTTAGTTCCCATCTCTTTGTGAATCCTTCGTTATAATCTTTATTCATTTTCAAATTATTAAAAAATTCAGTTATTTTAGTAGTATCTTCTAAAGTACCTTCATATTTTAACTCTTTTCGGTCAGTTGAATCAGCTGTATCTAGATAAAAAAATTCATCTTGAGCTTGTGATGTTGTATAATCAGGAGTATAATGAGTTAATCTTAAAGCATGATTCATGATTGAAAAATTAGACTGTGTATTTGATTCAATTTCGGTATCTCCTATATGTGCTTTTAAAGTTTTGATAAAACCTCCACCATTTACCAGACTCACATTTTCGTTTCCAATGGATGATTTATCATTTTTTGTAATTTTTAATTTTTGTTCAAGATATCCTCTAGAATATAAAATTTTTGCTTTAGTATCATTAATATGAAAAACATAGGTGGCATTCTCATCTGAACTATGTTCTTTTGGGTGAATTTCTCTTAATTCATAACTTTTAATTTGATCATTATAATAATAATGAGTATCACTCAAATCATAAATCTTTTGCATTTATTTAGGAAGAATTTTTAAACCACCTCCTTTCTTTTTCATTGAAAATATTTCATTTAATTTATTCCGTACAAATGTTTGGTCTTCAATAATAGGTTCAGTTTTCAATAAAACCTTTAAAAATCTTTGTATTTTTTTACTTTTTCTATATAATCAATGTTTATTCATTTATTTATGACGAAAAACCTGACCTAACAATTGATATATTTCTTTAACGTAGTTATCTTCAAAAATAGGTATAAAATTAAATTCTACAGCTCCTTTATTTAAATCAATTAATTTACCTTTTTGATTAGTAATCCTCATTTTTATTCTTTCAACAGGATCCGTTTTAACAGGAAAATATATCCAATTGTTAAATTCTTTTGAAATTATACTACCTGGAGGATTTTTATTAACGAAAGAATAAATGACTTCTGAATTAGATTGATTTATTAAAGATCCTTTTACAACATCACAGTGAATATAAATATTATCATTTCCATTGGATATATCGGCTATATGTTCAACTTCAACCTCTAATTCTTCATCATAACTTCCGTATATCGGTTTTAAAAAACCTATAATTTTATGAAAGTTACTTTTTGTAAAATCAATTACCCAACCTTTTTTCAGTTTAATAGCTATTCTTTGTCTTGCTTCAATAATACCAAATTTCACAGGTGGATCCTCACCAAATATTTTTATCATATGCTCATTTAAACCTCTTATAGTATAATTACCACATTTGAGATAACAATTGTTATATCTGTGTCTAATGTATACATTCTAAATATGTTATTTCCATAATTCTCACTTATATTAAACCATGAAACTTCCATAGAAAACGACTGTAAAGCTAATTTTTTTAATTTAAGAGGTGTAATAAAATTTACAGTAAATTCCTCTGATTTCTCATGATCTTCAGATTTTAATATTATCATTTATACAGAACAAAATTTTCATTAGAGTCACTGGGTTTTTGTGTAGGAAATGATTTGAGAACATTTTTAGGTGATTTACCTTTATTCCTTTCTCCTATATATTTCATACAAAATAAACCACATTTTACAGATGTAAGGTTTTGTAAAAAACTATCATTATGACCTATTTCTGGTTTTTATTGGATGTAACAAGAAATGATTTAATATTTTTAGGAATATAGTCCTTCTTCATATTGTCATATTCAACAAACGGATCAAAATATTCCACATATTTCTATTTAGGATCATTATAATAACAAACCCAATGAGTTCCAGGACCTGTTGATACATCTAAATTAATGATTCCATTTTCAAATTTTCCTATTGTTTAAGGTAATAAATCAGAGGTAAATACACCTCTAAATTCTTTTTCATTTTTCATATTTTCTTCAATCATTTTGTTACTAATTCCCATGGTTGATATATCCCCTTTCCACGTTTTCCCCCCCAGATCCTTTCATCTTTTTTTGTACAGTTGAACTAGCTAATCCAGATAAAGCACCTGTTGCTAATGATGGAACTGCAAATTTAGCAGCGGTTATTAAAGAGGGTATAAGTGCTGCCAGAAATGGTAAAAATCCTCCATTTTTAGCTAATTGAGTTTTACTGATTGTAATTCTTTTTCCATCATTAATATGATTAATTTGAGTTTTAATTAAATACATCTCATGATTAGGAGTTTTAGATTTATCTATTTGTGATGTTAGTTCTTCTTTATTTCTAAAAGCTGATTTAAGTTCATTTTTCTGACCTTCACTTAAATAAACTTTATTTTTTATCATTTATTATAGGAGAAATTGTTTATAATATCGTTGTACATCATTGTAAGTCATTTCTCCATTTTTTAATAACATATCTAACAATAAAACTACTTGATTATACAATTTCTTTGATTTACTTCCATTACATATTTTTTCTGTTAAATTTGATAATACATCCTTTTATCTATACCTTCACCTATATGAGGATAACCCTCTTTCATAAGCCTTAAGACATGGATATATTTTTTCATCATGCCCATTTTATAATTTGATTCCTTAATTTTTTCTAGATCACTTTCAGCTTTAGAATAGTTATAATTTTTAGTATTAGTTCCTTTCATTCTTTTATATGTATCTCGCTTTTCTTTAGCTATTGCTATTATTTCATCAAGATCTTTTTTAGATTTATTTATAAGATTAGAAGGTAATTCTAAATTTTCTTTTTTGATAAACGGTATATCCATAAATTTATCACTGTAAAATGTAATTTTTCCTTCTGCTCTATCCATCAATTGTTTAACATCTGATGTGTAATCAAGAGGTGGAAATGAAATATTTTCTACAGCATTTTGAATACTTTTTACAACCTCTTTATTTGATTTTTCATTTATTTCAATTTCTTGAGTGACTGGTTTATGAAATTCCTCTAAGGTTTTTTGAATACCTAACTTTTCTTTTAGTTGATCTTCACTATTCTTTCTTATTTCTTTTTCTAATTTTACTAATTTAATTGAATCTTTTATTTGCTTTATAAACTTGTGTTTTCGTTCTTTTTCTAATTCGTTCATTTATATAATATTAATTTTTTACTGCGAGTAAATTATTTTTACAGCGAGTAAATTATTTTTTACTGTTATATAAATGATAAAAATTAAGGATTACACAGAACCAGATGAGTTACCTGATCCTAATCAACATCCTTTGTTACCTAAACATCCATTTAGATTGCTTATAACAGGGCCTTCAGGTTCAGGTAAAACAAATTTACTGTTAAATATGATTTATGATTTTTTAAATTTTGATGCACTATATATATGCGCAAAAGATTTATACGAACCTAAATATTCTACATTACGAGAAATGTATACAATGTTTGAAGATATAGAAAGAGAAGATATTTTGAAATGTAAGAAGAATAAGAAAACATTATTAGAATTATATGATAAATACAAAAAAGAAGTATTCTTTTCTTCAGATGATTTTATTGCAGTAGATGATTTAAATCCTACATTAAAGAATTTAGTTATTTTCGATGATTGTGTGACTGAGAAAGGTCAAAAAACCATTTAGGAATTATTTATCAGAGGTAGAAAGAAAAACGCATCTATTATTTATTTATCACAGTCATATTATTCAACTCCTATCAATATAAGAAAGAACTGCAATTACTTTATATTTTTCACTCTACAACCAAAAAAAATGCAACAGATTATAAGAGAGATAGATGGTAAATTAAGTACTGAAGAATTCAAACAAATATATAATAAAAGAGTTCAAAAACAATACGATTTTTTAATGTTAGATTTAATTAATCCAAATATGAGATACAGAAAAAAATTTGATCCTATATAAATGAAATGGAAGAATATTTAGAAAAAAGATTGTATATTTACAGAAAGAGTAGAAATTTGTATCAAAAGATAAGTATTTCATTATCAGTAAGTAAGGTCAATCTAAGTGGAACGGATTTATCAGCTATTGCCTTTCTTCCGCTTGCTTTTTTGAGTTTATCGGTTGGTATAGTAGAAGCTATTGATCTTGCATAAAAATACCAGAAAGAAAAGAAGAATATAGACATTGTTATAATTTTTATAAAGAACTAATTCGTTTAAAGCTAAGGAAATGACAGAAGAAGAAATTTATATGCGAGAAAAGGATTTCATAAAAAGTTTAAAATTTAATCCAGTTGAAAAATATGTAAAACAAATGCAATTGAATGGATATAAATTTATTCATTCTAAATAAATGGTTTGTAAAAAAAGATGGTGATATTGTTGGATGGTTACAAGATAAAATAAATCCTCCAGAAATGCATTTACCAGGATATCAATATTGTGGTCCATTTACAAAATTAGAAAAAAGATTAAAAAGAGGTGATCCTGGAATAAATAAAGTTGATAAAGCATGTAAAAAACATGATATTGAATACAATAAAACAAAAGATACAAAAAAGAGACATGTTGCTGATCAAGAATTAATAGATGATTTAAATGCAATACAAAATCCCACATTTCGAGAAAGATTAGGTAGAGTATTTATTAAACCTATTATTAAAGCTAAAATAAAATCTGGGTTAGGAATTTCTACTTCTATAAATATATATTGTGTCAAGTGTAAAAAGAAAACCGAAACTAAAAATTATCATGAAACTACTTCTAAAAATAATAAACCAGTTGGTAAAGGTATTTGTACAATTTGTGGAAGTAAAAAGAATACTTTTTTAGGAATTTAAAAGAGACATATTATAATCCAGAAACAAGTTATTGTGGTATTCAAGAATTGAAAAGAAAAACAGGATTACCTAATGTTGAAGAATTTTTACATGAACAAGATGTATATACTAGATATAAACCTGTCATACGTAAATTTAAAAGAGAGTTTATGTTCCAAAAACAGTAATAATCAATTTGACGCTGATTTCTTATTTATAAAAAATTATAGCAAGTATAACGATGGAACTAATTATTTGTTAACAGTTATAGATGCTTTTAATAAATATGCTTGGGCTTTCCCTATAAAAAGAAAAACATCTGAAGAAGTCGTACAAGGCTTTGAACAAGTTTTTAAAGCCAAAATTCATTTTGACAGATGAAGGTACTGAATTTACAAGAAAAGTTACACAAAAATTATTCAAAGATAATAATATACATTGGTTTACGATTTATAATAAAGAAATAAAATCTGCAATAGCTGAGAGATTTAATAGAAGTATAAGAGAAAAAATTATAAAATATATGCATGCTAACAATACTAAAAGATATATTGATGTATTACCCAAATTACTTAAAAATTATAACAATTCATATCATAGATCAATAAAAATGACACCCGTTGAGGCTAGTCGAGACGAAAATGAATCTCAAGTTTATAAAAATTTATATACGAAAAAGATCATAAAAAAACCTAAATTTAAGATAGGGGATAGTGTTAGAATATCAACAATTAAAAAAACATTCAGGAAAGTAGATGATTCTACATTTACTGAAGAGATTTTTATATAGTATCTGAAGTATTAAAAACAGATCCTATTACTTATCGATTAAAAGATTTAAACAGTAAAGAAATTGAAGGAACTTTTTAGGAAAATGAAATGGTAAAATATAATAAAAAAGATGATGTATATAAAATTGAAAAAATCATAAAAATAAATATTTTGTAAAATGGTTAGGATATCCAGATGAATTTAATAGTTGGACATCTGATTTATACAATGTTTAAATTATGATGTCTTGGTTGAATAGGAGCATCTTTAGAAATCCAAGATGAGTAGAAATGTCTTTATAAAGTGGTCCCCCCAGATCTGGGGGGAGCATATTTATCACCTTTGAAAAGTTTAATTGATGATAAGACTCATAATTTCAACTATATTTATTAATGAATCAGGAATATAAGATTGATAGTTTAGAAAATAAAAGCTGTTATTAATAAGATTTCGTAGTAAATAAATGAATGTTAACTTCTTTGACGGTGTTGAAATGGTTGAATCAATTGATATTTCAGATAATGAAGTTTCAGATAATGAAGTTTCAGAAGTAGCATATAAGATGAAATTAATGTATTCAGATGATGAATATTTTTATATTATAGATTACGAGAGTTTAAAACAAAGAAATAAAAGTAGAATTAGTTATTTTAATCGCATAAAAAGGAGGTATAATATTACTCAAGAAGTTGAGGATATGTTTTTAAAATTTTTAGATTTTATGTATTATAAGAAATCAGTTAATTATTATTATTTTATGAAAAAGATTTGTGATATTTTTAAAATTGAAAATAATATAAAGGTTCAAAGACTTTGTTATAAAGTCAAAAAGAAATATGAAGAAATCTGGAATGATTTCTTACAAAGTATTTCAATAAATGTTTCCTAATAAATGGAGCTTACAAAAAAGTGTATATACTGTTTGACTATGAAATCAGTAAATGGGTTTTATATATATCATAGAAATGGAAAAATTTATTTCCAAAGTGATTGTAAATGTTGTGATTCCATAATCAAATATAAAAAAATTATATGTGAATGTGGTATGCAATATACCTATACACATAAAAAGAGACATTTAAAAAGTATTTATCACAGTAAGCATCTTCCAGGAAAAAGTATTGCAAAAAATGTTTCCTAATAAATGGAGCTCACCTTAAAGTCAAAGACTATTGGTGAGCTTAGAAAAGTAGTAAAACAATTGAATATTAAACAATCTAAAGGCTGTAAGAAGGATGATTTAATTCGATTATTAATTAAATATATAAAAGAAACTGGAGAATATAAATATGTTTTAGTAGATTTATTAAATTTAGATATATCAAAATACTTGGAAAAAAAGAAGAAAATATTTATTGAAAAACCTGAAAAACGTAATAAAATTAAAAAAGTTTTTGATTCTCTTAATTTGAAATTTGATAATAAGGAATTTAAGCCAAAAGAAGTAAAAAAGATTAAAACAGAAGTGAATCTTAAAAAATTATTTACTCCTGATCTTACAGAACAATTGAAACAATTTATTAATGAACCTAAAAATAGGCGTAAACTTAAGAATATATTTGATTATTTTAATTTGAAATATAAAGATGGAGAATTGGTAAAAAAGAAAGAAAAGAAAGTAGAAAAAATAGAAGTTAATCTTGAAGATTTATTTAAACCTGATTATGAAATTGTTCAAATTAGTCAAAAATATATTAAAAAATATAACACATATAGGTATATTTATAAAATTGTAGAAATCAATGAACTTAGACCTGTACAATATCATAATATTTTAAAGGATTTATTTAGAAAAGCTATTGGCATAGTAGAAGGAAAAGTAGATATTATAGTACACAATCCTGCATTAAGTCAACCTTCTCATCCTAAAATGATGTCAACTAGAGAGACTTATGATACCTATTTAGATGTTTTAACACATAAAATTGAATACAAAGAATTAGATATTAAAGAATGTACATTCGATTTTCATGTCATAAAATTTCCACACGGAGGAAAACATCTAAAAAGTCTCAAAGATGATGATATTGTAAACAAAAAGATTATTTGTCAAATTAAAAATAACGATAATATATGTTTATCTTGATCTATTGTAGTTGCTCTATCTATTCAAAATCCTGAACTTTTATGTGAAAAATTAAACTATAAAAAACTAACTAAAAATGACATTCTATATATTAAAAAAGGAAGAATATTACAAAAAACGTTAGCTGAAAAATTACATGAAATGTGTGAAATTCCTTTAGATATTTGTAATTTAGAACATGTTAAAAAATTTGAAGAATTCTTAAATATTCAAATTACTATATTTTGTAGAGAAAATTTTAATGAAAGAATATACAGTGGTACTTATAAAACCACTTGTATATACATTTTAAAAAATAGAAATCATTTTGATACCATTACATCTGTTACAGGATTTTTAGGAAAAAACAATTATTGTGATTACTGTAAGGTGAGTTATAAAAGAAGCGATCAGAATAAATGTTTATTAAAATGTGATAGATGTTTTACAAAAGAAAGTAATTGTGAAGGTGATGATATCCAGTGTAATGAATATTTTCGAAGTTTTAAAGGCGAAAACTGTTTTGAAAATCATAAAAATAAATTTAAAAAAATGTCTGTTTGTGAAATACTATGGAAATGTTTAAAATGTAAGAGAAATATCAACAGAGATAAAAGAACACCTGAAGATCATATATGTGGAGAAAGACTATGTAAAAATTGTAGACAATGGGTCTTAAAAGATCATAGGTGTTATATGAAAACAAAAAAAGCACCTGTAAAACCAGGTGGTACCTGTAAAAATATTTGTTCTACTCAAGAATGGTGTAATGTATGTCAAAAACATAGATTTCCTGAAAATTATATGTATGGTAGTATGTGTGAAAACAAATGTAATTATAAAAGTAATGACAGATATAGTTGGTGTGATGCTTGTAAATATTCAGGATTTACACAAAAATATATGTTTTTTGACGTTGAAACGAATCAAGAGACTGGAAATCATGAAGTCAATTTAATTATAAATCAATAATTTTATGGAGAAGAAAACATATTTAAGAATGAAAACGACTATTGTAAGTGGCTATTTGAT
The DNA here is from genome assembly GCA_951213105.1 of Amaurobius ferox. Taxonomy (NCBI): domain Eukaryota; kingdom Metazoa; phylum Arthropoda; class Arachnida; order Araneae; family Amaurobiidae; genus Amaurobius; species Amaurobius ferox. The sequence goes on from OX578146.1 coordinate 13,255,501, forward strand.
AAGAAACATGCAGGTTATACCGTATTAGCTCATTATGGGAAAGGTTTTGACTTTCAATTTATATCTAAATACTGTTTTAAAAATAAAATTAAAGTTTTTACAATCTATCAAGGAAATAAACTCATTTATATGAATGCAATCAGATATAATATAAGGTTTATAGATTCTATTAATTTTACATTGATTCCGTTAAGAAAATTTCCTAAAACGTTTGGATAAACAGAATTAGCAAAAGGATGTTTTCCTCATTTGTTTAACACTATTAAAAATCAAACTTGTATAGGAAAATATCCTGAAAAATACTATTATGGATATACTATGACTTTAGAAGATAGAGAATTGTTTAATAAATGGTACAAATCTGTAAAAAATGAAATCTTTGATTTTCAAAAAGAAATTATAAAATACTGTAGGTCTGATGTAAATATTTTAAGAAAAGGATGTTTAGAATTGAGAAGATTATTTTTAGAAATAGCTAATATAGATCCTTTTAAATATATCACTTTAGCAAGTGTTTGTATGGCTATATATATAGAGATAAATTCGTACCTGAGGGTACAATAGCTATAGATGAAGAGATCATCAAACGAGATCAATACAGTAAAAATCAATTGCTTGGTTAGATTATTTATCTCAAAAACATAAAATAAATATACAGCATGCTTTAAATGGAGGAGAGAAAAAAATAAAATTAGACAATAAAACTTATAAAATAGATGGTTTGTACAATAATACTGTATATCAATTTCAGGGTTGTCATTGGCAAGGATGTTATTGTTGTTACAGAAAATCTACTTTAAATGAACAAAATCAAATATGTATAACAGATTTATATGAAAAAACAAAAAAGATAAATAATGAGATAAAAGATGCAGGATATGAGTTAATTCAGATATGGGAATGTGATTTTGATAATGATAAAGAAATTAAAAAATATATGAAAAAAGAATGGAAGAGATTTTATAGAACCTTTTAATCCTAGAGATGCCTTCTATGGGGGTAGATGTGAACCAACTAAATTAAAATATGAAATGAAAAATAAAGAGAAAGGTCGATATATTGATGTATGTTCACTCTATCCAACTGTAAATTATTTTGATTATTATCCAATTGGACATCCTAAAGAGATCTATAATCCTAAAAAATATGATGAGAATTGGTTTGGGATGATACAGTGTAAAATACTTCCTCCTAGAGAATTATATCATCCTGTATTGCCATATAAAGAAGAAAAATTGATATTTAGTTTGTGTAAATCATGTTCAAAAACATTTAAATGCTACCATTATAAAACAGACACTGAAAAGAAAAAATGTAAAACGTGTTATGGAATAAGAAATAAATTATGTAATCATACAGATGATGAAAGAAGCTTTATAGGTACTTGGACTACGGATGAAGTCAATTTAACTATAGAAAAAGGATATAAAATTTTAAATATATATGAAGTTTGGCATTTTGAAAAGAAAACAGATAAACTATTCAAAGAGTATGTCAAAATGTTTTTAAAAATTAAATTAGAAACAGATGATAAATTAAAAAAACCAAAAGATTTTAAAAATAAAAAAGATTATGAAATATATATTAATAATTATAAAAAGATTGTCAAAGATAAATTTGATATTGATTTAGGTGAAATAATAGAAAATCCATGAATGAGATTTATAGCCAAAATATGTTTAAATTCATTATGGGGTAAGTTTGGACAGAGAAACAATATGAAACAAACTGAGCTGGTAATAGAGCTGGAAGATTTTTATAGTATTATATTGAATGATAAAATTAAAGATTTGAATATGATATTTTTAAATGATGATTGTGTACAAATGGATTATAAGATGAAAGGTGAATATACCAAGAATAACTTTAACAGGAATATTTATATAGCAGCTTTTACAACTAGTTCCGCTAACAGAGTTAGATGATTTGAGTCTGTGTGTGACCGTTCACTCTCCCCTCTTCCCCCTGGTGATCCCTCTAGCTGTTCCTGGGTTGCCCCTTGTCGTGCTGTTTGCTTTTTTGTTTGTCTCGTGTTTTTTGCTGTTGTTTTGTATGTCTCGTTGTTTTGCTGTTTATGTTTTTGTGTTTTTTTTGTGTGTTTTGTGTTTTTTGTATCTTTGCTTGTCTTGTTGTAACTTCTTGTGTTGTGATTCATTTTTAATTTGTGTTGTAATTACTTGAATCTATAATAAAGTTCCCGGCCACACACTTAGCTACAGTAAACCTTCGGGTCTGTCGTGTGGTCTGGGTTTCCAACATCCAACTAGTTCCGCTAGAATAAGATTATATAAAATGCTTGATAAACTAGGAGATAAAGTAATGTCTTATGATACAGATAGTATTGTTTATATTGATGAAGGTACTAATAAAGTTAAAACAGGTTGTATGTTAGGAGAATGGACAGATGAATTAGGAGAAGATAATTATATGACATCGTGGATTTCTGGGGCCAGCAAAGATTAAGGCTATATTCTTAATGATGGATCTGTAAAAGGTTTTAAAATGAATTATGAGAGTGAAACTAAGCTCAGTTTCAATGAAAGAATGAAAACAATAACAGGTGAAACTGAACATATAGATATAGAAATAAATCAGTTTCAAATACAAAAAGATAGAAATATTAAAGTGAATAAAACGAATAAAAGATACATGTTTGGATATGATAAAAGAAGAATTTCAGATTTTATTTAAAAAAATAGCAAAATGGCCCACCTGGCCCAAGGGGTGATCTGGAAGTCTGATTCCAACAGCTGTTTTAGAATTCTAGAATCAGAGTTCCAGATCACCCCATGAACCAGGCCCACAGGCCTAGGAGGACAATACAAACATATAACATATAGGACATAGAATCCACAAGATTCAACCCACCACTTATTAAATCGATGAGTGCTGCTCTATTGGTCGTGCTGTTTGCTTTTTTGTTTGTCTCGTGTTTTTTTGCTGTTGTTTTGTATGTCTCGTTGTTTTGCTGTTTATGTTTTTGTGTTTTTTGTATCTTTGTTTGTCTTGTTGTAACTTCTTGTGTTGTGATTCATTTTTAATTTGTGTTGTAATTACTTGAATCTATAATAAAGTTCCCGGCCACACACTTAGCTACAGTAAACCTTCGGGTCTAAAAATCTATTGGAAAAACGGCGAGAGCAGCTGACGTCATTTTATGGCTCCGGTTCAATAAACCATCAACCCTAATTGATTAACAACCTGGGAGAGGTCGGGATTTGAACCTGGGGCCTCGATGTTTATAGCCCCGTGCGCTAGCCGTTGAGCCATGGGTTCACGAAATATGTTGAACAATTCATTAATATAACCTTTACATTGAAAACTAAAAACAATTTTAAACGAGTCATTTTTCAAGCAGTATGCGAGAATACTTTAAAAGATCAATAGTTTTTATTTATCTGATCTAAAAATAGCGAAAATGATGTTTATAAAACGTTATAAATACTTTTAAAATGAGAGACATAAAAATATATCGTTTGATGCTGCCATCTAGCGAAACAAATATGCAACAAGTTAAATAAATATTATTTTCTCTTCATTCGTAACGCTACGTAATGAAGGACGTCATAGTCGTAATCAAGACTGTCCTACCGCCACGAGAAAGTCTCTGAACAGGGTTGCCGCAAGTAGACGAGTCGAAGAAAGGAGGGAGAAAGGTTTAAAATCGACTGCAACATTTTGCAAATCAAGCGCACTTCGTTAAGCGAAGAATCCGTTTCGTTTATCATGTCTAAAAGAAAATAGATATTTTTTATCCGACAGTTAAGCAAAATTTTCGTATTAAATGACATTAAATTATAAATTAACTTAAAAATTTCTCGCCATTTAAACTCAGAAAATAATTTGTTATTATAGGCGACAGCGGCTACGGGAAGCCGTCAATCTATTAGAACAAAGTAGTTTTAGATATTTTCTTTTAGGTTCGGCCGATTTTGGGAGAGAAAAGCTTACACTTTAAAACTAGAATTTATATCATTTTGTTTAAAACTAAATTTCGAATTAAATGAAAATTTTTTAGTTTTCAATCAGCAAGTTACACAATTATTAGCCAGCAAAAAGGAAAAAATAAATGATAAATAAGCAAAATTATGACTTTAAAATATTCATTCTTTTCATATCTTTCAATCAATTATAAAATATTCATTCACATTCATTGGAATAACTATTATCTACTGTGTCCAAATCACTTGAAATGTTTTACTTGAAGAAGAGTCTGAATCACTATCCGACAGATTTATCACTAATTTCTTCACAATATCTTCTATCAGTCCATCTTTCTTCCAAAAAATATTCTCTATTTTTTCAATGTGTTCACAGTGTTTTTTCCATTCATTTTGTGTTACTTTTAAAAATAGCTTCTTTAAGCAATAATTGTAAATTGTTCAAATAGATAAAATACTTATTTCAGTGTTATTAAGCGATTTCCCCCTCTGATATTTTTAGAGAATTTGCTGTTTTTCCTCTTCAAAAAATGCCGTAACATTATGTACTATTGCACGTGCTTGCGAATGCAAAGTCTTTCCACTTTTAAATGTAGTCATTTTTCAACTAGACAAAATCCACAAAGTGTGCAACACAGTACAAGTTACTTCACAGCTTTAAAAATCACAGAATGCGAGCGTCTAGCAGTGACCCCAGTACAAAGCGAAATGCGACTTTCGTCGGTTCTATCTGCGCCAAATCGAAAAAAGCGCTTTCCGTCACACTTAAAATGCAGTGGAATAACCTGTTTCCATAGCGACCGCCACCAAAACGTCTGCTGTCTGGGGACTTTCTCGTGGCGGTAGGGCAGTACACTTCCTTTCGACTCGCCGTGATGATAAACAAATCAAAGTCGCTTTATTTTCGCTTGTTAAATGGAAAAGTTCTGAACGAATATGAATTAGAGAAAGCTTAATCATTTTTAAAGATTAATTGTATCATATTTAGGTGGGGGTAACGTTTCCCCACCTGAAAATTTATTATTATATATAGTATATTATTTGTCATTTCTTTTTTATCTTTCCTAAATTTAATTGATAAACTTTAGATTTTATATTCTTCTTTATATTTATCATAGTCTTTAAAAAATATATCTGAGACGATCCTATTTTGGGATCGTGTTATCTAAACATGCCGCTTTTTTAATTTTGACATATTTTTATAATTCTTTATAATTTTATAAAAAAAAGGGGGGGGGTTCTCAACCCCACCCTTTAAAAACAGAGCATTTTTAATATATTAGAGGACTTCCATTCATTTGGAGGTCCTCTTTTTTCACGCATTTATCTTAATATCATCTCTAATATATTTGATATTATTTTCTTTCATATATTCAAAGATTTTGATAGATATATATGGTCTCAATAATGTCTTATATGACTTAAATATAAGTTAAAATGTATTAAATTTTAGAGTCCTAAAACTCTCTTGATTTTTGATTTTTTTAAAAATACGCATTTTTGAATGATTTTATGCATTTTTGAATGATTTTATGCATTTTTGGTCTTAAGAGGTTGTCCTGATTTTTAAAAAAATGGAGGGAAAGTAGTAGTGTATGGGGTGGACTCTGGAACAAAATGACTATGTCAATTTGTCCCAGAGTCCACCCCATACACTACTCATGGAGACCACGCTTTCGGGTTTTAAATGTATTAAGAGCTTAGCATTCGTATTGGATACATCGGGTGAAATTATTATATTTATATGATATTTTAAATGGATATTTTAATTTTTGGATATTTTAAATAATTTAAATGATTGAATTCTGGTGGATCGAATTCTGGTGATGTATTTGAAATTAATATATTTATGGATTGGTGGAACGATATGGATGATTCATAGAATGATATGGATTTTTTAAATGGATATTTTAATTTATGGTTATTTTAAATGGATATTTGAATTTATGGATATTTTAAATGGATATTTCAATTTTATGGATATTTTAAATGATGGAACGATGGATATTTTAATTTTATGGATATTTTAAATAGCATATGGTCATTATAAAATAAAAATTAGCGCGCGGGAAGTTAGTGCACGGGAATCGCACTCGGTAGCCCCGGGTTCGATTCCCGCCACTGCCTAAACTGCTTCGGTGTTCAGGCGGTATACGATCACATTAAACATGTAGGTCCGTAAGTCAGTGGTGGCACTGCGGGAACGACAGTGCCCTCTCACCCTCGCTTGCAGCTTCCTATGTGCGCATGCGCTCAACAGTCAAACACCGCGCTCTCTCCCTCGCAGCCTCGCGTGCAGCTTCCTATGTACGCATGCGTATGAGCACTGTCGTTCCCGCAGTGCCCCAGTGCCTATACACGAGCCGCCACTGCGGTGTAAGTCCTTCCGAGAGGTTGCTGGTAGGGGAGGGAGGGTACGGTGCCTGTGGATGCCTCCCCCACTGGGTTCTGGTGTAAATTGTGTGAATAAAAAGAAAGTTATGGGGATTGTCGCGGAGGGCGCGGTAGCCCAGTGGTTAGCGCGCTGGAATTTCACTCGGTAGGCTCGGGTTCGCTTCCCGCTACTGCCAAAACTGCTGCCGTGTTCACGCGGAGTACGATCACGTTAAACATGTGGAACCGTAAGTCCTTCCGAGAGGTTGGTGGTAGGGGAAGGAAGGTACGGTCGCTGTGGATGCCTCCCCCACTGACTTCCGGGCTAAATTGGGTGAATAAAAAGAAAGTTATGGAGATTGTCGCAGAGCGCGAGGTAGCCCAGAGGTTAGCGTGCGGGAATTTCACTCGGTAGGCCAGGGTTCGATTCCCGCCACTGCCAAAACTGCTGCCGTGTTCACGCGGAGTACGATCACGTTAAATATGTGGGTCCATAAGTCCTTCCGAAAGGTTGGTGGTAGGGGAAGAAGGGTACGGTCCCTGTGGAATCCTCTCCCACTGGGTTCCGGTCTAAATTGGGTGAATAAAAGGAAAGTTGTGGAGAATGTCGCGGAGGGCGAAGTACGCCAGTGGTTAGCGCGCGGTATTTGCACTTGGTAGGCCCGGGATCGATTCCCAAAATTTGCGCCATGTTCACGTCCGTAAGTCCTTGGACTTACGGACCAAAACAAATTTACATTGGACTGGAAAAATGAAAGTTATGGAGATTGTCGCGGAGGGCGCGGTAGCCCAGTTGTTAGCGATTCCCGCCACTGCCTAAACTGCCTTCGTGTTCGGACGGAGTACGATCACGTTAAACATGTGTGTCCGCAAGTCTTTCCGAGAGGTTGGTGGTAGGGGAAGGAGGGTACGGTCCCTGTGGATGCCTCCCCCTATGGGTTCCGGTCTAAATTGGGTGGATAAAAAGAAAGTTATGGAGATTGTAGCGGAGGGCACGGTAGCGAAGTGGTTACGCGCAGAAATTGCACTCTGTAGGCCCGGGTTCGATTCCCGCCACTGCCGAAACTGCTGCCGTGTTCACGCGGAGTACGATAATGTTAAACATGTGGGACCGTAAGTCCTTCCGAGGGGTTGGGGGTTGGGGAAGGAGGGTACGGTCCCTGTGGATACATCCCCCACTGAGTTCCGGTCTAAAGTGTGTGGTACTTCCTGGCCATCCAAACAGTTACCTTACACCTTTCTGGTAGGTCGCGTCAGCGAGTTTGCAACGATCAGAATTTCCCACGGTCAGAATTTTCAAGGGTAGCGAACAGGCTGGTCGGCAAAGGTGGCTAGTCCACAATAATTCCTCGGGTATCTGGAAGACAAACAAGTTGTATCAACGTATCAGCAGCGACACCAGAGGCATAATTTCGTGTCAGCATTTTCATTCCATTTCTCAATTCTTTCTTGTCCCAGTTGGATTTACGCTTCCTAACACACCAAGAAATTTGAAATTGATTCCAGTGCATTCTACCAACTGATCCTTCAGTTTTGCACCCTTCGCAGCGCTCACGCAGTTTTGTGCTGATGACTTGGACGTTTGCCAGGAAAACTAAGCTAAGGAATTCTGAGCTAACATTGTGGTATAAAAGAATAATGAGAGGAGAGGGACACGGACACGATAAAGCTAGTCCCCTGAAAACTGCTATATCCCTTTCGCGACGGTTGCCGCACCCGCGTGTCGGCTGCGAACTTGCATTCAAGGACGGCTTCCATGCATTCGTGGCGGAGAAAACTGTACCCTAAAAGACGGGTGCCAAGTAAGCTTGTTTTTATGTCGAACGTTTTTATTTGTCTACTAGATGGCGTTAAATGTCATTGCAAACAACTCCAATGTATTTTGCAGATGCTTGACCCTGGCATAGGAAGGATCCAATTAATCATTTCTCCATTTGGAGTGGTGAAACCAACGAGTTAGTATATACTACATCGATAGGTGAAACATGGTTTTGTTATATAAACAAATAGAGCACTTCTCATAGCATCAGCTATTTTATAATGAGTTCCGGTTCTCGTTTCGATTTCAGCTTACTGATTTCGTAGGTGAATCATAAAAATATAAGATAGTATTTTTTTGTTTGGGTTTTAGAGGCAGTGAAATTATTCGATTATTTCGGATAAAAGAATGAGAGCAACTAACGGGTATTTTGTATTCAGATTCGTATGAAAATATACATCAAATAGAAAATAAATATTTCGTTTATTTCTGAAAAAAGTAGATTTCTGTGTTGAATAGGTGATTTTTAGTGAATTTTTTTCGAGAGTTAGGCTTAGCGCAAATAATTTGCCGTCTTTTGGGAATAGTTCGGAAGCGAAGCGCTCCGTCCTTTGGGACGCGGCAGTTCCGGAATGCCGCCATCGCGAAAGGGTTAAAGAAGGTCTGGCTATTTGTAATCCAAAGTATTATGCCTAATATATTTAGACTTCTGGAAATATTAGCCGTCCTTCCAGTTTCTACTTGCACAAGCGGAAGATCATTCTCCACCTTTCTTTTTTCTTATCAATAGCTGTGTTTGATGCTTACTACGTCAGATGATATTGATTTTGAGGAGAATACAATTCCTTTTGAACTGAAGAATTTCGCGAAATTTACAGAAATTTTGTGACAAAAACTGCACGTGACACAAGCACGTGCACCAACCACTCTCTCAGATTCTTTACTGATGCATTCTTCCAGTAACCGGAATCCGATGCCCCCCCCCCAACTTTTGAGGTTTTCTAAAAGAGCTCTGTCAATCACAAAAACTGGAGGTTTCATTATCAACTTGAATAGCTGAGCCAGCGCAAGGGAAAATGACACTTTTTTGCAGCTTTACCAGCAGTTTTCAAAATTACTAAAAAAAATCTTGAAAATAGCTTAAATGCTGGCACTATAATTTGGCTCAAGGGCTTGCGTACTCAACTGTGTCGAAAACCCAGGCTGTCAGGCACTTCCGAAGACATAGAGCAGCAAAAATGGGCGGCCGGGTACTCCACTGTGTTGTTGAAACCCAGACCGTCCGACCTACCAGAAAGGTGTAAGGCAACTGATTGGACGGTCGGGAAGTGCCACCCAATTTAGACCAGAACCCAGAGGGGGAGGCATCCACAGGGACCGTACCCTCTTTCCCCTACCACCAACCTCTCGGAAGGACTTTCGAATCCACATGTTTAACGTGATCGTACTCCCCATGAACTCGGCGGCAGTTTTGGCAGTGGCTGGAATCGAACCCGGGCCTACCGAGTGCAACTCCAGCGCGCTAACCAATGGGCTACCGCGCCCCCGTACTCCACTGTGTGTAACTGCTGGTATTCCTTAGTTCATAGAGTGATGTAGCCATTTGAACATGAATCTACACCCGCTAAAAACATCAGAGAATCTGGCCCCCTTGGTTGTCGGAGGTCGTACGTAGCAACAGCTATTTGCGCTACAGGTGCTTCGTCCGCGGCTCATAGAATGATTTTCATGTTACGTCCGTTGCGAGGAGGTAAGCCTGTGCTCTGTGCTCTAGGAGCCATGGAACACCTGTTGCCAGTGGCGGCTCGTGAGCGACATGTAGAGGGGGGGCGCTCATCTATGTATGTATGCCTATATATATGTTAGTAATATATATATATATGTATATATAAAGCATATGTATATACATATACGTATTTTGGGCATAGCAACGGGAGTATTAAAAATATAAACGACGGATGTATTAAGTAAAATAACGTACCTCCCACCTGCTCGCTCGTTCATAAAAATCCTGGACACATGGAACGTATCTTTCCTAGTGAAAAACATTACATAATCCTAATTTACATTAAAGTAAAATTGTAGGGGCTAGTTAAACTAAAAGTTATGCCCAGGGAGTTGACTAAAAATATGCATATTCTGGCGATACGTACTGATGGTTCAGATACTATAGCCACCCGTAAAATCAAAATCGATGGATTAGGAGGCGAGATAGAAATTTGGGGAAGGGGGGGCTAACCAAAGTAAGAGTTACGCTCGGGAATTTGCCATATTAAAGTTGCATATCCAGGTGACATGTACAAATGGTAGAGAGGCTCACTATAGCGGCAAGCCGAACCAAAATCGCCCAATTAGAAGCAGATATGTAAAATTCTGGGGACTAGTTAAACTAAAAGTTATACCCAGGGGTTGACACAAAAATATGTGTATCCAAGTGAAATGTACAAATGTTGCTCAGACTATATAGTCACCAGCAGAATCAAAATCGCTCAATTAGGAATTGAAATGTAAAATTATGGGGACTAGTTAAACTAAAAGTTAAGCCCAGGGGTTGACGCAAAAAACGTATGTATATTATATCCATCAAATATGTATATCAAGTTAATACGTACATGTGGGTCAGAGACTATAGCCACCATCTGAATCAAAATCGCTTTATTAGGAGTCGAGATGGATAAGTGTGTGTGTGTGTGTGGGGGGGGTGCTACTTGAAGTAAAAGTTGCGCTCAGAGATTTATCACTATAAAGATGCAGATCCAGGTGACATGTGCTAATGGTGCTGAGGCTATAGCTACTAGCAGAACCAAAATCGCTCTATTAGGAACAGCGATGTAAAATTGTGGTGGATAAAAGTTACGCCCAGGGGTTGACAGAAGAAAAGTATGTATATTATATCCATCAAATATGTATATCAAGGTGATACAGATGGTGCAGAGACTATAGCCATCAGTAAAATCAAAATCGCTCAATTAAGAGGTTTGATGGGAAATTGGAGGGGGGTGGGGCGCAACTGAAGTAAAAGTTAATCTCAGGGATTTCTCACAAAGATGCATATCCAGGTGACATGTACAAATGGTGCAGAGGCTATAGCCACTAGCAGAACCAAAATCTCTCAGTTAGGAAACGAGATGTAAAATTGAGGGAGCTAAGCTAAAAGTTACGCCCAGGGGGTTGGCACAAAATATATATTCAGGTGACACGTACAGATGGTGCAGAGACTATAACCATGATTAGAATCAAACTCGCTGAATTAGAAGCCGAGATAAGAAATTTGGGGGCTACCTCAATTTAAATATAAGCCTAGGGCCAATATTATAAGTCTAGAGCCAATTTGGGGGCTACCAATATAATCGCCAGCGGTCGGGTCAAAATTTCTAGAAAAACGACGTCAGGTAAAAGGATCATGTTGAAAATTTAATTTTTAAGTTTTTTAACAAATACTTAGAATTTCTTTAATTTTTAGGCATTTTTTTAATGGTAAATAGCTGAAAAAGTAAGACAGCTGGGTAAGTCAACTCAAACTAAATGTCCGAAACAACACATTTATGAAAGTGTCACTAAAAATAGCCTATATGTCACAGTGTGCCAAAAATTGGAAACTCGTGACGTTTAAAGAATTATTTTGAAGTCAAACATATTGAAATTCGTCACCAGCAGATCAACCAAAGCATAAAAATTAATACCTTCCGGAAGAACAGAACAACAGACAAACTACATCAGAAATGACGAAATGCGAAACAATTTCAATAATTAAGACAGCTGGGTGGGTCAAGCGATCCCTCAAACTGAGTGTCCTAAACAATACACTTTATTCACGATGGCCAGAAACCCCTAAAATATCATAGCCCCCCCCCTTCCCATCACCACACACGTACACTTAATTCTCTTATTTGTTCAAATGTTTATTTAAACTTCCAAATTTATAACAAAGACGAGAATGAGAACAAACACATTCTTAAATGTAGACAATTGAAGCCAAATTAGCGAAACTGAGTCAATTTGAGAAGTCCCTCTTCATGTTTTTCTACTCTTCTGTTTCTTTTTGGCTGGAGGCGCGCTCAGTCCCGCGACACAATCTACTAGTAAATCTGCAATGTCTGTTTTTTTTTTCACGCCAAATTTCTAATATTGCTCCTATACCATTCTTTCACTCAGGAGATGCCGATGGCAGGGACGCGGCTTTAAAAATATCCCTGTATTTTCCCCTATGTGTTGAAAATTCTGTGCAATACAGCTTTCGTGAGTCGACTTTCACCGATGAAAGGTGTAGTGCTGCCATCTAGTGACATTTTTTATGACTTATTTTTAATAATTCTCGATTTAATTGAATTAAAAATTCAGATTTTTTCAATAGAAATTGTAATAAATCTATATAACTAAAAAAATAATTTTGGGTGTTTACTCAATGGTGTCGTGCGTACTCGCGCCCCCCCCCCCCAATGGCCGCCACTGCCTGTTGCATAAACATCTCTTGCCACGTTCGAGCTCTAACAGCCAGCGGGGCGGGATTTTTTTAGCGGGCTGGTAAGACCGTGAAGCGGTCATACTCAGGCTCGTTCTCTAAGTTCTCAACTACCTCTTAGTTGATTAAATTACCTTCTACTACTTCCTTTTTTCTTTCTCTTTTCCTTTTCGTCTGGACACTCCACTAACCCCCGTCCTTGAGTACTCAGGCTCGTATTGCGAATTCGAATTGCTTGTTCGTACTCAGGCTCATGTTCGAATTGCTCGTATGCGTTCGAATTGCTTGTTCGTAGGCTTATGTTCGAATTGCTAAGGACCAACTGTTACACAAACGTCTGTTGCCATATTGTGACCAGATCAAACTGCCGAAATTTGATTAAAAAATGATATTTGGAATAAATTTGATAAAAGCAGAACTTAGAACATTCTTGCCCACTTGCAATCAACCACTGATTCATACATCATGCAAGCACATTCATTTTACCCCTATTATTCAAACCATAAAAAAAAAAGAACCATTTAGCACACACAAAACAAATGAAAGAAACTTGAAAAACGATGAAAAAAGATTTCCAAACCTTGCTCCAATTTATCAAATTCCAAAATCAACCCAATTTATCAAATCTCAAATCAACGTTGCTATTCTGCCCAAGTTTCCCAAAGAAAATTTCTGGTTGCCAGAGTTACAAAAAAGACGCTAAAGTCGAAACATAGCAGTCCGTTTATAGCTGATTTGGCGCGACAGAAAAACCTACCGTACCGATCTTTAGGATTGAACTATATCTAATTGTTTGCAAATTCAAATCGGATGTAATTTTTTTTAATAACCCTGAGCGAAGTTGGAAATTCTATCTAGTTATGTATCTATCTAGCTATCAATCAAGATATCGAATTCACATCGTCTATGTTTTAGCTGTTACCTTCTAGATGGCGACACATAACATCTTTTGTAGGTCTATTGTGGTTTTTACTTTTTAATAATCATTTTAGATAAAGGTTTTAGACATGAAGACTAGAGAGTCTATCTAATCTTCATGGTTTTAGATGATAACTAGCAACACCTAGGAGTTATTTTTGAGTTGGGTTGGGATGTTGCCTATTTTCGCGGAGGAAAGAGGCAATTTAGATAAATGTAGTTATGCCTCAACTCATTGGTCAAAGGTCAAACTTCAAACTCAAAAGCAAGAAATAATTCAATCTAAAAAATTTTTATACAATAAATTGCTATTTAAAATATTTTATTGTCATTACAATGACGAAAAAATTTATTTTTAAAGTACTTTAATGTTACTTATACTTAATTTTAAGAATAAATATTTGAAAATGATTAATAAAAATTTGTTTTCAGCGCCCAAACGCATACATCTCTTACATATATTAAAATTCAACATATCAATATTCAAAAAGTAATGTTCGAAGAGGAAAACGAAACCAAAACTAATAAATATTCCGATTTTAAAAATGTTGAATTTCAAATAAATGGAAATAGCATTTACTTGTTCATTTTTGTGGTTTGAATTCCAGTAGGTTTTGTTGAACTAAAAGCTTGTATGTTTGCTACATAAATGTTATTTTATGTTTGTTTTGATTTTCATGGCGCATGCTCTCAGCTGATGAGTAATCCCCTAGAATGGCGTTTTTTGAGGCAGAAGACCCCCAAGGCGACAGAATCAAAGGATATGACAGAATGGCGGATATTGGAGATTATTGTGGAACTTGGAAAGTAAGAAATAAATGAGTTTTAAACTCTATTTTTGACATAAGTTATCTTCGAAAATTAATAAACATGAAGAACAAATGCATAGCCTTTACATTTTAGTTTTTACCACATATCAGAGGAAAACTTTAATATGTTGAAATTTAACATTAATGTTTACATATTATTCAATTTTCGTGATAACGTATCTGTGCTGAATGCACGGTCTGTCTAATAACTTCAGGAGTTATTTTAGATTATTTAGAATGGATAAATATTTTATTAACACATTGTTTGTTTCTCCCGAAATAGTTATGCATTATCACAAATTTTTAGAGTTAAACGCATTTTATCTTATAATTTTTAGTAATCTTGAATTTTATATAATATTAAATTGTAGTACAATATATTTCTTTATAATTTTGAGGAACTGTTTGAAAAATATTTTGTATTTTCATTTGTTTCAAAACTTAAATCACATGTTTGAAATTTATGTTTCTTTTGATTTTAATATAGAAATTATTTCACATATTCTTAATAGGGTGAGTGTTCCAATTATGGCCACATTTAGAAAAAGTATAAGTTTTAAAGCTTACCCTGCTTAATTGAATAAACACTATGAATTGATACACATAACATTTAATAGTAAATTTAATTTACTATCAGGTGATTATAACAATATTTTACAAAGTTCTTGTTTTCCTTGAAATTTTTATATATAAACAAAATTTTCCACTTTGCACCAATTTTGGCCACCATGTCACTAGTTTTGGCCACCTCCCCTACCAGTTTTGGCCATAACAATTAAATGTTATTTACATCTATAAAAACGTAGATAAATCAAGATTCTAATGCCCATAGTGGGTATTTAATAACTGTAGGCCTATCTAGTTGTTGTAAAATAATTAAATTAAGAAGTTATTACAAAATATTAATCACAAATATATGTGGAAGTCATTTCATAATGAAGTAAATACAATACATATGTAGGATGGATAAAACGTGTTATAAATGTAGGTACTATTATTCGAATTATTCCCTATAGCCACCAGAATCTTCATTTAGGTTGGCCAAATTCATGCACAAGTTAGATTGACATAACTCATGCTTTTTCATTTTTACACTTTGTTTTGCCATATGCAAATTTACTGTAAAACTACGAAAACTATTAATTACATTGTCTATGTAACATTAATTTACATTGTAGCACTATTTGAAATAATTAAATTACCAAATTAAAGTGCTTAATGTACATGGCCAAAACTGGGGCACATGTTGTTCCACTTTTAACCACCTTCATGGCCAAAAGTGGAGTGCATGTGGAATTTATTGTACCAGTTTTGGCCACCTTTAGAATAAACCTAAAAATATTTCATTACTTATAGAATTAATTAAGGAACAAATCTTACCTTTTAATTTATTAAAATATCGCAAACTTTTGTGAAATTGATGATTCAAAACAATAGAAGAATAAATATTTCAAAACATTGTTGCTTAGTACAAACCTTAAGGTCTATGAGAAAAGAGAACACATTCACAGATTTATTTTTCTGGTGAGTCCTATGGTATAGGTAATTAACCGACGATGGTACATATAATCATAACAATGTTTACGAAATGGAAAAACAAAATTTATTGGTTAAATAACACATTCAATTGTTATTTATTTGTAAAATTATTACAATGTGGCCAAAACTGGAGTACTTACCCTATGCCTTTTATGTCAGAAGCATGTTAAATCTGTTTTATTAAGATTGATTTTCATATATACCTACTTATGTTATCTTTTCATTATTTTTGCAAAATCGTTGTATTGAATTTAAAAAACTTAAAGATTGTGATGTATAATTACTATTATCAACTATACTAAAACTTTAAAAAGCCATAAATTACTAATTTTATCAAGCGGTGCACATTTCTTTAAAATTAATAGAATTCTTAGAAAATACAGAGTCAGTCCTTTTTACAATGAGCTTGTTTTTATGAAATACTTTATTATAAAGTTGTGGGCTATCTCTTAACTTTATAATGGAGCAATTTTCAAAAGAAATTTTAATTATTTATAGTGAAAATGTGACAGCCCCTCAGGTTTATTATTAGTGAGCTATATCTTTTATAGGTAGGCATACTACATTAAAGTTCATTTTTGCTGATTTAAGAAAACAAATTGATCAGTTTTATGCAAATCGTATGTTATGTAGAATTCTAAAAGATTGTTAATTTCAAGTAGCATTAAATTTGATTTAATATCATAAATTTAGTATTTTTATATTTAGTCTTATGTATGGTACAAAGTAGGCATAGATAAATTACTAATGTCACTATTTGCTATGATTAAATTAGATTAATAGTCTAAAACATGCTATATATTCTATCTGAAATATGCTTTCTGAAATATATTAGATTAAAAATCTGAAATCTTGCATGCAATGGCCAACAACAACCACTGCAGGCCGATATTTTCTAATAATAAAATGTGTATAAAATGACTGTGATTCAAATAATGCAACTGATTAAAAAATAAAATAATAATTATTCAAAGTATCATCTCACACATTCTCCAAGTTTAGCCTTGAGAATGTGTGAGATATACACTTGTGTCTATCATACTCAATTATATTTTAATACTAGCTCTACCCATGCAGAGTATCTGCATGCTAGGCATCTATGAAATTTTTAATGATTAGACTCTAACAATTTAATTGACTCTAAATTTTTCATTTCTTCTTTGGCTGAGATGTTTTCCAATATATTCTGTGACTCGTCAAAGTCTATCAACTTCATTTCTCATTCAAGAGCTTCATCACCAATTTCATTGGCACTCCATGCCTTTCTGCATGCATTATAACAAACTAGGACAGTACAATAATTTTGGCTTTTATTGTATATATCTATAAAATTAGGTTGTTAGTTATAAAAATAAGTCATTCCTCATATTCGCAATGGTTC
This sequence comes from Amaurobius ferox, assembly GCA_951213105.1. Lineage (NCBI taxonomy): Eukaryota > Metazoa > Arthropoda > Arachnida > Araneae > Amaurobiidae > Amaurobius > Amaurobius ferox. The sequence goes on from OX578146.1 coordinate 13,272,683, forward strand.
TGACTTATAAAACTTAGGTACAGCTTCGATATAAAGAATTTGGATTTCATTACATTTTTGAAGGTGATAAATTGTCAAATGTGGTAATCCTTTGGCATGAAGTGGCACCATGCGATCCATTTTTCTGGCAACCCCTTTTAGCAAACTTTGTTTTCGAGCATTTATTCTAGTTTTTTCTACAATCTGTGTTGTCAAGAGCTTGGATTGCGAAAATTGATTTACCATGTGGGTGTATTCTGATCATTAAAACAAGTTGTATGTTTTTTTTGTATTTGATTTTTTGGATTGATATTTGATTTAATCATGACTTCTTTTATAGTTTCTGTTAGCACTCTTGTAGGTAAATTTCAGTGTATTTTATCGGGTAATTTAAAAATTAATTTCTCAAGTGTAAGGCCAATTTTGGAACATGATGGAAATGTAGTCCTCTAGGTTTCATTTGGCAAACCGAATGACATGGGGGTTAAACACTCCATAATACCTCTATTTGTTTTGTTATGTGTGAAAAGTTTTCTCTCATATATATATGGGTCATTCAATGTAAATTCACTCCAGCCATGTTGTCCACTAACTCAGATTTCCATGAAATTTCTTTTTTACTTGCTACTACACTGAGTTATTAATCCATGTAATTTTTTTCCTCTCTAGGTAACATAGTTTTTGAGACATAAAATGTCAAAGTTTTGGAAAATTACATAAATTAATTTTCCTAGGCTCCTCTTTTAGATGCAGTACTTGAGGAAAAAATTCATATCTCTGTGTCAGATTTACATATCACTACCAAGCTATTACAACATATCAATTAAAGTGTAGTTTTTAGAAAAGAAAATACTACTGTATAAATATTGCATATTTCCAAGAGATAACTAAAATTTAATTAATTTAATTTTTTCTTTTAAAAAATTTAAGTGCAAAGACATCTTCATTAACTGAGTGTTATGGCATTTAAGCTAGTAGCTAATTCCTGGAAACCAAAGAAAGTTTTAACAATATGGTTGCTTATAACAAAAATAAAATAACTGTCGCATGGGTGCAGACACTGTGATGTCATGAGTGCTTATTTAAGATATTTCAGGCAATTCTGTGTACATTTTCTAGTACTAATATAAAAATTCAAAATTTGTCTTATTATAGTATTTATCTATTATTATGTTTAGTGTCTGCATAGAATGTTTTAAGTTATTCGTACTGAGGTAGAATAACTTTATTCATAAGTGAAAACAACCAGATTAGGGTGGTATTAAATCTCCACTTGCTGCAAAAAATATATTGGCAATCAAAATGTCATCCTTTTTTTTTTCCACAGAATTTTAGACCATACTTTTAAGTACAATTAAAAAAGTGCCCTGCTAATTCTTGTGCCTCATGCCATAAGACTCAGTTATTGAAGACGTCTTTATACTTAAATTGTTTTAATAAAATTCAATTTATTCAATTTTAGTATCTCTTAGAAGCATGCAATTACAGTATTTTCTTCTGAATTCTACACATTTTTCTCGATACTTGCCGAATATCCATTGAAAATAAACGGTCTCGCAATAAGCAACCCCTGAATATCGGCATTTTTTTAATAATTCGCGTTTCACATTTATTCGGCAAATCGAATATATTCATGTGCGGAACCCACTAAAGAAGAAAATATTGGGAATTTTAAATTGTGCACGTCTTCCTTTCGAACTGTCTACCAGTACAACAAATTAAAGTCTCTGTCTCATCCCGAAGCATACTATTTTATAATCTCCTCTTTCGAACGTTTTTCTGTGGATAAATGAACATTTTTGAAAAACCCTGATTGCTGTGGGTTTCTTATCAGATGATTGGCCCATATACCAAATATCAAGCCTCTATCACATTTAAAAGGAAGTGTGTCTCATTTATTCTGAAAATCGAACATATTTGTGTTCGGCACCCCCTAAAGTTGCATAAGTTGGAAAACTGAAATTGCACACTTTTTTCCTTTCTAACTATCTATACATATACCAAATTTGAAGTCTCTATCTCATCGCGAAGAATGCTTTTCCTATCATCACCTTTCGAATGTTTTTCTGTGGATTACTACTTAAATATATATTTTTGAAAAACTCAATTCTTCTTGGTTTTCTATTAAATGATTCGCCCACATACCAAATATCAAGCCTCTATCACGTTCTAAAAGGGGTGTTTCTACTTCATTCCGAAAATTGAACATTTTTGTGTGCGACAAGAATGTTCGATTACTAAAAGTTTGATTACTAAAGTAGAAAATATTGGAAAACTGAAATTGTACACTTTCTTCCTTCCAAACTATCTATCTGTACACCAAATTTCAAATCTCGTATCTCATCCTGAAGTATGTTTTCTTATCAATTCACCTTTCAAACGTTTTGCTTTGGAGAACCCCCCTTAAACGAACGTTTTTAAAAAACTATATTCGTCTTGGGTGTTTTCATCAAATGATTAGTCCATATACCTAATTTTAAGCCTCTATTAAATTTTAAAGGGGATGTTTTCCATTTATTCAGTAAATCGAATACTTTGGTTCCCCGTAAATAGAAAATATTGGAAATCTGAAATTACACACTTTCTTCCTTTCGAACGATTTATCCATACACCAAATTTGAAGTCTCTATCTTATGGTAAAGTATGTTTTCTTATCATTTCACTTTTCGAACGTTTTGGTGTGGAGCACCCTCTCTAGAGAACGTTTTCGAATAATTCGATTTTTCCAGGTTTTTTTTTCTAACGATCAAGCCGTGTACCAAATTGCCAGTCTGTATCTATTCGGGAAGTGCCTAAAAAAAGCATGACAGACAGACAGACGGACACTTGGCAATTAATTTCTTTTTTTAATTCAATTAACGTGGCTTATATATAGATGTGGTAAAAATCAGGTAATGGTATATAGATTGGACACACAGATGTGAATTTTTTCCTCAAGTACTACCTCTAAAATTGGAGTCTCAGAATAGTCATTTATGTGCAATTTTCCAAAACTTTGATATTTTATATCCCAGAAATTATGTGGCCTAGAGAGGAAAAAATTTACATGGATTAATAACTTTATTAATGACAAGTAAAATTAAAGTTTCATGAAAATCTGAGTTTGTGGATGTCATTTCAAAATTTTATTGGGTAATTTGACAGAGATCCATATATAATTTGCTTGTTGCCATTTCGCCAAATGATAATAATGTGAGTAAATTACTCACACCCAATATTATGTTGTTTGATTTTACAATGATGAAACTTATATGTGCTCTATCAAAATTTATCATGAAATAGAAACGTTATTTTATCAAGACCTTTCTTGACACAATTTTCAGAATTATTTCTGCAAAAATATAAAAATGTATTAATGAATGTTTTTGAATTTTGAAATAGCTACTTATATGGTCTTCCATAAAAACAGTGCTTTTAGCAGATTCCAATCATGATATTTAGAAGTGTCAAAAGCCCAGACTGACCTGCTCATCCGAAGACATGGGCGGCCGGGATATTTAGAAGTGTGAATTAGCTGGGAAAAATAAAAGTTAAAAATTTTTAATTTTCAACTAAAATTAAACATTTTCATCTCTAAAATTTATAAATATTTTAAACTTTAAATTTAAGGGGTGTAATTATAACAACTCAATCTTGTCTCTTATAAAAACAATTATTTTTATAAGTTGGTTCTGCTATATGATACTTTGTTAATAACTTTTTAAATGGACAATTTGATTACTATTTTAGTTGAGAGTATTAATTTGATGTAATATTTTTCATTTTAGATTGTGAAATGCCAAGCAATTTCCATTGGTGGAGATTCGGCTGGTATTGAAGGGTAAATGATTTATTTTTTTAAGTTAGATGAAAAGGCTATATTTGTGATTGAATGAATGTTTAATATGCAAAAAGTAGGCTTAAATAAAGTGAAAAAAGAGTAAGCGGTGTACAAAAGTGAAGCCATACAAAGTGATAACAACACAAAATGAATTAAATTCATAACTACCTAAACAGGTTCAGTGCAGCCAAAAAATATGATCACTAATAGAAACCTTGCTCTTAAAAATTCAAAATAAATATAAAGTAATACATAACTAAATTGACAAAATATCCATGATTTAAATGTATTAAATATATATACAAACAGTACAAAAAATGTGTATTCTATATAATTATATTTATGCATCTTTACTTCTTAATTTGTTTTTTATTATTTACTTATTGCAATATGTAAATTTAGTTTGTAGTTCATATGCCTGTGTGTGATAAAGGGTGTTTTATACCTGAAAGCACTTGTGCCAATTATTGTATTTTACACCCTAGATACTGAAATTAAACTTTTATTAGTTCTTTTAATATATAGAATAATACTTAAATTTAAAATTTATCTTAACTTCAAAACTTATTGCATTATATATATATATATATATATATATATATATATATATATATATAATAAAAATTTATAGCAGAGAGGAAAATTGCGTTTACGGGGTTGTAGAAAGGTCAAGGGGGATTGTGACCCCTTTTTCTGGTTGGAAGCCGGCTTTTGATCCTAGGAAACACTCCCAGAAACACTGCATGCCCAAAATATCAATCGACAATGTCCGAGGGGAAGAAATACCGAATCCCAGACTAAATTCAATGAATGAATGAATGAAATGAAGGTGGGTGGCTCCAGAAGAGCCCAGCATATCGACCAGAGGTCTATTGTACTACCCCAAAAGAGAAAGATCTCTAAGAAAAGAGACCAGTAGCCGATGCAAAAATAAGCAGGCACTTGACAGGTATGTCGTTCAGCTCCCAGGGTTCAATCACATGACGACTAATGTGTTCGAATCTGTGAGCAGAGTAAGCCTCACATTCACAGAGAATGTGAGCAGCAGTTTCTTCGCTGTAATTGCAGCCTCTGCAAAGCAAATCTTTAGTGATACCCATAATGTTAAGGTGTCTCTTGAGGGTGCAGTGCCCAGTAAGCAGCCCAACAGCCCTCCTGATACCAGTTCTGCTGAGCTTGAAATGCTCTTTTTGACATGTACTAGGGCAATTGCAGTTGAGAATTTTCGCTTGCCTTTGTCCCTTAGTATTACGCCAGTTCTTACATTGAAGCTTCCTGAAGATGTCATAGACAGTTCTTCTAACAAGGTCATTGGGGATTCCCAAGGCCGGTTCAGGGCTCACAAAAGGAGTACTTGAGCCTTTCCTAGCAAGTTCATCTGCCAACTCATTGCCAGGAATGCCCGAATGACCAAGAACCCAGTAAAGAATGACATTGTTATTGCTAGCAATTTCACAGAGTGCATTATAGCATTCCCAAACAGGGGAAGACGTCATAGTGAACTTCCCAAGAGCCATAAGAGCAGCCTGACTGTCAGAACAGATGAAAATCTGGCTATTCTTATACTTCCTGTCATAGCAGATTCTACAACACATAAGGATGGCAAAGACTTCGGCCTTAAAGACAGTAGCAAAATTGCCAAGCGGATGAGACAGCTCAGTATCATCATCAGGGCAGCAAACACCAGCACCAGTGCTTGTGCCAATCTTCGAGCCATCCGTGTACCATACAAAACAGTTCCGTTTATTGTAGGTGGGAGTCCTCTTCCAGTCGTCCCACGAGGGGACCTGAATTTCATAAGGCTTATCAAATGTGTATTTGACATGAATGCCATCAGATGGCATACAGAAATAAGGATGACTAGCAACATTACTGTTAAGTTCACCCCAAGATAGATACCTTGAGTAATCTTTCCAGTATTTCAGATATTTAAGTCTGTTCATGCAGATAAGTGCTTCTGCTTCAATACGCATGTAGAGCGGATGCAAACCTAGTAAAAGTTCAAGAGTTGCGGTAGGAGTAGTTTTCATGCATCCAGAGATTGCAATGCACACCATCCTTTGAAGCTTAACTAGTTCTAGTTTAGCTGTTTCACATCCAATTCTGGACCACCAAACAATGGATCCATAGGAAATGATAGGACAAATTACCATCGAGTAAATCCAATGGATAGCCTTAGGATTTAAGCCCCAGGTTTTCCCAATGGCATTCGTACAAGACCAGAAGATTCTTCTGGCTTTAGTCGTGCAATATTCCAAGTGTCTCTTCCAGTTGAGTCCCTTGTCAAAGTAAATTCCCAAGAATTTAACCTCCTTAGAGCAAATAAGCTTCTGCCCAAAGAAGCGAATGTCCCCAAGATTAAATATGCGTTTCCTAGTAAACGCAACTAAAGCAGTCTTATGCGGATTAACAGTAAGATCTGCATTTTTGCACCATGTCTCAACCCTCCTAAGAGCAGTAGACATCATGTCAGAGACAGTGTTGCCAAATTTGCCCCTGGCAATGATGACAACATCATCTGCATAACCAATGCAGGAAACATAAGAAACATTGATACTCTCCAAAAGAGTCCACAACTATACACCAAAGAATTGGTGAAAGCACACCTCCTTGTGGACAGCCCGCAAGTGCATGCACAGTCATACTATCACCAAGTAAAGATGCACAGATATACCTATTAAATAACAGGTTCTTGATCCAATAAGAGATCGTGATATCAACACCTTTTCTATCAAGAGCATCAAGGATGGTGTCGATGGGTACCTTATCAAAGGCACCTTCAATGTCAAGAAAGGTGGCAAGAGCAACTTCCCTGGCATTGAAGTTTCTCTCCAAAATAAAGGAGAGACTGTAAAGGGTAGTGTCCATAGATTTGCCCGGTTGATAGGCATGTTGAGAACTTGACAAGGGCTTAGAAACCAGGATCACTTCTCTTAAGTACCTATCAATAAGCTTCTCAATGGTCTTTAAAAGAAAAGACTTAAGGCTAATAGGCCTAAAGGATTTGGCCTCGTAATAATTATCCTTTCCAATCTTTGGAATGAAGATTACTTTAGTATGCCTCCATGCATTTGGTACATGACCTAAGGCAATACAGGCTCTGTAGATACTGCAGAGAATGGGAGCTAGCACTTCAATTCCCTCCTGGAGAAGAATTGGATTGATTCCATTAGTCCCCGGAGTTTTGTAGGATTTATGGGAATTAATTGCCCATTTAACCCTATCAAGAGTAACCATGCTCCTGGCAATGCTCCAACTTTTGTCATCAAAAGAAGATGTGGAGCAGGTATTAACATTGTCACAATGATCATAAGGATAAGAAACTGGAAAGTGTACCCTGAACAGCTCAGTCAGGGTCTCTTCACCAGTAACAGTAAAGTCACCATTTGACTTCTTGACAGTGTTCAAATTACAATTTCTGTCCCTTGCCATCAGCTTAACAAGTTTTGCCGTGGCAGGGCAATCTTTAATACCTTCGCAGTACGTTCTCCAAGAATTTCTCTTGGAGTCCCTGACTGCCTTATTATAGGAGGTAAGAGCAGATTTATAAACCTGCCATTCACCATTCTTTTTAGCTCTGTTAAAGAGCTTCCTGCATTTCCCACGCAACCGGCTGAGCTCATTTGACCACCAAGGAACAATCCTTAGGGAGTCAGCATTTGTGGTTCTGCAGTTACTATGGAAGGTTTGGATAATGGCCTGTTGCACGGAGTCAACAGCCAAATCCAGGTTTTCAATAGAGGAATACTCACCATTGTGGCTAGCCAACCTGGCCCTGAGATCATCTTTGTAGGAACCCCAATTAGTTCTTCTAGGGTTCCTACCCTTATCAGTTGCAGGTTTTACAGGACCTTTAACAGAAAAAGAGATTAATTGATGGTCAGAAAGAGATATATCATTTAAGACCTTCCAATTTATCATATAGTCATAAGCATTACCATTGCTTAAGCTAATGTCTATCACTTCGCGACGCTTTGCAGTCACAAAGGTAGGAGAATTACCCTTATTAAGTACAAAGAGATTGAAGAGAAGGATCTGTTCTAAAAGATCATCACCCCTACGGTTACAATCACTACTGCCCCAAACAGTGTTATGGGCATTCACATTACAACCAATAATCATTTTTTTGCCATTACAATACTCAATAAGATTGATAATGACATTAGAAATGGTTTCCTTATCTTCATAAGGAAGATAGGCTGAAGCAAAGATGTATTCTATCTTATGCTCATTAGTTTTAAGATTCACACTGATGGCAACATTGTCACCATCAAGGAATTTAACAAAATGAACAGCATTGAGCTTGTTGCTAACAGCAATACATGCTCTAGGTCTGATACAGGATATATCATAAAAGACATTGAATCCCTTGATCCCCAGACCCAAAATTTTTCCATTGCAGGTCCAGCGTTCCTGGATAAGAGCAATATCAACTCTACCATTTAACAGCCTTTTGCTAAGAATAGCAGAGGCAGAACGACTGTGATGCAAATTTATTTGCACGACATTAAAACAGCCCATAAACAGGGACAAAAAGAGGGCAGAGAAAACCTAGGAGAGAGAGGCCCTCCTAGTAACATGACAATGATCAGCGTCAAGTACATTTTCATTGTCAAAATCCTGCATGCGTTTTTCCAGCTTATCATCAGAAATCAGAGGGTTAGCATGTAGTGTAACATCAGAACCAGAAGCAATTTCTAGATCATTAAGTTTTATCATAGTCTCAAGACTACTGATACTTACCTGAGAGGAGGTCGCCTGATCTTCTGGCTGTTCCTCCATCTCCAACTTCCCTTTGGGCTTCTCGTTTGGGTCCCGTAGAATGTTAAAGATTCCGCGGTCCAAACCGGTGAAAGCACCAAGGTCAGCTTTGCGAATCGCATCCGCAGCCTCCTAATCCACCTCGAAGATCCATCTTACGGAGAGGGGTTCCACAAAATTTTGCAAAACATGCCACTCCTCAGACTTCAACTCCGGGTTGAAACGGTTCAGCCGTTTCAGAAGGCCACCTTGACAGGTTTGGGAATGTCATTGGCACTCAAGACTTTAAGTGCTTCCCCCAGAACCTGACTGTTATTATGGATGGTTTTCTTAACCCATTCCACAGTAGTTGCATCATTGCACTGAAGAACCAAGGCTCCAGCATTTAAACTGCAGCCATGAATCTTCGGAAGTTGCTCACCAGTGGGGGTCTCATCTATCTTATCGAGAGTCACCACCTGGATGATGTCAAACTCTTCCTTGCTCAGCTTACTTGAAGAGAAGGAATTCTTGACAATTGCCATCTTGATAACCTGGACTGCCTGAACATATGTTCCAGGTTGGATGTCTGTCCTTGATCTTTTCTTAATTACCAGATCTCTTGGAGAAGGTGTGGCTCCTTCCAACCTAAGTCGTTTGGTGCCTCCAACCTTCTCTTTGACAGCGCCAGCTTTCGCAAGCCTCTGATCCAGCTACCTAGGCATGCGCCTCATCCTGCGCCTCTGTGCTTTAGTGAGTATATCCTGCGTCACAGCCATGGTTTCAGTGTGTCAGTTACCAAGGCTTGCGGCTCCACTTCCTTCCACAGCCAGACTGCAGGTTTCCTCCTTTTTGCCAAGATCCAACCCCAGAGGGGTTGTTTCAATGGCTGATTGGGAATCACCCGAAGATGAACCCAATCCTTTAACACTTTCTTTATGACAGCACGGAAAACTAGGGAATGGTACATCTAATTGCTCCATGCTGTAACCACTAAAGAGAAAAACCACGGATTACTTCCAGTTCGATCGGAGCCCCCGCTAGGCTCCGTCTCCCCACACTTTTCTGACGTGGAAAGTGTAACCGCCAGAGTCATTCGCAAAGCTAGATGATAAGGAGCAGGCCATAACGTGCACCAGGTGCACAGGGCCCAAGGTTTAACAAGAATACAAGGGGGATTTCTCGATATGAAACGCTCCCCACCATCCAACCAACGCAACCAAGGGACTCGACCTCTGGAACCGTTTACTACAAACGTTTCTTGAAAGCAAAACTACAGATGCATGCCGCTTTGCCCTTTTCGCAACACAACCACCTGGTCCCATTCCCGAGCCCAAACAGTATACCTTACGGCAGAGGCCGAAGAGTGGTACTAAGGCCTATAAGGCAGAAGTGAAGTTTACTGGTGTTGGGAAGGGATTGCCTTTCCCTTACTATTATACTTCTTATTTACTATTTATAAGTTTATACATTAATTCTACTTAATTATATTTATTTTTCTAAGTTATTATTTATTTAAATTATGTTATTGTTTTTATATTGATGTTATAATTACTGATTTATCATTATGTTTATTTAATATTATTTACATTATTATTTTATTTACATTTGCCTGATCGTATAGATTTTAAAAATAAAGTTTACTTTTATAATTATTATTTGTTTCTTTATTTACTTAGTTTATTACCTACAGCTTGGTCTGTGCTAAACTATGCAACACCTTTTGAAAACACTTCAACATCATGTAACTTCTAAAAATTCCACTTACCTTTAAATAAATAAATAGCACAGCCAACAACATCTTAATAAAACACAACTCATTTGTTAAATTAAAAATTAACTTTTATTAACAACAATTAAAAAAATATCATCCTATTCATTAAAGTTTCACTTAAGTGCATAGTGGTAAAAATTAAGGTAAATTGTGTTGTAATCCATTCAATTAAATTCAGAATTCAATTTTAAGAAAAACCCAGGATCAGTATCCACTCTGGTCTGAAGACCAGAGTTTGGTCTGCCTGGAGCTGTCCACCAACAACAACAAAAAAAGAACAATGTAAAATTTAAAAATAATGAGAACAAACACCATTTAGCATATGAAATTTCAAGGTGTCAAATATTAAAAGTAAAAATCGACAGTAAGAAACAACTTTCAAGCCAAAGGCTTCACTGATTTAATATATTCCGGACTACCAGGAAAAATAGAATCGCCATGCTGCAAATAGGCCTTAGCCTCTGTAAAAGGATTGTGTAAAAGTAAAATGTGCACGGTCTGTAAACACTTGATGAGTTTGAAAATAGGTATCTGAATAAAAATGTGCACGGTAAACATACTCCGCAGATACATGGGAGCACTGAAAAATATAGAGAGGGAATAAGCCTTAGCCTCTGTAAAAGGATTGTGTAAAAATAAAAATGTGCACGGTCTGTAAACACTTGATGAGTTTGCCAGGACATAGGGTCAGTAGGACTTCTGACCTTATTCTGAAGCGCGAAAGGCTTCTCAAAAACACTGTTGTGGGCGATCTTTGCTGGCCCATTATGACGATTTATGATGAAACACTAGCCGATTTCTGCAACTTGGTATTGGTATTCCACCTCTATAGGTATCTCCGGTGATAAAGGCAGTTGAACTTGTGCTGTAGCCTTGGTGAAAGATTTTTTTAATAAGGATGAGCAAAGTTAGCGACGGCCGCGGGATACGGGCGCCCTTGCATTGGGGCCCCATTCCACGGATCTTAGCAGCAACCAAAAAATCACCACCTCCTCAAAAAAAAAAAACGCTCAGGAATCCAATGCCCTGGCAACACGCTTGCCTTCCCAGGAGACGCCAAACTTGGCGAGTGAAAACCTGCTCTTCGCGCCGAGCGCTCACGCATATATTGCGGAAATAAAAACGCTGTTATGCCAAGAATCATTAAATGGATAACTTCCGCCAAGCGGCAACCCACCGCGCAACAGCCCCACCGGATGTGATGGCATCCCATTTGCAGGTGTCCAACAGATAAGCCGTGTGAAGGCCAAACTTTTCCTAAAAATGCATCTTTTTTTCTCGCTCTCATGAATGAAGTGAAGTTAAAACCAGAGAGCGGGAAGCCAAAAGATTAACAAAGGATATGATATTTTATCGTTTTTAAGATGCATTGCGCATAATTTTGAATAATAAAACAAAGGAAAAGGATAACAAATTACGTTAAAGGGGAAATAAATCGCCGAAATATTCAAAACCAACAAATAAATTTAGAATTTTGAAGGGAAAGAGGAAAATAACGAATTTTAAGCTATTACATAATTTTGAACTATTAATTAAATTTTGAACCAAAAATCTCGGCATAACATAATTCCTCTCGACCACCGGAAAAAAAAAATTTTTAGAATAAAATTTTTCAAAACAAAGAGCTGAAAATGACCAAAAGTGAACACCATCCTGGTGGCAGAGAAATTGTAAACACACAAGAACGCTCGCTTCATGTAGCAACTCCTGGAATTACAGATCTGAAAAATGTTTACAATAGATATATTACATACAGGGAAGGCACACTGATCATGACCATAAAATTTAAAACCTGCACTTCTCTCAGACTTTCATTTAAAAAAATTTTTTTTCGTATCTCCCCTTTAAGAGAGGAGAAAACCCTCCAAAAAGAAAACATTCATTACAACTCTAAAATTTTAGAATTTTCAAAAACTCTAACTGAACCTCAAGAAAAATTTTTTTTTTGAATTCTCACCTAATTTAATAAAAAAAATAAAATCAAACAAGGGAAAAATACACTGCTCATAAAACAAAATAAAATAAAATCCCTCCCAATCAAAACAAAAGCCAAACAACCCCAGTAGTGTGTAGCAGAGCCTGGGCAATGTGACATATAAAAATACACTTCTCATGGCGCCCCCCAAGCATTCCTCGCTTTTGGGTCCGCCTCTTTTCCTATTTACATAACATGTTCCCTCCTGGCTTCATGCTTTAATCACCCTCAGCTCTGCCATGCACTACTCACTTGAAAGCAAATGGTCACTAAAATTTAGAATTTAGATTGCACTGTGGCAAGGTGAAAGAAAAACTCAAAACACTTAAAACAGACTGTCAAACCACAGTTCCACACCCCTCGGGTTACACAAGTGATACAGAACCGAACCCTGCCAGACTTCCCTAAAAACAAAATCTCCAGTTTTCACCACAAGTCCCAAAGGGCCAATGGCTGAGTGAGAAAAAAAAAAACCCAAGTGTTTCCGACAGGCGAGGTCTGTCCCGGGTCCCTCAAAAACCATAGATTTAATGAATCGAACCAAAAAAAACTTCATAAAGAATAGATGGAATACAAATTTTGAAAAGAATAATTTGAAATAAAAATTTTGCAAACAGAACTGCCAGGACTATGTACTTCCAATACGGGTAAAAGAAAAAAAAATTTAACTTGAACAAGAACTCAAGCCAGCGAGATCATTTGAAACTATTGTAGGCCCAATGTAGCACACAACCCTGAAGGGGGCGCGGAGCCCATTGGTTAGCGCGCTGGAGTTGCACTCGGTAGGCCCGGGTTCGATTCCAGCCACTGCCAAAACTGCCGCCGTGTTCACGTGGAGTACGATCACGTTAAACATGTGGGTCCGTAAGTTCTTCCGAGAGGTTGGTGGTAGGGGAAGGAGGGTATGGTCCCTGTGGATGCCTCCCCCACTGGGTTCCGGTCCAAATTGGGTGGCACTTCCCGGCCGTCCAAACAGTTACCTTACACCTTTCTGGTAGGTCGGACGGTCTGGGTCTCAACAACAACAACACAACCCTGAAGATCCCATTAAGTTTCCTAAAGCAAATCCTGTCGAACGAGAAATTCTCCCCCCAAAAAAACATCTCTGCAGCAGTGACTTTCATAAACAAGTGTACTTCCACTAAAATTTCGCTAACTCAAAGGTCCAAAAAATTTTTACAAATTCGAAGAACTCCCACAAATGGTAAAATTTTGAAATTCAAATCCCTGCACAAAATCCGAAGTACAAATTTCAACAAAAAGGGAATCCCAAAATATAAATTTCAAGCAAACTAAAGTTTTAACTCCACCTCCCCAGAGAATTCAAATTCTGACAAACAAAAAAAAAATTTCCAAAACATAATTTTAAACAAAACAAATTTTAACCTCCCAGAGAATTCAAATTCTAACAAACAAACAAAAAAAAATTTCATGTACATAATCTTAAACAAAAGTAAAATTTAATTAAACCTCCCAGTCCATAAATTTAATCTTAACACTCCCAATTATCACAAGTAAAAAATAATTTAAATTACCTACAGAAAAAATTTTCAATTTTTAAAAGAAAAATTTCAATTAAAAAAAATTTCAAAACAAAAAAATCTGCTTTTGTAAAGTGCATCACCCAAGCAGTCGGAAAGAAGAAAAACAAAACCAAGTTCCCAATTACTTGTCATTACAAAAGAAATAATAATTTTGACGAAGACTTTGGACCAGCCGAAGAATTCAAAGGGTCGAAACATAAAATTTTTGTGGAATTCCAAGATTAACAACTAAACAACCGAAAACCCAATTCCAAAATCTCCTCCCTCACATTCGAAGAAATACACAATCTCCCAGCAACAAACTTTTAAGAGCCAAAACACTTTTAAACAAAAATAAAAGAAATTTCACAAAACTAACTTAAATTAAAAAAAAATTTTCTCAAGGAATATTTCTCTGAAAGAACAATCTCCACTCCCCCCCCAAAACAAACATTCTGAGACTGAACTTGCACAATTAAAAAAAGAAATTTTACACTACCCAAAGTCGATCGCTTGGCTGAAGGATCAATGACACAAGAAAAAAACAATTTTTAGCGGGCAAGTAATTCTCCTAAAAGGAAAGGTGCATTCCCCAGCTGAGCACCTTAAAGGCGGCTTCAAAGCACCAAAGTGACGGTTAACATGGCCTAATGAAAAACAAAAAAATTTTCTTTTTCAAACACATTTCTGTGGAGAAGAATTTCTATGAAAACAAGGCTTCCCAGACCTCAAAATTCTCCCGGGTAACCATGAAAACCAACCCATTAGTACGTTTAACTTCACCCAAACACAAAGGAAAAGGATAACAAATTACGTTAAAGGGGAAATAAATCGCCGAAATATTCAAAACCAACAAATAAATTTAGAATTTTGAAGGGAAAGATGAAAATAGCGAATTTTAAGCTATTACATAATTTTGAACTAATAATCTAATTTAATTAAATTTTGAACCAAAAATCTCGACATAACACTGGGGGCTTAGCATTGATGCAATCTGCAGCTAGAAGAAAAAGTTTGCACGGGTACCTCGGGATAGCAACACCCGTATCCACAAAAGAAATGGATCCCTGAGGATTTTACAGAGTGGGACTGGTTTCTCACTTCCAACCCCCGACCTGAAGGACCAGGATGTCTTGTTTAGTCTGGAGCCTCACCTTTGACCTGTCCGGCATGGGAGACCCTACCAGTAACAAAAAGCTACCACTGGCATAGCTCTCAGGATCATTGGAACACACAAGCCCCACCACCACACAACAAGGCGTAGACATCATTCAGTGGGGACTAAATTCAATTCAATCCCTCCCCTCCAACACATAGAAGACTACTGCACGTTCGCCAGCAGTCCGAGAGATTCCCCAGTAACAAAGCAATCAGAAAAGTGAATAACCCCGTAATAATCTTCCTCTCTGTTATACATTTTTTATTATACATATAGGCCTAGATAGAGCAGCAATTGTGCCTTACTTTTTCTTGAATTTTTTGTCTTATTTTTGGGATTGGATATATATATATATATGTGTGTGTAAAGCCCTAATTGAGAATAAATCTAGGTTTATGCTGATAAACCTAGCTTTGCCCAGCCGCTCTGAGTGAAACTCGAAATGAAACTGAAATTGTATCAATTTCAGGTTTTATCTGGGTAAAGTGCAGATTATCCACATGCTCCTAGGTAAAGGTGTATTTCATTTGACTCAAAAGGCTCTGAGCATGTGTCATATACTGGAACCTAGTGGCTGTTCTCGCTGTGGTTGAATCATTGGCAATGGATGCAGAGAAAGAATCACATGTGTCATTTAAAGAGCGTTTCAGTGAAAGTTTAACCTAAAATAGAGAAACATGTCGCTGAAGCTGTCTGCCCACTACATAGGTAGACCCTATCTAATGATAGGTACCGGATTTACGATTCCCTGTGAAAATATCTCCTAAGGACACTTTCATGCATCGAGTGTAAAATCATTTGATAAACCCCATGCATTTAAAAAAAATATTAGACTACCACTTGAATTTGTCATCAATTCCATATTGTAATAAAATTAGGCTTTATATAAAATAAAAAAAGTCACAAAATAAAAATTTGAAAATCTTTTCCCCACTTCCTTGTTTTTGAAAAATATGCCAAGAACACTTCGAAAAACAGGTGATTAAATATCTTTTTGACCCTTTGTTGAAATTAGAAATAAAATAACTTTATTTAAAAAATATAAATTTGCCTATCTTGCATTTTGGCGGCCTCAATACTTATTCACACTATATAATTTTTTAATGTTTTGTCCTATTTCAATACGAAATAGGTGTTTTACAAATTCTCAGCAAATCAAATTTGATACTAACCTGATGACATTTTTGTTAGAAATTTGTAAAGAGTCTTGTTGCCCCAATGGGGCATTGAATCACAGATCTTCATACTGGCTAGCCAATGATCTATCATTTAGCTATTGAGACGAAATTGTAAGCTTTTATTGTTGAAGTGGATTCTGCATTCTCCACCCTCTAATGTCAGATTGACATGTAACTGACAGTCTGACTTACTACCTCATGTTATTTTTACCTCAGGTTAGCGTCCTGATGCTATTTTCTTCCTCCAGGTTAGCTTCTAGTTTGTGGTCGTTGTCAAGCCAATTTGAAATCTGTGCTCAATATTTCAGAGTACACTGAATCCATAGTCATACTAGGGCCACGTTTGGACATTCAACATTTTTCCCAAATTTACAGAATTGATTCATTTAAACACCATTATAAAGAACCTTGCTGCCTCAACCAGGAATCGAACCGCGAATCTTTGTACTGGCCAGATGATACTCTACACTTGAGTTACTGGGACGGAATTACAGCCTCTCATTGTTGTAAGGAACTCTGCAAATTTGAATAACTTTGCTATTTACAATCGAAATATGTTTTATAATATTTAATATTGTTTTAAATTTTACTATATTTTAATTTTTCATTCTTTATCCCTTCTATTGAGTTATACTACTGTGGGACATTAATATACACTCCGCAAATGGTATGATATTCCATTTTATTGTCATGCACTGAATAACTAGAATCCTAGTCCACATTAAAAAAAAAGTGTAGGAAATATTGGTTTATGGTTACTATCAACTTATACTATCTCAGGACACTGATATACATAAATTGTTAAATATAACATGTTTTTGTCTAATATAGGAAAGGTTGTTTAATAGTGTCTATTGAGTATTATACTCTCTTAAATTGCAAACCATTTCATTTGTAGGATCCTAGCCTATTTTATCCAAACAGTGTAGTGAAAGTCGGTTTATGGCGGCATGTTTGTCACAATGCTTTGTCAATTTTGCTGCATTTTCCAAAAGTCACCAAGATCGCCAGATTTGTCGATAAGGGGGAAAGACGAACAGACAGATCCTGTTGGAACATAAATAATATACTATCCATTTATTAATTAGTTTGAATTCCAATCTATTCTTAAAATTTATTAATTTGCTGCCATTTTTTTATTTGAATGCCGCTCTTATCAATTTAGCAACATTTTTGTTAGTTTTGAGACATTTTAAAACTGCCAAACTCGTCGCTAAAGTCGCAAATTTTGTCACCTAGTCGAACCTACAAATGGACACAGACCATATTGAAACATAATATACTATCTATTAATTGATTAGCTTGAATTCTAATCCATATTTAAAATCAAAATCCTACTAATGCTGTGTTTTTAAATTTTATTAATTTGTTGTCATTTCCTTTAATTGAATGCCATTTTCATCAATTTAGCAACATTTTCATCAATTTGGCGACATTTAAAAATGACCGAATTTGTCGTCAGGTTCGCCAACTTTTTCGTTTCAAGATTTCCAGACAGATAGGTAGATAGATAGATAAACCTGGGTTATTATAGTATTTATTTTTGTGTAACTAACAGTTTTTTTACAGAAAAGTGTTTTTATTAAATAACGATAAAAACTTTACCCAAGCAGTGCTCTATAAGAAACCTAAATTTAACCATAACATTCCTCAGACCATAACTTTGTCCCCACTTCCTTGTGTTCTTCCAGCAATGGTTGATGAGTGTTTGTTCTCCGATCCTTCGCACCTTATACACTAGCATCCATCCTTTCAATGAAGTAAAAAAATGACTCATCGGAAAAGGTAATCTTTTTCCAATCGGCGGAGGTCCAATTCCGATGCTACTGTGCAAATGTAAGCCTTTTCTGCTGATGCACCTTTGTTAACAGAGGCACAGCTGCCAACTCTACTGGTTTTTCTGGGAAACTCCCGGTTTTTGATGATTTCGTCCGAATTCCCGATTTTTAACCAGAATCTCCTGGTGTTCTCTGTTCAAAACTGTTTGCTGTCAATTTTTTTTAGAATTCTGTAAAGGTAGGGATTTTTCAATAAAAATTCTCTGTTAAAGGAAATTTTGATCAAACTTCCGACCTCCATTTTGTTTCTTCCATGCATGAACCTAGTACCATACCAATATTAAGTTGCATCATTTTCACTTTAATGATGGCTACTGTTTCAAATTAGTGCAATTTCACGTATATAGATTACATTACCATGTAATGTTTAAACATCCTTTTCCATCAATTTTTAATTTCTAATTATGTGAATGAAAAATCACAACTTTCATTTCTTTGTAGTGGGTTTCATTATTAATTAATATTTTCTTTTATTAAAAATATTGATTCTAAGTGCAATTTCGACTGAATATCCTTTGTTTCAGGGGACACCCCTCTAAAACTGTTCTCTGTTTACTGCTAAAACTGCTCTCTGCCACTGATGTTTTTTATACACTGACTATGTAAAAACATTTGCAGGTATGCATAGATGTAGTGACCATTTGTTTGCTTCGGACATCCATACGCAGTGGGGCTTGATGAGATGTTGCTTATTTGTGCGCTATATTTTTCATGGTTATGTGTTATTTTATGATACTTAAGTTGAATATTATCCTCATATGTCGTTTCTCTGTGGATCTCGTTTATTCTGTTGTTGAGCATAGATTGCATAAAATGTTTCTATACAATCATAGAAACAACGGATTTTAGTATATCTGTCTAGAATGTGCCCCTGACGATGTTTCTGGCAGATATACTATTCATTGATTTATTTTTATTTTTTTCTGGTTATTCCATGATCTACTACTTTTCCAGCCCTTCCTCATTACTTTTAATTTTTTCCTTTTAATGTAATTAAATACACGTTATTATACTACCCATGGTTTTATGCTGTGTTTACTGATTTGCACTCCTGCACTTTTGTTTTTATTTTAATTTATATATATATATATATATAAATAAAAATTGAAAGATTTTAATCGAAAACCATGCATAAACTACATACATATACAGGGTTTCCATGAATTCTTGCAACAAGAAAAGAGGGATGATAGTACATAGCATAGCAAACAATATTTGTCATAGAACATAGGATCGCAATCCACTCATAGTGGCAGAAAAAAAAACATGACTCGTCCATGTTGACCTTTAAAAAAAAAAAAGAGAGACTCAAGTAACAGATGTATAGCATAATGCTATTCGCACCAGAGAATTACTTAAAGGAGCTGTTCAAAGTGGCATCTGTGAGCTTCGTTACACAGCCAACACCGGCAAAGGAAGGATTCTCGCACCCTTTCAAAGATCCCTGGTGTGGTGTTGATCTTGTCCATAGCAACAGAGATTCACTTGATGAGATCTTCGATGGAGTCCCCAGGTGTCTCATACACCAACTCTTTCATATGTCCCCAGAAGAAGTCCAGTGAATTCAGGTCCGGAGAACATGGAGGGCAAGCCACAGGTCCACCACACCCGATCCACCTCGGCCACACAGAAAGCTACCATAAGCCTTTGGGTTGGTCGTGTGGTCTGGGTTTTCTACACCCGATCCACCACTGGGGATACTCCGTGTTTAGAAAGTGTTGAACGATGGTGGAAAAGTGTGCCAGGGCCCATCATGCATAAACCACATGTCGTGTGGTGAGTGGAAGGCCCTGCAACAGACCGAGTAGCATATTCTCAAGGAACACACTGTACACGGCACCCATTAGGCATTCTCGCAAAAGGTAAGGTCCTACCAGCTGATCACCAAGAATTCCTGCCCAGACATTGATGGCAAATCTCTGGTGTTTACATAGGTTAGTGACATGGCTTTTTTCCGCAGACCAAGCGTGTTGGTTGTGAGTATTGAAAATGTCTTTCCGATTAAACGTAGCCTCATCACTGAATAGCACTAATGCAGGAAACTGTGGATTAGCACTGTCCATCTGCAGCATCCACCTCATAAACTATAGATGGGAAGGATAGTCAGCATTGTTCAAAGTTTGGACCTTCTGCACACGGAAGGGATGCATCCCTGCCTCATGCACAAAGTTTTATACTGAAGTTTTATCAACCATTTCGGATGCCACTGCTCGCCTATTTGTGGAAGGAGCTTCAAATCGCTGCAAGACACCACACAGTGCTCCATTTCTAGTGTCTGCACTCATCGTGAATATCCAGTATTTTTTGAGATTGCGAAGGAGCCAGTTTCCCGCATTCTTTGATCAATACTGGCGAACATCAAATGGTACATGCTAAGACGATTCGAAATTTCTCCCGGCACAATCTTTCTGCTTCCTTTCCATTACCACCTGCTTGACCATACATCAGATGCATATCCACCAATTTCTCATATTTGTACTACTCCATGACCCACACGATTACACCAGTTAGCATGCAATGTTATCATGGTAATAGCAGTGAACGGGTTCAGCTGTGTTTTTAAATGTTTGCTGTTTTGCTCATACATTGTCAAACCATACAGCAGACATGTGTGGAGCCACCCTTTGGATGCTTCCATTCACTCAGTAGGGTGGAAGTGTTTTGGCTGTGTGCCCAGAGAGCTCTTTTTTGTTTAGGAAGAATAACCTTCAATGCCGTTTCAGCAGCTGATCTGCCACTATGAGTGGATCGTGACCCTAAGTTCTATAGCAAATACTGCTCATCTTGCTGTGTACTATCACTCCAATTTTTGTTGCAAGAGTTCACGGATGTCCCAAAAAGATTGAAACATGCTTTGATTCTTTACCTGTTGGAGATAAGTGGGCAAGTAAATTGCAAAAATGTTGAAAATAAGGTAGGAAATAAGACTATGTTAATGAAATAGTCCTCCCATTAATTTTCAAAAAGTTACACTTTTTTAATTTTTATATGACCCCCTTAGACAAATTTGGTCAATTAGAAATTTTTTATTTTTAATGCAACAAGATTATTAAAAAACCCCACATATATGTATCTTTAAAATCAACTGAATTATGATAAAGAAAAAAAAATCTGACTTATGCCACTTTTTCGTACCATGTGAAAGGCTGTTTCATCAGTGAAAATAGGGATCATAAAAAATTGACAATGGAAATTGTTTAGATCAAAAATACATTAAAATGTGTCAAAATTTTTTATCACATATGCATCTAAATAAAGCATTACACAGACAGAGATCATATAAAGCAGTGGTATTCACTACTTGGTTGGGTATCCTATGTATTATCATCCAGTTTTGTCTTTTTTGTGATATGTCACAAATTTACATTTCTAATTTGATATATGGTCCCCATTCACAATGTTCCATTTTCAATTAAATATAACTCGCTCAATTTTAAAGATACAGATATGCAGGTTTTTTTAATGATCTTGTTGCATTAAAAATAAAAATTTTCTGATTGACCAAATTTGTCTAAGGGGGTCCTATAAAAGTTTAAAAAGTGTAACTTTTTGAAAATGAATGGGAGGACTATTTCATTAATGTAGTCTTATATTCTACCTTACTTTCAACATTTTTGTAATTTAGTACATTGCCCACTTATCTCCAACAGGTAAAGAATTAAAGCGTGTTTCAATCTTTTTGGGACACCTGGTATATATATATATATATATATATATATTCTATTTTTCCTATATTAGCCAGTTACATTTTCCATTATATATGCCAAAGTACACATGCACACATTTAATGTAAAACCACCAATTTCTTTCTTACACTTTAATTGCTCTTAATTTAAGGTATATTTTTTACTTTAGACAGTTTACTATTGTTCAACATTTTTTATTAGCATGGTCAATGTTTATTACAAAAGCTAAAAATTACCAAAAGATATTTCTCTTTTTTATAAAAATTTAAGTTATTTCTACCAAAAGTTTTTGTAGTGTTTTCTGAATGTGATATAATTTAAATACATGTAATATTTATATTCAAATCAAAATGTAAGAGTATAAAATAGGGCTTCCTTTAAAGAAAACTCAAATACCCAATCCTGTGGGATTTCACGACTGCAGTCCCTAATTACTACCGATCTGAAATAGTCAAACTCTCTTATGTTTTATAAACAGCATCAATCATGTACACAAATATAAAACTGTTGCTTCTGAGAATAACACTTTCAATACTTTCTTAAAGAATTCTTCAAGAAAGTATTAAAAGTGTTATCACTCATGTAGTTGATTATTTCTTCCATGGTTTGAAAGAAACTTATGAGAAGTGTAAGGGATGTATCAGGCAGAAGAATTTTTAATGAATAACATTCTAGCATAAATTAATAAAGGTTTATTAAATTACATCGTAATAAACCAAAAATATATTGTAACATCGAATGTGGGCATCAGGCATCGTACATAAAATAACATCACATGACTCACTGAATGGTGCTAGAGCAAGGTTACAAGAGTAAAATGAATATGAAAGAAAAAGTTCCCAGTTGACGCTTACAATCGGCTATCCTGTAAAATAGGCGTCCTCATCTATGGTGCATCTGTGGTAGTCTCGCCTATTTAGGAACCAAGATTTTTCTTGAATTAGCTGTCTGACTTTATCGACTCCAAAATGTCCAGCAAAATCATGATAGTTGACAACTAAATACTTCTGCATGGGTCGAGACATAGCAAACAGTTTGTTGGTTGCATCACTATCTGTTATTACTGTATAAAGAATTCCATTTTCTAGACTATACTGATTGGTAAGTTGACATTCTGCTGGGTTTCGGTTAATTGAGGGTTTAGTTATTGCTTGCAAAATATTTTGTACTTCCTTATCCCGAGATTGAAGTAAAGCTACTTGATTGTTTTCAGTAGCAATATACAATATTGTAGATGAATCTGTTAGTTCAACAGGACTTGTGAGATCGAATTCATCATTTGGTGTAAATTTTCATTCTTCTACTGGTGCTCTACTAAGGGCATCAACACGGCACATTTTATCCCCTGCACGATGTATATCGAATTTGCTCAAGAGTTCTGCCCACCGGGCTATCAGAGTCTTGAGATTCCTTTGAGTGGCAAGAAATGTTATCTCTGAACAGTCTGTTACTAGAGTAAAATATTTACCAATAAGAAATGGTCGCAAGCGTGTCATTGACCAAACAGCAGCAATCAATTCTAAACAACTGGAGTGGTACACTGCTTCATCAGGACTCATTCGACGGCTTGCGCAGTATACTAAATGTAATCTTTTATCTTTATCGTACTGCAGGAGCATTCCAGATAATCCGATTGAACTTGTATCTGTGTGGAGTTCAGTTTCATTACGGTTATCATAAAGTTTTAGTACTGGTTTAGAAGTTAGACGTAACTTTAATTCATCGAACAGTTTCTGATGATCCGCAGTCCATTCAAATGTAGAATTTTTCTTCAACAATTGGGTTAACGGAGATGCTAATAAGGCATAGCGTTCTATAAATCTGCGAAAGAAACTAGAAAGTCCTAGAAATCTTCTCAATTCTCTTTCTCTTACATTTCTTGGTGGTGGAATTTCTGAAATTGCAGCAAGTTTTCGAGATTCAGGTTTTATTCCTTCCTTTGATATTGAAAAACCCAAATATTCTATTTCTTCCATCGCAAATTCACATTTCGATAGTTTGAACGTTATTCCTGCTTCACTAAGTTTCGTCAGAACTTTACGTAATCGAGTCATTTAATCTTCAACTGTTTTAGCTTCTATGAGTATATCATCAACAAAGCAAGTTACGACATTCCACAAGAGATCGCCCAGCGCCATTGTCATGGCTCTTTGAAAAACAGCAGGTCCATTTGTTAATCCAAAAATTAATCTTGTTGGCTCATAATTGCCATCGGGTGTAACAAATGCTGCCTTGTGTTTTGACTCTGCATATGGAGGAATCCGGTTGAAATCCTGTGCAGCACCGAGAATACAGAAAATATTGTATCCAGTCAATCTATCAATTAAGTCATCAATGTGTGGCAAAGGAAATTTATCTTTTACCGTCTGTGCATTTAAACATCGATAATCTATGATCATATGGTAATATCTTGTTTTCTTCTTTACTAATAATACAGGACTACTATAATCTGAAGTACTGTTTTGAATGACTCCTTGTTCTTTCAGTTCGGTAATAATTTTCTGCAAAATTTCATGTTTGTGATATGACGTACCATATGGAGCATGCGAAACCGGCTTGCTTCCAGGTACTTCCATTATTTTCATAGTTGTGGTTTTGATGCATCCCAACTCATTGGTTTTCACTGCAATACAGTCTCTGAATTCATTTAAAAGATCACACACCTTTTGTACTGCTGATTCTATGAGCTGAGATCCGACTTTAATTTGGGTAAAATAAAGGTCCGACAAAATAAAGGTTCCTGATCTTCTAGTTGGATATGTAAACTTTTACCAAATTCAAAGGAATTATTAAAAGTTTCATTTTCCTCACAATTATTTTGTGTAGTATTTAAGTAATTCTCAACAAAATTTTCTCTTTCATTGTTTTCTACTACTGTAATTGGAATTACATTCCCTCTAAGGATGACTTGGTTTTCTTTTATGTGAATTTTACTATTAGTAAAATTTATGACTGGAACACATGCTATGCCATTTTGAACATATATTTCATTACCTTAAGAGTTCTGCTTTTCAATAATAAAGGAATTTAAATTTATATCATCATTTACAGAATTAACTAACTGTACACTATGAGGTTCCACATTCACCGCTTTTTCACTTTTAAGTACTGCTTTGCAATTCGAATCATTTTCAAGATTAAAATTATCTAATAAATCGGAATTGTTTTCATCTACTAATACAGAATTTCCTTGTTTTCGTACCAATGCTACATTTGGAAGATCAATAACATTTGTCCCTATAAGTGCATCAGGTTCTCTAAAACTATCATCAGGAACAACAAGAAAGCGAATCGATTTTAACTCTTTCATCAATAACAATATTGCAATAAACAACACTAAAGGCCTCCCTACACTAATTACCTCCAATACCTTTAAAGTTTTTTGGTGCTTCTTTCTCAATAGTTTTATTAAGAGCTGATACTAATTTAAGTTTCCTTAAACTCATATTCGAACCTATGTCGATAATAGATGAAATTGAATTTAACCCGTCAACATTTATAAATTTATATGACTGATGTAGAGGTATAATATTCGAAACACATAAAGAAGTTCAATGTTTGATTTCAGTGCAATCTTTAGTACCATGACCTTCCTATTTTACACTTCGTGCAATATTTTTGATGTTTAGGTTTTATACAGTTATGTTAAAGGCCCAGACCATACAGCCAACCCAGGGGTTTGCGGCAATTGAGCGTATGGCCGGTTATACAGTTATGTGAAAAATGTCCTTTTTCATAGTAGTTATAACAAGTATCAGGACCAGCAAGTTTTTTTCTATCCCATTCTTTTACTGTTTGAACTTCTTCTTTTACTTCTTTCGGTACATGGAATTTATTTATTTGGTTGTTTTTCCTAGCATATTCAAAATACTGATGGTGTTCAACTGACCACACAATTCTTCTATCCCCTCTAACACTTTCGTACTCATCTAATTTGTCTGCAAGTTTGTTGGAAGATACAAATTTCGACCAGGCATCCAAAAAATGATCTTTAATTTCATGTGGAACTTTTCTCTAATTGATCTGTTATAATCAAATCTTTAAGTTTCTCAAAATTGTTTATATCTAATCCTTTGATCCATTCTTCAAAATAATTTTTCAATTCGAAAGTAAAATCGTGCCAAGTGTCTTTAGGTGGTTTTTGATGATAAACAAACTTTTGCCGAAATTTCTCCTGGTTTAACCTAAACCTCTTTAATAACAAATTCTTGACATGCTCATAGTTATTTGCTACTTCATCGGGTTCACATGCAATTAATTGTGAAATTTCGCACGGTAATAGCACTAGTAAATGAGCTACTAAATCATCTTCATGTATGTTTGATCTACATGCCTGTCTTTCAAATAATGTTAAATAAAAACTAATATCACCTTCTTCAATTTCAAATTTCTGCATCAAAAGTTGTAAACTACAACGTTTGCCTTTGTTTTCAGAATGTTCAACATTTCGTGAATTTAAATTCAAATTATCAATGTTTATTTTGTTCGAAGTCTCAATCGTTAATTTTTCCAGCCCAAATTCATATTTTAATTTTTCCCTTTCCAATTCCTTCACCAATTTTTCTTTTTCTGCTTCTTTTCTATCAAAAATTATTGTTTTTAACATTTGTTTTACAAATTCTTCATTGTATTCTTTACTACTTAATATTTTTGTTTTTAACTCTATAATTGTATCTTCTGGGAAAATAGTTTCCCCAACTTCACGTGCTAACAACATTAAATCACACTTTCTTCCTTTAGCTAAATACGTTAGTTTCGGCACTTCTTATTACATCAATATATACAGTATCAAATGAAAAAATATTTTCTAATCAAATCTGAGCATCATAACACTACATCAACATCCCAATACTTTTCATCCAAATCGAAATTATTCAAAAGCATTTATTTACCTTGCAAAAAAAAGTTTTCATCACCATAGTAGATTAGCCATCTGTTTGTCTCATCGGTTTGTTTCAATAAACACGAACGTTGATCGAAAACGAAACATCTAAGATTGTTCTTATATCCATTGAACACTAATGTAAAACGATATACCAGTTCAAAACATCAAAACAAGTCATCAATGTCAGTCCCACTTCTGAATTGTAAGGGATGTATCAGGCAGAAGAATTTTTAATGAATAACATTCTAGCATAAATTAATAAAGGTTTATTAAATTACATCATAATAAACCATAAATATATCATAACATCGAATGCGGGCATCAAGCATTGTACATAAAATAACATCACGTGACTCGCTGAGTGCTGCTAGAGCAAGGTTACAAGAATAAAATGAATATGAAAGAAAAATAGTTCCCTGTTGATGCTTACAGAAGTGATCAATGAAAAATAAATATATTATATGTAGTCATCTTAAATCTTAATAGATATCTAATCCACGCTGATATGTAACACTGAAACTTCAGTATGACATTTGTTGATTAACATTTAAAAAATGCAATAAATTTTTTTTTAAATGGTTTTCACTTGAGACATTCTGTGCTGTATAAAATATTCCAAAATGAAAATTCTATTGATAACATTCATTTTTTTAAATCTATCAAATTCAGGACAGAGTTCACTCTTGATGAAAGTGGTGATGTCACTTGGAACATACCAGAGAATACTGAACCTATGCCTTTCTTCAATTGTGAAACATATGAGGTAAGATTCCAGGGTTGCGAAAAAGCCAGCTAAAATTTTAAAAAGCCATGCTAGTGGTTTTCATTGATTTTAACCAGCTTCTATTGGCTCTTTTTGGACTATATTAGCATTTTCAAGTTTAAATCTAACTGAACATTTTACTTTTAAACAATAAGACATATCAACAAAAATATAACATAATAATCTTATTTTTCCAGTAAATAGTCAGTTTACATTGGTATTTTATACAGTGACTCCTATTAACATTAGTGCTAACTCAAGAATGGACTCAGTGGATTTATATTCTTTTTCATTGATTTGTTATGCTTAATAAGGAGGAGAATATAGCTATAAATATTTCAGTGTATATACTATTTTAATATACAGGGTGGTCCATTTAAATTGAGACATCGAAATATCTCACAAAATATGCATCATACAAAAATATGTTTTAACAAAGTCATCATATTTTCGAGAGGGAAATTGAACCCCACAAAATTTAGCCTGCCCCACTACCTACGGGGGTGGGAGGAGGCAACTTTGAAATTTCAAATGGGAACCCCTATTTTATATTGCAGATTCGGATTCTACTGGGAAAAATGCGTAACTTTTGTTTGAAACATTTTTTACGAGTCTTTGTAGATTGTGTTGCAATCACAAAAAATAAATAATTTAAATTAATTTAATAAATACCTCATTTTGACTCCAGATATAAAAACACCACTTGAAGATGGTAAAACACGTCTAACTGACGTAAGAGGAGCAAACGGAAAAAAAAAAATAAATACTACTTGGTGAACTTTTTGAACACTTACTCTAATTGAATAGTGAGAGACGAAGGGAATCACGTTAATAAAGCACCCCGAAGGGAACAGAAAACTACGACGTTCATGTCGTTGTTCCCTGGTAATGCTAGAAGTAGTTATTTCATTAAGTAGCATTTTTAAATTTTTTTTTTATTATTCTGTTTGCTCCTCTTACGTCAGTTACACATGTTTTACCATCTTCAAGTAGTATTTTTATACCTGGAGTCAAAATGAGGTATTTATTAAATTAATTTAATTTATTTATTTTTTGTGATTGCAGCGCAATCTACAAAGATGCGTAAAAAATGTTTCAAAAAAAATTTACGTATTTTTCCCCGTAGAATCCAAATCTGCAATAAAAAGTGGGGGTTCCCATTTGAAAGTTCAAATTTGCCTCCCCCCTCACCCCCGGAGGTGGTGGGGGTAGGTTAAATTTTGCGGGGTTCAATTTCCCTCTCGAAAATTTGATGACTTTGTTAAAACATTTTTTTGTATGATGCGTATTTCGCGAGATATTTCGATGTCTCAATTTAAATGAACCACCCGGTATAAAAGGGAAAATTCAAAAATATGCTTCTGAGCTAAGTATCTCCTAAAATAATTGATTTCAATGAAATTTTTTTCAATAAATGTGTACCCATCAAGAGAATATTCTGGATTTAAGTTTTATCCACTTGCACCTGTATGTAGAACATGGGGAATTTAAATACTTTTTGTTTGGCTGTAACCTTTGTTCTTAACTGTACACGCCTTTTTGTCTGGCTACTTATAACTTGGAAGCAGTTTAATGGATTTATATATATTTTTTACTGGTCCAATAAGCTTATTGTGAGCAGGTTCCTGGTCAAAATATTTCACATTTTATACCATGGGGGCACAGTAGCTCAGTGGTTAGTGCACGGGAATTGCACTCGGTAGGCCCGGGTTTGATTCCCTCCGCTGCCAAAACTGCTTCCGTGTTGACGCGGAGTACGACCACGCCAAACATGTGGATCTATAAGACCTTCCAAGAGGTTGGTGGTAGGGGAAAGAGGGTACGGTCCCTCTGGATGCCTCCCCCCCACTGGGTTCCGGTCTAAATTGGGTGGCTCTTCCCGGCCGTCCAAAACAGTTATCTTACACCTTTCTGGTAGGTCGGACGGTTTGGGTTTCAACAACATTTTTTTTATACCATGTTAATTTTATTTCAGTTCTATTTTATTCCCAGCAATAACAGGAATTTCTGGTAACAGATTATAACTTATAACTGTATTAACCAATATCGAAAGCAAAATTAGCATCCTTCTTCAAGATAAGTGCAGGGGTTGCAGAGCTCCTATTTTTCCAATTTTATTTTAAATTTTACTTTTTTCCTGTTTTTTCCTATTTTTTTGACAATCTCAGAAAAGAAGTTATAAATCGATGATCTATGGAATTTATCTGCTCGTTAAGGAATAAACAGAGAGCCCTCACAATACTTTTATTTTTATTTTCTATTGTCCCCAAATCAGCATTTCATTAGTGGAATCAAAAGTAAAATAGAAAAAAAGCAAAACATCCCCTCTCTAACAGAGAAAGCGGTAGACATTCATTTGAGTAAACGATATTTATATTTTCAGAAATTAATCAAGTGTCTGGTTATTAATATATATATATTTATTTATTTATTATTATTATTATCCACCTCACGAAGTGCTTAAGTTCAGTTATTCATGAAAACTGTGGAGGGGAATATAAGAGTTTGTGGTTTGTAATGTGGGAAAGGAATTGATGGATTAGTCTGCATCATGATGAAATTGAAATGTTGGGTTTATGCTTGTGCCACTATATGCATTAATTACCCTAACAGAGATGCAAACAGTGTTACCCTATCAGAGATGCCAACAGTGACAGGTTTTCCGTAATTCTTACGGATTTCAGAACAGAATTACGGTCTACGGAAAATACCTGTAAAATTACGGAAAATGCCTCTTTTTTTCCAGATTTCTTTCTTTTTCCATCCATCTCCAACCTGTAATTATTGCACATTGAATTGACAAAACTTACATATTTTCATATTTTAGTTTATTATTCATGTTAATTTTTTAATTATTTTGACAAATTTAGTACGATTGCGCAATTCGGGAATTTTCGTGCAGTCCTGGGATTCAACAAGTATCCTTTTCCATCTATTTCCATCCTCTAAATATTAGTCATTAGATGGACTAAACTAGCTTATTTTCACATTTTGGTTAATTATTAAGGTTATTTCTTTAATTATTTTCTCATACATAGTGGGATTGCATAATGCAAGTGGTATGGCGTATATTGTCGAGCTTTGACTATTATCTTTTTCCATCTGTCTCCATCTTGTAATTATTACAAATTAAGTTGACAAAACTTGATTATCTTTATATTTTGGTTCATTATTCATGTTAATTTTTTAATTATTTTGACACATTCAGTACGACTGCGCAATTCAGGGAATTCTAGTGTAGTCCTGTGAGTTCACCAGTATTTTTCATCTAAATAGTGCGATTGCACAATTCAATTTACCCAGAGGAATTTAACAGTTTATTTAGAAGAATTTAATATTATTTGGTGATGAAAGTAATATTTGTTCCTTATAATAATGCTGTGCCAGAATGTATATTCTGTATCAGTGGCATACCCAGGATTTCTTTAAGGGAGGGGGGGGGGGATATCCTTGAGATAGTTTTTTCCCAGTGACATCATGATATATATATATATGTTTGTGTGTTTAATTCTTTTATAATAAATCGTTTAATCGAATTATACTCGTAAATCCGTTCGGGCATTTCTCATTGGGCATTGGCAATGCATTTTGATCTGATGCCAGTACAGTATATACAAATGGTAAATCTATTTTTTATTTATATAAAATCTCTTTTGGTGTTAAGAATATACTACATGCATGTATTTGCAATAAGAAGCCCAAGGCATAGGTATTAGAAAATAACATAAAATAAACTCACCCACCAGGTGATCAAAGGAGAAAACTAACATATATTCATATCTGTAAATTATATGTATAACATCAGAATAATATAAAAGTTATTTTTTTACTTCTAATAGATTATGTGTGTGTGTGTGTATGAAAGAGTTAATTCTCAATACTTATGAGTCAATGCATGGATTTGCCACTGCGCACTTCACAGGTTATAAGGCAATGTCCAGTCGACGAGGATTCTTTGCAAGTTCATTTAATACGTACGTCTTCTGCAGTTGGGGTATGATTCCTGTGAATGTTCAGAAGAGTTAGACTGTTCATTCTTGTACTTCCAATGGAATTGCATAGGTATGTCTTAAGACGGTGAAGGGTTGAGAATGATCTTTCGCTTGTGCAAGTAGAAACTGGGAGGACGGCTAATATTTCCAGAAGTCTAAATATATTAGGCATAATATTTTGGTTGCATATAGCCAGACCTTCTATAGCAGTTTTCAGGGGTCTAACTTTATCGTGTCCCCCTGCTCTCATAATTCTTTTATATCCACTGTGTTAGCTCAGGATTTAAGTTTTCCTGGCAACCGTTCAAGTCGTAAGCATAAAACTGCATGAGCGCTGCGAATGTTTCAAGCTGTGAAGGTTGCAAAACTGACGGATCAGTTGGTAGAATGCACTTGAATCCTATTAAAATTTCTCGATGTGTTAGGAAGCGTAAATCCAGCTGGGACAAGTAGGAATCGAGAAATGGAATGAAAATGCTGACATGGAAATATGTTTCTGGTGTCGCTGCTGATACGTTGACATGATTCGTTTGTCTTCCAGCCATCCGAGGAATTATAATGGATAATCCTAACTTCTCTAAGGCTTCCGAGGCAGAAATAAATATTTTAGAGAATTCACCATAGGCATTTTCGTGCAAAGATTTTATTTCACTACTAATGTCTTCCGCCAAGTTCTCTGCTTCCCGTAAGTCAATCGTCGACTTCTGCAGAAACCTACACAAATGCACAGTTAAGGAGAACACCTTGTGAATGCAAAAGAGCGAAATCACAAACTGGCAGTTTGTTACCGTGCACAGCAGAGAATTAGCTTGTACTGACGAATTCTTATCTACTCAGTCTGATATTTTTTGGAGTGTTTCAACGACTGGATCATAAAGCTCTATTACTGCTGTTACAGAGTCATGCCTTTCCAACCATTGGGTTGCAAAGAGATGTTTTAGTTTTTCTCATCGCGAAGTAGATGTTTCCATATCATTTATTGTGGTCGTGAGTACATGTTGTCTTTTTGGTGTGTTCAGGAATTCATACAAGGTTGCTATAGTCCCCATGCAATTTCTTATTGCTGTGACCTCACACGCTTTTGATACTGCCAAGTTGAGGCTGTGGGCAGAGCAGTGTACATAAAGGGCGGATGGAATCACTTCCCTCACATGGGCTTGCATACCATTTAGTCTTCCGCTCATTGAGGCTGCTCCATCGTAATCTTGGCCATGCAACTTCTTGATCTCCACATTTAACGATTGCAGCTTGTTTATTATTGCCGTTGCAATTTCTTTACCCGTTACATCATGGATAGGAATGAATTGCAAAAAAAATTATTTCATTGCGAATTTTTCCCTGTCGATATAACGAATGCATAGCTATAATTGTTCTACACCTGCTATGTTAGTTGTTTCGTCGGCGAGGATGGCAAAGAAAGTTGAATCATGTATTTCACAAACAAGCTTGCGAAGTATCAAATTATTGCAGGCTTCAATTACTTCATTCTGGATTTGGGGGCTGATATACTGCGCATTTCTACCACTGCATTCCAACATTTGTTTCAGAATGGGGTCATACTTACTTCAGAAAACAAAGCAGTGCTCATAAGTTTCCGTCATTCTCATCTGGTTTTTCGGTCGCTGCAATTTTCCCTGAATTCCTGTGCCCTCTCAACGCGAGTCCCTGCTCTCCACAAAACAAAACTGTTTCAATGATTGGTATGATATTTTTTGTTTTCTAATTTTTTTCTCACTGCCGCAGTATCTAATTGCTCTTCCACAGACTTTTTCTTTCCACACATAATGTCACTCAAAGTTCCAGCAATCTCTATTGATTGCTTATGATAGTGACAATTTTCATGCTGGGAAAATCACTCGACGGCATCTTTCCAGTTATCAAATTCAGCTTTACATAACTGACCTAAGGGCTGTTTACCAGATCCGGCACCATCATTAGGGGCAAAAAGTTCACAAAATTTGCAAAAGGCTCCACCCAGAAAGTCTGAATAAGCAAGCCATTTCCACCGATAAAGCCATTTACACTGGAATCGCAAATTTCTTTTTCCTTTTGGTGGAAAAGCAAATCCTGAATTGGGTTCCCAGACTTTGTTGAGTATGTACAGTTTTTTATCATTCGATATCTTTCGCTACGAACAATCCAATATCATATGGGTGTGCTTTAGTAAAGCCTTGAGAGGCATTCAGGATCGTTTCACATTCGTCGGGTTTAGATGATACACATGGCTTTGCACTGTTATTCGATCCCAATATAAGTGTTGAACTAGGGGCAACTTCACTAAGAGAACTGGAGAAATTGTCAATAAAAGCGCCACATTCGTGCTAAGTGGAAGAAGAAGCACTTGGGATGGATGGCGTTATGTCTGCATTTGCACTACTCATACGAGAGTCATTTACACGTGGCTTCTTACTAAAGAAATGTAAAATTGAAGTATGTAATCGCTTAGACATACCGAGCAGTATACAGTAACTTTAGATTATAATTTAAAAATAGAATTCAAATATCAACGCCACTGATTTAACGAGCACAATTTGTGATTAACTGACGAAAATTTGAAGCTTGAATAAAAAGCACCAGCTTGCGGAGTCAGAGTCAGAACTGAATAACAAAAGAACAAAATGAAACAATTAAAGTTCCTTTTTTCTTATAGCTGGGTTTGATGCTTACTACGTCAGACGATATTGGTTTCGAGGAGAGTGCAATCTGTTTTGTACTGAAGAATTTTGTGGAATTTACAGAAATTTTGTGACATAAGCACGTACACCAACCGCTCTCACAGATTCTTTACTGCTACATTCCTCCAGTAACCGGAATCCGATTGCCTCCCACCCTTCACCCCCCAACTTTTGAGGTCTTCCAAAAGAGCTCTGTCAATCACAGAAACTGGAGGTTCCATTGTTCCATTGTCAACCAACTTGGGTAGGTGAGCCAGCGCAAGGGAAAATGTTTTTTTTTTTTTTTTTTTCCCCTTGAGCTTTACCGGCAGTTTTCAAAATTACTATAAAATAACCTTGAAAGTAACGACTTAAATCCTGACACTAATATGAGGTTGATTTTAAACTAAATTTGAGTGCAGACACATTGCATTTAAAATAAAAAATAAACATATATGTTCTTTATTTTTCATGTTTTAGGAAGAAATTATCAAGGTCTGAGCTACAGTAGGCTTAATAAAAACTAAACAACTAAATTTAGTTTAAGCTAAGCATATTGTGTTTCCTTAAGGATTTTGAAATTTCTTTTTTGTTCAGTAATGAAGATTAATGTTTTCATATTATGTTTGCTTAATTATAATGTTAATTAAAATTTGAACATTTCATATAAAATATGCTTAAAATGTTTAATTTTTCAAAATTTTTAAATAAATTTTAAAACATTATAAATTTCTAATTATAAATTATAAAAATATAAAATTTCATTATTAATCAGAATAATAATGAAATATTATTCTGGTTATCGTTGCAAATGATTTTTTATCGCAAATTGAACCACGTGTGTCATTACTAAAAGATTACTGAAAATTTCCTGTCTAGATTATTGAAACTATAACTGAGAAGCTGGAATCACTGCCCCAATATTTTTAAAGGGACTCATTTTAATCATCATCCGGTTATTTTTTATAATTTTATAGTGTTGTAGTATAAGGGTGTAAATTACTAAATATTTTTCTAAACTAGATAATTTTTCACATAAATAGTGCGATTGCACAATTCATTTGTATGTATTACTATGGATCCATAATCATTTTCCATCTGTCTCCATCCTTTAATTATATTACTCAATAGACAATTTAAACTTACTTATTTTCATATGTTGGTTCATTTTAAAGAAATATTTTGCATAATAAACTTAATATGAGAGTTAATTATGATGAGAATAAGATTATTGTTGTGGATGTATAAAATTCTTCTTGGAATACTTACAACACTTGCAGTCTCTTAACAAGGAGAAAACACATTTACAGGCAACCATTGCTATCATGTGATGGTAGAATTGCCCGAACTAGGCGACATGTTTTGTGAGACCCTTGTTCCAGATTTGGTGAATAATCACCAACTTGGCGAGTTTCTGAACGTGCTGGAACTTTCCAGACTTATCCATTAGTTTCAAAGGTACTCATTGTTCCTAAAGATTTTTTAGAAGAGTATGTAAAGAAGTCATCTTTCAGTGGGACATAGTTGACATAATGCGAGTCAAATTGAATTGTGAAATACGTCAGTGTTTTGAGAACAGATTCAGCTGTTTTGTCAGTTAGTTGAACTGTCTTATTGGGCCTTATTTTGTGATCTTGTAAAATAGCTATAGTGTCATTAGCTGTAAATCGTTCCTGCTTTTTGGTGCTTTTAAATAAAAGTGTTAGTTATTCAGAAATTTGAATTCATTTTTGTATGCTGAGAGTAAACCCATGATTTAAGAAGGTATGCCACAACATTATTAATAGTTAACATTCTCATGCAGTGTTTTGAATTTAAATACTTTTTTTTTAGCATTTCAGGTTTTTAAATAGTTATTATGTTGAGATTTGTTCTCTTTCTCTCTTATACACACACATACATACGTATATATATATATATATATATTCTAGAAGATATGCTCGTCATGTTACGGGAAGTAAAAAGTTGCAAAACGTTACCGCCCACTGGCAGCTGCTATCCATGGGAACACAAGAGTCATGCACTTCTCCCAATCAATATTATTATTTTCTATACATCTACCTAACTACCTAATGAAACATACATGTTATGACATCCTCTGTTAAAAGGCAATTAATTTGCGATCTCCTGACAAAATGTATCTGTCCTACGAATAAGTGGAACGCACTTACATTTGATAAAATAATAAGTTCTACAAAGTGACAGGTATTATCAAGGAAATTGAATTTAATTTTGCAAAATATTGAATTTTCCTCAATTATGCATCATTTTCATTAATTTAATGTCATTTTATCAATTTGGTAATTTTATTAATTTTCCATATTCTACTCTCTATTTTGCAGAGTTTGTTGCTTTTTTTTACCTTTTTTCAGAAGTTTATTACTCCTATTTTTTCCTATTTTTAGGAGTTTATCCCTTCTATTTTCTTTACTATTTTTTGGAAATTTTTGCTGCTGTCCCTGTAAAGGCCCTATTACACGACAGTAATTTGGGACAACAAGCCGTTCGCAAAACAGCTTTGGAATGTTTGTGATGTCACTCCACACAGCACAGAACGAAAGTGACATCACTCCAAACAGCAAATGGGGAAACTTTTCCCCCTTGCATTCGCTTTGTAATTTCCTCATAGGAATACCGTTTTAGAGTTCTCATACTGTAAAGATCGCTTTTAACATCCCAAAGGTTCCGTTTGGATTGAATAATGGTGTTATTACACAGGGCAATTTTTATTACCGAACTTCGGCAATTCCCCTTTTCAATCATACTTTAGGCTCCTCCTCTTTAACAGGCCCATTCTTTCTAATGCCATTGATTTCATTCCAGAAACCATTATTCAGTGTGTTTTTCATATAATATAAGTCTTTTATATCGCAAAAGTTTCTGTAATTTGGTACAAATTATTTTCTTTTCTTCCATCTGCATTTCCAGACTTCAGCAATTCCACCCGGTAATGATACTTTAGGCCCCCGCCTTTCTAAAGCTCCCCTCCTCTTTAATGCCGCCGATTTCATTCCATGAAACATTTAGTGTTTTTTGTGTATAATTTGAATCTTTTATATTTCACAAATGTCTGTAATTTGGTAGAAGTTCTATTATTAATTTTCAATCTCCAGACTTTCGCAATTCCACCTGAAAATGATACTTTAGGCCCCCGCCTTTCTAACTCGCCCCTCCTCTTTAATGCCGCCGATTTCATTCCAAGAAACATTCTTTAGTGTTTTTTGCGTGTAATTTGAATCTTTATATTTCACAGATGTCTGTAATTTGGTAAAAGTTCTAGTATTATTTTTCCATCTCCAGACTTTAGTAATTCCGCCTGGCAATGATACTTTAGGTCTCCTCCTTTCAAACATGCCCCTCCTCTTTAATGCCGCCGATTTCATTCCAAGAAACATTCTTTAGTGTTTTTTGCGTATAATTTGGATCTTTTATATTTTACAGTTGTCTGTAATTTGGTAAAAGTTCTATTATTATTTTTCCATCCCCAGACTTCAGCACTTCCGCTCGGCAATGATACTTTAAGCCCCTCCTTTCTAACAGGTCCTTCCTGTGTAATGCCGCTGATTTCAGAAAGCATTCTTTGTGTGTTTTTCATATAATTTGGCTCTTTTATATCCCACAGGTGTCTGTAATTTAGTAGAAGTTCTATTATTTTTTCCATCTCGAGATTCTAACTCATTCCAAAGCAGTCTATCGGCCATCTTTGTCGCCATTACGATAAGAAATAAAATTACTCGAAAGCACGTCATCTGTGACATTCGGATTTTTGCACAACCGTTTCCTCAACAACAACATTTTAGGTTTAAACCTAAAATATTGTGGCTAAATTTGTTGAATGACCTGTTTTGAGAACGGTTTTGTTGTCCCAAATACTCTCGTGTAATAGGGCCTTAAGTGAGCATATTCTCCTGCAAAGGCAAAACAGCTATTAGTTTTGCTGAAGGGGCTACTCAATTTCACTTGCTCAAGGGGCTACTCAATTTCACTTGTCTTGATGAAGAAGACTTTATTTGCTTCCAAAACTGGTAGCTATAATTATCGTTTATGTTTTATTCTTTGTACCAAAAATGCTTTTATTCCACATACTTTTTGTAGTATTTAGAACTAGTATTTTATATGTGCTGTTTTATTAAATTCTATTTTGTATCCATTGCAGATATACCTGAATGATCCCCATTATTTACGATTCTTTGGAACATTCGTTGGTGATGTTATTGAGTTCAGAGTAAGTTGTTTGGACCTTTCCCTACTTGCCCTGTGCTTCAATTTTTATATGATAATTTATGGTAAAAGTGTTAAATATTTAGTACATTTGATTATTTAAAACAAGAAAGATCAATCATGCATAAAGCATTGATTATGAAACACTTTCCAACTGCAATGCAACTTTATTTAAACATCTTTAAAATGTGATACATTCAGTGGGAATATTTTAAAAATTATCACAATACTACATTTATTTATTACTAGCCACCTTTGGTGACCAGCCTGTTCTCTACCCTTGAAAATTCTGACTGCGGCAAACTCACTAGCGCCATAACCCCATGGAGTTAACAAAGTCTGTTTTAGTTTAATGATGTTAAAATTTATAATGAAATTTTAAGATGAAAAATAATGTTCTGGGGGGGGGGGCAGTGCCCCCCCCCTGGGCTGACAAAGCAAAAAGCGAAGGGTGCTGTTAGCACAAGGAAGAACTAGGTATAAAAAAAAAAAATGTTCTAAACTCTAAGCTGCCAAAATGCTAGATAACCCTTAGATCTGCATCAACCCCTCAAACTGCTTAAACTTTAAATGTGCAACAAACTGCCACACTAGGAGCTAGGACAAATAATAAAAAGTAGTAAATAAAAACCTCGAACCTCCAATTAGGGTCACAGAATTAATGTCACAGTTTGACGATAAGAACCACATATTGAAACCGGAGATTAAAGGCGCTTCGTGCCTGGTGCTCTGTCCTGTACGACACTCTACGAAGCGGCTGTTCGCTCGAAAACTCGAGGATTTCGTTTACCCAGTGAGAAAATTGTGGAAGTGAATAAATAGATCGTGTCAACGCTTCGCGAATTAAGTGTTGCTGTGAGTTGAAATAAAGTGCAACGTTACGACGCAAGGTGATAACAGTGAATTGGTAGTTTCAGAACGAGGACCTGCGTGGTGAATAGGTGAATTTAATAATTCTCCTGAACTTTCAACTGATCTAACAGTGAAATGCATCTTTAACGATCAGTGTGTGTGTTTATGTGCGTATTTCGGCTATATAGCAAATTTTGTTCTTGAATAACTGAGGAGCAAGGTAAAAAAAACGACAATAAGTGAAAAACGAAAAGGGCTAGGCCAACAGACACTGGGAAATTATTTTTTTTTTAAAAAGTAAGATTGAAAATAGTGAAGTTCCCAACGACGTTTCCTTGAGCTCTGGTTACATTGATGAGACTGCAGTCGAAGCAAGCAACAGCCGTGACCCCGGTCTGTCTTCAAACGCTTGTGAGGAGGTAAAGGTAGACCAAAACACTATATCAAACACAGTTGAAATGGAAATTCTGGCTGCAGATATTTCTAATTATGTCAAGAAATCTAACCTCACTGATGAAGATAGAATAACAGCGCTAAAAAATCTTTGGGAACTATATGCAAATTACAGTTTTCCTGCTACTGTCACTAGTGCTGTATCAAGTCAAGGAAAACCTCACCACACTCGGGAGTTCTGCTCATCTTGGCTGAGTAAGCATGACTGGCTAGCTTACTCAAAGGCAGAATACAGTGCCTATTGCAAATTTTGTGTTCTCTTTGCACCCCATGAAGTCGGTTTAAGATCGACACAAGCTACAGGTCAACTTGTTTTAAAAGGATTTAATAATTGGAAGAAGGCCTTAGAGAAGTTCAGTCAACATGAAACTTTTTTCTATCATAAGGATTCAGTTCTCAAAGCCGATGAGTTCTTAAGAGTCACGGAAGGAAAAACGGTTCCTGTGGATCAAGTAATGGACAGAGGCAAGCAAAAACAAGTTTTGCAGAATAGGGCTATTCTGAAACCTATTATCAAAACAGTGATTTTTTGTGGAAGACAAGGGCTGGCCATGAGAGGGCATAGAGACTGTGGGAATTTGGATGTATTGTCAGAACCATGCCAAGGCGAAGGAAATTTTCGAGTCCTTTTGCGACTCTGAGTTGATGCAGGAGAAGAAATACTGAAAACTCAACTACAAGGTTGTGCAAAAAATGCAACTTACATAAGTTGAAATATACACAATGAGATTATTTCAGCATGCAATGATTCCATTGTGAAGTACATAGCAACTGAGGTGAATGAGGCCAAATGTTTTGCTGTTTTATGTGACTAAACCACAGATATTGCAACGGTAGAGCAAATGACACTTTGCGTTCGTTATTTGAAACGGTTTGATACAAATGATAAGTATAAAATTGAATTTAAGATAGTGGAGAACTTCCTTAAGTTTGTGCCCCTGATTGAAACTACAGGTCGAGCAATTGCAGATACTGTTCTTAAAGGCCTTGCAGACTACAACATTGATACGTCTTTCCTCCGTGGACAAGGGTTTGATGGAGCTTCTGCAATGAGTGGGGAGTACAATGGCGCCCAAGCAATTATATATGAGCAACACCCCAAAGCCCCCTACGTTCATTGTGCATCACACTGTTTGAACTTAGCCATAACTTATTCATCTACAGTTCCGTATAACCGAAACAGCATTGGAATAATAGGGAAAATCTCTAGTTTTTTCAATACATCAAAACGAAACCTTGTTCCCACCAGCAAAATTAATGCAGCTAATCAGGGAGAGACAGAAATCAGTGCCAAAAAACTGAAGAAATTATGTCCTACTCGTTGGGTGGAGAGACATGATGCCGTCACAGTTATGGTTTCATTGTTTGATCAAATAATTGAGGCTCTGGAGGAGATTACTACCTGGAATGACAAGGAGACATCAACAGAGGCTCATACCTTGTTATGTTCAATGTTAACATC
Organism: Amaurobius ferox; assembly: GCA_951213105.1. NCBI lineage: Eukaryota > Metazoa > Arthropoda > Arachnida > Araneae > Amaurobiidae > Amaurobius > Amaurobius ferox. Next base: position 13,313,637 of record OX578146.1, read on the forward strand.
ATAGTTTGTCATAGCACTTTTTTCAGCTGACGGATTACTCAGCTACAGTGTTCGTCTGAGTGAAAAGCTGCAGGAAGTGAACCTTGATCTGGCAATTGCTGTGAGTGACGTAGAAGACGTTTTAAAAGCTATATCTGTAATTCAAGAGAACACAGAGAACGAGTTTCACCATCTGTTTGAACAAGCTGTTAAGAAGCTAGAACAGCATGCAGAAAACATTACTCTACCACGCCGTGCCACCAGATAAATTTATAGATCAAATTTCAACGCACAGACTCCTGAAGAATACTACAGACTTTCTATTTTCATTCCATGGATTTGATAATTTCATCACTCACCTCCATGAAAAATTTCTCAAACATAAAGAATTTCTACAAAGTTTTGCATCTGTCATTCCGAATGGAAGGCAGCCGACACTGGAAGAAAACAAGAGATTTGTTGCCTTATCAAGGAAATTTGCAGATGATTTAGGACCTAGATCAGATAATACTCTAAACGCTGAACTACATCTGTGGTACATGAAGGTCTCTGCATTGAACAAGAAAACTAAAAGCCCAATCGAACTGCTTAACTTTTGTGACCTAAGGACTTTTCCTACTGTGTTTGAACTTTTAAAAGTGTATGCCACACTCACAGTATCAACAAGCAGTGCTGAGAGGTCATTCTCCACAATGAAGAGGTTGAAAACTTATTTGAGAAACAGTATGAGTGAAACCAGACTGAATGGATTTGTGTCAATGAACATTCACCGTGAAGTGGAAATTGATCCAGACCAGATAATAAATGCTCTGACTACAAAGAAGAACAGGAGGCTGGACTTCGTTTTATGAATATGTATAGATCATAATTGAATAACATAACAATATGTAATCATAAGAGAGTGGTTGAAAACAAGTATACAGTATAAGCAGGACAGAACAAATAATTTTATCTTCATCTATTTCTTAATTTGTGTTGTATTGTATAAATATCTACTACTTCTTCTTTTAATCATTTAATTCTCTTGCATTGCACTGAAGAATTGTTAGTAATTTGATAAAAATAAATGTACAAAAAAAGACAACCGCCTTGTTAATTGATATGGCCTCTGACCATTTTTTCTCTGAAAATTTATCGAGGAGTTATCCTCCTTCATAAAAATTTTGTACACCACTGGCCCCCCCCTTAGGAATATTCTAGGTGCGCCACTGGGGGGGGGGGGGTTGAAAATTGATTCGTAAAATGAATTTATTCTAATGTTTGTGAACTGTGAGATTCTGAGGATTTCTGTACCTGTAACCCAAGGAAAGAAATCCCTTTGATGTGTACTCACAGCCAGGCTCCTATGTTTTTTACACAGGTATGCTCCTCTATTTTTTGTTTTACATAAACGAAATTGTATCTGTTTGTCTGCATTTTTAGTATTGCTTCGCAAATGACATGAAAGTATTTTTGAGACTGATGATGTTGAATGTGAATTTAGTATTTAAGAAATAACAATGCTGCTCAGCGAAAAAAAGCTGACGCAACCTCGTCAGATCCGTGATATCATAACCTCGCCCACCTCCCATCCAGCATAGAAACACTGTGCATCTGCACGCACATGTAGGTGAAAAATCGATCCCTTCTTTCGTGGTTTATCCGAGAAATTGAAAATCACTACTAAAATCCAGATCGTGCGGCTACATTTTCTTATTTCTTGACCAAATTGGGCTTGTAAGAAAGCCTGATCTTTGAGCTTTCGAAAAATGTAAATTATTAATCGAAATTGTCAGTACTTTTCCCGACGGGAGAATTTAAAAAAGAAAGTTTGTTTTTTTGAGCCAAAAGTGACATTTGTTTCAAAATCTTTAAAAAATATTAGAATTTGTCCCTGAGATTTGTAATTGATATATTTTTACTCGCAATTGTCTGCTCTTTCCGGTCGTGTGATTTGTTTTTTTCTACGATGTCTAGATGGTGGAGAAAAAATGGTCGAAATTACATAAAATATTAAAAGGCAAAAAAAAAAGAATTCAAATTTCAAAAATCGGTTTTCATGTGTCACCTTCCCACCCCCCTGGGTCTCCAATTGCCAAATTTTGTAGCTCTGCGACGTGCGGTCGCTAAGCCTATAGTGTATAAGACATTGCCTTTTATTATATAGGTATTTTTCAACTTCATCGAAAAAAATGAACTTTATTCAAATGACATCATTAAAATATAAATCGCCTGACTCTCTGTGTAAAAGCTGTAAATATTTCATTCATACACTTTTATTCTATTCCTTTCATTCATTACAATACTACAATAATTTATTTTATTTAAAAACTTAAATCCATGGAAGTAAACACAATTTAACTTAATGCTTAAAACGTCATCCAAAAAATCTGCTATAAAATTGTCTGTTCTCTATGTAAAATCTATGAATGTTTCATTCATATCAGATTTCAGACTTAAAGAGCTAAATAATTTTGTGTTAAAGAAATTTAGCAATTCTTATACAACTCATCCTACATTCTCCATAAGTGAAAATTAGGCTTCGCTATAGAAATAATCAAAGTTTGATGTGCATTTAAACTCAAGTATATTGTAATTGCATTGTTTCAGGATGTAGATGCACAGAAATTAAGCAAAAATAAAGCGATTTTAGGACAGATACAACACTTAATATAAATTAAAAAGAACTTTAAAAATCACGATTTTGACGCAAGATGGATGTCCTATTTTATTTTTAAGTGGATCACGTGATCTCTTTATATATAGGTGAAAGCCCCAGGCCGTCCGGCTCGTCCAGAGGACTTGGAGCAACAAAATGGACGACCGGGAATATATAGGTGTAATTATAGGTGGTATATATAGGTGTAATATATAGGTGGTATATATAGGCTTTATATATAGGTGTAATTATTATTTTAATTTTTATTTAAAAAATTAAAATATATTTTGCTGAAAACTTTTTTGTATTTTTTATGGGATAATCTGAATATTTCCTAAAACTTTCGAAGCAATTTGTGAATTTTAAATTCACTTAAAAAATGTTTGAAGAATTCAATGTATTTCATTTTTTCATCCTGGGTTCAGTCAAAAACTAATTGGGTGATATTATTAATTTATATTCCCATGGGTCCCACAGACCATCTGAACAACATACTAAAATTTCATTTTGATAGAGCCATTTTTATGGCAGTTATCGTGTTAACGGACAGACAGATAGAATGAACAAAGTCATAAGCACTTTTCAACTATGTTGTAAAGTGTTAAAAACCCACAAACTGCTGTGTAATTTTGTTTTAGCTATTGAGACATATTCTGGCTCTTGAAATATTAAAGAGATTTGTGACAATTTTTTCAAAGTCTGAGTGCTCATCAAATTATCAAATATTTTTAAAATCAATTATGGAAAAAATTAATTCAAATACCAAGGAATTGATTGAAAAACATTGTGGTATAATCTGGCCAATATGATATTTCAAAGCAAGTACTATTGAGAATGATAATTCTTACATTCCTAGTTTTCTTGTAATCCCAAGTAAGTTTTTTAAGTTTGGTCAAAGGAATCTTTCCTAGGTCTTTAAGGAAATGGCAGAATTTAACAAGTTGCCATGTTTTAATGAGCTTGAGGTGGCTTACAGATGCAAAATTTTATTGGAACCTTATTATCTCCACCATAAATTCTAAGCAGCAAAATTTTTATCCATGCAAACTCTAAAATGTAAGAGTACTCCTTGGATGAATAATTTACCTCTAAACTGTTTGCTTAATATTGAATATTGTATTTGAATTTCACATGAATTTTTATGCTATATAGGTTGATCAACCGAAAGAAGATACTTTACACCTTGCATATGAAGGCTGGTGTGTACTGCAATGTGAAAGGGTAAGAGATTTTAAACTCTTTCATTCAGTGTTTTTGTTAGGGATGTCACAAAACCGGAAAGAAAACAAACAGATACCAAATAACCAATACTTTCAGATGACAAAAGAACCGATATGTACCCATACCGAATAGTTTGCTATTATAATGTATAACAAATTTATAATTGCTGTAAAATTATATATAAAATTTATTTCAGCCTTAATTTATAACTAGCCACCTTCGTAAATATTGAAAAATGAAAAAAAAATATGATATACATGTTAATAAATATTTTATATGCTCTTTTGGAAATCATGGTAAAAGAATGATCATAGTAAAAGGATGATCATAAATAATTGACATGTTTCTGAATTAAATGAAAAAATTGTTCTATACAGAATAGGAATAAATTGTATTAAATACAAAATAACAGATTGTAATCACGGCTTAAGAGAATAGAAATACATGAATAAAAACACAGCTTAATCAAAAATTTTCTATCTATCGTACTTCTAAGAAGAGATATTTGTGCATTGCTAGTTATATCCGTGCTGGTGCATTGAAGTAAACTTCATTTAATAATCTTCTCTGCACTTTTGACAAAAGGCATTTGTATCCCGGAAAACTTTCATTAAATTATCATCTACCATCGTGGTTGTACTATGGTACAATGAAATATTGCTGAGAAAGTAGAAAATAGAAACGAAAGGCTATGTATGTCTACTGATGAATAAATCGAGAGCAAGCCCATCACGAGTAGGGCCACCGACAGGTAAGGACAAAAGGATGCTTTGCATACAGACATGGGGGGGGGGGGCTTGGAGCCCCAGGCCATATAAATTGTTTATGAGAAGGCCAATAACTTATATATAGTGGTTAGTAAAGGTGCGTTTACAGCATAGGGGTCTGAAAATTTGTTGATGGAATTGGTTGTGAGCCTGTACCTCCAATCCAATCCCAATAAAAAGCTGTAATTTATGCAATTAATTAAGCATACTGTAGCAGACTGAAGAGTATACTATACTATTTGAAAAATCAGAAGTATTTAATCCTTGAAGTATTTAAGTATGTAAGGCAATTTTTTAAAGAAAAGAACCACTGTTCCAATGTGGATACAGGTTATGAACCACCTATGTGCGTACTTACCACTTTTCCAGCTTACTCTCGATCATTTGAGCTGTTGTGCCTCTTTCGACATCAGCATACAATTAAGATAAAATAAAAAAAAAATATTAAATAAAAAGACTAAACAAAAGAATTTTAACTTACTTTACTTTCGAACTAACTAATGGCCAAACATTTTAGGAACTTACTCTAAAAGTACAATATTTGCATTGTGTATTACCAAAAAAAAAAAAAACCGATACGTTAAATAATAAATTACTCAGAATCATAGTGACAAGAATTAAATAAAAACCAGATTAAAAATTAAAAAAAGGAAATTTATTAGAACACTTTAAAACTTAACAAACAATTCACCCAGGATTTCAAAGAATAAAAAAAGGGAATTTGACAGCTCTGTTTGAGTATAAATAAAACAAGTATGTATATATATATAAAACAATGGAGCCATCACCAAAAGCATCATCCTATGCCAGCTCTTTGAGAGCTTAATAAAATTAATGTAGATGTAAAACATCTAAATATATGGAGTACTGTGTGTAAAACTTTTAAAATAAATGATGAATTTAGCTATCTTCTGTATCGGCATTTGATTTGTATGCCAATGCTCTTCTTGCCATGTAGGCAAAAAAAAAAAAAAAATCAAATCACACAACTGCTCTTTTTCTCTGTACGGAGACCATGTACTTGAGCACACACCACAATCTTCTGGCTCTGCCCGTGACGCCACAAGCGCTGGTGATTGGACGGCCCCGGGATGGGTGTTTCGTCTGTCATCTGCTGCTGGCTTGGGCAGTTGATGCAAGATTATTAGAACTGTAACTCTATCTTTGGTCTTGTGGGTGCAGGGACATCACTGTAGAACAGGAGTTGTGGGTGCTGGGGCTCTCTGGGGACCATCGGTTGTTACAGGTCCCGTCAATACGTCGAACCACTGGTGGGTAGACACTTTGAAGGTGACAAGGCGATGTCTGCCATCAAAAGATCAGGAATGTGTTTTCAAAAAAAGTATAGGGTATCCTGCCCCTTTAAAAATGATTAGAAAAAAATTGATGACATCGTATAGTGACTCGGTGAGAAGGGTGTCTTACCCTTACAGATAAACAAACTTTAGAAGGAATCGGATAGCAACTTTACATGCCCATGTTTGCATCCCGACTGAGGAGAAAATCCTCTCTTGTTGTGAGGTCCCTGAACGGGAACCCCTTTTGGCGTGAAAGCATTTGAATTCCAGTCGCCGCGGTTACAACTGTTAACCCAGCACCGAACTTCTTGGCAAGCTAAAGATGTCAGACCTTTCAACCCGGCTCTTCACATATGTTTTGCTCTTTCAGATATTTGATATGTCTGTTTTATGCTGCCGGTGGCGTTCCGATAGTGTTGTTTTGATCGCCATCTTGAAAACTTTTGCATTTCACGTAAAAATGTAGTTAAAATCACAAAACATGTACATCATTAATAATAGGAAAACTTACATATTATTATTTAAACATCGTTAATTTTCCGGGGTGAGAAAAAGAGAACATAATGGGTACAAAACTTGTATATTGCATCATGTTTACTTGATTGCCTATAAAGCAGTTTTATTTAGCAGCTGGAATTTCCAGCCTGTGTAACATTTACTGGGAAAAGGTGTATTTAAAAATGATCACAAAGTCCTGTTAGGCAGGTGAACAATTATTTATATTAAAGTTACGTTTATTTACACCTTTTCGAAACTTAAATAATCATTACTTGATCTGAGCAATTGCTAGATAAAACAATATTAAGTGAGTTAAATAAATTTATATAAGTTAAAGATTGCTCAGTCTTAAGTTCACTAAAGGTAAACAAACATAAGAATCAATAAGAGTTATTGGTTTAGAAATTTAATATTCATTAAAAAGTGAGCTATTTTAGTTTAGTTATCATTTAGTTAAGAGTTACTTATTTGTGTTTCATTTAAGAGTTAGAATTAAGATTATAATATATTTAAAGTTTTAAACATTGTAAGTTATTTATCTTAAATTAGATTAAAATTATTTATTACTGCTTTAGGAGCATAGTAATTTAACTTCCTCAGAAATCACCATAACAGAGCTAACCAGGAATCACACTCATACTACTATTTTGAGAAGGGAGTCTTGCATATTCTGAGGTGGGCTATTTCTGTTTTTCCTTATTTTTCTGACGATATCAGAAAGGAAGTTATAAATCAATGATTTATGGAATTTATCTCCCCCTCATTAATAATAATAAAAAGATAACTCTCAAAATACTTTTATTTTTTTTTCTATTACCTCCAAATCAGTATGTCATTAGTAGAATCAAAAGTAAAAAAGAAAGAAGCAAAGCATCCCCTTTCACTTCCTAAAGTAAACGAAGTGCTAGATATGCATTTGAGTGAACAATATTTATATTTTCAGGAGTTAATCATGTAAGAGTTTGTGGTTTGTGACCTGGAAAAGGAATTGATAGATTAGACTGCATCATGATGAGATTGAAATATTGGGTTTCTGTTTATGCCACTATTTGCATTAATTACCCCAACAAAGATGGGAACCATTACGAATTTTCCATAATTTTTACAGATTTCTGAACAAAATCACGGACTACTTATAAGACCTGTAAAATTATGGAAAATTCCTATTTTTTTCCATTTTCTTTTTTTTTTACAATCCATCTCCATCGTGTAATTATTGCACATTAAATTGACAAAACTTGCTTATTTTCATATTTTGGTTTATTATTCATGTTAATTTTTTTTATTATTTTGGCATATTTAGTACGATTTCGAAATTTGGGAATTCTCGTGTAGTACCAGGAGTCTACAAGTATCCTTTTTCATCTATTTCCATCCTTTAAATATTAATCATTAGATGGACTAAACTAGCTTATTTTCATATTTTGGTGAATTTTTAAGGCTATTTTTTAAAATTTTCTCATAAATAATGAACTTAAGTGGTATTGCATACATTGCCGAGCGTTGACTAGTATCTTCTTCCATTCATCTCCATCTTGTAATTATTGCACATTATGTTGACAAAACTTGTTTATCTTTATATTTTTGTTTACTATTCATGTTAATTTTTTAATTATTTTGACACATTCAGTACGATTGCTTAATTCAGGAAATTCCAATGTAGTCCTGTGAGCCCACAAGTACCCTTTCTATCCATCTCCATCCTCTGAATATTAATCATTAGATTGACTAAACTAGCTTATTTTCACATTTTGGTGAATTATTAAGGTTAATTTTTTAATTAGTTTTACATGAACAGTGTGATTGTCCAATTCAATTTGCACAGAGAAATTTGACAGTTTATCTAGAAGAATTTAATATTATTTGGTGATAAAAGCAATATTCTTTGTTCCCCATAATAATGCTGTGCCAGAATGTGTATTCTATATTGTTAGAAAATATGGGGCTGATTTTAGGCTAAATTTGAGTGTAGGCACATTACACTTTTTATTACTTTAAAATATAAAGAACATATCAAATGTTCTTTATTGTTCATGCATTAGGAAGAAATTATCAAAGTCTGAAGAAAGACGAGCCATGGAGACTGTGAAGGCCAAACTGTTGACCAGAAACAATTACATCATGTGAAGCAATCAGATAGCATTCTCTGTAAAGGTTGAAGGGTGTTATGGTTACATAGACTGTGCTGTAATAATAATAGATGATAAAACATCACAGCGTGACCACGATGAGTATATACGTATAAAAGATAAAGCGCTAGCTATCTTATTTTACAGCCTGTCACCGGAACACAAGGAGCTGATTAATATTACAGATGATCTTATGATTACCGGGCTGATGCCTGGGATAAGATTAAGTAATACTTTGACGTGCCCACATGTGCCAACCTGGTCAGATTGCTGGATGAGTTCTTTTCAATGCATCTGGAATGTGACAAGCATGTGGATATGGTGTAACCATGGGTTTACGCAATAAAGAAAGATGAGAAAGGAGAAATAAAATGATTTAAGGTATGTTTGTTGGCCCAAGGGCATACCCAAGAGAAGGGAGAGTCATATGATGATGTGTTTAGCCCAGTGGTCAACTTTAATATCATTAGAGCTTTCTTCACCATCTTTGTTAGTATGCTCATCTGGATGCCTTTCCAACTAGATATCAAATTAGCATATCTTTTTGCTAAGTTGAACCTTTAAATTTACATGAAACAACCGCAAGGTTATCTCATTTAAAATCACCATGATTATGTCTGTCTGTTGAAGAGAGCCAAATATGCCCTTCATCAGAGTGGAAGGGAATGGGACATAGAACTTGACACCATACTAAAGAAGTTAAATTTTTCTAAATTTAAATGGTGTAACTGTGCATATTTATGCGACAAAGTTCTAGTGCTGATTTATGTTGATATAATTATTTTTTCATGATATCAAAAGGATGTAGATTATGTTGTTTCTTTACTTAGTAATGAGTTTGATATCAAAATATTAGGAAAGATTAAGAAACTGTAAAGTGTAGAATTCAAAGAAATTAATGATAATTCTTACATTCACCAAGGTCAGTACATTGGAAAAGGTGTGGTCAAATGTTTAAGTACTTTAAGTATCCTATCACCTCATTTCCTATTGCTAAAGGCAATATTCTAAGTAAAGTAGATTGTCCACTGACAAGTGAGGAATTGGTTCAGATGCAAGGTAGAAGTTTAATTGGATGTTTGGCTTTTCTATTTAGTAGGATGAGACCAGACCTATGTTATGCAGTAAACATACTGTTTCAGTTTCAAGAAAATCCAGGAATTATGCATTGGAATGCATTACTGAAGTTATTAGAATACATAGAGAAAACTAAAAATTATATGTTAAACTCATCAAGTATTAGTGAATTAAACTTAAACTGCAATTCTGACTCTGATTTTGCAGTTAATAGAGATGACTGAGTGTCACTAAGAGGTATGTTATTCTTCATTAACAAAGTGCCCATTTCTTGATAGATCTTTAAACAGCATACCAGCCTACCAAGTATGGAAGCTGAATATGTTTCACTTCCTGAAGTCGCCATGGAAATGATTTGGACGCAAAATATAATTAAGGACTATAAAACACTAGGGTTAAAATTTAACAAAAATAACAGTGTAATTTTTTATGATAACCAGACAGCAATAAATTTTTCTAATTCCCCAATTGAGAATAATTAGACTATACATATTGATGTTAAGTATCATTTCTTAAGGAACCTTGTAGTTAGTCATTTAAAGCTAATTTTGTAAACAGTAAAGATACTATAGCAGATTATTTCATTAAACCTATGACTAAAGAAAGGGTCTTTAAATTTTGTAACAAGATATTTAAAATGTAACTTAAAAACTATTAACTGTTAGAACTAAACTTTATACACAACTTTATACTTCAAATATTGTGATATGATGTAGTATTATTTGTTAGCAACTCTTTTTTAATACGAGTAAAGGTATCTTGAGTTTATATTGCGTAGCGATGAATTTTTTGTACATTACATGTATATGAAATATATCCACCTTTTGATTAGCCGCATAATGCAGATTAGTTGCTTTTGTGTATAAAATGTGTGTTGATGCCATGTCATTTTTACTCTTTCTATAATATAAAATAGAAAAATCTACCCACACATAACAGATTAGTTGTCTGTGTGTTTATACTGTGTGTAGAGAGACCTTTTGTATTTTTAGTGTTTTCATCCTATTTGTTGGTATTCATAATATATACCTATTCTTGTACCAAAACACTAAATGATATTATACTTAAATTTGAATTGGAATATAAAATGATTATCCTTAAATTTAAAGTTAATGTTTATGCTTAAATTTTTCAAACTCTAAAGTTAATGTTTATACCTAAATTTCAAGTTTTTAAAGCTGATGTGTTAAAGTTAAATACCCATTTCTTTTAATCTTCATAGCAATTGTTTATACTTAAAATTTAAATTTGAAAAATGTAATTATACTTATATTTGAAATGAACTTAAAAGTTTTCTATGATTATACTTAAATTTAAATGGCATTTAAACTTAATAGTTATACTTAAATTTTAGATTTAAATTTTGCTGTGTAGATACTAATTAATTTAAATGAATTTTAATCATTTAAAAAAATTTAAATGTTTGAAATGTTTATACTCAAATTTGAAATACGAGGTAGGATTCAAAATTTCCCAGACTGAGTCTATAACTTAAAAAATATTATCAATTCAAATGCTAAAACACATCTTTCTTCGAAATAAGACCCTTGTGCAAAAACACACTTTTGCCATCGCTTGTAAAGGTCATCGAAACACTTCTGGAATCCATTTTTAGCCCTGTCCTTTAATTCAGCCTGCGATGCTCTTTTAACTTCATCTGCGGATTGAAATCAACGACCCTGCAAACGACTTGCCAGTTCAGGAAATAGGCTGAAATCGCAGGGGGCAAAATCGGTTGAGTAAAGAGGATGTGGCAAAACAGTTGTTTGCATTTTCACAAGAAAGTCAGCAATGAGGAGGGATCGGTGTGCAGGAGTATTGTCATGCAAAAGCACCTATGACTGCTCAGCCCACAGTTTTGGTCTCTTCTTGATCGACTCGTGCAAGTAACACAGGATGTCTACATAGAGTTCCTTGTTCACAGTGCGCCTTCAGGGATAAATTCCAGATGCACAATACCCTGGATATCGAAGAACACCTCTAGCATGACCTTCCTTTTAGAGCGATCTTACGTGGAGATTGTGATGATTTTCACGTTGCTGATACTCTCTTGGATTGCAGGTCGTATAAAAACCACCATTTTTTGTCTCCAGTAACAATTCGGCCAAGTCTGGAAGGATTTTTGTCAACAGCTGACATTAAGTCTCCCGCCATTTCCATTTGAATTCCCTTTTGGTCTTTGGTTAACATGCGGGGAACGATGTGTTGATACACCCTATGCATGTTAAGATCCTTAGTCAGTATCCTTTGACATGTGACCTCGGATATCCCAACTGATTCTGCTATTTCTGCTATTGTTTGCTGCCTGTTCCCACGTACCGTCGCAGAAACCTTTTCGATGTTTTCAGCATTGTGGGAAGTCTACGGACGGCCAATGTGTTCGTCATCTTCGGCACTTTCCCTGCCTTCTCTGAAACATTGATGCCACTCAAAACCTTACATTCACAATAATGTATCACTGCCGTATACATGCTTCAGCATTTCGTAAATCTCCGTAGCACTCTTTCCCAAGCGAACACAAAATTTGACATTAATTCTCTGCTTAACAAACACCATTTCCTTTAATCGCCGGTTACTAAGTCACCCGTCTACAAAATGCAATGCCATGGCGGGCCACCGACCACATGATTTGGGTCATACCACTTTTAGAAGAGGGGGAGAATGTAGTAACACGGAAACATTACCGTAGTCACTCTACTGCAAATGTATTATAGACAAATGTATTGTTACTCAGTTTGAATGTGATAATGTAATTTATACACATATTCAATGTTATACACTGGCGGAAAATAAAATCCCAACATCAAGAAGAAATTAGTTTAGAGAAATGAAATTTAGGCATAGCAATTGTGTAGGTAACATATTTATTTGATTAAAGTTTCAAAGTCACAGGTTAAAGTATGTGCGAGAAGAGCAATTTCAAATGTGAAGCCATGGTACATTAATAACCTCTGTAGTTGCCACGATTTTGAATGCAAGCATGCAAACTTGCATGCATTGTGTCGTACAGGTGCCGTATGTCATTTTGTGGGATGGAGTTACATGCCTGTTGCACTTGGTCAGTCAAATCAGCAACAGTTAATGCTGGTTGTGGATGATGCTGGATTTGTCTTCCAATAATGTCCCATATGTGCTCGATGGGAGAAAGATCTGGTGATCTCGCAGGCCAAGGCAACATGTCGACACTCTGTAGAGCACGTTGGGTGACAGCAGTGGTATGAGGACGAGCTTTATCCTGTTGGGAAACACCGTCTTGAATACTGCTCATGAATGGCAGCACAACCGGTTCAATCACCATTCTGATTTACAAATTTGTCAAGGTTTTTGAGATAATGACGAGAATGCTCCTGCTGTTATCGGAAATGGCTCTCCAGACCATAACTCCTGGTGTAGGGCCAGTGTGTCTACGCTGCAGACAGCTTGGTTCCAAGCACTCGCCTGGCCCCCTTCTTACAAACATACGACCATCACTGATACCAAGACAAAAACTTCTCTCATCTGAGAATGCAACAGATCTCCACACCGCCCTCCAATGTGCTCTAGCTTGACACCAATGACGTCGCAGATGGCAGTGATTCGGAGTTAGTGGTATGAACGCTACAGGCTGTCTGGCTCCGAGCTGTCCCTCAAGTAATCGATTTCTTACAGTTCGCTGTGTCACTTTGGGGCCAACAGAAGCTCTAATTGCTGCTGCAGATGCAGTACGATCTGCCACAGCCATGAAGCGAATACGGCGGTCTTCCCTCTTAGTAGTGGCCAGTGTGCGGCCGGACCCCAGTCTTCTTGAGACAGTGCCTTCCCGTGACCACTGCTGCCAACAATCATGCACAGTGGATACATTCCTGCAAAGTCTTTCTGCAATATTGCGGAAAGAAAATCCACCTTCTCGTAGCCCTATTATACGGCCTCGTTCAAATTTACTAAGCTGCTGATACTGTGCCTTCTTCGCCTCCTTAAAGGCATTCTTAACTCAAATCTAGCTCACAACGTCCAATCCGGACGATAAATAACGCTCACAAAGTTTACATCACGTATTTAAAGCAAACGTGATTTGCATGATCATTGTGGCGCTACTAGTGCCACTCTTATTCATCTTGCGCGAAATTTGAATAATCGTCATCTTTAATATGTGCAAAAATGCACCTCCCAAATTTCATTTATCTAGCACAACTCCTTCTTGGTGTTGGGATTTTATTTTCTGCCAGTGTATATAATTATAGTCAAATTTAATGTTTCTACCCATAGTTAAATTTTCTAATGATCTGATTATATAAATTTAAATTTCCTTCATTATATTTTTGTTAGGATACTGGGGGCCTTGGCATTTATTAACATGCCTTGATCCTTAGAGTAAAATTTATTGTCTATTTGCATGTGCACCGACTATATAATTAATTAAACAACACTCAATTATAACGACCAAATTAAATTTTTAAAAATTAACATTTAATATTAAATCTGCACATTTTTAAAATTTAATTTGGTCATTATAATTGGATGTTATGTAATTAATTATATAGTACATTGCTCCGATTGGTGGCCGCAATACCCATCTACTATTAGCATATCAGGATCTCATGCAATAATGGTTATAATTTGAAGTAGACAACAGTGACTACTAAAAGTTTATAGAAAATAACTAAAATTATTTAGTTGCACAGTACCATTTACATCATTATAATTTAAACATTAGATTACATGGAACCTAAAAAAGAAAATTACTATTTTTTGAAATCTATATAATTCCTAGATTAGTAGTTAATTTGCTATTTTTCATTAAGGGATGAGAAATGCCATTTTGGAATTGGCTAAGAAAAATTTTGGTAAAGAAAATAGAGAAAAGAGTGAACAATCTATGTCGTTTATCTGCATGCATAAAAATGTTATAATTAAATGATGATAGTATTGACAAAAATTATGCGAGAATGGGCATCTTATGAGTGTGGGGATGGTAATGGAGATTTATATATCCAACATAAAGCAAATTTGAATCTTAAAACCTTTACATATGAAAAAATTGATGTTTATTGGATCAAAGTTTTTGAAGTGGTAAATAACATTTTGGAAAGCCAAAATATTTCAATTTGTCCTAGCTGAATAAAGATTATTGGACATTTTCCCAATGAAACACAGATACTGATCATGGCTTCCCTATAAATAACGACAATGAACCTTAATGAAAAGACAATAACATCTATCTGTGTAATAAAAGTCGTCATTTGAAAAAATGGTAATGCCATTAGTAAAGTTCCAATTACTTTAGCTTTACTTTAAAAAGTTAACAAGAATTGTAGTTGTAGAACAATAAAAATAAAATAACAAAAAGCAGATGGTATTAACAGACGTGCCAACTCTCCGGATTTTTCATTAATTCTCTGGCCTCCGAATTATTAACGAAATTCTCCGGCTATATACAAACGGTATATTTATTTTTTATTTATATAAAAACTCTTTTAGTGTTAAGAATATACTACATGCATATATATGTTTGTGTGTTGTTGTTGAGACCCAGACCGTCCGACCTACCAGAAAGGTGTAAGGCAGCTGCTTGGATGGCCGGGAAGTGCCACCCAATTTAGACCGGAACCCAGTGGGGGAGGCATCCACAGGGACCGTACCCTCCTTCCCCTACCACCAACCTCTCGGAAGGACTTACGGACCCACATGTTTAACGTGATCGTACTCCGCGTGAACACGGCGGCAGTTTTTTGGCAGTGGCTGGCATCGAACCCGGGCCTACCGAGTGCAACTCCAGCGCGCTAACCAATGGGCTACCGCGCCCCATATATATATATGTTTGTGTGTGTAATTCTTTTATAATAAATCGTTTATTCGAATTATACTTGTAAATCCGTTCGGGCATCTCCCATTGGGCATTGGCAATGCATGTTGATCTGACGCCAGTACAGTATATGCAAACGGTATATTTATTTTTTATTTATATAAAAACTCTTTTGGTGTTAAGAATATACTACATGCACATATTTGCAATAAGAAGCCCAAGGCATAGGTATTAGAAAATAACATAAAATAAACTCACCCACCAGGTGATCAAAGGAGAAAACTAACATATATTCATATCTGTAAATTATATGTATAACATCAGAATACTCTGGTGCGTGCTGATTAGATTTTGGTGCGATTCGAAAAAGAGCAACCTGCCTTTTTTTACGAAATAGCCTGCTAAAATCGCCAAAATCTAAAAGAAAAAGACTAAGTAGTATATGTTTAAATGTATCAATTAAATTCTCATTTTATATGCAATTTTTGACGAGGAACGGAATATAACACACTCCATTATACTTTAGGACTAACCGTTCTCAAGATATTTGAGATTTCTTGCATTTTTGTTACGTCGATTTCAGAAAAATTTCCAATTGCCAAATGAAAACAAAAAATGAATTAGAAATGCAAATTTAGTGTTATTTTGTGCAATTAAACTCAATT
This sequence comes from Amaurobius ferox, assembly GCA_951213105.1. Lineage (NCBI taxonomy): Eukaryota > Metazoa > Arthropoda > Arachnida > Araneae > Amaurobiidae > Amaurobius > Amaurobius ferox. Next base: position 13,329,691 of record OX578146.1, read on the forward strand.
TAATAAATTATAAAGGAAATGAAGATAACATGGATATGAGTCGGCAGGGAAAGTATGTGCTGCCCACATCAGATTTTTGTTATACGTAAATATATTGTTAAAACATTATTTGATTTTCAGTAATTTACTGTGAGTTCTGGTGTAGTATTTATTAAAGCTTTGCATTTTAAATACCGAACAATGCCGGGTACATTTTTTTATTTTATTATAAAAATAGGTCCACCATTTGTAAAAAGGTTGATAAAATAAAGTATCCACAAATATGCTAAAACATGGCACATTAAATTCAAATATTTTAACAGAGTAAATTCTTTAAAACAAATCTAAATAGAAGAATATTTTACTGGCATAAACTTCCTAATATTTTGTAAGAGTTATGGTTATTTAAATTGTATATGATTAAATTATTTATTTAAATTTTCAGGTGCTGTCCCCGAATTCGAAACACTATCTTCCATTTTCATTCCTCTGTGCCTTAGAAGAAGGTTACTTTTCAGATCTTTCCATTTTTGCAAACAATGGAAAAGAGGTAATATACTATCGCAGATTAAAATGTTGTTTAACATTAGAAAACCAGAATTTTTTTACTAACTAAAAAGTCCAAAGCCGTCATTTTCATGGGTGAAATTAAAATCAGGAAATGTAATATATTTAGCATTAAAAATTGTAGTACATTTTAAATTTAGAACTATCTCCCACTAATAAACATTAAACCGTAATACGATTGCATATAATATTGTTTTTACACCCATATATAATGAGATGTAAAAATAAAAACATTTTAAGTATTAGTAAAGTTATGTTGACCCTGTTAGCTTAACCAAATACTTGGAAAAACATTCATGAACTTACCTATAAATAAAATATACTTTTTGTAAAAGATAAGAAAAACTTGAGCAATGAGTATAAGCACAAATAACTCAAAGTAATGCAGCATACAACTTTTTCGAGGGTACATTAGATCCCTTTTGTTAGTGTAAAAGACCCAACAAACCCGAAGTCCCGAAAACCCAAAAAAAGAACCAACAAAGCATTTACACCTGTTTCTCTTTTTGACTTCGGGTTTATTGACTCTTGCACTGACGATGGGGATCTAGCATGCCGTCAAAGTAGCTGTGTGCTGCATTACTCTGTGTTATTTGTGCTTTTATTTGTTGCTCAAGTTTTTCTTATCATTTGCACAAAGTACACTAAAAACCCTCACTTTTTTTAAATGTCAATAGAATTTATTAACACAGCTAGCATTTATATGCGGTTGTTTTAAATATTTCTGTTTGGTTTCTTTACTGCTGTTAAAATGGCAGCTATGGATTGAAAAAGTATACAACACAATTAATAAAAATAATAATATTAATTAAAGTCTTAAAAATTATAAATATATAATTAAAAATATTAGTCTTAAAAACATCCGTGTATCCTTCCCGGAAAATTAGGAAAATGAATAAAATTTCAGTAGTTTCTGAGGCCATAAATAGAGACGTAGTGCTCGAAAGTAAATTTGAAACTATCAAACTGACTACAGTTGTCATTCTAGTGTTAAAAACATATGGTGTTGTTTGAAAGAAAATAGAGTTGAATCGAAATGTCATTTGGGCCGGGTTTTTTAATCTTTGAATTATGTGCTAGATTTTAATTTTCGGATTATGTGCTAGATTTTAATCTTCAAAGATTAGCTTAAATTATGTAGTAGCCACATGTCAAATAACTAATACCTTTCAAATTCAACTAATAAATTTTTCTATATTTTTTTATGTTTATTTATGTTTTTTTTTTTTAAGATACAATTTTTCCAAAGTAATAAAAGTTCTAAATTCCTAAATTTCCCCCCTTCCCTTCAAATTCTTAATTCATTTATTGTTATCTGTGTATTTTGATAATTCAACTCGTATTAATGTTCATTTACTATCCCTATCTAGCATCCCAATATTCTAAATTACCCATAATTTATCTGCAAACCCTAAATATATCCCTCTAATCATTTGCTAATTTATCAGTGTCCCCTTTGCATTTTCTTTGCAGCATTATACCTTCCTTTTGTTAGAGCACTTATTCACGACATTGGCAAAAAAGTGCATCTTTTTAAAGCCAAAAGGCTCCCTGGCCAGTGATAGTATAAACTGTTTAGGGTTGCCTTAGTAGACATTATTTAGGTATTAAATTACACCTGGGCATGGGTGTATGCAGAATTTTTTCCAGGGGGGGGGGGAGGGGGTGCTAAAATCGATTAGGAGAATGAAGTGAGAAAATATGAAGTTTTAAAAATAATAGAAATAATAAAAAATATCGAATCGAGTGGGATATAAAAAAATCGGACATCGAGACTAGAGAAAAGCAGCATTGTTTCTTCATATTTTCTGAGTCACTGGAGAAGAATGAAGGAGAAAGAAAAAAATTGTTTTTTCTTTGTTTCAGAAAGTAATGCCCCCCCCCCCCCCCCCCTCATGGCTGCACCACTGGATGTAAGCATAAAGTATAAATTGTTTTCTTAAATATGCTTCCCAGCATATTGCAGACGGATGTTAGAAACTAAACCAGCATTCTCCTTTGTTTTGATTCTTTCACTTATTTAAACATGGGCACTTACTTCTATTAGATTGTATGTGGGATACATAATATTTAAACACTGAAAATTTATTCAGAATTCTCTGATTTGAAAATCGTGTTCACACTATGATTTTTTGGGGAAAATCTTATTGCACTGTTAAAATATTCTACAGGGAACGGCTTCCAAAAAATGGAACAATTTTCCAGGGGTGTACTTTGCCACCACCCCTTCCTGATCCCCCTAAATATGCCCATGCACCTGGGTAAGGTAGCTAAATTTGCAATCTCAGTCCTCGCAATTTTGGTGAATTCCTTCCGGAGTTTGCATAGATGCATAATGTGATGTGCAAGTTTTTATTTGCCAAGGTTGACAGCTCTTAGAAAAGGAAAATCTCGTTGACAAACATTCTATGCTGAGCATTTGAGAAAGCGGGATTCAAACTTTCGGCGCTGTTGTGACTGATAACGTAAAATGCAATGTAAATAAAGATAAATAAGTATATGTATGTTCCAGACATTATTTGAATTTCCTTCATTGCAACAAGTCTGGACCCAAACTCCTGAGTAAGTACAAGACTATGCTAGTCAGCCAAACTGAAAATGGCTAAGCAACAGATTAGGATCTGTCATCTAACCATCTTAAGTTTAGCTGACATAGTCTTGTGCTTGTTTGAGCATTTAGGTCCAGACTTGTTACACTGAAGAAGAAAATCCAAATGCTTTCCACAATGTATGTATGCAAATTTATCTTTATTTGCACTGCAATTTATGCTATGAATCAGTTCATTATAGACAATATAGCAAATTATGAGAGAGTTCTTTGATTACACCCTTCCACTGATGTTAGTTGTTGCACTGGAAGCATGATATTCCAAGCTTTGAATAGCTCTGCAGTTTAGGGACTAAAACTATATGATTTTGATTTGAACATTATAATTTTTGCTTTAGTTTGCTTATTTTTTTGTTTCATATTATTTTCTATTTTCAGTTTAAAGTGCACAAAACTGTCTTAAATCTGGTGAATCCTTTAATTGATTGGAGTGTTTCCCCTGGACCCCTGGATAACCTTCCTGAAGATGTTTTGTTTTCAATTTTACATTATTTATATTCCGAATGTCTGCCCTCTGACCTGAAAGAAGATACTGCTAGAAGTTGTTTGGCTGCTACTGCAGGGTTGCCTGGTTTTAATGCATTTAGAGACCTTTGTGAACTGTTTTTAAAAAATTCTGCACTAAAGCAACGTAAGTGGTTTGAATTTTTTATATTTTCCATCTGTATTTTTACATTCTGATGCCATTTCGATTCCTAGTGGTTTTTTTTTTTTTTTTTTTTTTTTTTTTTTTTAAATCTGCTTAACCAATTTTTATGATTGCTTTAAAATATATATCAAATGAAATTGTTAAATGAATTTAGAAGCCTGCTTTAAAACCTGTAGATTTGCAGAAAAATATAAAAAACAAAAAAACATTTAAAATACATTTAGATTTAATCTTTATGCATAGCAATAATTGCTACTAATATAATAAAATTAAAATAATTTTGTTAAAAGCAATATAGGACACAAAATTTATAGTGTTGACTAGTTTTGAAGACAAGAAATTACCTTCTATGTCAGGACACACAAGCAGCTCAACATTCACTCGTGAGAGCTAGATTAGTGACTGAAGTTAAAATTACAAATGACTAAAGCAAGGAAAGGGGAGTTGCCAATGGCTAGAGGAGAGGAAAGGGCGAAGAAACAGGAATTAGAACACTGTGAATGAACAATAAAGTACCAAAGAGGAAAGCAAATATCTAACAAAAGATTCAATGCACTTGTTCACTGAGGGAAACTACAAATATATCCATCATTTTCTATTTTACTTATTTTTTGAAGTTCTTTAGAAATTGTTATTTTTTACATTAATTTGGATGACTTATGTAGCTTCCAAACTCAATTACCTACATTTTTTTTTATTTAATATGATATTTATGTTTGTAGTTTTACTCAATGGACAAGTGCATCAGTTGCCGATCTAGCTTTCATGCCTGAATGAATGTAGCAGTGCTTATATGTTCTAATGAAGTCTTATTTTTGCCTTCAAACTGGTTGCCACTATTTATTTTGTGTTGCTTATTTAGTTTTTTACCTATGCATGTTGCTTTAATAAAGCCTAAGGAACTGATTTATAAAACTGGATTGTATTATATTTACAAGAAAATAGAATTTTTGGCAACATGGCCTCAGTTAAAGATAAATTTCAATTTACTCATGGACTGTTCAATTCATACAACTAACATAATTTTGTTAAAAGCAACATACAACACAAAATTAATAGTGTTCTAAAAACATTCTAAAACTATTCAAAATACCTGAAAATTTGTAAAGTACCTAAAAAACTGAAATAGACTGAAACTGTGGCTACTGACCAGCATTCCATAAAGTACAAATATGTAAACCTACTAAAATGGAATACTCAAAGAAAGAGAAATAATACATTTAAATTTTCATAGTGTCTAACGTTTATTAAAATTTAACTTCACTTTTAAAAGCATCAGGTATTTTACATCTCAAAAACAAGCAATCTAAGATCTTAAATAAACAATTGATGAAAGTATAGTGGTAGTACAAATATGTTTATTAAAAATTTAAGGGAACAATGCATTTAATAATTTACTTAAGATATCAAAGTATTAAAGAATAATTTGTCAAACGAGAATTTAGAATAAAAGGAGCATCATTTAGCTAGAAAGGAAATTTAAAACATTAATAACAACCCAATTAAAAGTTAAATAACCCAATTACTAGTTATAACTTAGGCTCAGAGAAATTTACAATTTATAAGTTAAGGGAACATATTTTTACCGAATCTAATATACTTTGGATAATGCAAAAGTAAAACTATTAGAATTTAATGGAATAAAAATGATTTCACCAATTGTAACTCAAAATCTGATTAGGCTTGCCATCTGTTAAGCAAAATTGATATTATATACTATCTCTAGACTAAGCACAATCATTCTTTTTTGTCTTTTATTACAGGGTCATTCCATATGGGGACACTTGATGAGTGTTGCCCTGTAGTCATGGATTTTTTTTAAATTTTTACCGTGGATACACATGGTAATAAAACCCCCAAATCTAAATTTGTAATGTATATATCCCGATAATGGCCCAGATACAGGCATTTGAAAAATGGCCATTTTTTCAAAATAACGGCCATCTTGGATTTCACACTAATTTTTAAAAATGTAACAGTGTGAGAACTAATGGCTCAAATGACATAATTCTGCTACCAATTTAAAGCTATTTATATCAGGAATATAAGTGCCATATCAAAACAGTAAAAGAGATATATTTTAATATTGTTATTACATGAAAATTTCAAAAATTGCCTTCGGATTGATAGGCAACTTTAATGGGCTATAAAAAAAATAGCCCCTAATATTTTTTTCTGAAACTTGGTAAAAATACTAACTAAGATGTGTGCTTTAAATAAAAAAAAAATTAGGAAGGTAATATTTCTTATTACAGAGAAAAATAGTTTTAAAAATATATACATTTAGTTGACATTTGACATGCAATACTTTAATCATTTAAAAAAATATATTTAAGAAAATAATAATGAGCAAAACAAAACATATTATTTTTTTTACACACTAACTAGTATATAGGCTTTAAGTAAAAAAAAAATAGGATCGTAATATTTAATTTAATAACTAAAAATATGCTGTTATATGTATAGGAAATTAGTGTAAAAATCTCTGGGATGCTGAAAAATTCTAATAAAAATCTTCCTAAAAACCATACAGTTCTCACTCTTATTTCTGTTTCCTTAGTTTAAATTATGAAAATGGTATTTTCTATATTCAGTAAAGCTAAAGATACCCATTTTTTCCTTATGGCCACTGGCTTCTAAACCAATTTCATCTAAGAGGCAGTACAATAACCTTTGGCCTATTGATTATAGATGACAACTATCACATAATGTTGACGCTTTACAGGGTACATATAGTCAATTCCATAAAAAATAATTTGTAATTAGATAATATAAAACACTCATTTTCGTGAACAGCATTAAAATTAAAAAAAAAATTAAATACAGAACTACAGCATGTTGATCACAAAAAAATATCTTTAAAAATATCACCCTACCAGCTCCAACGGAAACACTGGGTGATATCCCCCATCCAGTTGAAACAAGTACCTAAACATAAACAAACAAGCTATTGGAGCAGGAAATGTGCCTACAGCACCAATATTGATTCTGGAACATTTCAAAACACCTGCTTCTGGTCTTTATGTACATGAGACAACAGCTGTCTATAGCCTCAGAATTTTCAACTCTAATACTCACATAGTTCTGTTATATAAGTAATAGCAATTAACATATATTAGTTGTCAGAGTTCCTGAAACGATTACTTGTACTGCATCATCTGTTTTCTCTTAGGTTGAGTTAAAAGTATGATGCAATATTACATTTCTGGGTGACTTATTCCTCTTAAAACTCATTTTTGCTCAAGTGTTCAGAGCTGAGTATGTTCAACAAATAAATCACTGAATTGTGCTTCTATGATTATTTCTTTTATTTATGTTCCATCATTAGTTCTTGTATTATGCTATAAAAATTGAATGTTTTATATGCAAGAAAATCAATGTGTCATTAAGTGCTGAGTTTATCCCTGTACTTGTGTGCCGAGCAGTAGTGTAGTATATGCAAAGTTCAGAAGGATGGATGTCTGAAATGGTACGGTTTAAGACAGAAAACTTGTGATCCATTTAATAAACACTTCACCAAAATCAGAGCTGCCCCTAAAACCAATTTCTCTCAGACTGTCAATGATAAATCAAGAATTACTCATCCCATGAAAAAACTGCACTTCTTGTTATTTTTCCTCGCATCAATTAGTGAGTCAGAAGTTCCTACTGCTGATATGGAGATTACCAATGATGCAAATTATAGTGAAGTCACAATAGTAATGAAACAATTGAATAAAAGCTGTGTACTTTTGGATTTATCACCAATAAAGGTCAATATATTTAGCTCTAAGAGGGAACTATAGTTATATGCAAGTTAAGAAATTAAGTAGCCATCTTGCTACTAAAACTGCTACAGTATTGGGTATTGAAAGTATAATATAATAAGAAAGTGTAATATATATAAGCCACAAATTTCAGAAGACATTATTTGCCCAAATTGCATGTCTATGATGGAAAAATTATTGAATAAGTTTTCTTTAGATAAAACATTTAAAGAAAAGTTGCAAGATTCATGGATAATCCAACAAACAAAGACTTGTTATATTACTACAGAGAATTTAGTAAAAAAAAGCAAGAAAATTAAAAGAAACAGAAGGGATGCTATCAATGGCTAATGAGATATAAGTGTTAAATTAAATTCTGATACTATAAAAAAGTTACTAGTTTTTATTTTAAAACAGTCATTTGTGTCCATGAAAAAAATATTGCATATCTATACCAAGTGAAAATGGGAAAATATTAAAACAAAAGAGATTACTTTTACATAATTTAAAGGAATTATATGCTGCATTTAAAGAAATTCATAAGTAAGAATACTATCTAAATTTTGTACACTACATCCAACAGAATATGTAACTGTTGGAAGCAAACTTATTCATTCTGTATGTGTTTGTATATACCATCAGAATATTAAACTTATGCTTCATGCCATCCATATCAGTGACTATACTACACACATCATTGTTAAAGGAAACAAGTTTTCTGCACTGAATCAGAAAAGTATGGTGCGCAAATGTGATAACTGTCCATCTCCAGAAATTAGAAATTAGTATGTGTTTTGTTTGTATATATTATGTTTATGCATTTTCATGACCCAAGCGCATCATATATATATGGCCCAAACCTCTAGATGTGTGCCAAAGATTACTATACTGGCTATTAGATGAAATTGGTTTAGGAGCCAGTGGCTGCTAGGAAAAAATGGGTATCTTCAGCTCTACTGAATATAGAAACTACCTTTTTATAATTTGAAATAAGAAAATAAAATATAAGAGAGATAACTGTATGGTTTTAAGAAGATTTTTATTATAATGTTTCAGCATGCCAGAAATTTTTACACTGATATCCCATACATATAAAAGTATTTTTTAGTTATTAAATTAAATATTACTATCCTAATTTCTTTTTGTACTTAAAGCATACATACTAGTTAGTGGTAAAAAATTCCTATGTTTTGTTTTTGCTCATTATTTGTTTTTAAAAAATATATTTTTTTAAAATGATTAAAGCATTGCATGTCAAATGTTAACTAAATGTATATATTTTTAAAGCTATTTTTCTCTGTAATAAGAAATATTACCTTTCTACTTTTTTTTGTACTTAAAGCACACATAAAGTTAGTATTTATACCAAGTTTAAAAAAAAATAGTAGGGGCCATTTTTTTTATAGCCCATTAAAGTTGACTCTCAATTCGAAGGTGATTTTTGCAATTTTCATGTAATAACAATATTAAAATATATCTCTTTTACTGTTTTGATATGTCACTTTTATTCCTGATATGAATAGCTTTAAATTGGTATCAAAATAATTTAATTTGGGCCATTAGTTCTCAAGCTATTACATTTAGAAGCATTGGTACAAAATCCAAGATGGCTGTCATTTAGTAAAAATGATCAATTTTCAAATGCCTGTATTTTGGTCATTATTAGGATATATATATTACAAATTCAGATTTGGGGGTTTTATCACCATGTGTATCCATGGTAAAAATTAAAAAGAAATCCATGACTATGGAGCAACAAGTTTTTCTTAAAATGAGTGTTTTCACATGGAATGACCCTACATCAGACTAGCCAGAAAGCAAAAAAATAAGATAATGCCTGACCCATACAACCGTATAACCTCAGGCTTAAAGGGACAGGATAAATACATAATCATAACAGAAACCTAGTATTGTATGTCCATCAAAACTTTGTATTAAAATTTACTATTATGTGAGAAAGTAAAAATATATAAGCTGTTGCTTTGTCAGGTGGGCTTGTTATGACAAATGTATAAATTCTGCTAAAAGGCAAGTGAACAAAATACTTATTATGGAGCGTATAATAAAATTATGGTGGTATCTCTATTATATACAGCTAAATAAGTCTTTTTTTACATGTGTTCTTGCAACAGTTTGAGGGTTATTATTATTATTATTATTATTATTATTATTATTATTATTTTTTTTTTTTGAAGGGAGGATCTCTCCATGTTAAAAGGTTATTCAGTTTATTTAAGTTTCATTAGATTTTTTCTAATCTACTTTTCATTTTTATTTTAGAAATAATCACTTTAGTCACAGAGATGCATGCATGTGCCCAGCGAATTATCGATTACTTCAGTGGTAAGACAACAAGCCAAGACTCCCCATCATCAGCTGTGCCTAATGGCTCTTTGCCTAATGGTACTACAGAAGTTGACAATCTGCTTGAGCCTGCAAAATTATGTTATGTTATTAGACAAGCACTGCGGGAAAGTGCTGTTGGTAAGGTTAGATTTTGGAATATTTTCTTATTTTATCTGCTACAGAGTTTGAAATGTTGTGAATTAAACATTTCTGTAATAACTAAAATTTGCACAAATATGTGTATGTATCAGAATGTTAGAAGTTTATTCGTTCTCTTTAAATATTCTTTTCATGTTTTTAACTACAGTTCATTGAAACATATATCATCAGATAGATATATTTGATTTAAATTGTGTTTTTAATTTGCTGGTATTTTCCCTCTTTATATCTGATTATTTAAAATTACTTCCCTAAAAAATGATTAAAAATGCATTTTCCTTTTTCTTGGTAGTTTTCAAATGTAGGTAAAAAAATGTATGCCTAATTTATCAGCTTATAGTTTTTTCTTTTCTGTTACAAGTTGGTCATAATAATGGAAAATATCAGACTTTTCATTTGAACAGCAAAGATTTGCCATGAAGTGGTATTAGAAGTCAGGAAATAACAAAGAAATCCTGCAGGTTTCCTACACCACAGGAAGAATTGGTAAAATTAGAATTTGTAAAGAAGTTAAATTCTGTTCAAAATATCAAGGCAAACCCATGTGGAAAATTGCTTTTTGTTTTCTGAAAGTGTTAATAAGTGTCTTTAACAACAACAACACAAAACCTGAAAAGTGTTTGTGTTGTTATCTTTATAGATTCAAATTATTTTTGATTTTATTATTACATTATCATTAAATTAACTAATTTTTCTTGTTAAATTTTTACCAGTTGCTAAATTTGAATATTTTTCACTAAATAAAAAAAAATATACAAATTTAGTACAAAGTACTACAATATTATGATTCAGACTGAAAATTTGCAAAAAAAAAAATTCTAAAAACCCTGGAAAATTCAGATAATTTCATTTCCAAGTTTGAATATGAATTCTCTCCAGAGACAGTTTAGGAGTCAATACCAACCACATTGAACCACCAAATTTCGTTTTTTAACATATTTGTGATAAGTTTGAGGTGGATCACTGTGTGCAAAATGTACACAAACAGCAGTCTGGGAAACTTCATACATTCATTGTTCAATAAATATTCACTCCTAAACTCTCCAGATGTTATTGTATTTGTTAACATTTTTGTTAATATTGTATACTTCCAATACCACTTCACAAACGTTTACTATGCAAATGTATGGTATTTTCTATTATTACAACCAATTTACTATTGGAAAAGAAAAAATATTATGTAAATAAGTATGTTAATAAGTTTTGGGCTGATAAAGTGTGTCCCTGTATATATTTTCAAACCAAAATGCATTGCAGTTTTAGATTCAAGGGGAGGGGGTTATCTAACACACAAAATGTAATATGTCTGATGTCTTATTGAGTTTTTTACACAAATATTTTTTTCATTACTAGATATGAGCTATATTCATAAATATTTCAAATTATATTTATAAAAATTAAAACTTCAACATTTTTAATTTTTTAAACTTTTTTTTATATATGCTTTGATGTGCAAAATGAAGATTTGTTTAACAAGAAAAGCATGATCTTTAAATTGTCTTCAAGATATTTCATGTTAAAAATCGTTTTTATTTATTTAAGAAAATTTACAAATCATTTTATCTAAAACTGACTCTTTATATGAGTGTCTTATGTATCAAACATCATAATTTAAAAATTTACATCCAGATTTATCAGTCTTGATCACAAATTAAAGTTACTATGAAATAAATATTCAAAATTTCATAGTTCTGTCTTCTTCCACTGTGTTTGGTTAAAATTGGGTGGTTTACAAGTGCATAATGTGATCCACTTGCTTTGGTATACTAGGGCCAGGGTGGAGTTTCCTATGATACAAAACCCAAATGTATAATATGTGTAGAATATGTAGAAAACCTATTGTACATCACTTCTTTATGGTACAAAGGTGTTATATAATTTCTAAACTTATTTCCTTGCATTTTTAACACTTTACAACATAGTTGAAAGTATTTATGACTTTGTTCATTTTGTCTATCTGTTAGCACAATAACTGCCATAAAAATGACTTTATCAAAATGAAATTTAAGTATGTTGTTCAGACAGTCTGTGGGACCTATGGGAATATAAATGAATAATATCACCAAATTAGTTTTGAATTGAACCTGGGTTGAAAAAAAAATACTTTGAACCCTATGGGATCTAGTTGTTCAAACATTTTTTAAGCAGATTTAAAATTCACAAATTGCTTCGAAAGTTTTAGGAAATATTCAAATTATCCCACAAAATATATAAAAGAAATTTCAGCAAAATATATTCAGTAGTTTTTTAAATAAAAATTAAAATAATTACACCTTTTATATGAAAAGATCACGTGACCATTATATGAAGAGATCACGTGACCCACTTCAGAATAAAATATGCCATCCATCTTGTGTCAAAACCGTAATTTTTAAAGTTCTTTTTAATTCATATTTAGTGTTGTATCCGTCATAAAACCACTTTATTTTTGCTTAAATTCTGTGCATCTACATACTGAAATAAGGCAATTACAATATATTTGAGTATAAATGATCATCCAACTTTGATTATTTCTATGACGTCATTTGAATAAATTTCATCTGTTTTCAATGAAGTTATGGGAAGTTAATATCCCTGTATATATTTTCTAACCAAAATGCATCGCAGCTTCAGATTCAAGGGGGGAGGGGGGATCTAACACACAAAATGTAATTTATCTGATGTCTTATTTTAAATTTTTTACACAAATATTTTTTTCATTACTAGATATGAGCTATATTTATAAATATTTCAAATTATATTTATAGAAATTGAAACTTCAACATTTTTAATTTTTTAAACTTTGTTTTATGTATGCTTTGATGTGCAAAATGAAGATTTGTTTAACAACAAGAAAAGCATAATCTTTAAATTGTCTTCAAGATATTTCATGTTAAAAATCGTTTTTATTGATTTTGTTAAGAAAATTTTCAAAACATTTTATCTAAAACTGGCTTTTTATATGAGTGTCTTATGTATCAAACTTCATAATTTAAAAATTTACATCCAGATACATCAGTCTTGATCACAAATTAAAGTTACTATGAAATAAATATTCAAAATTTCATAGTTCTGTCTTCTTCCACTGTGTTTGGTTAAAATTGGGTGGTTTACGAGTGCGTAATGGGATTCATCTCCTTTGGTATACTGGGGTCAGGGTGGAGTTTCCTATGGTACAAAACCCAAATGTATAATATGTGTAGAATATGTTGAATATTCTTCCACCGTTTGTTGAATATTCTTCTACGTGTTTGGTTAAAGTTGGGTGGATTACAAGTGTGTAATGTGATCCACCTCCTTTTGTATACTGGGGCCAGGGTGGCTTCTATGGTACAAAACCCAAATGTATAATATGTGTAGAATATGTAGAAAATCTATTGTACATCACTTCTTTATGGTACAAAGGTGTTATATAATTTCTAAACTTATTTCCTTGCATTTTTAACACTTTACAACATAGTTGAAAAGTATTTATGACTTTGTTCATTCTGTCTATCTGTTAGCACAATAACTGCCATAAAAATGACTATCAAAATGAAATTTAAGTACGTTGTTCAGATAGTCTGTGGGACCTATGGGAATATAAATGAATAATATCACCAAATTAGTTTTGGATTGAACCTGGGTTGAAAATATGGGATCGAATTGTTCAAACATTTTTTAAGCGGATTTAAAATTCAAAAATTGCTTCGAAAATTTTAGGAAATATTCAAATTATCCCATAAAATATATAAAAAAAATTTCGGCAAAATATATTCAGTAGTTTTTTAAATAAAAATTAGAATAATAATTACACCTTTTATATAAAAAGATCATGTGACCATTATATGAAGAGTTCACGTGACCCACTTCAGAATGAAATATGGCATCCATCTTGTGTCAAAATCATAATTTTTAAAGTTCTTTTTAATTCATATTTAGTGTTGTATCCGTCCTAAAACCACTTTATTTTTACTTAAATTCTGTGATCTACATACTGAAGAAACACAATTACAATATATTTGAGTTTAAATCAGAGGTTTCCAAACTTTTTAGCCTAAGGGCCACACTGGCTCCTCCACTGAGTCCCAAGGGTCAAGACCTAGCTAGCTCATCATACCAACATACTGTTTTTGAATTATGCGCAAATCTTCGTTTCGGGACTAGCTGGCGTGTGAGATATTTATGGCGTTGGGGCGGCCTCCACTCTATTAGCAATTTCGGCTAGTACTTACGGGCAAGTGTCAAGGACATTTCATTGCGGCAGAGATAGCCGATGTGCGTGCTGTGGGTTACTTATTGTTACGACTACTTACGACCATGCTAAATGTATAGTAGTGACATCTTGCGGAGAATAGAGAAGTTAAGTGCAGGATGTGGCAAAGTTACAGCAGTACAGTGCCATCTTGTGGGGAGTGGCGGAATTACGCAAAAACGTCAATTATGCTTGGTTAGTCGAAGTATACAATGCCATCGTGATCGCTTGTTTGGAAGATTCGAGTACTTTCGAGAGTTTTCGAATATGTTCTACGCACAGAGGACACGTGGTACAAATACGGGGGACAACCGAGAGTTGGACATTTCCAAAGTTAAAGTTTGGATTCGGAGCGACAGGTGTGATCTGAAAAGTGAAATATAGTGCGACTAGTGTGTTTTATGACTATAGTTTCTTAGTGAAAATACAGTGTGTTTAATTTAATTAAAAGTGTCTTAAAGATAAATGCAGTGCATTTTGTTTACTCAGAACCCCTGCTCTTAATAGTATTAATTGGCATTATTTTGATTTGAAGTTACGTCCCTTTTGTGTGGATTTGTATAAATATAGAAAAGAAATGAAAGATAATGAGTGCAGAACATTTAAAGAGCAGTGGGGATATCAATATTTCGTGATTGAGTCAAGTAATAAGGCAATGTGTATAATTTGCAATGAAACAATATCAGTCTTCAAAGAATACAATATAAAATGTCATTATGAGACTAAACATTCTCAGAATTACTCCTAATTTACAGGAAGCCTACGGTTAAAAGAATATGAATCTTTGAAACGCGGGTTGAAATCTCAGCAATTGTTTTAGAAACTAAATGTTGAACAAGAAGCAGCAACTCATGCTAGTTTCCTTGTGGCTCATTCAATAGTGAAACAGGGGAAACCATTTACTGACGGCGAATTAATTAAGGATTGCATGATTGCAACAGCAGAAGAAATGTGTCCAGGAAAAGCTAATTTATTTAAAAACATCAGTTTGTCAGCAAACATTGTGGCTCGAAGAGTAGATAATATTGCAGAAAATATATTAACTCGATTGTCTGACAAAAATCGACACTTAGAGTGGTTCTCTTTGGCCCTGGATGAGTCAACAGATGTTTTAGATACTGCTCAGGTGTTACTTTTTATTTGAGGGATAGATAAAAATTATGAAGTGTATGAAGAGCTTCTTGACGTTCATAGCATTCACTGCACGACCACTGGAGAAGATAGTTTCAAAAAAGTTGAAAATGCTGTTCAGAAAAACAATCTTCAATGGAAAAACTTGAAGTGTATCACTACCGATGGTGGCAAAAATATGTGTGAAAAAAATAAAGGTGTCGTTGCTCTCATATCAAAGGCCGTAGAAAATGACCTTGGTTCAAAACCCTTAATCGTACATTGCATCATTCATCAACAGTCTTTGTGCGGAAAATGCTAGGATATGTCAAACTTTTTAAAGTCAGTCATGTCAGCTGTTAATTATATCAGATCACATGCGCTCAATCATCGTCAATTCCGCGAGTTTATTGAAGAGATTGGAGAAAATGACTTACCATATTATACTGCAGTACGCTGGCATAGTTGCGGAAGAGTTCTAACGTGATTTTTTGAACTCCGAGCAATAATCGAAATTTTCTTGAATGAAAAGAATCGTCCTCTGTCTGAGTTACAAAACAATGAGTGGTTATGGAAGTTATCATTTTATACAGATTCAACTAAACATATGAATGACCTTAATTTAAAATTACAAGAAGAAAACCAGCTTCTGCCTGATATATACACTCATGTTAAGACACAAAAAATAACTTGTTTCAATCTCAATTGAACAAAAAATGTTTCATGCATTTTAGTGCATGCCAAACATTCAGTCAGCAAACTGATACTCCATTTCCGGTAGATTTCGCAATTAAAGCTTTGAGTGCTTTAAAAATAAATTTTGAGTCTCGTTTTTCAGATTTTGATGCAATTGCAAACGTTATCAAGATTTTTCAAAATCCTTTTAACGCCGATATAGGAACCCTTGCCCCAGAACTTCAAATGGAAATGATTGATTTGCAGTGTATCGATATATTTAAGGAAAAATATTTAAAGTCATCATTGCTGGAATTTTATAAAAGTCTTCCACTAACACAGTTTGATCAGTTGCATAAATTTGCTCGTGGCTTTTTTTCCGCTTTCAGCACTACTTATCTGTGTGAAAAAACATTCTCCAAAATGAAATATACAAAAAATACAGATCCAAATTAACAGATGAGCATTTGAAGTCGCTGCTAATAATTTCCACTAGTAAACTTGATCCACAATTGCAAACAATTGTCAGTGGAAAGTTACAGCTAGATAAATCTCATTAATCATAATTATAATGTTTAATTTCATTATGTGAATTACCTTTGTATATCATTTATGGTAAGTTTTTAGGATAAATCTCGTATCATTAATTACAGTTAAAATGTTCAATTTCATTATGTATTTCAGTTATTGTGTCTCTTAATTGGTCTTTAAATAAAAACGTCTGATTATTATTTTGTATGATTTACTTACATTGTAAATTTTACAATGTAATCAAAATAAACTATGGCGGGCCGGATTGGTGGTGCTTGAGGGCCAGTGTTGGTCCGCAGGCCGTAGTTTGGAGACCCCTGGTTTAAATGATCATCCAACTTTGATTATTTCTACAACGAAGCCTAATTCTCACTTATGGAGAATGTAAATACCAAAAGATGTAGAATGAGTTGCATTGATTTTACACAGAGAAGCAGACGATTTTTTCGATGAAGGTTTAAGCATAGAGTTTAATTACTTGTACCCCCGTGGTCTTAAGTTTTTAAATAACATAAATTATTATAGTATTGTGATGAATGAAATGAATAGAAAAAAAGCTTATGAGTGAGATGCTGCTTTTATAGAGAGAGCCAGGCGTGTTATATTTCGATGATGTCATTTGAATAAATTTCATCTGTTTTCGATGAAGTTATGGGAAGTGTGTCCCTGTATATATTTTCTAACCAAAATGTATTGCAGTTTTAGATTCAAGGGGGGGGGGGGATCTAACACACAAAATGTAATATGTCTGATGTCTTATTTTATTAAATATTTTACACAAATATTTTTTTCATTACTAGATATGAGCTATATTTATAAATATTTCAAATTATATTTATAAAAATTAAAACTTCAACATTTTTAATTTTTTCTTCTTTTTATATATGCTTTGATGTGCAAAATGAAGATTTGTTTAACAAGAAAAGCATGATCTTTAAATTGTCTTCAAGATATTTCATGTTAAAAATTGTTTTTATTGATTTAAGAAAATTTACAAAACATTTTATCTAAAACTGACTCTTTATATGAGTGTCTTATGTATCAAACATCATAATTTAAAAATTTACATCCAGATTTATCAGTCTTGATCACAAATTAAAGTTACTATGAAATAAATATTCAAAATTTCATAGTTCTGTCTTCTTCCACTGTGTTTGGTTAAAATTGGGTGGTTTACGAGTGCATAATGTGATCCACCTGCTTTGGTATACTGGGGCCAGGGTGGAGTTTCCTATAGTACAAAACCCAAATGTATAATATGTGTAGAATATGTAGAAAATCTATTGTACATCACTTCTTTATGGTACAAAGGTGTTATATCTAAACTTATTTCCTTACATTTTTAACACTTTACAACATAGTTGGAAAAGTATTTATGACTTTGTTCATTCTGTCTATCTGTTAGCACAATAACTGCCATAAAAATGACTTTATCAAAATGAAATTTAAGTATGTTGTATAGATAGTCTGTGGGACCTATGGGAATATAAATTAATAATATCACCCAATTAGTTTTGGATTGAACCTGGGTTAAAAAATTGAAATGCATTGAATCGTATGGGACCTAATTATTCAAAAATTTTTTAAGCAGATTTAAAATTCACAAATTGCTTCAAAAGTTTTAGGAGATATTCAAATTATCCCATAAAATATACCGGGTGGTCCATTTAAATTGAGACATCGAAATATCTTGCGAAATACGCATCATACAAAAAAAATGTTTTAACAAAGTCATCATATTTTCGAGAGGGAAATTGAACCCTCAAAATTTAGCCCACCCCCACCACCTGGGGGGGGGGGGGGGGGGGGGGGCGAGGAGGCAACTTTGAAATTTCAAATGGGAATCCCCATTTTTTATTGCAGATTTGGATTCTACGGGGGAAAAATACATAACTTTTGTTTGAAACATTTTTTTCGAATCTTTGTAGATTGCTTTGCAATCACAAAAAATAAATTAATTAAATTAATTTAATAAATACCTCCTTTTGACTTCAGGTATAAAAATGCTACTTGAAGATGGTAAAAGGTTCCCAAAAACTACATAGTTCTTTGCAGCCAAAATTTATAAATTACATCAAGTATAATATGGGCTTTTTTGACATAATATTTGTGAAAATGGCTAAATTAAAGTTAGAAAGCATGTAAAAAATGTATGTACAGTAAAAGAGTAACTTCTGTAAAATATCAAATAAATTATGTTAAAAATCATTTATGTTAAGTATCATGTATGTTATCATTTAATACCCCATTATTAATATTAATATTGAAGAGCTTCTGGATACACAATATTAGCTGTTCTACTATTTTGAGCTAAGATATGAAGATTATCCTTACTTCCAACCTGTGAACATACAACGTAATTAAATCAATTCTATTTGTCTTTATCTTAATATATAAGAATATCAAAAAATGTTACTGTAAAGAATCGTCACTGTAAGAAGAATTGTTACTGTTAAAGAATCATTACTGTTTTAAAGAAACATTACAGAAAAATAATAAAAAAAAACTGTTTAAAAACGAAAATACAAACTATAGTTGCCAATTGCCAACAGCAAAATCAAACATTTCCTAAACTCATATCGTTTTGAGTATTTAATTTTGACGAAAATTTTTAAATATACGAAAATAAATTATTTGAATATTTGAAAATAAATAAACATTATACTTAAATCAATTCTGCTTGTCTTTATTTTAATATATAAGAATATCAAAAAACGTTACTGTAAAGAATTTCCAATTAACACGGTGAATGAATCGAATCACGGCAAAAGAATCATATCCATGGTTTGTTTACAATTTCTCTCCGTTCTGGTAGGGCAATTATCTGTGGGGATAAACTTGGAAAAAAAAATGAAAGCTACTTCAATTGCTTCAAAAAGCATCACATATCAAAAAGAAGCTTTTTCAAGAATATTATTGAGACTGTTTCTAATCGATTCAACTTGCGAGAACTTTAGCTATATTTTCGGCCGATAGATGATGGCAAATGTAAATTGTTTCTGTTTTGATTCTCCCATAGATTCACGTCTGAGTTTGAGGAGTGAATTGTCCCGGAAGCATTCACGAGTGGATCGCCCCGGAAGCGTTCCCCGTCAAGCACACACTCTGTTTTATTATAAGCAGAGATATAATTTTTTTTTCGTTTTTAAGTGTTTTTGAATAATTTATTAAAAAAAAAATTTTCTCTTTTGGAGAATGACTAATACATGAGTTTTAGATTTTTTTTCTTTGAAAGTAGTGTGGAGGGGGGGGGGGACTTACACGCTAGTATATACGGTAACTGCTCTCTCAAAGACTGGCAGTCACCTGCTAATCTATTTTTAGAAGGAATGGGGTTCTACCACCCATAAGCAATAGCTCTTAGCCTGTATTGTTCCATGATGCACTGGGAGGACACACAATGCTCTAGACGAATGGTTCTCAACCTTTTTGGACTCATGGCACTCCTGTTCCCCGTTCAGGATACGAAGGCCCCCCCCCCTCATACTTTTATCGTAATTTTTTAAAAAAATTGGACTTTGGTAGTTTTTGCTCTCACTCCTAGATATATAATGTTTTGTATACAATACAATATGCACAGAAATTTCAGAAATTTTAAAATTCTAATAACTCATCTAATAGAAATTACATAATTTTATTTCATAACTATATTTCATTTCATGTGTTTTATAATACATAAAAAAAATCTCAAAATTTAAATGGGGAAAAATGGAAATAAATGATTAAAAAAAAATTGAAGTTACAATTTTTATCAAGTTTTGCAAATTTTAGTTAGTGTATTTATATATGAATAATTTTTCTGCCAAATGTTTAAATTACTTGTTTTAAGCTTAATAAAATCAAAGATATAGAAATGGTTTCAAATAAAGGTATCAGTAGCCTTAAAAAGTTAGTGCAAAATTTGAGGCTGGTGTTTTAAACATAATAATTTTAAGTCTGGTCTTAAGGTTGACAACGCAACACGAATGTCATCCTCAAGACTTAGAAGTCTATTTCTTGATTTTGACTTGATTATAGCCATGGCGAAAAAACCTTGTTCACACAGATATGATATGGAGAACAATAAAAGTAGCTCTGTGACTTTTTTTAGCTATGTTGGGATATTCTTGCGATAATTCAAGCCAAAAGTTAGCCACTGATTTTTCGTTACTTTTTTCAAATTCAATTTTTAAAGTAGAATCCGTGCAAACATCGATGAATTCATCCCTTTCAGAAGCAGTAAGGTTCATTTCTTCCGCGCTACCTGTGAATTCAAATGGTGCCACAATCCAGTCCAACTTTCCCATTGATAGGGATGGAAAGTATTGATCAATCGCATTGTCTAGTTGTGAGATGTGGTCATGAATGAGATGTTCTATATTTCTTAAACTACTGAAAACATCTTCATTCATCAGACCAAGAAGAGGGGCGAAAGTTAGACAGATTCCCTTTTTGGATCGATGTTTTATTTGTTGATGAAATTAGTGTCACTTTCCGACCTTGCATAGACAAATTTAATTCATTCAATATATCAGTCAAGTACGCAAGTTTCAAACACCAAACATTATTGTGCCAAAGTTCATCAAACGTGTTCTGTTTTCCTTTTTTAAAAAAAATTTAAGTTATCCTTAAGTTCTAGAAGCCAGCTTAAGCCATTGCCTTTAGACAGCCACCTGATTTCTGTGTGTAAAAGTAATGGGACATGAGCAGTGTCCATTTTTTGGCATATTTTTTCAAAAATTCTTGTTTTTAAAGGTCGTGTTTTTATGTAATTTACCATTTTGACAGTCTGATTAAAAACCTCGAAAAGTTCGTTATGGCTAGTTTCTAAAACTAAAGCTTCTCTATGCAAAAAACAGTGAGTTTTTATCACAGAGGGATTTTCTGTGAGGACTCTAGTATTCTCCCCTTAAATTTTCCTACCATGGATGGTGCGCCATCGGTACAAATTCCGACACAATTCTCCCACAGGAGGCCATGTTCTGTGAGGTAAAAAGACACTGAATTAAAAATGTCTTGACCAGTGGTGGCCGTTTGGAGCTCTTTACAAAAAAGAAATTGTTCTATAATGCCATTGTCATTAATGAATCTACTAAACCCAAGAAGTTGTGATTTGGAGCTAATATCTGTGCTTTCGTCTATTTGTAAAGCATATTTGCCATTGATTCTCTTTTTCCCCACAACTTGCTTGTTTACATTTATTGACATTTCAGATATCCTACGGCTCACTGTGCTGTTCGAGAGAGGTACTTTCGAAACTTGATCTCTAGCTTCTTGACAAAGTACAGTTTCAACAATGATGTTACAAGCTGGACCAATTATTTCTTCTCCGAGAGTGTGAGGTTTCATTTTTTTTTTTTTTTTGCTATCAACTCAGCAATTTTAAATGAAGCCTCAAGACTAGCATCAGATATGGTGACCCTTTTAACCATTCTAGAAGCAGCTTTTTTCTGGCCTTCCAGTAAACATGAAAAATAGCAAGAGTTTTTTTTGGACTCCCCTGGATGTTTTGTAGTCAGTTGCCACTTCAGTTTACTGGGGACCATGGCTTGATTGCTGAGAGTTTCTCCACAAATGATACATACGGGCCTAGGATTGTCCTGATCAGTATTCCACGTAAAACCATACGACAAATAACTGTCCAAATATATCCTTTTCTTAGGAAAAGGTTGGTTTCTTTTATCATAATTTAAACCTGAGGAATCGAAAGAAACTTCAACATTAACCTTCACTTCAACTTCTTCTTGACTTTCCTCAAATTTACGTCTTTTCACCAAAACCTTATCCATAATCAAGAACACGGAAGCAGTAAAATTGAAAACCACGTTGTCAGCACAAAAACAATGTCCCATATTTTCCAGTTTACGATTTACATCCACTAATTTCCAGCCACGTTGTGGAGTTCAGGGTTGCCAAAGTGTATGAAAGAAAACTCGCAAACTATTCAGAAGAGCCCCCACATCCTCTAAAAATAATCCCCACTCCCTCACAACGGACGCCAGAGACTATCGGCGACTTTGTGAGGGCACACTCTGATGCTTCCGTGTGTCCAGGAAGGCTAACACATGCTTGGCCTCGTCCCACCCCACTCCAAAGTTTTCACTTCGAATTTCACCGAATTATTCCAAACCCAAATGTTCGGTGCCAAATAATTCTATCAACGTATCAAGACGTACGTTGGCGAATTTATATCATCTGGCATACGTACCATAAGCAAAAAATATTTTTCAAGTCCAAACATAATATTCTGATTTTTTCTTAATTTTTCAAAAATAAATTTTTCTTTTCCCTTCTTAAAAT
Organism: Amaurobius ferox; assembly: GCA_951213105.1. Lineage (NCBI taxonomy): Eukaryota > Metazoa > Arthropoda > Arachnida > Araneae > Amaurobiidae > Amaurobius > Amaurobius ferox. Next base: position 13,352,553 of record OX578146.1, read on the forward strand.
CTCGCGGCACCTACCCCGGTTGAGAATCACTGCTCTAGACATTGGCATGATTAAGTAAGTGATAATAATTGGAGGAAGAAAGGTATCTAAAAGGAGAATACAGGGAAGGGCTTGTTCTATCATCTGTCTGATTTGCAAACAGTAAATCATGCTTTCAAATCTTTATCTTGTTTCCTGGGTTGTCCATAGAATTTGCGGGCCTCCCTTCAAGCATGTATCACAGCCCCTCCCCCTTCCATATTTGATTTTCTCATATTTTGTGAATTTTTCATGTTTTCTCCAGCCTCCAAAGGAAAATTTAACAGTCTGGGCCTTTCCACTTTAGTGGTGTTCATTTTCCTTTATGGGTGGCTCTGTTGCAGCAATAGGAAGACTTACTTAGTTAGCAATAGCGACAGTGTTGATGTTAACGAAGATAAGGCTTCTTTGGAAAATTTAGAAAGGTTACTGAACAATGTTATTAAAGGACTGGAACAAAGCTTTGTAACAAAACAAAAACTTAAATCATTAAAATTAAAGAGAAAGTTACTTTGGAAAAAAAAAATTATGAGACAATGCACCATTATAGAAATGTTTGCTAAAAAAGTTTAAATTGTGTATGATAAAAAGGAATTTTCTTTTTGAGTATTTTATTGTTTGTTTCATTTTTAGCTTATGTGTACAAATTTTCAATTTGTAGTGGAATTCAAAAGGTTCAAATTATGGAAAAGAGAGGGTGGCAGGCGATCCATACTTTTTTTTCAAAAATGACCCAAAATCTGGAAAAGTCCAAAATTTGGAATCACCGAGGTCCGGAGGATTCCAAATTTGAGACGTTTTACTGTACTAAGATATTTGTAGTTTCAAAATATAAGAAATTTCAAAACAATAAATTAAGCTATATAAAATTTTAAAACAATATAACAAGATATTTGTAATTTCAAAACAATATATTGAGATATTTGTAATTCTAAAATATATGAAGTTTTAAAACAATATATTAAGATCAGTAAGTAAAATACACTTTGTACGAAGGATAAGAAAACTTGAGTAACGTGTATAAGACAAATAACACAATAATGCAGCATACAGCTGTTTCTATTATACGTTGGATCTCTTTCGTCAATGGAAGAGAACCAACAAACCCGAAGTCCAAAAGTCTGTCCTTTGTTGGTATGGTTGCTATGTCTCTATATTCTTAAGAAGGCTAATTTATATCTCCAAAAAAACTTGAAACCATTACTAATTTGTTTTGTAGTGTGTTTTTAATGAAAATTTTATGTTTTAGCTATATTTATAGCAGTTTTAGAGAGTTATTTTAACATCTTATCGTTAGTATGGCAATGGTTTTATTTACTGTGTTTTAATAATAGATTTTGTACAAGTTACCAAATAAATAAAATAAATTTTAAGCAATTTGTAAATTTAATAATTTTGGATGAACAAGCAGTTCACATTATGCTATTACCTTTTATATAATTTATTAAAATAACATTTTAAAACTACATTCTAATCTAAACTTTTTACTTTAAAATTTGAAAACACAAAATTCAGAAAATTTAATTATCTGGATCAGAAAATTTATAATGTCAATATGACACAGTATCGATATAATGAGTTATATTAATAAAATATTGATACAATAAGGAGCAATATTGATACATTATCGATACATCACTAAATGATACTTATCGATCACTAAATGATACATATCGACTGCATAAGCTTGCCTGTCACTGGCTAACAGGTGTGAAGTCAGATGAAAAGAAACACCCTGTAAGTCTGGACTTTCTAATAGCACAGTTAATTCAATTTGAATACTATCTGAGTGTTTTCATTCAATCGTACATAACTTGGCAGATATAATAGTTTGTTTAATAAATATGAATAGCACTTTTAATTAACTTATTCAATTTTTATTTTGAATATTTTTCTTGTGAATGAATGGGGATTAACTCATTTAACTATGTTCTTATTTTATTAAATCAAACCTAACCCTGAGTTGTTTTCAATTTGTGTTAATCATTGTGTTTTCAGTTAATTATACATATTGATATATATTTTTCAGCTGGAGCTAAGATGCTCATTCTATGTGATCTCTTTTCAAAAAGAAAGAATGAGCTATCCCGAGAAGAAAGACATGAAATAATAAAATATTGCAAATCCAGGTATGCTTAGTAATGTTTATGCTTTTGAGTTATATTTGTCTGCAGTTTTAGTACCTTACTTTTGTTTATATTTAGATAAAATATAAAATGTGTGTAATTTACTTCTTTGAAAGCATTATTTGTAATTAATATTTTTAGCAACTTTTTAATGTTTACCTCTTCCTACCAAAAATTGTTTTTATATATTTCTGCTTAAAAATAAAACTTTATTCCGGATTTTTTCTATGCACCATGTTTGTTCTTTCACATATTCCATACTAGCCGCCTTTGGCGACCAGCCTGTTCGCTACCCTTGAAAATTCTGACCGTGGCAAAATCTGAACCTTGCAACCTCGCTGGCGCGACCTACCTGAAAGGTGTAAGGTAACTGTTTGGACGGCCAGGAAGTGCCACCCAATTTAGACCAGAACTCAGTGGGGGAGGCATCCACAGGGACTATACACTCCTTTCCCTACCACCAACCTCTCAGAAGGAATTACGGTCCCACATGTTTAACATGATCGTACTCCACGTGAACACGGTGGCAGTTTCGGCAGTGGCGGTAATCGAACCTGGGCCTACGGAGTGCAATTCCCGCGCGTTAACCACTGGGCTACCGTGCCCTCCGCGACAATCTCCATAACTTTCTTTTTATTCACCCAATTTAGACCGGTACCCAGTGGAAGAGGCATCCACAGGGACCGTACCCTCCTTCCTCTACCACCAACCTCTCGGAAGGACTTACCCACATGTTTAACGTGATCGTACTCCGCCTGAACATGGCAGCAGTTTTGACAGTGGCAGGAATCGAACCCGGGCCAAGTACAATTCCTGCACGCTAACCACTGGCCTACCGCGCCCTCCGTGACAATCTCCATAACTTTCTTTTTATTCACCCAATTCAGACCAGAACCCAGTGGGAGAAGCATCCACAGGGAATGTACCCTCCTTCCCCTACCACCAACCTCTCAGAAAGATTTATGGACCCACATGTTTAACGTGATCGTACTCCGTCTGAACACGGCGAAAGTTTAGGCAGTGGCGGGAATCGCTAACCACTTGGCTACCGCACCCTCCGCGACAACCTCCATAATTTTATTTTTATTTACCCAATTTAAACCGGAACCCAGTGGGGGAGTCATCCACAGGGACCGTACTCTCCTTCCCCTACCACCAATCTCTTGGAAGGACTTACGGACCCATATGTTTAACGTGATCGTACTCCGATTCAGTGGCGGGAATCGAACCCGGGCCTACCAAGTGCAATTCCCGTGCTCTAATTTAAATTTTATAATGACCATATACTGAGCTCTTAATTCAATCATCCTTATTCTCCATCGTTCCATCATTTAAAATATCCATTTAAAATATCCATAAATTAAAATATTCATTTAAAAATTCCATATCGTTCCACCAATCCATAAATATAATAATTTCAAATACATCACCACAATTCAAACCACCATAATTCAATCATTTAAATTATTTAAAATATCCATTTAAAGTATCTATAAATTAAAATATCCATTTAAAATATCATATAAATATAATAATTTCACCCGATGTATCTAATATATATACTAAGTTCTTCATTTAAAACCGAAAACGCGGTCTCCATGGAGACGGGGGAAAAAAACTACTGCTGAGGTGGAAAATGCCGTTGAAGAACTTAGCGGATTGCCGAGAAATTTAAAATCATGACGTCTTTAAAATTGCCATCCTGCGGGCAATTTTCATTATTTCTTGACCAGATTGGACTTGTAAGAATGCCAGACCTTTGACCTTTCTAAAAATGTAAATTATTAGTCGAAATCATTAGTACTTTTTGCCCTATGAGGATTTAAAAACCAAAGTTCGTTTTTCTAAACTGAAAGTGACTTTTGTTTTAAAATCTTCAAAAAATATTAAAAATTGAAATTGAGATTTGAAATTAATATATTTTTACTCGCAATTGTCTGCTCTTTCCGATGGTGTGATTTGTTTTTTTCTACGACGTCTGGATCGTGGAGAAAAAAGGGCAAAAAACGGTTGAAATCGCATAAAACATTAAATAAAAAAAAATATTTAAAATTTAAAAAATCGGTTTTCACGTGCCCCCCCCCCCCCTTCCCCCTGGGTCCCCAATTGCCAAATTTCGTAGCTCTCCGACGCGCGGTCGCTGAACGTATAGTGTATAAGACACACAGACAAACAGACACACAGACATTGCCTTTTATTATTTAAGATATAATCAATTTTCTTTTACTGCACTAATATTGGATGCATCTTACAATCGATGTTTTTCATTCAAACAGTGTGTGACTTTAAATATTTAGTTGCTCAAATTATTTTTGCTTTATCAGCAAAATTTAAAGTCATAACGTCTTAATATAGAAACTACCTTAAAATCAATGAAATATAGTACTTGATGAAAATCTATCATCTACTTATATTAATATCATGTATACTTCACTTTAAAATAAAAAAGTAAAAATTATAAACCACTTATAAGATGAATTGACCCTCCTCACATACATACTTTACAAAGGATTTTTTTTCATTCATAGGTTAAAAAAAAATTGTATCACTGTTCTAGTAATTTTTTTCATCACATTAAAATACAGTATACTCAATTGTCTGGAATAATAAAAAATATATAAACTCGCATTTTAAATGTTACAGTTAATCAGTGTTGCCATTTTCAACTCTATTACTCCTTCCTTCCATCATAGTTTAACCATTTCTTAATAATAGAGTCTAATAAAAAACAATCCATTAAAAAATCTGCCCTGGTCTGTGAAATTAATAAAGACAGAACAAATTCCAAAACGATTACAAGGTTGAAAATTTGTCATTGCAAGGGATAGAAAATTAACTTCGACGAAACAAGAACTTATAGTTGTTGTTAAAATTTCCCAGATTCGGAACTATCCCCAGAACATATTTTCACCTGTCCAGCCATTATAGTGGCATTGCAGAATATTGATGAATTTCCACAGAAAAACTATACTCAGATTTAATCATTCAAATTGCAGAGCTGTCATATCTACTCAAGGATCTATTTAAAACCAGACTCAAATGGTCAAAACACCAACCAACCAATAGTCTATTGCAATATCAGGGTTATAATGTTACCTGGAAATGTAAACACTTTGGAAATTTTAAAATTAATTTAAAATGCATGAAAAACTTAGGAAAATGCTTCTCTTTTTCTGTGTTTTCACCTTATGCTTTCTATATTTTAGAAGAAATTAGCATTATCGTATAATCAAATGGATCAACTAGCAGTTTGGTATTGATATTATTGTGTCTTTAGGGAATATACTGGCCGAATACCCACTGAAAATCAACTGTCTCACAAAAAGCAATTCAGTGATACTTTTCAAATTGTTCACTCATGCACCAAATTTCAAATATCTGTCTTATTTCAGACTATGCATTTCTCATTTATTCAGCCAATTAAACATGTAAGTGTACGGCATCCCTAAATTAGCAAACATTAGAAACCAGAAATTATTCTTATTTAACAAGCTATCCTTGTACAAATTTGGACGTCTCTATCTCATTGCAAAGTTTGATTTATTATTATTTTACATTTCAAATGTTTTGATGTGGAGCACTCATTAAATGAACATTTTTATAAACTGCTGTTTTCTCTTGAGGTTTTATCAACTGATTGACTCGTGCATCACATGTCAAGTCTTTACTCTTATTTCACCTTTCAAATGTTTTGGTGTGGAGCTCCCCCCTCTACAGAACATCTCTGAAAACTTGATTTTTCTTTAATCTTACGATTGACCTGTGAATCAAATTTCAAGTCTACATCTCATTAAAAATAAAACGTTTCTCATTTATTCTGTGAATAGAACATTTGGGTATTGTTGTTGTTGGGTGTTGTTGTTGTTGTTAAACATTTGGGTGTGTAGCACCCATTAAAAAGTAAATATTGGAAAACTGAAATTGTACAATTTCTTTGTTTCAAACAATCTACCCTCACACCCAATTTATAACCTATATTTGATCGTGAAGTATATTTTTCTATCGTTTCACTTTTTGAACATTTTGGTGAGAACCACCCTCTCCCCCTTTACTAAACATTTTTGAAAAATTCGATTTTTCCCAGGATTTTATTGAGTAATTGACCTGTGCACAAAATGTCAAGACTCCATCTCACTTAAAAGAAAGCTTCATCATTTATTTGGAAAATTGAGCATTTTGGTGTGTGCTAAACCCTAAAGTAGCAAATATTGAAAAACTAAAATACAAAATACTTTTAAAATGTATTTTTGATACCAAAATCAATAAATAAAATACACTTTCTGTAAAGGATAAAGAAAACAGGAGCAACATAAATAAGCAATTATTATGTTATTTGTGCTTATTTACGTTGCTTTTGTCTTCCTTATTACCAAAATACTTCAGTTTTTCTAGTTAGTTTAAAACTTTTCTAGTTACTTTCAGTTAGTTTAAAGTACGAAATACAAATGTATTATGTATTTTTGAGATACTTTTGCCTGGACAGAGGATCTCAACTGCTAATTATATATATGATAACTCATACTGTTTCTTGATTAAGTTTCTTGAATTTAATTCCAGGTTACCAATCTTTATGACTCAGCTCTATAGCTTACTAATTGAAATAAAAACATCATTTGGAAACTTAACTGCACAAAAGAGAATGGAAATAGCTTCTTATTTTGTTCCTGAGGTAAATATGTTTTAAATCTTACTATTTTAGTCAAAATGTATGTTGTTCTAGTAATTTTTCTGCAATTCATTTCACATTTTTTCTGTATTAAAAAATTAAACCACATTTATGCCGTTTTTGTCTTAATAACTTGTCGTGTAATTTTATTACTTCCATAATATTTTTATTTTATATTAATTATTGTGAATATCCGGTATAGCATATAGTTTTTACAGTTCCTAATAGCTTTGTTATATGCAGGTCCCCAGGGCCATTGAATTATATAGCTAGCTCCCTGGGGCATGAGTAAATTTTATCGTCCCATATCAGGGTTTAGCTTGCTCTCACCTCTAAATAAATATTCTGGAAATGGCTTTGAGTAAAAGAAAAAACTGTAATGCTTCTTCGTGAGTAACACACCTAGTTGCTACTTTTGTACCATTTATGTCTGATGAAACCTGCTCACTTTAAAGGATATTGTAAATCTATGCAATAAGCTTCCAAGTTCTGTAGCAGCTATTAAGTTAAATAAGAAATCCAATGTCATTATAGCTAAGTATTTGTTCAACTGCTCATTCAAGGCCTTTTAAATTTGTTAACTGTGATAAAGAAGATATGTCTTTTGAACTTTCCTTCTAAAGTTTTCATCAGTTCATCTTCTGCATTGTAGTCAAATATCTTTGTATGTTTTTTACTTTCTAGTTTCTCAGAAAACAAGCTCTGTGCTCATGCTCTCTGCATTCTTTACAACTTTCACAGTTTCTCTTCATTATAGCCATTGCTTCTGAAAGACTTAATAAAGTTAATTGCACCCTGTATCAGAACTAGAGAGTAGATTTATGGACACTAAAAATAGTAAAATAGGTGGCACTTAACCCATATTTCCTCATCATCCTAAAAATAGGACAGCACACATAAGTGGTCTTTATATAAATTCTTTTGCATATGTTAATTCTATTTAAAGACAATATAAGAATCATTAACTATATATTTGCCTTTGTTGCAAGTTTAAATTAATGTTGGATATTTTTTATTAATTTTTGAAAGGGCAATTCTTGCAGTTTTTTTTTTTTTACATTTTCAATACAAGTTTTTCAAAGTTTTGAGCTCCAAGAAAAAACATACATATAAATTTATTAAGGTAATATTCCATACTTTTATACCAGTAAAAAAGGATTGTCAAAAGTAATCATCTAGAGGATTGTCCTATGGGATATATATCTAGAAGATGGACCATTGTCCTATTTTTTTACCGGTACTGATCAAACTGATAAAAGTTTGGTAAGTTTTTTGATTTTATGTTATGCATAGGCTTAGAGAAACACACATTTAAGATTTTATAAAAAAATATTAATTTTTTCAATGCTTGGTACAATATGAGTTAAATAGGTTAAAATAAAAATAAGCACATAAAAAGGTTGAAAAGGCAATAGAAACTTAAAATTGATTATGTAAAATTATTCGTTAACCAAGTAATGGAAGTTTAAAAACATGTTCTTTCTGTTAAAAAAATATCATAGTGACTTTTATGCACACATTCATAGCCAACCCCTCAAATGGCTACTGAAAACCCTCGGGTCAGTGGAGTGGTTTGAGTCTTCTACACACATTCATAGATAAACCTATCAAAACACACAAAATCTAGGTATTCTTATGACTCAAAATGAAGTGAAGGATATTTTAATTTAAAAAATAAATAAATAAAAATAGCTTTTTCAGGAATTCATAAAGTTATTGTAATGCAACTGAGTTATGTGCCTTTTGCAATTTCTGTAAAATGAATCTATAATAGTGTTCATAGTATTTACATGAAATTAAAAAAAAATGTTTATTTTTAAGATAAGTTATCATCAGGCATATCAAATATATGAAATGAATCAAGTTCACTGTAAAATTAAAATCTGTGTTCCTTTTGCTTTAATAAAAACTTAAATATATCACATATGCAAATTACATAAAAAATTAATTACATTTTTGTGGAGTTATCTTTGGACGTCTATCTCTGCAATGATATTTTGCTATATATAGCTCACACAATTGCAATTTCATCCTTTTTATCAAAGAATGCCATCTATATATTATTAAACAGATGTCATTCGAAAATTTTGTCAAAATTGGTTGATTTTTAGATCACATTATTATCAGTTAATGTAAAAGCATTAGGAGTATGTTAGGTAAAATTTGACGCCATTCCACAATGTTGTGTCGATATACCTTATTATTAATTTTTCAAATTCTATTAATTTATTTTTAATTTATTTAACTTTAATAAAGGTTATTTAAACTAAACTTATTTTAATAAAGTTTGTTTATTTATTTATATATTGTTTCTTTTTATTAATTTTATATTAATTAATTTCTTTTCAACAACTGTTTGTTACCTATTAATTGTTACATATTAAAGTTTCTAATTTATATTAATAATGTTTCTTTTAAATTCCTATTCTTACCGTTTGGCTGTGCACATTACTTTGTTGTTTATCTTTTAAAATACTCTCCAACCATCATCTCATATTAAAAAAAATTTCACTTACCTTTATACCAAAATTAAAACGAGCACAGCCAAAATCCCAAGAAACACAACCAATTTATGTTAAATGAAACTTTATTTATTAACAACACTTTAACTTACGAACAAGAAAAAACATCTTCCAAATTGTTATAACTTAAAAACTATATAGTGGATAAATAAACAGTGCATTGTGTGGTAGTTATCTTATACTAAATTTAAAACAAACTTAATTTAAACAAACTCCATTAACAATTTAAATACCCAAATTAAATAAACCCAGTTAACAATTTATATACCCAGTTTACACTTTAAATACCCAGAATTCAAATTTAAAACCCAGATTTAGATTCCACTCAGGTCTGAAGACCAGAGCTTGGTCTGCCTGAGGGGAACTGTCCACCAAAAGAAAAAAAACAATGTAAAAATTTAAATGTAATGAATTCTAAACAAAGAAAAATATCAGCAAGCTAATACATCAAATCTCATTTTTTTTTCTCTACAAATTGTGAAACTTCCTCCAAATTAAAACAAAACTAAAATTAAATGGCACTACAAGAAGCACATTTTCAGAACGTTTTAGTAAATTATATATTGCGTATATTTTGGGGACAATAAATGTTCTCGCTTTCGACAGTAGATGGCAGCACCAGATGTGAGTAACTGGAAAACTTGCAGAAATCATGTAGATGAAAATTGTAGATAAGTAATTATGAAGACAATATTGTGTAGTACTAAAAACTAGCTGAGAGGTAAATGGTAGCCTGAATTTTTCAGTTCGATGCGAGTGATGGACTAATCATAGGCTGCGCGGAACACAGAAATATTGAAGAAAACATCACAGGAGCGTATTGCACCACACGATCAGCACTAGTCTTGACTACAGCAAGATGAAACCTATGAGGGACACCTGGAGAAACCAGTGTAGGAATTTGGTTTGCAGCAACGTACAGATTGAAGGAACGTATACAATGAGCCACTCAACGATTCTGAACACCACAACAAAACATTTACACTCCAAATCAAGTCAGGGCACGGTTGCCCAATGGTTAGTTTGCAAGAGTTGCACTCGGAAGGCCCGGGTTCAATTCCCTCCACTGCCAAAACTGCCGCTATGTTTATGTGGAGTATGATCACTTTAAACATGTAGGTCTGTAAGTCCTTCCAAGAGGTTGGTGGTAGGGGAAGGAGGGTATTGTCCCTGTGGATGCCTCCCCCACTGGGTTCAGGTCTAAATTGGGTGGCTCTTCTTGGCCATCCAAACAGTTACCTTACACCTTTCTGGTAGGTCGGACGGTCTGGGTCTCAATAATAACATCTCCAAATCAAGTCATTCACACATTCACCATAGGACGCGGGCACCCTTGCAAGCCGCAGCCCCTGACTCCTCAAAATTTTTTGACCAACAGCAACCAAGGTCAGAGATTGAATGCCTCGCCAACAAAATTTCCTCTTTCCAAGAGCCGGCAACCTTGGCAAGTGAAAACTTGCTCCTCATACAGAGCACCTATGCACACCGTGTGAATAAAATAAGGATACTTCAGCAAAATCTGCGAGGCTAGTCCAGATATGCAAAGCACGAAATTGCCACCGAAACTAGCTACCATGTACTGTAAACCCTACGGAATGTCTAGCACCCCACTACATCTGTTTTACATCTGGTTTTTACTGATAAGCCGAGAAATGGTCAAATCCGAGCTTAAAAAATGTACTTTTTCCATGATCCGGTAAATAGAATCGTCGCTCAAAAGTGAAGGCGTAAGGCCGCAAAAATAAATTACAGTGACACAGGCGAATTAGCAAAGGACTTTAAAGATATTTAGCATTTGTAGATACATTGCGTGCATAATTTAGAATATTGGAATGCATGAAAGGGATAATAAAAATAAGCGTTAATAAGATATAAATTGCCAAAATGCACAATAACCATAAATTAATTTAGAATTTTGAAGGGAAGGGTGAAAATTATGAATTTTGAACATTAATAATTTAGAAAAACAAAAATCTCTGAAACTAAGCAAACAACAACAAACATTTATCTTTACCACCTACCCAAATTTCAAAATACTCAGTTAAAGTTTAGAACAAATATCATCAGACAATATACTTTAGTAAAGGTGGTGCCACATGCTTATTTTATTGGAACACATTTAGCAATGAACTCTGTCTGCAAAACGTAAATTTAAATGACATATAGAAGTTTGTGATAATTTGGTTAAATCTTTTTAAAGTTATGTTTGGACAATGCACATCGGTAAAAAAGTGCAGTATGCACAATTTTTGCTTAACCACGTTCAGCAATTAACTTGGTCTATAAAACAATAATTTGTACCACATATCCAAATTCCAGAAAATTTAGTTACATTTTAGATGCATTGTCTTTGAATAATATATATAAGTAAAGAGAATGGATTATAGCATGCTCAATTTTTATCTGACCACATTCATCATCGAATTCAGCCTGCAAAACATTAATTTACACCATATATCCAAATATGAAAAATCTGTGAAAAGTTATGGTTCAAACAATGTATTAGGGTAAAAGGTGTGGGATTCCAATGCATTCAGCAACGAATTTGAGCTATAGAATATTAATTTTCACTATATATCCATATTTGATGAAAAAAAATTTGTGAAGTTTTAAAAGGAGTTATCATCGATTAAAAAAATATTAGTTAAGGGGGTGCTTCACATGTGATTTTTATCTGACCACATTTAGCAATGAACTCAACTTACAGTCACTTAAACTAGTCACTTTGCTCTCTCACTCCAACAATGGTTGATTAAAAATTATACATGAAATCTTACATATTATAATTATTGAATTTATTCTTATTGAAAATAAAGTGGTGCTAACGGGTTTGCCCACTAGCGGTCACTAAATATATAGAAACCAGTTTTTGTAGTAATCAGTTTTTTTTGTCAGCCCATAGCAGTATCGTAAGTGAACAAACAGATGTTGTATAAAAATTTATGAAGAAAACTTCATTCTGTTCAAATTGTTTGCTAGCATTAGGGTTAGTAAGAGAATATGCAGTGGTTAAATAAGAAAATATACATTCATATACATTTCCTTCACTCACCACAGATAACACTACACGATCGGGCTACACCTCTGACTGTCAATCTCAAACTTCAGACTGACCAAAATAGTTTGAACTGAACTCAAATTAACTAAAGTTTGATAGACATAACTGGTAGAACTGAACATATCTGAACTCTATCAGATGAAATGAACTGAACACCTACTGTGACCAAACCACCACGTACAAACTTGTCTGATCACCTGTCTTAACTCTTGTTAGACTGTACTGTCTTGACCGAAATCGATTAGAATGATTTTCATACCTGCCAACTTTTACGCCAACTTTTTTATTAAGGTTAATTTTTTAATTATATTTGCATAATATAAATTTTTCTATTTAAAAAATGGGTATGAACTCTGTGAAGGGATATTTTCCAAAAAGTGGTATTAAAGTAATGATTTAGGCAAATAAAAAGGAAACCATTTTGGCAGGAATATAATTCAGTGCTATATATATATATATATATTTTCTTTTTATTAAAGATCAATATTTGTTATTCTCTTTAGTGAAAACCTGTGTTTTGCCAAACATAAATATTTGTTTTCATTATAAAGTAATTCTCACCGGATAAAACCTTTATATATTTTTTGTTTTATAATTTATTGTCCTGAAATTTTATAAAATTGGTGTCCTGAATTTTCATATTCTACCAGTACTATGCCTGATTTTTAATGCAGGTACTTGTACATAGGTAATTCATTAGAAATGTCGTTTGCGTGTGTAGTTAAAAAAAAATCATTATAAATGTCATTCACGCAAAATTTTACACATTCTAATTTTCCCAGGTTGGCAGGTATGGATTTTCCGTTTCCATATTGGGCTCTTTATATATTCTGAGATGAGTACTTCCGGAATATAACAATATATGTGGTCATTCCTGAATATGTAAATTACTTATATATGCGTTGGAAAAACATCTCCTAAAAGAACGCCATGAATCACTCCCGAGAATAAAGTAAGTTGCTCAAAAAGAGTTTGTCTATTTGAGCTTTGCTAAGGGGAATCATAAGTCACGATGTCGGATTACATTCTTCCCGTAATCAGTCCCCTCATGTAAATCGAAAAATTTGACGCATATACAAGTATACAAAAAAATATATTTTAAGAATAAAGACAAGGTTAATAGATGTCAAGCTCCCAGTATATCACAAAATTATAATGATAGATAAAAATTTAAACTTTAGGAATAAGTATTTCAAAAGCACAATTTTTAAATTTAAGTGAACACATTCATATTCTAGAATACAGGTAGAAACATGATATAACATTAAATTTAAGTATAATCATTTTTCATTTTTAATACATGAATCCAAGTATAAACATGTAATTGAGTTTTAGAAATTTAAGTATAACTATAAAGCTTTAATTCTTAAGTTTAAAAACCATTAAATATATGAAGATGTAAGTAACTTTTACATTTAGGTATAAACATTGAATTTAAGTGACATTAAAATTTAAGTATAGACAAGTCATTGATAACGTTTACATTTAGGTTTAAACATTGAATTTAAGTGATATTGAAATTTAAATATAGACAAGTCATAGATAACTTTTAAATTTAGGTATAAATATTAAATTTAAGTAACATTTAAATTTAAATATAGATGTTGATTTTAAATTACATTTAAATTTAAGTATAAGCATTGAATTCAATTAACATTTTAATTTAAGTATAGACATAGATTTTTAAGTTGCATTTGAATTCAAGTATAATCATTTTAATATTTTAGTTTAAATTTAGGTATAATAGGTTTTAATATTATTTAAGTTCAATTAATGTATGAACTCCGAATACCAACATGTTGAATCGAAATACCAAAAATACAAAAATGTCTTTATCACATACAGTAAAACCCATTTTTGCAAACAAATTGTAGTGATATTGAAAAATTGATATATATATATATATAATACATATATTTTAGTGTAAGACTTAAGCTTAAACTTTTTCTCTAAAACGAATCTTTTTGTTTCATATAAGTATTCCAAATTCCTATCTCTTAGCACTAGTGTCGGTACTTATAACGAGAACCATCATTCAATTTTATTATACACCTCGTTAAGTTTTATGGCACCACCACTAATAGTTTTTAAGAGGATGAACACTTAAGTGAGCGCTTCATATCTTGGATCATACCATATATGGTCACGAAATCTATATCTGTAAGAGTTTGAAAGAAGCACAAGGGTATTGCTAAGTAGACTGTTAACAGCTTAACGAAGTCCAGATATCAAGTAAATGGCTATAACATAAACCCGCTCCAGAATCCAAGCCTCTTATAACCTATAAAGGCCCCTCCGAAGTGTAGTGTATCAGAAGTGTTATGCCGAGATTCTACAGTTCTAAATTTAATTAATAGTTCAAAATTGATAATAGCTTAAAATTCGTTATTTTCCCCTTTCCCTTCAAAATTCTAAATTTATTGGTTGTTTTTAATATTTCGGCGATTTATTTCCCCTTTAATGTAATTTGTTATCTTTTTAAGGTTTTTATTATTCAAAATTGTGCGCAATGTGCCTTTAAACATTAAAATAATCCTTTGTTAATTCTCATAATCTTCGTTTTCAGCTGTTAACTTCTTTTCACTTCATTCATGAGTTTGCAGAAAAAAGGCACTTTTTTAAGACAAAATTTGACTTTCCATCGCTTATCAGTAAACACCTGCAAGAGGAGGGTGCCAGCACATCCGGTGGGGCTGGCGGGTTGCCATTTCGCGGCGGCTTGCCGCTTGGCGGAAGTTATCCTTTTTGATTCTTGGCATAACAGCGTTTTTATTTCCGCAGTGTATGCGTGGGCGCTCGGCGCGAAGCGCAGAGTTTCGCTCGCCAAGTTTGGCGTCTCCTGGGAAGGCAAGCGTGTGTTGCCGGGGGAGTTCGATTCTGAGCAGCAGACGAGGAGGTTGATAAAATTTCTAAGAGCCGAGCCTGGGGCTCACGCCCCGGGTCGCCGGTAGCTTATGAATTTAGATACCGAGCATCTTGGCATTCCTGAAACTGGCTACAGTGTATTAGTAAAAAATACCTGCTTCTGAGTTCAGCGCATTTGCAGGGAACTACGTCAAATTACGATATTGCGGCGATTTTGTTTCTGCACAAGTTCAGCTGTCTTTGTCACCGGATGTTTCATTAGTTACTGAATACAAAGTTGAGAAAAATCGGCCAGTGATCCATCATCAATCGTCATGCCAACAAAGATTGTCCAACAACAATGTTTTTGGGAAGCCATTCATGCTTCAGAATTCCCATGATACCTACTGTCCTTATTGCCGGCCAATTCCAGTGTTAAGTGCATCAGTGATCCCTCTACACATTTTTCAGTGTTCCTCAAGTGCTTTGCGGGCCCACTCGAGAGCTCCGCAGTGAAGAGCTGTATTTTATTTTACCGGCCAACTAGAAGCGTTTTGATTCCAACCATGTCATTTGATTCCAACCGCTTTATGGGTTTTATCATGTTTAACAACAGTCATTTAGCCCCTCGCCTCTGGTGCTGACATCTAAGGAGAGTGCTTTTTAAATATTTCTCTATGAGAGAAATTTCAAGCAGTAAATAAATAGTAAAACAGGGTTTTCTGTTTACTCTTTGTAAGGATTCAGCTTGTGAAGTGTAGAGCCTTGGGCTTATGTAACGTTGGGATGTGAACACATATGTTGAAAGTTTTATCAATTACAATATGTATTGGTTTTTATATTTTTAAATTAATTCCTATCATAATTTTTGGTGGTGGACAGCTCCTTAGGCAGACCAAACTCTGGTCTTCAGACCAGAGGGATTCTGTTTCCTGGGTTATTTTAATTGAATTTTAATAATGCAATGTACCTTTTGTTTTTCCTTGACCACTACGGGTCAAGGTTTGTTTAAAGAATCTAAATTTTAATTGTTGATAAATAAAAGTTAATTTTTAAATTTAATATTGAGTGTCATTCTTGACTTGTTGTTGGCTGTGCTATTTAACCATTTAAAGGTAAGTGGTATTTCTGGATGTTTATGATGTTGAAGGTTTTTAAAAGGTGTATCATAGTTGAGCACAGACCAAGCTGTAAGTAAATAAAAATAGTAAACAAAGAAAATAAATATTATTAAAAGTAAACTTTATTATAAAATCTATACGATCACAGGTTAAAAATAAATATAAATATAATATCTTAGAATAATGTAATGTAAATAACTTAAAGAATAATAATTAAATTAATAATAATAAATAAAGAATAAATAGTATAATTGTAAGGAAAGGAAAGGAAAAAGCTTCATAACATGTGGTGCCGTGAACCTCTTTGGTTCTGCCTGAGTTGTCTGTCCACTGAATAAAATATAATAATTTAAATGGGCTGTCCACCCATATGATAAATTGCTATACAGTAACAATATTGAAATTTTTTTTTTTATTGTAATAAATTTCCATGTGTATAGGGAAGTGCACAGTGTCTTGAAATTTAATTTCTTTTGGGAGTAAGGTAATGTTTTAATTTTTTTAGGAAGCAAAGTAAGTAGTAAGATGGTAATGTAAGAATTTTTTCATTTTTTTTTGTGTTTCATTTCAAAATGTTTAGGGTAGGCAAGTTTTGGGATTTTTTTTATATATGCTCTTGCCTGGTGCTGTTTTTGTTTTTATTTAGGAGTTTTTTTTCATTAAGCTTTGTTAGTTGAAATTTTTTTTTTCTTTTCACTCCAGTGTAAGCTAATCATAGCTTGTTGTTTTAAAGATATTTTTTTTTTGTTTTGTAGAATTTTTTTTTATTTAAAAGTAAAACTTTGGAGTTTGACTCTGTGATTTTGGAATTTGAGTAGGATTTTTTTTTTGACTCTGAGAGATTTTTTTTCTCACCTTTAGGGATCTTTTGGATATTTTTTTTTGCAAGTGTGCGGCGGAGAAGTGGTTGTTTGTTGTGGGGATTCTGGGAGATTCAGGTTCAAAGGAGGCCTTGCTTTGCTAAACCATTCCTTCTCAACTTTTTAAGTGGGTAAAAAATTTTTTTCTCAGTCTGCCCATAATGGCTACTTCAGTGCTTTGATGCCACACAGTTTTGAGGTGTTCACTGGGGAATGCACCTTTTTCCCTCGGGAATTAAATCACTTGCCCATGATGTATTTATGTATTGTGTTTTTTTGGGAAGGGATTCACGACCCCTTGCCCACTGTCAGATTTTTTTGAGACTTGAGAAATGTTGCAACAGTTTTTTATGAGATTTGAGATAGAGTTATTGGAAATAAGTGCTAACTATAGCGAAAAATTATGTGTATTAGTAGTTGTGTTTTAAGTGTATTGAATTTAATGTGTGTTTAAAAGTAGATAAATATGCCAAAGATCTGTGTTAGTCTTAAATGTTAGGAATTTTTTTTTATGATAGGAAAATTTATTTTCTCTTTTTGGAATATGATAGTTTTGGGGTTTCAGTTCAAATTTTGGTTTTAAAATGTTATTAAAGAGGGAGAACAGTGATCAAAAGTTTTCTTTTGTTTTTGTTTGAGTAATTAGTCACAACTCTTGGCTTTGGGTGAAGTTAAAGGTACGGCTAATGGGTTAGTTTCATGGTCACCCGGAGGAATTTTGAGGTCTGGGAAGCCTTGTTTTCATTGAAATTCTTCTTCACAGAAATGTGTCTGAAAAAGAAAAAAATTTTTTTTGTTTTTCAGTAGGCCATGTTAACTGTCACTTTGGTGCTTTGAAGCCGCCTTTAAGGTGCTCAGCTGGGGAATGCACCTTTCCGTTTGGAGAATTACTTGCCCGCAAAAATTGTTTTTTTCTTGTGTCATTGATCCTTCAGCCAAGCGATCGACTTTGGGTAGTGTAAAATTTTTTGTTAAAATGTGCAAGTTCAGTCTCAGAATGTTTGTTTTGGGGGGGGGGGAATGGAGATTGTTCTTTGAGAAATATTCCTTGAGAAAATTTTTTTTAATTTAAGTTAGCTTTGTGAAATTTTTTTTTATTTAAAAGTGTTTTGGCTCTTAAAAGTTTGTTGCTGGAAGATTGTGTATTCTCTTCGAATGTGTGGGAGAGGATTTTGAAATTGAGTTTTCGGTTGATTAGTTGTTACTCATAGAGCTCTTTTCAAAATTTTATGTTTCGACCCTTTGAATTCTTCGGCTGGTCCAAAGTCTTCATCAAAATTTATGTTTTTATTGTAATGACAGGTAATTGGGAACTCTGTTTTGTTTTCTTCTTTCCGACTGCTTGGGTGATGCACTCTACAAAAGCAGATTTTTTTTTGTTTTGAAATTTTTTTTTATTGAAATTTTTCTTTTAAAAATTGAAAAATCCTTTTTGGTAGGTAATTGAAATTTTTTTTTACTTGTGGTAATTGGGAGTGTCAAGATTGAATTGATGGACTAGGTAGAATTAAATTTTGTTTTTGTTTAAAATTATATTTAAAAAAAAAAGAAATTTTTTTTTGTTGTTTGTCAGAATTTTAATTTTCTGGGAGGTGGAGCTAAAACTTTGGTTTGCTTGAAATTTACATTTTTGGGATTCCCTTTTTGTTGAGGTTTGTACTTCAAATTTTAGGCAGGGGTGTTATGCCGAGATTCTACAGCTCTAAATTTAATTATTAGTTCAAAATTATGTAATAGCTTAAAATTCATTATTTTCCCCTTTCCCTTCAAAATTCTAAATTTATGTGTTGTTTTTAATATTTCGGCGATTTATTTCCCCTTTAACGTAATTTGTTATCTTTTTAATGTTTTTATTATTCAAAATTGTGCGCAATGTGCCTTTAAACGTTAAATAATCTTTTGCTAATCTTTCGGTCTCTCGCTCGCGTCTTTTAACTTAACTTCAGTTCATTCACGAATCTGTGTAAAAAAGGCACTTTTTAAGAAGAATTTGGCTTTCAACCTCTTATCAGTAAAAACACCTGTTTTCGGGGTGCTAGAACATCCGGTGGGTTGCTGTGCGGCGGGTTGCCGCATCGGGAGAAGTGATCTTTTTTATGATTCTTGGCATAACAGCGTTTTATTTCCGCAGTGTATGCGTGGGCGCTCGGCGCGAAGCGCAGAGTTTCGCTCGCCAAGTTTGGCGTCTCCTGGGAAGGCAAGCGTGTGTTGCCGGGGGAGTTCGATACTGAGCAGCAGACGAGGAGGTTGATAAAAATTTCTAAGAGCCGAGCCTGGGGCTCACGCCCCGGGTCGCCGGTAGCTTATGAATTTAGATACTGAGCATCTTGACATTCCTGAAACTGGCTACAGGGTATTAGTAAAAATACCTGCTTCTGAGTTCAGCGCATTTGCAGGGAACTACGTCAAATCGGCGATTCTGTTTCTGCACAAGTTCAGCTGTCTATGTCACCGGATGTTCCATTAGTTACTGAATACAAAGTTGAGAAAAATCGGCCAGTGATCCATCATCAATCGTCATGCCAACAAAGATTGCCCAACAACAATGTTTTTGGGAAGCCTTTCATGCTTCAGAATTCCCATGATACCTACTGTCCTTATTGCCGGCCAATTCCAGTGTTAAGTGCATCAGTGATCCCTCTCCACATTTTTCAGTGTTCCAAGTGCCTTGCGGGCCCACTCGAGAGCTCCGCAGTGAAGAGCTGTATTTTATTTTACCGGCCAACTAGAAGCGTTTTGATTTCAATCGTGTCATTAAATTTTACAAGCTATGTGTGAGAAAATATCATCATGTTCCAGAAAGAAAAATGTAAATTTCAGTGTAGATCAAAAAAAAAAAGGTTTCAATAGGAAGGATAGAAAGAGTTACATGTTTTTGCAAGTCAACAATTAATAAGTATATTTTTAAAAATTGTGTGTAGCTTTGTGATTTTTATCATGTTTAACAACAGTCATTTTTGCTCCTCATTTCTGGTGCTGCCATCTACTGTTGGAAGCGAGAACATTCGCTGTCTTTGGATGATTTCTCCCAATCAACATCTTAAGATCTATTCTTTTATACATGCCATCTGGGTGGAGCTACACACAATATATATATATACACGAATGTTTTATTTTATGAAAATGATTTCTTTCATATACACCGATAATGTGTTTTTATTATTTCTGAGTTATGCTTTTCACATTTTTAGTGGTGGACAGCTCAGGCAGACCAAACTCTGGTCTTCAGACCAGAGTGGATTCTGTTCCCAGGGTTATTTTTATTAAATTACAAAGTTAAAAGATTTTAATTTGGAGCACGAGCAATGTACTAACTTAACTTTATGCCACTATACAAATAATGAAATCTTATAAATGGATCAGATGTTGAATTTTTAATTGTTAATAAAAGTTAATTTTTAATTTAACAAATGAGTTGTGGATTCTTTATGTTGGCTGTGCTATTTATGTATTTAAAAGGTAAGTGGAATTTTTAGAAATATTAGGAAGTTGGAATGTCTTTGAAAGTGTAACATGGTTCAGCACAGACCAAGCTGTAAGTAACAAAGTATATAAAGAAACTAAATAAATAATAATATTAAAAGTAAACTTTATTGATTTAAAAATACTATACGATCAGGAATAAATAAATTAAGGTAAATATAAATAGTAAATTATATAATAAAGAAAAAGTAAATAAATAGTATAATTTCAAAGGGAAGTAAGAAAAAGCATTATAACATGTGGTGCCGTTCACCTTTTTGGTTCTGCCTGAGTTGTCTGTCCACTGAATAGAATACAATAATATAAAATGGGCTGTCCACCCATATGATAAATTGCTATACAGTAACAATATTGAAATTTTTTTTTATTGTAATAAATTTCCATGTGTATAGGGAAGTGCACAGTGTCTGGAAATTTAATTTCTTTTGGGAGTAAGGTAATGTTTTAATTTTTTTTAGGAAGCAAAGTAAGTAGTAAGATGGTAATGTAAGAATTTTTTCATTTTTTTTTTGTGTTTCATTTCAAAATGTTTAGGGTAGGCAAGTTTTGGGATTTTTTTTATATATGCTCTTGCCTGGTGCTGTTTTTGTTTTTATTTAGGAGTTTTTTTTCATTAAGCTTTGTTAGTTGAAATTTTTTTTTCTCTTTCACTCCTGTGTAAGCTAATCATAGCTTGTTGTTTTAAAGATATTTTTTTTTTGTTTTGTAGAATTTTTTTTTATTTAAAAGTAAAACTTTGGAGTTTGACTCTGTGATTTTGGAATTTGAGTAGGATTTTTTATTGTGAGAAATTTTTTTTTTTAAGGATCTTTTGGCTATTTGTTTTGTAGGTAAGAGTGCGGCGGAGAAGTGGTTGTTTGTTATGGGAATTCTGGGATATTCAGGTTCAAAGGAGGCCTTGCTTTGCTAAACCATTCCTTCTCAACTTTTTAAGTGGGTAAAAATTTTTCTCAGTCTGCCCATAACGGCTACTTCAGTGCTTTGATGCCACACAGTTTTGAGGTGTTCACTGGGGAATGCACCTTTTCCCCTCGGGAATTAAATCACTTGCCCGTGATGTGTTTTGTGTATTGTGTTTTTTTTTGGGAAGGGATTCACGACCCCTTGCCCACTGTCAGAATTTTTTTTGAGATTTTTGAGAAATGTTGCAACAGTTTTTATTAAGATTTGAGATAGAGTTATTGGAAATAAGTGCTAACTATAGCGAAAAATTATGTGTATTAGTAGTTGTGTTTTAAGTGTATTGAATTTAATGTGTGTTTAAAAGTAGATAAATATGCCAAAGATCTGTGTTAGTCTTAAATGTTAGGAATTTTTTTTTATGATAGGAAAATTATTTTTCTCTTTTGGAATATAGTTTTAGGGATTTGAGTTTCAGTTCAAATTTTGGTTTTAAAAATTTTATTAAAGAGGGAGTACAGTGATCAAAAGTTTTCTTTTGTTTTTGTTTTGAAAAATTAGTCACAACTCTTGGCTTTGGGTGAAGTTAAAGGTACGGCTAATGGGTTAGTTTCATGGTCACCCGGAGGAATTTTGAGGTCTGGGAAGCCTTGTTTTCATTGAAATTCTTCTTCACAGAAATGTGTTTGAAAAAGAAAAATTTTTTTTTGTTTTTCAGTAGGCCATGTTAACTGTCACTTTGGTGCTTTGAAGCCGCCTTTAAGGTGCTCAGCTGGGGAATGCACCTTTCCTTTTAGGAGAATTACTTGCCCGCAAAAATTGTTTTTTCTTGTGTCATTGATCCTTCAGCCAAGCGATCGACTTTGGGTAGTGTAAAATTTTTTTTGTTAAATTGTGCAAGTTCAGTCTCAGAATGTTTGTTTTGGGGGGAATGGAGATTGTTCTTTGATATTCCATGAGAAAATTTTTTCTAATTTAAGTTAGCTTTGTGAATTTTTTTTTTATTTAAAAGTGTTTTGGCTCTTAAAAGTTTGTTGCTGGGAGATTGTGTATTTTTCTTCAAATGTGGGGGAGGAGATTTGAAATTGAGTTTTCAGTTGTTTAGTTAATCTTGAAGCTTCTCAAAATTTTATGTTTCGACCTTGTGAATTCTTCGGCTGGTCCAAAGTCTTCATCAAAATTTAGTTTTTATTGTAATGACAAGTAATTGGGAACTCTGTTTTGTTTTTCTTCTTTCCGGCTGTTTGGGTGATGCACTCTACAAATGCAGTTTTTTTTGTTTTGAAATTTTTTTTTAAATCGAAACCTTTTGAAGGTAATTGAAATTTTTTTTTACTTGTGATGATTGGGAGTGTTAAGATTGAATTGATAGACTGGAAGGTTGAATTAAATTTTGTTTTTGTTTAAAATTACATTTTTAAAATTTTTTTTTTGTTTGTCAGAATTTTAATTTTCTGGGAGGTGGAGCTAAAACTTGGGTTTGCGTGAAATTTACATTTCTGGGATTTCCTTTTGTTGAAGTTTGTAATTCAAATTTTAGGCAGGGGTTTGATTTTCAAAATTTTACCATTTGTGGGAGTTCTAAATTGAAAAATTTTTGTGGACCTTTGAGTTAGCGAAATTTTAGTGGAAGTACACTTGTTTATGAAAGTCACTGCTGCAGAGATGTTTTTTTTGGGGAGAATTTCTCGTTCGACAGGATTTGCTTTAGGAAATTAAATGGGACCTTCACGGTTATGTGCTACATTGGGCCTACAATAGTTTTTTTTGAGGGATCTCGATTGTTCGACTCCTTCAAGTTCAAGTTAATTTTCTTCTTTTACCCGTCTTGGAAGTACATAGCTCTGGCAGTTCTGTTTGCAAAATTTTTATTTCACGTTATTTCTATTCTAAATTTGAATTCAACTTTTTTTTTCATTGTGAAAATTTTGAAATTGTCGATACTATTCATTAAGTTTAAGTTTTAGAGGGAGTACAGACGTGTACTCTCGCCTGTTGGAAACACTTGATTTTTTTTGTGTGTTGTGTCATTGGGAATTTTGTTTATTGAGGAAGTCTGGCAGGTTTTGGTTCTGTATCACTTTTGCAAACCCGAGGGATGTGGAACGGGGGTTTGACAGACTGTTTTTCAGTGTTTTGAGATTTTCTTTCACCTGGGTGCAGTACAGTTTAAATTTAAAATTTTTGTGATCATTTGCTTTTAAGTAGGTAGTGCAAGGCTAAGCTGAGGGTGGTGTAAGCATGAGGAAGCTAAACTCATGTTGTATATAGGAAAGGAGGCGGACCCAAAAGCGAGGAATGCTTGGGGGCGCCATGAGAAAAGAGGATTTTTTTTTTGAGAAAAATCCCCCCGGCCAGGATCAGTGTATTTTTATGTCACATTGCCCAGGCTCTGCTACACACTACTGGGGTTCTTTGGCTTTTGTTTTGATTGGGAGGGATTTGATTTTTTTTTGTTTTATGAGCAGTGTATTTTTCCCTTGTTGAGTTTCAATTTTTTTTTAATTAAAATTGATGAGAATTCAGATTTTTTTTTTTCTCTCCGTTACGTTCACTTCGAGTTTTTGAAAATTTTAAAATTTTTGAGTTGTAATGAATGTTTTCTTTTTGGAGGTTTTTCTCCTCTCTTAAAGGGGAGATACGAAATTTTTTTTTAATGAAAGTCTAGGAAAAGTGCAAGTTTTAAATTTTATGGTCATGATCAGTGTGCCTTCCCTGTATGTAAAATATGTATTGTAAACTTTTTTTTTTCCTCAGATTGTAATCCCAGGAGTTGCTACATGAAGCGAGTGTTCTCGTAGGTTTACAATTTCTCTGCCACCAGGATGGTGTTCTCTTTTGGTCATTTTCGGCTCTTTGTTGTGAAAAATTTTATTCTAAAATTTTTTTTCCGGTGGTCGAGAGGAATTATGTTATGCCGAGATTCTACAGCTCTAAATTTAATTATTAGTTCAAAATTATGTAATAGCTTAAAATTCATTATTTTCCCCTTTCCCTTCAAAATTCTAAATTTATGTGTTGTTTTTAATATTTCGGCGATTTATTTCCCCTTTAACGTAATTTGTTATCTTTTTAATGTTTTTATTATTCAAAATTGTGCGCAATGTGCCTTTAAACGTTAAATAATCTTTTGCTAATCTTTCGGTCTCTCGCTCGCGTCTTTTAACTTAACTTCAGTTCATTCACGAATCTGTGTAAAAAAGGCACTTTTTAAGAAGAATTTGGCTTTCAACCTCTTATCAGTAAAAACACCTGTTTTCGGGGTGCTAGAACATCCGGTGGGTTGCTGTGCGGCGGGTTGCCGCATCGGGAGAAGTGATCTTTTTTATGATTCTTGGCATAACAGCGTTTTATTTCCGCAGTGTATGCGTGGGCGCTCGGCGCGAAGCGCAGAGTTTCGCTCGCCAAGTTTGGCGTCTCCTGGGAAGGCAAGCGTGTGTTGCCGGGGGAGTTCGATACTGAGCAGCAGACGAGGAGGTTGATAAAAATTTCTAAGAGCCGAGCCTGGGGCTCACGCCCCGGGTCGCCGGTAGCTTATGAATTTAGATACTGAGCATCTTGACATTCCTGAAACTGGCTACAGGGTATTAGTAAAAATACCTGCTTCTGAGTTCAGCGCATTTGCAGGGAACTACGTCAAATCGGCGATTCTGTTTCTGCACAAGTTCAGCTGTCTATGTCACCGGATGTTCCATTAGTTACTGAATACAAAGTTGAGAAAAATCGGCCAGTGATCCATCATCAATCGTCATGCCAACAAAGATTGCCCAACAACAATGTTTTTGGGAAGCCTTTCATGCTTCAGAATTCCCATGATACCTACTGTCCTTATTGCCGGCCAATTCCAGTGTTAAGTGCATCAGTGATCCCTCTCCACATTTTTCAGTGTTCCAAGTGCCTTGCGGGCCCACTCGAGAGCTCCGCAGTGAAGAGCTGTATTTTATTTTACCGGCCAACTAGAAGCGTTTTGATTTCAATCGTGTCATTAAATTTTACAAGCTATGTGTGAGAAAGTATCATCATGTTCCAGAAAGAAAAATGTAAATTTCAGTGTAGATCAAAAAAAAAAAGGTTTCAATAGGAAGGATAGAAAGAGTTACATGTTTTTGCAAGTCAACAATTAATAAGTATATTTTTAAAAATTGTGTGTAGCTTTGTGATTTTTATCATGTTTAACAACAGTCATTTTTGCTCCTCATTTCTGGTGCTGCCATCTACTGTTGGAAGCGAGAACATTCGCTGTCTTTGGATGATTTCTCCCAATCAACATCTTAAGATCTATTCTTTTATACATGCCATCTGGGTGGAGCTACACACAATATATATATATACACGAATGTTTTATTTTATGAAAATGATTTCTTTCATATACACCGATAATGTGTTTTTATTATTTCTGAGTTATGCTTTTCACATTTTTAGTGGTGGACAGCTCAGGCAGACCAAACTCTGGTCTTCAGACCAGAGTGGATTCTGTTCCCAGGGTTATTTTTATTAAATTACAAAGTTAAAAGATTTTAATTTGGAGCACGAGCAATGTACTAACTTAACTTTATGCCACTATACAAATAATGAAATCTTATAAATGGATCAGATGTTGAATTTTTAATTGTTAATAAAAGTTAATTTTTAATTTAACAAATGAGTTGTGGATTCTTTATGTTGGCTGTGCTATTTATGTATTTAAAAGGTAAGTGGAATTTTTAGAAATATTAGGAAGTTGGAATGTCTTTGAAAGTGTAACATGGTTCAGCACAGACCAAGCTGTAAGTAACAAAGTATATAAAGAAACTAAATAAATAATAATATTAAAAGTAAACTTTATTGATTTAAAAATACTATACGATCAGGAATAAATAAATTAAGGTAAATATAAATAGTAAATTATATAATAAAGAAAAAGTAAATAAATAGTATAATTTCAAAGGGAAGTAAGAAAAAGCATTATAACAGGGGTTTGATTTTCAAAATTTTACCATTTGTGGGAGTTCTTCTAATTGGAGAAATTTTTTGGGAACCTTTGAGTTAGTGAAATTTTTAGTGGAAGTACACTTGTTTATGAAAGTCACTGCTGCAGAGATGTTTTTTTTGGGGGGAGAATTTCTCGTTCGACAGGATTTGCTTTAGGAAATTTAATGGGACTTTCAGGGTTGTGTGCTACATTGGGCTTACAATAGTTTTTTTGAGGGATTTCGATTGTTCGACTCCTTCGACTTCAAGTTAATTTCTTCTTTTACCCGTCTTGGAAGTACATAGCTCTGGCAGTTCTGTTTGCAAAATTTTTATTTCACATCATTTCTATTCTAAATTTGCATTTAACTTTTCCATTGTGAAAATTTTGAAATTGTCGATACTATTCATTAAGTTTAAGTTTTTAGAGGGAGTACAGACGTGTACTCTCGCCTGTTGGAAACACTTGATTTTTTTTTGTGTGTTTTGTCATTGGGAATTTTGTTTATTGAGGAAGTCTGGCAGGTTTTGGTTCTGTATCACTTTTGCAAAATGGAGAGATGTGGAACCGTGGGTTGACAGACTGTTTTTCAGTGTTTTGAGATTTTCTTTCACCTGGGTGCAGTACAGTTTAAATTCAAAATTTTTGTGATCATTTGCTTTTAAGTAGGTAGTGCAAGGCTAAGCTGAGGGTGGTGTAAGCATGAGGAAGCTAAACTCATGTTGTATATAGGGGAGGCGGACCCAAAAGCTAGGAATGCTTGGGGGCGCCATGAGAAAAGAGGATTTTTTTTTGGAGAAAAATCCCCCCGGCCAGGATCAGTGTATTTTTATGTCACATTGCCCAGGCTCTGCTACACACTACTGGGGTTGTTTGGTTTTTTTTATAAGGAGGGATTTGATTTTTTTTGTTTGTGAGCAGTGTATTTTTCCCATGTTGAGTTTCAAATTTTTTTTCTTTATTAAATTTGGTGAGAATTCAGATATTTTTTTTTTCTTCTTCGTCAGGGTTAGTTTGAGTTTTTTAAAAATTTTAAATTTTAGAGTTGTAATGAATGTTTTCTTTTTGGAGGTTTCTCTCCTCTCTTAAAGGGGAGATACGAAATTTTTTTTTAAGGAAAGTCTAGGAAAGTGCAAGTTTTAAATTTTATGGTCATGATCAGTGTGCCTTCCCTGTATGTAAAATATGTATTGTAAACTTTTTTTTCAGATTGTAATCCCAGGAGTTGCTACATGAAGCGAGTGTTCTCGTAGGTTTACAATTTCTCTGCCACCAGGATGGTGTTCTCTTTTGGTCATTTTCGGCTCTTTGTTGTGAAAAATTTTATTCTAAAATTTTTTTTCCGGTGGTCGAGAGGAATTATGTTATGCCGAGATTCTACAGTTCTAAATTTAATTAATAGTTCAAAATTGATAATAGCTTAAAATTCGTTATTTTCCCCTTTCCCTTCAAAATTCTAAATTTATTGGTTGTTTTTAATATTTCGGCGATTTATTTCCCCTTTAATGTAATTTGTTATCTTTTTAAGGTTTTTATTATTCAAAATTGTGCGCAATGTGCCTTTAAACATTAAAATAATCCTTTGTTAATTCTCATAATCTTCGTTTTCAGCTGTTAACTTCTTTTCACTTCATTCATGAGTTTGCAGAAAAAAGGCACTTTTTTAAGACAAAATTTGACTTTCCATCGCTTATCAGTAAACACCTGCAAGAGGAGGGTGCCAGCACATCCGGTGGGGCTGGCGGGTTGCCATTTCGCGGCGGCTTGCCGCTTGGCGGAAGTTATCCTTTTTGATTCTTGGCATAACAGCGTTTTTATTTCTGCAGTGTATGCGTGGGCGCTCGGCGCGAAGCGCAGAGTTTCGCTCGCCAAGTTTGGCGTCTCCTGGGAAGGCAAGCGTGTGTTGCCGGGGGAGTTCGATTCTGAGCAGCAGACGAGGAGGTTGATAAAATTTCTAAGAGCCGAGCCTGGGGCTCACGCCCCGGGTCGCCGGTAGCTTATGAATTTAGATACCGAGCATCTTGGCATTCCTGAAACTGGCTACAGTGTATTAGTAAAAAATACCTGCTTCTGAGTTCAGCGCATTTGCAGGGAACTACGTCAAATTACGATATTGCGGCGATTCTGTTTCTGCACAAGTTCAGCTGTCTTTGTCACCAGATGTTTCATTAGTTACTGAATACAAAGTTGAGAAAAATCGGCCAGTGATCCATCATCAATCGTCATGCCAACAAAGATTGTCCAACAACAATGTTTTTGGGAAGCCTTTCATGCTTCAGAATTCCCATGATACCTACTGTCCTTATTGCCGGCCAATTCCAGTGTTAAGTGCATCAGTGATCCCTCTACACATTTTTCAGTGTTCCTCAAGTGCTTTGCGGGCCCACTCGAGAGCTCCGCAGTGAAGAGCTGTATTTTATTTTACCGGCCAACTAGAAGCGTTTTGATTCCAACCATGTCATTTGATTCCAACCGCTTTATGGGTTTTATCATGTTTAACAACAGTCATTTAGCCCCTCGCCTCTGGTGCTGACATCTAAGGAGAGTGCTTTTTAAATATTTCTCTATGAGAGAAATTTCAAGCAGTAAATAAATAGTAAAACAGGGTTTTCTGTTTACTCTTTGTAAGGATTCAGCTTGTGAAGTGTAGAGCCTTGGGCTTATGTAACGTTGGGATGTGAACACATATGTTGAAAGTTTTATCAATTACAATATGTATTGGTTTTTATATTTTTAAATTAATTCCTATCATAATTTTTGGTGGTGGACAGCTCCTTAGGCAGACCAAACTCTGGTCTTCAGACCAGAGGGATTCTGTTTCCTGGGTTATTTTAATTGAATTTTAATAACGCAATGTACCTTTTGTTTTTCCTTGACCACTACGGGTCAAGGTTTGTTTAAAGAATCTAAATTTTAATTGTTGATAAATAAAAGTTAATTTTTAAATTTAATATTGAGTGTCATTCTTGACTTGTTGTTGGCTGTGCTATTTAACCATTTAAAGGTAAGTGGTATTTCTGGATGTTTATGATGTTGAAGGTTTTTAAAAGGTGTATCATAGTTGAGCACAGACCAAGCTGTAAGTAAATAAAAATAGTAAACAAAGAAAATAAATATTATTAAAAGTAAACTTTATTATAAAATCTATACGATCACAGGTTAAAAATAAATATAAATATAATATCTTAGAATAATGTAATGTAAATAACTTAAAGAATAATAATTAAATTAATAATAATAAATAAAGTATAAATAGTAATTTCAAAAGGAAAAACCATTATAACAGAAGTGTAGTATATAAAGTCAATGTAGAGAATATTGTCACACACTTCACTCTCCGGCCGTCCAAATAGTTGCTCTTAGTCCTCTGGACGAGTCGGACGGTCTGGGTCTTCTACACACTTCACTCTATTCCATTATGCTGTTCAGATGGTATCCAGATTGTATCCACATTGTCTTTAGATTGTATCTGCATTATTATGTATAGGAATAGCTCAGACTCAGAGCTAAGTTCTGATGTGAGAATGTATGGAAGATGATGAAGTCGTCAATAAATGGAATTATGAGGGGAATTATGCCTCATCCTTGGAATCATTACACTATATCACTGATTTTGTGTATCGTCACAAAAAAGCCGACAGGATATTATTCTGTGCTTGTGGAAACCCCCTCCCAATGGATTTCGAAATGGAAATAAAAAGATTTAGTGTGAACGGATGTGTGGGCGATCAACAGAGAGGAGAAAAAGGCTTCCCGCACCCAAATCCGCAATAATAATAATAAAAAAAAAAGCAACCGACCTAGTTTTGTGTTCAAGTGCGGCTGAAAAGAGTACAGAGTGATACGATAGCGATCTTAGCAAAAGCGACGATGACAGAAGAGGGAGATAGAGATGATCATAATGTATGGGAGCTTACTGAAGAGAAACCGCATCAAGGGAAAGCAAGAACCGTATGTCCAAAATACCAATGCGACGGAAAAATGGATATACAAACCTGGATCAAATTCTATAATATCCAATGTAATAATCAACAATATTCGGAGGAAGAAAAATTGGACTGTTTTTCAGACTTCTTAGATGAAGAAAGTCTTACCTTTTATATCAAATACGGAACGGAAATCACAGAGTGGCATCGATTAGAATCAATGTTCGTTGAACAATTCCAGAAAGAGACTCTTGAATCTTTTGAAATGTTCATTAATATGAACTTAAAGAAAGCCGACAATTTGGACAATTATTACAAGATTAAAGTGGATATGGGCAGGAGACTCGGTCTTACAGAGAAAATCATCACTGAAACCTTGACCACAGGTTTGCGGACAGAGTGGCAACCATTATTTTGTGCCACAACTACGGAATCACCCCAGGAGTGGAAAAAACTGGCGAATAAACTGCAGAGGCTGATGAGGGACAAGGAAATGCAACAACAGCCAACGAGGTTACAAGCTCCGGCTATGCCACCACGGAGACTCTGGAGACCCCAAAATGATCCCAATTGGAGACCAAGACAGTGGCAAGCTACTCCGGGACAACAAACTTCAGACCGACAAAGAGGATTCCGATTCCAGCCGAGATGGACAACCCCGCAAGAATCAGTACCACCAAGAGTACAGAGGCAGTATAACCAGAACAAGTGACCTATGTTTAAAATTGCTTTGAGTCTAGGGACGAGGAAACAGCACATGGGACTAGTGGACACTGGAAGTAATATTTCCATTATACCTGTAAATCAGATAAAACATGTTAAATACAAACTGATCGAAGCAGCACCCAAATTGGAATTACAACAGACAAGAGGCAAGGTGAGTGTCGAAAAAATTGTGGAAATTCCTACCACTATAGGAAAATTAACGTACAATTTAAAATTCTTTGTAATCAATACTAGTATTCGGTACATTTTATTATCAGGAGCTCATTGTAAGCTTTTTAAATTACACTTAAATTTCCACAATTTTAAAGTATATCAATTTTATCGGGACATCTCATATCGAGGTTTGTTCCCTGAATGTAAATTTTCATCTCATATTGATAGCTATCATATTAATACTGTAAAAATTGTAGATAATTGGATAGGAGTAAATCAGAAAGAAAAGGAGAAATTGCAAAAAGTACTAAATAATGCCACTAATATTTTTTCAAAAAACAAATATGATGTAGGATGCATACGATTAGAGCCTCAGAAGATGAATTTAACTTCTGAATTGCCCGTGTCGATGCGGCCCTATCGCGCTTCGCCTAAGGATAATGAGGAAATTAAAAAACAAATTGATGAATTATTAAAAGCGGGATTCATCAAACCTTCATATAGTGCATATTCATCCCCCGTAACATTAGCCTACAAAAGAGATGAAAAGTCTAGAACCAGATTTTGTTGTGATTATTGAAAAATTAATGAAATCAGTAAGACTGACAAGGAACCTATTCCTAGAATTGATTCGGTACTAGATCAATTAACTAAAGTCTTTTCTACCCTCGATTTAACATCAGGGTATTGGCATATCAATCTTAATGAACAGGATTCTGTCAAGTGATCAGAATTTTCCCAGGAAAGTTTTTTTTGCTTCTTCCACTTTATAAAAGATACATAAAGTTTGAAGAACCTGTTATATTCAAATCAAATGGATTGTTGTATATAGATATTAAGTATATTTCAATAATTAAATTTATTGTGTTAATAATGATTTTAATATTGATGATGATTTGATGTTATAAGTTGAAAAAGAATATGTTGGAGAGGAAATAGATGTTAGGTTATGTGAGTAAGATAGGGGAGAAATAAGATGAAAGATAAGAGGATCAGTGACCCTGGCAGAGTTCTAATCATATAAACAAAAAGTAACTGATATGATGTTGAATGTAAACTTTTTCTTTTATATAAACGTTTACTTACCCCTTGTCATTGATACTGGGAGAAGGATATATCAATCACAAGTGAGGATAAGCTCTTTTAATTGCCAGTGTTATTGGATCAATGAAGGAATAAAAACTTGGATAAAGTTAAAGTCAAGGGAATAGATAGGAGTTGTGAAGAAGATATAAGGGATTAAGATAGGCGATAATGTAGAGTCATGCAGAAATAAGGAATGATTATAGAGGTTTAGGAAAAAGGTGTTAGAAAGGGCATATGAGATGTGGATGAGAATAGATATAGAGAAATGGTACCATGTACATATTTGAAATTTTAGAATTAAAGAGATAAAAAATTTATTTTTTAGTGAATGTAAAATTCAAGGTATTTTATATATTGATGTATTAAGAAAAATCATATGTAATCCCATGTAATCTTAGAATTATTATTTTGTGTTAAATGTTTGAATTTTATGTATTATAAATCCATAGAGTAATGTAAAGATATCAAATCAAAATTAATCAAAAATAACAAGTACATTTCAAAAAGCCATAGTATCCAAATACAAAGAGCTCATTAAACACAACAACATAAACATAAACACAACAGCGTAACACTGTGAGAAGAATGAATGGTGTATGAGAGTTCCCCTGATCAAGGAATTCTACATTTCTAATATTAAATAACTCATATCACAATTACATAGATAATAAATTAATGTACTGCTGACAATTTGAATTCAGGACCAATTGATTTTTCCATTGAGATTTACCCACACTGGTTAAAATTTTATTAAAATAATGATAGAGAAAATTGATGTACATTTGGAAAGGCAGGTTTGTAATTTTTTGTCTTTGTATTGTTTTTATAATATGAAGTATATTTGTGATTTTCTTTGAAATTTACATAGAAATGTTGTATGTGAAAAACTTAAGTATATAATGTGTGTACCGAGGACTTTGGACTTGGAGGGGGATATGATACATATATTTTAGTGTAAGACTTAAGCTTAAACTTTTTCTCTAAAACGAATCTTTTAGTTTCGTATAAGTATTCCAAATGCCTATCTCTTAGCACTAGTGTCGGTACTTATAACGAGAACCATCATTAAATTTTATTATACACCTCGTTAAGTTTTATGGCACCGCCACTAATAGTTTTTAAGAGGATGAACACTTAAGTGAACGCTTCATATCTTGGATCATACCATATATGGTCACGAAATCTATATCTGTAAGAGTTTGAAAGAAGCACAAGGGTATTGCAAAGTAGACTGTTAACAGCTTAACGAAGTCCAGATATCAAGTAAATGGCTATAACATAAACCCACTCCAGAGTCCAAGCCTCTTATAACCTATAAAGGTCCCTCCGAAGTGTATCAGAAGTGTAGTATATAAAGTCAATGTAGAGAATATTGTCACACACTTCACACTCCGGTCGTCCAAATGGTTACTCATGTCCTCTGGATGAGTCGGACGGCCTGGGGTTTCCACACACTTCACTCTATTCCATTATGCTGTTCAGATGGTATCCAGATTGTATACACATTGATTTTCAATTGGAGAATTAGAAAAATTAATAGCTGCCTGGTTATCCCAAAAGATCACATTGTTACATTTGTTATTATTTTTAACCCTAATTGGTAACATTCCTCAATAATATTTTGCATCTAAATTTCTTTGGAGGCGCTTCAGCAAGTGATACGTACTCAGCCTCCATAGTGAATAGGCTTATGCATTTGTATTTGAAGGTTCACCAAGAAACAGGTGATCTATCTACCAGTGATGCCGATTTTGTGGGTTTGGGACACTTTTTGAACCTCCAATAATTTTGTTGTGAGTTCCTCGAACCCCTAATGTTTGTGTGCATATTTATTGTGGAAAATGTACTCATTACTCATTCATGCATAAATTTTGTTTTTGTTATTAATTCGCCAAATTTTTCATTATTCATTCCCTGGTTTTTGTTATAAGACATATATTATGTGCACCCGCCCGAAAACATTGCAGGGGGTTTACTATATATAAAGTCACTTTTATAGACTCTCGCAGACTGTTTATTGTATTCTGAATATAAAATTTTGTTACCCATAAATGATTTAAAGAGAAATTTATTGACATTTTTTACATTGGTAAAAATATCAAAAAGAAATTTTGCATTTTTAGTTATTTTTATAAAGATAATAGAGTTGGAAATTTACACAGTATTTGTATATAGTATTATAATAATGTTGCACCTGCGAAAGCAAAATAAATGAAGTAATTATTTCGAGAAAAAAATAATATTTTTCTGTACTTAACAATAATTTGCTTCATTTTAGCATTTCGGACGTTTTATTGTGCAGGGTCCATACACTTATGCCAAACTGTGCCAATTACACTTACCTGCTACAAACTTCAGCAAAAACTGCATTTTCTGCTTGATTTGTGCCACAAGTTTGTCAATTTTACAATCGGGCTAGAAAAAAATTGAAAATTTAAAAAAGAAAAAAATCTTCTAAATAATAAAATAAAAAAATCTGAAACATTTAAACATTTTGTAAGATTTTAACAAACTTTTGCAAACAAAATTAATGCCAATAGTTTCAAGCACTTTGTAGTTGTTTGAATTCTTATTGAGCTATCAAGAGCTAGTAAAAATTTAGTCAGAAGTATTGTAATAATCGTAGCAAAAAGAGTAAAATATATTTCTGAAAGTGAGATTTTACAACTGATGAATGAACCTCATATTGATATAAGTGAAGAATGTGAAATAGTTGGTATGTGCTTTAGTGTGGAAGTTTATTTGAAAGACACTGATGTGTGTGATAATGCTCAGGGTCGATCCTAGCAGGTGTGCAGCGCGTGCACCGCACACGGGCGGCCAAAACAAGGGGCGGCCGCAGGCCGCATATAGTTCTATCAATCAAGCAAAATTTTTTAAAACTTATAATAAGTCGAATAAATATGCTGAATTTTAAATAGTTATTGAAAAATCAAAATAAGTCCCATAGTTTAAGAAAAATAGAATGTTAGTGCACAGTGTGTTAGTCCATTGTCCATTAATGCCTACTCTTTACACACATCCTTCATTTGATAGCAAAATTCGTGGCAGAGCCGGTAATACGGCATAGAAAAGGATACCAAATTTTAAATTTCTATCTAAAAAAATAACCAAGGGGCATATTTTTGAGACGCCTAAGGATGTTTCGTTCCACTGTGCGGCGGCTTATTTATGTATACCACGGTCGGCACGCGGCTCGCAGATCAATGGTCAAAAGAAACTTTATTTTAGTGGTCTCCTTTGTAGATTAGAACTGAATTATTTCAGCAAAGTTAACCCTTTCCGCAAAGTTAACCCTTTCGGCAAAGTTAAAGCATTCCGGAACTGCGACGGCTTAAAGGACGGAGCGCTTCTTTTTCGAACTGTCCCCAGGAGACAGCAATTTTATTGCGCTAAGCCTAACTCTCGAAAAAAATTCACTAAAAATCACCCGTTCAACACAGCATTCTACTATTTTCAGGAATAAAGGAAATTCTTATTTTCTATTTGATGTATATTTTTCTTTCAAATTTTCTTTTATCAAAATATTAAAAATTTTAGCGTATTAAAAATAACTTACCTTGCATAAAATAGTTATCAGTTAATCAGGAGTGTATATAGATTTAAATCAGTTATCAGGAGTGTATACAGATTTAAATTTTGAAACTAATGCATCTAAAACGGGTTTCAATTTATCTAGTTTTTGGGCATTACAATCAAGAGTAAAATGAATGTAACGTAATATTCTTGGCCTAACATTTTAACGAAAAAAATATTGATTTATTGGTAGAACATGGTCCCAAACAAGTAGCAAATTTTAAATTTCCGGTAGACGAGAGTGGCAGAAAATTTAGCTGTTCATATTATAACAAAACTTTAGTGAACGGGGAGAAAATAAATCGCGCGTGGCTCTGATATTCCATAAAACTAAATCGTATTTTCTGTTTTGCATGTAAATTGTTTGGTAAAGATAGTTCAACACAACTTGGAAGTACTGGCTTTTCTGATTGTCGTCATTGTTCGGATTACCTTAATAAGCATGAAAATACTTTAAAACACGTAAACTCTATAAGATCGTGGTGCGAAATAAAGACGAGGCTGGAAAAAAAATTGTACTATTGACGCGGAACAACAAAATGTTTACAATCGAGAGAAAAAGCGATGGCGTGCCATCATTGAAAGAATGATTGCTGTAGTATAATTTTTAGCCAGTCAAAATTTGGCATTCAGAGGAACTAGTACAAAGTTGTATCATAGAGATAATGGTAATTTTTTAAAGGCAGTGGAGATGTTGGCCAAATTTGATCCAGTTATTTCAGAACACTGTAATAATGTCAGTAAATACAAAGATAACAAAACACGTATTCCACACTACTCAGGGCAGCATTTTCAAAATGAAATAATTAATATTTTAGCCGAATCTATTCGTAATGAGATAACACGCATTGTCAAAAAAGCCAAATATTACACTATAATTCTCGACTCTACACCAGATATTAGCCACACAGACCAAATAATGTTTGTAATTAGATGTGTGAACACTACTGAAGGTAAGGTAGATATTTTAGAATTTTTTCTAGGATTTTTTCC
Organism: Amaurobius ferox; assembly: GCA_951213105.1. Lineage (NCBI taxonomy): Eukaryota > Metazoa > Arthropoda > Arachnida > Araneae > Amaurobiidae > Amaurobius > Amaurobius ferox. Next base: position 13,389,562 of record OX578146.1, read on the forward strand.
AGTAACTAATATCACTGGAGAAGGTTTTTTTATTTTTTCAATTTTCTATTAGAGAAGCTATTACCTAGTCTGCAGCTCGAAGTTAAAGATATACGGGGTCAGGGCTACGACAATGGATCGAACATGAAGGGGGAAAATATAGGGCTTCAGAAACGGATTCTCGATATCAATCCTAGAGCATTATACGTGCCGTATGCGGCTCATACATTAAATCTCATCTTTAATGGCGTTGCCAGCTCCAGTGGTGAAATTTCTGGGTTTTTTTATATGGTGCAAGAGGTATATAATTACTTTTCTGCATCACCATATCGATGGGATTTACTAAAAAAACACGTGAAAAGTCTAACTTTAAAACCATTAAGTGAAACAAGGTGGGAAAGTCGTATTAATGTGATTAGACCTCTAAAACAAGACCTAAAAAACATTATTACTGCATTAAATGCCTTAATTGAAGATACCACCAGAGACATGAAAACAAAAATGGGTGCTGAATCAATAATTAAAAGTCTTGAAACATTTAAATTTTTGTGTTCAATTTTAATTTGGCATGATTTAATATCAAGAATTGATGTATTGAGTAAAATGCTTAAAAATCCTAAATTAAACATCGCGGAATGCATTGAAGGCTTAGATAATCTTAAAAAATATTTAGTTTCCCAAAGATCTGACGATAATTTTAAAATATTTGTCGATTCAGCAACAACACTTGCTAGAGATTTAGGTATTGATCCCGAATTTCTCATGTCGAAGCTCAGGAAAAAGGTCCGTTTATTTGATTACGAGGGCAGTGATGAATCAGTTTCAAATCCCTTCCAGCAATTCAAGACTGCTTTCTATTTTGCAGTTCTTGATCATGCGATCTCTTCGGTAAATGAAAGATTTACCTTATTATCTGAGTGCCATTCAATATTCTGCTTTCTGTATGAGTTTTACAACATTTCTAATGATGATCTAATGAAAGCCTGCATGGACTTAGATATTAAGTTACAGGTACAGGAGGAAGGAAGTATTGTGAAAGATATAGACGGTATACAACTCTTTAATGAAATAACTTCATTCAAAGATATTTTTCCAGGTAAAAAACAGCCAATTGAGATAGTAGAAATTATAGTCAAAAATGATCTCATTCCCTGTTTTCCAAATTTTGCTCTAGCAATAAGAATTTTTTTTAACCGTACCTGTTTCTGTGGCTTCAGGTGAAAGAAGTTTCAGTAAATTAAAAATTATTAAAAACTTACTTGAGAAATAATATGACAGAAGAAAGGCTTTCAGATTTGGGCATCAGATTTGGCTATTGAATCCGAAATCTCTGAAAAAATTGATTTCACCGAAATTATTGACAAATTTGCTTCTCAGAAAGCTAAAAAATTTATTTTATAGTTAATTATTAGGTAGTCTTTGTAGAAGGACTGATTTATATACTTTTCGTTTCACGAGATTTATGCTTTAGTACCTTTTTTTATTAGATTATATTTTCTGAGTAAATACTGGTGTTTTGCATTTCTAATTATAAAATGTCTATTTTTATTTCAAAGGTAATATTTTTGTTACTTTCCTTATATACGTAATGTATAAGGAAAGTATTGTGACGGGGTCAAAAATTCGAATTCGAATTTTCGACGGGAGAGAACGTTTCAAGCATCCCTGATCACGAATCAAACATTTTTGAAGTGATGTCTGTGTGTGTGTGTGTCAGTGAGTCTGTGGAGACGATAACTGATGAACGAATGGACCGATTCGAACAAAATTTGCTACAAAAATCACAATCCGTAAACACTGGAAGCCTATTGTTTTTATACGCAATCGAATGTTCAGAACCTCCTAAATTTTCGAATGATGTCGATTTATGTTTCGAATTATGTTTCTCATAACACACGGTCTCATGGAGACACTTCTTCCTTCACCTCCCACTCACCGGCCATGAATGGGTTAATAAAAAAAGCTAAAAAAAAGTAAAATAGGCAGGTTTAAGCAATTTATAGAAATAGGCTTGGACCATCCAAATAAGCAAATAAGGCAAAGTCTGCTCAGTCACAACTATATCAACAATTAGGTCACAGTAAGCATTTTGCTTGCATTTCTGCATGTTATTCACTTAGTATGGTAGATCATACCACACATAGAGTAAGTATATCTAATAATTTAAAATGGCATAGTTGTTCTGCGAGGCTTGCCTCATGCTTCACTCCTGCATCAACAGATGAGTTTGTGTTCTTATTTCTATCAAGTTACCATACACTTGTTTTGTCTGAGTACAGATATCTTTGACTGTGTATGTACTTTTGCATCTCTTTGTACAATGTGACTTCACAGTAAATATTTGAACAAATTTTTCGAGTTTTACTTTTAGTGCCCTTATGTGTATCTTGCAGGTTTCACTGTTTATGTATTGTATGGTTCACATTCTTATTCAGATTCATTATTTATTTTATCCTTTATTATTTTTGTTATTTTCAAGGAATAATAAAATTGTTTTAATCTTTTTTTCTCTACTCCTTTTAGATAGAAGACACGTTAGATTCGATGTTTGCTTTTGTAACTGAAACAAAGACAGCTCTTGAGCAAATCATCAACATTTCAAGCAGCAGCAGTGATAAAAATTGCCCCACTTTTGTTGAAAAGTGGAAGAAAGGAAATGTTGGAGAAGCACTAGGACGGTCTCTAAAAAGTGTAAGCTATAATTTAATTCATGTTTAAATATGCTGGTTACTTTTCAAATGTACTTGAAGTTTTAAAAAAATCCATGTGTATTAGATAAAAAAAAATAAATGTCTGAGAAATGCAAATAGTGTTAATGTTTAATTTGATACTATGAATAAAATGTCAAATGTTAGCACTTTTTTATAAAAATCCTAAATTATGACATTTTAAAAATAAAATTGTGTATTTCTACACTTTTGAATTGAAATCTCAAATTATAGTAAAATTTCAATTTATAGTGCTTTTAAATATTGTAAACTTTAACACTTTTAAATTAGATCTCAAACTTATGTTCTTTGAATTTAATGAAATATTTTTGCTAGTATATCATTCAAATTTATTATTGTATGTGGCATATGATAAAATATTAGGGTATTTCCTGAAATTTTTGTAAAATTGGTGTCTTGAATCTCTTCCAGTACTACCTCTGCCTCCTCCCAAAGTCACTTGTGGTGCATAACTGTTGACTTAAAAATTAAAAGCAATTTAAAAAGTTAATTTATTGCACATAGCCATTTGTTGCAGATGTAGCAGAGATAGCCGTAGATTCTTATCAAGTCACACATTGTTGAAGTAAAGAGACTTTACTTAAAATAGCTGGAGACGATTGTTAGAAAACTTAATGTAAACAAGTAATGCGTACATCGGTTGACGTACGGTCAAAATCCCAAAAGTTACTTTTTCCTGATTGGCTAATCACATTAGGATAGCTTGTCAATAAGTTTTAACCCCATGTTCAGTATTCCTACAAATTGAGACGTCAGCATCCAGAATATGCTAATTTCTACTTCATCCAATTAGAAATTGGCATACTCCGGAAACATTAATTTCTACTTCAATGACACGGCACTATTTAAACTTGTGGATTTGTCAGTAGAAGGTATTGTATTCTGATTATTCTGTGCTTGTAGCTTGTGGTTCTGCTTCTGTTTTCTGGGAAGTTATCCCAATTGTACTTGCGTTATGTAATTTAAGCTTTTTAAGCATGATTGCCTGTAAGCGGCAAAGTACGTGCTAGTTTGTTTAGACCTATTTATTGTCTGATGTTTAAATTTTCAAGACAATGTTACTTTAAAGTTGTGCCGATACAGTATCGAAGTTATGGATACGCGTATCATTTATGTTATGTTTTAATGATAAGGATAGATAAATTTGAAATTTCAAAGGAAAGAGAGAAAATCTTAAAATTTTTAACTTTAATAATTTTAGAAAATCTGCATATCTGAAAATAAACATAATAATGTTTATGACCATGTATGCTAGAAAGCTTCTTGAATTATAATATTGCACACTAGAAGGTATGCCCATCATGTGACAGAATTCAAAATTTGCAAAATATTACTCCCATTTGGTGTCATTTTTATCAATTTGGTAACATTTGCGATATCCCACAAAATTTTTTGCCAAACGTCACGAATGGACGAACACAGAAATGGCTTTTTCTTATAGTAAATTCTTATATTTTTTCCAAGATGTGGAATTTTCATCGATTTGGTGGTATTTTCCTTAATTTTTGTGATATTTTGTTCAATTTTGAGACATTTTAAAAAAATTGTCGCTAAGTGGGCAGTTGGACTGACAGATAAACTCTGTAGGAACATCATTACAGTACTATCCAATTTCAAAACACAATTTATTGATTTGGCGTCTTTTTTATTTTTTTCAATATTTTTATCGATTTGCCAATATTGTCATTAATGTGATGATATTTTAATGAGTTTGGTGACGTTTTTGTCAATTTAGTGATATTTTGTTCAATTTTGAGACATTTTAAAACCTTGCCAAATTTGTTACCAAGTGGGACGGTTGGATTGACAGGCAAATGCTACCAAAATATCATTACAATACTATCCCTTTTCAAAACACAATTAATTTCATTAGTTTTGCATCATATGTATTAATTTGGCGAAATTTTTATCGATTTGGTGACATTTTTGTCAGTTTAGCAATATTTTGATAAATTTAGTGGCACTTAAAACTCGCCAAATTTGTCGCCAAATGAAAGGATTGGACCGACAGATAAATGCTTTCGAAACATCATTACAATACTATTCCCTTTCAAAATAAAAATGATTTCAGTGATTTAGTATCATATTTATCAATTTTGCGACATTTTTATTGATTTACCGACATTTTCATCGATTTGCCCGACATTTGATAAATTTGGCGACATTTTAAAAAGTCACCAAGTGGGTCGAAGAAGGTGGTGTAAACTTTGCATTAACATTCAGGAATAAGAAGTAATGACCCCATATAATATATAGCTCAGTGAGATATTCAATATTTTCGATTACTGAAACTGGCATGTATCAAAAATTATAAAAATTGTATTTGCTGCTAAAAATAGCAATTAAAATTAGCAGCTAATAAAATTTAACATTATTATTTAACACTGCTAATAAAAAATAGCTATAATTCCTTCCACTAGGTATTATACACTGAAGTATTTATAGAATTTTTATAAAGAAAAATACCACAGTTGCGGTATGGATACGAACTACAAATTTTTTACCTAATCAGGGAAGACATGTGTGTATGTATGTGCAAAGTCTGTTACAAGAAATTTAAGCATCCTACGGCCATGAAATTTGGTACACAAGTACTGCAAAACCCAGGAAGGTACATCTCTGTGATTTTTTTTTAAATTCAAATTAGTTTTTTAGTTAATTTGTTTAACAAAAAGTCACAATAAGGAGTCAAAAGTAGCTCGATTAGCGAAGTGTTGCTCAATTTGGCAACTCTGTTTTTAACTGGAAACACCAACTTTAATATCTATATCTGACTAGGAAGTTTTGTTTAAGTCCCTTGTGGCTTACTTGTGGCTAACTCTCAGTTTTAAAAATAAACTTCATCTATATATCAAGAATTAAAGATCTCCATATTATTCTGGAGATGAATGAATAATAGAAGGGTGGAACCATTGACTATAAATATTGGAACATAGCACCGAATGACCTTTGACTTGAGAATTTTGCTCTTTTATGCAGACGCACAGGATCCAATAGACCCCCAGTGTCAACCTTTTTTCTAGTGAGGTATTTCTGTACATCAAACTGTTTCAGAATGAAAGCAGTTGAACAAAACCTATTTCCTTAATGCTGAAGTATAAAAAAAATGAAGAAAAAAGATATTGGTTCTCAAATATCGATTTATAATTGTTGTCAAGAAAATACCGATAATCAGTATAGGATATCGGAACATCCCTAATAAATTCTATTAAAGTTATTGTACTATAATTATTGCACTCTCTAAACATGACTTATAAAAAGGCAGACATTGAAAACTCTAAAAAAAAAAAAATAATAATAATAATGGGAGTGAATTTTGTGAATCATACTTGACTTGCAGTTTTAAAATAGCAATTCAATTTAACTAAAAAAAGTCTTAATTATCATAGCAATTGCGAGTAAATGTTAGCACATATTGTCATTATCATTCATCTAAAATAGGAACAATGTTTCTTTCTTGAAATATTCTAATATATGTAATGATTTGTTGCCAACTTATTTTCTGTAATAGCCTGACAAAGCATTTAATTAAAAAAAAAATATTCAATTAAAATATTTTCTATTGATTTTTATAGGCTCTTCATATGAGAGAATTAATGAAATTAAGAAATATTCATGAAAGGGTTACTGTCAGTTTTATGAATCTTATGCATAAAAAGTAAGTATGTTTCTTCTGAGTTTCATCTTTTGGCATTTTTTAGCAATTGATTTATGAATATTTTTGTTATAGAGAGAGCTTCAGTGATATGAACACAATGAACAAAAATAGGTCTGTAGCAAAAAATTTAGAACAACTAATAGATGAAGTAATTTTTCTCAGTTTTCATTTCATTAAATTCCCTATTAATTATTCAATTGAGTAACTAAAATCTCTTTTTACTAGATTCCTTTGTTTATGCTCCGAACTGAAGAATTGAAATCAGCCTTAGATGAAAAACTTACGTGGAAAGAATGGAAATATTTATTTAAATTAGGAACATCTAAAGTAGTAAGTCTAAATTATACTATGAAGTGAACATTTCTTTTGAGGTTAGAAAATGAAATTCAAGTAATAAGATGGAAATATCAGAGTTCCCACAGTCAAGGTCCTTGAAAAGGTCTTGAATTTCATTCGAGTTTTCAAAGACCCTTGAAAGTCCTTGATAACTCTTTTATTTCAAATTTTTAGTTTTGTTTTGCAGCTTTACTTCAGGCTCCGATCATCTACTTAGTTTTGCTACAAAAGCTTCCCTATATATTTATTTTTATTTTATAAAAGTAATTTAGAGTTTCCTTTAAAAAAAATTAAATTGCATGTTTGATAGCTAAAACCCTTTCAGTTCTTTTATTGCATAAATTTAACAAAATCAAGTAAAATAGTCTAAAAATACATTTAGGTCCTTGTAAGTGCTTCATTTATATTCTTGAAAAACTATGGGAACTTTTAATGCATGCAATTTGCTTCTACCTAGGAAGATGGAATACAGGGAGATGCTCTGTCCTTTTTATTGTGTGGGAAGCTGTGGAGCATTGCTGGGGTGGAATGAGAACGGTGACTGGCGGCAACCACATTAGGGGGGTCCCATCTGTATAGTGAAGTTCTCATAGACTTTCTAATGAAAACGAATAGTTTTTACAGCCATATTTTAACAAAAAGAAAATATAGCTATGCCAAAATTTCAGGAAATTAATGTTTACTATATATGTACAATTATTTAATGATCTAATACAAAAATAGATGGTGAATGCAAGTCTTATCCATACATGAGAACAGTAATACAATTAGGTTACTTTCAAATATTTTAACTCAGATTGTGATTATTGTAAAATAAATATTTTAATATTTAAAAGAAAAAGTTTAATTATATTATTAGAAATATTTGAAATCACTGAGAATGTTTAAACTTTAATGGCATGGGCAGGTTATTAACTCCGCCCACTCTCCCGATGGTGAAAAAAATTGCAAAATTCTCGAAAGAGTCTCATATTGGAAAATGAAATTTAGCACTCAACCATTCCCCTTTTTGAGTTTCTGGCTTACACCTATGATACAATTTGAGCTTGGCATTTTAATGCACAGTTTAAAAGTTATATTAAAAATATGCATATCCATACATGTAGTTGTTCAACATAATTTTGTCTTTTCAGACCCTTCAGAAGCCCCTGGTGACCTAGAAGGCTGAATCTCTGCACTCTTAAAGTATCAACTATGGTACAGAACCTAATGGATCTGGAATTTTTATTTACTCGAGGTGGAAAAAATGGAGAAGGGATAAAAGTGCTTTCAAATTCTCCAGCAACCTCTCCTTTGACCTAGAAGGCTGAATCTTAGAAAACTTATAGTATTGACTATGATACAAAACATAAAAGAGCCAGATTTTAGATTTACCCCACCCCCCTGGTGGTGAAAAAATGGGGGAGGACGATTAAAAGTACTTTCAGATTTTGCAGAAGCCCCTACTTTAACCTAGAAGGCTGAATCTCAGCAAATTTATAGTATCGACTAAGGTACAGAACCTGAAGAAGCCAGATTTTCAATTTACCCCCCCCCCCCTTCGAGGGTTGAAACAATCGGGGAAGAGGATTAAAAGTATTTTCAGATTCTTCAAAAGTTCCTATTTTAATCAAGAAGAGTGAATTTTAGCAAACTAATAGTATAGAGCCAGACTTTCAACTTATCCTCCAGGGTTGTTGTTGTTGAGACCCAGACCGTCCGACCTACCAGAAAGGTGTAAGGTAACCGTTTGGACGGCCGGGAAGTGCCACCCAATTTGGACCGGAACCCAGTGGGGGAGGCATCCACAGGGACCATACCCTCCTTCCCTTACCACCAACCTCTCGGAGGGACTTACGGACCCACATGTTTAACGTGATCGTACTCCGCGTGAACACGGCGGCAGTTTTGGCAGTGGCTGGAATCGAACCCGGGGCTACCGAGTGCAACTCCAGCGCGCTAACCAATGGGCTACCGCGCCCATTTATCCCCCAGGGTGGAGAAAATGCATTTTTCGAAAAGTCTTTTCAGACCCTTTAGAAATCCCCTGGTGACCCTTTCTTTGCATACTCAGATTTTCAATTTTTCTCCCACCACCACCCCGCGGCTAAGATAAAAGATAGTTTTAAATATAACATCACAACTGAGTTTTAGTTTCTCCCATGGGAGTGAACAAAAAAATTGAGAAGTTGAGAATTCTTTCCAAATCCTTCATTCCCCCCCCCCCCCTCCAGTGACCTAGGAGCCTGAAACTTTGTACAGTTATAGAGTCGATCATGTAATATAACCAAACTGAACTAATTTTCGGATAAGATGACTGTTTTCAAAACATTAAGCGCCATCCATTGTTAAACAACACCAAACTTATTAAAGAAACAGTTTCAACTTAAGGCCGGATTCACACTAATCCGTTCGTGCATTGCTCATCCAATGGGAGCTGTACGTCAACCAATCACAGGCTCGAACGCACGACCGTGCGTTCATCCGTTGAACATGGTTCAAGTTCATGTTCTGGCGGATGTGTTGGTCATGTGATGCGTTACCAATGAAAAGGCTTCGTTAGAAACAAGATGGCCATCACTTCGATCAGATCATTTCCAAATGCAAGAATGATTTCGGATATACAGCAGACAATATGAAACATATTCTGATTGGTGAGTTATAATTTGTTTATTTAAAAGAAACATGGAAAGTTTACTCTTAAATCTATGCCAATTTGACGATCATTAGATAAATTACTTGTGTGATCACTTGTTCATTTGAATGTGTAGTCATAAAATTTTATTTTAATGTATACCGATTGCCTAATTTACTAATTTAGAACTGTACAATGACCCGACTGGATCCAATTTAAAAATGTATATCTGTGATTTAAGGAATTTCCCCACTTCTAATGTTAAACAATGTAAGCAAGTACTCTCTCAATGAATGGATGTTTGAGTAAAATTTATTGTAAATATTTTATAGAAACATAACATATAATCGCACTCAGTTATTCATCATGGCCATACCAAATATTTCTATCCCTTCTGGACTTTATCGGCATTTCAAGTTTTGCGATGTCATACTTTTTCATATAGTTGTCATGAAGAATCTGTCAGGATGTGTATGTGATGCTATTTATAAATTGTTGAAATTCCCTTTAGATATAACAGTTTTTCAATAAAGTATAATTAAATTAATATCCAAAAACAATGGTTTAAATAATTATTATTTTTATAATGTGTTTAGTATGTTTTTGAGTCCTAAGTGTAATGTGTGTTGTTTTTAAGCATTCCATATTTTGTATCCTTATGTGAATAAAGTAAACAACCCAAACCATATTTTGTTGCAGACTTCACATATAGCATATTTGTTATGTGGCATACAAATTTGGGAATTTTATACACTTCTGTAATTTTTTTTATTGCACAATTTATTCTGGCATTTATATTAGCATCTATCAGCTTCAACACAGGGTCCTCGTCCTAGCTATGAATGTTGTGATAATATATACTATTGAGATTACTTAACACGAAAGTGAAATATCGGTTAACACGATATGCAGACTACAACTATATGTTTGTTTGTTTCATGCAAAATAGTAGTTAAGATGCAATGGTGAATTAACATACTGGCGAATGCCAGGGACCTTACTTCCGAGGAGGGCCTCATTTTGAACAAAAAATAAAAGTAAAAAATGTTTAAGAAAAAAAAAATTTCTTAAAGATTTTAATAGTGAAGACGGAAATAAGGATGAACTCGAAAATGAATCCCAAAAAGTGAATTTAAAGCGTTTGTATTCGTATTTATGTGGAGAAAACATAATTCAAGCGTTTCCAAATGTTGAAATAGTACTTCATACTTACCTGTGTTTGATGACCTCCAACTCTAGTGAAGGTCATTCTCTAAATTAAAACTAATCAAAAACAACTTAAGAAGCGTAATGACTGAAAAGAGGCTAAATCATCTGTCAATTCTTAGCATTGAAAACGACCTTGTTAAAACATTAGATTTTACATATGTTATTAATACTTTGTTGCAGCAAAAGCCAGAAGAAAACGTCCAATTTAAAGTATCCTAAGAAGTTTTAGCTCTTTCCTTAGTATTGTGCTGTAATATCAATATTTACTCCACAGTTTAACAAATAAAAATGTATAATATTTAAACACTTGTATTGTTTAATATTTTCATCAAATATTATTATTCTCATTTTAATTTAACTTCTGTTCAAACTTATGTGTTTATTAGATGAAAAAAAAAGCGTAGCAAGATTTGTACAGAACAAGATTCAATGTGTTTATTTTTAAGTACTTTTCTTTCTTTTTTTTCTAAACTGGCATTTACGGGGGGGGGGGGGGGGGAAGAGACCCTCTTCGGAAAACATTGCCGGGGGCCACATTCTCCCATGATGTGTCACTGTTAATATGGAATGTATGTTCTCTTCCTTCCAGTGCCAATACACTTCTGTGTAACAGGCAGTTTGTACTTACTTTCATTTTACATGTAAATCCCGGGAATCTTAAAAATAGTGACTTGCAGATTTTGAAATTGTAAATCCATATTTGTATAACAACATTTTGTCCATTACATCTGTAAGCAACATCTTTATCGCTGATATGTTATGTATATATGTATGTTAATTTTTTTACATAATTGACTATAAATTTTACTATAATTATTATTATTTTTTTTTTCGAGAAAAAATGCCAAAAGAGTTAAGCACAGCTATTATATTTATATGTTACTGGTATGTGAAAAAACTTTTGGCGAGTGAACTCTGAACTGAAATTTCTTACCCTGAATTATTTACTTGTTATTGGCAGAATGTTATAGCATATTATGCAGCATTACAATTAGATTTGTTATATTTTCATTTTGCTAACTTGTTTGAATATAGAATTTGTGCATATTTAATACTTATGTGAAAGTTATTATTTAACATAATATAATGGGGAATGTCTTATATATTAAAATAATTTATTTTACTTTACTTTTAAAAAATAAGTCCAGAACAAAAGTTTTAAGGCCTGACCAGGCCCAAAAATATTTAAAAATTAAGCCCAGCCCAAGCCTGGATTAAATTAGAAAATTTAGACTGGCCCAAATCTACATCAAATTGGAAAATTTAACATGGCCAAGACTGGTCTTAATTTAGGTGAGAAGTAAAATTGGTATTGAGTTGTATATCTGATCAGCTTGACTAGGATGGGGAGTGCCATATTTCAAGTCGGATTGCTGGATTACCTTAAAAAATAAAACTATTTTTGATCGTGAAATAAACGTCCATAATTTTGTTTTGAAGTAATAATCTACAGGTTTCCACGGTGGGTCACTCATATCATACATTTCTGAAGTACATTAGCTATGTACTGTGAGATCACATCTTTTCAATGGGGTGGGGTGCTTAATGTGTGTCATTATACCACTGGGTAGTTTAATTCCAGTTTACAAAAGTTTCTGTGCATATTTTTTTTATAAATGTATATTTTAATCATAGTAAAAATTTAACAGTCAGACTATACTGTATTATTTAATTTTTTTTTCTTTTACGTTTACTCAAAATTTAGATTTTGTAGTTTTAATTTCTTTTTTCTTTCACAAATTGTTATTTAAAGTGATGGACATGTTTTATATATGTTTCTACCAATGTTTATAAGCAATCTTATTTAGAAATGTTTTTGGAGGTGTGTGTGGTGTACAAATATAAATCTGATATTTATTATCAAAGTTTTTTAATCTGCAGCGAGATACCAGAATTTGAAAATATTTATTCTAATTGTTGAGTATACAAGCAGTTTTGAAGTTCTTTATTTTACCAAGAAATATAAAGTGAAAATAATTTTAGTTTAATTTGTTACGGGGATTTAAAGTTTGTATAGATCCCAATTCTATATTTTGAAGATATTGAAAAATCTGGAGTTGACAGACAGACATATCCTTCGCAATTTGAATCCCCTGTGTTTTTTGCTTATTAGTTTTTTAATTATATACACATAGATGGGTTATGCATTTCATTTTCGAGAACTTCCTGGTGATTGTTTGAAAATATCTGTGCATGCACACAGTCCATTGCCTAAAGAAATATTTTCAAGAAATTAAATTTGTATTTTTGAAATTAAAGTTTTGAAAATTAAAACTTGAATATATTTCATTACAATAATTAACCTGGTCCATTAAAAAGATATAATAATTGCACATTTCATTCTGATTTTCTAGTTTTAATTTAAATAAAGCAACCTAAACAATATGAAATTCGCTGTAAAAGGGAATGTTTTTAGTGACCAAATTCATAAAAGTTTGTGTGCATGTATTATACATTTGTATTTTAATTGTAGTAAAAACTTAACAGGCAAAATAAATAGTATTATTTGACCTTTTTTTTCTTTCATGTTTCTTCAAAATTTGGATTCTGAAGTTTTAATTTTTTTTTACAAATTCTCATTTGAAGTGATGGATACTTGTTTTTATATATTATTTTCTATCAATATTGATAAACAGAAATATTGATAGAAAATCTTCTTAGAAATATTTTTTAAGGTGAATGTGGTATTCAAGTTCAAGTCTGATATTTATTACCATGAATTTTTATCTACAGCTAGATACCATAATTTAAAAATATTTATTCTAATAGTTGAGGACAAGCAGTTTTAATGTGCTTTTTTTTTACCAAGGATTATAAAGTGATCCTAATTCTGATTTAATTTGTTACAGGAATTTAAAGTGTGTAGAAAGAGCCCAATTCTATTTCTTGAAGGACTGAAAAATCTATAGCTGATGCACATATCCTCTGCTCTGAGCCCTTAAGATTGTGAAGAAGTTAAGGTATGTTTTTGTCATATTAATTTCAGTACATGACATTTACTATTCCTAGTTGATATACTGTAAATTAGAAATTCCTTAATTGGTGATTAAAAAGTGTTAAGTGGATGAATTTAAGTAAACGCTAAATGTTGCTATGCTGTTAAAAGTGAAATACTTGTTGTTGTGATAAACATGCTGCATGGATCAATTTGAATAGAGTAATTAGAAAATTAATAGTAATTGCTTTAAGAGCTTAATGAAAATATTTTAAATTAATTACTTCATTCAAATCAAGATCCCTGCAACAAATTTTTCACGGGTCGGATTCTCATGTCAAAACAATTAAATCTTAATGGCCAAATAAACAATTAATTAAAATGATAAATTTCGTATAGTGGAATTACCCAAGTATTGACATGAGAACCTTAAAATAAAATAAATAATGTAAAATGAATTAGTATCATTCATAATAAGTACAATCATTGTTTAAAATATAAAATAATTATTTATTATTTATAAATGTTCATCAGGAATTCTAAGTCAGATACTTATGGTAGAAATTATTTAAAACAAAGAATTCAGATGTAAATATGCTAAATAGCTTCATCAAAATGTAACATATTGATGGATAATGCTCTTAATAATATTATAACATTAAAATATAAATGAAGGATTACTCACAGTTTGCACAACATAAAAAAACAAAAAAAAATGGGAACTGATATAACCATCATCCTTGAAGTATCTTTAATGGTATTAACCATTTTTTTTTTTATCACACTTCAGCCTGACCTTATGTGACAGACATTATCGCTCTATCTTATTCACTCTTAACTGACACACTCGTTGAAACAAAAATTTTTACACAAAATGACATCTTGGATCTTGGCGATACTTATGTGCTTTCTATGCCTTATATGCATAGACATAAAGTTGGATTCACATATTCTAGTCGATAAAAACAATATTTTCAGAACTGAGCATTTATACATTTTAGCATTTTTCTTTGTAAAAAAACCACCAACACACTATGACACTTCTCTAAAACACACTGACACTGACTTCTAAAAATTATACCTCCCCTCTTCCCAGGGAAGGGGGAGAGACCAAAAAGCTGCTTCCCAGTTCACATTAGCATGTTGCTAGTGCCCAGTAACAGAAGAACAAAATAATTAAAAAAATGACTTCTGGGTAAGAAAGAGACGTACCAATCAACCATTGGTTACTGACCAGTGATGTCACTTTGATCCACGAATTGTAGAAAGGGGAGAAAAAGTTCTTTCTTCGCATGCTCAATGTATTCCCAGAAAAACCTGTGCTCACAGGGAAATCGGAATTGATGATCTTGCACATCTGTCAAGGATGGTAATTGAATGCACTTGGTGTTAATGGCTGCAAATACATGCCGGATTGTAGATAATATGAGAGGTCTCGTTTAGCTTTCAAAATTCTGTTTTTCCACACCTTAAAATGTCACTTAAGGTTTTAAGTGATCTTGCTAAATGCTTTTTAATGACTTTAGTGCCTTCTACTTCGAAGCCACTGTGGGAAAAACATTCACTACCTCAGACTACCATGAATTTAAGAAAAGTTCTCATGGGAAAGAATAACTTATTTTTTTTTGTTGTTGTTGTAAAGTTATAAAGTGTTATGATGAGTTTAAAGTTTTTAAACACATCACAACACTTGTATATAGAACTTTGTGGGGTAAACTGTTCCATATTTATAATATATGCTAAGTAAATTTTTATAATGACAAACACATCTAACATATAAATACTATCTGGCTGTAGTCATTTTAATTCATAATCTGTAATTTGAATACTTGTGATTCGTTTATCAGTCTCTTAAACACACACATGTGGGTTAGTCATTCCATTTTCAAGGACTTTCCGATGATCGTTTGGAAACACCTGACCTGTGCATGCAAGCAGCTCACTGAGTAAAGAAATATTTTAAAGAAATTAAATTTAGCATTTATGAAATTAAAGTTTTGAAAATTAAAATTTTCATTTTCATTACAATAATCAATCTGGTCAACTAAAATTTCTTAAAATAAATGCTAATTTTATTCTGATTTTCAATTTTATATAAGCAAGCTAAACAATTTGAAATCAGCTGTAAAAGTTACTGGTTTTAGATTTAAATTGTATCTTGTGAAAATAACCTGTTTCAAATTAAATTGTAACTATCATGAAAAGGATCAAATGCAATTTAAACTGCATTCATCGTAGGACCAATTTTAATCTGATGCATATATTGCACATGTAATACATAACCCATTTGTCTTAAAAAGTAACTGCTAGCTTTGGACACCACCACTATGTATCAATATATCAAGTGCATTTATTGCCCACACAGAAGGTGTTTATTTAGGACATATGCAGGCTATGATGCCAAGTAGTAGCACATGCCACTCTGTAGCAGGCACATATTTTTAATATGGATAAGATGCATTTCAATATTTTCTTTGTTATCACAGCCTACCACTGAATAGTGGGTGCATATATTTAGTTTGCATAGGTCACATTCTATTTTTAGGTAGTGTAGTATAACAACTTATATCTAAATAAAATAGTACTCACATATTATTTGTTTATAAAAGTTATTGCTAAAACAGTGACTGTCATAGATAGCAATTTTTAATTTTTCAATTCATTAATTTTTTAATTGGTAAGCATTTAATGATTTTTTAAAACAATTTTAATTAATAAAAGAATTTAATATTCCAAGATAAAATTACTTTTACATAGTTTTTAATTTAGGAGTCAGAGTCGATATATTTTTACTAACTCCGACTGCACAGCTCTGAGTGTTCACAATGATCAGTTTGTAAACATATGATGAAAATATTGCATAAAAGGAAGAATTGCTAATAACCATTATACAGGGTGGAGTGCAGCCAACTGACACATTTCAAATCTGAATAGTGCAGTGCCGCGATCGCTTGTCGTGGGAGGCGGAATGGTAGAGGGGGGATGCCATTTCATGACATGCGCCGCCGCGGTATGTCAGTCGCAATGGAGCATTGGAACATGCAACACCGTATTACCTGTGTTCGTAGTTATTTCAAAACAAATTTTGTCACGGAAGTGCAGAGTATCTATCAATGACAGTTCCTGTGGGGGTTCCTGAAAGACCGTGTGTTCCAGAGGCATATCATGAGTATTCAAAAACTGAAGTAAGCCATTGGTGACGAAGTTACAGCCATTGATGAGGACCTACGGAGGCACGTGTACAACAACTTTAAGAAACGTTTGCAACAATGCATTGATGTAAACGGAGGCCATCTGCCTGATGTAGTTTTCAAAAAATAACCTTGTAATCAGTGGTATATAAATGGAATACTTGGTTGTATTTACAGACATTTTTACTTATTTTTTCCCTGCTTCCGTATATGATATATGACTAGTTGAAATATGTCAGTTGACTGCACTCCACCCTGTATATATAGAAACATGACATGTGAAATATGCCATGCTAATGAAGATTAAGATTTAGCAATTTGTTGCCACTGAAATTAAAGCTTAATATTATTCCAATATTTTAGAAGCATTTTCATTGTCCATTATTTTTTCACATTATTTTTTGAAAATGTTTCATATAAGCTAAGATAGCAACACTATTTTTAATCTGCTTCTCCTGCATAAAAGTCAAATTTGGTTGTAGAAAATTGCATTTTTGTATAACTAGCCGACAGCCAGTAGTTGCTTTTTTTGTCAAGTACGACTAACAATAGAACTGAAAGCCTCACTTTTGTGATCAAAATCTACTGCTTTATGGTATACATTAATCCAAATGCATAAATTTCAAATAGAATTTTAAAGTTTAAAAAAACAGTATTCATAACAAACAAAAAAATTAACTATTTTACAAAATTAAGACATGGATTGCCCACATGTGGTTTATATCAGGCCTTTGCTGATATTCTATTCATTTAATTTTGTAAAATAGTTAAAAATGAGAATGCTTTAAAACTACATACATTTTATTTTTTGCAGATTTTTCTGAATTCAAGTATGGACTAGAAATTTTAAAGAAAGTTTGACTGAATCTAGTTTTGTTTTAAAAAAATATTCATATTTGTTGAACATAATCTGTTATAAAATATTTTATTTCTTATATCTAAAAATTTTAGCTGTATACTTCTGAAAAATAAACAAATTAAATTTATGTATTTGATTTTATTGTTAATTAGTATGTTTTGAATTTATCCCTATGTATGGGATTCAGTGTTGGGACAAAAATATCTCAAAAACTGTTAAGCCTAGAAAGCTGGAATTTGGTAGGCAATCAGTTCTTACCCCAGAAGTTGATGTTGTTGTTGTTGAGACCCAGACCGTCCGACCTACCAGACAGGTGTAAGGTAACTGTTTGGACGGCCGGGAAGTGCCACCCAATTTAGACCGGAACCCAGTGGGGGTGGCATCCACAGGGACCGTACCCTCCTTCCCCTACCACCAACCTCTCGGAAGGACTTACGGACCCACATGTTTAACGTGATCGTACTCCGCGTGAACAGTTTTGGCAGTGGCTGGAATCGAACCCGGGCCTACCGAGTGCAACTCCAGCGCGCTAACCAATGGGCTACCGCGCCCCCCAGAAGTTGATGTGAATACCTTAGAAATTTTCTCAAAGGAGTGTGCTACCTTTTGAGTTGGGTTTCTCTGTTGGCCCAAAAACATCTCAAAAACCATAATGTATAGGAAGCTAAAATTTGGTAAGTATTTAGTTCTTACTCAAAAAGGGTGCATGAGTAATCATTATGCAAAGTTTTTCGGATAAGTGTGCTGCCCCAATATGTGTTCTGCCTGGTGAAAAATATTGAATAAGACAAGTCAAATATTCAGCTTCACTGTTCTTATTAAAATGTTCTCTGTAGAAGCGAAGCTGAATATTAGACTCTTTTTTAACAATCTTATAACAATGGCTATTCATATTACCATTGTTGTAAGCAAACTGTCACCTAACTAAAAGGGTTTGTAGATATTTAAAATATGGAAACTAATATGGTTACACATAAATGAAGAAATATCTCTATGATAAAAAATTTATCAGACTGCGGTAAGACCCAATAAGTTCAACACTTTTCTGTATAGAGGAAAAATATTTCAGCAATGGACAGTTAATCAACAAATTTGGAATTCAAATTTAGATATGTTTTCAAAACTAGATTCACAATTAGTTATATTGGTTTTTAGTTTGGATTCAAATGTGGATTTCAGTTAATTTGCTAAAAAAAAATTTATTAAATATATGGTTTTTACTGAAATATTCTATTAGATTTATTATAAGAAACATCTGTTCTTCATTTCCATTCAATTAATGTTAATGCATTAATAAAAAAATAATTATTTTTCTCCTTTAATGATAATTTATTTCTTTGTTTTCTTATTCAGTATTTTTCTGGTTTGAGTGGAAGTAAAAACAATATCTGAAAAAATTTATACAAGCACATACGGTATCTTGCATCATTGATTTTCAAAGATTATAAGCTAGTTTTATTATATTGATATAAAAAATATAACATTGCAGGTTTGAAAGTTGAAAAAGCATTATTAAAATCATGTTAATAAAATCAAAATGTGTTTTTGTGAACATGTTAATTACTGAACTCAGCTTTGAAATTTTAAACAAATGTAAAAATTATCACAACTCAAATTCTAACAAAATGAGTGCATTTTATTTTTTTAACTAAATATTAATTCTGGAATTCCAATTAGATTAAATTTTTTTCATTGTTGAATATAATTTGCATATTATTTTGATGGTTTGATGTCAATGTGAAAAGCAAAACTGGCGAAGTAGCCACAAAGAGGAACTACTAAGAAAACCTGTAAAATGACCTGATGGATCTGTATCATCAATGATGAGAATTTCATTTATATTTATAAATACTATGTATTTAATTAAACTATATATATATATTGATATTGCAACAAACAACTTGTTACCAGCTTCTCAACCAGTTGCTATATGCTCTCGGCTGGTCTGGGTTTTCAACAAACAGCCTGTTTTGATTGCTCTCAAACTAACATAATTTTAAAATACACGACAATGTGGATTTTTCCTTTTATCTATTTTGTATTCTCCATGAAGTAATGTGAAATACCCAGTAAAATCCTACTTGAAATTGAGTGAGGTTATCAAAAATTTTTGCCATTGGCTGGTATTATAAAGTTGTTGGCCTGAAAGCATTCTAAACTGATTAAAGAAATAGAAAAAAAAAATTATAAATGCAAGTGGAAATGTTAAAAGTTACAATATGGGAAAATTGTTTTATTTTTAAAGGTAAGTTGATTTTACTGCTAAAATATATCGGAAAGCTTACTAGTGCTTTATTGGCTATTTTTATCACTCAGATTTCCTTCTTTTTACTTTGACGAATATGTTAGGTAAAAATATATATTATAAGAAAGAAGTTACTGCAATTTTTTTAAAATGTCAATTTCTTCTTACACAAACTTCAGTTTACCAAGTTTAATCTGTTGAAGCAATGTAATATTTCAAAGATCAAATAATGATATGAAGTGAAAAGAATTTGTAGTAATGTGCATTGTTTTATTGAAGATATTAGCTAGAAAGAGCATTGGTTTATGTGAGAGAAATAAGCATTTGCCTTGTCGGATTATATTTATACTTCACACAAAATGCTGATATCTGATTTAATAATTTTTTAGCACTATTCTTATTAACTATGAGTCAATCACATATTAATCACATTTGTCTATTTCAATATTATTTACTGACAGTTGCAGAATATAATTGTAAAGTCAGTTAAAGCTAAATCATGTTAATATTTGATTGTCCCACATTAGAAAACAGGATTAGCTTAAGTTGGATCAGATATGAAATTAATTTACTGCTTAAAAAAGTAGATTCAATTTTTTGTGGTTGGATAATACTTTTCACCGTCTCAGTAGTAAAACTTAAAATACCAAGAAAGTCTAGGTATTTTGTAAATAGTAATACCTTGGTAGCCAAACAATACTTTAACAAACACTGATTAATATACAAAAGACACAAAATATTATGTAAAATAAATATGCATAGCAGAATGGGCACGAAATTGTCATTAAGAAGCACCCAAAATTTGCAAAATGGTAAATCTACTAATATATGTCCTAAAACCTCTGAGTAGTGCACAAGGTTCATGAAGCCTTTTAGTCAAAAATTATAAAATTTGGAAAACATTTATATTTAAGGTAAGTATTGTTCAACTTTACTTTTAAAAAATGTAACACATCTGGTAAAGATCTCATAAACTAGGTGATTTTTCACAGCCAACATACTATTAAAAAGCTGAGTTCTTATAAGAAAATGAATGAATGGGAATTCAAAAGATTTTATTTTTACAATTATATATATATACACACAAACCCAAAGCTGTTTATTTAAATGTATACTGACAGATATTAATTCTGAAGATGTAATAGATGCTAATATATCAATTCTCAATTGTTGGTAAATTGGTGCATTTCGAAATTACTAAATAATTAAGAAGAAATATAATTAAGATTTTTGCAATATTTGCAGAGAGAGACTTTCACAAATAATCTCATAAATATATTAAACGAGAATTGTGGTCAAAAATACACAGTAAATACACATAAGCTCAATTCAAGAATTTACCAAAATAGGATTTCATTTGAAAAATCCCTAAATAGAGAATTTGAAAAAACAGATTTACATATATACTGGGATATGGCCATATCCTAGAAAATATGAGATTGCATCCTTCACCCGGCCCGGGGGAGGGGACACCACTCGAACAGCAGGCTCAGACCTCCAGTAATTTTTTTAAGCTGGAGAAGACATGAAATATTCACAAGGGAGACTGAAATATAAAGCCCGTCATAATTTAGAACACGTTCCCGGCCCGAAGCCCCTTAAGTCACGGCCGAAATGATTTTTATTTAAATACGTTTGTACAAAGAACTAAAAAGTTTTTCAAACATTTATATTTACATATAGCTAAATTCAACACAATAATCTCATGTACTCTATTAAAATTTACTTAAATTTTTTTCAAACTTAAATACGCCCAACCCGACTTTTTAAATACTGAGCCTGACCCGACTCACAGGACAATTCGGACTGCACTAATGGACCAGACCACAGCAGACCTCAATATAAATATGTTATCATAGAACAATATGAAAATCAATCGAACAGCTGCTGTCAAATAGTAAACAAATCCTAACCAATCAAGTTCAGCCGTACAAAGATTTCTTCTTTCCCACACTATTTGCACCTCCATTTCCTCATACAGCGTGGAAAAAGAGGAGAATTCCTTGCGTTCGAGAACTCCATATGTTGAGGGATTAGTGTGAATCAATGCTCTGCGTTGCTCCTCTGACGAATAGCCAACGCAATGGACGAACGCATCAGCGTGAATACGGCCTAATTTTTTGTTAGTTTCTTTGTTTTTAACAAGTTTTAATACTAGTACAACTATATAAAACTGATAAATGTATTGTTTTATGTACTGCATTGTAAATATGTCATATGATAATAGCTTGAACTACCTACAATTATTAAATACTAGAACAAATTACTCTGCATTGTCTGGATCCTAAATAAGCACCCACTACTTAAGTAACACAGAAATGCCTTTGATATACCCTAAATGAGGTTCTTTGATATGCCCTAAATAAGAACATTTAAGAATAAGAAAGAACTGTTCATTCAGCAAACAAAGAGTTCATTCTTGGTAGTTGTTAAAGGTGCATGCTGTTCTACCTGTGCTTTTAGCCTGAAGAAGGGGGTTTGAAACGCTTTTAAAATAACTGTCATCACATAACTAACATGCCTATTTTCTTCAAGAAAGTTTTGTAATTCACTGTCTTGCAAGCATTGTAATTTTACGACCCTGTTAACTTTCCAATAAATATATTGTATGCATTTTGTGTTCTCTTTTCTACAGAAAGTATGTATTTTTCCCTACATTTGATTTTGAAAGTATTTTGTATTATTCAAAAAATATATTTCCTTCCCAACCTTGCAAAATTGGTTAAATATGGTTTGTTTGTGTGAAAATGACACCATTTGAAGTCATTCAAACTGCACATAATTTTATTCTCCCATGGCCGCCCCTAATTTGGTTGCCCTGGGTATCCTGCCTGAGAACACTAACAAAACCCTGTTAGCATTGCTCTATTTCGTGGGACTAACATGACTGCCAGTCACCCGTGCAGAAAATCTGCAGCCCTTCAATCCCCCCCCCCACCCTCTACCTGCCGACTCCCTGTATTGTATCCTCCTAGGTTTCTACAAGATACAATGGTTAGTAAGTTTTGTATAAAATAACATACACACAAAAAAAAAAAAAAAAAAAAAAACCTTGAAAAGGTGTTAGTTGGTTTTGAAGACTAAAATCAGCTTCCTTCTTCAGAACAGCAAGCCAATGCAACCTATACTCACTGGTCACCATGACAAGATTAGCTTCTCAATGTGATCCGAAAGCCAATTTTGCTCTGGTGAGCATAGGTTGCATTGGCTTGCTGTTCTGAAGAAGGGGCTGTATTTTGCCTCCAAAACCAATTAACACCCTTTATATATATATAAATATATATACTGTGCCTCCATATACAAGTACTCCATCTTTTTTTTAAATATAAGAAGTTTTCATAAAACTGCTAATTTTAAATTGACAGAATTTTTAGAAATTATATTTTGTAGAGTACAGTACAACCTTGAAAATCCAGGCATTTTTCGAATTTTCCAGTGTTTTTAACTATCAGACTGACAAAGTCACTGATTTAAAACAACAGGATAAGATTATTTATATTGAATTATATTTTATAAACAAATACCATATTTTCCAGTCGACTTTTTGAAACCCTGAAATGAGACGAAAGTTTTGGGGTGACTTATACACCTGATATAAATATGGACGGCTGGAGATCAGCTTGTAGTTAAAGCATGATTCACATTATTAGCATTACTTAACCCCCCCTCCCCTTATGCAAGTCATGATTCCCAACGAATTATTTTGTACAATATATACATTGTTATTTATATACTGATTTTTTTTAATCAAAATTTCCTTTTCTTTCCGGCCCGGGGGAGGGGACACCACTCGAGCGGCAGGCCCAGACCTCCAGTAATTTTTTTAAGCTGGAGAAGACATGAAATACTCACAAGAGAAACTGAAATATGAAGCCCTGTCATAATTTAGAACAAGTTCCTGACCCGAAGACCCTTAAGTCACGTCCGAAAGGATTTTTATTCAAATGTGTTTGTACAAAGAACTAAAATAAAAGTTTTTCAAACATTTATATTTACATATAGCTAAATTTAACGCAATAATCTCATGTACTCTATTAAAATTTACTTAAATTTTTTTCAAACTTATATACGCCCGACCCGACTCACAGGACAATTCGGGCTGCGCTAATGGACCAGACAACAGCAGACCTCAATATAAATATGTTATCATAGAACAATATGAAAATCAATCAAACAGCTGCTGTCAAATATTAAACAAATCCTAACCAATCAAGTTCAGCCGCACAAAGATTTCTTCTTTCCCTCACTATTTGCACCTCCATCACCTTATACAGCGTGGAAAAAGAGGAGAATCCCTTGTGCTCGAGAACTCCATGTGTTGACTGATTAGTGTCAATCGATGCTCTGCGTTGCTCCTCTGATGAATAGCCAACGCAATGGACGAACGCATCAGCGTGAATACGGCCTAATTTTTTGTTAGTTTCTTTGTTTTTAACAAGTTTTAATACTAGTACAACTATATAAAACTGATAAATGTATTATTTTATGTACTGCATTGTAAATATATCATATGATAATAGCTTGGACTACCTAAAATTATTAAATACTAGAACAAATTTCCCTGCATTGTCTGGATCCTAAATAAGCACCCACTACTTAAGTAACACAGAAATGCCTTTGATATACCCTAAATGAGGTTCTTTGATATGCCCTAATTAAGCCCAGTTAAGAATAAGAAAGAACTGTTCATTCAGCAAACAAAGAGTTCATGCTTGGTAGTTGTTAAAGTTGCATACTGTTCTATCTGTGCTTTTAGCCTGAAAAAGGGGTTTAAAACGCTTTTGAAATAACTGTCATCACCTAACATGCCTATTTTCTTCAAGAAAGTTTTGTAATTCACTGTCTTATAAGCATTGTAATTTTACAACCCTGTTAACTTTCCAATAAATATATTGTATGCATTTTGTGTTCTCTTTTCTACAGAAAGTATGTATTTTCCCCTACATTTGATTTTGAAAGTATTTTGTATTATTCAAAAAATATATTTCCTTCCCAACCTTGCAAAATTGGTTAAATATGGTATTTTTTTGTGTGAAAATGACACCATTCAAATTGCACATAATATTATTTTCCCATGTCTGCCCCTAATTTAGTTGCCCTGGGCAGCCTGCCTGAGAACACTTCCAAACCGCTGTTTAGCATTGCTCTATTTCATGGATCTAACATGAATGCCAGTCACCCGTGTAGAAAATCTGCAATTCCCCCCCTTCCCGCCCCCCCCATGCCGACTCCCTGTATTGTATCCTCCTAGGTTTCTGCAAGATACAATGGTTAGTAAGTTTTGTATAAAATAACATATGCACACACACAAAAAAAAAAAATTGAAAAGGTGTTAGTTGGTTTTGAAGACTAAAATCAGCTTCCGTCTTCAGGACAGCAAGCCAATGCAACCTACACTCATTGGTCACCATGGCAAGATTAGCTTCTCAATCCAATGTGATCCGAAAGCCAATTTTGCTCTGGTGAGCGTAGGTTGCATTGGCTTGCTGTTCTGAAGAAGGGGCTGTATTTTGCCTCCAAATCCAATTAACACCTTTATATATATATATATATATATATATATATATATATATATATATATATATATATATATATATATATATACTGTACCCCCATATACAAGTACCCCATTTTTATTTTTAAATATAAGAAGTTTTCATAAAAGTGCTAATTTTAAATTAACAGAATTTTTGGAAATTACATTTTGTAGAGTACAGTACAACCTTGAAAATCCGGACATCCAAAATCCAGAGATTTTTCAAATTTTCCAGGGTTTTTAACTATCGGACTGACAAAGTCACTGATTTAAAATAACAGGGTAAGATTATTTATATTGAATTATATTTTATAAGCAAATACCATATTTTCTGCTCGACTTTTTGAACCCCTGAAATGAGACTAAAATTTTGGGTTAACTTATGCACCTGATATAAATATGGACGGTTGGAGATCAGCTTGTGGTTAGAGCATGAATCGCATTATTAGCATTACTTAACCCCCCCTCCCCTTATGCAAGTCATGATTCCCGACGAATTATTTTGTACAATATATACATTGTTATTTAAATACTGATTTTTTTTTAATCAAAATTTCCTTTTCTTATTATTGAAATAGACATTTTTCTGAAACAATGTAATTTTTAATGTTAAACACTTTACATTAAACAGCATAACATTTTATCACAGATTGTTCAATTAAATCTAAAACTCCTGAGAATTCATATTAATGCTCATGGAAATTTATTTTATTCACTTAGTAGTATGAATCCCATTCTTCAATGTAGCCTCCAGAACCCCCTCCCAATATCTGACGAGTTTTTTCACTCTCGTCATTTCTGTCAGCTTGATCGACTGTATAATTTTGTTCTTTTTGTTTGGAAAGCCATATTTACTATAAATAGCAAATAAATAACTAAATAATATTTGTACCTCACAGTACTGAACAATAATGTTATTAACGTACTGACCTCTCAAAAGTGTCATCTGTATTTACAATTACGAACCAAGCAAATTCTTTTCTCCGTTTCCCTGCCCTACCACATCTCAGTGCTGCTGCTACTGCTACTGCTTAGTGCTACTGCTTAGACTCATCATATTTTAGAAAAATCATTGAGAGGAGATAAGTTTTTTCTTTAAAATATAATAATTAATAAATATCTTTTCTTTTTTAGGAAAGATATTTATTTTGTCTACTGCTTTATTTTTAGCATATTTAACTATTACTAATAAAGTTTTTCCTTTTTTTAGAGTCATCACCCTTTCTAAACATAACATTTTATAGATGCTAGAAAATAAATATTTTTTGTTTTTCGTTTCATTAATAGCGAAGAAGGTTTAAATACATTTACACCTTTAAATATATCAGCAAAAGTGCTAATTCTCACTCTTCCTTGAATTTCGACGAAGCTGATATAATAGAAGTTCTGCACTGTGATGATGATGCGCCAGTCATAAATAAACTGATTGATGGCGAAATTCACTGATATGATATTAAATTAAAAAAGAAAGTGATGAAGATAATGAAAGTGGCGATGATAAATGTGGAGAAGGAAAAATGCTCATTTATAATCTTATGCAAACGCTCGATCATGCAATTAAAGGTCTTGAACAGGGATGCTTTATAACTGAGCAGGAAATAATGTTCATCTACAGGGTAGAAAAAACTGTTTTCCCACATACCAAAATTAATCAAACCACAAATATTAATTCAAATGTTTAAACAAAATTATAAAATATATTTTTTCATTTTGCTTCATTCTAGATTATTAATGTATACATGGGCGTATTTTTTTTTTTTTTGGGGGGGGGGGGGGCAGGAGAGTGCCAAAGTACCCCCTGGAAAATTGTTGCATTGCTTGGAAACTGTTCCCTATGGAATATTTTATTAATAGTGCAATAGGATTTTCCATAAAATATCATAGTTTGAATACGATCTTGACAAAATCAGAGAATTCTGAATAAATTTTCAGTGTTTAAATACTGTGTACCCCACATACAATCTAATAGGAGTAACAGCCCATGTTTAAATGAATGAAAAAACAAAATAAAGGAAAACGCTGTTGAGTTTCTAACATCTGTCCACCATGCACTGGGAAGCATATTAAAATTTTTTTATACTTAAAACAATTTTTATACTTATGCTTACATCTGATGCATAGAAGAAGGATGTGTTGTAGAATTGAAAACAAAATCTTGACTCTGTCTACAATTTGCACCTGCTTCATATATATTAATAAAATTATCATCCTATCAAAAGAATATATATATATATATATACATATAAGTAGAATACTTCATTGTGTTTTCTAACAGATAGAAGCCATTTTCATTTTGATTCTTGCAAATTACGAAAGAGTCTAGTGCATTTCACAATCAAAATTAAAATCTTTAATTTATTTTTTCATTTTTGCTTTCCTTTTAGAAAAGGTAAGTTGAATATTTTATTCAACTATGAATTTTCGCATGCTTAAAAGAATTATTTTAATTAAGAGTGACAAAAATTCATCACAAGCTAGTTAAATCTTGGTTCATATTAATACTAGATGAAATATTCAATAATGATTGAACTCACTTTTTATACTGTGTTTTTGCATGAATGCAACTATTTATAAAAACATTAAGGACATTTTTTTAGCATTTTACCATTGAAATCATAGATATCTAAATTATTAAAGTGCACATTACTTGATACACATTTAATCTCGAGTACGCTGTAAACCGCTATTTTGATGAATGTCAGTGGTTCTTCACAGTGATTGAAATATTTATGAAACTTTATTATCTGAATTTCAGTGAAATTTCATTTGTCTATTCATATGATTTCCTTTTCACTCATGAAAACACATATCATAAACATATTTCACTTAAAATTCATATTTAAAATGAAATTTTATTTACATCAAATATTGAATTTTAGTTACTTGTATTTACAGTGTAGACCAAAAAGAATCTAGATCTATTTTTGTGGTTCTGAAACTGTGGCCCAAAATCTTTGCAGAAGCATTGAAAACTAAAGGACCCTTTTATAAAATTTAGTTCATTATTCCCAACTTACATATGGGCCCCACCTAAAGCACACATATTAAAGTGGAAACGAGTCAGAGGTTCTGTGGTCAAATTATTTCTAAAACGGAGCTCCACATGACAAAAAGTGTGAAAACCACTCATCTGGATAAAATTTTAAAAAAAATAACCATTTTTAATCAAATTATGAAAATTTATATTTTAATCTTATAACATAATAACCTTGAACCTGTCATGTCGCATTTCTGCGCCATGAGCCTTTTCGTATTTTTCTGTGAGAGAAACATCCTTCTCTCCGTCCGTGCCTGTGCAGTGTTTTGTTAACACTTGTTTCTATTGAAATCGCATTGAAAAGCGCATTTGGTCGTGAATTCGTTGGGAATGTCTAGGATTTGTGTCTGGCCGAGATGCGTGACGTTTGCTCGCATGTTGCTAGGAGAGCGCGCCTGTCCAATCAGGAAGAGGCGCAGCGGAGAGGAGAACTTTTTGCGTGGGCTCGAGCGACCCACATTTTTGTCTCTTGGAGCTGGAGATTTCGACGAGCAGAGTCGCTTGAAGAATTTGTCTAAGTTTTTAGACAAAGGCGTTTTGGCCGAAATGGCTAACTGGCGGAGATGGGCATTTGGTTCTAAAGGAAACCGCCCCTGCATTTCTGGAGATGATTGAAGAAGATCCTGGAAACCTACATTAACTCTTCTGTACATTTTCTAAAATATATTTTTTTTATTCCAGGAAACTGACATCGACTTCGGGTTTTGGAGTAGTTATTCCGCAAACGATTCACGCTGGTGCATAATAGACTGATGTCCTGTATTCTAAATTTTGTTGGACTATCCTTCGCCATTCCATTTTTGGAACTTTTTGATCCAGCTTAAACCATGCTCACCTGAGGAAAGTCTGTGCATCCAAAATTGTAATTTAAAGGCTCAGGTAACCTTTTCTTTTCGGGAAAATTTAGTGCCGTACAGCACTGGCATAGCGAGGACTAATTTCTATTAATATGACTGGCTCATGTTAAGATTATATTGTGATTAATTTAGATTCCTGATAAAATCAGATGATTTTTGAATATCTTAATTATTGGTTGTTATATTATTTTGACCAGAGCAGAAATGTTGAATGTGTTCATAATAGAATAGCTCTGAAGTCTCTGAATTAAAATTTGAAGTTAAAATGCTTATATTCAATTTTGAAAATATTAAATAAATATTAATTTGTGTGATAAATGAGCCTGATTTTTGTGTTGCCTTTGTGTTTGACTCACTGTAAATCATTTAGGATTTAATTCTCCTAAACTGGGAAACTCTTTAAAATTTGAACCTGGTGTTTTTATTGGTAATGTTGACAAAATTTATTATGTTAAAATTAATTGTTCTCTTTGGCATTTTGAAATTACGTTCACGTCCTTGTGTGTAGTGGAGTCAGTAGATGCTGTTTGGTACTGATTCCGCTCCCACAAATTGGTGCCTGTTCCCTTTCCCAGAGTATTACAGTGAGTGAAATATTGAATTTTATGAAGGAGTGCAGAAATATTTGTGTTGATTATATGCATATGAGTACTGCAGAATTTGAATGTCGAAGTAAGTCACAAAATTTCTTTTAGTGGTGCAAAATATTTGAGTTTAATTGGCATGGAAAATTTTTTTATTTATATGTCATATGTAAATAAGTGCAAAAAGCACATAAGCCCAGATGCACCAGAGTATTGTTTGCATGTTGAATTTGCATTTTACACATTGAAATTGTGTTACATATATATACTTGATATATTTGACATACATAAATACACAAAATTCTATATGATATATGATATATATGAGTAAATTGAAATTTCCAAATACACACACATTGAAAGGTAAATACATAAAGTGCATACATTTATTTATGAAAAGTGAATACAATCGTTCTGTGCACATGCAAAAGTGATTCGAAGTTCATCCTAATGAACAAAAAGTGAAAAACGTTACACATTGTGTTTTTCCTGTGCTCTATTTACACATAAATGAGTGATAGAAAGTGAAATTTTTTCGAAATAAACCGTGAAAGTGAAACTATTGGTGTGATAACTGTGAAATATGCCTCGAAATAATAAAAATTCTCGTGCAAGTAGGAGTAGTGACTCCTCTGCACAATCTGGTTCACGGAACCGTGTGCCTTCGGTGTCTCCACCACGACTTTCTCCAAATTCTGGCAGATCAGCTTCCGCTGTCAGAGACTCAAACAAAACGAAGGTCGGAATTGGATCACAGTTCCTTGGATCCATTCCGGGTTTTGCTGGCAATGCAAATGAATCATTCCAGGACTTTTTGGAAAAGTTTTCCCTGGTCGCTGACCATGCCGAATGGTCTAATCGAGATAAAATTTTCATCTTGAAGTTGAAATTGTCTGGTCGTGCAGAAAGACTAATCAAATCCATTCCTAAATTAAACCAAAGCACGAATTTTACTGAAGTTGTTAACGCACTCAAGGACAATTTTACAAAAAAGGAAAATATTGCCAAGAATGTCGCTTCCTTGGTAAATTGTAAACAAATGATTAACGAAGAGGTTCGAGATTACGCGAACCGCATAGAAGCTGAATCCTATGTGTCTTTCCCACAAGATACTGGGACTGACAATGAAGATTCCCTGAGAACTGCTATTTTGCTAAATTCTTTTAAAAAAGGATTGAAAATCATTATTCGAAAAGCTGTTTTATCTGCAAACCCACAGTCATTTGAAGCTGCGAAAGAGATAGCAATATTGGAAGAAGTGCAAAATGAAGTGCTGGAAGAAATGACTGAAGACATAAATGCTGTGAGAATTGAAAATGACCCTAAACATGAAATTGAAGAGCTGAAGAAAGAATTGAATTCAAAGAAGAAAGAATTTGAGAAATTAAGAAGAAAATTCAGTGAGAACTAAGAAAAAAGAAAGAAAAGACTGAATGAAATAAGAGAAGATCTGGAAAAGAGCAACTCCAGTTTTGAAGATTCCTTCTTGGATACGCCCTCTACAGGCAGATACAATGAAGATAAATTAATAGAGGAAGATTGGGAAGATATTCCAGTAAAGAAGAAACATAAACCCTCAACATCTTTCAAAACTTCTACACCATCTAGAAGAACTGACAATAGAAACCATTTCAGTCAAAGAAGAACTCCGGTTGCCTCACAGGAAGAAGAGTGGTATGTTAAAAGTCCATATCAAAATTATTCTCCAAGAAAGAACTTTCAATCAATTAGAAGACCTTTTCGTAACAGTTTTGGTAGAAATTCAAATTTCCAGAGAAGAAATTTTTCAAATTTTAGAAATTCTTTTGATAATTATAAATTTCAAAACTTCAATAATTTTGGATACAGAAGAAATAACAGATATTTTAATAATAGATTTGGTAATAGAAGACAATTTAGAAGACAGAATTTCAGAACACAAAATTTTCAATCTCCAAATTTTAATAGATCAAACTCTGAAATTAGTTGCATGACGGAAAGTGAAACTCCTTGCCAAGGAAATTTTCCGATTATTCAAATTTTTGTTGAAGATGTTAAATTAAATGCATTAATCGACACTGGAAGTTCTATAAACATTATCTACAGTGATGCTTTACACAAAATTAACCCTAGGAAAGTGCAAATAAAACATACATCCACTATTCTGAGAGGAATAGGTAGTCAAAATATTTTGGTTGAGAGAAAAGCTTCCTTTTCCATCAACGTTGGAAATGAAAACAATATGATTGAATGCTGCATTTTAAATACACCTGCCCCAGGAAGGTACAACATGATTTTAGGAAGTGCATTTCTACATGAGAAACAAGTGACAATTACTTATAGACATAAACGTGTGAATTTTTTGTACTGTAGCATTCCCTTTACTGAATTTACCGAATCACAAAGTTTTACTGTGATTTCTGATGATGTACAACTTAAACCAGTCGAGAGTTATGCAATAAGTCATCATTTTGATAGAAGAAATTACAATTTTACAAATGATGTGGATTACAGATCCAAAGACACAAATTTTTCAAGAAATTTTAGAGGATATGAAAATAAGTGTGATAATGGATATTTATTTGAACAAAACAATTACCAAAATGAATTTAGAGATGTCGACTTTAGAGATTTTGATGCAAATGTGAATGAAAGGTCAGATTATGAATGTGAAAATGATTTACATGAAATGCAAATGAATGATGATGTACATACAGACAGATCCTTGACAGAAAACAATATCAGTGACAATGAAATTTTTCAGACAAGTTGTGATAAACATAATGAAGGAAGTTCACAACAGGACAATACCTTGGCTATTGCCAAGGCGTTTAAGAAATGTGTTTTGAAACCTTTTACAGAATCATTTGTCAAATTAAAAAGAAATTATAAAATTCAGAAAGACACGACAATTTTGCTTGAACCTATCAATATTAAAGAATTTTCTGCAATCAAAATTTTCGTTGCCAGAAGTATTCATAAAATTCCTGAAAATGACTTTTTGTATGCAAAAGTTGCGAATCCATCAGAAAAGTGTGTTTACATAAACAAAGGTATGAAATTAGGAACTTTCGAAAACATCTATGAAGCTGATATTGACATAAATAATAGAGTTGACATTGAAAACTGTATCGAAGAAAATGAAACATTTGATGCATGGGGAGGAGATTTTGATTTGAAACATATGAACTATGCCCAGAAAAATTTACTTTTAAAATTGTTAAGTAAATATAAACATGTTTTTGCTAAGAATATGAAAGAATTGTCTGGATGTGACACTATTTTGCATGAAATTAATCTTGAATCTAACATACCTGTTAGGCAGAAGCCATACCGTATACCTCATAATTTACAGAAAGAACTTTCGCGCCAGGTGAACGAGTTGTTAGATGCCAAAATTATTCAAAGACGTACATCTGCTTACAATACTCCTGTGCTGTTTGTTAAGAAACCTGATGGAAGTTATCGGTTAGTAGCGGATTTCCGAAAGTTAAATAAGATTACAATAGTAGAAAATTTTCCTATTCCAAATATATCGGAATTAATAGATAATTTATCTGGAGCCTTGTATTTTTCGACTCTTGATTTAACCAGTGGATTTTATCAATTGTGTTTACATCCTAATGATTATCAAAAGACTTCTTTTTCAACACCTGACGGACACTTTGAATGGACCAGAACTCCATTTGGTCTTAAGAATGCGCCCGCATCCTTTCAGAGACTGATGTCTCTGGTGCTGGCTGGCATATCTGGAATTTATATAGACGACATAATCGTTGCTTCAAGAACATTCGAAGAACATTTGAAAAAACTAGAAGAAATTTTTGTAAGATTAAGTAAACATGGCTTAAAGCTTAAGCCAAGCAAATGCCATTTCTTCAGAAAAACAATTAAGTATCTTGGATTTTTGGTATCAAATGGAAAGGTACAACCTGATACTCATAATTTGGAAGTTGTAGAAAAATTCAAAATTCCTAAATCAATTAAGAATGTGAGACAATTTCTTGAACTCACTGGATTCTATAGAAAATTCATAAAAGACTATGCTGAACTTACTCTTCCACTGACAGATTTACTAAAGACTAAGAATAATGAAAGTAAAAAGAAATTTATTTGGACAAATGAAGCTCAAAAATCTTTTGAAATTTTAAAAGGAAAACTTTTGTCAAAACCAATTTTGACCCTTCCAGATTTTAGAAAACCATTTATTTTACATACTGATGCTTCAAATCACTCTTTAGGCTGCTATTTGTCCCAAGAAGATGAAAATAAAATTTTGCATCCAATATCTTATGCTAGTCGTAAACTTAATGAAGCTGAATGTAAATACAGTGTTGTCGAAAGAGAAGCATTAGCCGTTGTATGGGCTACTAACTATTATAAACACTATTTAATTGGAAAACCTTTCACAATTTTTTGTGACCAGATATCCCTTTCGTTTATATTTAAATTAAAAGATCCTACATCTAGATTGGCAAGATGGATTGCATCTCTATCACAATTTGATTATCAAATAGTACATAAACCTGGAAAAGCAAACTTAGTGGCAGATTATCTTTCAAGAAATGTAGATGAATGTACTAATACTATTAAGAACATTCCACGAAGATTTGTGTCACAATATAAAGTTATAAATCAAAATGTTAATCAAAATTTTCAAAATGTTAATCAAAATTTTCCAAGTGTAAATCAAAATTCTCAAAGTTCTAATAATGTAAACAATACTAATAGTAGCAATATAAGAGAATCAGAAGTCAATTTGAATCCTACCAATACAAATGAAGTAAATGAAATTTATGCTGTTGATGTTAATGAAAGTGAAATTCAAAATGAAAATAACATACAAAGTGGTCAATTGGAACAAACATTTACTTGTCCTACTTTGCTCATAAGAATTAAGAATGCTCAAAAATCTGACCCAAGATGCAATAAAATTATAGATCTCTTAGATAAGAACATAAAACCTTACCCACAAACTTTGGTATTTTTTAGAAAAGATGATATCTTGTAGTGTACTCATAAACACCCTAAGCGTAGACACCAAGAACAAGAAAGAGTTGTTATTCCACAAGAACTTGTGTCTGAAATTTTATGGTTGCATCATGATTGCCCTACTTACGCACATTGTGGATTTAGAAGAACTTTAGCTTCAGTGAGTAGAAAATACTTTTGGCAGGGAATGTATTCCCAAACCCAAAACTATGTCGCATCATGTGAAATTTGTGTGGTAAATCGTGGTTTTAGAAATAACAAAGCACCCATCCAAAAATTTTCAAAATCCACATATCCATTTGAGCGAATCGCCATGGATTGTGTTGGACCATTACCTATATCAAGATCTGGAAATAAATTTATTCTTGTAATAACTGACTATTTTACAAGATGGCCTGAAGCATATCCCTTGGCTTCAATTAAAACTGAAGATATTTTAAATTGCTTAGAGCACTACATGGCTCAGCATGGTATACCCAAATACATCGTCTCAGATCAAGGCACGAATTTTGTTTCTAGAACAGCAAGATGTTTTTATAAGAAATTGGGAATAATAAAGAATACTACTACTGCCTATATGCCTTCCGTAGACGGTTGTGTTGAAAGATTAAATGGTACTTTGGTCAGATCCTTGAAAAATATTGCATATAACGATAAAGATAATTGGGATAATATGATCCATTTTGCTTTATTAGCACATAGAAATGCCATACATGCTTCTACGGGTGAATCACCTGCTTATTTACTCTATGGTAGAGATTTAACAGTTCCAAATACTTTGATTGCTGGATTTAAACCTCCGACATATGAATCAACATATGATTATGGTGAGGATTTGAGATTCCGACTTAAAAGAACATATGATGTAGTCAAAAGTAACTTGGAAAAAGCTGAAAATTCACAAATTTTACAACAACATAAGAAAGCGAAGATATCTAACATTAAGGTTGGTGATTTAGTGTATCTTTACACTCCCTTTTTGCCTCATGGTCAATCAAGAAAACTCAGTTCATTTAATAGAGGCCCTTTTAAAGTGATAAAACAAACATCTGCTGTAAACTTCTTAATAAGACATGTGATGAATCCCAAAAATGAACAACTTGTTCATGTGAACAGACTGACTCTTTTACCTCCAAGAAGAGAGGAATTGCAAAAATTTTCAAGACAAACTACTGAAAGTCAAAAACTGAACTCTAAGTCAAATAAACTTACTCCTGTGATCACCGCTGAGAAAGACTCTGTGAAACTAAAATCTTGTTTATCAAAAAGTTCAGAAAAATCTCAAAACAAAAAAACTGTGAAAAGAGTAAGATTTAATTTGCGAAATAAAAAGGTAAATGAAAATGCTGTTCACACTAGAGTAAACTTTCATGCTAATAAAAATCAACAATATGTTCATAGAAATAGTTCAAATAACTTTGATAATAGAGGAAATGGAAGAATCATTTACAATAACAAATATAGAAATAATTATACACCACACCAAAATCATAATTATATGACAAACAGAAACACACGTACACCTTATAATCTTAGGAGTCAAAGATTTGCACAATATTAAATTTTGGTTGAGTTCACAATTTTTCAGAAATTAAATTTTGCAAGAAAAATCTCATTTTTAATTTAAGTTTATACTTGTTTAAGTTTTTATATTTCAATATTGTCTTTTAAAATAGAATTTATGAAAAAATTGTTGTGATTTTAAAATTTATTGGAAATCTTGCATTTAAGTTAAAAAAATTAATAAGAAAAAGTAATTGATTTTGTGAACCATAATTTATGAATGTTTATATTGTAATTTAAATAATAAGTAATTTTGTTAATTGACTCTCCTTGGACTTTAAAATTTTTCGAGAGTCCTGTTTTGATTGACTTTGATTGTTTTGATGTGTTTTATTGTGAAAAAAACGTTTGATTACTTAATTAAGTTCATGAATGAAAATTGAAATGGTGTTGGTAATTGAATTGTTCCCCTAAGAAAAAGGAGGAAATTTTGAATTTTGAAAAAGTAAATATTGGAAACTAAATGATTTTGATAAAATAAAATTGAAATTAAAATTGAAATTAATATAAAGTAAATATAAAGAATGTAAGTAATTTGAATTTGAAAATGGAAAGTTTGATTTTGAGAATTTTTGAAATTTAATGAAATTTTTTTTGAAGATCAAAAGTAAATGATCTCTTTTGAAAAATGTTTTTGAAACTTTGTTGCTGAGAGAGGTGAAATTTTTGGCTGATGTTTTGTTGAAATTCTTTTCTCTTGAAATTCCATTTCACATTGTTGTTTTTTTTTTTGACCAGCAGTTTTCAAACATCTACACACATTTCAGTCAGTCATCATATTATTATGCTGCAAACCTTTTTCCTGGAAGCTGGCTGGTGGACACAAACATGGACATTTTTACACGGATCACAGATGAAGAAGCAGCTTAGCAAATTAATTGTCCGATGCTTTGTGGCAGGACTGGAGTCCTGGACGACAACTTGCTCCGAGCCTACCTAGGAGGGTTGTGATGGCCAGGTGGGAAACTGGTGAAGCTGTGATGATGATGATGAAGAAGATGATGATGATGAGGAAGATGGGGTCAGCGCAAGCTGTCCAAAATTTTTGTGACGTCCGTGGCTTCTGAGGCGTGTCCTGGCGTCCTGTTTCTGCTGCATCTGCATCCTGCACGCGAGTATTTTTTTTTTCTTTTTTTTTACACCTCCCTTTTTCTGTTTTGGCAACTCGTTAGTACCCGCCGAGTTTGCTCTTTAGATGTGTTCCTGCTCTTTTACATAACTGACGTGAATTTCAGGAGAATTTTTTCTCCTTTCTCTCTCTCAGTAGACAAATGTGTTTAAATGTAAATTTTTCCTTCGTGACATGAAGTGGTCACTTGTTGAAATAATCTCAGAGTGAAAGTTGTTGAAAGTAAAGTAAATTGGAATTTTAAGATAAATTGAAAAATTTAAATAAATGAACAATTTAAAGTAATTTATGAAAGTTGAGGCAGAATGAGAAAATTCTGAACTGTGTTTTATGACAAAAATAAGTTGAATTAAAGTTAATATTGAATATGTTGAATAAATGATGAAAAGTTGAAATGTTGAAAAATTGAAAAGAAAATGTAATTTAAAGTTAATATGTTGAATTGAAAGTAATTTAAAGTGAAAGTTTAAGATTTAAATGAAAGTTTTTGAATTGAAAAATTGAATTAAGAAATTGAAATATTGAAAGTGACTTTGTTCTCAAAAAGTGAGACAAATTTTTGAATGAGTAAAAGAATCTCATTACCTGAATATGACAAATTTAAATTAAAAATTAATTTTCAAAATATTTAATCCTTTAAGAATTTTTGTGTCACTTGTGTGTTTTGAAAGTGACAAATTGTTTGAAATTTTTGAATTGTTTATATTGTTAAGTTTGTAAATTCACATCATACCATGTTTTTGTTTCATATCATCTGGTTGATCTCAATGTTGTTGATTGAGATATTGTGTTGTCAGGCAAAGTGCCTTGACAAATTTTTCTGATTTAAGTGTAATTTTATGTAAATTTTTGTAAAGGTTCCTTTAAGATGTGGTGACGCCTTGTCATCCTTTTGGTTTTCTTTTGGTCTTTTCCTGTGGTGATGAATGGCTTGGCCGGTCATTCAGATCTGCAGTGGCGTTGTCTTGAGAAACGTTGGGGCCCACGTTTTCTCGCCCAAAATTTTGTTTTAAATTATTTTACACTTACAGGTTCCTAAAACTCTTTGTAAATTTTTGTGTTTTTGTGTTTTTCAGTGAGAGAAAAATTTTCCTCACTGTGTTCGGAAAATTTTTGCCTCCCAGAAGGGGAGAGCTGTCATGTCGCATTTCTGCGCCATGAGCCTTTTCGTATTTTTCTGTGAGAGAAACATCCTTCTCTCCGTCCGTGCCTGTGCAGTGTTTTGTTAACACTTGTTTCTATTGAAATCGCATTGAAAAGCGCATTTGGTCGTGAATTCGTTGGGAATGTCTAGGATTTGTGTCTGGCCGAGATGCGTGACGTTTGCTCGCATGTTGCTAGGAGAGCGCGCCTGTCCAATCAGGAAGAGGCGCAGCGGAGAGGAGAACTTTTTGCGTGGGCTCGAGCGACCCACATTTTTGTCTCTTGGAGCTGGAGATTTCGACGAGCAGAGTCGCTTGAAGAATTTGTCTAAGTTTTTAGACAAAGGCGTTTTGGCCGAAATGGCTAACTGGCGGAGATGGGCATTTGGTTCTAAAGGAAACCGCCCCTGCATTTCTGGAGATGATTGAAGAAGATCCTGGAAACCTACATTAACTCTTCTGTACATTTTCTAAAATATATTTTTTTTATTCCAGGAAACTGACATCGACTTCGGGTTTTGGAGTAGTTATTCCGCAAACGATTCACGCTGGTGCATAATAGACTGATGTCCTGTATTCTAAATTTTGTTGGACTATCCTTCGCCATTCCATTTTTGGAACTTTTTGATCCAGCTTAAACCATGCTCACCTGAGGAAAGTCTGTGCATCCAAAATTGTAATTTAAAGGCTCAGGTAACCTTTTCTTTTCGGGAAAATTTAGTGCCGTACAGCACTGGCATAGCGAGGACTAATTTCTATTAATATGACTGGCTCATGTTAAGATTATATTGTGATTAATTTAGATTCCTGATAAAATCAGATGATTTTTGAATATCTTAATTATTGGTTGTTATATTATTTTGACCAGAGCAGTAATGTTGAATGTGTTCATAATAGAATAGCTCTGAAGTCTCTGAATTAAAATTTGAAGTTAAAATGCATATATTCAATTTTGAAAATATTAAATAAATATTAATTTGTGTGATAAATGAGCCTGATTTTTGTGTTGCCTTTGTGTTTTACTCACTGTAAATCATTTAGGATTTAATTCTCCTAAACTGGGAAACTCTTTAAAATTTGAACCTGGTGTTTTTATTGGTAATGTTGACAAAATTTATTATGTTAAAATTAATTGTTCTCTTTGGCATTTTGAAATTACGTTCACGTCCTTGTG
This sequence comes from Amaurobius ferox, assembly GCA_951213105.1. Classification (NCBI taxonomy): domain Eukaryota; kingdom Metazoa; phylum Arthropoda; class Arachnida; order Araneae; family Amaurobiidae; genus Amaurobius; species Amaurobius ferox. The sequence goes on from OX578146.1 coordinate 13,429,310, forward strand.
TGTAGTGGAGTCAGTAGATGCTGTTTGGTACTGATTCCGCTCCCACAAAACTGTTATTCTCTGAAATACCTGAATGAGAATAATAAGATAATAATAAAAAAATAAATGGGAAATAAGCACTCTTTCCAATATTGATTAAGGGTTCCATAGTTAAAAGCTGCGTTTCAAATGCGTTTGTTCAATTTTTTCAGTGACCAAATAAATGAAAAAAAAATCTTATTTTTCTTAGTGTTTAAAATAATCTCTAAATATATTTTAATTCTTTTTATTTCCATCCTCTTACATTTTTTTCCCCCGTCGTTTCCTAATTAACTGTAAATATCCGTGTTATTATCCCTGTATTTGGATTTGGATATCTCAGGAAATTTTTCTAGGTGTGTTTATTAATTTTCTTACAATAAAGAAAAACACGAAAATTATTTTTTTCTCTTCCTATAAAAATTGAAAATGCAGTAATTTTATATTAGTCTTGATGTGTCCGATTTTTTGATATCCCCAATCAAATACTTTTGTTCTTTTTTTCTCCTCCCATATTTTATAACTCACTTTCTCTCTTTGTGATTAACCTGAAGTGTCTGTGATATTATTGCTCTGTTTGGGTTAAGGTTTGGATTTATCTCTAAATAGATTTTCCCGAGGTTTGTTCATTTCTTTTCAAAACAAAGGAAAAACGAATTTTTTCTTCCTACCCCATAATTCTCCAATGTTTAAGAAAATAAAAATAAAATACTTTCTCTTGATGTCTCATTTTTTAATACCCCACTTGATTCGATATTTTGTATTATTTCTTTTATCTTTAAATCTCATATTCTCTCACTCCCTTCTTTTTCTAATCGACCTGAATTGTACTTGTTATTTTTCATGTTTTAAGTTAGGATTCCTAAAAGCTGTTTCAGAATTTTTCATTTGTTACTTCTTCCAAAACTAAGAAAAAGTGAAATTTTTAAGATTTTACAGCCCCCCCCCATCCAGTCCAGTAAAAAAAAATTTTTTTTTTCAATGTTTACATGGCCTTTTCTCCGATATCTTACTGTATTTGGTATATATATATATATGTTTTATTTTTAAGCCGATATTTTAAGCATCCTGAAATTTAAATGTTTTGAATATTTTTTCACGCTGATATTGGACCTCTAAATGTGCATTTGCATGCCAATTTTCAGGGTTGTTAAATTACCAGATTTAAAATATTGGGGGAGGGAGGTATTACAGACTAACACAGACATCTGTAAACATGATTCCTAGTTTTTAATTTCGAAACTCTAAAAAAGAAAGGCTGATTGTAATCTTCAAATTTTGAATGCAATCGATTTTAGCAACCCTCTGAAAAAAAACGTGCATATGCTCATGAATGGGTATATTATTTCTTGAAATTTTTTTTGTCCCAGTTTTTGTATTAAATAATATGTTTTAATTGATTAACTTAACCATTTGTCATTATTTTTACTAAAAATAGTGCTTTATAGTGTATTTAGTTATTATTAAGTTTGAATTTTATTCAAACTCTATAATCCAGAATTAGCAAAGTCCCGACAAGTCCAGATTTTTGAGGTTGCACTGTACTGTAATGTTCCCTAAAAAAACCAAAACTATGTAAATGTTGCAACAATGTTAATACACTCCTAAAACTCAAAATCAGCAAATATAAATAGCAGCAGTAATTCCTGCAGCTGATGTGGCTCAATTAAATATTTTATTTCTAATAATACCATGCCAACCACATATGTATGACAGAATCTCTGAGGAACTTATATAAACATGCAAATCATGTGTTAAACATTGTATATTCTTATAAAAGTAAATGGAGGTTATTGGAATCGTACAAGGATGTCATCTATATAGGTGCTGCAGCACCTAAACCAAATGATATCAGGTATATATGGCTGATATGCAATTAATATTTTAAACCCATGTGCGAAACTCTGTTTGACCAATTGCATTGCTTGAATTGCTATTTACATTTTATTTGTTGTAAAATGTAGTATACAAGTTTACTTCCAAATTAGAGGTTTAGTTACTGTTTTTCATGTTAATTTAAAAATGAATATAAATTGGATTGGATTGTGTTTATTTATTTATTTATTTTTTTTCATTTTCAGGCTTGGGTACTGAGTCGATTTGTTTGCCATCGAGCTACACTACACAACATGATCACCCATGTCTGTGACCTTGTAAATAGAGAGCAGTTTACTCGAAGTTTAGTACAACTTGGTTTATTAGACCCGCCTGTAGTATCAGAAGCAACTACGTCTTGTAATAGTCAGTCACAAGCTCGTAACAAAGGTTCTAGTAATTCTGTCCATAGTCCTACACTTAGTCCAGTCGCATTTTCACAGGTGAGGAATTAACCTTCTCCTTACAGCCAGTACAACATTTGTATCAGGAGAAAATTATCCTTTCATTACAAGGCTGGTATGATTGTACCTAATTGCAGAGTTGTATAATGTAGATGCACATGTGCATTTCTTAACAGATATTTTTGAAATTTTGAAGATACTTTTCAAATTTTGTGAATTTATTTAAAAATAAATAAGCAAATAAAAAATATTTATATTCAGGGTTCCCATAGTCCTTAGAAAGTCTTAACTTTCGTTTATTTTTAAGGGCCCTTAAATCAGAGTTTCCCCCAGGATTAAAAAAGGGCACTTCTTAGAAAAAAAAGGGCACATATTTTTTATGTTTAAATAACATTTATGCTTGGGATTTTTATGACGAAAATCGGAGCATTGCAAAAAAATGTAAACATTTTGTTGCGTATACCTCTAAGTCTAATAGACAAAAATGTAAATATATTTTTAGAGATAGACACGATCAAAATTTACGGTAATGAACGCAGAGAAAGGGCTCTGGGATTTATCTGAGGAAATACAAGAACTGGTTGATTTTTGTTTGAGGACAAACATTGCTCTCTTAACAAAAGGCTAAGCAGGAGATCTGATATGCTAACAAAAGGGCAAGGAGGGCGCTCTTGCCATATAAAGGGCAAGGAGGACGCTGTTCTGGTAAAAAAAGGGCAGGCAGGGCACTGCGCCCTTCCAAAAGTGCCTGGGGGAAACTCTGCTTAAATGTATTTATTTTTCTTCAAAGGTATACTTAAAATACTTATTTGTTTTTCAAAGGTCCTTTAATAGTCCTTATTTTATCATGCAAAAGTAATTTTGTCTTTGTGAAATAATAATGATTTTCACAAAAACCAATATTTTTGCCTCATGAAAAAATAACAATTGAAGAAAATATCTACAATTTAAAATAGGTGCAATAGTAGAAAGAAAAAAAAATGACAACTACTGGTTTGCCCTATGCCTATATGAGCTTGGTTTCTGGTTTTGCTATCTTTTATGAATTGTGTAATGCATAACAGATCCTATACTGTACTGTATAAATTCTAATTCTTCATTTGTGGTAAAAAGTGAATAGTAATTCAGCTTTTTATTGCTATATATACAGTTATAAAATACTTAATATTTTTATCATCTATATTCCATACATAATTTTCCTATAATTTTTTTCAAATTGCTTCATTGAGAAAGGCATGTAATGTTTTTACAGATACTTTTATCTTGATAATGAATGTATATGCCAAATTTTTTTCACTTTGTATTGTTCTTTCCTCCATTATCCCTGGGGAGTATGAAATGTTTCCTTTGCTTCATATAATTGCCCAAGGTGTAGTGACATCAGAGTTGGACTCAATCGGGTTTTTCCCAATAGGTTTTGAAAAACATTTGAGGACCTTTGGTCTAAAGCAGTAGTTCTCAACCCTATGCTGATGAAGATCGCTTTGAAATAAGAGTTTCACTTTGGGTACAAACAGGGTTCTTACTGGCTTTTAAATAACTTTAGTAATTTGACTAATTAGCACCAAAAAAACTTTAGTCAAATGAAAAAAAACAAAGGTTAGCAAAACAAATTCATCATAAAGCACGGATTCCTGAATCATTATTTAAATAAATAAAAAATAAAAATAATAATTGTGAAAAAAGCCAAACCATAAGTTGCTTATAAAAATACTTCAGGTTATCTCAATTTCGATTGTATATACTATTTACTTTTGTTTGAATTGTGATACAGGTCAGTCAGAATTAACTTCCAATAGATATATTTTGTAATAGCAGAGACTCACTTTAGTGTCATTCATGTAAGATGCACATAAGTTTTGTAGCAAATCACTGCATAATTTGTATTGTTTGTAACAATGCAAATTTATTCAAAGGCATTTTTGTCCACAAATTTACATATAAGTTCTATCATTCCCGGCCATCCAAGTAGCTGTTCATGTCTTATGATGAGTCGGACAGTCTGGGTTTTCGATATATAAGTTCTGCATTTTATTCTAATTTTTCAGTGAGTATAATAAATGTATAAGTTATTTATGATAAAATACTTGTTAAATATCAATAACTTTTTTTAATATTGATGAGCAGGCACTGGGTATAGAAAATTCTGGATTCCAGGAACTTAAAACTGGGTCCCATAAGAGAAAAGCAGGGCCTCATAAAAGAAAACTAGTACCCCATGCCTGTTAACCTTAGAAGAATAAACTGTAGATTTTAATAATATTATTTTTAAAGACAAAATAAGATGGGGAAATTTAAAGCTTAAAGCAATTTGAGAATTTTTTCCTTAATTGAAGTTATCAAAACATGATTTAATCTGCTTAAGAATATAAAAATGTTAAAAAAAAATTTAATTTATTTTTACTTTATTCATTATTTAATATGTTGTCAATAGTAATAATAAAGCCGCAATAATAATAATAAAGCCTTTGTGTTCAAAACACTGCAAGAGGATATTATCATCTTAATCTTTCATCATAGTTAACTCTTATAACATTTGGTTAATTTTACAAAATATTTCTTTTAAATAAACCAAAACATGGAAATAAGCAAGTTTAGTTTGTCTGTTGTACAATAATTAGAGGAAGGCGGATGAAAAATATGGTTATGGACTCTCAGCAATGCACAGCAATTTCAAAATGATATACTTAATCGCATTCTTTCTTTGGTTGAAAAATTATTTCACAAGCAAATTTAAGTTTATAGGGAAAGCCATCAACTGGCCACAAATTTTTCGTGAAACAAGTATTTTTTCAAAGTTAGATTTATATTTGTGAATTCATTTTTTATTGGTTCCAACATGCAAAATTAAACTAGATGAAAAGAGATCGCGATTGAAAGCTTCAAAATTAATGTTTAAACTACATCAGGCGAATGTTAAAAAATAAACATTAAATTTGATAAAAAATTGTATATTTCAATCTCATCATGACAGTGAAAAATACAATATTTCATGAAAATATCAATATAACAGGAAAAAACATGGATGCTAACAAATTACAATCTGTAGGATTCATGACAAAATGAAGACCATTATTTTGCCACGAAAGTTTCATTTAAAAAAAACAAAACTGGGAAGTAAAATTATGCATTAAGGTAACAAGAAGACATTAACCACATCGTTAATCACAGATAGGAAATTTGCTCCCCTCCTATGTTTTGATTTGACTGACAATGTAAACACTGAAGTATTTAAATTATTTTGATCAACTATTGAAAAAATTTTGAACTTTGTAAAGAAAAAGAAACTTATAGTAATTTATGGGGTAAAAAGGAATCAGCACTATTCAACAATTTTTCAAATCATTTGTTTACTCTCCAAATGAAACATTTTATTGCGATTTGGTGCAATGGGGATCGGCAGTGAGAATCTTAGGTGTAAACAAGATTACATCAAAAGTGTTTTTATGTAATACAGTCAAACCCCTCTAAACAGTCACTCCTGAGATATGGTCACCACGTGTTTACGATCAGTTATATTCCCCTGCAGGAAACTCATTCACAATATGCATTTTGAACCCCCTGATTAGCAGTCACCCTCAGATGCGGATGCGGACACTATTTTAATGATTCATTCCATTAGACTAAAACCTCTGTACGGACACAATCAAAATTTGAATTTTCTATATCAAAGATAGATTCCCAGAAAAAAATTGCAACTCGCCTCAGTAAGAAAAACACATGCGCCTACAACAATGATCATTCTCTAGCAATTCAAAAGGGAGATAAGGAGTAACGGAAACTCCCCACCCCTCAGTCACAAAGGAGTGGGATCCACTTCAAGGGAAAAACTCGACTAAGACCACAAAGGGTACAGAAGTGGAGTACGCATGGTTGTTAAATTAACATTTAATGCATTGCTTTTCAAGAATTTGAAGTCACATCGGCGTTGAGGTCGTAGAGTTCATATGTGTATGTATAGTCACCCTTCTTTCGAAATGGCCAGCATTAGTAATCTTCATGCTCTGTCTCTGAAAGATAAAATTAATGTTATTGAGTATAATGAAAAAGATAAAGTGGAAGTTCGTACCCTCGTGACTAAATTTAATGTAGGAAGAACCCAAATATGCTATATTTTGAAAAAGAAAGAATATTGGCGAAACCAATGGTTGAGAAACGGAAATCAAGAAAGAAAAAATAAATTTCCTAAAACACCTGGACTTGCTGTAGATACAATTGTTTACGATTGGTTTGTTTCTGCAAGAAACAAAAATCTCCCTATTTCCGGCCCAATTCTCCATGAGAAAGCGAGAGAAGCCGCAGAAGAGTTAGGATTCACAGACTTCAAAGCCTCGAATGGTTGGCTGGATCGATTTGACTTTCGACATGAAATCGCGTTCAGGAAACTGGTCGACGAATCTGCTGATGTCGACAACGGTGTGTGTGAAGATTGGGTTGAAAAAATACCAAAAATTATTGAAAGATATTCATCAAGGGATATCTATAACATCGATGAAACTGGACTGTTCTATTGAGCTCTTCCTGATAAAACGCTTTGCTAAAAAAACGTTGCAATGGAGGAAAAATTTCTAAAGAGCGATTGACAATACTGCTGGGAGCAAACATGCAAGGTGAAAAGTTGACCCCTTTGGTGATTGGAAAAGCAGCAAAGCCTCACTGCTTTAAGGGACTGGATATAAGTGGCTTACCCGTCGAATGGCATTGTAATAGGGAAGCATGGATGACTTCTGATATCCTATTGAAGTATTTGATAAACTTAGACAAGCACTTCGTGAAAGGAAAAAAAAAAAGTCCTGCTGTATATGGATAATGCCACGTCCCATCCAACAGACGTTCGCCTGAAAAACATAAAGGTAATTTTCCTTCCCCCTAACACAACATCAAAGTGTCAACCACTGGATCTCTGTGTAATCAAATCTTTTAAAGTTCAATACCGCAAGCTACTTTTAAAGCATTTGATCTGCAAAATGGAAAAAGCTAAATCAGCCACAGAACTATCTAAGTTGATCAACGTTTTTGGATGCAGTTCAATGGATAAAATTCGCATGGAATAGTGTAAAAGAAGAAACGATTTCTAACTGTTATCAAAAAGCTGGTTTTAAGGAGTTTGCAACTCGTCCAACTTATTCAGATGAAGAATCTAAAAGTTTACAGAGCTTGATGGAAAAGGCTGGATTCGTGGGCATATCGTCTGAAGAATATGCTCCTATGGATGCAGATGTGATGATAGAAGAAAACAACAGAGAAATATCCGATATCGTTAGGAAATTTGCAACAGAATCATCTGAAGAGGAAGAAAGTGAGGAAGAAGAAGTCGAGTGTGAAGAGCAAGGAGTCAGCATCAGAAATTACTCTGAAGTTTTTAAAGTGTTAGACGGACTAAAGACATTTTCCTGTAAGCATAATTATGGAAAGGTATTAAATTTAGTCTCACAACTTAAAATACACTTCAAAGGAGAAAGACTGGTGGTTAAAACCCACCAAACATCAATTGATCAGTTCTTTCCCCGAAGGTAAATAAATTCAATGTATACTACTGTATGTTTTTTGCATATGAGCTTACATGTTGTGAATTTAATTGTTTTTATGAAACAAATGTGCACGTTCGTCACCAAGATCGCAGCTGGGGGGGGGGGAGTTAACCCCCCGATGAAAGAAAAATTTAACACTGAAAAGGTGCATGGTAAAGATCTAATCAGGTATAGTGTCAAAAACAATGTTCAACCTCGCCCCCCCCCCCCCCAAATCAAATTTCGACTACGGGTTTGTCCATCACCTTAAAATTGTTTTATGTTCTCAAAAATAGATATGTGTCAATATGAGGAATTTAAAATGATTAATGTGTAATATTTGATCTAATTTAGAATGATCCCCTCTTTTACGATCACCCCTCATTTACGGACAAATTTTTCTGTCCGGAAAGTAACCGCAAATGAGAGGTTCGACTGTATTATATATATTTTTGAAAGAAATTACCATCACAGTTTCACAGATCCTTTCCTTCAAGCTTCTATTCAATATTTATGAACCACTGATTAGAATACCCTGATCTAAAGCATATATTGATAATAATTAAAGCCCTATAAATTATGCAGAAATATTTTCAAAATTATGTGGCAATTTATTGAAATTATGCAGACTAAGAAAGAACTGTACTATTATACATGCATAAGAAAAACTAATTCAACTTTGAATGGCAAATTCATTGACAAACTCCTTATTTGCTTTTCTGTTATGATTACAACAAAAAATTGACTCCATAATTATAGTAATAATTACAATGCAATTACAGTTTGTTAAAATGAAGTGATGTTAGTCTAGCAGTCAAAAACTGCTGCAAACTCTCTTTGTTTGCTAAATATTTGGATGTAACACTGCACTGCTGTTTTGCAATCTACAGAATTAACTAACACCGAAAGTACTTGATTTGCTTTTTTTTTTGTTAATCCTGGAAATCTCTCTAACACTGTTTCTGAATTCCAGAATATGATTGCATTAGAAATCGGACATTCTTTTATATGTGGGGGACTACATGATCCCTTATGGTGGGGGATAGGTTTGAACTCCGAACCTTTCTCTTACTGCTCCTGTACTATGCCATCTGGCTCAAAAGGATCCTCATGGGCTGAGTGAATAGCCGGCGAGTTTTTCGTAGTGATGAGTGATGCAATGCGGCCCCCTCACACTCCTTTTCCTGACGTGAGCTCGGTCGAATTTCAGTGAGGAGTAGGGCCAGCCCGAAAACCCCCAACGTGTCCCCAAGCTGAAACTCAGTTGGTGAGCTGAAATAGCTGGGTGGCGTGTCGTACCTCATCATGTGGCATCGTGACATCAGTCGTAGTCAACCAGGAGATGAGAAAGTGTGCATCACTATAGTGCTGCCATCACGTCTTGGTCACCATTGTGGGGGAGTGCCGATCCCTGTAGGTGAAGGATAGGTTCAAACTCTGAACCTTTAGATTACTGACTCCGTGTGTGAGGGGCAGCATTGCATCATTCCTCACTACGAAAGACTCACCGGCTATTCCGTCGGCCCGAGAGGATCCTTTTGGGCCAGATGGCATAGTACGGAGTCAGTAATCTAAGGGTTCTGAGTTCGAACCTATCCCCCACCATTGGGGATTGGTGCCCCCCCCCCCCACACACACACACACACGTATATATTTTCTGTATGTATAGCAAACTCACATCTTACTGATAGGTTATCAATTCTTGGAACACTTTTGAAAACTACAGACAATATCTATGTTGGTCATTTGATATGGGTCCCACTGTCGAAATGCTATCAAGAAACTCAAGCCAGGTTAGTAAAACTTGGGTCCTTACTTTTTTGAGATGACAGTTCTGGGCAATAGTAAATATTTAACTTTGTTACACTTTTGTGAAACATTTCTTGCAGAAATGAATTTCGTGAAGATTTTCGAGACTAGGTGCTTCTGATTTAAGCTGCTATTTAGATCACAGATCAAGTACCTTGTTGCATGCCTTGTGAATAGACACCCCACACATTTCAAAGAAGAGCGGTGTGTACATTAGGATCTGGCCATGTTCCGCAATGAACTGAAAGCCCTTACAGATATATTTACTTTCCATCAGGGACATTCACGCATTTAGACTGTTAGACTTCTGAAATGGAACTTACTTGTGATACTATCTACACATTTCAGTATGTAACGAGGTACTGCAGTGATTTGAACCAGGAATTTCAGCGTGTTATTAGGGATACTGGACATAATTTACCTTGTTTGTTTCTTTTTGCCAAAAACCATAGATAGTGACACTTTCTAGTGGGATAATGCTTGAACAAATTCTTAAAGCATCCGCTAAACTTTAACGAAATGCATCCCACTTCAACAAAATGCAGATGCCATTGGTAAGAGGCTAAGTTTATAATATGAGCATTGAAACTGATTTGCACCGAATTGGGTAGTTGAGTGTTGTTGTTGAGACCCAGACCGTCCAACCTACCAGAAAGGTGTAAGGTAACTGTTTGGACGGCCGGGAAGTGCCACCCAATTTAGACCAGAACCCAGTAGGGGAGGCATCCACAGGGACCGTATCCTCCTTCCCCTACCACCAACCTCTCGGAAGGACTTATGGACCCACATGTTTAACGTGATCGTACTCCGCATGAACACGGCGGCAGTTGTGGCAGCGTACAAATCCAGCATGCAAACCACTGGGCTACCACCCCCGAAAAGTGCCAACAGCACGTGGTATTCCCAGGTGGTGACCCACTCAAGTACTAACCGCGCCCGATGCTGTCTGACTTCGGTGATCTAACGAGAACCGGTGTTTTCAGCACCCACGGTATGGCCATTGGCATGGGTAGTTGAGTACTTGAGTGTTGTTCTTGAGACCCAGACCGTCCGACCTACCAGAAAGGTGTAAGGTAACTGTATGGATGGCCGGGAAGTGCCACCCAATTTAGACCGGAACCCAGTGGGGGAGGCATCCACAGGGACCGTACCCTCCTTCCCCTACCACCAACCCTCGGAAGGACTTACGGACCCACATGTTTAACGTGATCGTACTCCGCATGAACACGGCGGCATTTGTGGTAGCGTGCAAATCTAGCGCGCAAACCACGGGGATACCGCACCCGAGATGGCCAACAGCACGCGGTGTTCCGAGGTGGTCACCCACCAAGTACTAACCGCGCCCGATGCTGCTTGACTTCGGTGATCTAACGAGAACCGGTGTTTTCAGCACGGTACGGCCGTTGGCCCGAGTACTTTAGTGTCGAAAGCCCAGACCATCCGTCTCGTCCGAGGACTTAGAGAAACCATTTGGATGGCCGGGAGTACTTGAGTGTGTTGTACTTCCTTATAAGCTCAAGTCATAGGCCACAATGTCAATTAAAATTGCTGATACTTTGTTAAAATCAATCTTCTTATTTGTAAGCCATTGCACTATAGTCTGAGAAACTGTTGTCAATTGGACAGTTTCAAGATAATTGCTGTTTAGTAGATAAGAATGTATCTTTGCCTAATCTGTAAGTTGTGGAACAGCGAGAATGTATAAAACCAGGTTTGGGCTTTCCTGATAGTAGAAGGTTAATGCCTATGGGAACATGCAAAAAAAAAAAAACACATAGAAGTAAAATTATGTGGCTGTTCTAACAATATGCGGAAAATTGCAAATTATGCGGAATTCTGCATTTTCCGTATTTTTGCATAATTTATAAAGCTCTAAAAATAACTAGTTTTATAAAATTTAATTTGAATAATTAAAGTGATATTTATATAGCATGCTATGTGAGCAGGGTCCATGCACTTATGCCAAATTGCACCAATTACACTTACCTGCTACAAACTGCTACTAAAACTGAAATTTTACCACCATTTGTGCCACATTACACCATTTTACAATCTGACGGAAAAAATTTCAAACATTCTAAAAATATAATCTTTTAAATAATTAAAATGAAAAATCTGAGAAGTTTCTTAAAATTTTGACAATAGTTGACAAACAAAATTATTGCCAATAGCTTCAAGTGCATTACGGATGTTTAGTTTGATGTATATAAAAAAAAACCTTTATGTTCAGCAGCTTTTTCTTTTCTTCCATTTTGAAATTTTTGGGCTGCTATAGTTAGGGATGAAAATAATCTGCGAAATCAAACAAATTATACAGTTGAATAGTTCTTAGGTGTGTGGCTGAAGTATCAATTTGAAATGGTTTCTTCTGTCTCTTAAGGTTTCTTACTTCAATAAAGAAGAGGGGTGGTAATTCTTACTTCAATAAAGAAGAGGGGTGGTAATTCTTACTTCAATAAAGAAGAGGGGAGCAAAAAGTCAGAGAATAAGCGATGGAAGAAAGGATTAAAGTTGGACGAGATGAAAGGTGTGATGAAAGCCATACAAGAAGAGATTAAAGCTGGACCCGAAGCAATGAAAGATGAGATTAAAGCCATGAAAGTAGATAATACAGAAATGAAAGCGAGACAAGCCAAAATAAAGGAAGAAATTAAATCTGAGATGAAACCAGAAATCAAAACTATACAGAGTGAATGAAAGCTGAACAAAAAGAGATCAAAGAAGAGGTGAAACAAAATGTTAAATCTGGCTAAGAGATGAGACAAGACATTATATCCATGCAGAAAGATATTAATGCTGGACAAGAAGCGATGAAAAGTCTCAAAAAGAGTTTACTTGCTGTTGAGTAAAAATTGTCACTCACCAATACAGATTTTTGCATGCCATTAGTATGCAAAGTAAAATCTCCTACGTATGATAGAGGACAATGCATATGGGCAAATTTCTGGTCACAATTCGACATCAATGCAGAAGTGAACGAATAGGACAAAAAAACAAAAGCCTACCAACTCACTGCTTCTCTTTGAGGTCCTGCAGCTGATATTTTACAGATGCTCCTGACCAAGAAACGACTAGACTTCATAGCCCTGGCAAATGCTCTGGATATCTGCTATAGAAAAAATAATTTGAAAGAAGCTAGCAGAGTTAAAGTATGATCGCCAAAAATCTGGAGAGCGTCTACAGAAGCTGGCATCGAATATTGAAAGGCTTTCACAATACTCCTTTGCAGAATGTTCTAAGGATGTTCATGAAGACCTTGAAGTGCAGTATTTTATAGATGCCATTTCATGACCCAGAAATCCAGCACACTGTTCTTATGGCCGAATACAAGAATCTGAGAGCTGTACTGTCCTTAACCAGCAAGTTTAAAGCCTCTCGATAAGCATCTTAATTGTTTGTGACGCAGCTGTGACTGATAGTACTTCAGAATCTGAGATGCTGCGCATTATGAAGGAAATAAAATACATGCTGCAGAGACAAAGTAATGATAATTTCAAGGTGTCATCTGGTTCTTTTGCAAAAGGATTAGTGTGCTGAACCTGCAGAGAAAGAGGCCATACAAAGTGAAAGTGCCTTTTATTTTTTCAAGAGAATAATAAGGAACAAAACATGCCACAGAAAAACTAATCAGCAGTGTTGTTTATTAAATTCAGAAATCATCATCAACCAAGCCAAAAGTCATCCATATCGACAGATTAGCTGCATATTTTGTACCTCAGTAAATTGATACTGCCCGGGGGACATGCAGTTTTAAGAAGATGGCAGTATTACGAACATGGAAATTACCTTCACTGAAAGCTCGTATAAGACCCAGAAGGGGAAAACACCTTGCATACAGCCATTATGACATCAATCTGAGTTGCCATTTCAGAACTGTTGGTTCATGATTGCCAAATTTGGTGATATTTGGCTACATTTTGAATATTCAAGAGCCTTCTCAAATATCATACGAGGTACGAACCCCTTCTGGAAGTTTCTACTAAGAGTATATAGAGTCATTTCTCAGTTGAAGAACAGTCGCCGTGATATGAGCTATATTGAATTGTGAGATACATCAATGTTTTGATAATAGTACTGCTGTTTTGTGAAATTAGGAGCATTTAATTACTGTCTTACTTTACCTGACAAGTGTTTAATGATCTTGTGAGGTAGTTATCAAGCTATTTGCTATATATTGTTTCTGTGTAGGCTGTGCTTGTAAATAAACATATTACTTATCCAGAAATTTAGACTCATTCTTGTATCCTGAAAGTACACACCGACAATTCAAGAGAGTATGTCTTCACAATATCATATGCCAACTAGTTTGATTCTGAAGTGTTCTTTTTTTTTTCCCCCTAGTTTTGCTTGGTGGAATCTCTGTGCCATCCTCCTATATCCACCGAGAGTAAACTGGCAAAAAATGCTGTATCCCTTCTAAAAAGTGGTCTTGAAACAGATATGAGTTTTGAAATAGCTCTAGGTAATTCATTTTCATTATTCACTTTTGCTTTTGTAGAGGGTGTGGATTTTCGGCATTACCTCGAATGTAACACAAGTTCAAATTTAACGTTACCAATGGAACGTTACCAATAGAATACGTATTTCATTTTGTAAAATATATTTAAATTCATTTTTAGTCCACAGTCTCAATAAAAGAAATTAATCTAATTTAAAAGAAAACATCAATTTATTTATGTCTACTGTTACTGAAAATTTTACCATACAAACCCCAACAAACCCTTCATGTATCCCAGGGCTACACATAATTGGATAATGCTAAACTAGGTGAACATGTGCTTCTGCAAAAATATTAAATTATATAATAAGAGAAAAAGAGTTACATGAAAAATAAACATATTTGGTAAACACATTTTTTGATAAGATCCTGCTATAGAATGCTCTCATTCATCTTACCAAATTTACTCACCAACAAGTAGATGATTTAGTATTGGTCAATTCCACAATACAAGATTTATGGCTTCTTTATACCAGGAAACATTTACTAAAAATGACCAAGTAAAACTTTATGCTATAATAACTTTATGCCAAGTAATACTTTATTACCTATGGCTATCATATAGCAACTTTAAAAAAAAATTCTTAATATGAATATATCTCTATAATTTCATTTTAAAATTACATAACTGGTGTAATGCAATTGGGCAAGATGTAATTGCTGATTCAGTGAAAAGTTAAATGCTATCAAAATGTTAAAACTAGAATGCTGTTTATTGCTTATTAACAATACTAGATAACTAATAGACTAAATGCATACCTATTTATATTTCATTTATCAGCCATAATTTCAATAATTACAATGTAATTTGTAACTGATGTAACATGCTTCTGTAACTGATGCAACAGTATCAATCTTTTATGGTGTCAGTTATATTTGTAGTGCATTTTTATTCCTCGATATTGTTATATGAAATCTAAAGTTTTTTACTAATACATACGAACAATCTAAAAATTTAAAATCCTCTGAAATAGGCAATAATCTGAATATTTATTTTGGGGCAAAAAGGAGACTTCTATGTGGAATTGACCTATTGATGTGATTTCAGACAGATAGATCAGGGTTTCTTTCACCTTTATTAAACTTACACGATAACTGTTTATAATCATCCAGTCATGGATAAAGTTAATTACTTTTCAGAGTTGATAAGTGTATTCATAATTTACTGATTTTACAAAAGATTAAAATATTTTTTTAATTGATGTATCTCCTTCTTATATTCAGATCCATGTGGCAGTGCAGCTACTCAGTCTGAGAATAGCCTTGGTACTCAATGTGCTCATAAAGAGTTTGCAACAATAAGGGCCCACTGCGTAGTCATAGCTTCAAGATGTGATTGGTTCCGAAAAGCTCTCCTTAGTGGCATGAGGGAGTCTATTAATAAGTACTTATTTGTTTATATTTATTTAAAATATAATTTATGTATTATTTCAAAGTTTTTACTTCCCCCTCATACATGGTAATAATGTATAGGGAAAGTATTGTGAAAGGAGTCGAAAATTTGAATTTCCGTTTTTGACAGAAGAGCATGTTTTAAGCATCCCTCAATTTGAATCGAACATTTGAGATGATGTCTATGTATGTATTTATATTAGTGTGTGCATCCATCTGTGGATGTGATTTTCATGAACAAATGAAGCATTTTAAAAATAATTTAGTACAATTATTACAATCTGTGAATGCTGGAACACTATTGATTTTAAATGCAATTGTTGTGCTTATTTTCAGAGATTCTGTATTTCCTAAATTATTAAAGTTCAAAATTCATTATTTTCCCTCTTTCCTTCAAAATTCCAATTTTTTTTATTGTTATCATTTATTTCAGTGGCATAGCTCATATTAACTTTAATTTACCATTCCCTCTTCTGCCATTCCAATATTTTAAATTACCTGTAATCTATTGGCAAACATTCATTATCTCCCTCAATCATTCTACATTATACCAGTGTCCCCTATATGCTTTTCTTTGCTGCATTACACCTTCCCTTTTGTAGAGCACTTCATTCATGGAATTGCCAAAAAAGTGCATCTGTTTAAGAGCCAAAAGGCTCTTTTATCAGCAATAAGCTAAACAACACCTGTTTGGGATTGCCTTAAGCAGACATAGTTCAGGTATTAGATTACACCTGGGCCGGGTAGTTAAATTTATAACCTTGGGCCTGCCTCGTATTTTGGTGAGGCACTTTATTTTTATCATAAAGTATGCATAGGCACATAATGTGGCATGCAGGTTTCCAGTTGCCAAAATTGGCAGCACTTGAGAAAGGAAAAATCTCATTGGCAGGCATTCTATGCTTAGTGTTATAATGTAACAGACATACACTTTGGCAGGCCCCGGCAGCCCTGCTGTGCTTTATGTTAGTCCAACGACCACTGAGGAAGCTGCAATTCTTCCTCCACATCACTTTTGCATTTTTCTTTTATTTCTCTTAGGCATATTCATATCCTTATTCTGCATCTGGGAACTCTGCCGTCCAATCTTCATCCTTTCTTCATTTCTGCAAAGATGCTTCACCATTCTTGCCTTCTAATATTAAGTGCTTCAAAGTTTTTTGCTATGTTGTCTAGAGACACTGCATTGGTGGGATCTTCTGCAAGTTTACAGTAGCATACCTGCCAACTTTTACGCATTATGCGTAAAATTTACGCATTTTAACTGCTCTTTACGCTTTTACGCATATATTGCAATATTTTACGCATTTCCGCATTTATTTGAATTTTTTAACATTACTAGGAAATCAATCTCCGGCGAAATTCTCCGGCTTTTTTTGTTTGAAATTTATCAATTAACTAGACATGGTATAATTCCTCGAAAACGCCGATTTTCCGCTTTTTTAGCACTGATATCTACCATTCCCGGGATCGTAGCAAACCCATAATAAATTGCAGGGTAATGCCAATCAAATTAACGGAGATTTACGGCCGCGTGTAATGTAAATTAAGATCTCGATAGCGTATTTTACGAAGTATTAAATATACTTCTTCACAGGTTGTCTAATTCAGCATAAATCGCTAAAATGTTATTTTGTTCATTAATTTTGCATAAACACTGCGATTGCGCAACTCAGTTTGTTCTCATGAATCGCCGAGAGTACAACAGTATCTTTTTCCATCCATCTCAATCTTCTAAATATTGCATTTTTAATTGACTAAACTAGCTTATTTTTATATTCTAATTAATTTTTACGGTTAATTTCTTAATTATTTTCGCATAAACAGTGTGATTATGCAATTCAGTTACTTCGTGTGATATGCCGAGGGTACGTTAGTATCTTTTCCCATTCATCTTCATTTAAATGTTGCATATTAGATCGATTAAACTAGCTTATTTTCATATTATGGCTAATTATTAAGGTTAATTTTTTAATTATATTTGCATAATATAAATTTTTCTATTTAAAACATGAGTATGAACTCTGTGAAGGGATATTTTCCAAAAAGTGGTATTAAAGCAATGATTTAGGCAAATAAAAAGGAAACCATCTTGGCAGGTATATATAATTAAGTGCTATATATATATTGTAAAATTAAAGATCAATATTTGTTATTCTCTTTAGTGAAAACCTGTGTTTTGCCAAACATAAGTATTTGTTTTCAGTATAAAGTAATTCTCACCGGATAAAACCTTTATATATATTTTTGTTTTATAATTTATTGTTCTGAAATTTTATAAAATTGGTGTCCTAAATTTTCTTATTCTACCAGTACTATGCCTGATATTTAATGCAGTATTATTTTAATTCAGGTACTTGTGCATAGTTAAATTCATTAGAAATGTCGTTTGAACGTGTAGTTTAAAAAAAATCATTATAAATGTCATTCGCGCAAAATTTTACACATTCCAATTTTCCCAGGTTGGCAGGTATGCAGTAGATCCATATCTGGCTTTTGATTGCCTTTGGCGTCAGCATCTACCCTCTTAAGTTCTGTTCTACATTTACTTTATTAAGTTCTGTTTCATCAGTTTTATAATTATTAAGTGCAAAATCAAAAATGCTATACATTCTCCACCATAGTCCAAGTAGTGCAAATCAGGGCCAAATAGCCAAGAGTGCCTGGCTACCAAAGGTGTTTTCCTCTTTTGAGTATCTGGTGAATTGTCTGGAGATATGGTACATGATACAGGTGTCATCATCAAATGTGTGTGTCAAACATCAATTTATGTCTCTATCTGCAAATCTTATAGTTATGATCTTCTCAAATTTTTAGAATTGGTGATGTTAGTATCATTATGGTGTTTTACAGAATGTTATCCTCTTTTTTTCACCTGTCCGCACATCTATAGTTTTTAAGTTTTGTGTGACCTGCTCTTAATTTGTGGTACTGTGCTCTGCAAATTTTTCGAAACATTTCACTGTGTTAGTCTGTCACTCAGGAAATGTAGTAATGATATGTTTTCTTGTTTTAATATTCTTATGTCATTAATTGAACATGAAACTATCAAAGCTTACTATTTGTTAAATTTTAATTTGAAATTTAAACGTGTATCTCGGAGTCTATAATTTAACTATTTATTGTCCGTTTAATTCTAAAGTTTCTAGTAGTGGATAGCCAAGCATGAATCCAAACTCAGGTCTTCAGACCTGAGAATAATCCGAACCTGAAATAGATTACTTAATTAAAGTTCAATAAAATTCTTGATGTCTATCTTTTGCTATTAAAATTAATTACATACTTGTATTAAATCGTTAAGATAATTATGAGACAGATTTATTTAATATGTAGCTCTAAAATGGGCTTTTTCTCCCCTTACTGTTTATTTAAATATAAGTTTAGTTTGGCAATTATCGTGTGAAGTTTATTTGTGAGCAGGCTTCCAGTAATCGCCCGTCATCGCCAACTTAAAATTCGGCGAGGATGGCCAATTTTCGGAAGTTGCCGTCCTCTCGGACAACCTTGAGATTAGAGATTCTGTAAAAAAAAAAAAATCATCGTAAAATTATGGCGAAAATCATCCTTTCCCGTGCCATGAATGAAAATTGAAATGTCGTCACCTGCAAATGCCCCCCCCCCCCATAAACTTAGCTAGTATGCATTATCGATGCCTTCTTCCTAGGTTAGCCGTCCGATCTCCATTATAACCACAGGTGCTAGTTATTTTCTCTCCCCTCATTCTCCACCCAGTGACCGATCACTGAACGAAAATGCAATAGCACGCTCACGATCGAAGAGGCATGTTCTGTTCTCCTTTTCGAGGTCTACATGTGCCAAAATTTCTGATTTTTACAAGACCGACAATACCAATGCTTAAACCCGGACCAAGCCCAAAGAAATTTATAAATGTAGAATGAACTCGACCTGAAGATAACTGCTTCTCAGCAGGCCCGAAATGATTTGTATTTAAATATATTAAAAACAAATTTGTCAAAATTTTGTACGGAGAATTTAGTTTGTTTTCTTAAACATTTATCTTTACATAACTGAAATAAAGGCAATAAGTTCATGTATTCAATTTAAATCCATTTTAAAAATTTTCAAAATAAATGTGTTTGGCCCGGTCGTAACGGACGTTTAAAGAAAGAGAAAAAGACTCAACTGAGCCCGAAACAATAGAAAACTCAAGCCCAGCCTGGGCCTAAGCCCAAATCCCCTTTTAACTCTTTAAAACCCAAACTATAAAATTTTCATTTGCTGTAATAGATGGTAGTAAGTAACAAGTTTGAATTTTTGGAATGGATTCTTCTAGTTTCAGCCAGAAGTGTTTTATTTTCTTCCCCACTTTGGTTTCAACTTTAAAACTAAAACGTTTAAAATTCATTCATGGCATTTGTTCCAGTTGTTTGACAACTGAAGTTAAGATATGAAACATCTATTCAGTCCAAAAAGATTTTAATCTTGATTGACTACATTTCCTAGAAATTGCATGCCAATGAGGTTTAAACTGCTTAGAGACAAGAAGATTTATATGATTATTTATTTACCATGCCTTCAAGTTACCAAACATTGGCAAAAGGACAGATTCCTTACCCCTCTGCCCCCACCCATAGATCAGAATTCCGCTGGTTCGGTCCTTTATTGGAAACTCTGTGTCGACGAGTTTGATCACGGCGGTTGAACTCTGTGAGGGTGGTGTATGAATATGCAGTTATCGCACTTCATCGTGAGGCAGTTGGTTCTAATTTATTATTGTTGTGCGATGTCTTTAAGCACATATATTAATGAATATAAAGTGAAAATAAAATTCTTAGGAGGACTGGTAAAAAATTTCAATAGCCAACCTCGCGGACGGACTAGATTTTGCCAATTTTCTGAAGCCTATTTTTGAGGTTTGTTGTGTTGTTTTCCAGGGGGACATTAATCAAGCCAAGGTTAAAGTGTTTTGTAAACTTAAGTGTATGTTAATTTTGGGAATAAAATGAGAAATACACTATATGATCGGGCAAATGAACAATTGAATATATGGAGTAAAATTTTGATCAACTCCTCGCTGGCCAATCAAGTAAATTTACTGAATTAGCTTTAAACCCGAGTTTTGCACTCTTAGAAACGTGTATGGAAGCGTTATCCTGTTGGAAAATATAGTCTCCTGAAGTAATTAGTGGGGCCTCAGGTAACAAATGTTTGCCTAACATATCAACATATTTGTCAGAGTTAATTTTGCAGTTGATAAAGACTATATACGTGGTTTCGTTTGCTGCAAAAGCACTCCAAAACATTAATGTGCCCCCACCATATTGACGGTTGGAGAAAACTTCTTTGATTTTATGCAGATTATACCAAAAATAGCGAAAACCATCTGCCCATCAAGATTGAACTTCTTTTCGTCCAAAAAAATTACATCAATCCATTTTGGACCGAGAGAAATGTATTTTTTTGAAAAATCCTGTCTTCTTCTCTTATGTTCCTTTTTAAGAGGCCGACGTGACATTAACTTTCCATACCAAATATTCGAATGTTTATTCAAAACAATTTGAACTGTTCATGTGGAACATAGTAAGTTCAAATTTCTTCTAACTTCATTTGCAGTTTCTTTTTTTCTCGCAAGCTCTTACTACAGCCATTCTTTTCTGTTGATGCATTAGAATTTCTGGTCTTCCAGTTCGTTTTTTCATTCCATACATTCCAGGTTCTTTTGGAAAATTATAAACTACAGTTTTAGATCTTTCAGTTTTTTTTCTAAATTTCATGCCTACTCAATCCACATTCTTTAAAAGTAAGAATTTTCTCTTTTTCAAGGTCAGGCGGATGAGTTCCTTTTGGCATCATACAAAAATCATGAAGAAATGAGGCAAGTGTGAATTTTGTATAGGAAAACTCAGTCTTTATATTTGAAATGGTCATTTTCTGCTTTCAAATATACAAATTTTACTATAATTTTAGATGAAAAAACAGTTGTCCTTATACTTTTTTCCAAGATCATATGGGTTTAAAATTTATAAAGTAAATTTATACATATATATTTTTGGAAAATTTAACTAATTTACATGAAAAAGAATTTAATTTTATCAATATTTTTACTTGAGAAATTTGCTTACATTTCCGTCTAAAAGATTTCTAGATTTGGCGAGTTCTTACTTGTCCTTATACTTTTTTCGTGCACTGTATAAGGAAAATAAAAATGTAGTAAGTACATCTGCTATACTCACTTTTCATATGCAATATCAATAAATACTGGAACCCTATTGATTTGAAGTGCAATCAAATATTCGAAAGACCTCTAAATTTCCAAATGAATTTTTTTTTTAAATCAAAAGTCAGGCTCTTTAATAATGATAAATAATCATTTCATACATACTTTTTTATTATTAAAAAATGGATATTACAAATTTTAGAATGCTAGCATGCACCATTCTTGAGACATTGCACATTTTTTAAATAAATTTATCAAAAAAATTACATACAATTAAAAAAAGTTGTACCTAAGTATCTTCCGATATGTTCACTTTTGTTATGGTGGTTTCTGAAGAAGTTAAATTAATATGCTCTTAAAGCAATAATAAATAAATTTAAATTAACAAATTTATGATGTTTATAACTTTAAATATATTATAATCTTAATTCTAACTCTTAATTGAAAGGTAAGCAAGTAACTTTTAACTAAATGATAAGTAAACCAAATTTACTCACTTTTTTAATGATTATAAAACTTCTAAACTAATAGCTCTTATTAAATCTTATGTTTGTTTACCTTTAGTATACTTAAAACTGAACAATCTTTAACATATTTAAATAAATTTAACTCACTTAATATTTTTTTCTCTGGTAATTGCTCAGATCAAGTAATGATTGTTTAAGCTTTGAAAAGGTGTAAATAAACTTAACTTTAATATAAATAATTGTTTACCTGCCTAACAGGACTTTGTAATCATTTTTAAAAACAAACTATTTAAAGATAATTTTTGGTACGAGAAAGTTGAGTGGAGTCATACTCCAGTTATTTTTTTACTGAACATCCGAGATATTGGTTAATATTTAATATGAAAATGTAAACCACATCAAATTACTGTGTGATCAAAAAGTAAAAATATTTTGTACAAAGGATAAGAAAGAATTAAACAATGTAATTGCTAGAACCTGGATTTTGCCTATTTTTTTCCTGGATAGAGTCAAAAGATTGTGAGACATATATCCATTTCAGGCTCTAAAGTTAAATTAATACAAACCTGGATTTTGCCTATTTTTTTCCTGGATAGAGTCAAAAGATTGTGAGACATATATCCATTTCAGGCTCTATAGTTAAACAAATTTTTTCGTTCCTATAAATGCCTATTTTAAGAGTTTGCACCTATAAATGTTTATTTTAAGAGTTAGTGCCAATAAATGCCTCTTTTAAGATTATTGCCTATATATATATATATGTATATATATATATATATATATATATATATATATATATGCTTATTTTAAAGGTTTAACCTATATTTTATTTATTTTCCCTACTTTTATTTACCATTTCGTTAAAAAAAATTTATTGCATTTCTCTACTGTTTCTTATAATCATATCAATTTATATAATATCATGCCTGTTGCATGGATGTACACAGATTGCATAAGTGGTTTGTGAGACAAATATGTCCGCCAAGCTTTGTCAAAGATGCTAATTAATGGCATATCGCTCCTTCTGTTGAACAAAGGAGTTAATTTCTAATTGGGTGGGGGGTCGTGGAGGTTATTCATCATTTTATCATCTGCTTTTTAAACTATCTTAGATGTTGTTGCTCCTATTAACATGCAATCTTCTGCTAGAAAAATATAAACAAAACATAATGATTCACCCATTCTTCTGAGCGAAGTTCAAAACATATATTCAACACATAAATGACTTTTGTTTTATCTATACAGAATGTTGAGTTGGCATTTCTGTTTATGTTATGTTACCGCTGAAAGTTTTTGTCAAATGGATGTTTTTGAATAAAATGTTGAGTTTAAATTTACTTGACTACAGTGTTATTCCTGCCTGAAAAATGCATGGTGTATCTACTTTTCCAACCAGCAGTGGTATTTTACAGTAAGACTTGCTTAATCAGCATGCTTCATTTTCAACATAATTGTACTTTAGTTTTTTAAACTTCGGTACTTGAAAGTTTTAACAAGAAACACATTCGAAAGACCACATGGTCACCTTCTGTAGATTCATGTTGCTTCCATGGCTTTATGATCATCATCATCAGTGACCCCACTATGGGCCTTAGCCTTCCTCAGACTATCCTTGTGGCACTATGCGGTTAAAAAGTTATAGGGTGTATACAGACTTTCCTAAAAATCCTGCATTCCAGGAGGAATATTCCATGGGTTTATTTCAACTTTTTTTCGATTGTACATTTATCCCAAATATATTATTTTCATTGCTTTTCTGATTTTTTTTATTTTGCATTTTTTTTATAAATTATTCATTCTTATCTATAATAGATATAACAACTGCTGCAACCTGTGACACACTCAATACTTGTTAGTTTCTATTATAGCTTAAATTATGATTCTATAATTGTGGTCAGTGGCTACTAGACTCCATTTTTACTTTCTCATGCGTAATATTGAAAAAGTATTGTTTACCTGAAAATTTTCAATTTCGAGATTTTGATGCGAATATATATTGACCGTCTGAAAACGTTTTGATTATTTTGAAGTGATGCCCATCTGTCTGATGTCTGTGGTTGATTTCTTATGTACATAATAGCAGCAACAAATATTAATGGATTTTCACAAAACTTTTTAAACTGCTCTGTTACCAAAAAATCTAGAACTGTAGAATTTTTTTTAATTTGAGTGCACACTTTGAATTTTATTTTAAATTTTATTATTTTTTTTTAACATGGTAGCATAGAATAAAATTTGACATAATCATGCATAAAAGGATATATTTGTTGATCACAAGACTTAATAGTTTCAATCATTGTTGTGAAAAATAGCTGCGATACAAATTTTTTTTGTTCGTGACACCATTAGCCCTCTCCCCTTGGGGGGCAAATTACTCCCCTGGAAGGGGATACATTGTCAAGTATGGTATATAATCGAAAGATTTTTTCAAGCTCTTTAAAATGAATGGTAACATGCTATAGTTGTAATCAGTTGGACCCACAGTACCAAATTTTTAATTTTTTTCTTGTAAAATTTAAAAAAAAAATGAATTCTGGTATGAGAAAGTCAAGTTGAGCCACTCCAGTTAATATTTTGTTGTAGCTCCATATTATTCTATCTTTGTTCATAATCATTACCAGTAGTGAAATGTGAAGGAAATTTGAGGAGACAGTATCTACCCTACACGAAGGCTCTTTATTGTCTTTGAAACCAATTATCTTTTTTCAACCTTTACATAATGTTCCAATGTAGTTTTTATTTTTAGATTAGTACTCACACCTGTCAACGACAGAAAAACTAACACTCTTAAAAAATTATGCTGCAACTTGTTTTTAATATGTTTTATTTTGTTTAACAATGTATGGTGCTTAGCATGAAAAATAGTTGTTTTAATTGAAAATTGGCCCAGTTAAATCTGCCCTGTGATAGAACTGTAGATTAGCACTCGCCACTGGCTAATTGGCGAGTAACTCTTCAAGAATGGCTGGCAAGAAAATGTGCAACACTCAACAAAACTGACGAGTGAATTTTTTTATACTCTCCAGATTTTTATCTTCGTAAAACTAAACAATTTGCCATTTTTAAATATTTTTTAAATTGAAATGGCCAATTATAAAATATTGCAAATTGTAAAACTAACAGGAAATGAACAAAGAAAGTGTTTAAAAATAGAAATCTAAGTAATAGATCTAATCTTGAATTTGAAATTAAAGTATTTCCAAGTGCATTTTTAATATTCTTCCATCAAAATTAAACATAGTTTTGTAAGAAACCCATAATTGGAGTGTAGGAGCAAAATCCCTATTATATATAAAGATGAAAAATAAAATTTTGTTAATAATCACAATCACAAATAATTTCATACATACAATGCTAAATTTTAAATATATGCCTAAAGTTTTTTACTGTTTCAGTGGATAGCATAACATATATGTACACTTGTCAGTGTACATTAGTCAGTAACATACACTTGTCAGTAACATATGTACACTTGTCAGTGGGTAGTGTAATATATGTACACATCTCAATAAGCAACAGAAAAGACAAAATTCATAGTAAAAATATTTGACCAGTAAAAATATATTTAGTTTGTAATTATTTGAGACCCACTGGCCAGTAACCAAAATTCTTAATCTTCAATTTTACTGTATGGTTCAGTTTGGTTTTTTATGTCCCCAATGGGGACTTCAGCAGGATTCTGAAAGACTTTACCCCCTCTTCCCCTATTTTGCCTATTTTAGGAGAAAAAGGAAAAATCTGGCTCTGTGAGATTTTGTACCATAGTCGATACTATAAGTGTGCAAAGATTTAGCGTTCTAGATAAATGAAAGGGCTTCTGGAAGGCCTTAAAAGACTTTTCTAAACCCCAATGGTCTTCACCCTCAGGGGTTAAATTGAAATTTTGACTCTATTAGGTTCTGCACTATAATTGATACTATAAGTGTGAGAAGATTTGGCTTTCTGGATCACTTGGGAGCTTTGGGGGAAGGGGGGGAGATAAATTATAAAGATAAAAGCATATTATAGAATTATATATATATATATATATATATAGTAGATTTTCTTAAATAATTTCACATTTGATCCAATTTCGTTTTTCTTTAATTTTAGCTGCTTTTAATATGTTAACAAAACATTTTATTTTCAGGCAAATAATAATACATGACACTAGTCCGCAGTTATTCCAAGTATTTCTTGAATATCTATATGGAGGCTTAGTGGACACTGGACAGTTGATGACAGACCAATTAGCTGCACTCATGCAATTAAGTGATCGTTATGAAGTAAGAGATACTTTATTTGTTTATTCTTTTCATAGATTCAGGTTTATTTTTTAATTATGTTTGTGTGATTATTAAAATGCTTTTATATTATTTATTATTAAAATGCCTATATATTTATGTGAGCAGGTTGACTGTTTGAAACAGATATCTGAAGATGCTCTTATAAAACACATTGATGAGGACTCTGCTTTGTTCTTACTCAGCATAGCAGATCAGTTTAATGCCAGTACTTTAAGGGTAAATAGTAAAAACTATTAAAAATCATATTTATGTATTTTTGTAAGACTTGCTTACACCCCAGTTAATTGAACTTTCTATATGACCATTTATATGGCTGAATATCTGATAATTATTAGTTTTGAAGTTCCAAAAACATTAGTTTAATTTTATAATTTCCAGAAACTTTTGTTTGGAATAAGTTTTTGGAAATGTCTTTAATGATTTCTAATAGGTGATAGAGCTGTTTTTTTTTTTTTTTTTATCATAATTAATTGAATTTTAATGCATATTCATTACACTCCCAAGTCAGAAATGACTTGGACTCAGGAATGACATATAACTTGTTTCTGTTCCGCATGAAAATTGAAACTAACATTAGGAAACAAAGTATTCACTATGCGTAACTCACTTTTATGCACTAACACAAGACCAGGTAATTTTCATTCTTATTAATAAAAAATAAATGTGTGTCAGTAATGACAGGTAATAAATATACTCAGCAAAAATCTTTTATAAAAAAATTTCATTTTTCATTTGCCTGTTAATACCAAAGTTCAAAAATTTCAGACAGATGTTGAACAAAACTCTAAATAATGTTCTTTGACTGACTTAAAATCACTGCTGTCACCATCTGAATAATGGATGAAACGGACGATTTTTAGGACAGCATTGGAATGTCACTAATTCTTAAGGACAAACACGTGCTAGCAATTTGTCAAAATAATGCCATTAACCTTTTACAGGCTGAATTCATATCCAAATCCTTTATTTATATTACTTTTTTTCCATATTCACCTTCTAATTTTGTAGTTTAGTTCTCAATAATGAGAATGAAGAACAAAATCTCCATATATGATTTTTGGGATGTTCCCAATTGGGAACATTGGCTGTATGTGACTAAGCACACTACTCCAGCCTCAAAAAAGCATTATAGTGATTAATAGATTAGATAACAAACAGAAATAATCAAAATAATCAAAATACTTTATTTTTAAATTTAAATTGATGTAAATGTATTCAAAAATATGTAAAATATTTTTTTTTTTTCAAAAAATTACACATAATTCAATTTTATATTTTAATCCCATTGGATATTCCTCTTAGATATACAATAGTTATCTTTTAGTCCTGGTCGAAATCCATTCTTTCTTACTGCAACAAGTAAAAGAGTGATCATAACTTCTCAATGAAACTACAGATGAGTACGTTGAATATTTTTTTAGCGAATGATGTATGCAAAAGCCATCCAGCGACGACAGCCATATTAAATGCATTTGCAAATAAATTCTACCACCATTTCTTATTGCGAAGCTGTCAACTGTAGCTGCTCAACATTCTGTCTAATAGGATTTATGAATTGTGTACAATGGAAAAGTTGCAAAATAGCCCAATTTCATGAATTTCTGTACACTACTATTACGAAATATCCTCTTGAATCATAGGTGTACTCTGAGGGTACAAGAATGAGTCCAAATTTCTGGATAACTAACACTTTTATTTAATAGCACTAATAAGCATAAACAGGAACAACACACAGTGAATAGATCGATAACTATCTTACAAGATCACTAAACAACTGTCAGGTATAATAAAACAGCAAATAAATGTTCAGCTAATTTGCAAAATTGTAGATACTATTCTTACAACACTGACATATCTCACAATTCATTTTATCTTGTATCATGTCAACTGCTCTCCAACTAAGCATTGACTGGAAGTTATATGCTCTCCATAGAAACTTCCAGAAAGGGCTTGTATCTCCCAGAATATCCATTATTTCAAGAAGTTCTAGTACATTCAAGAAGTCGCAAGTCTGTTTACCCTGCTGTGAAATGCAACATATGGCAACCCTACATTGACTTAAGAGAAATGGCTGCCTGTAACAATAGTTTTCCCTTAGGGTTCTCAAAAGAGCCATTTTACATGCCCATAATACTGCCTCCTTCTTAAGGCTGCTTAGTTGATGACAATTTCTGAATTAAATAAACGACAATATGTTTATTCATATCATTATAATGCAGGATCCTTTCCAGTTGTGCTGTAGTTTCAGTGAAATTCCTAGTCATAGCCAATGGTTGAACAGCCACACTCTGTTGTTTCCTTGGAATCATCCTTTATTAGCTTTGACATCGTACCGTGTCTTCATTCTATCAGTAGCAATGTTGATCCTTTCACGAGTGAAACAATGAACCTCCTCTAACTGTGCCTGCAGATCTTGCACGTATTCATCAGGTGATGAAGGGAATCGTATGGTCGTCCATACAACAGGTCACACAGTAGTTATAGATCCCGGCCAAACAGCATTTTAGATTGAGAATGAGTGGTCAATTCATGGACAGCGCTTCTGTAAGCCAACAGGAACAAAGGTAGGTGACCTTCCCAATCTTGCTGGTTTCTAGATACGAATATGGAGAGATGATTAAGTATCATTCTGTTTAATCTCTATATACCATGCTGCCCAATTGAGAATAAAGATGAGTAGTTTGAGTTTTGTCCATTTCGAGTAATTTGCACAGTCTCATAAATATGCCAGAATTAAAGTTTGTTCCCTGGTCAGAATGAATGAACGAGGGAACCATGTAATGACATATCCAGTTCCAGTGTAGAATTTCACTGATGATTGGAAGCAGGACTGGTCAGGGATTGCATAAGCTTCTGGCCACTTTGGAAAATAGTCCATTACTACTAGTCAACAATGGAAAATAGTTCACTACTCCTTTCAGCACACTCTATTACATGTTCAAATGTTGCGAGTGTAGTCCAAACGGCATCACTATAAACTGCCAGAGTCCTTGTCTGGTGGTAAATGCTGTCTTTTCTCGATCATCCAGATGGATTTCCACTTGCCCTTAGCCACTCTTAAGATCTAGTGTCGAAAACCACTTGCTCCCAAAAAGGGATGTCAAAGTGTTGTCGATTCTTGACAGTAGATAGCTGTCTTTCTTTGTCACGAAGTTAAGTCTTCTATAGTCAACACAGAATCTCTTAGAACCATCATTCTTCAGTAAGATGATTGGTGGGGTTCAAGGACTTAATAATGGTTCGATCATGTTGCTTTCCTGCATGTCTTTTAAAAACTTATCTACTTCTTTCTTTGTGAGTAGAAGTCTTCAGGGAGCTTGTTTAATCGGAAACTTCTTGCAGGTGTCGATTTTATGTTTAGTTATTCTAGTGCATCCCATGTCTTTTGAAGAAGCCAAGAAAATTGCACTGAATTCAGAAATGAAGCTTTTACATTCCTCCTTTTCTGCACTATTTAGTCCACCAATATTGCTGAAGATGATGCTTACGTGTTCGGAACTGCTGTTTCTATCTTCTTGACAACTGTGCATTACACTTTTTACCATAGATGTTATGTTTATTTTCAAGGATGCAGTATTTTCAAATTAAAAGTTCAAAATTCCTAGATTTTTCCCCTTCCCTTCAAAATTCCAAATTAATATATTATCTGTTTATTTTGACAATTTATCTCACATTAATGTTAATTTACTAACCCTTTCTAGCATCTAAATATTCTAAATTACCCGTAATTTATCGGCAAGCGCTAAATATATCCCTCTAATCTTTTGCTAATATATAAGTGCTCCCTCTACGTCTTTCTTTGCTTCATTACCATTTCCCTTTTGGTTGAGCACTTTATTCAGGAAGATCGGCGAAAAAATTTTACACCTCAGAAAGCAGATCCACAAGAGAACAATCGAAAGATCTCACAGGTTCTCAAATACGTCTTCAATGGTCACTTATTTTCTCATGCAATACATGCAAATAATTACGAAGAAGACAGTCATGAAAAACATCTGCATTCGCCTCCAAAATCATAAACACCGGCCAACTCATAACAACTGGAATCAGAATGACATTGCACTTAAAATGATGCGAAACAATCGTTTTAAAGTAATGAAGCTTGAATAGAGTTTCGCAGTGTAAAAGATTTTGATAAATAGAATTTTCACTTTTTGAGTGCTCAGTCAAAATGATTAATTTTGCTTTATGGCCAGGGTCCGATTGGGGCCCAGGCAGACATTCATCCGAGGCCCACCTTCAGCTCTCGATATCTATGAAATAAACAAAAATATTTTTCTAAAACATAATTGCATTCTAGAAAAGGTATACAAAATGTGGTTCTTGCATATTTTAATGGAATTTAAATTATTGTCAACATTTTTATCATAGCCAAGATGCCAACATACTAAATTAGTGCAATTAATCCGTATATGAGATCCCTAAAATAAATCTATCTTCTGGGAAAACCTATTTCGATGGCATATATTTTTTTGAGGAAGCAGATGTTAATTTTTAGATGTTGTAATTGTTTTATTTGTGGCCCCTCTGATCAGGGGCCACGGAGCAATTGCCCCACATGTCCCTGCTTTAGTCAGGCCCTGCTTATGATTTTAAATATGAGATTTCACACAATTAATATAAAAAATATATATATTCACACAGAGAGGGGGTTTTAAACAGAATTTTAGAATTTAAACACCTTTACATAATTTTAATACAGTTGTTATGGTGGAATAAATCTACTCATAACACACCTTGGAGCCTCCTTTACAAATGCAAAGAGGAAATTTTTCAAAGAAATCAAGTAGGTATATGTAGGCATCAGGCTCCTGGAGTCCTAGGATCCTTCAAGAAGAAAATTTCAAAGAAATATTTTGTGGTGCAGCGCTATACCAAAAAGTCCTTGACGCGACCACCATCCCATATGAGTTCGTGTCGAAGAACCAAAAAGGAACAAAAAGTGGCTGAAATTCAGTCAAAACTCCTAATACCTACACCCCATCATAAAATGTTACACAAACTGTAATTTAAATTTTTATCCTCGAGGCTCACAAAACAATTATATTTCTCAAGACAATTAGCAAAGTTAAGTTTTAAAATTATCTTCTAATAATTCTTACAATTATTATTATTTTTTATTATTATTATTATTATTATTATTATTATTATTATTTCCAATGGCAAAGAATAAGACATACATTATACAGACAGAACAGAACTCATATAACATGAAAAGTCAATATCTCATCATTTGGCCTCTAGCATTCTAATACTTCTCCACCTTAGAAGTTCCACGCAGCACCGAGCACCTTCCGATGTGGATCCTGTCCATTTCTTCATTTAACCCATAAAGTGGGCAATTTGGGCTGGAAAAAATACCAACACGATAGAGATGGCTCGCCCAGCAATCGTGACCAATTTCGAGCCTAAAATTGGCCACTGCTTTTTCCCGTGGTTTGTCTACTATTTTCCTTTCCAAGATATTCCTCCGGCACTTATTAGAGACACACATCATAAGTTCTCCTCTCCATTTTTGTTTAAAAAATTTGCGAATATATAGTTTCACGGAATGGAAGGAACAATTTGTAGATATCTTTTGAACTATTTGTGTACCTTTTTTTGTAAGTTTATCGGCCTGGTTGTTTCCGTAAAGGCCACAATGTCTGGGGATCCATTCTAAGGAAATCTCTTTACCCCCTAGTCTCAATTTCTCCAAAAGAATTTGACATTCCAGGATTTCCTCGGAGATGGACAAGCTACTGATCCTATAGCCTGAAGTGCTGCCCTTGAGTCCGAGAGAATGACCACTCTGTCGTAGCAGAAATTTGGGGCATTAATCTGTCTTAAGGCTACACAAATACCCATCACCTCGCCATCAAAAGCAGTTTTCCGCATATCCACGGGTATGTAGAATGATAACTGGGTGAAAAAAATTCCTGCACCGGCATTTGGTGAGCCCTCAGTAAATGAACCATCCGTGTTGATGTGAAGCTAGTCCGGTTCAGGATAAAGTGTATGTATAGTCTCAAGGGCCAAAATTTTTAAAGTGTCTTGAGATGTTTGATTTTTCAAATTGCGTTGAATAAGATCTAAGTTAACATTTCTCCCAGTCAAGTCCAATGGACTACGGTGTCTCAGAAAACCCCGAAAAGTCTCATTTTCCAATTCAAGGTCTGACCTCAGTTCACTCACCTTCTGGAGGAATCCATCCTGGGTTAAGATTCCTATGGTCATTTCTATAACAATTCCAGAAAGGTATCCCAATTCTCATTAATTTTTCATACAGCAGCATGGCTTTCTCTTCAATAATAATAACTTTAATAGTTCTGTTGTTTGAAAAAAGCAACATTGCATCTATAGGGGTAGTCTTAACCGCACCAATAATTAGTCTTAAAGCCTGATTTTGTAAGGTTTCCAATTTTTCTATTAAATTTCTTGGGGCTGTGATCAAAACTTCACAACAGTAGCATATAACCGGTAATATAAAGGTTTTATACATTTGGTTAAATGTTGACCGGGAACAACCCCAGAGACAACCCGCCAAACGTTTTAATACTTTCAATCTTTTTTCAATTACAGAATCTATTTGGAACTTCCAGCTCAGTTTATTATCAAAAACCACTCCTAAGTAGGTGCATTTATCATTGTTTATCAGGCGTGACCCTTGATACATAGTCTCTGGGGTAATATTTCGATGCATAAGGAAGAACGTCTGCAGTCTTTGTTAAATTTACCAACATATTATTTTCCCTACACCATCTCTCCAAAATCACAAGTGCTTCATTTAGTTTCTTCTCAATTTCGGATTTAGCATTCTTTTTTGCTACCTGGATCCATATAACAAGATTGTCTGCAAACAACAGACACTCGACTCCAACTGCCTTTAGCAACGGAATCAGATCGTCAATATAAACGTTAAATGAGGAGCAGCTGCTAACTACGCCCTGTGGCAATCCAGTTTGGAGTAAATAGCTTTTTGAGGTAGCATTTCCATAGCATACCCTACAGCTTCTCTGGGAAAGAGCAAGAACTCACGAAACCAACTCAACATCTTGGAACCCACTCCGAGATTTTTAAGCTTAAAAACCATTATCTCTCTCCAAACAGAGTCATAAGTGGATTTAAAATCCACGTACACAGCTGTCATCACGTTCCTTCCGTCTAAAGAGTCCGTAATAGTTTGACTCAGTCGAACGACTTGATCAGTAGTTGACCGGTTTCTACTGGTCAACTACTGATTAAAATTTAAACAGCAGAAATCACTCTCTCTTTCAGCAAAAAATCTTATGTGTAGTATTAATTGTGGGCAACAGCAAAGCCCTTTTTTATTTCTTGACTTGTAAACAAGAGCTTTTGCTACTAATATTATTTTCCTTAAGAGTAGATTTAAAATACTACATAATTATATTTCCTGTGACCACTTCAAGTAATCTCCGAAAAAATAAAAATGTCTTTTTTAATTTCCAAATGGTTGTCATATAAATCTCTTGCTTTTACATTAATCTCTTCATGCTTTATAAAAGCAAATGTAACAAATTAAAATATCATTCAGTAACAAAAAGATAAGGATTCAAATAGTAATATAAATAAACAAAATATGACCATACCGCAATGAAAAAAGTAAACAAACCTAGTCTAGTAAGTTCACAATCCATCATTAGATTTTACTTTAGGCAAGATTTTGCTGATGTTTGACAAATCAAGTCACTTGACAATTAAGTGACACTTCAAAAGTAAGCAATGGGCAACCAAAGGTATTATAAAAAGGTTATTTTCTTAAATCATTTCTTTTAGAGTTCTTGTCATACATTATCCATTTTGTCAAAATTATTTCAATTTCTTTTTATTAAAATAATATCGTGTAAATAATCATCATTAAAAAAAACAATTTTCTTATAACAAGTTGCAAAGGGGAATCAAGAAGTGGTAAATGCTTTCAATTTCAATATCCATCAAAATTTTTATCATTTTCATTGTTAAAACTTACTTTCAAATATATGACAAAAAATGGGTGGCAGTGTGGCAGAACAGAACTAAATATAAAATATTTCCTATTAATTATTTCACTAAATTATATCACTTTCTCAAAAAAAATATTTTTTAAAAATGTGGCTCTCAACAATACAATAAATAATGAAATACATGTGGTAAAAAGAATGTATAACCTATTGAACTTTCCAAGAATATTTTCCCAGATAAACTTCAAAATGTAACTTAAATGAGTAAATATATACATACAGTAACACATAAAGAAATATTTTTAGAAGAATAATCAGAATCCTGTGAGAGTATCACCAAACAACAGTTCCACACCGCAAGAAACTGCAGATTAGTAATTTAGTAATGGAATTTTAGAAAGTAGTGTGCATACGGGTGGGAACTTTGATATCCGAATGCTGAGCCAGTACACCCATCACTCCAGCAGGGGAGCATCTAAAAGATGACCTAAAAGGTGACAAACTGTTGAACTGTAGACAAAATCCTTTACATTTACACAATATATGGTAACCAGCTGCCCACTTTGCTGCTCCATGTCTTCGGACGAGTCGGACGGCCTGGGATTTCGACAATATATGGTAACACTTAAATAATACTGTTTGATCCTTTCACGAACATGTAAATAACGAAACGACGGACCACAGCTGTCTTTTATAAATTTTATTTAAGCAAACGACGACAAGTATTTACATAACAGCTGAACGATTTTAATCAATTGTGGGTGTCGTCATGACCAGATATTACCCACTTCGAATACCGACTGAATACTTTCTTCTTTCTTTGTATCTGATAGTCCAACTGACTGCACGCATGCGCCAACCCATCGTTTTTCTCGCCGGTGGCGCTCATGCGTCAACATCCCGCCCGACCTTGCCATGTTCGCATGCAAGAACTTAACAAAATTTGCAATAATATGTTGAACACAAGTTAATACAATTCTATTAATATGTCAATATTTTAATTTAACAATAATTAATTATTATGTACACAACAATTATAATAGAATATAATACCAGATGGAACAATATTATTTCTTTTTCAAGAATTTAATGCATTTGATTTTCAATTGGCAGCACACTAAGTCTGGAGATAGACCTTTTATAGATTTCTTTACTTGTTTTTACGTCAACAACCCTTACTTTTCGATCCTGTCCCATAAATATGGCTATTATACGTCCCAATAACCATTTACATGGAGGGAGATTTTCTTCTCTTATTAC
Source organism: Amaurobius ferox (assembly GCA_951213105.1). Classification (NCBI taxonomy): domain Eukaryota; kingdom Metazoa; phylum Arthropoda; class Arachnida; order Araneae; family Amaurobiidae; genus Amaurobius; species Amaurobius ferox. The sequence goes on from OX578146.1 coordinate 13,464,947, forward strand.
AACCATATCCCCTAAATTTATATTTTCTTTATTATTCACCCATTTTTTTCTTTGTTGTAGACTATTCAAATATGAAAGGCTCCATCTTTTCCAGATCGTTTGAACTGACTTCGAAAGTCTCTGCCAAACATTAAGACGATTTGTCTCAACATCGATTAGAGACAGTTTAACTATGGCCGTTATCGGCCTTCCTCTTGGAAAATTTAAAATTTGAAGATAGCAAAGCACGCACTGTCAGAGTCAATAAGTGTTGGCTGGGTCATGAAAGTACACAAGTCCAGTTTTAAAGAAAAACTTCGTTCACTTTATTTGGTGAAAAACACAACTCGGCATTTTACACGTACCTGGTAATTTTCCATGCCGTAAAACATCAAAAATATACTATGTACAAAAGATTTTTAGTTGTAAATGACTAGACAGAGATTCCTTGAAGCATTTGGTAGTAAGTTCTATACTACCTCTATCAGTTGCGTATATTTAAGCCACCATCGAAGATATCACACTTGGCAAAGGGAAACCAAAGGATATAACATCAGGAAAATATTTAAAGCGGCTTCCGAACGTTTATAAGTAAATTTAACGTTCAATACATGCTGGTCCAAACTGACCACATCTGCATCCGTTTCGACTATTCACCGTCGTCAAACGATATTCCGCAGTACTTCTGTCAAAAACATTTCTGTCTGCCTGCATCAGACCATCAGTGTCTATCTCGTCTGACTTCTTCAGACGTCTGATCCGATCGATCTGTCTGATCTCGATCGACCCCTCGACCTCATTGCTTCAAGAAACCTCTGCCCTATATATCCGAGAATGGACAGTTCCGGAAACGCCCCCGGATATGCAAATCAGATGCGTACGGATTGAGAACTGATTTGCATGAAACCTCATGTTGAAAAACGTCACGGTTCACGCCGGTGAACGGGAAGAGTCGTTCATATTAAATTTGCATAAACGCCCGTTCACGGGAATGTGAATCGCGATGTATTGATTATTTCCAACAATCGGCCCCCTCATGCAAATCCTTATGTCTCAATGCATATGCAAAAGAAAACTTACTCTGAGAAACCAAGGTATATCAATTAAACACCAAGGCCCCCAGTATCCTATCAAACATATAATGAAGGAAAAAATTTAAAGTATTATATCATTATTAAATTTAAAATAAAATGCATAAGTATTTATAGCATCTGAAAAATAGTTAAGTATTGTCGACAATATTGTAACAACAACATTTCACATCAAGTAGAAATTTATATACAACACAACTTCAATGCTTAAGTATCAGCATTCAAAAATTTAAATTTTAGTTTAAATTTAATTATAAGTATCTAAAATTTAAGTATAAGCACATTATCATATTAAACAAGTCAACTTTAAAAGATTAAGATTTTATATAAGCATAGAATTTAAGTTTACTTTAAATTTGAGTATAAACACTATAATTCAAAAAGCTTAAAAAAATTTAGTCTATTAACACAATATAAGTATACATAATTAATACTATTAGACTGCATTGATATACCAAATATTTAAAAATACATGATGCAAGTAATTAGATAATAAAATTCCTTTATCAAAACTTTCAACACATACTTTTTACCAAGTTGAAAAATACAAAATTTTATACACATAAGCTATTATTTAGCATCATGCGGGTCATGGAAAATGGATGTATATACAAAGGTGTAAAGTGAAAAAGATTCAATATCACAAAAATTTATACTCAAGATATACTATCTTATATCAATGAGGTTTAAGCTAAACAATAATGTATATATATGACATCTTTAAAAAAATTCCCAAGTTGTAAATTCAATTTAGTATTTAAAAATTTCTTTAGACTAAACATTTAATCTCAAAAAGTTTTGATTTAGTTTTTAAAAATTTTATTACAAAATTTAAGTATTATTTCCTTAGTCATTGGTTTAGTAAAGTGATCTGCTAAGTTATCTTTACTATTTACAAATTTAACATTAAAAGATTCATTGACTATTAAATTTCTTAGGAAATGATATCTAACATCAATATGCTTAGTTCTGTTGTTTTCAATTGGAGAGTTAGAAAAATTAATGGCTGCTTGGTTGTCGCTAAAAATAACACTGTTACTTTTATTAAAATTTAACCCAAGTAAATGACATTCTTCAATTATGTTTTGTACCCATACCATTTCCTTAGCGGCTTCAGTTAGTGATACGTATTCAGCTTCCATGGTTGATAAGCTGACACACTTATGTTTAAAGGTACGCCAAGAAATAGGTACATTGTCAATAAAGAGTATCATGCCTCCAAGTGAAACACGGTCATCTCTGTTTGCAGCAAAGTCAGAATCTGAATAACCATTCAATTTTAACTCCTGAATGTTAGATAAATTCAACATATAGTTTTTAGTCTTTTCAACATATCCTAAAAGTCTTAACAATGCATCCCAATGCTTAATTCCAGGGTTTTCTTGAAATTGAGATAATATATTGATGGCGTAACAAATATCAGGTCTAGTCCTACTAGATATAAAAGCCAAACACCCAATTAAGCTCCTGTAAGGAAAACTTTGCATTTGCTTTATTTCTTCACTTGTTTTTGGACAATCTATTTTACTTAGAATATTCCCTTTAGAAATGGGAAGTGAAGTAACTGGATATTTATACTGTTGAAACATTTGACATACTTTATCTATATACTGACTTTGATGTATAAAAAATTTATTGTCACACTCTTTAAATTCCACGCCTAAAAGTTTTCTAATTTTTCCTAATACCTTGATATCAAATTCTATGCTAAGTAATGAAACAATGTGGTCTATGTCCCTTTGATATTTTGAGAAGAGAATTATGTCATCCACATAGACTAGCATAAGAACTTTGCTATTGTAAATATATGCACAATTACACCATTGAAGTTATAAAAAATTTTAATTCTTTTAATTTGGTGTCAAGTTCATTAAACCATTCTCTTCCACTTTGATGAAGACCGTAAATGGCTTTCTTCAACAAACAAACATAATCAGGCTGTTCCTGATTGACATAACCTTGAGGCTGTTTCATATATACCTTTTGACTCAATTTAGCATAGAGATAGGCAGATTTGATATCTAATTGGAAATGCATCCAGCCAAGCATGCATACGAAAATTGAGAAGAATGCTCTAATTAAGTTGAAGTTAACAACAGGGCTAAAAACTTCATCGTATGATTCTCCCTTTTTCTGACCATACCCCTGGGCTACCAAACGAGCTTTAAACCTCTTGATTTTCCCATTCTCGTCTTTCTTAATGGTGTAGACCCATCTATTGCCTATATGCTTTTGTGAGGTGGATGCAGGAACTAGTTCCCAGACACCCCTTTCTTGCATTACGGCCATTTCTTCATCCATAGCTTTACACCATTTTTCGGACTGGGAAGATTTAATAGCAGCGTTGTACCCTTTTGGTATATTTATTTCAATATTGCTTGCTTCTGGTCTGCCTCTGACCCTTTTCAGACCTTTATTTTCCCGAAAATTAAACAGTTGCTGATCAAATTGTATATTCCTTTTATCACAATATTTCTTAACATCATTGTGCGACCTCAGCCTTTTATTATCTCCTTGAGCGTAATAATACACATCGGTTCTACTCCCATCGGGTCTTGGAACCGTCTTTCGCTGCCAAGCAATATCCGAGCAAGGAGTCATACTGGAGTCAGCAGGAGAGTCCGTTTCCTCACTGGATTCAGACGGATCGTCACCAGTGTCTTCACTCTCTCCTGCCCCCCCATCAGACTGCCCTCTCGGATATTCCCCGTCGGAGTATTCTGAAAGGTTATCTCTTGATATCCCTGAGGAGATATTTCTGGGACAAATTGGGTCCAGGATGCCTTCCACTACATCACCCTCATCAAACCTCACATTGCAGGTCTCAATTGTTCGTTTCTCTCCTGACAAAAATATCCTATAGCCCTTAGTTTTAGTAGCATAGCCTACCATCACCCCTTCTGTAGCTTTCATGTCTAACTTCTTTCTGAGCTGACTGGGTTTGCCTACATATGCTCTACAACCAAAGGTTCTAAGATGTTTGACTGAAGGTTTTCTACCACTGTAGAGCTCATGTGGAGTTTTTGTCTTAAATTTGTGACATATTCGATTTTTAGTGTATGTAAAACACAATATTGCTTCCGCCCAGAATCTGTCATGCAATTTGCTGTCGTTCAACATGGCTCTAACACAGTCAAATGCGGTTAAGTTGAATCGCTCTGATACTCCATTTTGCTGTGGGGTATATGTGTTAGTCCTCTCAGCCTTAATACCGATATCCTTCAGGTAATTTTTGAACTTATCATGGCAGAATTCCATCCCATTATCCGTCCGGATACCTAGAATTTTAGTACCTAACTGCCTTTCTTCTCTGGCCTGAAACTCTTTAAAATGTGAAAATACTTCTGACTTCTGTTTCATGAGGTAAACAAAAACTTTTCTACTATAATCATCTGTTATAGTTAAGACATACTTGTTCCCACCATATGAGGCTGTGGGTAAGGGACCACACACATCCATGTGTAACAATTGCAATGGTTTAGTGGACCTTATCCTACCGGTGGGTTTATATGATACTCTCCTAGACTTAGCCAATTTACACGATTTACAATTTAACTTTTTGTATTTAAGCCTAGGAAGTCCGTTTACGGCAGAAACTTTGCTGGTTTGGAGGAGATATTCAGCGTTTATGTGGCAATATCGTTTATGCCAAAGACAGTTTGTACTATTAAGTTCAGTTACTGAACTGCTAGGCTTAGATATTGAACTATTCACATTTTTATTCTGCTTAGTTTTTGTTTTGTCAGGTTTAAATTTAGTTTCTTTAAGATTAGGTGCTATTTTTACTTTGTCTATTTTTCTGGAAGCACTAGGATCCCTATCCTTGGATTTCTTATCCTTTTTGTGTTTCTTGTCTCCATCTCGATCCCTATCTTTAGATTGACGGTTTTCTACGTTATGTTGTTCCTGGGTACTATACTTAGGTTTTAAAATATATAACCCATCCTTTCTTTTTGCATAAAAGAATTTCTCCCCTTTAGGTGTAAAAAACCATAGAACCCCATTAGCTCCATTAAAACTAAAATTTTGTTCCTCAAGAACAGATGCAGCTAATAAATTTCTCCTAAGTTTAGGAGAATACATAACATTTTCCAATTTGATAATACTTTGCTTATCCTTAAATTGGACATACATTTCCACCGTCCCGATAGCCTCAACTGGACTTTCGACATCCCCTACTGCTAGCGACATTGAAGTGCCTTTGCACTCATTAAATTTTGAAAATAACTTAATGTTATTACAGAAATGTCGCGTAGCAGCAGTGTCTACTACCCAGCTGAGTCTATCGCTAGGATCGATTACAGTATTAGCCTCAATCTGTGGAGACCTAAGAAATTCCACAATACTAGATCCATTATTTCTACTGCAATTAGATTTAGTATGACCTAGTTTGTTACACTTAAAACACTTAATTTTACTTTTAGAAATATTTACATTATGACTAGAAGTATTTACATTAGACACATTATGAGATACATTTGGAAATTTAAGTTTAGACACTTTTACTCTATTTACAAATTTCTTAGAAGTAAAATATGCAGAATTTGAACTCACAGTTTTGGAAAAGTCACTTGCTTGCTGCCTAAGCCGGCTCTCCTCCGCTGCTAGCTCTGCTTGTATTTTGCTGAGCTTGAAGTCCGAGTCATTCCATCTATATATAAGTTGAACGATACCTCGGAATTCTTCCGGAAGGTACCGAATCGACTGGAATGCTACATAGAGGTCTTCAATGGGGTGTTTCGCGTCTTTAAGCCTCGTCACGGCCTTCCGCAGTCTTGAGCAAAAAATGTCAACAGGCTCGTCTGGCTCTGGCCGAACGTCGAAGAACTCATCTAGTAATCTAACCAGGTTGGCTCGGGAAGGCGCTTGAAAATGTTCTTTCAAGGTATTCCATACTTGACTAGGTTCGTCGGTGACGTTTATCAACTCCTTGTATTCCGAGGATAAACTTTGATAAATGATGGCGAGCGCTCGGTCTTTCCGGCGATAAAAATCATCGTAGTCGCGACGACTCGCGGTTGCGTCTTCTTCGATAGGCTTAGCACTTCCATCTACGTGTCCGAAACATCCTTCTCCCTTGAGGACGAATGAGATGTCGGTACGCCAGGTGACGTAGTTGTCCCGCGTCAGCAACTCCGTTCTACTTGCCTCCATGGCCACTCGTAGTTTTGAAGAAGCAGAAGCAAAAGTTCTTGTACACTGTTTACGTTTACACTGTTGCGTTTCGTTGTTCACACGAACTTCAAAATGGTGCCAGGTGCGGCCCCCATCTGAACACTGGAACGATTTCTTTAAAGATACTTGCACTTATGACTCTATTGGGCGTTGAACTGGCCCATAACCGTTTCTCTTGGAAAATTTAAAATTTGAAGATAGCAAAGCACGCACTGTCAGAGTCAATAAGTGTTGGCTGGGTCATGAAAGTACACAAGTCCAGTTTTAAAGAAAAACTTCGTTCACTTTATTTGGTGAAAAACACAACTCGGCATATTACACGTACCTGGTAATTTTCCATGCCGTAAAACATCAAAAATATACTATGTACAAAAGATTTTTAGTTGTAAATGACTAGACAGAGATTCCTTGAAGCATTTGGTAGTAAGTTACTATACTACCTCTATCAGTTGCGTATATTTCAGCCACCATCGAAGATATCACACTTGGCAAAGGGAAACCAAAGGATATAACATCAGGAAAATATTTAAAGCGGCTTCCGAACGTTTGTAAGTAAATTTAACGTTCAATACATGCTGGTCCAAACTGACCACATCTGCATCCGTTTCGACTATTCACCGTCGTCAAACGATATTCTGCAGTACTTCTGTCAAAAACATTTCTGTCTGCCTGCATCAGACCATCAGTGTCTATCTCGTCTGACTTCTTCAGACGTCTGATCCGATCGATCTGTCTGATCTCGATCGACCCCTCGACCTCATTGCTTCAAGAAACCTCTGCCCTATATATCCGAGAATGGACAGTTCCGGAAACGCCCCCGGATATGCAAATCAGATGCGTACGCATTGAGAACTGATTTGCATGAAACCTCATGTTGAAAAACGTCACGGTTCACGCCGGTGAACGGGAAGAGTCGTTCATATTAAATTTGCATAAACGCCCGTTCACGGGAACGTGAATCACGATGTATTGATTATTTCCAACACTTCCTATCAAGAAATGTGCCGGTGTCAGCACCTCTAAGTCGTCAGTGTCGGCTGTGAGCGGGCGCGCGCGCGATTCAAAATCTCTTCTATTTGCGCTACAAGTGTTAGCAACTCTTCATACGTAAATTTTGAATTCCCCGCTATGTGCTTAAAGTGGTACTTAAATGCTTTTATGTTGGCTTCCCACAGATCTCCCCAATTTGGACTTCTAGGGGGAATAAAGGACCACTCTATGTTTTCTTCCGCAAAGAACGCAAATAAGGACTCCTCCTTATCCTTTACGAACTTAAATAAGGCTCTAAGCTCCCTATTAGCCCCGACCATATTTGTTCCATTATCCGAAAATATTTTGCGGCATTTTCCTCTTCTCGAAGTAAATCTTTTCAGCGTATTTATTAGAGCTTGCAAAGTCAAATCACTTATTAGTTCAAGGTGTATTGCTTTTGTTGCTAGACAAATGAATATACAAACAAAAATTTTGATTTCTGGACCTTTTCTCTGGTATCTATTTTTGATTAACCCCTTGCCTGTGCCATCCGAATCCAGTTCGGGCAACCCTTCTGCGCCAAATTTGGAATGTCCGAACTGACTTCGGGCAAGCGAAAAATGAGTGTTTCTATTCCGTTGATCCCGAATTGAGTTCGTTTTGCCTTACCAAAATGCTTTACAATATAATTCATTGTTTTTCCAACAGATGGCGATACTTGTCCACATTTTTTTTGGAAGTAGGCGGGATCAGCTAGCTTGATTAGGCGGGATATAAACAGAGTTTATTGTAAAGAGTGTGATGTTGGCTTGTGTGCCAGGTCATATTTTTCGTATATATCATACTATAAAAGATTTGTGAAATTCTGTAAAATGATTTCTGATTCTATAATTAAACAATTTTGAGTAAAATATGAATATAATCCATTAATTTTCCACATGTATGTCAAAATATTAAATATAGTAGTTATTTCATATAAAAATTTATATTTTTACAAAATAAAATTTTTCTAACCTTTTTAAATGTTATAATAGACAAAACTGAAGCATAAAAAAAATTTTCCATTTTTGACCCACTTTCCTGAAATATACTCCACAGGCAAGGGGTTAAGAATGGGCCGCATAAATCAATTCCAGTCGAATTAAAAACTTTATCAGGAGTTATTCTCTGCTTAGGTAAATTGCCCATTTTTTGGAAACACTGCTTAGGATTGGCCTTAAAGCAAATCACACAATTGTGTACGATTTTTTTACACAAATTCCTACTATGAATGGGCCAATATTTTTGCCTAACCTGAAAGAGTAAATTTTGAAGTCCGAGATGAAAATATTTTTCGTGATAATACCTCACAATAATTTCAGTCAATTTACCCTTTGAGGGAAGTAACATAGGATGTTTACTCGAATATGATAGCCAAGAATTTTCTAGTCTTCCCCCTACCCTTATGATACCCTCTCTGTCTAAATATGGCGATAAATTTAAAATCTTTCTTTTGTTTGAAATGCTACCACCAGATTTGAGGGCTGAAATTTCAGTAGCAAATTCTTCCTTTTGAATTTGCTTAATCAAAATTTTCTCAGCATTCAAAATTTCATCAGATCCCAGGGAGCCTTGTTTTCTCTTCTTAGGGTTCCTACAATTATTTACAAACCTAAAAAGAAAACTTAGAATTCGAACTATAGTTAAAAATTTGTTACTATGGTTAACTAGATATTCAAAAATTGTGTTTTCAGAATTTAAAGTCAATAGTGTTTTTTTAGAGTCTTTAGATTTCAGTTCTGGCAAATATTCCTCTTCGATCGGCGATGGACATTCGTCAACAATTTCTATGAGTTCATCAGATTGCAGAAAGGAAGGTCCCTTAAACCATTTTTCATTTTGCAGAAGCGATTCAGCATTAAGACCCCTAGACAGAAGGTCTGCAGGATTATCCTTTCCCTCACAGTGATACCATGTATTGGCATCTGTCAATCTCGTGATTTCCTCTACTCTATTCTCTACAAATTGTTTCCACCTTTTTGAAGAACCTTTAATCCAAAACAAAACAATTTTGGAATCCGTCCAGTGGAACACAGTGCAATGTCTTTTCCGACTGATGATTTCTAAAACCTTTGAACTTAAACGAGCCGCAATCAAGGCACCCAGAAGCTCTAGACGAGGCAACGTAACACTCTTGAGTGGGGCGCCACTCTGCTTTTGGAAGTGACCAGGTTTGTAAGTACTTTATTTCGTTTTTTCACTCTCACATAAGCCGAAACTCCATATGAAAATTTGGAAGCATCACAAAAGATGTGGATTTCTATAACGTCATTCTCTTCATTAGTTGAATCTAGAACTAATCTTGGGATTTTAAGCTCATCTAAGGTAGTTCTTTGCACCATTCCAGCCACTTTTCTTTAATCGTTGGGGGTAAATTTTCATCCCATGCGATTTTCTCGGCCCAAAGTTCTTGAATGAGGCATTTCATTCGTATTGTAAAAAGGGTAAGCAAACCCAATGGATCATAGATTTTCCCTATGGTTTGTAAAACAAATCTTTTAGTGTTTTCATCGTCAGAAATGAAGTTTATTAGACCTTTTGTGTCCATGGTCAGACAATCGTTCTGAGTTTGCCAAGCCATACCCAGTACTTTTGTATTGTTGATTCCCAGGCTGCCATAATTTTCAACTGGGTAAATTTCGAAACCTTCTGCCATCCACTCATCAACGCAGTGTCATTGGTGTTCCATTTTCGCATCACCATTCCTGCTTCCTTCATGATATTCTTAGCGCATCGGGAAATATGAAGTGCCTCTTCAACAGTGTCTTGTCCCGTGATCCAATCATCAACGTACATGAAGGAATCTAGATGTTGCACAGTTGTGCAAAACTCTTCTCTCTACTTATCAATATGATGTTTAACGGTGGCCGCTAAAAGGAACGGGCTAGCGTTAACCCCAAAAGTACTCTGTTGAAACGGTATACTTTTAGGTTCGGCTTTTTGTCAATACAAGGATCACTGTCTGTCCACAAAAAACGTACAGCATCTTTATGGTTATCTGCCAATGAAATTTGAAGGAATGCTTGTTGAATATCAGATGTTAATGCTATCCGATTAAGCCTAAAATTGATAAGCGCTTCTAGAAGGTTTGGATTCAAATTGGGACCCTGCCATAAACAGTCATTTAAGGACAGCTCATTCGTCTAGTGAGACGCTGCATCAAATACTATACGTGTCGTAGTTGTAACACGACCTTCTCTCCTTATAGCTTGGTGTGGCAAATAATATATTGGTTTATCTTTATTTATTTCTGAATTTTCGACTTTCTCAACTATTCCCTGATCCTGGATAATTTCTAGGTACTGCGAATAAAGTTCCGAATTTCTCTTAAACCTTCTCCACAAATTGTGAAATCGCTGTTTTGCTATCGCAAGATTATCCGATAGTTGTTTCCAGTCTTTACGAAATGGCAACTCAACTGTATATCTTCCGTCATTGTATCGGACTGTTCGTTTAAAAATTGCCATGGTTTGATCGTCCTCCCAAAAGCAAGGATCATCTTTTATTCCGAGGGATTCAAGATCAAAAAACAGTGTCCTCTACAGAATTATCCCTTTTAAGAAAAAGGCACGATCCTATATCATTAGCTTTTGTTTCGTCGAGTCTACCGCCAGCGACCCAACCGAATTCAGTTTCTCTGAACAATAGTTCCTTATTTACTTTGTAAATATTATCCTTCGTTATTCGACAAAATATATCAGCATTTATTGACGCATGAATCTCTTTGGCTTCGAAAAAACTAGGATCCGCTAATTCCAGAAATTTCGGAATTTTAATATCCGAAATATCTAAGGTAACATTCGGAGTCAATCCTGTAATCTTGTCAGTAACTAAAAATTCAATCGGCTCTACAAAACTTCCGCTTTCGTTAGAATTAAAAGTACTCAATTTTCCGTTTAAATTTTGTTTTGTTGAATTTAAGCCGAAAACCGAAGTTTGTATTTTTTCCAATCTAATACCAAGAAAGTCTTTCATTTTCCTGGACAATATGTTGACATTTGATGCGCTATCAAAAATGCATCTACATCTTACTAATTTTCCATGCTTATTTTGCAACAGAATATTCCCTGTTGCTAATAAAATACTCTTTTTGTTTTGTTCAGACATACTCGTTAACACTGTACTATTGAGGCTAGGAGCAGTAGAACTTATTTCGTCAAACCTGCCTTTATTTTGAATTTTTGTTTCAGAGTCCGCAACCTCTGCCATGTTTTCATGATGTTTATAGCCAGGCGACTCTCTTCCTTGAGTGCCAGCGTGTCTGAAACAAATTGACTTAGAATGCTTCCCTCCACAAGCACATACGAAAGTTGAAGTACACTCATTTCTTTTGTGGTTTTTTCGTAAACACAATTCGCAAAGTTTATGCAGCTTAACAAGTTCAAATCTTTTTTCGGGAGAGAATTGTAGAAATTTTGTACATCTATAAATGGGATGAAGGTTTGTTTCAGAACAAATTATGCAGTTTTTTTTTTTTTTTTTTTTATAATCAGCATTTTGGACTTGTAAGTGAAATTAGGAGGGGTTTTTATCATTTTTCCCTCGGGAATACAATTTCTGTCTACTGATAATATAACCGCTTCGCGTTGTTCTAAAAAAGTTATGAATTGATCAAAGGAAGGGACTTCTTTGGTTTTTTGTATCAATTCAAAGTTCTTTCTAGATTCTTTGTCTAATTTTTTAAGCATAACATTCAGCAAAAAAATGTCAAATAACTCATTTGGCTCATATTTCAGTATTTTCAAAGCCCGTAAATTCTTTCTAATACAATCGATCATTGCACGAATTTTTTGTGCTTTCTCACGTTCAATTTTCTTAAAGTTTAAAATAGATTGTATGTGAATATCAACAATCAACCTCTTGTTATCGTATCGCATTTCAAGAGCTTCATATAAGGAAGAAAATGTATCAAAAGTAGAAGCAAATTCCTTGACTTCTTTCTCAAGACAAGAATTTAAATAATATAATTTTTGAGACTGACTAAGTTGGTCGTTCGACGTTATCAAATCATCAAATTGATTTTTGAATGCACTGAAATGTTCATATTTTCCCGTGAATGTGGGAAGTACAACAGGAGGAATCTTTGTTTTGATAGGTAAAATTTTAGTTTCTTTTTCGTCAACGTCAGTCACAGACCCGTTTTTCTTATTAGAATTAATCAAAAGTTTAATTCGTACCTCCAATTCTTTCAGGCGCTGTTCACATTGTTCTATATCATTTTCTAATGCTGTTGATTCAGCTGCAGGGGCTTTATCTAAGCTGAACAAACACTGTTTCAATTCATCTACTTTTGCTGTAGCTGGTCTATTTTCTTCAGTTTAACTTCAAGCTCAGTTTCATTCGTATCTGCTGACACTTTGTCAACGAATACTTCGATTCGTATTATACTTCCTTTCAAGGAAGCTTTCGCTTTGACTAATTTTTCAGTGGTATCCATTAGTCACTGAATCCAGGCTCTGTCTTAGACTGGACCATTAAATGTTCAATCCTTTCACGAACATGTAAATATCGAAACGACGGACCACAGCTGTCTTTTATAAATTTTATTTAAGCAAACGACGACAAGTATTTACATAACAGCTGAATGATTTTAATCAATTGTGGGTGTCGACATGACCAGATATTACCCACTTCGAATACCGACTGAATACTTTCTTCTTTCTTGTTATCTGATAGTCCAACTGACTGCGCGCATGCGCCAACCCATCGTTTTTCTCGCCGGTGGCGCTCATGTGGCAACAAATATGAATATAATAAATGATGAAACAAAAATACATAAAGAAAACACTTAAAATGGTGGCAAGGGACTTTCTACTCTTGTTCAAGCTACATATCGCAAATGCATAAACAAATAAAGCCACAAGAAGTTTATATTTCAAATACTCACTCCTTTTGAGAAATAAAAAAAAAATTGAAAGGGGAGTAAATTCACTCCATATAATCATGGTAAATGAAATTTCAGAATAAAATGCTACCATTAAATAATTTATGAGTAAATAGATATTTATATACATAAGAGTAGTAGGTTTCAAATCAGTGCTCCTTTGGCATAGAATTTTCCAGCTAGGTGCTCACTGATATTAAGAATTTTCCAATATTAAGTATACATTATTAATATTTTTAGTAAATTTCATTAATGATTTATGAAGATAATGCCACCAGAAAGTAAATTATACAATTATTTTTCGCTACATAAACAGAAAAATACCACTTTTCCCAGTGCCAAATCCCCATACTTTTAAAATCATTTCTATCATCCAATTTCTTTTTTAAAAATGTATCAGTCTTAGTAAATAAAGAAGTGTCATTTCTAAAAAAACTTTTTGTTATTCATTCAATATATCTTTTTTCATTTTTCTTAAAACAATTGTCCTTTTTAAATGTAGTATATAAAGATAAGTCAAATTCAGGTTTGTTGTAAGTAAATGTAATAAAATCTTTCGATAATTCTTAATGTCAATGATCAGGTGTCATATTAAGTAAGTGTCAACAAAGGTTCAACTTACTGCTCTCATTCAAAAATTGGGAGCGAAAACAAAACCGTATGTCAGCTTAACCCATGTAAGTAGTTTAGGAGAAGGAAGTTGAGGAAGACACTCAAGTCAGTCCCGCTCACAGAGAACAGAAGAAGAAATAGATTCACAGTTCAAATTTGTGAAAATGAAGAAACGGGAAGAGTGGAGCAAGAAACTACATTATTGTTCTTTATTATTACAACTTTTTCAAAATTATTTCATATTCAACATTTTTTTTATACTTTCACATTTTTCAAAATTCCAAATCAACTCTGAGGAAATTCAACAAAGGGACACTGAGGTACAAAATAATAAAACACATTCAATCATTTTATATTAAAAAAATTCCATGATGTCAAAATTCAACATTTTCAAATTCTCCAAAATCACTTGCCAACAAGAAAATAGGCAACCCAACCTCTCAGAAGGTATTTTAAGGAATTTCAACCTATGCCAAAACTATTTGAGGGGATTTCAACCTCTTGAAATTTGAATTTCTGCAGAAATTCAATAAACTGCAGTCAACTGATTTTAATAAAATTTTGATCAGGAATTTTTTTCACTGCTATCGAAGAAAACATAGGTATGGGCGCAACACTGGGGATTGGGAGGACATTTCACTCACTAATTCAACCCAGGACAATGGCCACTAATGGGATATCAACCTTTCCATAGATTTATGTCAGCCTGACAACAAACAACCTACAGCATAAAACAAGCATCCCAAACACTCAGATCAGGGTCTAATCGAAACCTGAGAAACTCTGCCCAAATGAGTGATCAATTCGTCTCTCCTCCAGCTGTTTGTGAGACAACTTCAAACTTTAACATTTGACTGTGCACACTCGGTCAACTCATCCCTATAGAAACAGGTCGTGAATCCATTCCACACCAATTTCAGTAGAAAAAATCTCAGGAGAATCAAAGACAGAAAGGGTACGAAGTTAAATCAAATCAAATCAAAGTGTTTGGATGCAGCAACTAAAAGGCAAGGGAACAAAAATTTTCCCCCAAACATATGGAGAATCAATTTTTTTTTTCTTTCATCAATCTGAGACAAACAAAATGTTTCTATTCTTCGACGATCAAAACCTCAGGGAAAAACAAATCTTTCAGCCTCAAACAAAATTTACTTTTCTTTTCAAATGAAATGCTTCATGTAAATGTTTTTTTCACAATTATCAAGCTTTTTAAAATTTCATGCTCTTCCCCTGAATTTTTATGAAATGGTACCAAGTTTTAAAATAAATATTTTCATCATTTTTTAAAGGTAACCATATTATTTTCAAATTAAACTCAATATTAAAAATTTCCAATATTCTCAGAAGGTAACCACAATATTTAGAATACAACACATTTTCATATGTTCGGTAAAATTACTTTTTATCTTTTTTATATATACATGTGTAAACTTTCCTTGTGTTTTTTTAGAATCTGCTCTTTCATGAGAAAAACTCATTAATTTTCATATAAATTTCACTTTATTATTTCCTATATTGCTAAAGATGAGTCAATTTTTCTAATTTAAATTTCATTTATTCATGATGCAATCAAACAAACTCTTTTGCAACAAGTAAATCAAAGCATATCGAAATTTTTCATGACAGATCTTGGTGCATCAAACCCAAATCTGCCATTTTTCAGAAATTCAAAAAGTGTGCTTTACTAATCATATAAACAATCTCGTTTAGATTATTTTCTTAATTTGAATTTTTCAGGGACTCAATCCGTTAACTTAAATAGTCAAAATCTGTATTATAATTTTCCAAGTTTACTTTTGTATGTTCTGTATAGGGTGCGAGAGTCATTTTTTCAAATAACTTAAATCCTAATATTTACAGTTTAAAATTTTTCATTGTGAAACTAATGATAAAGCTAACAACTTTCTGAAATCCAATTTTCCTACAGACCCAATTTGGGGAAAATTTGCTCTCAGTTGCCAAACGTTTTCACAAACAAAAATTGCAGCTGAAAACACAGTTTTCAAAAATCTATTTATAAATTTTCTTCAAACAGGCTGTGTCACACCAAGGTATCAAGCTAACGTATTGTGATGGCGTTATGATTAAAACTTATTCTGTGGATATTTCTGGTGTAAATATTTTGATAATGGATTGATTGTTAAGTGTCCAAATTGAATTACATTTGAGTTTATGCAAATTGGGTCTCTATATGCTCATTTTCAATATCCCCAGAAATTAGTATATTCCTGAAATTTCACATTTAAAAACCTGTATAAATACCCAGTGCTAAAAAGGGCATCTGTGCACGTAGCCTTGATGCTCATAGCGATTAATCTGTTAGCTTATTCAGCAAGCTAACTTGAGTTAACAAGCTATTATTATTGTTTGAGCAATGCATTTATAAGGAGCAGGTTATGCATACTGCCATGACATTTAGTAACTATGTTTAAATATTAGAAGTTACGATGGTGTGTCTGGTGAATGTAAATTGTCATAATGTCTTGTGCAAATATGCCTGTGAATAAGCTGCAAGTTTCTACCCTTTCACTGTCAGTTACATCAAAGCCTGTAATGTTTGCCCTTTTCTATTAAAGAGTTTTTCTTCTGTTCATAAATAATAAATTCAAGTTTATTTTTACTCACCTTTATTTCTCCTTGAAGTTACATACATGTTGTCCACTGCAAAAAGTGAACCATTCTGCTTTTAACAGAAAGAAAACATTGTGCTGTTAGAAGAATTGGCCGAACAAACCAGCAATAGTTTCTGAAACAAAACTGTATGGGACAAAACTATGTTTAAAAAACTATCGGGGCTGCTTTTAGGCCACTTTGAAATTTTCCGTCCCATTGATGCTAAATAATTATTTTTGCCACCTTATAAAATAAGAATTATGTGGTTGAAGAACTTTTATACAGCCTTGATCAAAAGTATTAGGCACCCTAATTTTTCTCCTTTAACTGCAGGTGTATTACTTGAAATCACCTCATTTGTTTATGACTGCATACGTAGTAGGAAGTTAAAATGAAAATGCAAACGTCATTTCAATTGACAACCAATAAAACATTTCCAGGATGATAACTGGAAATTCCAGGTTTTTGTGGAAGCAGTCGGTTGCATTCGCTGTTTTAGTTTGTACACGTGCACTTAATTGTTGCTTATCTCATCTAAATTTGAGATCTTGTCTGTATAAAATGCCGAGAAATAAGAAGCTTAACAATGAACAATGGTTGGAAATTTAATTTTTACACAAGCAAGGCAATAGCCAATGCGAAATTACCAGAAAAGTGAAATGTTCGAGATGCACGGTGCAGTACACTATAAAACATCTTAAAAATATTAGTAGTCATTTAAATCATCGAAGAAGTGGGTGAAAAAAGATCACTACACCCAGGGATGACCGACTTTTGAAACGATTTACATTGAAAAATCGTAGAAAATCTTCATTTCAATTAGCTGCTGAATTGTCAGAGGCAACAAGAAAAAGAATCTCTGCTCTAACCACTAGAAGATGGCTTGTAGAAGCTGGATTGAAAGGCTGTAAGGCCAGGAAGAAGCCATGGATTTCCAAAATAAACAAAAAGAAACGGTCAGTATGGACTCTTAAACATCGTCATTTTACTGAAGAAGATTGGGTGAAAGTTCTGTGGTTTAATGAATCGAACGTTCAGGTATGTTTCATTTCACTTGCTTTTATTCAAAATTAGCGTGAAATTGTCAATATGTAGCAAATTTCTTTGTAAAGCTCTTTAGGATGTTAGTAAAATAATTTCAATACTGTAGGTATTTGGAACACTTGGTGTATCTTATGTGAGGAAATATATAGGTGAGGAATATAAGGAAGAGTACATAGTGCCCACTGTGAAACATGGTGATGGCACCATAATGATTTGGGGATGCATGGCAGCCCACAGTGTGGGCGAAATGTACATCTGTGAGGGACGAATGAACTCGTTGACGTACATAAATGTACTAGAAACAACACTGCAAGCATCTTTTTCATGAATTTTCGACGATACAAACATGGATGGGATCAGACTCCGACAAGGCAATGCAACTTGTCACACATCTGCTGTGACTATGAAGTGGTTCAGTGAAAATGGTGTACATCTTTTGCATCTCCTCCACAGTCTCCAGATTTCAACCCCCATTGAACAGTTGTGGGTTTTTTCAACCGCAAGATCAGGAAGCATTCCGTTACTTCAAAAACAACCTTATAATTCATATTGCAAAAGAAATGGAAGAAAATACCGAGAGAGGAATGCAGTAGGTTAGTACGCTCTATGCCTAAAATAATTAATATCGTCATAAGGGTGAAAGGAGGTCCAACCAAATATTGATAAGTTTCAATGAAAAATGATTATTTTGAATCTGCATTTTTATTTTATCTCAACACATTAGTAATTTAAAATAAATGGATTTCAGTATGGTACCTAATACTTTTGATCAAGGCTGTAGATTGTAAACATCTAAAAATATAGGTCACTATGCTGGAAAAATTTAATTTCACGATAGTGACCAAAAATACTTTTTCAGAACGGCTTCCACTAGATGGTACTCACTTGCATATGATGTCAATGAGAGAGCATTGAAGTGTAGTGTAGGGTATATAATAGTGCATGCACCAATCAGTATCTCGATATAAAAAAATCTGATGTGGGCAGCACATGACTTTCCTTATATAATGCAATGGATTTACTAGTTTTACAGTCAAAAAATAATGTATAAGATCCATGGCACTATGTTTTTATTGTTGAATTGTACATTTGGTGATTTTCTGGATGACAACATGTAAAACTATTTCAAAATATCCAATTAACTTATATTTCGTGCAACTCTAAATAAACAATCATCAATATTGATAGCATCCTCAATAAGCAATATAGTCCATATATTAAAATACTTTAATAATTACTTCATCAATTAGGCGTAATTTTCATTAACGTAATTTTTTCGATTTTGATGATATTTTTGCCAATCTGGGGGGGAAATATCGCCCATTTGGCAATACTTTGCTAAAATATTTACTAAGTTTCTCAAATGCATCACCAAGTGTTACAAACAAACGGAGAGAGGAGTATTTCTTATATACTAGAAGGTATGCCTGTCATATGACAGAAATCAGAATTTGCGAAACATTACTACCCATTTGGCATGATTTTTATCAATTTGGTGACATTTTTGTCATTTTAGCAACATTTAAACTAGTTGCCAAGTTGGCGACGTCCCTCTAAATCTCTCACCAAGCGTTATGGACAGATGAAGAAATGTGTTATTCTTATAGTCTACGCTTACTTCCTTTCCAAGATATTCAACTTTCATCATCTAGTCGTCATTTTTATCAATTTGGTGACATTTTTGTTAATTTGGCAGCATTTAAAAAAATCGCCATGTTGGCGTTATTCCGCCAAAATCTCACCAAGCGTTATGGACAGAGAAATAAGTTATTCTTGTAGCAATTAAATGAAAATTGGTGTCCAAATACAAAGTATTACCTAAAGTATCTTTTCTCATGAATGGAACTAGCTAGATCCACGAGAATGATGTCACCAAATTTATCGCATGATATTACTTATGAAAAGTGAACATATTTCACAATAGATAATATTTTTTTTTTATTTTATATGATTTTTTGATAATTTTTTTGAAAAATGTGCAATGTCTCGAAAACTGTTCATGCTAGCATTCTAAAATGTATGTCGATCGTTTTCTAATGAAAAATTACATAAGAAATTACTATTTACGTAACTTTATTAAAGGTTTTAATTTTTTTATGATTTTTTCAAAATTTCATTTGAAAATTTAGGAGGGTTCTGAACATCCGATTGCGTATAAAAATAATAGGCTGCTAGTATTCATGGAGTGTTGAAGGCCCAGACCACACAGCCAACCCCAAGGTTTGCGGCAATTAAGCGTGTGGCCGAGTATTCATGGAGTGTAAGTTTTGTACCGAATTTTGTTCGAATCACTGCATTCATTCTTCAGTTATTGTCTCCACAGATTCACTGACACACAGACACTGACATCTTCTCAAAAACGTCTAATTCGTGTACAGGGATGCTTGAAGCCTGCTCTCCTGTCAAAAACTCTAATTTTCGACCCCATCATATAATACTTTCCTTATACATTATATATATATAAAGTAATACATTGCCAAAGATTCTAGTGTTTAAATTAACTTTTTCACTCCTACTTTTCATAAATGTTATAACGAATCATGATTTAAAATCTATTGAATCATGACGTTACTTTTACCTCTATACATTAATCTCTTATGTTACATAATTATTAAACAAGATGCAATTTTATAACTTATTATTAAGGCATTGCCGATTTTAATGTTTGATTTTTTTCATGTAAACAAAAGTACAATGATATTTTATTATTTAAGACATAACCCTTGGATATGTTAACATGCCCATAGGTAGACTGCAATTGCACACGCATTTTAGTTCTGAAAGACCTGTGATTGCTTCATTTTTATTACCGGGAGATGGAAATATAAAAGGATATGTAACCCTAGAGTTAGATACAGAATGTAGCATTAGATACTGCAGATAGATACAATTTCTTATTTAATTAGCAAATCAAAGATTTTGGTGTTTGGCACCCATAAAGTAACAAATATTAAAAAATTGTAATTTTCCCTCTTTCTTACTGTTGAAATTTGGCACAAGGATCAATCATTCAAGTCTATCTCATCAGAAAGTGTGTTTTTAATAGTGTACATTTTGAACATTTTGGTGTTGTTGTTGAGACCCAGACCGTCCGACCTACCAGAAAGGTGTAAGGTAACTGAATGGACGGCCGGGAAGTGCCACCCAATTTAGACCGGAACCCAGTGGGGGAGGCATCCACAGGGACCGTACCCTCCTTCCCCTACCACCAACCTCTCGGAAGGACTTACGGACCCGCATGTTTAACGTGATCGTACTCCGCATGAACACGGCGGCATTTGTGGTAGCGTGCAAATCTAGCGCGCAAACCACGGGGATACTGCACCCGAGATGGCCAACAGCACGCGGTGTTCCGAGGTGGTCACCCACCAAGTACTAACCGCGCCCGATGCTGCTTGACTTCGGTGATCTAACGAGAACCGGTGTTTTCAACACGGTACGGCCGTTGGCGAACATTTTGGTGTGGAGCAATTAAACATGTTTGAAAAATATGATTTTTCTCAGGGGTTTCATTAAACCATTGACCCAGTTACCAGGTTTTTTGAATCTATCTTATTAGGAAGTGCCTAAAAAAGGTGCAATAAATGGACTGACAGACAAGTGAATAAACACTTTTTGGGAATTAGTATAATAGGTTTATCTCTGATTAAATATACCAACCCTGATTGATTAGATTGACATTCCAAACTTTGTTTATTTAATCTTTTTCATTATCATTGACATAATTGAATTTTGTTTCAGACATCTGCATTAGAATTTATAGCTTTAAATAAAGATATAGTGAAAAGTGAAGTATTTTATGACCTTCCGGAAGATTTACAGTCTGAAGTGGAAGGAATGATAAGATGGGTTGAATTAAGGTAAAACTTTCTCTTTCATTGCAACTTGGTTTTTGACATTGAATTAGTTTGTTGTAAAACAGTTTGCATTTTAGAGTTTTACAGAGTTCAACTTTGAGGTTCTTGGATGTTTTGTTCTTGGATGTTTTTTGAAGTTGGTATGCCTATAAAAGCCCATAGGAACTAATTACTTATATTATAACCCTTAAGGCCCTTATTTTTTGTTTTTCTTTTCATTATTAAAAAAATACACTTGGAGCCCCACCACTCATGACCTTTTAAGAGAATTTTGTAATGCAGCTAATTTTATGTTTCAAAACTACCATTTTTCAAAACTGCCTATAACTGTCTGTTGTTTTTATGATACTATGCAAAGCCACTTATTAAAAGGATGCAGTTCTATAAGTATGTTACTGTTGTATTCATTTTGCTTTAAAAGTGTAATTATGCAATAGGTGTCATTTAATTTCAGTTATAAAGGTAAAGACAATATACATTTAATTTCTAGTACTAAAACTAATTCAATCTAATTTCTAATAAATGTTATGTTCTTAAGATGACAATTTAAATCTAATCTCTACTGAAGCTAATTTAAATCTAATCTTTACTAAATCTTATGTTTTTAATTAAAAGATATTTAAACTTCATTAAGTTAAGGAAGTTTGAATATATTTTTTAATTGTAAAAATTCCCTGAAAACTGCTGTCTTGAATAATCTGAAAATATAGTTTGTTAATAACAGCATAAACAATTATTTAAATATCTATGCCATCCCTTGCCATCCACTAGGGTACCCATGGACAATGCTTATTTTCCTGGATCACATTATTATTATTCTGTTACACCTGCTGTAGTGTTTGTTCTATCTCATATATTTTGATGAAGAAGGCTCTTGAAGATGGTTAGCTCTAGCCTATGAAGATGGTTGATGCATTTAATTAATGTGCTATGCTGTTACTAACTAACAAAGTATATTTATTTTCATATTATTATTATTTAACTTAAACTCTAAATAGCATACTTTGATCAGTTTGCCCCAAGTTAACCTTATTCCTTTTCACAATTGTAATTACTTCATAGACATTAAACTTAGTTTACTTAGTATACTTAGGAAATTTTTAATTGTTTTTACCTGCCTCACAGGATTATCATTTGAGTTAAGTATTAAGCAATTGGGAAATCCTCCTTGTTACATACACAATTTATGTAAACACTTTTTGTTAAAATACATTTCTGCCTCACCCAGGATTTTCTGATGTTTTGTTTTGTTGACTATGCTTTGTTTGAAACTATGTAAAATTTTACATTTAGTACTCAGTTTTTCCAAAAATGAATAGCAACATTAACTTATCACATGGTAAACAAAATCGACAGTAGCTCCAGTCCAATGGAGCCAAAATGATTTTGTGTGAATAATATTTTGTAAAATAAAACTCCAATAAAGTTCAATAAATTTATTCATTATTGTATTATTTGTTTTGTTTTCAGCAGATAATATGGGCCTATGGTAACTAAAGTAAGATACATAATTGAAACAACTTAATCCTTCTAAGTTACAAGCGAATATCAAGTCCATACAAGTTTGACAGTAAATTTTACAGGATCTTATAACCACTATGTTTCAAAAACTAAGAACCCATTCCAAAATCCCGTTATAGTGTATATCCATGAAGAGATTTCAAAGGGATATGAATTACTTGCTTACTGCTTTCAAAATATAAGTATTACAATCTTTAAAAATAGAAAAATTTTAATTTTTTTCAACTTTCTGTGTCTACGTGGAGTGTGGGCACATTAAATCTGTTGATCCAAAATTCCATCCAAGAGGTGATGGGTTAGGAGAATGATATGGTCCCTGTGATTACCACCCCCATTGAGTTCCAGTCTAAATTGGATGGCTATGTCCCGGCTGTCCAAACATTTACCTTACATCTTCGATCAGATGCTCTGGATAGGAAAAAAGATCAACTTGACAAAAATTGCTTAAAACTTATTAGAGTTTTGTAAAATCAAATTATTAATCTAGAAACTGCATTTCCTACTGAACCTTTTTGCTACTTATTGTTTATATCTATCTGTTATAGTTTAGAAGATATCTCAAGTGAAAGTAAGCAAAGTGAAGCAAAAATTTGCTTAGATGAAAAATAAAAATTCTTGTTTTTTTTCTTTGTTTTTAAGTTGTTATTAACATTAAAATATTGACATTTGTTTGTATATTTATAAACTGTGCGTATATTTATAAACTGTTTGTATATTTATAAACTTATCTTACAAAATTAGTATAAATTGTTTACATTTTTAACTATTAGGTTCAGAGATATGTGTCCAAAGTGCTTACATTTTTCACAACACTATAATTTGAACTGGATACCCCAGCCATAGACGTTATTCATGTCAATATTTGCTTTTAAACATCTAAACTTAGCAGCTTTTCTTCCAGTAATTATGGTCTTTATTTCCAGAAATTGCAGCTTTATGAAAGTTTTAATTTTGCATAAAGATATTTGTTTTATTTAGAAATTCTCAACGGAGTGAAGATCTGTATGCAGTGAAGAATTGCATCCAATACTTAGGACCTGATAGCCCTAGTTCTATGTCTTCTAGTCTATTAGATATTGAAGAGCTAACTTCAGCCATGAACTTATCTGGTAAAGAGGTAAGAGAATGTATATTTACCTTAATTCAATTATACTTTCTTTAAAATATCAAGATTTAAAATTTTGGTTCTAAATTTTATTATGAGAGAAGATAAGTAGAAACTATGTATAGGGCTGAATATCTAATAATTGTTAATTTCCCTTGAGCTTTAAAAAAAAGTAATAACGACAGATATTTTTTGCAGCATTTGTTTAAAATATAAACTATTATAAATATTTTTCAACAAAAGTATTCTCGATAATATTAAATGTAGTTTTTACTTCATAGAATTCATTTGTCGTTTCTGTCACAGTCCCCCAGTGATGAGTTGAGTTTTCATCTCCTAATGACATCCGTGAAAAAATACAAATGATGGAAATAAGTAGGTGAAGTTTAAGAAATTGGAATTTCAACATGTAAAACAGTCTTATTTTAAAAATAATGATATTATTTTGTGAAATTGCTGATATATACATTTGTCCCTGAGTATCGGTAACATTCTGATGATGTCCATAAATGCATTCTTTTCATCCATCTGATGGCAACTGCAGTTATTTTAAGTCAGTTGAATAACACTATTTAAAGTTTTGTGCCACATTTGTTTGGACTTTTGGAACTTTAGTATTATCAGGCAAGTGAAAAACACAATTTTATTACTTAACTTTGTTGAGTATACTTATTTTCTGTCATTTCTAACACACAAATTTCAGATTAGTTCAAATTTCATTTGAGGCACGACAGCTAGATTATAGACAATCTATGTATGTATCTATCGTTCGTGAAATGGAATCACAAATGTTCTGGCACCTGCTTAGTAAGATTTAAAATTTAGAAATTTAAAATCCCGAATTTTACAGATAGAGATTTGAATTTTTAAATATATAGTATTGTAACAGTATTATAAACATTCACTGAAAAAATTACATTTCTACTATAATAACTTTTAATGTTAGCAATTAAGATTTTAAACAGCCATAAAACAAAGACTTTTTGATGTATGGTTTTGCTGGGAGAGGGCCTTTTTTGCATCTTCGTTTTTAAAAAGTTAATTGCTAAGCAACTCTTGCCACTCTTACTTGGATTTTGATGCTTTTCAAGTTGTAATGTACCCACTTGACCTGCTCACACTAAACTATGACCAAATTTTGTTGCTTTGAGCACATGTACAAGACAGGGGGTTGTGAGACGGTGCCAGAGGTCCTTTTTTAAAATTGTTTTTTCTATCTTAACAACTTTTATTGCTGCTTTGTGACTTTTGCACCCGTACAAGAGGAGAGGCTGAGGCAACAGAAGGAGGTTGTGAAAGGAGGGCAGAGGCTCAAAAAACTTGCTAAAAAACTGATTGCTACAAAACTGGTTGCTATATATTTAGTGACCTCTTGCAGGCAATATCCGCTATTTTTAAATCATAAAAGACATTTCCAAGAACTTATTATTTCAAGCAAAAATTTCTAGAAACTATAAAGTTAAAAAAAAATTTTTTGGCACTTGAAAATTGACATATATCAGAAATTCAGCAATATATCACTTTGTTAGGTTAATTTGTACTTAAATTATATTTTTATAATTTTTAAATAAACAGGTTTAAGAGTTTTAATTTCTATTTCTTAATTTAAATTGCTTTTTTGTTTAATTTTAATTAAAACTTGTCTTTGTTTTAATATTTGCATTCCATTTTTAGTTTGTGTAGTTTATAATGGCAAAAGACTGTATAAGTTTAATTGCTCTAATTCATTTATTTGAACAAAATTTTATTCTGTTTTAGTTCCTTCTACAGTTCACTTTCTTTGTTATATTTTTTCATTTTAGTTTACTTTAAATTTCATCCTTTTTCATTTAATTTTGAATTATTTCCAAATAAGTTTAGTTAACACATTTTGGTTTTCAGTGCAACAGTTCTAGAATTCTTAAATTTGATGGCTTTTTTCTGCATTTACATGCCGCCCCCCCCCCCCCCCCCCAAAAAAAAATAAATAAATAAATAAAATGAATAAATAAATAAAAAAAAAGAGGAGGAAATATGTACTTATGTAATCATTGTAATACATTCAAAAGCTTATACAGTTCCATGAAAAATCATCCAATCTGATTTTAACTACAATTTTACCTCACTTAAATGCAAACATTTGAATTTTCAATAGAGAACTTTGCTGGCATTAAAGTACAATTTTGTCTCCCCAAAGGATTTTAATACAGTATATTGTAACTGGGTTTTCTCAGTAGTTCAGTCTTGCACAGACCTTTCATTATTACAACTATTTAACCTACAGTTACTTTTTTTCTTAATTCATTCAAATTGCTGATAATTTTTAAGACTGGGTATTCCTTGTAACTGGCTCTGTGTGAATATTAAGTTTCAGCCACAGTCTTTTGAATGTCAACATGTGTATTGTATTAAGTGTTGAAATTTTGGACATCCAGACTAATGTGTTTTATTCATTTGATCTTAATGGGAACCCATAATCTGTCGATCTACTTAATAAGCAAATACCAAAATAAATTCTCAAGCGATCAATAAATAGATCATGAGGCAAAATGCTGTACTGATAAAATGTAAAAAAGCTAATGAATATTTAGAAAATATGTTATGATATTTTTCCTTCAGTGCGAACAAGCCAAGAACTGAACACCAAATGTGCTTACTATATCTATATTTAGCAATAGTTTCCATTCCATTTTATCTAAAAATTTATTATAAAATTGAATTCTTTAAAAGGTTTTATTTCAAAGTGGTTTTCTTTTCTATCAATATTTTCTTTCCTTGAGGATTCTATTAAAAATTTCAATTATTGAGGTATTTATCAAATATTTTTGTCCTGTGGGCTGTCATGTATATAGGTCAAACTATATGTGTTCTAAAGTATCGCTTAAAAGAATTGTGTCAAAAATCAATTAATGTCTTCTATAGCAAATCACTGCTGGATTACCTGCAATTGATTTGATATTTCTTCGACCCATGTTATTTAAATGTTTTCGTCGGTTTTGACTTGGAGCTTGAGGTTTTTTACATCAATAAAAATTCCTATGCTCTAGTTAATGATTTGTCTAAGACACAGTATTTCTTCTTATTATGACATGATTATGTTTGATTTGCCTTTCTTTGTCTTATCACCCCCACCCCCATTTTCCGTGTCCGTGTTTGTTTTGATTACTGCCTAAATATTGTTTACAACTGTCTGCAACAGACTGGATGAAACATTGTGTACTGTTGTAACGAAGAAAAACTTATTTATTTTTCAAATTTCCAATGTTGTAACGAAATTTCTTATTTTTTATCTTTCAAATTTTAATATTCTTTTATATTAATTTTGATAAAAGTTTATTTAATGTTTATTTTAATAAATATTTATTTAATGTTTAAGGTTAATTTTATTTAATTTTTTTTTATGTTTATTTACTGAACTACTGAAACTGAACATATAGTTTTAATCAATAATGTTCCTTTTAAAGTATCTGTTTCTTTTACTAATTGCTTTTCCTACTGTTTGGCCTGTGTACATTACTTTGTTGTTTATCTAAAATTATCATCAACAATCAACTCATTCTCTAATACTTCACTTACCTTTAAACCAAAATTAAATTGAGCACAGCCAACAACTCAAGAAACATAACCAATTTTATGTTAAATGAAACTTTCTTTATTAACCCCTTGCCTGTGGAGGATATTTCAGGAAAGTGGGTCAAAAATGGAAAATTTTTTCACATGGGTTGGTCGTGTGGTCTGGGCTTTCTACACTCTTTACAATAAACTCGGTTTATATCCCGCTTAATCAAGCTACTGATCCCGCCTACTTCCAAAAAAAATGCGGACAAGTATCGCCATCTGTTGGAAAAACAATGAACTATATTGTAAAGCATTTGGGAAGGCAAAACGAACTCAAATCGGGATCAACGGAATAGAAACACTCATTTTTCGCTTGCCCGAAGTCAGTTCGGACATTCCAAATTTGGCGCAGAAGGGTTGCCCGAACTGGATTCGGGCGGCACAGGCAAGGGGTTAACAGCACTTTAATTTATGAACAAAAAAAAAACATCTTCCAAATTGTTATAACTTAAAAAAATCGTATAGTGGATAGTGTAGTACATTGTAAAAGTAAGAAAAGAACAATTAAAATCCGAATTAAATAACCCAGTTATCAATTTAAATCCAAATTGAAACAAACCCAGTTACCCATTAAATCCCAGGTACAGATTCCACTCTGTCTAAAGACCAGAGTTTGGTCTGTCTGGGGAACTGTCCATCAAAAACTTATGTTAACTCAAAATAGTGAAAACAAGCATTAAATTGTAAAAATTACCCATGATCAAAATACATTCATAAAAATATAAAAATTGCATAATAAATTAAGGATGCACCAAAGCATAAATTCACCCAAATTATTGATACAAAAATAGATCTCAATCTCTCTGCCAAATCTTTAGATATTAGAACTAATCACTCAAGGCGTCCGGAAAAACTGGTTCAATGCTCCACTGTAGCCTGTGAAATTGGTTGGGTAACACAACCCTGCTTTTCACATTTTTTTGTAGACAAAAATAGAAAAATAGGACAAGGTATAACGTGCGAAGCACACAGTAATATGTAGAACCTTGAGTACCGATTTTAAATGATGGCACAGAATCTGCTAGGAAAATTTCAAGTATAACGTATGATGCACACAGCAATATGTAGGACCTTGAGCACCCACTTATTTTAAATGACGACACTGAATCTGCCAGAAAAATTTTAAGTATAACGTGCGATACACCCAGCAATATGTAGAACTTTGAGCACTCCCTGGATTTTAATGATGACACTGGAACTGCCGGAAAATTTCAAGTATAACGTGTGATACACCCAGCAATATGTAGAACCTTGAGCAGGCCCTGATTTTAAATGATGGCCAGAATTAAAGTTGGGAACTGGCCCCATATAATAACCGGCCCTCCGTGGCACAGGGTGACGAGTTTATTGAAAAAAAATATGTGTTGAAGACTAATGGACATAGTTGATTCTCTGGAAGAAGTTTGAAGCACTCGAAACCAGCCGAAACACTGGGTATTACCCATTTTCATATTGCCGTGTATCACAGACACCCTTTGCAAGGGCCCCAACCCGCGATGCCAAAAATCTTGTTACCACCTTCACAAACGACAACTCTGAACCGAATCTCTTGCCAACTGAATGTTCGCTTCCCAAGAGCTGCCAATCTTGGCGAGTGAAAACTTGCGCCTCAAACAGAGCGCCTATGCACACCCCGGGCAATTAAAAATGATGCTTCGCCACGAACCGTGGGGCATTAAATTGCCGCCAAGCCCTAGCTACCACTTTTTCCCCCACCAAAGTTCATTGCCACGTTAAGACAACCCTACAGAATGCCTCTCGGCACCCATAAACATCTGATTTGTACATCATTTCAACTGATAAGCCGAGAAACGACCAAATCCAAACTTAAAAAGTGTTCTTTTTTCCACGATCTTGTAAATATAATCGTCGTTTGAATGTGAAGGCATAAGGCCTGAAAGGAAAATTACAGGGACACAGGCGAATTAGCAAAGGACTTTAAAGATATTTAGTGTTTGTAAATACATCGTGCGCATAATTTAGAATATAGGAATGCATGCAAGAAATTATAAATAAACATTAATACGAGATAAATCGCCAAAGTGCTCAATAACCATAAATTAATTTAGAATTTCAAAGGGAAGGGGGAAAATTATTAATTTTGACCATTAATAATTTAGAAAAACAAAAACCTCTAAAATTAAGCACAACAGTACATTGATGAATTTCATCCTGCTTATGATAATAAAGGTAATGCTTTTAAATTTCTTATTTTATATTTAATGTATAAATTTATTTTTTAAGTGAATTTTAAATTTTCATATTTTATTCTGTTTATGCTCATTTTGGAATTCTATTTATTTGATTTACAATAAATAAAACTGCTGCTTGTAAGAACAAACATTTATAGGACAATTAAGTGACTTACAACTGTTTCGAGGTCAATTTGAATCCTCTTCCTCAGATCAAAAACAGTGTGTGCTCTTAACAAACACAAAAACAACTGTGACTTGGCAGACAAAAAGATATTCAAGCAGAGCAAGAACACCCAAAGTGAAAATTCGCTAACAGGTGGTATCAGCCATAAAAAATGAAACACAGCCATAAACATATCAACTCAGGCTAAAGAATGCCCCACCCTCACACGCCAACGTGAGGGGAGTGGAATTGAAAGACAGCATTGAAATAAAATTTTAAACAAAACAGAGAAAAAAAATTAAAACTATTATGAAAGAATTGTGAGAAATTAGAGAAGTAAAATAGACAAACCCTTGTTTAAGAAAGAAAGATAGCTAATTACAATGGAATGAGGCTGGAATTAAGAAGAATGCATATAACAAAAGAAAGTAACCAGTGTTTGAAAGCTATGTAGTCTGGATTTTGCTGATTGCAGATTTAAGAGTTTTCCAGATCATAGAGAGTTTGGATAAAATTCAGACTTAGTATTAACTAAATACATTATTTTTGGTAAAGTTAATGACAAAAAGTTAAATTAACCAATTAAAATATATCATTTAGTACAGTAATGAACCAATTATCCCAAATCCTCTGGATCGATGGTTTTCTTAATTTTGGAATTTCCTAGATTTCTTATCCATAGCCAAAATAGCTGCCAAACAAGGCAAATTACATTGATTTAGTACCAATTTCTAATCAACAGCTTTATGGCAACCAGATCAAATTCCAGAAATTTATTTAGTGCATTGTTTTTGTTTATGTTGCTAGCACTACGAACTCTTATTATATGAATGACAAATGTTTATGATTGGAATATGTTTTCTAAAGCTCAACGATTTTTGTAAACCAAAATTTTATTGTTTACTTTTTGTTTAAATACACAAACTTCCGATTCCCCAAATAAGTGATCATTTTGTGTGGTAGATTGTTTTTGTTTAAGTTATTAGTTCTACGGGTTCATAGGATTCATATTGTGTTCAGACAAATATTTGTTAGGAATGCATTTTCGAAAGCTTCAATTTTTGTAAACCAAAATTTTACCTTTGATCTTTTGATAAATGCACAAACTTCCGATTTTGGAAATAGGCAATCATTTTTTGCCTGGTAGATTGTTTTTGTTTATGTTGCTAACTTCTCTGATTCATGTTATGTGTTTCATGAATGTTTGTTAGGAATAAATTTTCTAAAGCTTGACAATGTTTGTGAACCGAAATTTTACCATTCATTCTTTGTAGTACACAAATTTAAATTATTTTAATTTAAGTTTGGGAATTAGCAACTTCCATTGGAAACATGAAAAAAGAATGGGAAACTTAGAAAAATATCCGAATTTTGGAGGTTTCTGAATTTTGGGATATCTGGATTTTCAAAGTTGTATTATATTATAAAAATACCAGTGATTGAGACATGATCAAAGAAAAATGTAACACAGAATGAAGGAAATCATGTAATTATCCTAAGCCTGTTTTCTTTGAGGAAGTATTAAAAGTAATATATAATTTAGCTTTGTTAAGAATAAGTTCCTAACTTTTATTTTATGATTCTTGAATGTATGTGTTCATTTATTCAATCTAATAGTATAATTAATATTTCTGTAATTTTTATCTTAGTGTATGACATTTGGTTTAAATGCTAAATATCGTAGTATGTAAAAAAACTTCTTCAAAGAAAACTTTGTCTATCAACTCATACAATTAAGCTGCATAGACAGGCTTAAGAGGCTATTTTTCCTCCTGCCACTTGTTTCATTTTCTCCATGTTATTCTATGGAAAATAGTTCCTAATCTTTAGTTCATTTAGTTTTTAAAAAATTTTCCTGGTGTTTCATGCTGAATATAGATACTGAGAATACTGATTTTTGTGCTTTTAAAAAAAAAAAAAAATCGATAAAATAATTAGAAGTAGTTCAAATATTTTTGTAAAATGAATTCATTACTTTTTGGTATAATGAAAATACTTCTGTTTTACCAACTTAAAAAAATGCTTAAACCTTCCTCTTTTAAGAATCGAAGCTTGACAAAAAATAGTGGAAAAAGTCCTAAGAAATAAATGCGCTAAAGGTTAGGGACTATTTTCCATAGGTTAATATGGGAACAGTGAAAAAAACAATTAGAGGAAGCTGTTCCAAAATCTTTTTGAATGATTTTATCTATCTCCAGGGTGAACAAGCATCTGATTCCAGCTCTTTGGAAGAACTTTCACTGACACATGATTCTGCACAGTTAGAAGCCTGTGTTGCTCAGCTTAGGGACATTGTTGGTGACAGCGTAGCCCAAGAAGATCTGGTTCGAGTGTCCTTAGCTGCCGACTATGATGTCAATAGGGCCTTGAATTTCATTTTCTCCTGATCATCTCCAGCTCTGTTTGGAATATTTATTTATAAGTCATTTCTGTTTTACATAAATGGAAAACATCAAATGAGTTTTGACGTGTAATTTTTGCTTACATGAGAAACTCTTCAAAATCATTTTCATAGCATTTTGTTTGCATTAGTATATTTTATATTGTTTGCTCAAATTGAGTATTGGGTGGACTCAGTACAGTCAGATCTTTGATTTATGTTCTTATGTTTTCAGAAATGAATTGGAATGCAGAAATCATTATAAATTTTTGATATATTTTTTTTATCTTGCCAACCTAATTGCCAAATGCAATCTTTAATCTTCATATTTTGTTTTAACTCTTCAAATGTAATTCTTTAAATCTCAAATACTAAAAATTATTTCTTAGCAATCTAAAGCTGGAATTCCAGCATTTATATTTCTAAAGAAGAAAAAAATGTTTATTTTAAAGAAAGTAAACCCACCCCAAACAATAAACTCCACAGCTGCAGGGAAATCCACATGGGATTCCCTAAAAATCCATGACAATCATAATGTAGACGAAAAGGGGAAGGTAGTGTCCTAAAATTAAAAAAAGTTCCTAGGGGTCCATCGACTCAACAAAGCTTCGAGCTCTATAAAAAGTAAAAAAATGTCACCTGGCCAAGGATGGTAAGTAGGGGGGAAAAATGGAGGCATCGTTGGTAGACAAACTTTAGTGGCAGATGGTCAATGATGGGGTGGAACTGAAATTATATGTGGGCCAACTCTGCAGAAACTTGGTCTGAAATTGGTGGTGAAGTCTTTCAGATAGTTGGCTAATTGTGCCCACTCTCACAAGGAATTCAAATTGGCAAAACATGAATCCCCAGGCAAGAGAAGGCTCTGATGCCTATCTCTCTTTATCCTTGCAGCAGCTCTTAGACTGAAAGGTCGATGGACAACTTTTTAAGTTGAAGGGATGGCCTACGTGCTTAATAGGCCCCGCTCTTGCCAGAGATTCTGTGTAAAAAGAACTAAATATCTCCGAGTAAGAGAGGACTCTGTAGCTCATCTCTACCCTGTAAGGCAAGTGGCATTTCACGTTGTCTGCGAGCCCCCCCCCCCCCCCCCATGAAACCGCTCGTAACTGTTACTTTTCAATGAGCAATCCTTTCCAGGAAGTCACCAAGTTCATGCACATTCCCACCAACTAGCATAAAAAAAAAAATCGCCATGCGCACTGCCGTAACAAGGAGCAAAAAACTAACAAATGTGCCAAGTGCAGCATTACCAGAAATGCTCCGGTACACACAGGAACAGCAATCATGCAGGAAGAATGGAGAAAGAAAGACATTACAAAAAAATGTTAAAATGGCAGCCATCTTGACGAAAAGAAACAGTGTTCAGTAAATCGTCGTAATAATGGCATGCACCCACACAGTTTGAAAATGAAGAAATTACGTTTGTCAAATTGAGATTAATTATGATTGCCACCGATCTAAACATGAGTTTAAAAACAAGGTTTAAATGCCAAAATTAGGAAAACCAAGCTTAATTATCAAAAATGGGAAAACAATTAAAAGAATTAAGAATTTAGATAATAAAAAGGAGAATAAAGAAAAACTGAAATTCTGAACAAAAATGGGAAAATTTGGAACTTATAATGGAAGATCCAAAAACGGCCCATTAATGTTTCAAGCTTCCCTGAACTCAAATTGAACATATTAGAGATGATGTCTGTACTTATAGATCAAGTTCATTTCATTCACAAATAAGATACTTTTTGTATTTTGACGCTTAAAAATTCATCCATAGTCATTTGTTTCATGAGATATTAGTTAAGTGTCTATTGCATTCTGATGAGGATTTTGCACATGAGTATGAATAAGTTATTCCGTTTGAACTATAGTTACCAAAATTCACCAGATTTCAATTTATGAGATGTTAATTCAATACCAAAACATTGTGCCATGAATCTTGTACACAGTTATTTCGCTAAGAAAGAAGTAAAGTCATTGCATTATGTAGGAAAAGCCATGTGCTGCCCACATCAGATTTTTACATCCCTTGCAATACATGGTAATGTATAGGGAAAGTATAGGGTATATCCATTATTCTAGAAATAACCATTCTCGAGATATTTGAGTTTTTTCTCACTTTTGTTCTGCCGCTTTTGAAAAAATATCCAATTACCAAATAAAAGCAAAAATTGAATTAAAAGTGCAAATGCAATATTATTTTGTGCAATTAAACTCAATTTAATGAATTATTAAAGAAATACAGAAAACATGAATTTGAGTCTGCAGGGAAAGTCATGTGTTGCCCACATCAGATTTTTTATATTGTATTTGACTATCGCAAAATATCTGCTGCTCCAGTTCATGACAAACATATTTTAGAAAGAAAATGCAAAGCACTGATGACCTTGCATGGTGAAATGTTGTAATATAAGGAAGATTTCAAATGCCTAGTTTTAGTTTTCAAAGTTATCTTAAGCCTAATCAAATTTTGAAAATTTTGATTTGAAGAAAAGTGCTAATCACCAAAATTTTTGTTAAATCTAATTAGCAATTACCAAAATTAATTTTTTATTACAAATTGGGAAAAATGCAATCAACAGAGTAACCCAGTGGTTAGCATGCGGGAATTGCTCTCAATAGTCCCAGGTTCGATTCCCTCCACTGCCAAAACTGCCGCTGTGTTCATGCAGAGTATGATCACGTTAAACATGTGGGACCTTAAGTCCTTCCGAGAGGTTGGTGGTAGGGGAAGGAGGGTATGGTCTCTGTGGATGCCTCCCCCACTGGGTTCTGGTCTAAATTGGGTGGCTCTTCCCGGCCATCCAAACTGTTACCTTACACCTTTCTGGTAGGTCGGACAGTCTGGGTCTCAACAACAACATATTATACCTGGGATAATATGTAGGATTTTAAAATGTTTGACTAGAAAACCTGTTAAATACTTTAATACAGGAGTGGCAGAAGGTGAAGTTTGTTGACCAAGCCCAAAATTTGGAATTGTGATATAAAATTATTATATTATACTTACATTGTATATACTTGCAAGTTATGTAAATTGTTGGTTCTTAGTTCTAACAGTATATAAAGACCCAAGGAATGTTTAGGAATAGATAAAAATAGTTCTAGTTTTAATCAATGACAACAATCAATGGGGGAGATATTTATAGCATAAATAAAACCTATTACAATGAATCAGATCTAAAAGTAAGTGGTTAGTTTTCATACTACATAGCATATATATATAGTACTACATTACATGCACGCTTCTCTATTTAAGTAATCCCTTCTGCTGCTTGAAGAAATGAAGTCTTCCGCTATCTCCGGTGGATTTTTCATCCAGAATATTTTTATGGCAGTGCAAGAGCAGCAGATGATACAATGTAGATTGTGTTAGTGTGAAACAAATTTATCTTTTTAATCGCTGAAGCACCAAAAAGGATCACTCTGCTCTGTCAAAAGTCACTGAAACCACCAAATAAAATCTTATGAGATTTTGAATGTCAGGATATATAGACTGGGTGAATTTAGAATGTTTTATGGGCTGTGGCATTCCAGAAATGCCTTGGCCTAAAGGACAGATCGCTTTGCTTTAAATCTGTTCCTATAGAACAACTCATTTTTTGCACTGAACCTAACTCCCGAAAAAATTCACCAAAAATTACCCATTCAACACAGCATTCTACTTTTTTCGAGAACAAAGGAAATACTTATTTTTCATTTGATTTATACTTTCCACACAAATTATCTTTTATTAAAATATAAAAATTTGAATTGTTTTAAATCGTTTTTAAACGTTTCACCTGCTATTGAAGAAAACCATTTTGACTGCTGAATAGAACCAATAATTTTCTTAAATCTATTGTAAAGACATTGCAGCAATTCATTTATAATATTGTGTGATAAATATTTTTTATTTATCCAACCATTTCGGTATCTCAGGATCATCTTCATGCCTAACTTTTAGCAACTTCATTTAAGTTACTTTCTAGCTCATTGTGGCCTCTTAGTACTAGACCTTATCGTATCAAGTATCCTACAGATGTGATTAGTTTTAAAAATACTTTCTCTTTGGCAATCTGCTCTTCACGGTGCTGGTCACTTATTATAGAACATATGTTTACTGATTATTTGAAAGCACTCATTTCCATTACACAGGCCAAATGTGATTTTAACTTTTCATGGTTTCGAAAAATTTCTGCGTTTTTTTTTTTTCCAAACTGTGAATCCAGTTTGAACAAATGCTAAATCTCTTTTAGACGTCTTTAGAGAAGAATGGGAATTATTCCAATAACAGATATAACAAAATGCAGTTTTTCTATTTTTGCAGAAAGATAGTCTTCGAACCACAATTTTTGAAATGGTCTTGAATTATGTAAATCCTTTTTAACTGTTGATAAAGTCAAAATATAGGTGACAGTTTTACTTGAATGGGGCATAGTGAACACAGGCATAGATCACAGTCGTGATCAGAGTTAATAGTTTTAGTAATAATGTAGGGTTTCTTTACCTCTGTCATCAGAAGTAGAACCACTTTCAGCTGGCATAATGTTGTTTTCTATAGTCTGAATTGGGCTGTGCTCAGCCTCGGAGTCAATTCGTGGAGAAGACACTTTGAAATATGAACTGATTTTTTGTCATTTACTGTTACTCATTTTTATAAAAAAATATAACCTATTAATGTGAAAAGCTAAGAAGAGTCATAACACATAGAAATCCTGCACAGCACAAGGAACATATCTTTCTGTATCATCACTCTTAGATTCATGACTGAAACCACAAGTACAAGGCTCTTTCAAATATTTCCCCTATTCAGAACCCCCTACTAACCACATCTCTGTTTTACTAACAGATATTGCACTCTCTACCCTAATAATCCTAGACAACTTGTACCCAATGCAATAAGACTTATCACATGTATGTGAGGACTCAGCTATTCAAGGAAATCTGTCTGCCCCCCCCCACCCCCCCTAGAATAAACAAGAAAAACATGTCTAAGTATCTTTGTTTCAGATTAGGACCATCTGTTTATTTTTCATGCTTATTAGTTAGGGGAAACTTCTAAGATACATTACAACAATAGAACATATGCAAAATAAGAAAATAATTAAATATCTCATATATATTAAATAAATATATTCAAATTA
Organism: Amaurobius ferox; assembly: GCA_951213105.1. Classification (NCBI taxonomy): domain Eukaryota; kingdom Metazoa; phylum Arthropoda; class Arachnida; order Araneae; family Amaurobiidae; genus Amaurobius; species Amaurobius ferox. The sequence goes on from OX578146.1 coordinate 13,502,300, forward strand.
GGGACTGATAGACCAGGTCCAGGCACTGTTGGCCCAGGCAGTTTTGCCACCTCTGCTTTGATATGCCAATTATTAATCCTTTGCTTTAGAATCAGTGGCTCTTAATTCTGCCTTTCCTATGCTCACATATATCAGGAGACCGATTCCCTTTCTCCACATTAGTTTAGGATAACTGCTTGAGGTGTGCTTTCTTAAGGAGGAGACATAAATCTCTATCTTCAACTGAAGCAAAAAAATGCATACATATGTGCTTGTTGCTGCTGCTAATGCCGTCATGATTACAACTGAGAGTAGGATGGGGAATGTATGACCTTGAGCCAAAAATTGTTTATGATAACCCCAAAAATTATTATATATATCTTAGTTTTCATCAGCCTCAATTAAACCCCCTTGTTAAAAAACCTAAGGTCTATATATTTTTATTTTGTATCTTACAGTTGTCATCTATCATTGCCCAGTCAACTATTTAGTGATCAAATTATTATTTTCAATATCAGTTAACAAAAATATGAAATTAATTGGTTTTATTAATTCATGGGTATATTAAAGTGAGTACAACAATAGCTAATTAATATCAAGCAAAAAAACAACACTAGACTAGCAGTAAGTACAAGCCAATATGAAATTATACTCTCAGTTCAGCATCCAGTATTGTACCTGTTCAAAGTATAAGTTCTGTTTTCAAAGTACTATAAAAATCGAAAGAAAAGCTATGGCTCATATGAAAAACTTAAAAACAGATTTTCTTCATGTGTGGCCTTTACATGGATGCCACCCATATGAAGAATACCATTTCCCCAGTTCTCATGCACTCCACATGCCAAATGACTAAATAAACTGAAATAGCTACAGTTTTATCTAGGATACATTAGCCATATTCAAAACTTCATGGTCGGTCAATCATTGGATAAACCAATAAAATCCCCAGAAATGATCTATTTTGTGACATTTTAATTGCACAGTCCACTTGATCATTTCTCGACACAACCTTTGATTATTCATGAATGGATATCGATAAAGTTTAAAGGGGCAACAATTAGATACGAAAGTTTAGTCAGAGTTCAAAAATTATTATAAATTTATTTACATAAATAGTGTCCAAACTATAGCATCAGATAAGGCACAATGTGACTTTTACAAAATATTTTATCAACTTCATTGAAATTTACAAAACAACAAAACCTAAATGTGTAATAACAAAATAAACTACACATGAAGTCATACAAAAATTTTATTTATACGAGTTTCGCCACTGATGAAGGGCATGGTGATGCCCGAAAGTGCTTTGGCTTTGTAAACTTATGTACTTCGAGGAAGGTAGTTTTATTAAATGACTTTTTAAACCTATGTTGTTGTCTTTAATTTAATAGTTTAAACTAAAATTAATTGTAAGTGTGCTACTGCTACATCTGATAATTATGAGTAGTTACTGTATATATAGAGGATGGGCCCTAATTCACCATTGTGCCTAGGGTCTGAGGCACTGTATATATGATAGTATAAGAAAGTAAAAATATATAACATTTGAGCATTTCATTTTTCACAATAACCATTTAACATGATCATGATATTACAGATTCAAAGCAGTGGAAGAAACTTCATAATAACCAATTGTTTGCTGTATCCCAACTTATTATAAGTGGGTTCCACTGTATAAAAATCATTTCTTGTGCTTAACCTAGTATAAAAAAAAGCAATTTTCTGTTTCCAACGAGTGCTTGCTACTAAGATGCTTCACTGTATAAGGTGTATAAAATAGTAATAAATTTTCATCAAAGGTTGTTAATTAAACAACCAGAATGATGGAGTCTAAATCAGTAGCTGTTTGGGATGGAATATACAAACTCTGACTTAAAAAAAAAAATCTCTAATATTTAATTCTTTAATAGTTTTAGGCAATTAATTAAACAAGAAAGATCAATCATGCATAATTCATTGATTAGGAAACACTTTTCAATTGCAACGCAATTTTATTTAAACATCTCTAAAATGCGATACATTCAGCAGTGATGTTTTTAAAAGATCACAGTACTACAATAATTTATTTTACTTAAAAACTTAAAAGTATGGAGGTAAAAGCACTTTCTAACTCCATTCTTAAAACTTCATTAAAAAAGGCAATGCTATAAAATCGTCTGCTTCTCTATCTAAAAACAATGAATATTTCATTCATATCACCTATATTCTAGACTCCAGAGCTAAATAATTTTGCATTAAAAGAATTCAGCAATTATTATACAACTCATCTTACATTCACCTGTTTACATTCTGCATCCATTAAAATTAGGGTTCATTGTAGAAATAATCAAAGTTTGATGATCATTTAAACTCAAAAATATTGTAATTGCTTTGTCATAGAATATAGATGCACAGAAAATACGCAAAAGTAAAGCGATTTTAGGATGGATTCAACACTAAATATAAATCACGATTTTGACACTGGGAGAAAAAATGGATGCCATATTTAACTTTGAAGTGGGTCACGTGATCTCTTCATATAATATGGGTGTAATTATTTTGTTAATTTTTATTTAAAAAACTACCAAACATATTTTGCTCAAATTTTTTTTTTTATATTTTATGGGATAATTTGAATATTTCCTAAAAGTTTTCAAAGCAATTTGCATATTTTAACTTCACTTAAAAAATGTTTGAAAAATTAAGTCCCGTATGGTTCAATGTATTTCACCATTTCAACCTGGGTTCAATCCAAAACTAATTGGGTAATATTATTCATTTACATTCCCATGTGTCCCATAGACCATCTCAACAACATACTAAAATTTCATTTTGATAAAGTCATTTTTATGGCAGTTATCATGCAGACAGACAGAATGACCAAAGTCATAAATACTTTTTAACTGGAAAGTGTTAAAAACATCAAATGTTCACCAATTTAAGAACTATTGATATGAAACATTAGTTTTGTAATAGAAATAGGTATTAACTCAGAAACAATTTTTATGAAACAAAAGTGATACTTGTCTGGAATTGAAAAATTTATAATTAAATATGGATGAAAAGAGTGTTTCTAAATTTATAATACCATATATGGGACTCCAATCAGGCAATCAGCCTGTATAAAAACAATGCACCATTTTGCCTAAATCGAATGAAATGTGCCAATTTCGACAATTTTTGCATTACCAATGTAGAAAATTTTGCCAGAATTTTTATATTGTATAGCAATAATTGTAATAAGTGCAGCATTTTCTAAGTATATAACGGTTTTTTGGCAAATGAATCATAGAAACATAAGATCCCACAAAAACTATTAGTTTATACATTATGTTGGTATCAAAGTCTGATTTGGGATCGAAAGTTTGAAGTACAGACCCCACAGACCAGATAATTGAATCCATATGAACATAAATCAAAACTTGATACCTTCACTTAATACTTCATGTGATTGAGGCAATTTGTGTTCAATTTTATTGTTAAACTTTATTTTTAGATTAAATAAGTTTGAAGTTGAGCTTATTTCTGTTGTGTACTAGTTTGCATGAACTCTATTTGTTTAAGGGGTTTAAATTTTATTGTACTTATCTTGTTAAAGGTTTAAAGAGTTTGCCTCTCAACCTATTTCAAGTAAAAATAAAGTTTTTGTATTAAACCATGCTGTACAGTATATGTACTATATATATATATATGTATATACACATACATATATATGTATATATACAAAGCAAGATCAGAAAGTTCAGAGACTGTGCTGATATCTCCAACTCTGATTGGAGGAGAGGGGAACTATTTTACCATGGCGTAGAGGCACATGTGGGTCGAGATGTGAAAAGGAAGAAGCAAGTCCGCAGTGCAGGGTTTTTTCAGACAATGCGTGTCAGTGAACTGTAGTCGTCCACTTTCGTCGAAAACAAAAATGATGTTTGAAGCAGGTGCAATGTTTCTGCCAGTGATTTCCCCAAATGCTGGCAGAATTTCATATTCGCACGTTGTTCTTCAAACATCATTTCTGTTTTTGATGAATGTGGACGACTACAGTTCACTGACACACATTGTCTGGAAAAACGCCTTCTTCCTTTTCACGTCTCGTGTCACATGTGTCTCTATTCCATGGTAAAATAGTTCCTCTCTCCTCCAATCAGGGTTGGATATATCGACACAATCTCCAAACTTTTTGATCCTACCTTGTATGTATATATACACACACATATATATATATATACATACATTATATTCATAGATATTAAAGTGTTTACTTTATGAGAAATGTAAAATACAATAACTTTTTTATTCACTTAAAATGTCAGATGTTTATTGTATGTGTATGTCCTCCTATAATTCATATTACAGAATTTTGGATATTTAAAGATGTATTTATTATGAGTTGCATTTTGCACTATATTGATTTACTTATAAAAAGATTCTGAAAATTAGTGCTTTTAAAGTTAAAATTTCTTAGTGCAGTGTAAAGTTTATTGGATTTTTTTTTTCATAAAATAGAAAAGTTTCATTTATTGCAAGTGCAGGTGTACTGTGTTAAAAATGAATATTGACAATTGACCTAACTTACTCTTTAAATTGTAAAAATACTTTCATATCTTGTTATAATTGTCAACTCAATTGAAATTTTCTCAATTTTCTGCACATTCTTCCACTCTCTCAAAATGTATTCCAAAGCTCCTGGCGTGTTTAGGAATTTTGCAAAACTATACCCTAGTTTAAGGATTTTTAAAGCAAGATCTGTATCAATAGATACTTCATAATCATAAATCAACTTAAATAGAAGCAAGAAATACCAAGAGGCAATTACAGTCATATCTTAGACTTGCATACGCTTTTTCTTGGAACCATACCCCAAAGGTGCCGTGTTTTCTTCCAAATTACATACACTTTGTGTATGGTTTACTACTTTAATTTCATTGGATTGTTTTCAAACACACTTTTGCATCTTATCTTTGTTTGGCTGCTTTCTTATTAGTAAATTGGTATTAAAGTATTTATAACCTCTATTTTAGTGCCTTTTGTAATTAAAATAGCAATTAAGTTAATAATAGCACATATACTTCAAAGCAAATATAGTAAAAGCTGTTATATTCATTGACATCTTATTGTGTTATTGTCAGTGAGCAGCCTGAGCCTAATTTGTTGTTACATTGTTTATAACATTTATGTTAGTGTTTTCTTGTGTTTAAATTGTAACAAACATTAAAAATGGTAGAAAAGCATAATTAGTTTTCAAAAATAAGATTTACAATCTGTATTTTACTTGCAAATATTTTATTTGTGTCAGTTGTGCATGAATTTCACAGCCCAGTGAGTGTAGTTATGTATGCAATTCACGATTGCAGTGCATTATGTACTTTGATAAGTAAAACGAAAGACATTGCTTCTACTCTGAAACATACATACTATACTCTGAAACATACCCTACTATACTCTGAATACATACATGACACATACCCTACTATAAGTTTGTGGTATAATTGTGTTTGGGAAAACAAACAACCTGAGCTACTCCTGGCTTTGCTGTAATCAGCAACGTTCCAGCTAACACCTTGATGCTCTAACACCTGGACCACAGGAAACTCAATAATATTGCTCTAACTTTTGATCAAATAATATGTTCACAATGGCAACTGCTAGCTTGTAGACATCTGCTGATCTATTTCACCTGTGTACATTAATATTTATATCAATTTATGGCTCAATATTTATCTACTTGAAAATTACAAGTTAAAATTCACTCTGAACTAGCTACTTGCTAGCTCAGAGTCCACCATTATGGTTCTGCCTTTTAGAACCTATTATTGGATATAAATTTAGAGGAATGGCATTGTGACTCTCCATAGATGTTATGTTGGAGGTTGTTGCATCAAGTCTAACCAGGAGAGGTTGTTTGTTTTTCGAATAATTCCCTCTTGGTATTTAGAAAACATATACTTTTACTGAAAAAGTATATTTAGCTGATAAACACATAAGTTAGGAGAGAGGGAAATCCCTTTATTATTTGTTTTATTTTGCTAATAGTTGTTTTAAATTACGAATAATAGATGAGAAATAAAAAAATCCTTGTATAACTTCCTTCTGCTGTTACTTACTACAGAATTTTAAATCCACTTTGTTTTTTTCCCACAAATTGGTGTCTCATAAAATCCTCAAGCGTATTATTTCACCAACATACTTAATTTGGTGCTGGCCCAAGGATTCTATAAGTAGAAATTGCTTTTTATCTTTCAATTTTTAAATTTTATTATTTTGGGAAGTATATGCGGTACAAAGTATTAATACATTTAATTGAGTTAAAGTTTGTAATAATTTAACATTAAATAAAGTTATTAAAAAATTCAGGGTCCTTTTCTGAAGTGAGGACAAATCTGTCACCTAATCCGCCTATCAGTAAATCCATCCCTACTCTAACCCAGTCTTCATTCTTTCCTTAATATACTTTTAAATATTCATGATTTTGTATTCAAATTTTAATGCTATCCAGATAATCTGCCAAATTTTAAAACTGGGCAAACCGGAAGTTTCAGAAATCCCAATTATCAAAAGTCTACTGTATTTTTTATCATTTTTTTTAATAAAAATCTAGTTAAAATTTATTAGTTACTTTTAAAATGTTATCTTTTCACTTAGACCTAACCTGGGTCTTAAGTATCTCCAAATCTATTTAAACATAATCCTGAACCTGATCTTATTGCTACAATGGAACCATTATTTGTTTATATTCATAATACTTGCTTATAGGAAGCATTTTCTAAATTACGGTCACATTTCCATGATGGATAACAACATCTCTGGACCTGTTTTGTGCTTATTGTGCACTTATCATCATGGAATAACTGATAATTGCAATGGCAGCAAGAGAACCAGCTATGTACCATAATTTGTGAACCTCTATAGCAGGGGTGGGCAAGTTCTTCGATAGGAAGAGCTACATAAAATATTTTTCATTATTTTTTTATGTTCAAGAGCCTCAGAAAATATTATTTTAAAATTGTATTTATAAATAATAAAAAATACAACAATAAAGCAGTTGTACCCTACTTACCAAAGCAAAATATGTTTAATTGCTGTTTGTTAAACACTTTTATTGAGTCTTAATTTTTGCAGTTAATTGTTTAAAACAGCATTTTTCAAAGTATGTTCCATGAGAATCCTTAGGGTTCCATGACAGTATTCCAAGGGGTTCGCAATGTGGTAGTTTTATGTAATTTTTTTTTTTTAATTTAAGAAAACAAGTAAAATTTGAATGCATAATTTAGAGCACATGGGACTTTTTTTCATTTTGGGGTTCCACGACCAAAAAAGTTTGAAAAACACTGGTTTAAAATGTGGCCAGTAGAATGTCAAATTTTTTTAAGAAGTTCAGTAAGATGATTGTTAGTAAGGGTAGCACACTATCTTGACAACTTTCATCACAGAGAAGAGAGATATTCACATATTAACAGATCTAAATTACTTTAAGTATAGAAGAATGCAATTTATAAGATAAATATTTGTGATTGATTATTTTTGTCATTGCATTATTTTTGTTGGAAACTAATACTGATCTATGCTCCAACTACATTTACATTTTTATAACATTCATCTGTGAGAAAGTAGCAACTGAACCATACTTGTTTAAAACATGTTTTGATTGTGCTTCTGTTTTTTTTTTTAATCTCTTGAAAATGGTGATTTCAATGGTATACTTCTGAATTTTATAGCACTTGGGTCTACTGGAAGCCTACCGTTTCCTCTTCCCATAACTCAAAAGGTTAATATAAAATTTTAGAAAAAATGGCAATGAAACCCAATATTATCTTGGGAGCTACATACGACTTTCAAGTGCCGCAATTTACCTATTTTTGCTGTATAGAGACTGAAGAAATGTTTAGTTCCACAAAGATTAAGCTTTGCATTTTTAAATCTTAATCCTAAAAAAATATTTAAAGGAATTTGAAACAGGCTGCTTTGTAGCATTGAATTTGACAATCTCCACAGAGGTTTGCAAAATCTGACACATAGCAAATTTTCTTGCTGTCATTGCAGGTATCCGTTTTATCATGTTGATGAACAAGCATATAATAAGTACAAAAAAATCTGATCTGGGCAGCACGTGACTTTCCTTATATAATGCAATGAATTTACTACTTTTATAGTAAAAAAAAAAATAATTATTTTTATAGTAGATATTTATATTCTTTCCAAGATATTGAATTTTCGTCAATGAGTCGTCATTTTCATTAAATTTGGGTCATTTTTATCCATTTGGCGAATTTTTCGTTAACTTAGCAACATTTAAAAAAGTAGCCAAGTTGGCGACATTCCACCAAATTCGTCGCCAAAATCTCACCAAGCATTATGGATGGTTATTCTTACAGCAGAATAATGACACAACAATACAGCAGTTATTCTTACAGCAGATAAATGACTATTGGTATAAAAATCCAAAAGTATTACTCAAAGTATATTTTTTCATGAATGGAACAAGCTAGATCCATGAGAATGATGTCACCAAATTTATCGCATGGTATTACATATGAAAAGTGAATGTGTTTCTCAATAGGAAATATATATATTTTTTTTTATATGACTTTTTGATAATTTTTTTGAAAAATGTGCAATATCTTGAGAAGAGTTCATGTTAGCTTTCTAAAATTTATGTCAATCGTTTTCTAATGAAAAATTACGTAAGAAATGTCTATTAGCGTAACTTTATTAGAGGTTTTTATTTTTTTACGATTTTTTCGAAATTTCACTCGAAAATTTGGGGGGTTCTGAACATTCGATTGTGTTTAAAAACAATAGGCTTCCAGTGTTTAAGAATTGTAATTTTTGTACCAAATTTCATTTGAATCTGTCCATTCGTTCATCAGTTATCTTCTCCACAGACTCACTGACACACACACACACACAGACATCACTTAAAAAATGTTCGATTCGTGATTAGGGATGCTTGAAACGTGCTCTCCTGTCAAAAACTCTAATTCGAATTTTTGACCCTGTCACAATACTTTCCTTATTCATTATTGTATATAAGGAAAGTAATAGGTCTATGGATGCTGTTTTATCTGTAATAGGAGTCTGGTCCATATTATGTTTAACATGAACTTTTGGAATATTTGAAAATGTCATATATACTATGTATATATATATATATATATATAGTAATATATATATATATATATCTAATTTTGCACATAATCTACATTCTTAATTAGATTTAGTTATATATATATTTTACTGTGAACAGTCACAAGTTTGATGTTAATTTAATGAGCTAGTCAAGAATTTAAATGTGAAATGAAACTGTCTCAGTTCTAAAGCAGATTTCTTTGTACAAAATGTATGTATTTTTATGTTAGGTATTGTATATGCTTGTATGTATGTAAAAAAGCTGTGCATATATGCACAATAATATAAATATTCTTACTTTTTTTTTATTCAATCTCTAAATTGAGAATAAAATAAGCAGTGCATTATTTATGATACTATTATTTGCAGCACGGGATTTCAAATATTTTGCTTTAATTCTGAAAAATAAACATTGCTCTTAATAATTTTGTAGACATTGATTAAATATAAGCTAAATTTTTACGAGTTCCCTTTTCTTAATATCTAGTTACAATAATCCATTATAATTAGTCAAAATTTTTGCAATTTCGTAGAATTCTTATTTCTTGTAACTGGAATTATACTTCTCAAGAAAGTACTAATTACTGTATTCAGTAATGTGTAGTAACACTTTACTGGTCTTTGCTAATATATATTTTTTTATATGTATAATCGAAGTTGTTCAGTAGAATCTTGGTAATCAGACCAAAATTTGTTTAGATCACTGAATGTTCACAATTAGCAAAATTTTATTTTAGAAGTTAACTGAATTAATAATGCAATCAATTTTACCATTTGTGCCAAATACTTTGTTTTCACCATGAGCACTATCTGCACAGATAATCTCCTCATTTTTCACTTCGCAGGACAAATTTATAGACCTATACAAAAAACGTGTATATAGCAAAATATGCATTTTGTTTCTTTTCATATTTAAAGTTATTTTTTTCTCTTATATTGCAATTGCTTTGCTTTTTCAACATCAGCATATTGTGAATAAAAAAAACTTTACTTAATGGTTGACCGTGAAAGTACTAAAAGCTGAAAGTTAATAATTAAATTATTAAGAATAAATTTAACAAAATAAAAGAGAAAATAAGAGAGAATTTTGGAATAAAAATAAAACTTTATTCAAAACTTGAAAAAAAAAAGTTATAGGCATCCAGGTTACATAAAAAGTGTGGCGAACTTTGTTAGGTCATGGAAAGTATAAAATATAAAATGAAAAAAAAAAAAAGATCTCTGTATGTTCAAATGAAAGTAAAACATATTGTAGGTAAAAATATATGTGTAGAAGCTAAATAGCCTCTGGGGCATCAAAATAAAATATATCTAAATTAGTATACTGTTGGTCTCCCTTTAATAGATGAGAACGTATTAGAGTATAACAAAAAAAAAAGTAAATTAAAATAGCCTCTGAGATATCAAAGAAAGGACCATTAAATTAATACCATATTGGTGGTATCTCTTTAAGAGATGAGGGGGGGGGGGGGGAAACCCATTAAAACAAGTCCTGTTGATTTCTGAAAGTGCTCTGTCATGGCAATGTCTTCCTGAGCTTTAGAGATTAATGGAAGATGACTTAGTAATTTGCATCGGTTGGTGAAGGGTGGACTATTACCGAGGTGGGGCTTTACTAAGACCCAGCAGAGCTGGATTTCTGGAGGTGGATGAAGTGGGGTCTGAATCAAGTGTTCAAGAACCGAACAGGTTAGTAAGACCAGACTTGGCATGAGAAAATTTTGGAGATCAAGATGGAAATGGACGGATCCAGCTCGGCTGGAATTGACTGGCATTAGGAGCAGGTGTAAAACAACCAACAAAAAGTAACACTCATGGCACGAGACCCAGCAAATCAGGGCATGGGCTTAAGGAAAGGCTCGCTGTCACTCTGGCGTTCAGGATGTTAGTGGCTGGAATGTATGATATCTTAGCAGAGGCCATCTCAACAGAGAGAATGGCAGCTTCAATTTGTCATGGTAAAGTATATGCCATACGAGCTTTTAGCTCGGCAAAAAGAAAAGAATATTGTTATGACAGTACCGCCATCATTGTGTTTGTGCAGTGGGAACTATCTGCTCAAAAAATAGATATAGTGTTAATTTATCGCTGCCATGGCCACTTGACGCCTGCCACAAAAGTGAAAATGAGTGCTACGACTCGGACTTCAAGAAATAAAAGCATCTTGTGGGTTAGTTACCCAGCAAGCTAAAAATAGAAGTACAACCAATAGCAACTACGCTTTCAACCCAACTGAGGAGCACCCCATCGCTTGGCATGAAGTATCGAACTGGCAACTCTTTTTTGGCTGCACCAGTTCAAATCTAGCATGCCAAGAATCAAATTGCTAATCCATGACAGTTCCCACCACAAAGCCAGACACACCAAATCTATCTACCCTGCACCCACAGGTGCTATTGTAAACAGTAACTCGATACTACCATTTACTTGCTGGTGATGCTAAGCGATCATATTACTTGGGCTGCCATATTAAAAAAATGCGTTTTCAACACATAACATAATAGTAATATTCAAAACATTAGCACCACAATACAAAACAGTTCTCCTTACCCAGGGTGTAATAAAGATGTAGTACATGGCGTTTTCTCGTTACAAAGATGTTGTATACTATAATAATCACATCCATTCATTGCTTGCAAAGCAATTTTCATGTTTGGGGAAGGGGGAAATTTCCAGTCTGTCCAATATTTACTCAGAAAAGGTGTATTTAAAGTTATTATACCCTGTAATTAAGTCCTGTTAGGCAAGTAAACAATTGCTTAAAGTTTTTGAGTTTGTTTTCACCTTTTCAAGCTAGAATAAATTTATTGATCTAAGCGATTTACTAGAGAGCAATAATTACAAATATTTACTTTTATGTATTTGATTAAATTGAAGATTGCTCAGCATTAATCCCTTTTAAAGTAAGCATAAGATTAATTCAAAGTTTTTATTAAATAAAATCATTAATATTCATTAACATATCAATTTACTTTTTAATTTATTTACCTTTCAATTGAAAATAATTAAAATTATAGTATAAAGAGTATATATATTAAGTTTGAATTATTTAAAGTTCCTGGTATATATTGGATTAGGTTTATTTACTTTTAACTTAGCAGATTAATTCTGCTTCTTCAAAAGTCAACATAACACAATTCTAGTAAGTTATGAAATAGGTTGAGTCAATTGATTCCTAAACTGAAGAGCAGCTGCTGAACATACATAAATCTATTGTAAAATATTTCTTTCTTGAATAATATTTCAAAGATTGCTTAATAGTTGATAACAGAAACGTTTAAATGAAATAATAAAGACGGCCAAATTTGGTAAATTAAAAGGTCTTTAATAATGCTTTTTATGACGCACATAAAATTAATAAAAAAATGTGTATATGTATAACAAAATGTACATTTTGTTTCTTTTCATATTTAAAGTTATTTTTATCTCTTATATTGTAATTCTAGTACGTTATAAAATAGGTTGAGTATAGATGGATTTGTAATTTTATGTACGTCATAAATAGTGTTAAAGACGTTATAATATACCAAATTTGGTTATCTTTATTATTTTATTTTAAAAGTTTTTGCTATATTGGCATGTTTCCATATATTTTGAGTTGATAACAGAATTAAAAGAAAATTTTTAAGTTAGTTATTTCGATGTCTCGAGTCAGTTTAACTTTTAGAGATAATGAATTTTCATAAATTGGGCACGCTTTTTGTCAATTTAATGATATTTTTCAATTTGGTGGCGTTCTCCAAAATTATGCCACTGTCAGCTAAGTTTTTGACAAGCATTATTACTGTTGTGCCATTTTCCTAAACTTAAAATTTTCAAAATTAATTAAAGTTTGACATTTCTTAATTTTCTTTCAAGATGTTAACTGTATTAACATTGCCTCCCGTTTTTGGCATGTTCATATTTTTCCTGTTTTCAACAATTAAACTTTGTTTTCAAGTTCTTTGAAAAATTTATGTATTCTAAATTATTTCCTCCTTTTCGGCATAATCTGTTATTTGAAATCACACATATGCATGTGCCACTTTTCATGAATCTTGAGCATGCTGGAACCCATTTGGGGAGGTTAACAGAATTTCTGAAATTCAATAATCTGTGGGGTTACTGGCATGGCTTGCTTGTTTGTTGTATTGACATCATGTCCTCTTTTACTGCTCATTGCTGCTACAATGTTTAGCATGATCTTGTGTCCGGGAGCAGAAAATACTCTATGCCTTGACGAACTCTCGGGAATTGTCATGCCACCACTGCTGTGAGTGGAAATGCAGTTTCGAGAAAGGCTTCAAGAAAAGAGGGCTTAAAACTAATGGTTCCCATCCTCAGGACAACTCTAGCATGTTTTTCACCAAAGGGGTGCCAAAGAAAAATATAACATTTAGTGGAACTTGGGGAAAAGTAAATTCCTGAAGAAGGAAAAAAGGCCATGGATGGAGTTTTCAAAAATAGCTGTGACCCCTCTTGCTCTGGGATCTTGCGTTTCGGTGAGTAGTGTCATGATAGGCAATGATTCTGATCTCCCCTCAGGTCATCTACTAGCATCATGAAATTTTGAAGTTCCAGATAGAGCTCCTTCAGCTTGCCAAGTCCCAATCAATGTTAAGCACTTTCAAGTCCGTACTTTTATTTTCAAGCATATTGTCCAGTTTTCAGGTGATATTTAAAATTTTTAAATGGGCTCCTGGTAGTTTTGCAAAATTGCAGACTAACAGTCCTGGTGGATTAAATTCCCTCCCTGTTTTTCCAGACTGTGTTAAATGTTTGTCCTTGCAATCCTTATGATGCTGTGAGGCAAATTATACAGAAAGGGGATTTTTTTCATCATAAATAAATTATAATTAATGTGTACACTTTAAAATTTGTGTTCCTTTTATGTCTAGTTTACAAGCTCTCCAATGTCCACAATTCTATTGTTTTTCAGATAAAATACAATGCATTCTACTAACTTAAAATGTAAAGTATTTTATTGTTTATTTGAGTCCAAAATTTCCACTATACAACAAGTTTAAGTATTTGACTCTTGTTTCAGTCCTAATCATTTGTTGATTGATTGATTAAATAAATGTTGAAGTTATTTTTAATATCTTTTCTGATATGTTTTTGTGTCTCAAAATTAAGAAAGTAAGAGAAGAAAACTACAAAGACAGAGAGAAGAACATTTCTTATATGGAATTATATTATTAACACATTACATTAAAAGAAAACAAAAGAATACAAATTTTATCAAATGTATAATCACAATCGATGAATATTGTCACAAAAATAAAATAACATTTAAAGTATAAATATTAAAATTTAATTGTTTCATCATAAATCCTAAAATATAGCCATACTAGTATTGATTGTTTTAATAAATGGTTGTCCTTTAATAATAAGCATTGCAGGGTATAGCCTTGTAACTAAACAGTTTGTTCCTCAACGTTGATATTAAATACTAAGTTTTTTAAGTATTTAAGATCATTTTAATTAACTGTTAAGGATATTTCCCATATCAAAACTTTAAATGGCAATAATGGTGCATTTCTGGACATAGCATGTAACAGTTTAAACCATAATTTCCTCATAGATTTAACATGGTGATCTTTGATTTCAGTTATCTCAGTCTACAGATCAACTTTTAAAATTCAGGCTTTATCATAGCCTGTAATGGAGCATTTTATAAACATTCCAAATTTCGTGCAAATCTGTCGATCGCTGAGAAACAGCGTCAACAATAGAAACGTATTTCAGTTGATTGCAAAGAAGCTCCGCTCATACCTTGCTGCGCTTCAATAAAATTATTTTTTGTCTGAATTTTCTTCTTTTTTCTATTCAGATTATCTAAAGTTATGGATTAATAGAGTTTTGATTGGCATGTTTCTACTGTATAGACTATTAAGCAAAATTCAATTTATGTTGTATTTTTATTTTGTTATTGGCTATTTGCACATATGTCACAATGTGGCATCATGATTTATGTCGCCATGTTGGAACAGAATAAATGCCAATATGGTAATGCATACAGCCATGATACTGTTATCAGATATGATAAAAAAAATATGAATGTATGCCTTCGAGAAAGGTATATTGAGAACTTGTACTGAGCATTGTACCACATAATAATCTTAATCATTGTATCCTTCAATAAAATACGCAATTGTACTGGCAGGAACTTCAAACTGCAAGAAAGGCATATTCTAATATTGAACAAAAAAAAAATTAATTTCTGTCTAACAGTGCTGACAGGGAATAAAAATACCAGTTGTGACATCACATACAAATAGTCAATTATTAAATAATGATTCTATTTTAACATTCAATCATAAATTATGCCTTATTCTAATTCAAGACTGAATAAAACATTATTTAAGAGAGATTTAAGTATTCCAAAATTTAAAAATCATAAAGTCTTTAAAATTTTAAGACTTTAAAAATTTTATTTGATTCATATATAAAAATTATTTATATATAGTTCTATAAATTAATTATAAATTCATTAAAGTAGTACATCATCTACCTTTCTATTAAATATCTATTTTTAAGTATTTTGTTAATCATATATTTATTTATTGTTTGTGAACCATTCAGTTATTGTATGTAATATAACAGTATTAGTTATGAAAACTATATTGTTAGTTAGATATTAAAGTTATTTAAACACTTTGTTTCATTATTTCAAGTAGTGGAACTTTGAAATTAAATTATATAGGCCACAGTTTTTTAAACTTTAAATTTAAAATCTTGAATTCTAACTAAAGATTTGTCATTGTTGTTGAAAATGTGTCTGTGCTGTTTATTTTTATGTTGTATATATTACTCTAGTCTTATTTGTTGTTAATTTGTCTCAGTTGTTTAGACACTTGGAAAATAAGTAATCATATGCTTGTACTTGATGATGCATTTCATAGTGACTTGTCATTTACATATCTTTAATTTGTACATTTATATTAAACTATAATTATCCTACAGAATGAATCAAAATGCCTTGAGGGATTTCTGAATATTTTTTATTAGTGATAGGAAAATGCAACATGCAGTATTTGAAACAGGAACTCAAATAGTTTTAGATTACTTATGTATAATAATCAGTTAATAGCAACTACTAGTACATTCTACCATTGTAGAAAAGACAAGATGGCGAGTGGCATGCTTTCTAGAATTAACACCACAAAATCTTATTACTGTGCTAGGCCAAATTTATTACTAGGCCAACCTAGACCATAGACTAGGACTGCAAATTTATGGGGGCTGTACAGGAGGGATTATATATTTTTCAATTAAAATTTTAATCATATTTATGCTAAAATTGTTAAAAAATAAATGCAAAATAACACATTTTTTTAGCTCATGCATTTGCCTTTCACATTTCTCAATTTGGATACAAGACGAAACTTAACATCCCCTAGGCGTCATTTCTTCCATCACTTTTGTTTATTATGACTTGGCAAACTCTGAATAATGAGGTTGGTCCTAATCATTTTGTCATCAAAAATTAATATAAAGCAAGTATTTACATTAACACAATTACACATATTTAGTCTCTTCAGATTCTGTTATTTTTGTGAAACATTTTGATAAAAAA
The DNA here is from genome assembly GCA_951213105.1 of Amaurobius ferox. Taxonomy (NCBI): domain Eukaryota; kingdom Metazoa; phylum Arthropoda; class Arachnida; order Araneae; family Amaurobiidae; genus Amaurobius; species Amaurobius ferox. Next base: position 13,518,939 of record OX578146.1, read on the forward strand.
AAACAGTTCCAATTTTTCTGTTCTGCCAAAATCTAATCAGCATTAAAGTAACACACTATGATTTGATATTGCATAAAATTTGTAGCTTTTAAATAATGTTTTTCATTTGATGATTTTTCTTATTTTAAAATGGCACCAAGTTGCCAAAAATCTGAAAAGAGAGATATCTCGAAATTAGTTTATCATTTGTTCAATATGTTTAGGCCTATCTTTTTTATTTTTAATTTCAATTTTTTCTGTTTCAAAAAAAGACAGTTATTTTTTCTATCTCACCAAAATCTAATTAGTACCAGGGTAATCCAGAAATGACACTAAATTTCAAGAAAATTCTTTTAATAGTTTTTTTGCTAGTGGATATATTGCATAGGGAGACAGTAAAACACACACACATACAGGTCCGTGACCAGATATTTTGGCACCTGAGGCGAGATTTAATTCAAGCATTTAATAATTAAAATATATATATGCATATATATATATATACATAAAATGATTTTTGCAACAAATTGTAACATAATTACTTTTTATAGTATTTTTTAAATTTAAAATAAATATTTGAAATATTGAAAGTGTTTCAGTGGTTTGAACTCCCGGATAATCAGCTGGCTACTGATATTTATTACTCGGAAAAATCACACAAAATTTTATTCTATTTGCTTTATTTATTCCATAGATGTACTGCTAATTGTAGAAAAAAAATAAAGCTTCTGATATCTCAGACAACTTTTGATGATTTCTAAGTAATTAATAATCATGTCCATTCATTTTGGGTTAATATGTACAATGCATGTACAAAACATTCACTCATTTGATTATAATGAGTTTATTTTATTTTTTCCAATGAATATAAATAAACAGGAAGTATCTCAAGAACGGCTCATGTTATCATCTTATAAATGATGGCATTCACATTTTTTCGATTTTCTAAAATAAATGTTCAAAAAATTGAAGGACTTCTCTGTGATCTACACTTGAAAAATTAATTGGTCTCTAATGTTCAGCAATTGAAATTGCCACACCAAATTTCATTCAATTTGCTCAATTTATTCCAGAGATATAGCAAAAAGTTTTAATTATCTTGAGCTTGTGATAATTTCAAAGTATCAATATCCATTCATTTCAAATTTATATTGTTCATAAGACAGTTACTCGATTAATAATAATGAATTTATGTTATTTTTTCTAAATTATTCCATTTTTGATCAAAAACATAAAATATCTCAAAAATGGTGCATGTCACTACAAATGAAACAACCCACATAAATACAGCATTTTGTAGCTTCAAAATTTCTACAGATTTATGAATTTACAACTTTTAAAGGTTAATAATATCTAATTCCAAATAAGTTCACTAATTTTAATGTTATGAAAAAGCCATAAAACAAACAAGTAAATATACTAATGTGTTTTATTTTAACACGTTCACACTACTATTACTATATTTCTGGAATTAAGGTAACATAATTTTCCCTGCCATGTTTTGTCTTAATATATTAAGTGCAAAATCACAAGGGATACAAAAAATTGTATAAAATTTATTGATCAGTAAAATTAGAGGGCAATACAGTTATTTCAATCATTAATTTTATAGATTGAAATAACCGAATGAAACTTTGTATGAATCATTTAATTTGTTCGAGAGATATCATGTCTACAGGGAGACATCGTTGAAAAAAATTTGACTCATATTTAGGAATGCTCAAAATGATATGTCAAACATTCGTCGAAATCGAAAAATCGAATTTTTGACCTGCACCCCTTTGCATATGTTATGTATTATAGGAAAAAAAAAATCTTTATAGGTTCTGGGGAGAATCACTACCTTGAATCTGCGTACACAAACGAGAATCAGTTTTCTCTACAAGAATTGGGGAGCCTCGATAAACTATTTGATCTATCAAAATGCAAAATACTATTATAATTTAGTGTCCAAATTTTGTTTATTTATTTGATGCTAAGGATGTATGCAAAATAAATGTTTAGAATTTTTTCAAAAAAGCTTTATTAGTTAGAAATATGTTAGTTCTGCGAAGCGCCTCTCAATGTTGATGGCGAATGACCTTGGTCCAGGATCTTCGTCTACATATGCCTCATAGTGCCTTTTTAATATATTTATATATTTTTCCAAGAGGCAACTTTACTGTTAAGTAATATATTGTTTAAATTAATGTCTTGTGAACAATGAAATTGGCTTGAGGAACAAGAACTTTTCTTCTATCTCGATTTATATGGTGCTTTAAATATCTGAAAATTTAATTATTTTTCATGAGAAATATTCATTTATTATTTCTGTCTATCATGACACCTTAAATTGAAAGGGATATAGTATTAAAGTTAATCTGTTTCCTAAAGGATATTAATTCACGGTGCGGTGCCTCAATTCAGGCATAGTTTTGAATGAAGAAGTAGGCAGGGAGGGGATAGTTTAAAAAAATTCTTATTTCTGAAGGGTTACCCTTTTTTTATTATTTTATTGCCTAATTCATGTTGAATCCCAGTTGCGAGAGGATACATTATTAAAATCATGTTTATATTTTCTGATTACTGAATCATTTTATTTCTTTTGATGCTCTAGTTCAACAATTAATTTTTAAGAAAAGCACAGTGTTTTGTTTGAAGAAAAATTTTAGTTTTAAAAACTAAACAAAAATTTAAATTTCGGCGTCCTTGTGAAATGGTGCCCGAAGCCGTCACCTCGCCTCCTCACCTCTCATCACGGCCCAAAAAAAAAACACAGACATCATGCTAATTTTTTTTTTCTTTTTTTGTACAGTTAAACTTGCCTTAAATGGAATGTCAGGAGATCGGACGGATTTTTCATCTTGAAAAGATTTCTATTTCATCCATTTCATGAAAAGTGAAATTTAAGGTTTAGCTGGAAATGCAGATAGCCCATATGTAATTGGTCACCTATACATCACACTTTAAAAATTCTAAAAAGCGTATTTAGATATAACTGATTAATACTATATTGTACCATAATAACAAATTGAATTATTTTAAATATGTATATACATAGATTTTTGCATACTGCAATCACAGGAGTATATGTAAATAAAAATATAATGTATGCCATATCCTTAACTGTTAGCTTATTGTCATACCTTAAAATCTAGATGAATTGACTTGCAGGCAAAATGTTACTACTTACCATGGAACAATAAAAAAATTAATTTAAAAAAAAACATGGTTTATTGAAATGAACTTTTTAAATAATCCAACATGGTATCTTGGACATGTGTCTTTACTAATGATGCGACTTTCAGTTAAAAATCGTACATTAATAAATATTTTTAGTATTTCAGAATCTCCCTGATTAACTGAAAATTCTTGAAGTTCTGAAACAGCTTTCAGGAAATTGTGATATAATTTAATAGAAAGTTCTGTGAAAAATGGTTCTCTTGAAAATAAATGGCTAAAATAGTTGGATGATTTTTCCATTCTCTGTTCGTTACAACAGGTGCTTTTATTAACAAAAGATTTTAAATTGGCTGTCTTTTTTCCACTTTGTACAAGCTTTGTTTCACGCAAGGAAAAATATATATTTCCTACATTTTTGGACAGGGCTAAAAATAATTTACGCTTATTATAGTATTCTGTTTCCTACAGGTTCCATTTCAAACAGGTTTGACTGTATTTTAGAATCAAAATCTATAGATCCATCAAAACCTAGAATTCCAATTTTCAACTTTATTCCAATACTTTCCCTATACATTGTTGCATATTTCTTTATACATTGGGAATTTTTAAGTAAGGAAAGGACTTCCAAACATAACTGGCCATGAACCCAAAAAACTCAAGATCTGGAATTATTACTGTGCATAGTATATTTAGAAGAAAGTACAGAAAGGATCCTCCTACTGCAAATTCCATTAGTAAGTGGTACAACAAATTTTAAGACTGGCTGCATCTGTAAAGGGAAAAGTCCCAACCGACTGTATGAAAATGCCCACACATTGAGCAGAACTTTCTTAAATAAGGCGCAAGACCTGTTTTAGTAACTATTTCAAATAATGCACGTTTCATATTATTGTGTTCAATAAATTTTTCTAATCGCTCGCGTCAATTTTCCTGTATATGAGAATTTTTATAATAGAGGTTGAGTGAAATTTTTTGTTAATACTTGACTGTTGAATGCTTCATAATTTAATCTAGTTACATAAAGTTGAATAATCTATGTCTTGTTTGTTTTTTTATTTGAAAACATCAAATCTATGTGAAACATTTTTTATAATCAAAATGATCTTTTTATCCACTTAACAATCAAATTTTAGAGCGATAAGAAATAACTTTATGCATATCAGCCATTTTCCATATTTGTAATTTATCTGTGATTTTAACTGCTTCTTCTGTCACAAGAATCTAGAAGTTCAATTTTCCTATTGCTACTTTTACTTGCACTTAGAGTCATCCCATTTTATTTACATATAGAGTAGTGATTCTCAAACTTTTCTGACCTTGACTCACTATGATAGTACAAAAGGCTCTCATTGGTCCACTTTGATTAAAAAAAAACATTTCTGTACCTCGCTAACATAGTTGTTGAGGTGCAGAGATATTATGTACAATAATTGCATTTTCATGTACAATAATGCATTAGTAAAATATTCTAAAGAAAATTTAACTGCCAAATTTAACAATTGAGACAATATAATAATTTAGTTGTGATTTACTGGACAAAAAATGGTAACATCGTAATTTCATTAGTCTGTTGGACAAATAATGTATTTCTGGGGTGGGAGAACTTTTTCCCTTTAAACTGGAGAAAATTGAAATGAGAGAAGGCTCGGCTCTTTTTAATGTCAAGTCACATTTCTGTGACCAATGAAACAGATAAAAAAAGTTTGATGAAAATTGGTGTATTCATGCAATTTGGAGCCAATAAAATTATAGCTACAAATGAAATATATTCACAAAAATTTTAGCCTTCATTGACATTTATTAACAATACCAATTACATGTCTTGAATGTGAATATAGATGTTAAAAATGACTGAAAAAAGAAGCTGACCAATGAAACTTTCTGATTTTATTCTGCTGATCACACCGATATAGAAAATTTTAATCTGCTTTCACCAGTATATGTACAATTCAAATTTGGTATGCATTCTAAAAAACACTGATACTGAACTGTATAGAAAGTTTAATAATTATTTTGTGATGAATATAATGTAAAATAAGTATTTTGTTTCCCTACATTTTCCTCCAGCTGAGATATGGATGATTTAATTTCAGATTTTATGTTATACAAAAAAAAAAACCTGATTTAAATCGTCCATACACTAAACCTAAAGAATAAGAATGATAAATTTACTAGTTCTTCTGAAAATGAATTGAGCAGATGCTATAAATTGTTTAAGGCATGCATGGGCAATTTGTGGCACCATGTTTCTAGATCACAATCCTTCTTAAATATTTTATTTATTTCTCATTGCATAATTTTTAAATTTATTTAAATTTAAAAATTGCATTTGAAATTAGGATATAAAAAATACATTAGTATAATATATACCACTAAAACATTGATTCAGTTAAATGGATGGGACTTTCAATTTTAGAAAGATTAAAAGTTTTAACCAAATGTTAGACACAAGTATACTAGAGTTCTACAGTTTATGAAACATTTTTGTCATTTTATACAAGCATTATTGTGTTAACATACAATAGAATTATGGCTATGGACTGTGACTCTTAAATATAGATAATATATATTTTAACGTATATGAAAAGTATTAATGGTGTTTTAAATTTTGTTTAAAAATATTGGTGTTTATTTATATTTTGGTTTAGATTAACAATAAAACAAGTGTTGTATACTAAACATTGAAACACTGACCATAATAGGATATGTTTCTCAGTTTTTTCCACATATATATGAACTAATTTGCAATATCACAGTTTATGTTATCACATAAATGTAATTTTGATTTTATAATCTGGGATTTTCAATTTTATAATATAAGCTTTATTTAGTTTTAAAAGCATTATTTAAAACATCAGCTTTTTGGTATACTTGCAGATAGGCTTCAGCTGTTAGATGGGAAATTTCAGTAGTCCTGGATTAAGGTTTGTAGTGGCTCTTTGCTGTAAAATGATAGAGAACCCACTTTGGTAGCACTTAGTATGATCCAGGATGCTTCTTATTGTAGAGCCCAAGACTACAACTTCCACAAATAGCCACCCAACCACCTTAATCAGCCTTAAATTTCAATAAGCTTTTGGGGGATATATCTGTTTAAAAAAAAATCAAAAAAATTCAGTATTATCTCTGTCACACTTGCCAACAAATATGGCAGAATATTGTCAACCTCTAAAAATCTAATTTAATTTCAGATAATCAATTTTACTTTATGGTAATTAATTTAATATTTTGATTAAAAAATATATAGTTTCCCTGCTTGTAAGACAGGTATTTTCTGTTGGAGATGGTGTGTGTGTGTGTTGAAGACCCAAGCTGTCTGACTCATCCTAGGACTTGAACAACCAAAAGGATGGCCGGGAAAGGTGTGTGTGTGTGTGTAAAGTTATTGCATTTTATTAGTAAATTGTATATTATAGAGTTGATATAATAATTAATAATATTGATTGAAAGGCCGCATGTGTCTGGGGATTTTATAAGCACAAGTATTGTATTTGAGCAGATGATAGGGAATCTTTTACAAAACTTTATATACTTCATACTCTCAAAAATCCACTTAAAAAGGGATATGGAGAATTCTAAACTTACCTGGAGTGGCATTAAGAAATCTTGTGGTGAGCCGTAATTTGATGTATTCCACCATATGGTGCGCTTAGCAGTATTGAAATAAGTATTTACTAGAGATAAGTGAACAGCACTTTTCTTAAGTTCAAACATTGAGTTTGAATAACCCTGAATAGTTATTTCAAATTTTGAATAAATAATATTTACATTTACTAAATATTAATATAATGTAGATAAATTAAAGTAATAAGTGTAGCAAAACCACACTAATTTAGAAATTAAACTTTTTACTGTAAATTTTAATTATCTTACAGTAGTTTTTTTTTTCTTCTCTTTTTTAGGTGCTCTTAAGTGCAATATTTAAATAATTGTAAATGTATCTCACCTGCAGATTTTTATTTAAGAAAACAAGTATTTGATCACATTCAGTATTTAGTCTGCTTCTTTTATTTTTGTTGCAAATTAAACCAGAACTGTTGAAGAGTTTCTCTTAAAAAATTTGACAGCAACAGGATTAAATACTTGAAAAATAATTCTTTCAAGCAAAGATACAGGCTACTTATTCCAATAATCAAAATGTTTTCATTTGGTGGAAGCAAACTTTCTTTTTCTACACTATCCTGATTTTTTAATCCAGAACTTGCTGTTAATAATGGTGTAATATTCGAATTTCTTCTGGTAACATTATATTAAAATTTTCAAATACCTTCTAGTATTTGGGTATTCACAGATAGTATTCACTCATCTCTAGTATTTACTACACATCCTATTCAATGGTCTTTATATTTCCAAGATATCAAATGATGAAATAATAACCATTTTTCATTTTATGTGTGGGGTTTTAACTTTGAACAGCTAATATTCTTTATAAATATACCATTATTTCTAGTTGTGCGTCCACAGCACCATAATTATCACAGTATTAAAAATGCACAAGGAAAAATGCACCAAATGCAAAAATTTTAAACAATACTAGCTGCTATTTCTGTTTGTTATTACCTAACAAATGAACTCAAATTTCAGCTAGAAATACTTATAAAAAAATTAATAACTATTATAACTGCCCCTAGAATGTTTGCTACTTACATTTTATCAAAGTTGCTTTGATTGGCCCTCCATAACGCTTTAAAAAACATATCTCTGTATACAGACTATCAAACCATATCCAGTAACAAATAAACTTATCAGACAGGAAATACTGGGTCTTTTCTTTTGGAAATATGGTATAAGAGTGATAGTCATTTTTACTTTTCTCGATGTACCTGCTCTTTTTCTTGTCCTGAAGAAGTAAGCTTATTTTGCTTCGAGAACTGTAGTTAATATTATACCATTATTTTTTGTTGTATGTGGCTTAATAATAGTCATTTTCTCCATAGTTATCTTGCTGCAGTTTGAGTGATATGTTGATAGGGGTTTATCTAAGATTTAAAAACTAAGAGTGTGTACTAAATGTTTAGGACGGGGGTGCTGGTTAAAAGAAATATCTTTCGCATGTGGTCCTGATTAAAGTTTTGTGTGGCTCTCGATATCTGAGATATTTGTATTTTATGCAGCTGTAGCCCAAGAATGTTAAAAGATTTATTTTGAAGTAAGATATCTGTGAATTTTAAATTTAAAAATTCCCTTTCTATTACATTTGACCTTTAGCTTACGGGTGGGACAGCATCAATCCCAAACAAATAACTTTCAAAAAGATAGGCATGGGACATATGCTACCCCAAACAGTTTGACCCCTATTTGCAAGCAGCTGGTGTCCACCTATTGGAGATAATGTTCAATAGATTAGAGGAAGCATGCCACTTGACCCACAGGCAGAGGCAGAAAGAAGTGGGGAATAAGAAATTTTAATCTTGCAAACAGAGAAGAAATGAAGTGACCTCCAAAAATAGGATTTGATTCGTGTTCATTGTTAATTCAATATACTTCCATAGTTTAAACGTTTTCAGCATAAACGCTCTACATCATTCACATATATCCATAAAGAAAAGGGTACATTAAATGGGAAAGCTTAAAATTTCTGCATTATATCCCCCTTCAAAAACAAAAGGTACAGACACACACACACACTCACTTCAGTCTTAGGCATAGACACGCTTTATACCCAAGACTTTTCGAAAAATATTAATTCAATATAAAATCAAAAAGTAAAAATTACAATAACAGATAACACAAACATCAATTGAAAAATAGAAATTAAATGAAAGTTATTTCAACTGTATTTATCATTTTCAATTTAATTTAAATGATTATAAAAATAAAAGTATTAAAAACATGATCCCATTTTTTAAGTGCAAATTTCTCAGCTCTTATTATCTTCTGTCTTTAAATAGATGCTTCACTTAATAAAATAGCTTTGTGTTAAATTATTTTTATTGCTATTTGATTTTCATATCTGTCAATATTTAAATATCCCTGTGGAAATGCATCTTTTTTTTATTTATTTATTATTTTCTTTTTTTGTATGAAGAAATTTATTTTGGCATATACTCTATACAATATAGAATTTTCCTTCTGATATTCGTTTAGTGAATCATTTCAGCTACTAACATGTGTAAACCCAGATATTTTATTTCTTGACTGTTTCATATTTTTCCAGTGAGACGAGAATTGTAGTTATACGATGTTATTTTTACGTACTAGCTGTTGTTTTTGTTTTTTATGTAAAAAATATTGAATAAAAATGTTCATAGGATTTTGTGTTGTTTGTTTTCTGTTCAGTTTTCACATAATTATTAGATAAGAAATGCTAATAATTTTCATAGAATTTTCCTTAAATTAAAAGTTTGGTTCATTACTAAATTTATTGTTTAATTCCTAAAAACAGAATTTCTTAATGTAATATTGATAACACTGCTGCAGTGGTATATGGCCAGTGTTTGGTAATTATTAGTTTATATTGTGAGCATGTATGTTATTGAAAAAGTCATGCTCAGTGCATAGAAATTTTGTATAATGCGAGGGTTGTGTTATTCATTGCATTTTTTACAATTTGTGATAGAAAATTCATTTCGGCAATTGCTAATGAGATTTGGAGATATCACTTATGTCAAGGTTTAAATCAGAAATGGTAAATTTTATTAAGTCATGAATAGCTTAGTAAAGAAATATTAACTTCATCAATGCATTTATCTTCTATTTTTACTTTCTCATATGTAGTATTGAGAAAGTAAATTTTCGATTTCGACATCTTGATGCCAATATATGTTTTAAGACCACCTGAACACACGTTTTGACTATTTTGGGAATGATGTCTGTGGTCAATTTCCTGTGTAGATGATAGCATCCGCAAATATTAATGGATTTTCATGAAACATTATATCCGGCTTTGTTATAAAAAAATATAGAACTAGATAGAATTTTAATTCGAGCAAAAACTTTGAATTTTATATTTTTTAACATGGCAGCAAGGACAAAATTTGAAATGGTCATGCATAAAAGGGTTTATTTATGGGTTAATGATCATGAGACTTAATAGACAATAATAATAAATCATTGTGAAAAATAGCTGCAATACAAATATTTTTTGTTTGTGATATCATTGACCCCCTTGGGGGACTCTTTCGCCAAGGGTACATTGTCAAGTATGGTATAAATCGAAAGATTTTCTTAAAGCCCTTTAAAGAGAAGGATAACACAATATAATTTTAATCATTTAACCCATGATACAGATTTTTCAAATAATTTCTTATAAAATTTGAAATAAAAACCTACTAAAAATGGATTCTGATATGAGAAAGTCGCGATGAGCGACACTCCAGTTAATTTTTCCTGTGTAAATACTCTATATCTGGTAAACATTCATTTGTGGCTCCACACGGTTTTCTCATCTACATCATACGATATGGAAATTGAAGGGATATATTGACGATATGATCTTTGAAGGGAACACTAAGGCTGATGGGCGGCATCACCAATGCTTATGCTAAGAAAAGTAGCTCTTCAGGGTTTGTTGGTAACACAGACTATTAGTATTATATATAGTATTCTGTGGTTGGTAACTCACTCGCGCATACAGTTCTGGGCTATGGTTTTTGTAGCCGTCATGTTTTACAGAAGCTCGCCATTCAACCAGATTTAGTTTCACTTCTTTTCACTAAATCTTCCTGTGTGAAATCATAGGACTGTCTTTTTGTACAACAATTTACATTTCAATTTGTCTTTGCATGTACTTCATTTGATATTAAAACCTTAGCATTATTTCTATTTAAAAACAAGTCTTTTTCAAAGTTATCAAACTACATTACTAGTTAGTACTGCTTTTATTGTAAAAGTTACAGTGGATTTTTATTGTGTTTCTTTTTTTGAAATCTTATTTTTATAATGCCCAAGTCTAACTTCTATTCTTGCAGCAGTTTTTAGCAAAATGTGAATATATATTTTTCGTAAAATATAGGGTTATGAAAACATAAAAGCACTTTGTGCGAAGGATAAGAAAAAATCTGATGTGGACAGCACATGGACTTTGCCTGCAGACTTATATCCACATTCTCTTTATTTTGATTAAATTTAATTCAATTTTCGTTCTCATATGGTAACTGGACTCATTTTCAAAGGTGGCGTAGAGAAAATGCGAAACAACTAAAATATCTCGAGAACGGCTAATCTTAGTGTAACGGGGTTGGTCTAATTTTTTTCTTCGTTAAAAATTACGTATGAAACAGGCATTTAATGGATATATTTGACCATGCGTAGTTTTTAGTGTAGATTTTGACGCCTTTTGCGCGCCATTTTGCAAAAAAAGGGAGGTTATTTCTTTCCGAATCGTATCAAAATCTAATCAGTACCAGGGTATCCCACAAGTGACTTATATACCGAATCTTGTGAAAATCGGCCCATTAGTTTTTCAGCTGGAGTGGATGCAGGCCATTTCTCAAAAAAAGGCGGCTTCTTTTATCCCGAATCATACACAAAGCTAATCAGCACCAGAGTCGCCCACAAGTGACTTTCCTACCAAAATGTATGAAATTCGGTCAATTAGTTTTTTTAGTTACGGTGGATACAAAATTTGCACAGACGTCACGCTAAAAATAGTTTTTTCGTATTCTAGAGGTCTCGAAACGCGTAGATCCGTAGAAAACTTGAGTTACGATTTTCGGCATGATTCCAATACTTTCCCTATACATTACCATGTATTGCAGGGAAAGTAAAAATCTGATGTGGGCAGCACATGAATTTCGCTGCAGATTTATATCCACTTTCTCTTTGTTTTAATTAAATTTAATTCACTTTTAATTCAATTTTCGTTCTCATTTGGTAATTGCACCTATTTTCAAAGGTGGCGTAGAGAAAATACGAAAAAACTAAAATATCTCGAGAACGGCTAATCCTAGTGTAATGGGGTTGGTCTAATTCTTTTCATCGTTAAAAATTACGCATAAAACAAACATTTAATGGATATATTTAAGCATGCGTAGTTCTTATTTTAGATTTTGACGATTTTTGCGGGCAGTTTCGCAAAAAAAAGCAGATTATTTGTTTCTGAATCGTACCATAATCTAATCAGCACCAGGGGTAAGACACTTGGGTGTGATCCTGGTGCTGATTTAGTACGATTCGGGATAAAAGAATCTGCCTTTTTTTTGCAAAATGGCCCAAAAAAATTGCCTGTGTCCACTCTAGCTGAAAAACTAGTAGACCGAATTTCACAAAATTTGATAGATAAGTCGCTTGTGGGTTACCCTGATGCTGATTAGATTTTGGTACGATTCGGAAATAATAACCTGCCTTTTTTTTTGCAAAATGGCCGGCAAAAATAGTCAAAATCTAAAATAAAAAACTACGTATGCTCAAATATATCCATTAAATGCTTTTTTTATACGTAATTTTTAACGAAGAAAAGAATAAGACCAACCCCATTACAATAGAACTAGCCGTTCTCGAGATATTTTAGTTTTTTCGTATTTTCTCTACGCCTTTGAAAAAAATCTGATGTGGGCAGCACATGACTTTCTCTGCAGACTGATATCGACATTCTCTTTATTTTAATTAAATTTAATTCACTTTTAATTCAATTTTCGCTCTCATTTAGTAACTGGACTTATTTTCAAAGGTGGCGTAGAAAAAATACGCAAAAACTAAAATATCTTGAGAACGGCTAGTCCTAGTGTAATGGGGTTGGTTTTATTCTTTTCTTCGTTAAAAATTATGTATAAATCAAATATTTAATGGATATATTTGAGCATACGTAGTCTTTTATTTTAGATTTTGACGATTTTTGCGAGCCATTTTGCAAAAAAAAGACAAGTTATTTTTTTTCCAAATCGTACCAAAATCTAATCAACACCAAGGTGACCAACAAGTGACTTATCTACCGAATTTTTGTCCATTAGTTTTTCAACTAGAGTATACAGGTAATTTTTACGGGCCATTTCGTAAAAAAAAGGCGGGTTCTTTTATCCGGAATCGTACCCAAAACTAATCAGCACCAGATTCTCCCACAAGTGACTTTCCTACCAAATTTTATGAATTCGGTAGATTAGTTTTTTAGTTAAAGTGGATACAAAATCTACACAGACAGACAGACATACACACGGATATCACACTAAAAATAGCTTTTCGTATTCTAGAGGTCTCGAAACGTGTGGATCCGTCGAAAACTCGAGTTGCGATTTTCGACATGATTCCAATACTTTCCTTATACATTACCGTGCATTGCAGGGAAAGTAAAAATCTGATGTGGACAGCACATGACTATCCCCGCAGACTTATATCCACGTTCTCTTTATTTTAATTAAATTTAATTCACTTTTAATTCAATATTCGTTCTCAGTTGGTAAACTGAACTCAAAGGTGGTGTAGAGAAAATACGAAAAAACAAACATATATCGAGAACGGCCAGTTCTAGTGTAATGGGGCTGGTATTATTCTTTTCTTCGTTAAAAATTACTTATGAAACAAGCATTTAATGGATATATTTGAGCATACTTAGTTTTCTTATTTTAGATTTTGACGATTTTATGCGGCCCATTTTGCAAAAAAAAAAAAAGGCACGTTATTTTTTCCGAATCGTACCAAAATCTAATCAGCACCAGAGTTACCCACAAGCGACTTATCTACCGAATTTTGTGAAAATCGTCCATTAGTTTTTCAGCTAAAATGGATACAGGCCATTTTTGTGAGCCATTTCGCAAAAAAGTCGACTTCTTGTATCTCGAATCGTACCCAAAACTAACCCAAGTAACTTACCTACCAAATTTTATGAAATTCGGTCCATTAGTTAAGCTGAAAAACTAATGGACCGAATTTCACAAAATTCGGTAGAGAAGTCGCATGTAGGTTACCCTGGTGCTGATTAGATTTTGGTACGATTCGGAATAAAATAACGATCCTTTTTTGGTGAAATGGCCAGCAAAAATCTTCAAAATCTGAAATAAAAAACTACGTATGCTCAAATATATCCTTTAAATGCTTGTCTTATATGTACTCGTAACTCATTTAAGGGCCGATCCCACCAACGTCTGTTAAAATAGTGCTAATGTCTGATTAACTAATCAGTCACTAAATTTAACGGCCCACTAAAGCATACTTAAAAACCATCCCGTCCCACCAAGCTATTCGACTGTTAAAAACGTTCCGGTTAGTTAATCAATGATTAAACCCATTTTTAGATGATACGAGTTCTCTGATTGGTCTGTTATTTCTATTTCGAAAATACAACTTCAACTTCTACATATTTACGTTCTTACTTCTCGTAAGGGAGCAATTTATTTATTTTCGTGTTATATCAAATTTGTTCTACAGGAATAATATAAATATCATTCACGTTTACACAAATGTATATACATTATGAGAAAAGATTTTGTTATAATTTAGCGGGAATTCTTTCCTTTTTAAGGAAATACGTATTTGAAATTAATGCATATATTTCTAATTTAAGAAGTTACCCAATTAAAAAAAATCTCTCTTTTTAATTGTATTACGATCAGTATATATAGTTTCTTTAATTCGCACTATAAATACTATTTCAATGTGGTAGATTTGTATGAATAGTACTGTCAAAAATGTAGAGAAATGTGTGTGTGTGGAATGGAAACAACCATAAATGTAATTTTATAACTTGGGTTGGGAACCAGTGATTAGTATGCTCTGCTATGTAACACAATGGTGCTATTAGATCATGATGCAAATCCATAAAAAAGTAATGCACAAAATTGAAAGAAAAATATATTCCTAATAATAAACTTTAAAGTATATTATGCTTTTGTTTCATGTATAACCCTACAATAGGATAGATATGAATTAAATAAGCCCTATCCAAGAACCAGGTGGTGCGTCAGTTAATTTGGATGAGCAAAATACATACTAGCAGGTTTGTGAAGTCAGTAACTCAAATCGTGGACTTCAACTCCTTTTTTTTTCTACTTTCTGACACAGACTCCTCCTATTTTCTAATATCAGACTCCAATACTGATATAAATAGCAATTAGTTTTATATTTTTTATATCAATAGTTTTTTAATTGTTAAACGTTGGATGTTTTCTTAATTTATTCCCTAAAAATCTCTCTATATTAAAAAAAAAGTAACTGACGCCACCACTGTTTGACAAATTTCTCGAGATTCTTTGCTTTGTACTGCAAAAACTATTGCATATAAAAATATGAAATTTGGTACACTTGTTGAAAAAGCTTTGGTAAATACACTGAAATAAATTGTTTTTTGATATATATATTGTAGTTTAAGGAATATTTAATATCGAAGTCAAGACAAAATATTTGTGCTGCGAGTTCACGTCCTGGATAGACTAACTATAGCAAGACCACAAATTTTTGCAGGCAGGTACCTACATGGGTGAATTTTCCCCCTTCTTTTAATTTTGATGTAGTTTTTGAAATATTTTACTTTTTATGATGCACTTCTGCAGTGAACTTTTTTTTTCGTATTGGCACGACTAGTGATATCTCTGTCTCGTACCGTAAAAATTATAATATACCAAAATATGAAATTTGAATTTGTATACCAAAATTTGAAAAATATGAATTAATGTAACATACCATCTAAAGTTTAAATTTGAAATTTTTTATGTACACACAAGTTTTCAGTTTGACTTAACGTACAGAGTTTATTTAAAAAAAAGAGAGGGGTTGGGAGCAGGAGTTCGATGCTCAAATAGATTTAAAATGTTTTATTAAATTGATTTCAATTGGATTTTAGAAACAGGTGTCATATTATCCTTTTTTCTGCGATTTTTACCTTAGTGACATAGAAATACCACCAAGTCTGTCGGACAGCATGTCTGCCATAACCGAAATGCATAAAAATATAAAATTAATATTGATTTAATACAATTATAGAAATTTTGATTAAATAAAAGAAGAGCAGCCTGATTTGTAGCAATTTGAACATGAACCTATGCCTGCTATGTGAGTTTCACTCGCCCACTAAAAAAACATCACAGAAAACAGTTCTACTGGCTGTCGGAGATTGCACGTAGCAACAGATATTCCATGGCACATAAAGTACAGGTAGGTCCATACAGTGGATGTAACATGAAAATTAGAAAATTTTAAAAACATTAAAATGACAAATATACAAAAGAAAGCAAATGTCAACAACTTAATTTTTTAAATACAATGTAAACCCATTAAAGTGATATTTTGAATTCATTCCTCACAATGTATACAAAATTAACTGCAAAATTGAAAAATAAAATTCCTATTAACCACCTCCATTGTGCTCAAAGTTAGCCTACCACACACTAGCTATAATTTTTTTATTAAAAGATTTAATTTAACTTATTGGGTATCTACTGTTATTTGAAATACGTATTTTCAAAAATACGTATATAAATAAAAATATTTAAAAGTACATATAAAAATACATATTTTATACGTATTTTTAAAAATACGTATAAAAATTGTAAAATAAAATACTCCTTGCACAGGCGTAGTTAATTTCCAGCATTAACTATAACTTAGAATTTAATATTCTAAACCATCTAATAATGCGAATTACTAGACGAGATCGTATTCTAAACTAACATCTCTGTGCACAGGCGCAGTTCTCTGAAGCTCCTTAGCAATCACTTAAAGATCAGGGCACTACACTATCTGAGGAATTATACAGTGCATTGAAAATTCGCATAGAGGAAAGTCATAGTGAACTAGAAAATATTTTAAGGTATTTACATAATTATAACGACTTTAAAAAAGAAAATGAAAATGAAGAAAAGAAGCTAACAAAGTCAAATTTAATTAAGTTCGTCGTAAATTTCCACAAAAACATTTATGAAAAGTAAACACAAACCTATCCAGAGAAATTCGTTGAAGATGATGATGTTAATATCGGAAAAGAATTGTTTCTCGAGAAGAAATTACAATTAGCTATAAATAAAAAAATTGCCACAAACAATAATACAAAAGTAATACAAAAAATAGATTTATCTAAAACCGTCAGACGACAAACCGAGTTGTTAGAAGGTGAAGGACTTGGAGGCGAATATTTAGAGAAAGTATATCACTCATTATTAACAGTACCACCTCATACAAAGTCTTTATGAATATTCTATATACATTTTGTAATTAGGCTCCATTTTAAGTGAGCTCATATATAAGAAAACTTCGGTTATCTAAATTTATAAGAAAACTTAACCAAAAATTACTTAGAATTGAATTCATGGATAATGCATTTTAAAATGGTTACAAATAGCAAAATATAAATATAAAATTATTTGAAAACTGCAAATTACATGTAATTTTGAATAAATATACTTATTTGAAGCCAATAAAACTAACAAATGTATATAAATAAGGAAAAATATTTAAATTACATCAGAATACTACAAAAATAGCTTTAAAGTAAAATCTCATTAAAAATACAGCATAAAACAAATTTCAACGATATTAATCAGTTCAGCGATACATGACTGAGGTGGTGATTTTAATCTCTTTGTGTTTTGTCTTAACTTGTGTGAGGAAAACTAATTTACGAATAAACAAACTTTGTTACATTTTAATTAACGAACTGAAATAAAATTAAAGGTGTTTTACATTGAACTTCTCAAATACTATACATCAAACAGGGGTCCAGCATAATATTTCAAGTTTGACGGAGATCTATTTGTAAAATTTCAAACTTTTTTCACATTAATTGAAACTTAGTATGAACTGTTTTGTATAAAATGAGCAACAGTACATTGAAATGTATATATATACAGTATCCACTCTATATAAATAATTCTGTTTACAGTTAAATCTTGCTATACAACTAGACTCAAAATCAATAATTTACAGGTTACAATTATATCCTAACCTTTTACATAATATGTAACTTCCCAATCACAATCTGTCATGCATTTAAAAACGCTGATATTGCAACATTTCTATGACAAACATTTATATTCATCATAGAAAAAATTTCTGAAAATTCTATACATAGCAAGATTAGAAATTTTAGCTCAGAATTTACTCGCCGAAAGATTCTTTTACTTATCAGTACCATATAAATAACATTGCATAACATTTGCCATTTCTTATACATTGAAGAAATAAACCCATATGTAGATTTTTTTGCTATTCAGATGAAAACGTCTACTTCTCATTTACAATTGAAATTTTTGTACCCTGTACATTGTGTAATCAAACTTCATTTGAAGCGAACTCATGTATAAGAAAACTTCACGATAAAATACTATGAACTAAATTCTTATATATCGCATTTTAAAATGTTTCCAAATAACAAAATATGAAAAAATTATTTAAAAATTGTGAGTTCAATGTAATTTTAAATAAATATCCATTTTTGGTGGTGATAAAACTAATAGAAATGTATATAAATTAAGAAATTATTTAAATTAAAACAATATGCTATAGTAAAACTGTCAGTAAAATTACAATATGTAAAAAATTTGTAATGGTATCAACCAGCTTGGAACAAGCTCCTTCTTTAAAATAAAAAAACAAACAAAGCATCCATGTCAAGAAAAGCAAAGAGACAGACATAAAAAACCTTCTTGCCCTTGGTGTAATTGCTATGTCTTTTTATCCTGAAAAATTAGATGTTTCTTGTTTCCGAAACCGGTTGATATTGATACTATTTGTTATATGCTGTAATTGTAAAGAAGCTTTTACTTTAAGGATAATAGCATATGTGATTTGTAGACTATCCGGCAAGTTATGCCTAATCATAAATAAAGAAAATAGTATTCTAATTATTATTAAGGCCACATTTGATATTATGCGACTGCTTTTGCATATCATGTGACCACATAATCAAGGTAACCGGGGAAAGTTTTTGGTCAATCTGGTTATAATCGTACTGTCACTGAAGTGAATTTTCAAACGGCAGTGGTTATAAACAAGATCCCCAAAACTTGTGTTACCTTACCAGTAAAATAAACTATCCTTTTGCTGCCATGAAAAAGTTTGAATTGTAGTAACATTTGAATATAATTATTCAAATTAATCAGATTTTACTGTATTAAAACATGAGCTTGACATCTAGGGGGAAGTGAGTAGAATGCAAATTTGTAAAGCGAAAAGAAGAGTCATTTAACCAATATTATGAACTATTTATTACCAGTTATAAATCATCTTTGCACAAGTACTACTATAAACAAAATCAAATTTTTATGTTGTTTTATAATATTGTGTTTAGGCGAACAATCATTGTTCATTGTTCAAACTATTGAAGTACATGGTATAAATAAATCAAGCTATTGCTACATCAATACCGTTGTGCATCAATTAAAAGATAAAATATTGGGGCAAATATCTGGTGTATATAACAGAAAACAAAGTACTTCAAAAATCACTTCACATTTGTTATATATCCATTAAAACATTTTAATATATAACACTTACCAAACTTGACAGCAAAAAAAAATTCATTTATTTTATGACATAAAAACCGAGCTGAAGGTATATACGCAACAATTTTACAAATTGTCTAGGGAGCAAAGTTGATCAAAATCCAACAAAAATATTTAACATACGGTACAGTGGTGAATTCTAGTCTAAAAAGCAGGTCATGCAAAAGTGCATATTACATTCCAATCCCTGTGTTCTCAATTGCACCACAATACTCAAGGGATATAATGACAATAATAGCAATGATAATAATGTTACTGCTATTGTGTTATATATTTTAACCTAGAGAAGGGTTTTTGTCGATAAATTTGGTATAGTAGTGCCATACCAAATTCAACGACAGTATTCGTTACTGATAAGATAACGTCATTTATTGACTTATATAGGTAAATAAAGTTATTTTTAAAACAATTGTAGTGTGTTGAAATTTGAAAGTGAATTTTGATCACTTATTTTTGATATTAGTTATTAATTTGTGAAGACACATTTCACTTTATTTCCCATATAACATAGAAATTAAGTAAAGAATATGACTTTCCGTACAATCAATATAATAAACTAGAACACAATATAAAATGCAAGGTAAATAAATATACGTATGCTCTTTTTTTTTGCTGCATTTTATATTGTTATCCAGTTTATTATTAACATAGAAATTATCCTATCCTATTTTCAAAGATTTCTTTTATTAGTGTTGTCATTAGAATCATTCATAAAAAAATTAACATTTCATGGAATAAGAGAGACTTTTGCAAGAACAATTTTAAATATGTTAAACTTTTAGTATATAAAGTATGTGTGATACAAAATGTCTTGCTCAAAAGAGCGAACTCAATAAAAGTCAATTCAGGAGAAATTATCACAGCATACAATGGCAAGATACTTTAGAATACTACATTGAAATTTGAAAAAGGTCCTTTCTATAAGGTACCAACTAAACATAGAAGCAAGTCCATGGAAGCATTCCAATTCAGATAGGAAATATTAAAAAGAAACATCAGACATTTAATGGAAATGCAATTTTTATCTTTGGGAAATACAATAGGGATTACCATTCACACCATGCTGAATACATATATATTTAAATCTAATAACTAACTATTGATAAATTCATTTATACCCATACATAAATTATGTTTGTTACAGACAATGCTTATTTTTCAGTTTGGCTTTGTAAATAAACGGTACAGCATGCATAACTTCAAGTAAATTGAAGTTTTGAAAATATAATTTCTGAGATTATATGCAAATAAATGTAAAAATGCTATTCTAAACAAGAAAAAATTACGGACAACATATGAAATTTTTAAATCAGACCATATAGGACAATTTCTATAACTGGTTCAACAATAAAACAGCCTATCTGATATAATAAACAGATCGGCCGAAATATTGCAGTACAAGTTTAATTCTCTTCCAAGACTTTAAATTCTGTAATTTTAGCATAATTCAAAAGCGTACATTATGGTTTAAGAAGTTAAGAGACTTGTAGCATAATATAAACGAAATATATGCATTACATACCTGAGTAGTGTATTGTAAATACTCCCAAGTGTCTTTCAAACTTTCACCGACTTCGATAAATAAGCAAAATCGGCTTTATTTTCCCCTATGTTGTAAAAACTTTCAAACACTCTTCTTTCAGAAAAGAAATATAAAAGAATTCCATCTTAAATAAAATTTCATCTGGAAATATCGAACGATACAGAAATTGCCGCCATCTTGTTCGACTTTTAATCAACTGTTAAATATTTAAGTGGCCAAAATCGGCCACTTAAATTAACAGCACTTTAGTGAGCTCTTTAACGCCGTTATAGTGTTGGTGGGACGCAAAATAGTGCTAATCAACCGTTAAACCTCTGCTATATTTTAACGGTTGTTGGTGGGATCGGCCCTTAGACTCGTAAAAAGCCAAGCCAAGCCAAGACGCTTACTTTCGGGCTACCATGGGACCGAAGCAAGGTATTTAGAAAGAAGGTAGGTCAAACAGCGCAGGAGAATGCCATTGGTTTCCGCTCCGTGACGTCATATCGAGACTGAAGGGAATTTCTTCAGTAGTTTCTATGCGTTTTTGAGCTGTGGTACGCTTTTCAAATGATTGCAAATTTCAATTATTATTGAACTTTTAGAAAATGATTTTATATTATAACAGATTTATGATAATTTTAGCCTATGTTTTATTGAATTATCATAAACTTGCCTGTTTAAGACACAATAAACGCGATTGCTCTATTTGGAAATGATAGAACAAAAATAATTAATAATTAATTAAAAAAAACTTAAATATAAATTCCTTCTCCGTAATTGGAATTGATTGAACAATAATTGTAAAATAGAGCATAACGGCATTACCGTGTATTTCTTATTTTCAATGAAGTACAGGGTTTAATACTAAAATAATGTATTTAATATATAAATACCTGCTGTCACTTTTTGAATTTACAAGGTTCATATCCTATTAGAACATAATAATATCATCCCACTATCTTAATGAAAAGCACTCTATACGGCTATCGACTCATTATAACTTTTGTTATACGGCTAATTTTAACTCTTGTCTAATATTAATTTTGTAACTAATCTGTCATACGAATCACTGGTGAAGCTTGAGTATTTTTATAAAATACACCTAATATGAGAACACAATTTTCTGGCATTCGATTTAATAGCAAGAAAATTTGTGATTAATTAGTAAAATGAATCCCATCATATATTGCATTACAATAAAAATTTTATTACTTTCCTTATATACATAGTATAATGCATAAGGAAAGAATTGTGATGGTGTTGAAAATTCGAATTCGAGTTTTCGACGGGAGAGCACATTTCAAGCATCCCCTACTATTACATCCACTACTTTGTTTTTCTTCGTATAGCTATAATAGTAGTACCGCATAATTCATCATTGCTCCATCGATATTATAACTGTTATAAAAACTAATTAATTACTTGAAAATAATTGCAGCTCAATTAATTTTTCAAAGATAATAATATATATTATTGCTGTATATTCAATCAAAGCTCTTAGACTAAAGCAATACTAAAAAAGAACAGAATTATTTGACAAAATAAAGCCTACAATTTCCATAGAATCCTTATATCTTCCTCTCTGCTTGTCCCGTTGTGACGTCAAAAAAGTCAAGACTCCTCCCACCCCTAAAAGCGGCTTTCGTGCGTTTGATGTTTGACCACCCCTGGGACCGAAGGTCCCTTACGCCCACATCAGAATATACAAATGTCACTGTATGTAGATGTCTCATAGAGTTTTGATAGCAATATGCACACATCTTTATGGAAGGGTGCTGAGTAGAAGTCAGTGGCGGCTGATAATGTGCCGCATTCGTCTTGGAGTGGCTGTATGGCAGAGTACTGAGCTGTGGTGGCTGAAAGAGAAGGAGAGGGCGGGGCCAAGGACTGACGGGCCAATAGGAAATCCTGCAAAAGTGCAGAGCGAAATTTACAGTTTTACATAAAGAAATTAAAGTTCACAATAATAAATTTAAGTTTACAAATACATTTAGGTCTAATACTTAAGTTTAGACAATAAAAGAGTAAATTAAGTTTACAGAAAAAGTTTACCAGTTTAGAATTCAGAGAAATACACAAGAATTACGATTACAATTTACAAATTTACACTCGTGCTGCGAAAAAAGAAGGCCCTTATCAGGCACACAAAACAATTAAATTAGACAGTTTAAATTAAAAATACAGTTCAAGTTATTTACAGAAGCAACAGTGCTATCAGGAGTCAGTGTTTGCTGACATACAAGAGGACCGGGCTGGCATCAAATACGCGGGCAAAGCAAAGTATAACAGAGGATTGAGTGCTCGCCGGGGAGGACGAATCAGGATTCTCCATTTCACTCCAGGTTTGCCGAGGCATTCCCAGGGTGTAATGGTCGCCTTCTCCGCCGTCCGGCAAGCAAAGGTTAGGAAACACCTGCCTGGGGCGTAGTATATCTGGGGCGCTTCCACGGGGACGCCGTAGGCCCGGAAAGAAGGTGTCTAGGCCTTCTTTTTCCAAGGTAGGAGGATGTGGAAGTGTCGTATCGACTATCTACGTTTCTCAGGCAAGGCTTGTTAGAGTTCTTCCTGAAAAAATTTAGAGAAGTTTTCCGAATATGCCCAGCAACGTGTGGGATCATGATGAATCACCTCGTTCTGGACAAACCAGGGCGCATTTACAATACAGCGCAAACCTTTATTCTGAAACACTTGCAATTTCTCAATGTGCATTTTTGCAGCCGAACCCCAAACAGGGAAGGCATACAAAAACGCAGGTGCGATGATTTGTTTGTAGATGATCAGTTTATTATAAAGGGACAGGTGAGACTTTCTACAGAGAAGTGGGAGAAGGGCTACAAAGGTTTTATTGGCTGTTACAACCTTATTCCTGATGTGCTCTGCGAAAGTTAATTTGGCGTCCAATGTGACACCCAAATACTTTGCGGACAGTGAAAAGGGGATCGGATCATTGAAAATTTTAAGGGAGAAGTCAAGACTAAGTTTTAGGTAGTTAGGACGAAATATGACGACTGCACTCATGGTCGGATTAATTTTGATTCTCCAGGTCACGAGCCAGTGCTCAAGACTATTCTTTATGTAGCTTTGGAGTGTATTGATAGCGTTGCGTGGTGAAGAGCTTCTCGAAATCAGTGCCGTGCCATCAGCAAAGATGGCCAGCTGTACCTGTGGGATCCTGGGTATATCATTGATATACAGATTGAAAAGTAGCGGGCTGAGGTTACCGCCCTGTGGAACCCCGGCTCTGATTGGCCGATGAGAAGAGTAAGAATGTTCAACTCGCACGCGGAAAGAACGATTAGCAAGATACGAGTTGATGAGAGCCAAAAGTTGTGTCGAAATACCAAGTCGGACCAGCTTGGTTAGCAGACCCGGGATAAATGCTTTATCAAAAGCCTTACTGACATCGAAAAACACTATGCTGGTATACTGCTTGTTGGTAGAGTTTTGTGAATAGTTTCCACTACACGCATGAGTTGGGAATGCGTGGAAAAATCGAATCGAAAGCCGTGCTGTTCAGGAATTAAAATGTCTTTCGATCTGCAGAAACTAGTCAAACGTCTAAGCAACACTAATTCGAAAATTTTGGAGAGGCTAGAAAGAAGACTAATGGGTCTGTAGCTTTCTGCTAATTTAGGATTTTGATTAATTTTGATCAGAGGGATAACATCAGCAGTTTTCCAACTCTGGGGAAAGTAACGAAGATTCAACATATGATTAAGGAGCACGGTGAGCCAGCACTCATAAGCAAGGGGAAGGTTCTTCAGCATTCTGTTGCTGATCTTATCAGAGCCGGGTGATTTCTCCACTTTGAAGCTGTGTATGATGTTATGAACTTCAGCCAAGTGCATGGACTCGAGGTCGTTTGGTGCTTGTACGTTAAGTGCATTCTGATTGGTCTGTTGGAAATCGTGTAGAGTGCTTGTGTAGAGATGGCTGAAGTTCGGGTCTTCATGTGGTGAGAATTGAAGTTCCGAGCTATCTGCAATTGCATTAGCTTTTTCCTCCGCAGTCTGGGCGAGAGAGTTTGGGCCATTAATGGGCGGAATTGTTGTTCTCGTGGTTCTCATGTTTTTAGCTGTTCGGCAGAGACTGTGATTCGTGGGTGTAAGTCCCTCAAGGTGAGTACGCCAGCGTTGCTGGGTGTGAGTTCGAATCATAGACTTGACCTCGCAATGAAGATTACGGAGTTGCGCTTGAAAAGGAGGATACCTACTGCGCTGCCAATTTCTCCGTAACCGGTTACGCTGCTTAATTTTGGCTTTGATATCACTCGGGAGCGAGTGATAGTTCACACGTGAACGATTTGGTTTCGAGGCTGCAGCATAAGCCTCTAGCAGTAAGTGATTAAAATCCTGGACGCTATTATCAATATCGTCCGTGCTGGTAATTTTGAGAGGGGGGGCAGTACTAGAAGTAATTACGAGAGTGACGAAAATCGTCTCAATTTGTATATAGCTCCACCGGGTAGTCCAAAGAGATACTATTAAAATTAAGGGTAAGTATTACAGAAAGGTGATCAGACGTCAACTTATTATCGACTCTGATCGTATGATGAAAAGGAATGTTTCTGAAAAGAGCCAGATCAATTACTGTTGGGGACCTTCCTGTAAAGAAGTGAGTGGGAGTGGGCGGAGCTATGATCCTGAAGTTGGCGCACTGAGCCAATCGTTTTAGTTCTCTGCCTTTTCCGTACGAAGCTGTGTCCCAGGAAAAGTGGCGAGAGTTTAGGCGGGGCCGGCGGGATTAGTTCTGCTCTTTATCGGGCCTATGCCTGCGGCGCTGCTGTAGCTCGTGACGTCATAAAGTACATCCCACAATTTGCAACTTACATCATGTGTTTGAAAGTATGATCGTGTAAATATTGACGAAGATGCAGATATCACCGAAAGGGGTTTTCTTTTAAGTGTATTTTTAAAATCTAGAACATGATTAGAAGTGATTTAGAACTAGATTCATGGATGTCAAGATTTTAGGTAGCGTGTTTTGTTTTTCAAATCCAACGTCAAATTCGTCCGTTGAACGAGTGTTTTTGCTACGTAAGAAGCTGCTGGAAATCGGGTATAAATAAACATACCTTAATGGAATAAGTAGAATGCAAATACATGTTTTTTTATTTATGCATTAGCATAATGAAATTTTTCTTAGTAGGATTTGTTGTTGTCAATATAAACAATTGTTCGATTTATATATGTAAAGTGTAGAGTTAGAAATTTTTGCGGATTGTTGTTGCACCCCCCTAAAATTTTTGGTACCCCCCCCCCCCAAAAAAAAAAAAAAATCATGGATTATACACCCTCAAATTTTTTGGTGTAAGTACTTAAAAAAGTAAATGTGCAGAAAATTTCATGTAAATAAAATTTTTACGTTATCTTGTTCTTTTTGTGTACGTGTTTTGATTTTTTATTAGTGAGTCAAAAAGGAATCATTGATCTGCAATTTGTAAATGGTCTATGGGTCGTAGCAGAAGGCAAGATTAAAATTGAGAATTTGCTACAGCACTATCAATTAATGAATAATGTAACTTTATTCTTTCAATCACCTGACCTCCAAAGAGACTGGAAACCAATGGTTTTATTTATTTCATGCACATGTGTATTAAATATAAAAATGTGAAATACACAAATCATTGGTGTTTTTTTTTTTTACATGCATTTTTGTAATTACAAAAAAAAAAAAATCTGAATTTCCTAATTTTTTTTGGAAAAACTGAAATTCATATTGGCTACGAAAACTTTTCGTGGATTATTATTGTTTCATTAAAATGCAGATGACAACACTCAGCAACCTTAAAGTGTTAAAAATAGAATTTTCAAAACTTCACATCACAGGTGAAAATTGTCTGTCAATAAGTAACGTCTAAAATTATTTTCGTTGAAAAAAAAAACAGGTAAGATTTAAGCTATTAAAATAAGTTTGGTAAAATAGTTTGTCATTGCAATACAGTATTATATTTGATATTTAACCGATTTATTCAATTTATTAAATTATTTCTGTTATAGAAAAGCGTATCACCCGAAAGCGATTTTTTAGTTTTTTAAAAATTATTACTATTTGAGACTACTGCCTTTTCCTGTCATTCACGCTAATCTCTACATTTCATTTTACCAAACCAGGGATTTCCATTTAAACTGAAAGTGCACAATAACAAAAAATAAATATGTTTATATCACAACCCTGCTATCAATTACAAATGTAACTTCCGAAATAGTCGCTCATAATGTGCGTGATCACTTATTGACGCTTAAAATATAAATCTAATGTCTGTATTATTATGTATGTATATTATTATTAAGTATGTATGCATATTATTATTAAGTATGTATGCATATTATTATTAAGTATGTATGCATATTATTATTATGTATACATATTATTAAGTATATATATATTATTAAGTATGTATTATTATTAAGTATATATATATATATTATTAAGTATGTATGTATATTACTATAAGTATTCATATTATATTAATTAATAGTATTCAATAATTATTAATAGTATATTAATTATTAAATATTATTATTAAGTATGTATGTATATTAGGATATATGTTATGTAAATCTGACAGTTAAAACTTTTGAAAAACCTTATTGCAAAAATGTTTTAGGAGAACTATGTAATTAAAAATTTAATTAACTCTGCCCAAAAGCATTATTATTATATATATATATATATAAGAGGTCATAATGTGTTTCTGTGCATTAGGTTATTTAAGAACAAAAGCCAGATTTCTCAAGTAAATGAATTTTATGAAAAAATAAAATTCAAAAGGTTGAAACCTGGCATTGAATCTTTTAGAAGAAAAGAAAAAAATAAACCTATTAACTACGGAAATATTCAGTATTTTTTTACTTTAAAATCTTATTTATATTCCTTCTTTATATATATAATTTGTTTTCGTTATATTTATTCAATTAAAACATTTTTACTTCAACCAACTTCTATCACTCTAAAATATCGACTTAATAATCGACGCTGATTAAGAACTAGAGCAAAGTGTAAACGCCGTGGATGGGATGTAAGTTGTGACGTCACGAAACCTGCATCTAGGCCCGATAAGAAGAAGAAATCCCGCCGGCCCCGGTTTAGGTCACCAGCGATAATAATATTACTGCTCAGTCCTAAAAGTGCTTCAATCTCCGATGAAGGTAATCTAGTATTGTTAGCAGGTGGGATATACACTGAAGCAAATGCAATCGAGACCAAATTTGGAATAGTGACTTTGATAGCTGTGGCCTCAAGCTTCGTGAAGGCCGGGACATTTAACCTCAAGGTCTCAAGGACGGGGTAAGTGGAGTACCCAGGAGAGGAAATGCTTCCTCCCTTTAAACTCCAGAGGAAGAGGAAAAAAGAAAGAAAAAGGAAGTAGTAAGATGTCATTTAATCAACTAAAAGGTAGCTGGGAACTAAGAGATTGCTTGGGGGGGGACCTAGGTCCTACCCCTTCCCCAAGTCTTCAGAAGACTGAATGTTGGGGCCCAAGCGGGCTCCCAACAGAGTAGGAAAAGAGGGGGATAGACTGGGTGCGCCCCGGGGGGCGCAGGGCCTTGAGCTTGAGATGTGCCTAGTAGCAGAAGAGGGGAAAGGCTTGCCAACAAATCGCGCAATCCCAAAAGCAAGGGAGATGTACAGCTGCTAGAGTCTGCAACTAAAAAGGAGAGCAGATAAAACTATGATGGACGGAACCGCTTTTTAGGGCGGAAGAAGATGTCCCTCACCGATCGAGCAGGTAACGACCGGGGGCGCTTTCGCGTGCCCGGCCGCCCTGGCCGATAGTGCGGGACATTGTCCAACGTAGGATTATTGATGCTTCTCAGACCTCGATGAAAATTTAGAGAAAGTTTTTTGACATATTCCAAAAAAGGCCTAATTCTGAGATCTTTGTGCAGGACTTCTAGTTGGAAGTAGTTCGGCAGATTAGCAAACATACGCAGTGCGTTATTTTGGATGACTTAAAGCTTCTTAAGGTGCGTCTCCGCCGCAGTACCCCAAATTGGGACACCGTACGTCATGATGGGACGAATATAGGACTTGTATAGCAATAACTTATTCTGAACGGACAGGCGGCTATTCCTAGCCAAAAGGGGGCGAAGCTGGGCAAGTGAAGACTTCACTTTCTTACTAGTTTCAGAAATGTGAAGTTTCCACGTCAATTTGGAATCAAAGTACACACCTAGGTACTTGTAACTACATTAATTTCAACACCTAGGTACTTGTAACTATCTTGCCAGGGAATGGGCTGATTATTTAAGATCAAATTAGTGGGATGGGTTTGCCGAGGTGGGGGGGGGAAGGTGACAGCAGCACACTTACCGACGTTGACTTTAATTCGCCACTTGAGCAACCATTGTGTCAGCTTGTCCAGATAGCTTTGAAGAATGCTGTGCACGACTTGTGTTTGTTTGTGATGTGTGATCAGGGCGGTGGCATCGGCATAGAGGCCAAGGGCGACACCGGGGGAGCGAGGAAGATCGTTAATGTACAGGTTGAACAGTTTGGGTCCAACAAGAGAACCTTGCGGGACCCCGCTAAGAACATTCCTGGGAGAGGATATGATGTCGGAAACACGGACGGCAAAACTTCGACCAGTGAGATATGAATGAAAAATATGAATAAGATTTGGAGGGAAGGAGCGTTTGATAAGTTTAAATAGTAACCCATTTATCCACACCTTATCAAACGCCTTCTGGAGATCGAGAAAAACAATGGACGAGCTTTCGCGTTTGCTACGCGCCTCATGGACGAGCTCTACGACCCGCAGCAACTGGTGCTGTGTGGAATGCTTCTTCCTGAACCCATATTGTTCAGGAATAACAATGTTCCTCAGGTCGCAGAACTCGTCCATGCGACGCATAAGAACAAACTCGAAAAGCTTCGAAAGACCAGAAAGAAGAGAAATCGGACGGTAGTTGACCGCAAGCGAATGGTCAAGACCTGGCTTGGGGAGGGGTGCGACAATGGCTACCTTCCAAGCCCCAGGGAAATAATTATGACGAAGGAGGAGGTTGAAAAGCTTTACTATATAATTATATAGTAAAGAAGGCAGGCTCTTCAACATCGTGGAGGTGATGAGATCCTTCCCAGGAGCCTTGTTCTTCTTGAGTTTTTGAATACGGGGCTGCAGTTCTTCCCAAGTGACATCAGTCAGAGTATAAGGTACAGGTGTTGTGATGAACTGTTCAACCTTGGCATCCACGAACGCAACCGTCCTAGGATCGATTACATCGTGGTGTGGTTCAAACTGGCTTCTAAGACTGTCTGCGAGCAGCTCAGCCTTCTGTGTGTGAGTAGTCGCCCTGAAGTTGGGACCTTCAAGGGTCGGAATGTGTGTTTTGTGCCTACGATATCGTGAGGTTGCCCTCCAAATGGTGTTGTCTTTAGTCGTTAGGGACTCAACATAAGTGTTTCATCGTGCATTGCAGTGAGCTTTGATCTTAGCTCTTACCTGTGACCGAACGAAGTTCAGTTCACGCTTGATGGCTGGGTCTCGGACATTTAACCTATGATGGGGAATGTTGTTTTTAACATAGAGTGCAGTTCCGCCATTGACACCCCTCGCCACCGCCCCAGCCCTCGTTCTATGCGAGAAGTAACCTGTTTAATTACAGATTGCTGGGGAGGTGGGGGGGGGGTAAGGTGGGTCTCATTCACCATAAAAATGTCGAAGTTTTCATCTACAACATAATTACGCATCTCGTCGAGCCTTGAACGCACTCCATTGGCGTTCCAAAAGCCGACTTTGAGAGACTGCAAGGTACGAGACGCCGAAAGAGAGAACATGGCGAAAGCCAGGAAGAACAGTAGGGGGGGGACTTATCTAGCCAGAGCATCATAGCTCCGGTAGAGAGTCCAGACCATATCAATTTGCGTGGTCGCCTCACGCGACTCGTAAAAATGATATAGGTATGAGCGCCCCCTCCCAGCCCTTTGTGCGGACGAAAGGGGATATTTAAGACATCCTCGACAGAGAAGAATACGAATACAGTGGGCTTTCACACGTGTCATATCACCTGGCGCGGTAGCCCATTGGTTAGCGCGCTGGAGTTGCATTCGGTAGGCCCGGGTTCGATTCCAGCCACTGCCAAAACTGCCGTCGTGTTCATGCGGAGTACGATCACGTTAAACATGTGGGTCCGAAAGTCCTTCCGAGAGGTTGGTGGTAGGGGAAGGAGGGTACGGTCCCTGTGGATGCCTCCCCCACTGGGTTCCGGTCTGAATTGGGTGGCACTTCCCGACCGTCCAAAACTGTTACCTTACACCTTTCTGGTAGGTCGGACGGTCTGGGTTTCAACAACAACAACGTGTCATATCACCTGATAAAAAATTGCTTTATCCGAAATGCGAGCGAGTCTATTCATATATTCGCAGGCTATAGAGCTGAAAAAAGATTGTCTTGTGATTTTCAACTTTTAAAATAACAACATGCGAGTTAATTTCCCTGCAGTGAATAACATATATTTTCGTATGCATACTAGTTTTAAGCGAAATTTAACACATATAGCTTTCTAAGGGAGGCAGAAACGCATAATGAGGTGATACACATGATACACGCGTCAAACGCAATGTGACAGAAATAAATGCTAAGATAGTTTTTAAAGACGAGACTTTGGAATTTTTTCGTCAAATGAGGTGTTTAGCGTTAATTAACGTGCGAGCGAATGATCGATACATAGCCATGAAATGGGGAACTAACAGAAACTTTTTAAGGTTAGAACTTGAATTTATAGATAAATACGATTTCTACTAACTACTAAAAAGGCAGAAATGCTACATACAATGCACATAACCAACACCCTCAGATGGAATGTAGATCTAAGGTAGTATTTTTAAGAGAAGACATGGAAATCTTTAAGTAAATAGAGTATTTAAGAGCATTTAAAGAGATATAAATATATTATAAGACAGTACCCATGATACACCCGTCCAACGCAAAATGACAGAAATAAATGCTAAGATAGTTTTTAAAGACGAGACTTTGAAATTTTTCGATAAATGGGGTGTTTAGGGTTATTTAACGTGTGAATGATCGATACATAGCAATAAAATTGAGAACTAGGCTAAGTTTTCGAGTATAGGACTTTGAAGTTTTTAGCTAAATGTAATATGTGCTAACATTTTATAAGACGATATCACCTACAGAGTGAGTATGAGGCGAGCTCATCATGGACTCCTAGTTATAAAATGTCGAACTAGATAAATAGTTCTACGATGGAAAATTTAAATCCCCTAGCTAAATGCAATGTTTTGTAGCTTTTAAAGGGTTGGAAACACTTACTGAGGCGGCCTGCATGATACTTATAACCGATACATAGCCATGAAATGGAGAACTAACAGAGATTTTTTAAGGTTAGAACTTGAATTTATAGTTAAATACGATTTCTACTAACTACTTAAAAGGCAGAAATGCTTAGCTAGGGAGTTATATATAATGCATATAACTAACACACACAGGTGGAATGCAGATCTAATATGATATTTTTAGGAGAAGTCTTTGAATTCTTAAGGAAATGGAGTATTTAGAAGCATTTTAAGAGATATGAACATATGATAAGGTAGTATGCATGATACACACAACTAATATAGGACAGCGAAAGGAAAACTGCACTATTTCTTATAGATTAAACTTCAAATTTTTAAGACTGAATTACAAATTTTTAAGTAAATGTAGGTGTTTGGAAACTTTTAATGGGGTATGTGTAATACACATGTCCGACCGCAATGATAGAAAAATGATACCAGAGCAGTTTTTAAAGATGAAGCTTTAACTTTTTCAATTAAGTGGGGAATCTACTAATTCTTAGAGGGTGCTAGCGTTTACCGAGTGGGTATGTATGATGCACATGACCCGCATATAACATTAGGAAGGGGGTATTAGAACAATTTTTAAAGATAGTACTTTAGATTTTGGAACTAAATGAGATATCAAGAAACACTTAAAGGGGATGAAAACATCTAATGAGGCGGAATGGGAGTGTACTCACCCAAGGCACCTAG
This sequence comes from Amaurobius ferox, assembly GCA_951213105.1. Lineage (NCBI taxonomy): Eukaryota > Metazoa > Arthropoda > Arachnida > Araneae > Amaurobiidae > Amaurobius > Amaurobius ferox. Next base: position 13,551,969 of record OX578146.1, read on the forward strand.
CGGTGAAATAATGAACTAAGATAGATTTTTAAAGTAAAGACTTTAGAAGTTTCAGATAAATGGCAATTTATACTAGCCTTTAAAGAAATGGAAACGCCTAGTGAGATGGTTTGGAATGAATACAACGTCGATACATAACAGCGAAAGGAAAACTTCAGTATTGTTTAAAGACTGTACTTCAAATTTCGAAGTAAATGTATATGTTCAGGAACTTTTAATGGACTATGTGTGATACACATACTCAATATAACAGTGAAATGGCGAACTACGGATAATTTATAAGTATATAACTTTGGATTTTTTAGTTAAATAAGGATTTCTACTAATTTTTAAAGGGATAGAAAGGCATACTAAAGGGCATACAACAAATTTTTAAAGGGAACTTTGAGAATTTTTAGCTAAATAGGGATTTCTACTAACTTTTAAGAGAGTAGAAACACATACTGAAGGGTAGAGAGTGTAATCATTGTTAACACCTAGTGGTAAAATGGGGAATTGGGATAATATTTTAAAGATGAAACTTTAAATGTTTTCTAACTAGGCGCAGACGCAATATATCAACACTTAAAGTGGATGAATACGCAGATTGAGACGGCATGTGCGATACACAGCATCCGCATATAGTAAAGAAAGTAGAACTAAACAAGTTTTTAAGGTTAGAATTTTTGGGTTTTTTCACATAGATGATGACCGACAGACCGATCGACAACAAAAAACTAAAGAATATTTATTTTGTGTTAATTAGTCCCTTCAGAAGCGTATCAATCTTTAAAAAAAGATATGTGCGAATGCTTACTTCTATTTAGCGAGAGAAGTATAACAAATATCCCAACAAGAGTTACAAAAATAGCCTTTTCATATCTAATCTCTTTTCCTGCAACACATAGGAAAGGAAAAGTATTGGGATGGGGGTCAAAAAACGGACGATTGGATTTTGATAAATGTACCAGTGTTGAACGTCCTTGAATACTAATCAACCATATTTTCAATTATGTATGTTTATCTGTGCAAGATTTTTTGTCTAGGGGAGGGAGAAAATGGAACCTCAAAGAGGCAAATTATCTAATATAATTTTAACTAACTACTACATAGAAGTAGTTGCTATATATATATGGATGTAATGACTATATATGGCAGATACTTTTTCAAACATTGCGAGAAAAACTTGCTCCGGCTGAACAAGAGGAGGAAAAATTTTTAAAATAATGTAAATTGAATTATAGCTACAAAATTTCATTCTGAAAATACTCAATAGCGAAATAAAATTATAATAATAATCTAAATTTTGCCACATAAGAAGTGGATTCAGTTACCTTACACCTTTCTGGTAGGTCGGACGGTCTGGGTCTCAACAACAACAACATAAGGAGTGGAAACTAGGTTAAATTTAACAAAAGTATTTTGTGAGTTTCTGAATTTATTAGCATTTTGTCTGGTAACTTAAAATGTATCTGGGGGTGGGGGGGGATGTTTCCGAAAGGGGCTTATCCCCCCCCCCGATGTATTTTTAAAAGAAACACAGAGTCTTTGGCAATGATATCTCTATAACAAATCAATAAAATAGAATACAATTCGATAATACTATAATATATCTTCAATCAATAAATATCAGAGACTCATTAATTTTCGGGTGAATGGGACAGAAGAAAGCCATTAATTTTTTGAACATTTAAAATGAAAAATAAGATGAGCATGCAAAGTAAAATATTTAAAAATGTTACAAAAATAGATATTTTAATTGAATTTTCACTTAAAAGTGAATATAATCATTTATATAGAATGCTAATATGCACCGTTTGCGGGATATTTTGCAAGTTTTAGTTGAAACAGGGAGAAAAAAATGAAATGCACTTAATATTATTAGATTATTACACATTTTACAATTACTTTTAACAGGAAATAAATGAATACCATTGTTTAGAAGTTCTCATTGAAAATGTTACTTTTCCACATGCAGCGGTATATATATCAAACAAATTAAGCAAATCAAAATATATTTGGTATACAATCAATAACTGCCAGCTTCTTAATTTTCTCGAAGGCCAGGATCTTCAAATTTTCTTATTTCGATAACTAAAAAAAATTTTTAAATGATTTTATTAGAATTTGTTACAAAAATATTAATTTTATATGTAATATTTCATTTTTTTAAATTACACCATTTACAGAACGATAAAATGTGTGTTTCGAGGTATTGCACATTTTTGATTTAAAAAAGACTCTTTTTAAAATTATATATACTACTCACTATTGTTAAAGAAGTAAATGATTTGTAGGTACTTCTAACCAGAAAGAAATGGACAACATCGTTTAGTAGTTATCACTAGTCGTTCTAGAGATATTAAAAAATTTTACTTTTCTACAAGAAGAGATACGTATCTCGAAATAATGAAGCGAATTACATAATAGAAGCATACCAAATCGGTATTAATGAAATCCTATTCACTTTCAGCCATATCTAGTTACAAAAAAGCTTTAATTTACGTAATTGTTTTCTAAAACGAATAACTATAGAAGTTTTGATTTTGGGCTAAAATATTTTATTCGTAACAGCTTCAATGGAGGCAAATCATAAGAAATATCTGAAAAGTGAGAATTCTAAATAAAAAAAAATCATTTTAGTTCTACGGTAAAGTGCAAAAAACATTGAGCTTAATATATACAGTTAAACTTGGCAGTGTTATATATATATATATATATATATATATATATATAAATTATGTATATAAATATATATAATATTACAAATTAATAATAATTCCACTTCACAAAAATTCTGCAAAGTTTTTAATTGCATATACAAACTTAATTGTACTATTTGTAACTTATCCTATATTGGCCAAACCAGCAACCCTTTACATCTGAGAATGAATGTCCACAGGGATCATATTAAAAAATTTGACCATAAAGTCTTTAATGATCTCCCTACTAAAAATCAATTTGAATATCAGCACTTTGCTACACACGGATTTAAAAATGTATCCCTTCATATTTTAGATATTAAAATTTCACTCACTGATAGATTAGTATTTGAAAATTATTACATTAAGAAATATAAAACTCTCTTCCCCTATGGCTTAAATCAAATTTATAATAATAATAATGTTGTTAACAATAGTTTTGAATACAATTCTAATAAATCTTCAGTATATAAACATCTTTTTCAGTATTCAAAGTCATCAACTCCTTGTAAAAAGCGATATAAGCGTGGCAAAGGAAAAAGTAACTTAAGTAAAACTATTGATTACAATGCAGACATTTTGAAATTACAATATAATTATACTCAAACCTTCAATTTTCTACCTGTTAGAACTTGGTTATATAAAGTCAGAAAATGCAAATTAAGTATTGTTTATACTAATTTTTTAAAATTAAAATTAACTCATGAGCATTTTAAACATTTATTTTATGATTTACTTCTTTCACGTACAAATTTCTTAAATTACCACCTACTCCATTCACCAAATCCACATACTAAAATAGCTTACTGTGTAATTTCTTTTAAACACCCTATTCTTAATTATCTTAACTTCAATAATTTATTTGCAAAACATCAGCACTTGTTACCAGTAAATGATATCAAAATACAAAAATCATTCAAATATAATTTACCAATTGGTAGAACTATTTACAATTACAATGAAGTTTCCAGGACATTAAACTCCGATGACCTTACATCATGTGTATGCAGCAATCAAAATCTTGCCCCTTATGTCAACTCCTCTCATGGACACATTATTACTGGGGATCTCAGTATAGTTCAGGATGATATACTTAGGGATATTATGAATAAAGGGTCTAAATTTCGCATTCCATTCTGCTTAAACAACTCACCCATCACCCTAAACAACTTCTTCAGTCTATATCATTTGATTTTGATAAATTCATATATCAACTTGCTTATTCACATTCCATTCCTATTGAAGCATTCCATCTATGGAAGTATACTACCTTACATCTACTTAAAAATGTTATTATAAACATTAAATTAACGAAGCCTAGGTATCCTTATAAACAACTCCTATCTGCTATTAAAGAACTACAACAACATTTTGTCATAACTTATGTAGATAAAGCTTCTAATAATTATGCCATCATTTGTAAAAAATATTATGTTTCTCTGTTACAGAATTACTTAAAAAATAATCAAATTTTTAAACCCATTAATAATCAGTCTATCAAAATCAAAACTAAAATGCTAAAATTATATGCACAATTAAATACTAATTGTAAGTTTTTTAAATTATCTTATGTTACTTTGGTTCCTAAATTCCACAAATCACCTCTCAGTTTTAGAACGGTCACTTACTTGTAGACATAATACATTTACCACTACAGCTAGTAAGTACTTGCTTAACTGTTTAAATAGAATTAATGAATCTCTTAAATTTAGGAATTCAGGATATTTCATTTTGAACAATAGTTTTGATTTAGTTAATCACCTTAGTAAGCTTCCACAAATTTTTGGTTTCCAAACCTTTGATTTTAAAGACCTATTCAATAATATTGTCATTAAAGATTTATATAAAGTTATTATCGCTCTTTATCATGAATATATATCTTCCAATCATGTTGCTTTTAATGTCAAAAATTTTCCTATGCTCTTGCACTTTGTGTTATATAACAATTATATTATCCAAGGTGATAACATTTATTTACAAACATCTGGTGTACCACAAGATGGCTGTAGTAGAAGTATTCTCGCTAACTTATATCTTTCATATTATGAATGTCATTATAACTCTAATTCATATATTATATATAGATATGTTGACGACTTAATTTGAATTATCATTGATAATTCCTATCCCATTAATATTGATTTTTACCCATCTAACCTAGAATTAATTCCTAATGAGTCTAGCTTTAGTCAAACTGTAAATTTTTTGGACTTTAATTTAGATACCATCAATAATCATGTAATCACCAATCTATATGATAAAAAAGATTCTTACAACTTCACTATCATAAAGCTGCTATCATATCATTCTTGTAATTCTATTCCATTGTTTAGAAACATCATCTTAAACCAGCTATTTCGAATACATCGACTTTCTGATCCTCGGTTTCACTTTCTCCATATCAACAATCGCATTTGTCAAAATTACCAATATCCAGAAGTATTTGTAAATAATATTATTAATAATTTCAAATATATTACGTAATAATTTTACATTTGCATTATTTATCTTTGATTGGATAACTCATTTTTGAGAATTCACCCATTCCTATCACCTAACTTACCACTTGGCCTGTGTCTAATACTGTTTACTATTTTCGAATGACTATTATCCACTTGTCCTGAGTCGTATACTGTTTACTATTTTTGAAAGTCTCCATACATATTATATATCGTTCAAATCTATTCATTCCGGTGCCCACTCGCATTGACGAAGTGAGGTGAAATGCTCAGTAGCTTGTTCAACTTACAAGTGGTAGCAATGCTTGTGAGTTCATATTTCTGTTCGAGGAGGTATTATTATTCTGATTTATAATTCAATTGATTTATTTTTCTCCTTCCACTAGCCAGTAGACAGTTCCAATGGTGTCTATAGTTAAATTCTATCGCCATTGTCAGAAACTGGCTATTCTATCGGTTTTAATTCGAATTGTATGGCTGTCCTGATGAGAATGCAATTTCGAACTAACCGCCATTTTTTGTGTAGTTTCAATTGATTGTACTCTATGTCTTAATCTTTTATCTTGAACTAATTATTATTGCCTTTTCTCATTTTTGCCGTGTTTTCTTTCTCATTTTTATTTATATTTATATACTTTTAATTGTGATTTTTGTATCCTAATATTCTTCTCATCCCCCTTTCTATTGTAGTGATATGTTACCTTCTATCTTTATCCTTAGTCTTGGTCTATAGTTACTCATTTGTAACAGATATGCTAGAGATGGGTTGTTTTTGTACATACAGTAGTTTATGCATAATTTTCGATTAATATCTTTCAATTTATATATATATATATATATATATATATATATATATATATATATATATATATATATATATATATATGTATATATATATATATATATATATACATATATATATATATATATATATGTATATATATATATATATATACATATATATATATATATATATATATATATCAGTTAATAACTACAGTACTACAGATTCAATATAGAACTAACATTTGTAAATTTGCGCATATGCAGCAGATATTTTACAATGTGTCAATAATAAATAAGATAAAATTAAAATAGTTATACTAATTTATAACATGATAAGTGTCATACCCTGGTTCAAAAACAATACGGAGGAAAATTAATTAAATATGATATGATAGGAAATATCAGACAAAAGGAAAACAATGCTACCATAAAAGACAAAATGATCTTTATTTCAAATATGAATATTACACATGAATTTATCAGCATTCAAGAGCGAAGCATACTAATCAAGTTCAAACAACAAAGGATTATCAAAATCTGGAGGCTCAAAATATTAAAATGACAAAATCAGAGAAAAGATACAATCCGAAAATATGAAATAGGATAGAAGCTCTGTGAATCCAGCTTATCAAGGATCTTTGCATCCACAGAGGTTCCAAATGTGTTTCGCTCAACGATACAACCACATGGTTGAAATAACGTCAAAAGATCCGACACATTTCCAGACAATAACATTAACGAAAATAACAAAAATAAGCAAAAGGAAATTGGAAGGAATATAATGTAAGTGCATTAAGCAAACATATAAGCAATCTAACCAACAATCCACAATGATTCAGATAGAATTAAAGTCTTACCTTTCTTCACCATTATACAAGACACATTTTCGTTGCACTAAACAAAGTATTAGGAAAGAGTACAAGAGAGCGCCATCTGATGTGAATTATAGGAAATACTTCTGCATGTTTAACCAAAGGAATATACAAATTTATAAGTTTCAAACCCAATAATTAGAGATATAAAGATAAAATAAAAACATAAAAAATATATATATATAAAATATTTAAAAAAAAAAAAAAATATATTTATGCGCAATAAAATAAGTAATAATTAATAATTAACAATTATATAATATGTATCCAAATCTTATTATTAAGAAAATAAAATCTCAAAGAATATTTTAAAGTTCAAAGTATACAATAGCAATTTCAAATTAGACTAAAACAATAAATAATATATTATAAATAGTATTTAAAATTTCTAAAGTGATATTTAACAAAATTAACTGGATATGATTCATTCTTACAGTATCGAAATAAATCTGCGAGATGGTAACTGTATTGTGTATTTTCACATAACCTAAAAATCCTATGAAATTGATTTATTAAAATATTTTTATATACCTGTTTACTCATACATGAATTAAAATTGATTATCTTGTGAATTTTAAAAGGAAAACTTTTTCTTTTATCATAAATGTTTGACAAAAATGAATATTCATTATCAAGAGATAGAGTTAAATCTAAGAAATTAACGCTAGACAAGAAGTTGCTTTCGTTTGGTAAAAGGGATAGATTTGGAGGATAAAAATCAAAATCTATATCATTTGATGAGGGAGCAATTTTAATGAGAATAACATCGTCAATATATCTATAGAATGTATATGCAGAGTTTATAAAATTTGACTCGTAGAAGTGTAGATAAAGATTTGCGAGAGCTGAACTGGCAGAGCCACCCTGTGGAACACCCTTAATTTGCATATAAATTTTATTGCCTTGCATCAAGTAATTATTAAAAATTACACACTTGAGAAGGTGCGGTAGCCCATTGGTTAGCGCGCTGGAGTTGCACTCGGTAGGCCCGGGTTCGATTCCAGCCACTGCCAAAACTGCCGCCGTGTTCATGCGGAGTACGATCACGTTAAACATGTGGGTCCGAAAGTCCTTCCGAGAGGTTGGTGGTAGGGGAAGGAGGGTACGGTCCCTGTGGATGCCTCCCCCACTGGGTTCCGGTCTAAATTGGGTGGCACTTCCCGACCGTCCAAACAGTTACCTTACACCTTTCTGGTAGGTCGGACGGTCTGGGTTTCAACAACAACAACAACAACAACACTTGAGAAGGTGGTGCACATAAGAATGATCGAAATTCAAATTTTGTCTATTATAGAAAGATTTAATAATATCCCAAGTTACTTTATATAGATCTTTTATGTCAATATTGTTGAAAAAGTCCTTAAAGTCATACGTTTTAAAACCCAAAATATTAATCGTATCCAACTTTTGAATTAATTGATAACTGTTATTGATAATATGAGAAGTTGAATTATCATTTATATTAGAGATGATTTTATTAAGAATAACCAAAAGAGATTTACTAGCGACAGTTGCATATGATTTATGTCCTATAGTTACAGATCTAAAAGAGATAGGATTTTTATTTGGTACCATAAAGCATAAGATTTTTAAAAATCTTATGCTTTATGGTACCAAATTCCGAATCCAAAATACATTAAATCACTCTCTTTTAATTAAACAACTAAATATTGATCTAGAAAAATTCATATACAAAATTGCTTGCAGTAAAAACTATCCTATTGAAGCTTTCGATATGTGGAAGGTTAGCATTCTGACAAACATCAAACATCTTTTAGGTAACTTGCCTAAAACTAAACCTACATTAAACTATACAAACTTGAAGCAGGAAATTAATGAACTAAAATCACAATTTGTCATCACATATGTGGATAAAGCTGCCAACAATTACGCCATCATATGTAAAAAATATTATGTACAAATCTTAAACGATTTCTTAAATCACAATGATATTTTTAAAAAAATTGATTCTTCAGCAACATCCATATCTAAGAAAATTATTGCTTTTCATAAATTATTAAAATTACCTTGCAAGAATCTAAGATTCCCTTATATTGTCATGATCCCAAAATTTCATAAAAATCCTATCTCTTTTAGATCTGTAACTATAGGACATAAATCATATGCAACTGTCGCTAGTAAATCTCTTTTGGTTATTCTTAATAAAATCATCTCTAATATAAATGATAATTCAACTTCTCATATTATCAATAACAGTTATCAATTAATTCAAAAGTTGGATACGATTAATATTTTGGGTTTTAAAACGTATGACTTTAAGGACTTTTTCAACAATATTGACATAAAAGATCTATATAAAGTAACTTGGGATATTATTAAATCTTTCTATAATAGACAAAATTTGAATTTCGATCATTCTTATGTGCACCACCTTCTCAAGTGTTGTTGTTGTTGAAACCCAGACCGTCCGACCTACCAGAAAGGTGTAAGGTAACTGTTTGGACGGTCGGGAAGTGCCACCCAATTTAGACCGGAACCCAGTGGGGGAGGCATCCACAGGGACCGTACCCTCCTTCCCCTACCACCAACCTCTCGGAAGGACTTTCGGACCCACATGTTTAACGTGATCGTACTCCGCATGAACACGGCGGCAGTTTTGGCAGTGGCTGGAATCGAACCCGGGCCTACCGAGTGCAACTCCAGCGCGCTAACCAATGGGCTACCGCACCTTCTCAAGTGTGTAATTTTTAATAATTACTTGATGCAAGGCAATAAAATTTATATGCAAATTAAGGGTGTTCCACAGGGTGGCTCTGCCAGTTCAGCTCTCGCAAATCTTTATCTACACTTCTACGAGTCAAATTTTATAAACTCTGCATATACATTCTATAGATATATTGACGATGTTATTCTCATTAAAATTGCTCCCTCATCAAATGATATAGATTTTGATTTTTATCCTCCAAATCTATCCCTTTTACCAAACGAAAGCAACTTCTCGTCTAGCGTTAATTTCTTAGATTTAACTCTATCTCTTGATAATGAATATTCATTTTTGTCAAACATTTATGATAAAAGAAAAAGTTTTCCTTTTAAAATTCACAAGATAATCAATTTTAATTCATGTATGAGTAAACAGGTATATAAAAATATTTTAATAAATCAATTTCATAGGATTTTTAGGTTATGTGAAAATACACAATACAGTTACCATCTCGCAGATTTATTTCGATACTGTAAGAATGAATCATATCCAGTTAATTTTGTTAAATATCACTTTAGAAATTTTAAATACTATTTATAATATATTATTTATTGTTTTAGTCTAATTTGAAATTGCTATTGTATACTTTGAACTTTAAAATATTCTTTGAGATTTTATTTTCTTAATAATAAGATTTGGATACATATTATATAATTGTTAATTATTAATTATTACTTATTTTATTGCGCATAAATATTTTTTTTTTTTTTTTTTTTTTTTTTTTTTTAAATATTTTATATATATATATATTTTTTATGTTTTTATTTTATCTTTATATCTCTAATTATTGGGTTTGAAACTTATAAATTTGTATATTCCTTTGGTTAAACATGCAGAAGTATTTCCTATAATTCACATCAGATGGCGCTCTCTTGTACTCTTTCCTAATACTTTGTTTAGTGCAACGAAAATGTGTCTTGTATAATGGTGAAGAAAGGTAAGACTTTAATTCTATCTGAATCATTGTGGATTGTTGGTTAGATTGCTTATATGTTTGCTTAATGCACTTTCATTATATTCCTTCCAATTTCCTTTTGCTTATTTTTGTTATTTTCGTTAATGTTATTGTCTGGAAATGTGTCGGATCTTTTGACGTTATTTCAACCATGTGGTTGTATCGTTGAGCGAAACACATTTGGAACCTCTGTGGATGCAAAGATCCTTGATAAGCTGGATTCACAGAGCTTCTATCCTATTTCATATTTTCGGATTGTATCTTTTCTCTGATTTTGTCATTTTAATATTTTGAGCCTCCAGATTTTGATAATCCTTTGTTGTTTGAACTTGATTAGTATGCTTCGCTCTTGAATGCTGATAAATTCATGTGTAATATTCATATTTGAAATTAAGATCATTTTGTCTTTTATGGTAGCATTGTTTTCCTTTTGTCTGATATTTCCTATCATATCATATTTAATTAATTTTCCTCCGTATTGTTTTTGAACCAGGGTATGACACTTATCATGTTATAAATTAGTATAACTATTTTATTTTTAATTTTATCTTATTTATTATATATATATATATATATATACATATATATATATATATATGTATATATATATATATGTATATATATATATGTATATATATATATATGTATATATATATATATGTATATATATGTATATATATATATATATATATATATATATATATATAGTGATGCTGCTCTTTTGATGCAGGATAACGTCTTTGTCGCCACCTGGTATGGGAGCTATATCGGCAAATCGGGTTTGACGAAAAAGAGTGAGATTTTGAAAGATTATAGCTTGGCGTGTAATAGTCGGAGAGGGACGACAGTGGTACCAAGTGTTAGGCCGAGGATGTACGCGTGTTGTGAGGGGTGACGCGCTCAAGCGAGGAATGCGATCGAATGCGAGATAAGATAAAAATTATCAAGCAATAATCAAATTGCTACGTTTTATTTCTTTAATTTTGGTTCTTAATTAACATTTCGTACTAATTAACTTGATAACTTATTAGACCACTGTTGGCAGTTTGTAGAAATAAATGAAATGTTTTTATAAACCGTTGCTTCATCTACAAACATCCGTGTGGCAAGAGGTATTCTACGTTGCGAACGTAACTTCGATACAGCCCCTCAAGTCTTTTTTTAACTATCTTACAACAATGGGATTTTCCAGACCATTTCGTAGAAAAAAATACCTGTTCTATTTTTTGAGGATGTAACAAACTTTAAAAGATTAACATGTTCTACTAGACTACACTGTGTACCAAATTTCAGCTCTTTAGGACGTAGGAAAGTATGTTGAAATATCATCAAAGAAGTTGGAGCAGACACACACACATCATTCTTGATGAGTTAAATAAAAGCTTTTAATAATAAAATTTATTAATATATATGGAAAGGCATGTATTAGACAACAGATTTTTTTAAATCTAAAATTGAATAGCATCATTTATATGATGCTAACACATTTCATTCTTCAGATATTGCACATTTTTTTTAATTTAAAACGGAAAAAATCAAAATATTTAATCTCATGACAGACCCATTCACTTGAGAAGCATTTAGAACAAAATTGACTAAAAAGTGGCGACTTAGCAGTGTTTCTCTATTCTATTGCATTTATAAAGGTTAACAGAAAAAATGAATTTCAGGAAGGGGGCGGTCACATTACTTTCTACTTGGGGCAGCACAAAACCTAGAGCCGGGCCTGGCCACAGGAAATAACGTGCTTATACTAAAGTCTTGTATTTCTTTATCTTTAACAGGTATGCTTATCTTGTGATAAGAGCTTTACGAAGAAGAGGAATTTGGTGCGGCATTTGAAGATGTATTCTAATGATGATGCATCGAATTATCGATGTAACGTGTGCGAGCGTGTATTTGTCTGTAAGAAAGACTTAGCTAGACATGCAAACGTACATACTCCCGTTCAAATTTTTGAGTGCACTCAATGCTCTATTAAGTTTAACAGAAGGGATAACCTAAAGCGTCATCTCAAATTTCATCTGAAGGATGGTATCCAGTGCAAGTATTGTGAACTTATATTCAGCAAGAAAAGTGATGCCCTGCACCACCAGCGTATTAAACATGGTTTTAAAAAGAGAAAAGCCCCTGCTTTAGCCCCAACTTCTAATAAGCGCCGCAAGAATAAAGTGGAGAAGGCTTTGGATGTATTCTCCGTACACACCCTGGAGCCCACTGAAGAGGTAGAAGGGGATCTTATGCTATGTTTTAATTAGATTCGCCTTCAGCTATTAAAGATATTAAAAGATGAACTTGGTGAATACAGATTTATCAAGTGGTATCTTATTGCGGATGTGCAATTCATTCGCAACATTGCGAGTGGCGAAGAGGTGTCGAGCTCATATTTTAGAACATATGTTGTGACAGAACTGCGTGAGGATACCCTCCCCGGAAATAAGGAAGAGTCTTTCTCCTAAATCAAACGAACTCCTTCAACGTTATTCGAAGCATTTCTTAGCCGAGGCTCCGGATGGACTTTACAAAAGATGCGAAAGATAGATGTTTATTGTGCAAAGTACAACCCCCTTGCAGCTTCTAGCTATATACCCCTGCCATTAAAGCTTGCAACCAAGAAAGCTTTGTTAAATATCCGAAATGAAGACGAGAAATGCCTGGTGTGGTGTCTATTAGCCCACAAATACTATATATCCCGTGAAGATAAGCCTGAAAGGGCATCCCACTACCAAAGCCATGAGAATGAAATTCAACTTGGGGGTATTCAATATCCCATTTCAGTTGTGAAGATTCCTCAGATTGAGAAATTAAATAATATACGGATTAATGTGTATGGATATGACGACGAGGAAATTTTTTCTTTGCATATTTCCAAACAAGAGGATAAGGAATGTGTGAATTTGCTGCTGATTGGTGATGAAGATAAGCAACACTATACACTGATTAGGAGTATGTCACGCTTTCTGGGAGATATAACTAAGCATAACGGAGTCCAATATATGTGGTATAGATGTTTACATCGTTACAGTAGAGATGATCTTTTACAAGATCATGCTCAATATTTCAAAGACCATGCACCCCAGCGCATTAAAATGCCATCAGAAGATCAGAAATATCTCCAATTCACGAACAAACAGTACCAACATTCTATCCCCTTCGTACTTTATGCTGACTTTGAAGCTCTGATCGTTAAAGAGAATACTACTGAGCCCTCGAATAGTAGATCTTACACACATAGACTGGCCCTTCCCGGCTGTCCAATTTGTTGCTCAAGTCCTCAGGATGAGTCGGACGGTCTGGGTCTTCAATGTTCAACACATAGACTGGCAGGTGCCAACGGCCCTACCGTGCTGATAACACCGGTTCTCGTTAGATCATCGAAGTCAAGCAGCATCGGGCGCGGTTAGTACTTGGGTGGGTGACCACATGGGAACACCCCATGCTGTTGGCACATTTCGGGCGCGGTAGCCCGGTAGTTTGCGCGCTGGATTTGCACGCTGCCACAACTGCCGCCGTGTTCATGCGGAGTACGATCACATTAAACATGTGGGCCCGTAAGTCCTTCCGAGAGGTTGGTGGTAGGAGAAGGAGGGTACGGTCCCTGTGGATGCCTCCCCCACTGGGTTCCGGTCTAAATTGGGTGGCACTTCCCGGCCGCCCAAAACAGTTACCGTACACCTTTCTGGTAGATCGGACGGTCTGGGTCTCAATGACAACACATAGACTGGCAATCTATGAGCCTTGCGGATATACTTATGTTATCATAGGACCTGATGGAAAGTGTTTGAAACAAGATACTGTGTATCGTGGCGCCAACCCTGTGAATCATTTCTTAAAGAACTTGATAAAGGAAAAACAATATCTTAGAAATTACGATATATTAAACCACTGCAAATGACTGATGAGAATTAAATTGACTTTGAAAGAGCTACTTATTGTAATGTGTGTCATCGTGAACTGAAAACAGATCGTGTGCGTGATCACAATCACGTAACTGGAGCCTACAGAGGTGCCCTGCATAATGCCTGTAATCCTAACTATAGGCAAACTACTAATATACCTGTAGTGTTTCATAATTTGAAAAATTATGATGCTCACCATATTATGCTGAGTCTTGGGAAATTGCAAGATCATGAAATCGATGTGGTTGCCACTAATATCGAAAAATACATATCTTTCAAGATTTCAAAGAAGGAGGGCCCCCATGTCTACTTACAATTTATTGATAGTCTACAGTTTTTGAATGCTTCCCTGGAAAAACTAGTTTCCAATTTAGACTTGAGCGAATTTCACATTCGAAGAGAACATTTCCCTGATGTGATACAGCAGAATACTCTTCTTAGGAAGGGTGTATACCCCTATAGTTTTATGACATCCTTTCAAAAATTCGATGAAGATATATTACCCCCACCTTCTGCATTTCATAAGGATATTAAAGGTGAAGATATTAAGAGTGAAGATTATCGACATGCCCAAACTGTATGGAATACTTTCAATATAAGGAACTTGGGAGAATATCACGATCTGTATGTAAACACGGATGTACTACTACTAGCCAATGTCTTTGAAAATTTCCGAAAAGTTTGCAAGAACTATGATTTAGACGCCGCTCATATGATGACCTCGCCAGGACTGCCTTGGCGGGCATCCTTAAAAATGACTGAGCAAACCCTAGAACAATTCACAGATGAAAATATGATTGAACGCGGAATTCGAGGCGGTATATGTATGATTAGCCAGCGTGGATCCGAGGCTAATAATCGTTATTTGGAAAAATATGATTCTACTAAGCCTGGTAAGTGCATTATCTATCTTAATGCCAATAACCTATATGGTTGGGCAATGTGCCAACCTATGGCGGGTTTGAATGAATACCTGCAGAAAATTTGAATGAATCCTGGATAATGAGCCTAAAGGAAAATACTCAAGAGGAGTATATATTTGAAGTGGATCTGGAGTATCCTGAATCCTTACATGATTATCCTAATGAGTACCCCCTGGCTCCTGAAAAGGTGAAGATTAAGCGAGAAATACTCTCCCCCATATGCTGAACGGCTGGTTCAACAGTTACATCATGGCCATTTCGTTAGTACTACGAAGTTAGTGCCCAATCTACATGACAAGAAACATTATATTGTTCACTATCGCAAACTTCAACTATACCTATCATTAGGTTTAAGACTCAAGAAAATTCATAAGGCCTTAAAATTTAATCAGAAGGCCTGGTTAGAGAAATACATCCATTTCAATACAGAAAAAAGAAAATTGGCGAAGACTAATTTTGAGAAAGATTTATTCAAATTGCTTAATAACGCTGTATTTGGAAAAACCATGGAAAATCTTCGAAATCGGGTGAATGTTGAGTTAGTGAATCCTTCAAAGCGAGCCCTGAAAATAGTGGCATCCCCAGCTTATAGAGCTAGCAAGGTTTTTAGCGAAGATCTGGTGGTATCGAGCGTGTAAAGAGTTGCATTCTAATGAATCGGCTTATATACGTTGGCTTTGCTATCTCGGAACTGTCCAAGCTACTCATGTACGA
Source organism: Amaurobius ferox (assembly GCA_951213105.1). Classification (NCBI taxonomy): domain Eukaryota; kingdom Metazoa; phylum Arthropoda; class Arachnida; order Araneae; family Amaurobiidae; genus Amaurobius; species Amaurobius ferox. Next base: position 13,567,983 of record OX578146.1, read on the forward strand.
ATTCTATTATAAGCATATTAAAAGCCAATATGGTGAAAAAGCTTCACTTCTTTTTACCGATACTGATTCATTGGCTTATGAAATCCAAACTGCTGATATTTATGAAGATATGAACCAGCATAAGCAGCTGTATGATTTTTCTGACTACCCAAGGACCATCCTATCTTTAGTGAAGAGAATAAAAAACGTATTAGATGCTTTAAAGATGAAATGAATTCAATCCCCATCCAAGAGTTTATAGGACTTATACCTAAGATGTACTCTATTCTATCATCTGCTAGAGAAAAGAAAAGTGCTAAAAGTGTTTCTACGCATGTGGTTGCCCGAAAAATAACGCACAGTGATTATAGACAGTGTCTGTTGATTGTTAGATCTACCATGGAAGAACAGATTAGAATCTATAACAGCCATCATAAACTATACACTGTATGCCAGAACAAGGTGGCTTTCTCTCCTATTGATGACAAAAGATATTTACATGAGGACGGCTTTACAAGTTATGCTTACGGACACTTTAAAATACAAAATAGAAAATAGAGAATGTCGCGGTGCATTTATGCATCGGGTGGGGGCGGGGACAATCTTTTAAAAAATTACTTTTTTGTAACTAATATCATAATACTGAAATTCATGAGATCGGTATTACAAGGTATGCTTACGAGCATTTTAAAATAAAAAATAAAGAAAATAGAGATTGTCGCGGTGCGCATGCGCATCGGGTGGTGTCGGGGACAATCTTTTAAAAAAATATTACCTTTTACTAAAATACCTACATGGACTATTATTGAGGGAATAAACAATACTTCATACGTGATAAACTCCACACTCTTCTATGACATTATCCTTCTATTCATGCCTATCTTATGAGACTGTAACTGTGCCGGCTTCTGAGAACCTCTCCACGTTAAAGCATAGCTCCTTAATACTCCCTCTGTTGATGCACTGATTTTTATGGCTTCGGAGGGTTTACATCTTAAAGTATAGCTCTTAATCCCCTCCCAAATGCCACAGAACTCTCCTTATTCATCTACTTACACCCCTTTAAAAGTTTTAAACATAGAATTTACCTAAAAATCTAAAGTTCCGTCCCAGAAATATTACCCTAATTCTTATTTTCCCCGATAGGTATCGGTGGTGTCATTCTACTCCGACTTAATATGGAGTTTCTAACCCTTCGGGTGTTTCTAAACATCCTCATCTATGCGAAAAAAAACAGAAATTCTATCCTTAAAAACTTGCTTAGTTCCATTTTCGTTACTATATGCGGATGATGTGTATCTCGCATGCCGTCTCAATCTGCGTATTCATCTCTACTCTAAGTGTTGATATATTGCGTCTAGTTAGAAAAAATTTAAAGTTTAATCTTTAAAATATTATCCCAATTCTCCATTTTGCCACTAGGTGTTAACAATGATTACACTCTATACCCTTCAGCATGTGTTTCTACTCCCTTAAAAGTTAGTAGAAATCCCTATTTAGCTAAAAAATTCTTAAAGTTCCCTCTAAAAATTTGTTGTATGCCCTTTATTATGCCTTTCTATCCCTTTAAAAATTTGTAGAAATCTTTATCCAAAGTTATATACTTATAAATTATCCGTAGTTCGCCATTTTACTGTTATATTGAGTATGTGTATCACACATAGTCCATTAAAAGTTCCTGAACATGCACATTTACTTCGAAATTTGAAGTTGTCTTTAAACAATACTGAAGTTTTCCTTTCGCTGTTATGTATCGACGTTGTATTCATTCCAAACCATCTCACTAGGCGTTTCCATTTCTTTAAAGGCTAGTATAAATTGCCATATATCTGAAACTTCTAAAATCTTTACTTTAAAAATCTATCTTAGTTCATAATTTCACCGCTAGGTGCCATGGGTGAGTACACTCCCATTCCACCTCATTAGATGTTTTCATCCCTTTTAAGTGTTTCTTGATATCTCATTTAGTTCCAAAATCTAAAGTACTATCTTTAAAAATTGTCCTAATACCCCCTTCCTAATGTTATATGCGGGTCATGTGCATCATACATACCCACTCGGTAAACGCTAGCACCCTCTAAGATTTAGTAGATTCCACACTTAATTGAAAAAGTTGAAGTTTCATCTTTAAAAACTGCTCTGGTATCACTTTTCCATCATTGCGGTCGGGGATGTGTATCACACATACCCCATTAAAAGTTTCCAAACACCTACATTTATTTAAAAATTTGTAGTTCAGTCTTAAAAATTTGAAGTTTAATCTATAAAAAATAGTGAAGTTTTCCTTTCGCTGTCCTATATTAGTTGAGTGTATCATGCATACTACCTTATCATATGTTTATATCTCTTAAAATGCTTCTAAATATTCCATTTACTTAAGAATTCAAAGTCTTCTCCTAAAAATATCATCTTAGATCTGTATTCCACCGGTAGGTGTTGGTTATATGCATTATATATAACTCCCTAGCTAAGCATTTCTGCCTTTTAAGTAGTTAGTAGAAATCGTATTTAACTATAAATTCAAGTTCTAACCTTAAAAAATCTCTGTTAGTTCTCCATTTCATGGCTATGTATCGGTTATAAGTGTTCGGGGGGGGGGGGGGGAATCTGCATTTATGAAATACTAAAACATTCTAAATTTCTGAAAGTTCTTACTCAAGGTTCTTAAAACCTAAAAGTCATCTGAAATTCATCTGAAAATATTCTGAAAAATATTCTCTAAAATATCTGAAATTTGTAAAGTTCATCTAAAATAAATCTGAAAATACACTCTAAAATATAAACCATTCTAAATTCCTAAAACCTGAAAACATTCTAGAAATAAACTGAATTCTTAAATAAACTGAACAAATAAACAACTTAAATAAATAAATAAAAGGAATGGCCGGTCGTATAGTGGTAGAAAAAAACGTTAGAATATTAAATTTTAAAGTTAACAATATTAAACTTATTCAATTATTTATCAAAACTAAAATTTGGGATAAAAGAACATCAGTTAGCCAAAAGGGAATTTAGAACAAAATTTAAAGAACCACAGGTTCAGGTGACCTAAAGTATATAGGTCAAAAGGGGTCTTATTCTATGCCAGCTCAATTAAATTTTAAATAAGGCAAAAGTAAACTAGTCTGAAACTTGAAGGAAAAGAATTATATCACCAAGGGTCCAAGAAGAACGGCAGAGATCGGCGGGAGGCAGGCAGAATCACCAAACGTGCTGCAGACCCAGGGAAAACCAGAAGAGGAAAATCCATGGCACAGGATCTTATTTCTGTCCAGTAGAAATCTGGAAAAACGATCGCTCCACGAATTCCGACTCCAAGGGAGATTCTCCAAATCAGCCGGACGTCCAGCAATAAACATCATTTCTCCAAGTTGCAGCACCGAACTTCTGACATCAGAACGAAAACCAAACACATATGTCCGTCTATTGGGCACGGAAATATTGATTCCATTCCTCATGTAAAGAGCTGCACAACTCGGGTAAATAAACAAATTGCAACTTCCTCGGCGGACATCGCATAAATCGCGGAACATCTTGGATCAACATTTAGCAGACAGGAAACTAATTAGCAAGACTGAAGAGGCAGGAGTTCAAAACATCCAGTCCTTATAGACACAACTCTCTCTGCCATCAGACGTAACATTTTCAGCAGCTCTTGAATGTTTAGATTAAAACTCGGCGGCAGGAATAACAAATAAACAGAGCATAATTAATGAGCCGGGAATAAAATAAAAACTTTCGTTCCTCAGAACGCACGCCGGATTCGAACTACGGCTCGCGCCGAAGCGCTGAAAACAACACTCTATAGGACTACATCTTGGGTTCTAATTCAGAAGGAAGAGAGCAAAGAGATCGAAAAAGTGCGCGATTTTACTTATATACTCCGAAACATCGCTGCCACAGAATGTAAACAAAATTGTCGATGAACGATAAAATAATTAATGACAGACGATTTTAATATTACGGTCAACCAATTAAAAACTCGAAATTTTAAAGAAGAGAAATGGAATTTCAGAGCAGACGAAAATTAAAAAGAAATGAAGTGAAACGATTTGGAAAATACGAATTCGGCAACAATTTAAATATGGACGATTCTGAAATATTTAAAAAGCTGAAAATAGAATAAAACTGTAAAATTGCGGTGAATTAACCAATTTTTAACCGAGAGCAATAAATTTGGAATCAAATTAAAGGGAATAAAAAGGGCAATAAATGGAATTCCAAATTAGCCAATTTAAATAAATTTAAATTGCTAAAACCTAAAAAGAACGAACTTTCGCCGTTTTTAAAACAAAACCTATGGAATAGAATATATTTGAACAAAGAATATCAAAAACCTAAACAATTGGAAAATGAAGAGTGACTATGTAAATAAGACCCCTGAACACATTTAAACTAAAAACAAAACTCACTCCTAAAATTATTAAATATCCAAAAGTATAACCCAACATAAGTATCATGCATGCCGCCTCAGTAAGTGTTTCCAACCCTTTAAAAGCTACAAAACATTGCATTTAGTTAGGGAATTTAAATTTTCCATCGTAGAAATATTCATCAAGTTCGACATTTTATAACTAGGAGTCGATGATGAACTCGCCTCATACTCACTCTGTAGGTGATATCATCTTATGAAATGTTAGCACATATTATATTTAGCTAAAAACTTCAAAGTCCTATACTCAAAACTTAGCTTAGTTCTCCATTTTATTGCTTGCACTTATTTATACCTTAGAATATTTGTATTTATAAAACACAATTTGGGAAACGCCGATTTACAAATTTTCCAATGTCTTCATGAAATATTACCTACTGTTAAAAAAAATGTGTATTGCACGCATTTATTATCATCTAACATAAGCTGTTTGCAAAATAAGTTACATTTCAATGTATTTACTGATAAGGTGCAAATGTTTTGTGAAATTTTCTAGCTTACAACATGAAATACAGAAAAAAAAATCCATTTTGAATCGTCAATTGACAAGTGAACCGAACGTAATAAATAAGCAGAAACATTATAATTACAATTTTGATCTTTACACTGAGACATAAATTGGAATAATGGAGTTGTGCTAGAAATGTATCACATATAATGCTTACCCTTATTTACATTTTATTTAAATATTTTCCCAAAGCGACTTAGAATAAAACTTTCAATTACGACGTTCACAGCTAGGGTTGCTGTGCTACTGACTTTACGCCAATATTGCCAAGCATTGGCTGCATAAATGGCAGAAAATTCACCTGACACTGATAATTGTATTACATCATAAACGGGCAAATTACTGGATAAAATATAAAAGCATTGGGTGTATATGATAAAGCTATAGCTCTATTTTCTTGTGTAGTCAGAAAATGTAAAATATTTGGTGCAGGAAATAAAAAAACGGCTTTTAAAATACCCCGATAGCTATGTGACGCCTCTATAGCCGCATCTAGTGTAGAGCTGTTAAACTAAAAATTAATTATCTTATTTGAGTTTTTTATTAATATATAATTAATTTATTAACATTATACGAATTTTTTGACTACACAAGATACTACACATATCATTCTATCACTCGTTCAAATTCCAAAGGGATTTGACTAGCCGTTCTTTCGCGGTTGTTGTAATAGAAATGGCCTATACCTTAACATGGGTTGAGTGTTGAAAACCCAGACCACACGACCAACCCGAAGGCTAATGGTAGCAAGATGTGTGGCCGGGAACTTTATTTTTTGATTCAAGAGATTACAGTACATATATTAAAATGAATCACATCACAGGAACACAGAAAACTACACAGATACTTATAACACATAGAACAACACAATTAAAACACAGAGTACACAAAAAATACAGGAGTAATAAATTCAGGTATAACCAGAATGGGAAAAGGATGAAAGTTTTCCCTGGAATTACATAAGATGATGAAGAATATTTTGATGGCAGTTTTTCCAAAAATTTACATATGATGATGAAGTATGATATGATGATGATAATTATACCAAATGATAGGTGAATGTGGATGAAAATGGTTGGAAATGATTGAACAGAAGGTGTACTAACATTTTGAAGAGATTTACAATGATTATTCTGGATGAAAATTGGAATTTACCGAAGAGATTTACAATGATTTTTCAGAATGAGTAAATTGGAATTTACAGAAGTATACAATTGTTTACAGGTATTTTCAGTAACATCCCAAAAGAACCAAGGAAAAGAGGAGCAGTGCAAGGTCAGGGGCCAGGAGACCCCCAGGTTGATCAGGGAATATTATTCGAAATTTCGCGGGCGGAGAGGATGCAATTTTTAATTTTTTGAATAGAAGAATTGTTCTTAAGAACCCTGGAAAATCAGGCCGCAGAGTTATCACTAGTGGGCCGAGAGAGATGATTAGGGAGGGTAAGGGGGCAAGAAAAAACAAAGTGATCTGCATCGCCGTAGGCGTTACACGAACAGTTGGAAGAAGTTTTTTGTTTGAAAAAGTACAGGTAGTCCAGAAAAGGGCCATGGCCTGTTAAAAAGTAAGTAAGAAATTGATTTGAAATTAAAAAATTTGGGTCAACAGAGGGGAGAAGATTTGAAATTCGAGCGGGGTCGTGGGTACGGGGAGAGATATAATCATTTAAGTAAGATTGCCATTGGCTAAGAAGAAGGTTTTTACAATGTTTTTTAGCAGAGAGTAAGGGTAGGGGATGGGAAGGGGGGAGCCAGAAATGGTAGCAAGTTTGGCAAAGTGATCTGCGGCCTCGTTGCCAGGGTTATCCGCGTGAGCTTTTACCCAGGAGAGATTAATGAGATTTTTAAATGGACTAGCTTTAATTTTGATTTTATTTAAGAAATTTGATTTATTTTTTATAGATCTAAATGCCAAAATTGAGGAGAGACTATCCGAAAATATATTTACCTTAGAGTTGTTTTCAATTGCCCAGGAGATTGCAAAGTCTATGGCTGCAATGTCAGCCTGGAAAACAGTGTTTTCACCACCTAGTTTAAAGGAAAAGACCCGATCCAGAACATCATGTTTAAAGATGCAGACAGCGAATCCAGTGTTGCCGTCGAGGGAGGAACCATCAGTATAAATGTTTAAATTGGAGAAGGAAAGAGGGTCCGAGGGTTCGAAAAGGACAATCCTGTTAGCAGGAGGAGAGGAAGAAAAGGGGGAATTAAAGTCAAAAAGGGAAGGGGCGGGAAAATCAAGGGAAGAAAAAGGGTTTTGACGAAGTTTCCAAAAGGTAAATTTTGAATGCAAGGATTTTATTACTAAGTGAATGGGCGGGATCCCTGTAAGGGAAAAAAGAGAGATGTTTGAAGAGGTCCTAAAACCTGAAGAGATCTTAAGAAGAAAAAATCTTTGTATTGAAAGAAGAGTTTTAATTTGAGCCCCTGTTAGATTGTTGCCCCAGATACCCGCCCCAAAGGAAAGAACTTTTTCGATGACCGCCAAGTACCAAACTTTCAAAAATGATTTATTAACACCCCAGTTACAACCGGCCAGTTTACCGAAGGTTGAGGCAATCTTGAAACATCTCTCCTTAAGATGGAAGACGTGGGCACTCCATTTAAAGTTGTCATCTAAAACTATTCCAAGAAATTTGAGGTGCCTGGAGATTGTTATCTTAATATTGTTGATTTTAAAAGTGGGATTTTTCTTAATTTTTGAACGGGACTTATTGAAAATGATGGCTTGACATTTAGAGGGGGTGATTTCTAATTTTAATTTAGTAAGAGATTCCGAAACTAGATTTAACAGCAAGTTATTATTTATAGCCAAGGAGCGAAGAGTAGGAGCATAGGTTACCACCGCAAGATCATCTGCGAAGGCTTGGAGGTGGTTTTGATCATTATTTAATAAGAGTATGTTATTGAAATAAATATTCCAGAGAGTTGGTGAGATAACCGAGCTTTATGGGGCTCCGCGGGAAATATGTTTGGTGTGTACTGTGGGGCCATCAATAAAAGATATGATTCTGTTTTTTAAGTAGGAAAAGATAAAATTTTGAAATGTGGGAGGTAGATTAATTTTATTAAAAGTATTTGGGAGGATTTCCCAGTTTAGGTTGTCGAATGCTCCGCAGATGTCCACGGTGGTTAGGGAAACATAATGTCCTGGTCTGAGTTTATTGATTGAGTCGATCAACCTGTGGGTCGCGTCCTCGCAGCTGTACAACTCACGGAAACCAAATTGGAGGGGATGGAGAATCTCGCCAGAGGTGAGCCAATAGTTTAGTTTATTTATGAAGAGTTTTTCAAGAATTTTTCCCAGGGTTGGGAGCAAACAGATTGGTCTGTAAGACGAACAGAGGGAAGGGTCTTTGCCGGGTTTATTAAAGAACAAAACGTTAGCTGTTTTCAGGCAGGAGGGAAAGTGGCAGAATTTAAAACATAGATTCAGAGCTTTGGTTAAAAGGGAGGGAAAGGCTTTATACAATTTTTTCCATATGGTGAAGTCAATTTTATCTGGGCCAGGGGCCCTTCCACTCTTCAGGTTATTAAGGACAACGCAAAATTATTCCGGGGAGATCTCAACCAAACCGAGAGTTGGCAGGGAGAGAGAGGGAAAACCCGAAAAATTTGCATCTTCCTTGAAGCAGTGGTCCAATAACCAATCAATTTTATCATGATAATTTAGATTAATGTTGTCTGAGAATTGTAGTTCAATACTGTTGATTTTTCGGTGTTTTTGGAATGCATATTTGAAATGAGTGCCGAAAGAGGAGTTACATTTGGAGCAGAAAGTTTTCCAGGAATTAAGTTTTGTTTTATTAATCAATTATTTATATCTTGCCCTGTTTAATTTATATTTAGTTTGGGCTGCTGAAATGTCCTCCAAGGGGGCAGAGTTTTTCTCTAATGATTTAACACGTTTATAGAGGGCCGAGACAAAATTGCGGAGTTTAGTTAAATTCTTGTTCCACCAGGTGAAACCTTTAGCTTGTTTGGATTTCTTTTTTCTTATATTGGAAAGGGCACAGGATTTAACTAGAAAAGTGAAGTTATTAAAGAAGTCGTCAAGAGAAGCTGTATTGTTTATATTTTCAAGAAGGGAGACCAAATAAGGGATATGTGTTTTGAATTTAAAAATGAATTTATTGAGGTTATAGTTGGTTTTAAGGTGGAATTCACAAGGGGGAGAAAAACTGAGATTGAGGGAGATTTGAATCATTCGGTGGTCACTAAAGGAATCGGAGGAGAGGACCTCCCAGCAGCGGATAACATCGAAGAAAGCAAAGTTTGTCGGGGAAAGGTCAGGATAACCTACGCCGGAGTGGGAAATAAAAGTAGGACCAATGCTTGGGTCGTTGCAAATCACCAGGTTGTTCTCTAAGCAGAAATCGATAAGATCCAGGCCCCGTCGATCAGTGAAACCATAGCCCCACATTCGTGCTCGGGCATTAAAATCTCCAAGGAGAAGGTAATCTGAGTTGAGGAAGTCAAGGGGTGAAAGTTCGAGGAGGAGAGTGGGAAAGTGATCGTGGGGAGGAAAGTATATACTAGAGAGAGTAAGAGTTTTTGAGGTTGTAAGATGGATTTCGATGAAGATGGATGAAGAGGTCACAAATTTTTGATATGCTAGAATTTCGGGGTTAAGTATCAAGATTGCTGCCTTTTTTGATAGTGAGGAAAACTGCCTTATGCCTGGAGGAGGAGTTAGAACATACCCTTGCAGATGTACGGTTCCTGAATACAGGCAAAGTCAATAGAGTTCTCCAAGGAGAATTGAATTAAATTGTTATGGGCGGCAAGGGAATGATTAGTATTTAGTTGAAGGCATTTAAGTACCATAGAACAGGGGGAAACGAGCACGAATGGGGAGCCAAGGGGGGAAAAATCACATTAAATTAAACAAGTATATATAAACAAGTAATTAAAATAAGCAAATTATACATATATTAGACACTTAAATAACAAGAAAAAGAAATGTACAAAGGAGAGAGACTCAAGCCTTCCTCTGTAGATCTTTAATGCGCCTTACCTCTGCTTGGTAGGCGCTACAGGCCCCCTCGGTCATGAGCATGGTGATCAATATTATACTTAAGAGACGGGTTATCATGGTTAGCAGTGTTGCAATTCACACACACAGGACGCCTAGCCTTACAGGTCCTGTGGGTGTGATCGCTCTGTGTACAGAAACTACAGTTTCCAAGAGGATGTGGGCAGAAATTGGCCATGTGGCCAAATCCTTGGCATTTATAGCACATTTTAAATGGTATACATCTTTTGACCACAAAACTGTTAAAGTTATAAAAGAGTTTTTTTAAGTCCGTGATCTTGTTGGCCACAAAAACGCTGACCTGAAAAACCCAGTTGCTAGAGTTATTTCTGGATTTGAAGCTTTTAACAATTTTTATGTCATCAGGAGTAAGTTCTCTGTAGTTGAGACATATTAGAGATTTAACATTGATTTCCGTGCAGAGCTCTCCTTCGGTCCTCTTGTTTTTTAATAGAGAATTTCTCGGCTATTGCAGAGTTTTGAAATAGCGGAACAAGCTTGTCCGGATCACTCTCTCGGCACGTGACCTTGAGCGTCCCGTTTTGGAGCTCCGAAATATTCTTAATGTCTATATTCCGGGGACACCGGTAATTGAGAAAATCTCGCTTCAGTTCTGCGTTGGTCTTGGACCTATCATGTCCCTGAAGGAGAACGCTGGAATATGTTCTTTGTTTAGGAGCAGATGACGGTAGAGAGGAAGAGGAGCTAGCTGTATTTGATGATGATGATGGCTTGAGAGAAGAGATGTTTTTCTCTAAGTTTTGTTTGATAGAATTATCGATTATCGATGGTAAGCTTTTCAGTAAGTTGTCCGAGAATGATTGGAAGCCCTCTGTAATAGATTTTTTAAATGAAGTTAATTCTTCATTGAAGGATTTTGCCAGGTTTAGGCTCTGGTCAGCTGTAGATGGAAGATGTTTTGTAGGAGTGGCAGTATTTTGATTCTCGAGAGCACTGCAGGAAAGTTTAATTTCTGACATGCGCTTTTCAACATAGGCTTTTTGGTTAGAATTGGTTTTTAAATATCTGAAGATGTAATTATTTAGCCTCTCCACATTCTTTACTATCTGTGCTAGAAAATCTCCATTGAGATTGGAGCAGCAGGCTTCAGAGGATTCAAATGTGTTTGTAATTGAAGCAGCATCATCCAGAGTCACGAGGCCAGGAAAGGTAGAGGAAGGAGGCGGAGGCAGAATAGGAGGAGGTGAAGAAATTCCAGGAGGCGAAGAGCTACCAGCAGGAGAGCCGGAAGAGGTCCCAGGAGCAGGCGAAGGAAGCCGGGAAGGAGAAGCAGGCCCGGGAGGAGGCAGAGAAGAGGTGAAGGGAGGAGGATCGATTGGAATGGAGACCGAGGCACAGTGAGAGGAAGGAAAGGTTGAAGTTTTAGGAGTGTCCATTCTGCGAGGAAGTTGCTTAGAGTGACTTGTAAGAACTGTTGGAGTTGTTGATGCAGGAATAAAGGTTCTGCTAGGTCGAGGATCCACTTTTGAGAAAACCTTGAATTGGTGCCGAGGAGTGGCGTATGACGATAAACGTTGAGGAAGCGGAGGAAGAGGAGGAGGAGAGCGAGAAGACACTGCACTTGAGTATGAGACACAAGACGAGTTTGGTGAGAATGAAAGTCCCGAGGATTTTAAATCAGTCAGTTTTATTGTTGATTGCAGGTTCACAAGTGATTGATGGTTAGGAGGTTGAGCATTTGCAGCAGTATACAAGTTTGTAGAGCGAAGATATGGGTTTAATGGTGTAGAGTTCGGACTAGTTAACACAACTGAAGAATTTGCCTCCTGAAGAGGACCAAAACGGGGGGAGCGGGAAGGGGGGAGGAACCAGGGGGGAGGGGGAAATCCGAAGGGGGGAAAAGATCCATCAGAAAAAAAACGAGACTAATACAGCCAAAAGGAAGCGAGAAAAAAGGGAAAAAAAGAAAAAGAGCGCCAGCGAGCAGCGACTTTGACTTCAAGCTGTCGCAAGGAAGGAGATACCCTCTGGGTTAAGCCTTTCAAAAAAACCAGTCCAAAAAATCCTACGAAGCAAAGTTTCCGAGATACCAAGAAAAAAAAAGAGTTACCAACAAAAATCACAGAAATTAAAAAGTTTAAACAAAACAGTCTGAAAACAAATAAAAAAAGAAGAAGAAGAGGAAAAGGGATCCTATTCTAAAATAAAACAGAAAAAACTCCGTAAAAAAGTTAATTAACAGCCCAAAAAGAGAAAAAATTACAGAAACCATTAAAAAGGAAAGTAGGGAAAGAAAAGAATCCAAATTTAAAACAAGAAGCTGGGCAGGGTTTAAAAATATCTATTAACTAAAGGGGGGAAGAAAAAATTTAAATTTCAAAATTTAAGTTTTCAAAGGGAAATCCCATGTTAAAATTGTATTCAAAATTAATGCAAGAAACAGGACAGGGATTAGAAATATCAATTTACAAAAGGGAAGGATCCGAGAAGAAGAGGTAAAAGCTGGTACGAGCGAAGGCAAGGGGAAAGTGAAAAAGGGGAGAACCGCAGAAAACACTACTACCGGGAAGGGTACACTGTAAATACAAGGGGAAGGTTATGAAACAAAAGGAAAAACATGAATACAATAAGTTTTAAAACACATTATACATATATATACACTGCTCCCCAATAAAAAATAATGATCAATTAGCATTGTAAAAGGTACAAAGATAATTAATGTATAAGATTTCAGAAGAATAGCACATATATATATACTTTTACCCATATTAAAAAGAAAAAATCTACCTCCCGCCCTAAATTTAATTGGTGGAACAAAAATCTTGCCACTTTCCGTAATTTTGTCACCGCCCTTTACAAACGCATTAAATCACTTGAGAGAACTTCTGCCCCCTCGGACATTATTTCCGAGGCCAAAATTAAATACAAACTGAATCGTGCCAAATACAAAAAATTAATAAACAATGCTAAACTTGAATCCTGGAAAAAATTCTGTACTAACTGTTCTTCAAAATTCGGCACTCAGTTTAAATTTGCCTTCCAAAAGCACAATAAATTTAATAACATATCATTACAATTTTCGGATGAACCTAATTTAGACTATAACTCTAAGATACAACGTCTTTTGGACCACTATTTTAAAAATGACCCTTCATTCACTGATTTCCCTTGGTCTCCCACCCCCCTCATTGGTCTGGGCCAAATTTCTGATGAAGAGCTTTCCTCTGTTTTTAACTGTCTCCCCTCTGGTAAGGCTCCTGGCCCTGATAACATAGACTTTAAGATTTGGCAATCTCTTTTTACTTCCTTTCCTTTCCTTTTTTCAAAAATTTTCAACCTCTGTTTTAAATTCTGTTATTTTCCTACTTGTCTTAAAACTGCAAAAGTTCTTTTCTTAAACAAACCTGGTAAAGATCCCGCCCACATTACCTCTTACCGCCCCATCTGCCTTCTCCCCACTTTCGGCAAAATTCTTGAAAAACTCTTTGTTAATAAACTAAATTTCTGGCTTTCCTCCTCGGAGGCTCTTCATCCACTGCAATTTGGCTTCAGAGAATTGACCAGTTGTGAAATAGCTACTCACGGGCTTATCTCTACCATTGAGGGTCTCAGGCCCGGCCAGTACGTATCTCTCGCCACCGTGGACGTCTGCGGGGCATTCGACAATCTGAACTGGAACATTCTGCCTTCTACCCTAGATAATATACATCTTCCACTAGAATATAAAACATTTATTTACTCTTATCTTCACTCCCGATCAATAACCTATTCAGATGGCATTTACTCAACTAAAAAAACATTATCAATTGGGGCTCCACAGGGTTCGGTTATATCCCCTATCCTTTGTATATATTTCAATAAAATTTTACAACTAAATAGTGACGATCTTTACATACAGGCCTTCGCAGATGATCTGGCGGTGGTGACTTCTGGAAGTTCCCTTTCCCTCATCTCCCGTAAAACTACTTCTAACCTTTCCTCCGTTACTTCCTCCCTCTCTTCCCTTTCCCTTTCGGTCTCCGCTGAAAAGTCCAAATGTATTATTTTTAATCGAACTAAAGCTAAACGCAGATATACCCCACCTGTTAAAATTCTCAACAAAAGCATCAAAATTACCCGCCACCTTAACTTCTTAGGCATTATAATCGACGACAACCTAACATGGAGTCCCCATGTCTTCTATTTAAAAGAGAAATGCTTTAAGCTCTCTTCTACGTTCAGGAAAATCTCGGGTAATAACTGGGGAGTTAATAAATCTTTTCTTAAAATATGGTATCTCACTGTTATCGAAAAAATTATTACTTACGGGTCTGAATTTGGGGAAAACGTCTTACCGGAAATCATATCGCTAAACTAACATCTTTGCAACGGATTTTCCTTTTAAAAATTTCAACCGGTTTTAGAACAACTTCGAGTATTTCTCTTTACTCAATTACTGGCATCCCCCCTGTTCATTTAGTAGTACAAAACCTATACAAAAAATTTAATTTCTGGTATCTAAAAACCAACCTCTTCCCTGATTCCTCCCTCCCTCCCCCTTCCCTTTTTGATTACAACTGTCCCCTCTCCAGTATCCCTCCCTCTAATCGTATAGTTTCCCTTCCGATTGTTAACCCTTCATCCTTTTCTGACATCTCCATTTATACAGATGGTTCAAAACTAGATAATCACACAGGCCTTTCTATCTGCATTTTTAGAGGTGAACGCCTGGCTGAGACTTTCATGTATAAGCTCGGTGATGAGAACACAGTTTTTCAAGCAGAACTTTCAGCAATTAAACTTGCAATCAAATGGGCATTAGATAACTCAACTAAAGTCAATATATACTCTGATAGCTTATCCTCTATTCTGGCTCTCAAATCAATTAAAAACAAATCTCACCTCCTTTGTGAAACTAAACTTTTGGCACTTTCGGCAAAAAATTTAAATTTAATTAACCTTCAATGGATTAAAGCCCATTCTGGCAACCTTGGAAACGAAACTGCAGACAAATTTGCCAAAGATGCTACCCTTTCTGGTACCCCTCTTTCCGTCCCTTTCCCTTATTCCCTTATTACTTCATTCTGCAAATCCGCCCTTTTGAATTCCTGGCAACATCTTCTAAACAACTACGTCTCACCCCGAACTCATGACCCTTCACGTATTTCTCTATTTCTACCTATTGTTAGCCCCGAAATTCAAATCTTTAACAAATACCTCATATATTTTATAACCGGCCATGGCCCTTTCTTAGATTACCTTAACTTTTTTAAACATAAATCATCCTCCAACTGCCCTTGCAACGCATATGGTGATGCAGACCATTATTTATTCTCTTGTCCCTTTTCTAAAGAATACCATTTAATTAAACCTGTCCCCGCTTCCCGTGCAGCTTGGTTCTCCGGGGTTTGCCGACATCCGACATTACTTAATAAACTCAAGAACTGTGTTCTCGTCGCCCGTGATATTTCGAACCGTGTTCGTTGAAAAGCTTGTGAGTACCTACTATCCCCGTGTCTCTGGTGATCAATCCCCTCCCCTTGCTGTTCCTGGGTTCCCCTTTGTTTTGTTTTTATTTTTGTGTTTTGCTGTTTTTTTATCGTTGTGTTAACTGTCTCGTCAGCACCTGAAAACGGTATAGTCTTGTTCTTGTTATACAAACCTGCCAAACAATGTGAATAAGCGACTTATATATGGAAATGTAAAATGTTTACACTTTGAAGTGATACCTTTGCACATATATTCTCAATACAAAATTGTGTCTCTGTCTGTATATACATCTACAATGTCATAATCATTCATATCTGTCTGTAATATAACAACAAAATTATAATCACCCCATTTATATACATTTATGTTAATTTATACTTTAATTCTGTAAATATTTATAATCTCATATATTACTTCCAAATTATACATCTGTAAATATTGTACACATCTATAAATATTGTAAATTATGGATTATACAGATAGTCCACAAACACAAAGGTTTTACTTTTGTATCATTAACAGATAATTTATATTTCTGTTACTTAAATATCCTTCAATGTCTATATTATTTTTGTCCAGCATTATTGTCCTGGCTGGCATTATGTAACTCGTTTTTTGCTCTTTTATGCGCCCTGCTCTCTCTTTCGTCTCCTCCTTTTGTATATTCCCCTCTGTTCTTTGCCCTGGTCTCTCTTTGTCCCCCCCTTTTTGTAAATTCCCCTGGTTGTTTTAATTCCATTTATTCATTTACTTTTTTTTTAAGTAAATTTAAAGTTTTTTTAATATCCCTCCAGGGTCTCTTTGGTAAACCTGCGCAGCCTATTGCATTGTACTTTAAAATTTTCACAGTTACTTTTTGCTTAAACCTGTTGATTTTCTTATGTGTTCTTTTATGCTTTTGTGTTTTTTGTATCTTTGCTTGTCTTGTAACTTATTGTGTTGTGATTCATTTTTTATATGTGTTGTAATTACTTGAATCAAAAATAAAGTTCCCGGCCACACACTTAGCTACAGTAAACCTTCGGGTCTGTCGTGTGGTCTGGGTTTCCAACTTCCAACATATATATATACAGATTTACAGATGAATGAAAATGCCGGATTTTGGCACTTTCCACTGGAGATCCACCATTACAAATGCATTGTAGTATGAGAGCAATAAAATAGAACAATTTTAAAAAGTAAATAGAGATACCTCACCACCCGCAGGTCGGAGAGGGGAACCGATGGTACCGTAAGAAAGCTCAGACCAAGGGGAAAAAAGATATAAACCATATGTATGTACACAAGGGAATCACACTCCCAAGGCGGGAGAAAGCAAGACGAATAAAACAGCGTATTCTCGCCCCGTCGATGGTCAATAAGCAGTGACCATGGGTGCAAAAATACCGAAGTCCACCTTAAATATACATAAAAAGGCTCTTATAAACGTTTAAAATTTCGCCTACATGTTAACTCCCATAGCCCTTTAGCTTCAGTCTCCACTCTCCGTTTCAAGCAACGACCGGTCGCAATTTCACTGGTTTGCTCTTGTATCAGCGTTACAGCTGAATCCCGGACTTAATTTAATTTATGTATGAATTGAATCATTCAAATGACTAAATCAACTCAATTCACTGATTGATTTGAATCACTCAAATCAGTGATCACGTCAAGTAAAGCAATCTATTTCGGGATTTATTCTGGCATGGCCGAATTAGCTGAAGAAATTCTCCTTTATTTGCAAAAAGGCTCCGATTCAAACGTTAATTCTCTTTATTTGGCTCAAGTTTTTCAAACGGATCATCAGAAAGTAGTTGGAGCCATTAAAAGTTTGCAATCAGCAGGGAATGTGAGTAGAAATCTCATATCCAGATTTCATCAGAAATTTAATTTAAATTGTTTTTGTTTAAAATTTCATATTTTGTATCGATCTGTGGTTTCTATTTTAATTCCAAGTTATTAAAAAATGATTAATATTTATAGCATGGCGATCTAAAGGTATTAAATGAAAATGAGGGATTTCTGTGCTCTGAAAGAGTAAAATATAGTTAATTGAAAACATTGAGAAGCTGAGCTTTTGCAAATGCGGAGAAAATTTTATCGCCAATACAATTGATTCCTTGCTAAATATGGTAGTCGGGACACCCGAAAGACGGCATGAAATGGGATGAGGGGTTATGTTTTTGCTGGTTCGGGACAATGTAGGGATATTTGGACAAGTATGATACTTCCAATGAAATGTTATAATGAATAAAAGGACCATGGATTAAATGAAAACTTGTAGTAGGATATTGAAACATTTTTTTAAATATCTACATAGTTTATAGGCATAGGCAAAATTTCCGAAAGTGAGAGGGGCAGCGATAGAATAGAGGACATTTACAGTACTGGATTTCGTTTTCCAGTATGCGAATTTATGGATGATGATTGTTCCATTGGGACAGGGCCAAGTATAAGAGGGGACGGACACCACTCTAGTGGGAAAGCCTGGACCTCAATGAATACTTTGGAACCGAATGAAAGGACTGTAAATTTAATGGCAAACATGTAGAATATGAATTAAAAAAATGTTACAGGATATTGAACTAAGAATGTTTCAATATCCTATTACAAGTTTTCCATTCAATCCATGGTTCTTTTATTCCTTTTCAAAGTGTTTATTGGGTCCTGGGCCCTCCTATTTGAGTCTGTTCCCTGTTATAGGTGGCTCTGTTCCAATGCAATGACAAGCATTCGTCGATTCTTATATTGGAAAACAAAATCCAGTACTATAGTTGTCCTCCATTTGATTGTTGTCCACCTTCTCTCTGAAATTCTCTACTCCTATAAACTGTGCAGATACTTCAAAAATTCTTTCAATAGGTATCATATATTTATGATCTACAAATTTTGTCCATTCCCCCTTATGGGTAGCCCTGTTCCAATGCAACAGCCAATAATGTAAATGTTCTTCATTCAATCTCCACCTTCCCCTCTGAAATTCTGGCTACGCCTATGAACTGTGCAGATATTTAAAAATATTTCAGTATCTTGTACTACATTATCTTATATTTATATACAGTTTTTTTCTTTCAAATCATGGTCCTTTTATTCCTTTCCAAAGTATTCAGTGTAATCACTTTTTTTCAAACGTTACCAGGTAGCATAAGCATAGGTACTTGGGGGTCATGATTGTCCTCCCTTATTTGTTATAAATATCACTCTAAATGTCTTCCATTCGATCATCACACCCTCTGTGAAATTCTAGCACTAAATATGCACAATAAATATTCTATAATATTGTCTTATAAGTTTTCTGGTTAACCCATGGATTTTATACCTTATAAAAGTGTTTATTGGCTCATATTTTATAATACAGTACGCGACCTCTTATCCGGCGTTCCAATATCCGGACTCTCCCAAGACTGGAATACGGCAAAATAATGCCAAATTCTGCGCCAAATAGTGATTATTTGCTAAATATTGTGCCAAATAGTGATTATTTGCTAAATATTGCGCCAAATAGCGATTTTTTTAAAAATCCCGCCAATTGCTTTTTTGCTTTAATTAGCAATATCAATTAAAAAAAATGCATTGAAACCTACTATTTTAGCCGGTTTGAAATAGGACGCGCAAACCGCGCACGAAATTCAAAATTCCTGCGCAGAAAGAAATGCCGCGCGCACTCGCCGCCGCTGATTCTTCTTAAATTTCGAAAACGAACGCGAGGAATTCTCGCGATAGTGAATGAAAATATTCCGTGGATCATGTTTTTTCCGAGAAGTTCCACAATTCCTCTTTTCCGGAAAACATCCGAAGTAGCACCGTTTTTCTCGAAAATTTCCTAAGCGGCTGCATCCGGCCATCACCCCCGATAGTAGCTCTCGGAGGTGACGATCCGGCAGGGGCAAGACCGTCACATTGATGGCGAGACGCATCATTCCATTCTTCAGTAGTTTCGGATAAGTCTCTTGTATAGTATATAGGAGCCACGACTTGTCCGTAACTAACTCCTGTATAGTATAATACAGGAGTTAGTTACGGACAAGTCGCGGCAAGGTGCTTTTTTAATGGCATTTCATTTTTTTCTGGGTGTATAGGGCAGAGAACACTAGGCACAAAGATTTCGATTTTTCCGAATTTGTTACATTTTCTTTTCTGCTCTTTGTTCCGGGACTTTGATTTTCGGTAAAAGTATTCCAACTTTTTCGCTAGAAATATTCCGATATCACTAAAGAAATCTTACGCTCTTCAAACGCGATGTGCCGCGCAGAATTCACACTATTTTGCACAATTTAATAAACATTTATTGGAAAAGATGAAGGAAAAGAGAGTCATCAGCGCATTTACGAGAGGATAGAAAGTACGTTTAAGTAAGGAATTCCCGAAATTAATTAGAGTTAACTTTTGCCGAAATGCAGAGAAAAGTATATCAGCTATAAAATGTTATTCAGGGCCTTCTGATTGATCTCTTTAAATACTTAACCTAAGCAATAAACTTGTCATTTTCTCGGGAAAATCCATTTTTTTTTCATCTCCATGGAAATATACACATCTTCAATATTTTAAAAACGTTGATGGAATTCCAAGATCAAAATCATTTTCAATTAAATCCTATTATTTGGATGAAAATGGCTATTTTGGACCAAAAATTGACCCTAGCAAAAAGTTCCATGTTACATTTATTAATCAATAATTTATAGAAGACAGTTTAGCAATATCGCGAAATTTTTTCATTTAAACACGATTGCCGGTATATTTCGTTTTATTTTTAAATATTTTCCATTTTTTCAATCTGCTTCCATCCACGAATATTTTTATATATTTTGTGTTTTTTATGCTGGGATATTATCTTTTAAACATATTGTTGGTGAAAATGAGATATATGTTTAGCATAATGAAATTAAATTCTTTTTATTTATTCAGGCATTTAGAATTATAAAGGCTTATTAGAAACACATTTGAAGAGCATAAATTAGAATTTGATGTATTTGCACCCATAGTTGAATATCTCATTTCAATTGAAAATGAACATCCTTCTAATCTTAATTTTATTAAAAGTACTTTAAAATATTTTGAAACATATGAACAAAGGTGCTTCTGCCAAAATATTAGATGAATATGGTGAGGGCCCACTTTAGTTGAAATGTTAAATAAAAAAAAAAAAGACTTCTAATAACTAGCCTGAATAATCAACTTTTTTCAGACATTTTTTTTTTACAAAATTTTTCTTAATCACTAAATTTGATACTATAATTACATGTAATTTACATTATAGTTAACCCATATAGATTGTAAAAAAGCTTTTTTTAATACATTTATGTTTTTAAAATGAATTATAATTTTCTATAACGACATTTGAGACCATTCCAGTAAGTTTTAGAAAAAAAAACCCTTATCCAGAATGCCTGAAGTCTCAAGCATTCCGGATAATAGATCCTGCACTGTACAAGCAAAACTGTTTATTTTACTAAAGTACATTAAAAGAGCATTATATTTGTATTTTTCCAATTATAAATAAAATCATTAAATCCGTACGTAATACCTTTATACCTTATAAAAGTGTTCATCAATTCCTATTCCTAAATATTTTATAATATAGGCAAAAATGTTTATTTTACTAAAGTTTGTTAAAATGGCATTATATTTGTATTTTTTCAGCCTTAGATAAAATCATTAAATCAGTAAGTAATTTTATTATAATGAATAATGTTCGCAAAAAAATGCCAAACGTGACGATCATTTCCGAAAATAATATAACCCCTGAATAATGTAAACATTGATGACTATTGGCAGTCAAATGATGTCACAGTGCATTTGCCGAAGGTTAGTAGTTATATGTCATATAATGGTATCACAAGCATTGAGTTAGTTTCTAACTTTTCTTGAGAGTCAATCCCATATTTTGTTCTCAAACTCTCTGGCATATTCGTATATCATATCTTTCCTTTACTATCACAAGAGTATTTTCAACAAATACTTTGTTGTCTAATGTATTTTATATATCCAATTCATAACTGCAGAAAATACTCTTTAAGAGTGCACCTGGATGTTAGTAAATGCAGTGCAGGGTCCGTGTGCCTGCACCAATTACACTTGCTTGGCTTGCTTCAAGAATTGCATTTTCAGCTAGATTTGTGCCATGTTGCACTAATTTAATGATCAGCAGAAAAGCAATCACAAGAATTTTTTAAAAAAAGAATTTAAGATTTTGACAATTGTTGTCAAACAAAATTATCGCCAATGGTTTCAAATGCTTTACGGGTGTTCAGGTGGATCTTTTAAAAATTTTGTGTTCAGCAGATGTTGTAAAGATTTAATACTTTAATTCATGCTATGTGCCATACAATCTTCACTATAATAAAGCAGATGGGTGCAGAAAAATACATTTTTAAACTAGATTATATGTAAGCAAATGTCTGCTTACAATTTTTTTTGTCAAGTTCAAAGGCATTGTGTTACGGCTCTAATTGCAAAAATCCAGAGTTACGATAACACGAGAAAGTGAAAGCAATTCTTTGCATTTTCAGCTCCATTAGAGGTCTAAAAAGATTTATTTTAGAAATTTGAACTCAGATTGAGATTAAGAAATAGAGTTTAAAGTTGCGCACACACACAAAAGCCCTCAAAATTAAGCACAAGGAGGCGACATCTGCCCCCTTTTAGTTATTGATTTTCTGGCAGTCAACAACCTACTGGAGTTGATCTGACTTATGTCAGATCTGTTAAAGAGAGGATAAGCAACAACAACAAATTAAACACTCATATCTGGAGTGTTGGATTTTGAATGAGAGAAAAACTGGGTTTGCAGTACATTTAAAAGTGGTTTTTGACATAATCCTCCGATAGCAGAAGTCGAAGCACTAACTTTTGGCATCTCGGCTTGTAGGCCCACTGTAAGTAGGTCTTCTAGATCGTGATCAGAGCTTTTGCTGTTTGCTTCCCTTTTGTTTCTTTGTTCGATCTAAAGGAATAATAATTTGTGAGTAAAGCAATAATATTCATTAAATTTGGAAGTTTAAAATTTTCTACAAAAATGGTGTATGGCCATGGATGAAGAAATAGCTATAATGCAAGAGAGGGGTGGCTGAGAGTTGGTTCCTGCACCCATCTCATAAAAGTTAATAGACAGCAGATGGGTCTATACAGTGAAGAAAGACGAAAAAGGGGAAATCAAAAGATTTACTGCGTGTTTGGTAGCTCAAGAGAAGGGGGATTTATATGATGAAATGTTTAGCTCAGTGGTCAACTTTAGTATCATTGGAGCTTTTCTCCCCCCATCATGTATACTGGCTGGATGCACTTTTAACTTGATATCAAATTAGCATATCTTTACGCTAATTTGAATCTAAAAATTTACACGAAACAGCCACAAGATTATATCAATCAAAATCACCATGATTATGTCTGTCTGTCAAAGAGAGCCATATATGGCCTTCATCAGAGTAGAAGGGAATGGTATATAGAACTTGACACCATACTAAAGAAGTTAAGCTTTTCAAAATTTAAATGGTGTAACTGTGCATACATATATAATGACAAATTTCTAGTGTTGATTTATGTTGATGATATAATTCTTTTTGCAAAATATCTAAAGGATATAGATCATGTTGTTTCTTTACTTAGTAATGAGTTTGATATTAAGGTATTAGGAAAAATTAAAAATTGTTAGGTGTGGAATTCAAAGAAATTAATGATAATTTTTACATACACCAAGGTCAATGCATTCAAAAGGTGTCTCAAATGTTTAAGCATTTTAAGTATCCTATCACCTCACTTCCTATTGCGAAAGGCAATATTCTAAGTAAAATAGATTGCCCACTGACAATTGAGGAATTGATTCAAATGCAAGATATTCCCTACAGAAGTTTAATCAGACGTTTAACCTTTTTATCCAGTAGGACAAGACCACATTTATGCTATGCAGTAAACATACTGTTGCAGTTCCAAGAAAATCCAGGAATTAAACACCGGGATATATTATTGAAGTTATTAGGATACTTAGAGAAAACTAAAAGTTATATGCTAAACCTATCTAGCATTAGCGAACTAAACTTAAATTGTTATTCTGACTCTGATTTTGCAGAAAATAGACATGACCATGTGTCACTAGAAGGTATGTTATTTTTTATTGACAGAGCACCCATTTCTTGTCGAACCTTTAAATATAAATATGTGTCAGCCTATCGACTATGGAAGCTAAATATGTTTTGCTTGCTAAAGCCGCCAAGAAAATGATTTGGATGCAAAACATAATTGAGGAATGCAAAAGGCTAGGGTTAAGATTTAACAATATAAATAACAGTGTAATTTTTGTAATAACCAAGCAGTAATACATTTTTCTAATTCTCCAATTGAGAATAATAGGACTAAACATATAGATGTTAAGTAACATTTCTTGAGGAACCTTATAGTTAATGAATCATTTAAAGTTAATTTTGTAAACAGTAAAGATAAGCAAATTGCTTCACTACACCCATGACTAAAGAAAGGGTCATTAAATTTTGTAAAGAGATATTTAAAATGTAACTTAGAAACCATTAACTGTTAAAACTAAACTTTATATTTCATATATTGTGATATGATATAGTATTATTTACTACTCCCTCATTGATACAAGTAAATGTATCTAGAGTTTATATTGTGTAGCGATGAATTTTTTGTACATTACACGTATAAATATATATCCATTATTTGATTACCCGCATAATGCAGTTTAGATGCTTAGTATAAAATGTGTATTGATGCCATGTCATTTTTTATTCTTACTATAATTTAAAATACATATTGAACTTTTTCTACCCACACATGACATATTAGTTATCTGTGTGGAGAGGGACCTTTTGTATTTTTAGTATTTTCATCCAATTTGTTGGTATTTATAATGTATACCCATTCTTACACCAAGTACTACATGATATTTACTTAAATTTTAATAGGAATATAAAATGATCATGTACTTAAATTTAAAGTTAATGTTTATACTCAAATTTTTCAAACTCTTAAATGTAATGTTTATATTCAAATTTTTTAAACTCTTAAATTTAATGTTTATATCTAAATTTCAAGTTTTTAAAGTTAATTTGTTAAAGTTAAATATCCATTTCTTTTAATCTTCACAGCAAATGTTTATACTTAAAATTTAAATTTGAATAATGTAATTCAAGAAGCAGATGCTTATTTAGGACCAAGATAATGCTGAGTAATTTGTTCTAGTATCCCACTTATGAAGGATGAGAATTGGGGAGAGAAGATATCTGCAATTAGTAAAATTCTGGAAAGTTTTTTGGTTTAAACAGAATGGGGTAGGGGTAGGATGCTATTTCATGGATAGAAATCAGCAAATTGCTAGTTGAAAAAAATTAATTGCTAGTAAAAAATATGCTGTAGCAAAGATTTCTTGCTAGTAACGTTTTCTGGTTCGTTTTCTCGAAAGGAGAGGCTTCAACCCATTTTATAAAATTAACCAACTTGGAAACAACCACTTCATAAGATATCCTGAACCTGAATGCAGCTGATGCAGAGTTCATCAATTTAAATTTTCCACAATGGATGGAAAATTATATCCTTGGAACTGAATGTACCACTATCATGATTGGCATAAATTCTGGGATTTGGACAAGCTTACAAGCTACTTGTCCATGGTTGATAACTATTAATTGCATGGCTCAATCACCTTACTTATACTTGAATCTTAAACATAATTCACTTTCACTTTCTAGCATTTCACATTGGTTGAGTGTTACATTCACATTGTCATATTATTTACTTTTTCTTTTTAGTCAAATATTTTTACTACTAGCATTTATGAGCAATAACAAACTTTGCTACTGATTTTAAAAAATGAAATCATGTCCTGGAGTGGAGTGGTAATCAAGTTAGTTGTTTCATTTAATCATCATACTGCATTGTTTAATCAACCTGTGGTGAGTATCTATTTTCAGGTTTTGCAGTCAGATTTACTCTCATCATCATCATAGTCCAGTAATATCTCAAATTTGGTTGAATATAGTACCTATAGCAAAGTAGAAAACCTATGTATGCCTCCTCTCTAAATGTCTCAAATACTTCACCTTTCTGTTGAGCATATAAATTTGTTTGTAGAACAGTGGTATCTTGAACTAAGCTTTAAAAATTAGACACTTTCAAAAATACATTTTTTGTAGATTTTCCTGAGAAAGACTCTGCTCTGACTTTACCTCATTATACATTAATATCAGCGTCTGGTGAAACATCAGGATTTATTTTATTTCGTTAACCCACCTTCTGTTCTGTTTTCTTCAATTTCTTTCTTTTTCCATGTCCTGTTTGATGTTTTTTCTTTTTTTTAATGAGTTATATTTATGTATGTTTCTGTTAGGTCACTGTCAGCTGAATTGTTTAGTTTAGAAAGGATTTCCACATGTATCAGTATTATTGAGGCTTACACATTTTCATTGATATAGCATCGTCAGGAATGACAAAAGTATTTTTCCTACTCATTTTTCAAACCTTTTTCTAAAAAGGCTATATCTTGTTCATCTAAATTTCCACAATTACTATTACTATTTTCAGCAAACAATATTGCATTAATTTGGTCTTTTGGCTATTCAAATTGTTTTGAAACTGATCTATAATTTATATACCACATAATTTGCATTGTTGAAAACTACAAAGATGAAACTTTTTGATGACACTAGCACAGCCACGGATTCCTCTAGTATAATACCTCAAAGTACAGATGTGGCACATCTTTGGCCAAGCTTCTTTTGCATAGAAACTTTATACTAGGCTTTTACTACTGTTTTATATGAAAAGCATACCAGTTCTTTTCACTGCATTTGAATTCACAAAAGATGTACTTTACTTACTTTATGTATACAGTAAGGTTCCTAAATATACAGGCTTGTGCAACATTGGCCATCTTTACTCCCAGTTGAAGCAATGGCTGTGCTAGGAGTAGCTTTCTCATTTTTTTCTCGGAATCTCGAGGAAATCTAAACATTCTGGATTTCTTTCTTGGTACAATGATTGGTACAACTTTTGGCAACAGAAACACCCATGTTCCAGTTAAATTGTGGGTCAAATATCAATGGTCTTGTTTAATAAGATAGAAAATTTCAGCTCTTTTAAATAAAATCGCAAATATTGGCACTTTTAAATAAAATCACAAATTTAAGCAATTTTAAATAACCACAAATTTTGGCATTAAATAAAGTCATGAATTTCAGCACTTTAAAATAAAATTGTGAATTTCAGTGCTCTTTCTGATAAATCGTGAATTTTGGCACTTTTTCTTAAAAATTGTGAATTTTCATAAAAGCGTTAGCATTTGTCAATTTCAAGAATGTTATTGAATAATTTGCAATGTAGTACATACTTGTCAATTTCAACACTCTTTCTCAAAAATAGAGAATTTTAACACTTTTCTTTTTATAAAAGTTATGAATTTAAGCACTTTTTCATGAAAATCTTGAATTTTAGAGCTGTTTCACAAAAATGGCAAATTTTAACATGTTTAAAAAATAGCATGGATTCAAGCACCATTTTAAGAAAATTTCAAAATTTAGTAGTGTATCATAAAAATTGTGATTTTAGAACTTTAAAAGTTACAACTATAACATGTAGAAGACTTATTTATGTATTTACTTGTATTTTTATCACATTGTTCTTAACTGATAACCTTATTTAAGCTTTTTGTATTTTAATTTGAATAGTTAACAGTGATCAAACAATCTCCAAGCCATTGCATTCCATTGTTAAATGTCTTCCATGATTTATTTATAAGTTTTAAGTGTGCTTTTAGCTTGTAATTGTACATTTCAGGGGTCCTTAATTTTTTTTTTTAGCAGTCCTTTAAAGATCCTTAATATTAATATAGACAAATGAGTACAAACCCTGCATAAAGAGCTGGTTTAATTTTTTAGCATATTGGAACACCTTTTTTCATAATAGCTTTTTCTCTAAAGCAAATTTTTAGTCAGTTAGTTCAAACTCTGAATTTTTTGTTTTATCACTTCTTACATTTCTCTAAACTTTAACATATAAAGATGTACTGCACTTTCATTTGTTAATGAGCTATTTCCCCTTACAGTTGATTGAGTCTGATAAGCAAGATACAAAATCTTGGAAATTGACATCTGAAGGAGAAAAAGTATCTTCAAATGGTAGTTATGAAGCTCTTGTGTTTTATGCTATTCCCCCAGAAGGAATTTTACAGCAGCAGTTAATGGTATATATGATGTTTATAATACTATTTATTTATGTTTTAGTTTAAATATTCATTTATTACTTCTGCAAAAGAAAATTTATTTCTTAGGCTAGTTTGGCAGAATGTATTTTTAACACATTTTCATATAATATAATAAATGCCAACAGTCAGGCTCCTATAATATCTTGTGTAGTGCAAAATTGTTATACAGGACTAAGAATCATAAGAAAGGGTATTATGTTTTAAAAGTTAACAAAATTATATCATTTCTTTTTGATAACAATCAAAAACTTAATTTTTTTAATTAATAATAATTGAGAATAACCTGTCACATGTAAGAAAATAAGAACCACTTATTTATTTTTTAGTTTAAATATTCATTTATTACTTCTGCAAAAGAAAATTTATTTCTTAGGCTAGTTTGACAGAATGTATTTTTAACACATTCCCATATAATGTAATAAATGCCAACAGTCAGGCTCCTATAATATCTTGTGTAGTGCAAAATTGTTATACAGGACTAAGAATCATAAGAAAGGGTATGATGTTTTAAAAGTTAACAAAATTATATCATTTCTTTATTATAACAATCAGAAACTTAATTTTTCTAAATAATAATATTTGAGAACAAACTGTTACATGTAAGAAAAGAAGAATCACTTAGTGCAAAATATGAAGAAAAATTATGCACATAATTGAACAAATTGAATTACAACCTATCATGCAGTTATTTTAAGAGTACATTGAATCCCTTTTGTCAGTGATAAAGACCAACAAACCTAAGTCAGAAAGATGATCTCTTTAACATTGGATTTGTTGGTATTTTTAACACCAACACTAAAGATCTAACATATCCTCAAAATAGCTATATGCTGCATTGTAATTTAATTTGTGCTTATTTATGTTCAATACTGTTTAATTAATTTTATATATATGCCCAATAATGTATGTTCATTTAATTTTTTTCTAGCACAGTAAAAATTTAATGTAGCATACCCATGCTCTCCAATAAGCTTTTGAAATTCATTTGGATTACATTTTTGACAGCTGGTATGCCATTGTACTTCCCCTTGCTTTTAACATACACCTTTTGTCAGATAATGATGATGTAAAAGTTACTGTGTTGTTCTGGGATATAATTGGTAGCATAGATAACAAAATTGGTACAAGTTGATATTTTTGCCTCAGTAATTAAGATTTCATGCAAATGATGGATTATCAAGTGCCTCGCCATTAGTAATAAATAAATAATTAAGGTTTTTATGGGCGATACCAAAAAAGGAAAAGTGGGGGTATAGATTAGATTTTGCATATGCCACAAAATGAATTTTCACATTATTATTGAATATGTTTACAGAAATTCTTTAACCATGTTATATAATTATCCAAGGTTTGCACTTAATCAGATATTTGGGAGTTAGCTTTAGTCTTGGGTTTAAAATACATGAGCAAATATGAAAAAATGTGAGGCAAATAAGCAATATCTAGCTGTCACTAAATATAGTAACCAGTTTTTTAGTACTTTCTGCACATGCTGTGTGATCACAAAGGTTGCAAAGTAGCAAAAGTTGGTCAAAGTTTAGTGTGAGCTGGCCAAAAATTGTATAAAAACCGAATCAAGAGTTGTTAAGATAGATAAAAATGATGATTTTAAAAAGTGGGACCACTCCCTTCACCCCTCTTCGTCCACGGTCGTCCCCCTTGACCAAGAGTAACGAAACAAAAATTCCTGCAATAGAAAATTTTTCTGAACTTGTGGTACATGACTTTAAAATGAAAGTTGTTGAATCAATAATTTAATTGTAAAAAATTAGCAAATAAAGGGACAACAAAACAGCACTTATGCCAACAGATACTACAAGCCAGGAACTTAACGACTCCAATGTCACTGATTCAGCTTGCCTAACTTTTCTAACAGTCCTGAACAAAGATACTTGTATCTTTATTCAGGACTAGAATTCAAAGTACCTAGAATTCAGCTACCTAGATATTCAACTACCTAGAATTCAAAGGAGTTGAAAAAGTTCCCCCACACATTTTTCGTTTTTATTAATTAATTAAGTATTTACATATTTTCAGTATTCATTCATTTTACCTGTTTCCAGTATTCATTTTACATGCTTTTCAGTATTCATTCATTTTGTCACATGCTTTTCAGTATTCATTCATTTTGTCACATGTTTTTCAGTATTTATCATTTTGATCAAATTTATGAATCATTAGTATAATCATGCGTGCACATTAAGTGGTTGATATTTCTAGCATGTTTCATTTACATTTTTTTCAATACTTTGTTATTCAATTTTTTTTACATGTTTTGAGTATTTAGATATTGTGGTTTGCACACCTCCAAAAGTGAGATACTTTTTGCGTTTGAAGTAAAAAGTGTGGTGTTCCCCTTGACAGAATATCAGGTTGAAGTGTACAGAAGGTCATTCGCACTTTATGGAAATGATTTTGTATTTATGTTTCTTGTTAGCATTTTGAGATAAATATTTGACATTTTCAATATAATCATCTGCTACTATTTTGTTTTGATTGGAATGTAGAATAAAAAATTTATTTTGAAAATAGCTCCTGAAATTGATAGATGGCTTGAAGGTTACGTAAATGGTCTTTCCAAGGAAAGATATTCATATCAACAAATTGTAAAGCGGTGTAAAAATCAAGGTTAATGCATTTCAAAGAAAGATATTTTTAATATATTAAATTTGAAAGGGAAAAGTGTCTAGCTGAAAGTAAAAATTAAAAAAATGGCTGCAAAATCACATCCTAAGACTGTTCGAACGTGAGTAAATATCGAGAAAGTGAAGTCTTTGATCCTAAAAGAAAATCCACGAACTCAAAGATCCATTGCATCGAAACCAGGAATGTCTTCTTGCACTGTAAGTAAAATCATTCATAAAGATTTAAAGTTAAAATAAGATGTTTAAATCTAAAGTTTATCTGCATTTGCCAAAGCATATTGCGGAAAGAAAACAAATTGTAGAAAATTATATGAAAAACACCTAGCTGCTGATAAATGGAAATTTGTGGTAACACTCGATGAGGCATGGGTGTATTTAAGTGACTATAATAGGAAAAGAGCAATTTTCTATTGCTCAACTGATGAAAATGACTGTACAAAATGGCTTCGTCAATGTACAGAAAAGTTCTCAAAGGGATCCATATTAGTTGCAGGATTTTGTTATAATGGTAAATTAAAACTCAAAAAAGTCTCAAATAAAGCTAAAATTTATTCACTCTACTATCAGCAGAATATTTTAGAACCAATTTTTGAAGAAGAAATTCCAGCTTTATATGGAAAGGACATTAATAAAGTTGAGCTTCATATGGACAAAGCCTCTAGTCACACATCTAAGTTAACTACCGCATATTTAACAAGGAAAGAATCTGAAACAGGAATAAAATGTATTCCATTTAATGAAATACCTGTAAAATCACCTGACGTTTCCCCTAAGGACTTTTGTGCTTTCGGTTTGTTACAACGAGCCTTAGAAAAATAGCATCCAAGAACACTGGACTTTGGAAAACTTGTGTTACATGACTTTAAAATGAAAGTTGTTGAATCTGTAATTTAATTGTAAAAAATTAGTAAATAAAGGGACAACAAAACAGGACTTATGCCAACAGATACTACAAGCCAGGAACTTGACTCCAATGTCACTGATTCAGCTTGCCTAACTTTTCTAACAGTCCTGAACAAAGATACTTGTATCTTTGTTCTGGACTAGAAGTCAAAGTACCTAGAATTCAACTACCTAGATATTCAACTACCTTGAATTCAAAGGAGTTGAAAAAGTTCCCCCACACTTTTTTGGTTTTTATTATTCATTAATTACATATTTTCAGTATTCATTCATTTTACCTGTTTTCAGTATTTATTCATTTTACATGTGTTTCA
Source organism: Amaurobius ferox (assembly GCA_951213105.1). NCBI lineage: Eukaryota > Metazoa > Arthropoda > Arachnida > Araneae > Amaurobiidae > Amaurobius > Amaurobius ferox. Next base: position 13,599,418 of record OX578146.1, read on the forward strand.
GTATTCATTCATTTTGTCACATGTTTTTCAGTATTTATCATTTTGATAAAATTTATGAATCGTTAGTATAGTCATGGGTGCACATTAAGTGGTTGATATTTCTAGCATGTTTCATTTACATTTTTTTCAATGCTTTGTTATTCAATTTTTTTACATGTTTTAAGTATTGAGGTATTGTGGTTTGCACATCTCCAAAAGTGAGATACTTTTTGCGTTTAAAGTATGTGGTGTTTGTTCCCCTTGACAGGATATCAGGTTGAAGTGTACAGAAGGTCATTCGCACTTTATGGAAATCATTTTGTATTTATGTTTCTCGTTAGCATTTTGAGATAAAGAATTGGCATTTTCAATATAATATAATCATCTGCTATTGTTTTGATTTGATTGTAATGTAGAATAAAAAATTTATTTTGAAAATGGCTCCTGAAATTGATAGATGGCTCGAAGGTTATGTAAATGTGCTTTCCGTGGAAAAATATTCATATCAACAAATTGTAAAGCGGTGTTAAAATCGAGGTTATTGCATTTCAAAGAAAGGTATTTTTAATATATCAAATTTGAAAGGGAAAAAGTGTCTAGCTGAAAGTAAAAATGAAAAAATGGCTGCAAAATCACATCCTAAGACTGTTCGAATGCAGGTAAATAAAGAAAGTGAAGTCTTTGATCCTAAAATAAAATCCACCAACTCAAAAATCTATTGCATCAAAACTAGGAATGTCTTCTTGCACTGTAAGTAAAATCATTCATAAAGATTTAAAGTTAAAAAACATGTTTAAATCTAAAGTTCATCTGCTTTTACCAAAGCATATTGCGGAAAGAAAAACAAATTGTAGAAAATTATATGAAAAACACCTAGTTGCTGATAAATGGAAATTTGTGGTAACACTCGATGAGGCATTGGTGTATTTAAGTGACTGTAATAAAAAAAGAGCAATTTTCTATTGCTCAACTGATGAAATTGACTATACGAAATGGCTTCGTCAATGTACAGAAAAGTTCTCAAAGGGATTCATGATAGTTGCAGGATTTTGTTACAATGGTAAATTAAAACTCAAAAAAGTCTCAAGTAAAGCTAAAATTAATTCACTCTACTATCAGCAGAATATTTTATAACCAATTTCTGAAGAAGAAATTCCAGCCTTATATGGAAAGGACATCAATAAAGTTGAGCTTCATATGGACAAAGCCTCTAGTCACACATCTAAGTTAACTGCCGCATATTTAGCAAGGAAAGAATCAGAAACAGGAATAAAATGTATCCCATTTAATGAAATATCTGTAAAATCACCTGACGCTTTGTTCGGTTTGTTAAAATGAGCCTTAGAAAAACAGCATCCAAGAACACTGAACGAACTTTGGAAAACGACTGAAGAGAAGTGGGATAAAATTGACATGACAGTTCTAAGAAAAAGTTTACTTTCATAGAAAATTCAAACTAGAGCTATAGTTAAGAATCAAGGCTATCAGATAGAAACAAATCACTGCAAGAAATATGCCCTTTATGCATAAAAATTAATTATCAAAATCATTTCCATAAAGTGCAAACGACTTTCTGTATATACAAGTATAGTACGGAGTTGTGTTTAGAAGATTTTTTTTCTTTGAAGTTTAAGTGTTAATAATATTTTTTCGAAAAGTTTGTGTTATTTATAATTTTTGAAAGTTTAAGTGTTAGTAATATTTCTGAAAGTTGAAGTGTTAGTAATTACTAATGAGAATTACTTAGAGAATGACAACATAAATGTTGTCATTCTCTTTAAATTGGTGTTGTAGTCACATTTTTGTTGAACTGTAGTAATTTAGTATTTTGTAGCTGTGTAGGCTACAAGAATAGGCTAGTTATGCCTCATTATGTATTGAATCTTTGGGTTGTTGAAGTGTGTGATTGCCATTGGTTCTTTAACTATTTTTACTTTCCTTATATACATATTGTAGAAGAAAAGTATTGTGACAGGACCAAAAATTCGAATTCGAGTTTTCAATGGGAGAGCAAGCACGTTTCAAGCATCCCTTATCACGAATCGAACATATTTGAGGTGATGTCTGTGTGTGTGTGTGTGTGTCAGTGAGTCTGTGGAGACATTATCTCACGAATGAATGGAGTGATTCAAATGAAATTTGGTACAAAAATTACAATCCACGAATACTGGAAGCCTATTTTTTTTAAACATAATTGAATGTTCAGAACCCTCCTAAATTTTTGAGTGAAATTTTGAAAAAATCAAAACCTTTAATAAAGTTACGCAAATAGACATTTCTTATGTAATTTTTCCTTAGAAAATGATTGACATAAACTTTAAAACACTAGCATGAACCTTTCTCGATATATTGTACATTTTTCAAATAAATGTATCAAAAAATCCCATAAATTAAAAAAATATATTAACTGTTGAGAAACATCACTTTTCATATGTAATGCGATAAATTTGGTGACATCATTCTCGCGGATCTAGCTCGTTCCATTCATGAGAAAAAGTACTTTGAGTAATACTTTTGTACTTGAACACCAATAGTCATTTATCTGCAATAAGAATAATTTATTTCTCAGTCTATAATGCTTGGCAAGATTTTAGCGACGAATTTGCCGGAATGTCACCAAATTGGCGACTTTTTTATATGTTACCAAATTAACGAAAATATCGCCAAATGTATAAAAATGACGCTAAATCAATGAAAATAATGACTAATTGATGAAAATTCAATATTTTGTTAAGAATATAAGTATCTACTCTAAGAATAACCTATTTTTTTTACTGTAAAAGTATTAAATTCATTGCATTATATAAGGAAAGTCATGTGCTCCCCACATCAGATTTTTTTTCTTTTGTTCTTGACAGACATATTATTTTAGGTAATTAATTTCTTTTTTCTTGCCTGCAGAGTATATGTCTCTGTCACATCTGTTTGCAAACTTGTATTCAATTTTCTTGGTTGAAAGATGCACGTGCATGTCGAGAAGACTGATCTGATTGCCATTGGTTCTTTAACATTTTTTTTTTCTTTTGTCCTTGACATACATGAGGTTTTTGATAATTAATTTCTTTTTTCTTGCCTGCAGAGTATATGTCTCTGTCACATCAGTTTGCAAACTTATATTCAATTTTCTTGGTTGAAAGGAGTATGTGCATGTTGGAATGACTCATCTGATTGCCAATGGTTCTTTAACAATTTTTTTCTTTTGTCCTTGACATACATAGGGTTTTAGATAATTAAATTCTTGAAATTATTTTTTCCAAAACATATCTTTTTTAAATAATATCTTTAACAAAACATATGTTTTAAGATAATTATCCATCTTAATGAATGAACGATACATATTAAGCGATGTTTTATAACATATAATGTCCATAGATCTAAACTGGAGAATCTGTATTTGTACTTAATAACAAGAAATCCATCTTAATGGGTGTCGTCTTAATGAGAGTTCACTTTATTATAATTTTTATTCTATCTTAATTTTAAAACTCTTAATTAAAAGGTAAAAACAAACTAAAGTAGCTTGCTCTCTGAATGAATATTAAAACTTCTGAAGTAATGATAACTCATAATGAATCTCATGCTTATTTTTAATATAATTAAAACAGCAATCTTCAATTTAACTAAATACATAGAACAATGTTATTTGTAATTGTTTTCTAGGAAATTGCTCAGATCAAAAAATGTTATTCAAGCTTTAAAAAAGTGGAAATGAACTTTAAAACTTTAATTTAAATAGTTGTTTATATACTTAACAGAACTTTATGATAATTTTAAATACACTTTTTCCCAATAAATATTAGCCAGACTGGGAATCCCCCTTCCCAAATATATAAACATAAAATTTGTTCTCCAAGCAAACATCCATTGATCATGATTGTAAAACTTGCCATGAATCTAAAACACTATGTAACTAGCAAGAAAATCCACGAATTTTGTAACCATCTATATATACTAATTGCCAAGTTTCCATCTGTCTGTCTGTCCATCTGTGATGTATTTTTTAGGCACTTCCCCAATAGATAGAGACTTGCAATTTGGTACATGGCTCGGTTGTTCGATAAAACCCCCTGGAAGAATCGAATTTCTCGAAAACGTTCTCTAGAGGGAGTGCTCGACACCAAAACGTTCAAAAAGTGAAATGATAGGAAAGCATGCTTTGCGATAGAGACTTCAGATTTTGTGTATGAAGTAAATCGTTCGAAAGGAAGAAAGTGGGAAATTTCAAATTTCGAATATTTTCTACTTAAGGGGGTACCACACACCAAAATGTTCGATTTACCGAATAAATGGGAAACAGCTTCTTTAAAATTTGATAGAGGCTTGGAATTTGGTATATGGGCTAATCATTTGATGAAAACACCCAAGACGAATATAGTTTATCAAAAATGTTCGTTTAAGGGGTACTCCAGAGAAAAATGTTCAAAAGGTTTATTGCTAAAAAAACATGCTTAGGGATGAGATAGAGCTATCAAATTTGGTGTATGGGTAGATAGTTTGGAAGGAAGAAAGTGTACAATTTCAGTTTACCAATATTTTCTACTTTAGGGGGTGCCGCACACCAAAATGTTTGATTTTCGAAATAAAGGAGAAACACCCCCTTTTAAAGCATGATAGAGGCTTGATATTTGGTATATGAGTGAATCATCTGATAAAAACACAAGAATAGAGTTTTTCAAAAATATATATTTAAGGGTGTGGGTACTCCACACAAAAACATTCGAAAGGTGAAATGATAGAGAAAGCATGCCTCGTGATGAGATAGAGACTTCAAATTTGGTGTACGGGTAAAAAGTTTGAAAGGAGGAAAGTGTGCAATTTCAGTTTTCCAACGTTTGCTATTGTAGGGGGGGGGGGGGGGGGGGGTGCTCACTAAAATATTCAATTTGGCAAACTAATGAAAAATGCCTCCTTTATAATGTAGTAAAACTTGAAATTTAGTATATTAGCTAATAATTTGATAAAAAAACTAAGATAAATACGGTTTCTCAAAAATGTTCATTTAAGGGGGGTGCTACAAAGAGAAACATTCAGAAGGTAAAGTGATAGCAAAAACATGTTTCCTGATAGGATAGAGGCTTCAAATTTGATGTACGAGTAGACAGTTTCATAGGAAAAAAGCATGCAATTTCTGATTTTCAATATTTAGTACTTAGTGGGTGCCTCACATCAATATGTTCGATTTTTCAAATAAATGAGACACGCTTCCTGGGTCAATCCGTGTCAAATCAACCAGTGCATAAACCCTTGACGTCATGGATTCGATTAATTTTTGGGATATTTGTTCCTTATCATCTGAAATATAAGAAAAATTTTTTTTTACATTTTTCCTGTTGCTGTTTTTTTAGTTTTTGAATTTTCAAAATTGCCGAAATGTCCTAAAATCAGCTCTCCGCCAAAACTTCAAATGCAATTTGCAAATGACCTGTTTTAGTTACAAAGCTGGTTATGGTATCATTTTAAAGCTTATGAATAGGGCTTTCATTTGATATATGACATGTATGGTTTTTGAGTTAAAATTTTTTTTGGCAGTTTTTCAAAATTTTTATTTTGCAATTTTAAAAAATCGAAATTTTTTAAAATTTTGAAAAAAATCACACATGTTGATACACATTTACTGAAGGCACAGTCAAAATTTCAGAATGGTATCTTTATGGTAACAAATAAAAATTGAATTTCTTTACAGGTCATGTAACGAGATTTAAGTTAATACTTACATATTTAGCTACGTTAGGAAACAAATGCATATATATACTGCTCACTGATATAGAAATTCTGTCTTCTTTGATAAAATGTATGATGCTTGTGTCAACTCCTCTTGCTTCAGTGAATACATTCTACCAGTGGCTGTTACTGGGTTTACTTTACAAAGGATAAAGTTTTCTGGCATTGTAAGAATATCCGGTCTTCTTGGATAACTAAATGAGGGTGCTGGCCCACATGGATGTAAGAAAGAGATTTCCACTTCACGTTCAACATCATCTTTCGAAAGTACTCATCCCACCCACCCCGGCCACACAATAAACTGCCGTAAACCTTAGGGTTGGCTGTGTGGTCTGGACCTTCAACATCCCACCCACCAATTGGCATCATACACACAGGCTACAAAACCTGTGATATGTTTAAAGACCATAGCTTCACCCTTTGAACTAACTTTGACATAATGGTACTAAAGTTTCTTCAGATTCAGAAAACACTTTAGTCACCAATTTTTTTTGTACTTATTGGAATGAATGCATGAAACTTCTGGGTGCCTGTTACAGTAACAGCTTCATCAAACCGTGTCTCTAAAAGTTTCTCTTCTTCCGAGTATTCATCATTTGTCACATAAAAGAAAGTTATTGATGGAATATTCTCCTTTCCCCATTGAAACAGCTGAAGAGGCGTCATGATTTGGTTTGAAAGAGGGTTCTGGAGACTAGCTTTGGCTGCCAGCCTCTTTACTGTCCCTCCAATACCATCACCCACTCCTTTGCCATGTGCTGTTGCATAAAAATGCCACTCTACATCAATGGCATCGAAATCTCCAGAATTACACAAATTTGCGATGTTCTTGCGGTTCTTATATTGCGCTGCTGAACCATCGGAGAAGTAATTTACTTTCTTTAAGTTGGAAAGACAATAATTTTTCAAGAAAGCTAGAAGCTTTTTTTGGAAAACATGGAAAAGAACTGTGTTATGCTTCAAACAGTCTGAAATGAAGACATGACTTTTATGTTTTAGAACATCTTTGTCTTTGTAGTAAACTACAAATGGATGAACCGTTGCCATTGAGTTTTTCCAATGGAACCCTTGTGCTTCGTCTTGTAAAATAAATGAATAATTCTCAGAAAAATCGCACGTTACCACAGCTTCATCAGGCACTAGTGTACTTTTCTTTTCAGAAAAAAAGGCAGATTAGTGTTTGGCAATGAAATCGTGTCTCTTTAGGTTCATCAGTTGTGTTGAAAAATCTTCAACAAATTCCTCTGTGGTTTTATTGTCTCAAAAGAACAACGATCTACTGAAATCCACTGCTTGTAGGTAATATTTTCAATCAACTCATCTTCAAGGCTGGTTAGCAAGGCTTCCTTGAATTCGATGATGCTGGGACAGGAATCACACTCATTTAAAAAGCATTTCTGTTGTGGGGGATTGCAGATTATTTTCAAAAGGTAATCTTGGTAGGTTTTTAATGGATTTTCATATCCTAGAAGTGTCACATTATTTAAGTTAGCCCCAGTTATCATTAGCTTAACATTTTGATGAGTGGTACAAACACATACAGTATGAGTACCACTGGCTCCTGCTATTATGCAGTTCTTAGGTCGCAATTCTACAAATTTTGAAAATCCAATCTTCAAATATAAATATTTAGATTTTAAAAGTCTGTACATTTCTCTCAGATTTCCCAGAATCAATCTTTTTTTAATGTGGATGCGTTTACCATCTGTGTCCTTCATCGAAACATAGTCTTTCTTTCCCGGCATTTGCCTGCTAACTTCATCACTGCAGTAAAAAATTTTAACTACGGAGGCAGTTTCTTCTGATAAAGCTTTTCCTGGTTTGGGGTTGGGTGAGGTCAAAACTCCTTTCTCTTCTACTAGTTTTTTTGCTTTCCTAGCAATGTAATTACTCACACCAAATTCTTTTTCAATTCTTCCACATGACCAGCTTTTTGGCAAAATAGTCAAAATCATTACTCTTTCACTTTTATTTGCAGTTTTAAATTTCTCTAAGTTACTCAAGTATTTCTGATTCTGAATTATTACACTTTTCATTTTCATTGCCCTCTGCATTAAAAAGGGATTTGAGATATGTACTTTTTATTTTTTCTGCCTTTTCTCTGCAATATTTCTTAGAACTCTTAATTTTCTTTCTACTCATTGGAGACTCACCAAGAGAAGTCAATGATGCATTCAAGTAACTTAAACCTGCATCTGTATCCATAAATTCTAAATCATTAGTACTGCAACTAGGAATATCATTATTATCCAGTCCCAAAGGATTTTCTTTTTCAGCAATACTCACCTCATGTGTTTTCTTTCCTAACTGCAATCTGCAGGAAGTGCAAATTTTCATGTTTTCTTCAATTCCATTATTTAAAGAGATCATCCAAGCTGTCACATTTCTCAGGTCTTTACTAACCCAGTGCTCCTGTTTTTTAAATGGATTACAACAGAAAATAGACCACTTCTTGTTATCCATATATAATATTAATAGAGTAAAATTTATAAAACTAGTCCGATAAAAAAAAAATTGATAATACTTAATAAATCAAGTTTAAAAGATAAACAATTCACTGTAAAAAGTTAATTGAGATCTACACACTCTGACAACTGCACCACAACTAAACTACTAGGGAAAGGAAGTGGGAGAAAGCATGAATAAACATGTTACTGCAGGAAAGGGATGACTCATTCTTGAAAAATCATGTGCATTACTGGCTTCAATTGTGTCTCACTCATGATACCATGGAGATACCATCCTAAAATTTTGACTGTGCCTTCAGTAAATGTGTACCAACATGTGTGTATTTTTTCGAAATTTTAAAAAATTTCGATTTTTAAAAATTGCAAAATAAAAATTTTGGAAAACTGCCAAAAAAAATTTTAACTCAAAAACAGTACATGTCATATATCAAATGAAAGCCCTCTCTATAAGCTTTAAAATGATAGCATAACCAGCTTTGTATCTGAAACAGGTTGCTTGAAAATTGCATTTGAAGCTTTAGTGGAGAGCAGTTTTTAGGACATTTTGGCAATTTTGAAAATTCGAAAACTAAAAAAATGGCAACAGGAAAAATAAAAAAATGAAGATTTCTTATATTTCAGATGATAAGGAACAAATATTCCAAAAATTAGCCAAATCCGTGACATCAAATTCCAAAACTTATTTTTTATTGGTTGATTTGACATGGAATGACCCTCCTTTTAAATGTGATAAAGGTTTAATATTTGGTATATGGGCCAATCATCTGATAAAAAGCCCAAGATGAACAGGATTTTTCAAAAATGTTCATTTGTGGGTGTGCTCTACAGAAAAACATTCTAAAGAGGAAATGATAAAATAGTCTGAAATAGAGACTTGGTGTAGGTAGTTTGAAAGGAAGAAGTGCATAATTTAAGTTTTCTAATATTTTCTTCTTTAGAGGGTTCTGGACACCAAAATATTCGATTGACCGAATAAATGTGAAAAGTGAATTATTAAAAAATTTACATTATTCAGGGGTTGATTATTGTGAGACCATTGATTTTCAACGGGTATTCGGCTAGTTATGTTTCTATTTACACTCAGGGTAAATATAACTACTTTGAAATGTCATATGTGTAAACAATTTTTGAAATAGTATTGCATATGTTTTCTCTTAATACCAACGAAGCACATTATGTTTTGTGTTTAAATTCTTAACTTTACTCCCCTCCACACACAAACTGTTTCTACAATTTTCCTAAAAGTATGCATTTTCTCGATCTAACTTCCATTCGAAATTAAAGTTTTTCAAGATGGTTTCTCAAGCGGTGTGATCTCTGAGCATCAATGGGATTGTAAACAAAGATATCATGTTGCTGATCACAATAATGCGTGTGGATGCTTGATAGATAGAATCAGCAGTTTTAGCTTGCCAACAATTTCATTGCATGCTAGCAGCCAGACCCTTGGTGACCTATATTCAAAATTTGGTGTGGCAAAGAGGGTTTCCAGATCAGAACATTGTATCAAGTAAAGGAGTGTTCTTCAGTTGAAACTTAAGTCTTCACCATGGATGACTGCAGCAGTTTCCCAACCTTCCTAAATATGAAAATTAAAAACTTGGAAGTGTGATAATGGTTTTTGATGCAGCATCTCAAATCTGTTGGTGACATTACCCATCACATCACTGATGAAATCTTCAATAGGTTCGGCATTATCTTACCCACTCAGTTTTATGCCATGAAAGAAGAAACTGTTGAATGCATCTTAAAAAGATTTCAAATACCTTTAAGTGGTGTGCTTTAGACTTTCCAATTTAAGACATTCATCCTCCAGAGCACTACTAATATCTAACAAAGTAAATTCATCTGCTTGGAATTTCTTTGAAACAGCTGCTAAAATTTCAAGAACATCAATCCAGTAGTGCAATGTTTTAACAAATCGAACACTGCCAATTTCTTTCAAGTAACCTTTTGTTTTTGTTGACTTTGCACTATCTTTTTCTGCAGCAACATTTCCAAATACATGTCTATCATTGTCAAATTCTTTTTCAAGGCTAATAGAGCACGTTGCTAGCTGGATAACCACCGTATTTAAAATATGCTGCCCATCTGCATGTAAGCAACTTACAGAAAATTATTTATGGCACTAAGTTGTCTACTTTGCTTTGGGGATCTACTGTAAAACTTAATCATGCCTTGACAATCAATTCAAAAACTCCTTTAACACATTCGGCACTCAGCATGATTCGGTTGAGTTTCTCGCGGGGCCCAAATCCGACTGTCGGAGCACCAGAACGAATGCCCAAAATGTTTGAATTGCCCAAAATCGGCACAGATGTGCTTGGACTGTTTCAACGAATATCATGCGACGTAGATAATGTAATATTTTATCCTAAATATAAATTAATAAAAAGTAGAGTATAATATGTATATTTTTGGTATTTTTATGCTGTATATTCTATATTTATACTTCAGTGCTTGTTCCATTAAATTTCTTTTAAAAAGGCAACTAAAAATCTTATTTAACTTGAACAAGAAGAGTGTCACGCATATATAGGTGACGGGGCTCCCACGGAAGCATACCCATCACCCATATATGGGTGACGTGGCGCCGAACATGTTAATATACCCATTTTCACCGCATCCATAACAGTAAGCTCCAGATTGTGAGCAGTGTAGTAAATAGCCGCAGCATGTGGGATATCTTTCTTTAATATTGCAGCAACACCAGCCCATGTTTATAGATGCACCATCCAGATTAATCCCAATAAGTTTCTATTCAGTCGTATGTCTTCATTTAGATGAACTTGATCCAGAGTTTTTGCTATAGCACTGAGAACAAACTAAACCTGTACGAGTTAGAACAAGAGTTTTAAAAGGATATTTTTGAATGAAAAATTTTTTTTCGACAAGTCTCGACTTTTTTTGTTACCTAATTATCCTGTAGGGAAACCTCTATGCATGTATTATTTAATATTAAAAGGACAAGCACATCATAAGATGGGATAAAGTTGTAAAAGATTATCTCAGATCCACTATTCAAAGTTGAAAAAGTTTCCCCCCCATCTTCTTCAATATTGTTATTTATTATACGACTCACTACCAAAACCAAAACTTATAACTTCTGGTGCATCAGCATGCTGTAACTCCACCAAATTCACAAATTTAGTAACAGGATTACCAGAAAAACATAACGAACATAAACTATGTATTCTTCAGTAATATTACAATCTCTGCTGCCATCTGCTAATACACAGAAAAATCAATCTTTACCCAGTTCTTCAGTGAGTTGACCCTTCAGTATTTGTACAATATGATGAACAAACATATGCCTACCTTTGTCATTTAAATAGTTGGAATATGACATGACTATATATATATATATATATATATATAATATAGCATATAGCCAGTATATAATATATAGCAATTGTATTGTGTAGAAATTATCATATATTTCTTTTTTTGAATTGTTAAATTTGACTTTTCAGAAATCTGTCCCTCAAGCAAATGTTGGATTTAGTAAAGCCATGTCTGCTGGATGGATATACATTGAAAAGAAAGATGGTGTCACAACGGCCTTTCGTAAAGTATGCATATGTACCTGTAAGGCTTAATAGCTTAATATTATTTTTTCTTGTATTATATATATATTTATTGCTTATTTTTTATTTTTAAATGTTATAATATTTATTATAAGATAATTGTTTACTATCATTTTTTTAATTTCACGAAATTAAATATTGAAGTATTATTTTAGAATGTTCAGTGTGGTGTTATTGGACAGTTAATCGCCAGGAGTCAACCCACATTTTTCTGTAACTTATAATTTGCATTAAAATGATAGATATTTCATTGGTTTAATCAGGGCATGATTTCATTTTTTAAAACCAGTGGCAAAATTTGCTAGTCATCAAAAATGCTAATAGCAAAGATATTTTTTGACCAGCAAACACAAGTAAATAATTTGACAACATGGAAACAGTCAATGTGCCTGCTAAAAAGTGAACAATTATTAAAATTTTGAGGAACTTTAAAAATTGAGTCAGATTTTCTCACCCTAGCTAAACATTTGAGTGAGATTTTTAAAACTTTAGTGAAAATTCAAAAATTTTTGTTCCGATGAAGCAATTTTAATTATCAACATTTGCATGATAATACAATTAATAGAAAATGTGTTTTGTTAGCTAGTATACAAAAATATAACAAATAGCGTAAATGACAAAACCTTAGTAAAATGAATTTGCATCCAGCAAATGCAGAAAGTCTGCTTTATCAAGGATTTAGTATTTGCAAAAGTTTGTCTTAAATTACATTTTACAGCTACAGCCCCTAGTTTTTTTTTTTTTTTTTTTTTTTTGGGGGGGGGGGGGGGGGTATTTTGATGAAAGATAGCTCAATTAAATTTTGGAGATCAATTACAGTGTAATTTTTTATATTTGATAACAAAATTTTAGTAGCTCGCATTTGGCTCACGCATATTGGGATTGTGTTTTTCTTCTTGGCATTTTGTTGAAGCATAGCTCAAATAAATGTATATTAGGTCAATTTAAAAATACTATTTTTAATGTTTAACAACAGGTAACAAGATTTTAGTGGAACGAATTTATTTCCCGCTCACACTGGAATTGGAATTTTTTTTCTCAGCATTTTGGCAAAGGATAATTGAAGGAAATTTTGGGGATCAATTAAAAAATACTAGGGTTGCACCGAATACCATATTTTGCCGAATACCGAATACCGAATATTCGGTTAAACTTCTAACCGAATATTCGGCCGAATACCGAATATTCGGTTAAATTTTTTTAAAGGTAATTTTTCTATTTTATGCCAATTTAAAATAGAAAATGTTTCTATTTTGTGCCTTTTTTAAATGCATTTACATTTAACATCCTAAATTTGTTTGCATTTACATTAAATATAATTATTAATTTAAAATAAATAAAAAATGAAATAAATCATTTCAAAAGCAAATTAATATAGTACTTAATTTGTTTTATGTTTATCTGCATAAATTGATAATTGATAGTTAGATTCTGATATGTGATAATCATGGCTTCATGTTATGTTATGTTATAGAGAATCTTGCATTTACCTTACATGCAAATACAAACCCAAGTTGCTTAAAATATCATTACAAATTAGAATTACAATTTATTCAAGTGAATTTTTGCTATCTTAGTCTCTTCTGTAATGTAATTAATAAATAATTTTATCAGAATTGAAACTGAGCAGTCAAATTCAAACATAGTCAAATCATTTTTCTTTTTAAAGTGCAAAGGATACATTGCCAGAATGTCTAGCCATTCTTTTTTAAGTTGTTGTTACAACAAACTACAACAGAGTAGATACTGATAGATAACTAAACAGTTACACCCTGTGACAAAACTCAACAAAGGTAAAAGACTCAAGAGACTTAAAAGACTCAACAAAGTAATCTTCTCTTTAGAAATCATGAAAGAAATTAGAAGGGTTAACTACACACACAGAGAGAAATTCTTTGGTTATCTTACTTGACACATTTTAATGGATACAAAGGAACACCTATGGCATCCAGCATCCTCAGTATCTTCTCTATCTCTATCGAAATTAAAATACTGCAAAATTGAATATTCATCAAATTGGTTTTTTTTATATATTAATCACCTTCACCTTTTTTTAATATTGGTGAAATGATAATTGATTTGTTTTTAGCTGCATATTTTATAAAAAATTAACCGTTATATTTTTGAACACGTAATATTATGAGTTTTATTTTCTGGTTACTGCTTCATATTTAAACGAGTTAGCAAGGTTAAGGTGTGATAAGATTTAAGAAAAATTGAAAAAACAACAGAATTTAATATCAGATTGTTTACTTTTACATTAAAATTATTTTAAATACGATAATATTGGTAAGTAACAATTTGAACTAATTTTGCACTATGATACTATAACTTTCATTCATTGTATAAAAAAATGTGCTTTACCAATTATCGAATGTTTAAAAATTTTCTTACTATTCGGTTTGGCCGAATATTAAAGTATTCGGCCGAACCGAATATTCGGTTTGACTGCCGAATAGGCAGTATACCGAATACCAACCGAATATTCGGTGCAACCCTAAAAAATACCATTTTTTATGTTTAGTAATAAGATTTTAGCAAAACAAATTTACATCCCATGAATTTGAGCATTGCGATCTCTTTTGCGAATCTCGACAAAATTTTGCACATTATATGTTTTATAAATTGTAGGGATGTCTTTCTAAAATTCCATTAATAGGAAATTTTGTAGAAATTTGCAAAAACTCAAATTATTTGCATTTTTATTATTGAGAGAACACACCAACTTGTAATCTCCCGTAAAAATAAAGAGACTAGCTATGCGATTATGATAAAATTGTTAATGAACTAGCATGTTAAAATCATTGAACGTCATCAAAATAACTGGAACTTTTATTATTAGTTGATAGGCCCTCTTCATCCATTGAATTAATTTTTTTCTTTATCAATAATGTGTAAGATGAATCAAAGTTAAAAGGGCCGATCATGCCCCTTTTTCCTGGACCAGCCCCAATCTTGGCTCCGTCGAAGAAATTTAAAATGCAGATAGGATTGACTGTTGTTTACAAATGTAATTCCTTTCTGCTTTGTAGCGTCATTGCAGATAGGCACTCAAGTAAAAATGCCCGCGCTCACAATGGGAGATTTCACCATATTCCTCCTGAGAGATAAATAGGGTCAAGATCAGTTAACTACTCTGAATGCAATTATCTGACAATGAAGGAGGTTTTAAGAAAGGGGTATGATAGAAAAGGGAATGTAGTAGGATATCTATGAAAGGCAATGCAAGGTGATGGGAATCGAAGACAAGTCATACATTTTTGTTTTTGTCAGTAATCACTGGACTCAAAGAGGAAATGTAAGGAAGCTTTGAACAGAGGAAAATATCTTCATACCGTGAAAAACATCTCACAACAATTTCTATTTCATGAGATTCACTAGAAAAGTCCGAGATTTTCGTGCTCTAAGGGGAACCCTGGGAAAGTAAATATTTTGGAAGGAGAGAGAGGATGCAAACAAGCCAGAAAAAATTACTAGCAATCTTTGCTACTGTGTTTTTCTGTTACTAGCATTTTACTTTTTCAACTAGCAATTTACTACTTCCTACTAGACGAAATTGCACCCTGGGTTTAATATATGTTTAATCAGTAAAATGAGACAGAGAGAGAGAGAAAAATAATGTATCCAATCGGAGTCGGCAGCATTGATGATTTGATTGAAGAATGCCTGTCTATTGCGGAAAATCTGAAGCTGATGTTCACCTTCTTCAGAGTTTGAATTTGAAGTAGATGGCATATTATACTCTGATTCCATGCATCAGATTCTTCCGCAGATCTGTGAATTTTCGTGTTTTAGTTTTTTCCAAATACTTTCATTTTTTTTTTCGTTTTTTACCCGAGGAATTTTCTTCTTCCTGCAGCCAAAAAATATTTTGAGATTAGAGTTTTCGCTTTGTTATATCTGGAAATTCATTTTCCTGTGATTTTAAAATCGGCACTTGAAAGTGACGATTCCCACGATGTAATGAGACAGATGACCATTGATTGTCTTTCTCCCACTTCTGCAATCTATTTGCATCAACTAAAATTTTTATAATTATTACATGTTGTATACTAAAAAGCTATTTAAAACATTTTAATAATTATGTAAAGGGCTATTTTGCAGCAGTGTCACGAAAAACTGCATTTGTAAATGATATATTTTGTTTAATTATGAAAATATTTTTTGCTTTTAAAATCTGCTTACATTGGCTAAAACTTTTGTAGTTGTTTCATGTTTTATACGTAAAAACTATTTCCCAAACTAATTAGTGAAATAAATGAAGGGCATTTTTGTGGCAGCATCGTAAAAAACAGTGTTTGTACATGATCCTCGGTATAATTCATTTAATTGTGAAAATATGTTCCACTTTTGCAATCTATTTGCATCAACTAAAATTTTTGTAATTGTTTTGTGTTTTATACATAAAAACTATTTCCCAAACATATTAATGAAATGAAAGACTATATTGCAGCATTATTACAAAAAACTGCATTTGTATGACATCTTCTGTATATTTCGTTTAATTGTGAAAATAGTTTTAATTTTTGCGATCTAAGGATTAACTACGGATGCAATCTAAAAATTGCTAAAGCAATCTAAAGATTGCAAATTACAAGTATTACATGATTTTTGCAATCCAAAGATTGCCTTGCTTTGACTAAAGATTTCTCAATCTTTCTGTATTTTATACTTAAAAACTATTTTTCAAACATATAATTAGTAATATAAAGGGCTATTTTGCAGCAGCATTGCAAAGACCTGCTTGTATGTGATCCTTAGTATATTATGTTTAATTGCGAAAATATTTTCCACTTTACATGAAAACAAACCACTTTTCACTTTTCATGAGACTCCAGTTTTTTTTCAAATTACTAATCCTCATTAAAAAACAGAAAACAGATACTGTTAGTGAACACCCTCTAACCAATAAATATACTTTGACCATTAAATAAATGTTTTCAAGTTGTACAAATAAAGGTAGTTGTAAATAGTTTACATCAGAATAAATAAGATAGTAAAAGTAAATTTTAAATATCAGTTTTTTGTTTTTTTGTTAAGCCTTGTGCTATCAGTGTCTAAAAAATTAGACTTAAGGTCTATAACTTGTCTAGATCTTAGTATTTATGTGGAAAAATTGTTGAAAGTGAAATATTTTGATTTGATGTGATAGAATAATTAAAATTTCATAAAAGATGTATTTCAATTTAGATGTCTCCATTTTGATAGATTTAATTATTATATTCCTAATAGAGCTGAATACATATTCTAATTTCAAATTTATTATTTGCAATTAACAAAATTTAAAGTAAATGTGTATTTATCGCACACTTTTTAAATTAATTCAAAATTTTCTCTTTTCTGATCTTTCTGCCTGTAATTCACTAGATACATAAAATTTATCATCACCCAAAGGATAATTTACTTCCTCCTAAGTTTGGCATATGTCAGCAGTCTACTCCATTTGTTTATATAAAGATGTGCCTGAGATAGCCCACCCTCATTTTCTACACTCAATTTGTACAATCAAAATGCCAATGTTTATATAAACACTATCATTGTTATTCCGAAGTAAGAAAATATCCAGGTAGCTTTCCAGAAACCAATGCAAGAAAATATTCAGTGAAACACTCTTCTGTCATGCCAACAAGAAATGCACATGCTCAATGGTAAATGCCAGTGAGAAACTGAATGCTTGGTTGAATTAGACTCCAATCAGAGTTAGCAGTACATGCATGAAAAGCTAGCTGGTTCTAATTAGAGCCACTAGCAGTAAAAGTGTTAACATAAAAAACTGTTTTGTATTTGTTACAAAAAAAAATGTAATCTAGTTTTGTACCTACAAAATAATGTATATTTACAATTTTTACTACAAAGTCCAACCACTTTATGTATTTAGTAAAATGTATTGATACATTAATTTAAAATGCTGTTGATAAATTAGTTTCTAATGCTGTAGACAACCCTTGCATTACTCGTATTAGGACTTTATAATAAAGTTTTATGAATTAAAGTGTTAAAATTACAAGTATTTAGATAACATTATAAACAATACTGAGGTTAGAAATTAACTTTTGTGTTAATCTCTATTTTGTGATACTCATTTTCTGTTATTTCCACTGTATTGAACTTCTATTCATGCAACAAATCTTCCATATTTTTACATCAATACATATCTGCATTCTGATGTATAACAGCTAATTTGTTATACAAGATGTTTCAAAAAGATTGCATCACTAAATATCTCTTGAGCTGTTAGGTTCTTAATTCCAATTAAAAAATTCTTTAATGAAGTTAGACTCATTGTATGCAAATTTTGATTATGTGACACCTTTTAGTAAAGAAGTACAGAAAGTACCTTTTTATAATGCTCCTAAAAAAAATATTTCAAATATGAAAATATTTTCTATAGCTCTATTAGTCAAACAAAAAAAGTTCCATTATCATGTGATAAAAATTACCTGAGATATCATAAAACATTTCAATTGATAAATGGGAGGTACACATGTAAGTTTTTAAATGGAAATTTTATCTAATAAAATTTAATTTTTGTATGACCCCCCCACCCCTCCACACACACAAAAGTTTTCACCATTTCTTTTAACTGGGTCAAAGTGAACAATCCTATAACTTTGGTAATGTTTTTATGGCCAATTTTGCATACTAAAGGATCTTTTTTTTTTCAATAGATCTTTAACTGATTGAGGAATTGTGTGCTGATTGGAACATTCTTTGTAGAGGGTCCATATAATAGTTAAATTTTGTACTTTTTAACTAAAACATGTTGTGTGACCAAAGTTACCTACCTTACTTGAAGCATTTCTTAAATTGAAACCATGGGACTCAGACCAATTGTTCAAGCATTACTTAGTCATGCTATCTTTTTGAAATAATAATATGATCTGTATAAGTTACAATCCCTATAGCAGAAAGTAGGGTGATGGGTGGCATGCATTGCAGATCTTTTTTTTTTCAATAGATCTTTAACTAATTGAGGAATTGTGTGCTGATTGGAACATTCTTTGTAGAGGGTCCATATAAATAGTTAAATTTTGTACTTTTTAACTAAAACATGTTGTGTTGTTGTTGTTGAAACCCAGACCGTCCGACCTACCAGAAAGGTGTAAGGTAACTGTTTGGACGGTCGGGAAGTGCCACCCAATTTAGACCGGAACCCAGTGGGGGAGGCATCCACAGGGACCGTACCCTCCTTCCCCTACCACCAACTTCTCGGAAGGACTTTCGGACCCACATGTTTAACGTGATCGTACTCCGCATGAACACGGCGGCAGTTTTGGCAGTGGCTGGAATCGAACCCGGGCCTACCGAGTGCAACTCCAGCGCGCTAACCAATGGGCTACCGCGCCCCACATGTTGTGTTGAAAACCCAGACCACACGACCAACCCGAAGGCTTATGGTAGCAAGATGTGTGGCCGGCCCACATGTTGTGTGACCAAAGTTACCTACCTTACTTGAAGCATTTCTTAAATTGAAACCATGGGACTCAGACCAATTGTTCAAGCATTACTTAGTCATGCTATCTTTTTGAAATAATAATATGATCTGTATAAGTTACAATCCCTATAGCAGAAAGTAGGGTGATGGGTGGCATGCATTGCAGATCGATTTTTAATTTTTGCAGACAAATTTTCAGCTGAGGATTAAAATAAAATATTCCCTATCTACATTTGCAGAACAAATGCCTATCCATTATCCCATTCCCAGATAATCCGCAGAACAAACACTAAACTATTGCATCCTTTGTTATGGATTCCTTTGTATCCCTCCCCCAACATGTATTCCTTTCAGTCGCATAACTAGATATTTGGTGCCCTGGAGCAAAACATTTTAAGGCACCGGGAGTGATCGCTCCATCCTGCTTCATGACATTATGTCATTAATTCTTTTGTCCTGGCACAACCACCATTCCATGGAAAAGTTTGCAATCTTAATAATGATCCAAGTCCGCAGATTGATAAACGTACAGATCATACTGCACCACACAAATGGTAAAATATATCTTGCTTGCTTTACATGCAAAGAAATAGGATCAAAATAAAATAAAAAAACTTAGCCATTCTGTTTTAGTACTGGACCAGGGTTTTCGTTTGCATGCACATTTCATACAAGCGGAATTCATATTGTAAGCACCACACTCGTTATGAAGAGATGGTAGATAACCAAAAAACCAAACTTTTCCCAGATGAAGTGCAAAGCTATGTTATCGTTATGTATTGCTGTTCCACTTTGATCATAAATGTACAGCATATACATGATCATATGGAAAATATGAAAAAGGATTACCTTAGCTAAAATAGTGTGTTTATAGAATAATTTTAAGGCTAGATTGCAAGAATTTTGCATTAATTGATGTCTCAATGTGCAACAATTTCTCACACAGAATAATTTCAGATTTCCTTTCACACATCACCCTTGTTTTCAGTTATTTGTCATCAATGCTGTAAACAAATTAAAAATCTATAGATTACTAAAATGTTTAGTGGTGTTCTCAGAAGCATCCACCATTAACAATTATATCAATTCAAGGTTAAATCGATTCCATTTTCATCTAATCCTTGGATGGGGTAGGCTTTATGTATCATCTCCCACTCTCTACCCTTGGTTCTTTTGATTGGAAAATTTCAAAGTTATGCAGTAAAATGTCACATCTGTTTTTTTTTTAAAGCAATTTTTATATGAAATGCAATATTAATATCTTTTAAACTAAAAAAGTCAAAATATTTTTAAAGAAAATCAAATTTCTGCAAAAGGCTAAAGAAAGGTTAAGAGCATAAATCAGAATTAAAATTGGTAAAGAAACTATATTAAGTATTGGATTATGTTTATACAGGTGGATAACATTATAGATGAAGTGCAGAATAACTTACTAAAAATTGAGAAATGCCGGGAAAATGAAGTACCGCCTCAAGTTAAGCAAGAATTGAAGAAAAGGAAACTTTTGCAAGAAGTGTGAGTACTAATTTCAAAGTAAACATGAATGTTTCTTTTTTATTTGAGTAATAATTTATTTGTGCCACTCTGTCCAGAATGCTCAATGATTTAAATTAGAATAAACAAGCTTTTGACTCAGAGCTAGACAGCGGCCAGAGAGGGCTGCGGCCCCCTCAAGATGTGTATTCAGCCCCCTGATAAAAATATTCACTGTTTAGTAGTGACAATAAATCTCATCCAACATGTCATTCAGATTTTGTATTTAAAATTGCTTTATGGGAAAATTTAATAAATTATTTTGTTTTATATATAGTACAGATATAAGATTTTAGTTTATCTGAATTTGTAGTTACACTTATGACCGTCCATTTATTTAGATATTTGATTTTAAAATATTGGAAAGTTTTAGAAATTAAATTAAGACAATAGCATTTAGGGTACTTTTGTATTATCATAGTTTCACTGTTATACATTATACTGTCAAAATTAACTGATGAGTAGTTAAGTTATAGAGTTAATATTATGTATTAATTTCTACTTTTTTATGAATTTTTGTTGAAAATCAATGGTCTCACAATAAGTAACCTCCAAATAATGTGAATTTTTGAATAATTCAATTTTCCAGTGTTCCTTTTCAAATTGTTCACCATTGCACCAAATTTCAAATATCTGTCTCACTACTGGTCATTTTCCATTTATTCAGCCAATTAAACATTTAAGTGTATGTCATCCCTAAATTGGCAAATATTACAAAGCTGAAATTATACACTTTATTCCTATCTAACGATCTATCCTTGCATCAATTTTAAAGGCTCTATCTTATTGTCCATTTTACTGTCATTTCACATTTTCGAACATTTTGGTGTAGAGCACCCATTAAATGAACATATTTGAAAAATATGGTTTTATGCTGGGGTTTTATTGATTGATTGGCATGTGCATTAAATTTCAAGTCTTTATTTCTCCTTTCACCTTCCGAACATTTTGGTGTGGAGTACCCTCTTCTATAGAACATTTTTGAAAAACTTGATTTTTCTTTGATCTTATGATTGATCCGTGTAGCGAATTTAAAGTCTATATCTCATTTAAAGTAGTTTCTCATTCATTTCACAAATAGAATATTTTGGCAGGTGGCACCCCTAAAGAAGCAAAAATTGGAAAACTGAAATTGTACATTATCTTCCTTTTGAACTATCTACTCTCACACCCAATTTATAATCTATGTTTGGCTGAATTTTTAATAATTATAAATTTTTAGGTTCTAAAATGTTTTTTTAACTTCATCGTTTCTAGAAACTTCTGCTTGGAATAAGTTCTTGGTAAAGTTTTTAAGATTTTTAATAGATGACTGAGCTGTTTAGCATGATTTAATGGAATTTTAATACATGTTTTGAATGTAAACTTGATAAAAACATCATTTTGGTGATACATGTTTATTTGTGTCTAAAATGTGCAAAATATAAAAATACTAGATTTTTTGCATGCCAACTCAAGTAAATAATGCAAATATATCATTTATAATGCATAATGTGTAAATATTGGATAATGATTTTGCAAAAATATAATTTTTTTAATGAAATTCCTCTTTAAGTGTGCATTTTTAGAGCTAACTTTATCATAACATTTCTGTAAATGAATTTTACTGGCCTCATTTTTGCAAATAGATAACATCATTCAAGGTTGATCTTTTCAGAGTTTCTTAGAATTCTAATAATTTAATATTTTTTTATGAAGGAAAATATTCATGTCATCTGAATGGCACAGTATCGCCGAAATGACTGTTCATATGAAAGGGCTAATCAGTATTGTATAACAACATGCAAATCACGAAATTAGTATTATTATAATAACATGCATTGAATTATTAAAAAATAACTTATTTTGTTATACCACAAATTAACTAAAATATTTTGCAAGAAATGGTAAAAATTCTTTAACACATAACATTACAGCCTAAACAATAGAACATACAAAAATTAAACATTGCCTCCTGCAGAGTTTCACTCAGGTAGAACCACCCATAGGAAGGGGGTATGAGCACCACTCAAGTGTGCAGGGGGGGCACATAATATATATATATATATATATATATATTATGTGTGTGGGAGAAGACATGAAAAATTAAGATAAAAGTGAAAATCAAATATGAAGGAATGGGCCCATGATAAATTTTTGTAGGGGGTGCCTAATTTGCATGGGCGACACTGACCAAGGCTGTTTCAGAAGGGCTCAGCACCCTGGATGCCTTTTTGTTATAACGGGTCATATGAGAACAGCACCCTCCTTCCTCTTTTGTGATGAGAAAAGTACCCTGCTTGGCCCTTTGTTAAGAGAGCAGTGTTTTCTACCGCTCCTGTTATCTCCCAACAAAAATAAATAAAAATAATGAACCATGATTTAAAGTCAAAGAAAACATTCCCCACCATACTTTCCTCCATCAAAAGAAACAAAATAGATATAACAGAAAGTGGAAGATTGTTATGCTAGTACATTTCTCCTTCCATCTGATTAAAACTTTCAAAACTATATTTAGTTATTTTTAACTTAAAATTTTGTTAAATTATTCCATGTTTGGTATGCATTTGGGATAAAAAGTTCTGAACATTAGAACTCTGTAAACATTTTTGCTCTAAAACCAATATTTAAAAATATAGCTTTTCAGACTAGGGTTCTTTTGTACCATTTGCAGGAGCTCATATTAGCTGTGTATGCAAACCACATAAGTTATATACAATAACGATAACCCTGTGCCATGAAAAACAAAATACACACTGCATGATGTAAATATTTTATTAAAAAGATGTTTTAATTTAAATATTTCATTCTTTATTTACAAGTTTTCTTAAACTTCACAGAATTCTAATTCGCTATGTAAATTTTTTATTAAAAATATGTTTTAATTAGAATATTTCATTCTGTGTTAACAGATTATCTTAAATTTTGCAGAAATTCAGATTTGCGATGTTAATATTTTATTAAGAGCATATTTTAATTAAAATATTTTATTCCACATTAAAAAAATTTCTTAAATTTTGCAGAAATTTCGAATCGTGATGATCCTATTAGTGAAAACTACAGAAAAATCTCACCATCATTTTAGCGCCAATACTGTCCATACATCATTCCGGTGAAATAAATCATTCCTTTCATGTGACAGAAATTATATTTTGGTTTATTTTTGTTCTGTACAGAAATCAAAACTATGTAAAATTTTCTGTTATGTATTAATAATTATGTGCTTATTTTTAAGACATCTTATTTTCTGTAGTTTTCATTTATATTAAATACTAGCCGCCTTTGGCGACCAGCCTGTTCGCAACCCTTGAAAATGCTGATCGTGGCAAATTCCAACCGTGGCAAACTCGTTGGCGTGACCTACCAGAAAGGTGTAAGGTAACTGGTTGGACGGCCAGGATGTGCCACCCAATTTAGACCGGAACCCAGTGGGGGAGGCATCCACAGGGAGCGTACCCTCCTTCCCCTACCACCAACCTTTCGGAAAAACATACGGACCCATATGTTTAACGTGATCGGACTCGTGTCAGTGGCGGAAATCGAACCCGGGCCTACCGCGTGCAATTCCCGCGCGCTAACCACTGGGCTACTTCGCCCTCCGCGACAATCTCCATAACTTTCTTTTTATTCACCCAATTTAGACCGTATCCTCCTTCCCCTACCACCAACCTCTCGGAAGGACTCACGAACCCACATGTTTAACGTGATTGTACTCTGCGTGAACGTGGCGTAAGTTTTGGCAGTGGCGGGAATCGAACCCGGGCCTACTGAGTGCAATTCCCACGCGCTAACCACTGGGCTGCCGCGCCCTCCGCGACAATCTCCATAACTTTCTATATATTCACCCAATTTAGACGGGAACCCAGTGGGGGAGGCATCCACAGGGGCCGTATCCTCCTTCCCCTACCACCAACCTCTCGGAAGGACTTACGGACCTACATATTTAACGTGATCGTATTCCACGTAAACACGGCGACAGTTTTGGCAGTGGCGGGAATCGAAACCGGGCCTACCGCTAACTTCCCGCGCGCTAATTTGCAATTTAAAATGACCATATGCTTAATTCCAACATCCTCATTCCATTGTTTCATTGTTCCATCATTTAAAATATCCATTTAAAATATCCAAAAGTTAAAATATACATTTAAAAAATCCATATCGTTCCATCATTTAAAATATAAATATAATAATTTATATGGAGTAAAGGAGCGCTACCGTGACGTCACCTCCACCTTGACGTCCCCACCCACCACCTTCCCTTCTTCAGCGGGGGAGAAACGCCGGTTAAGAAGCGGCACGCCGAGAAATTGAAATTCGGAAACTTTTAAAATCCCGATCCTGTGGGCAATACGGAATATTTCCTGACCAGATTGGACTTGTAAGAATGCCAGATGTTTGACCTTTCTAAAAATGTAAATTATTAGTCGAAATTATGAGTACTTTTTACTATGTGAGAATTTAAAGATCAAAAATACTTTTCTTGAGCAAAAAGTGACTTTTGTTTTAAAATCTTTAAAAAATATTAGAAATCGAAATTCAGATTTGAAATTGATATATTTTTACTCGAAATTCTCTGCTCTTTCCGATGGTGTGATTTGTTTTTTTCTACAATGTCTGGATCGTGGAGAAAAAGGGGCAAAAAGATCAAAAAACGGTCGCAATCGCATAAAACATTAAATAACAAAAAAAAATAATTAAAATTTTAAAAATCGGTTTTTATGTGTCCCCTTCCCACCCTCCCGGGTCTCCGATTGCCAAATTTCGTAGCTCTCCGACGCGCGGTCGCTGAACGTATAGTGTATAAGACAGACAGACAGACGCACAGACACACAGACATTGCCTTTTATTATTTAAGATAATTAAATGCGTGACAGAAATAACTGGCAATAAATATACGCAGAACAAATGAATAATAAGATTGTGTTTTTCACTTACATATTAATTGCAATGTTCTAAAACTTCAAACTGATATGGAATAAAAGTTCTTCATGTGATTTAAAATTGTAGCTATCGTGTTCTAGTGGATTCAAAACATAATATTTCAGATATTGCCGTATTTTTGCCTATTTTCGGGGTCAAGCATATAAAAGTAATTTCGCAAAAAGATATTGTTGCAATATTTACGAAAAAGGGTTTTTTTACAATTTGGAATCGTAATTTCTTAAACGTCACCCATTTATTTTCATTACTTATCTTTTTTACTGTTGTAATTAAGAGATGAAAATTCAACTCATCACTAGGGGACTGTGACAGATATGACAAATTTTCAGTATTAGGAAGTCAAAACTATATTTAATATTGTTAAAAATATTTTTTGTTAAAAACAATGTAAAACAAACAGATTGGATATTAAACAAATACTGCAAAAAAATATCTATCTTATTTGTTATTTTTTTAAAACTCAGTAGACACAAAATTGGCAATTATCAGAAATACAGCCAACTGAACTTGAAGTATATTTTCTATCATTTCACCTTTCTAACGTTTTGGTGTAAAGCACCCCTCCCCCTTTATTCAACATTTTTGAAAAATTATATTTACATATAAGTTTTTATCCAGTGAAAATTACTTTATATTGAAAACAAACACTTACGTTTGGTAAAACATAAGTTTTCACTAAAGATAATAAAAAGTATTGATCTTTAATAAAAATAATATATATAGAAATGTATTAAAAAATGTGAATATACCAATTTTAATGTATTCCTGCCAAAATAGTTACTATTTTATTTGCCTAAATTATTGTTTTAATACCACTTTTTTTTTTTGGAAAATATCCCTTCACAGGGTTCATACCCATTTTTCAAAATAGGAATATATGTATTATGCAAAAATAATTAAAAAATTAACCTTAATTAACCAGAATATGAAAACAAGCTAGTTTAGTCAATCTAATATGTAACATTTAAAAGATTGAGGTGGATGGAAAAAGATACTAATGTACTCCTGACAAGAGTAAAAAGAAAACGACAGACAAGAGTAAAAGTGGAAAAAGAAACTGATACACTCTCGGCGATTCACAGAAACATAAACTAAATTGCACAATCGCATTACTTATGGAAAAATAATTTTAAAAGTAACCCTTTAGCGATTTATGTCGAATTAGACAACTTTTGAAGAAGCATATTTATTACTTCACTAGACAAAGCAATTGCGACTTTAATGTACATTACAAGTGTCCTTAAATCCCAATTATCACTTTGATTTGATTGGCATTACCATGCATACAGCCGTAAATTTACATTGGCCTAGACAGAAGGTAGAACTACAATTGTACCCTTTCTTCTTTTATAACTAACTATCTACCATTTCATCAAATTTAAAGTATCTTTCTCATTGCAAAGTATGCTTTTTTACCATTTCACTTTACGAATGTTTTTATGTGACACACATTGCCTTAAATGAAAATTTTAAAAAACTATTTTCTTCTTGGCTTTTTTTATTAAATGATTGGCACGCATACCAAATTTCAATTTTCTTTTGTTTATTTTAAAGGATGTGTTTCTCATTTATTCGTCAAATGGAACATTTTGGTGTGCAAAACCACCCTAAACTTACAAATATTGGAAAACTCCAAAGCACACTTTCTTTCTTTTGAACTATCTACCCATACACCAAATTTGAAGTCTATCCCATACTGAAGCATGCTTTTTCTAACATTTCACCTTTCGAACATTTTTGTGTGGGGGCACTCACCCACTTAAATGAAATTTTTGAAAAATACTATTTTACTTGGCATTTTTTATCATATGATTGGCCCATGTACCGAATTTCAATTCTCTTTTGTTTATTTTAAAGAAGGCATTTCTTATTTATTCGGCTAATCGAACATTTTGGTGTGCAGAACCCTCTAAAGTTGAAAATATTGGAAAACTGAAATTGCACACTTTCTTCCTTTCAAACTATCTTCCCATACAGCAAATTTAAAATCTTTATCTCATCCCGAAGCAGCAGTATTTTTTTAATCATTTCACACCTTGAACTTTTTTCTGTGGAACACAGCCTTAAATTGACATTTTATGAAAATTCTATTTTTCTTGGGGGGATTTTTATCAAATGATTAGCCTATATACCACATTTGAAACTTCTATCAAATTTTAAAGGTGTTTTACATTTATTCAGTAAATCAAACATTTTGGTGTGCAGCACCCCATAGCAAATATTAGAAATATGATATGCACATATTCTTTCTTTCAATCGATTTACCCATACACCAAATATGAAATCATTATCTCATTGTAAAGCATGCTTTTCTATCATTTCACTGTTTGAACGTTTCGGTGTGGATCATCCCCTTACCTGAACATTTTTGAAGAATTCGATTTTTCCAGGAGGTTTTATCGAACAGTCAACCCCTGTACCAGACTGCAAGTCTCTGTCTATTCGAAAAAGTGCCTCAAAGTATGACATACAGACACTTGACAATTAGTATAGATTTTTGTAAAATATTGATTATTTTTTTAAGGGTGATTTCATATCTGTAGGTTACATTCCCATGTAATGTTGAAACATCCTTTTCTATTCATGTTTAGTTTCAAATTATGTTAATTTATAAAATGTACAACATTAATATTTTTGTAAAATTTTGATTGGGCGATTTTGCATATATAATTACATACCCGTGTAATATTGAAACATCCTTTTCCACCTATACTTAGTTTTAAATTATGTGAATTAAATAATGCACAGCATTAACTTTTTTTTTTCAGTATATTTTATTATTTTTTAATACTTTTGTAGAATATTGATTATTTTTTAAGTGCAATTTTTCTGTATAGCTTAAATCTATGTAATGTTGGAAAACTGAAATTGCACACTTTCTTCCTTTCAAACTATCTTCCCATACAGCACATTTAAAATCTTTATCTCATCCCGAAGCAGCAGTATTTTTTTAATCATTTCACACCTTGAACTTTTTTCTGTGGAACACAGCCTTAAATGGACATTTTATGAAAATTCTATTCTTCTCGGGGGGATTTTTATCAAATGATTAGCCTATATACCACATTTGAAACTTCTATCAAATTTTAAAGGTGTTTTTCATTTATTCAGTAAATCAAACATTTTGGTGTGCAGCACCCCATAGCAAATATTAGAAATATGATATGCACACATTCTTTCTTTCAATCGATTTACCCATATACCAAATATGAAATCATTATCTCATTGTAAACCATGCTTTTCTATCATTTCACCGTTTGAACGTTTCGGTGTGGATCATCCCCTTTCCTGAACATTTTTGAAGAATTCGATTTTTCCAGGAGGTATTATCGAACAGTCAACCCCTGTACCAGACTGCAAGTCTCTGTCTATTCGAAAAAGTGCCTCAAAGTATGACATACAGACACTTGACAATTAGTATAGATTTTTGTAAAATATTGATTATTTTTTTAAGGGTGATTTCACATCTATAGGTTACATTCCCATGTAATGTTGAAACATCCTTTTCCATTCATGATTAGTTTCAAATTATGTTAATTTATAAAATGTACAACATTAATATTTTTGTAAAATTTTGATTGGGCGATTTCGCATATATAATTACATACCCGTGTAATATTGAAACATCCTTTTCCACCTATACTTAGTTTTAAATTATGTGAATTAAATAATGCACAGCATTAACTTTTTTTTTTTTCAGTATATTTTATTATTTTTTAATACTTTTGTTGAATATTGATTATTTTTTAAGTGCAATTTTTCTGTATAGCTTAAATCTATGTAATGTTAAAAAATGCACATTTTTTTCCACATATCTTATTCTTGATGCAATCTCAAATTAGATAATCATACCCTTACAGTTTAAATAAAAATAATTTTTTTTTTTTAAATATACTCAAAATAAATCACTGCAGAGATGAATTTTTATTCCCATATTTTCTAGCCGATAGAGTCCCAAAAGCATTTTTCCATTTATCTTCTTCTAATTATACTAAATTTAAATTCGAAAACTGAACATTTTTTGTTTCCTTATTAAATGCTTCAGAGACTGACAGCATATGCCAGTATCTTAAAAAAAAATATTACAAATTCTAAACTGAACTGAAATTTTGCTATTTATACTTTTTTTTTTCTGTATGCTACAATTAAAATGTTTTAATATATTTCTGTGTCAGTTATAGTTACATTACATTTTATTTATAATATTAAATTAAGATATATATTATGCAGTGGCATATGCAGTTGGATATGTTGAGGATAAGAGCCTACTTCTAGGCACAGATCATTCAAAGTCAGTAAGCCCCCCCCCCCCCTACCCCAATATTTTTTTCTCTGTTTATACCACTGATTTAAATATTTTTCTCATACAGTTGGCATTTTTAATGTTATAGTGTGTTATCATTTTTTGTATGATGTAAAAAAGAAATATCCCTTTTTTTTCTCTAAGTGATATTAAACAGGTTATGCATTGACTTGGAGAGTGGCTTAAAAAAAAATGCACCGTGCCATCTACTCAATTTTTATTTTTTAATGTTGGTTGGTATGTATGTACCTCCTGGAACTGATAATTTTATAAAAGATCCGAAATTTAATTTTGTTTTCTGCCCCGCCCCAATAAAAAAAATGTAAATTAGTAAAATTTTCACCATACTCAATCACGACAAAATAAATTTACCATGTAACTTTTGATAAAAATTCATTTAGATCTTCCAATTATTGTTATTGAGTATTTTTTGTTCAATTTAAAAAGGAACAAAAAAATAATAATTATTCAAAATTAAATGGTAGCGAATTTCAATTGGCAGTTTTCTGTTTTAAAAAGATTTGTTGATGTCTCCCATATTTACTTTTATAGGAAGTAAACTATTCACATTTGCAATTCAGGTAAATTGGAATATAAGTCAAGGATCTCAATTATCGATATCTCATGTATCGATATCTCATTTCATCAAAAGGTACTGAATAGATTTCTTTCGCTCTAATTGTGTCAGAAATTTTATCAAACACGAGGTAGTGTGAGATGTAAAAATACTGTGTTTGATTAGTTACCGGGGTTGGAGCATAAAATGTTCTGGAACTCAAGTATCTAGAATAATAGCAGAGTGTAAATGCAGTGTTAAAAAAGAATTCATAAATTGCAGTTTCAAAATGCAGCGACTGATTTATTTGCAAAATCTTTACCAAAAATATACAGTTATAGCTTCTTGAAGGCAAAACACAGCTTTTAAGTTGCAAGTTTATATACATATGTTCAATTGAGCCCTCAATGCTCAAGAAAGGTTTTGACGATATTAAACTCGACATGATACAGGTAAAAAAACATATGCTTAACTAACATACCTTGTAGTTGACGAGTCCTTCCTCCATTGTAGTACTCCACCATCCTATTATGACACTTCAAGGAAATGTTTAAAATTTGTTGATGGCATGAAGTAATGAAGTACATCGTGAAGCTAGCACTAAGACCTTTACTACAAATTATTCACAGCTTAAACATCATGAATTTAATACTTATCACCAACTAATACATTGACATACAGGGATGTCATGTTCCTCAACCTAATCCAATTTGAAGTGATACCTTTGATCTTTACTGGTCTGATTTCCTTGTATCAAGTCATCGAGTTCATTTTTACCCAAGGATGGTACCTTCCCAAAATATGTAAATTACCAGAAACATCCTTGGATATGCACATTTTCTGTATATGCGTCGAGCACCTGATTTGTATGAAAAACATGCTGGAAGAACAGTGCAATTAACTTCCGAGAATAAAGTGAGTTGTTCATATGAATTTGTAATTTGAACTTCATTCAGGAGAAGCATCAATCATGATTGTTTGTTTACATTCTTTCAACAAATAGAGCACGGTGAAAATTTTACTAATTGAATTTTTTTATTATTATTATTGGGATCTGTATAAGAAATAATTTTACGTTTCTATGAAACTATTAGTTCCCGAAGTTGCAACTATCATAGCTAAATTCTTCTCTGCTGATTATTTTTTATATTTCATTTTGTTTCTATAACCAACCATTGATTTTATATTCCTTTTGGGCACTCTTTGGGAAACACCCAATATATCAAAGTCGCAGATGATATAGAACAGTGATTTAGAACTCAAGAACCCCTTGGTAATTAAAATAAAAATGACATCAGGATGTAATGAAAATTTCCTTGAAAAGCAAGATTTAACAAAAACATTATTAGTTATAGCATATATTGTTTATGTTATTTGTGGGCCCCATTAGAGTTGTCACAGACACCACTTTTGGGAACCACTAATCTAGAACATTCTTGATGTGGATTCAGTATGTTTTATTGAGCAGCAGAGTTTTAACATATAAGTATGAAAAATAGAAATATGAAAGCACATCTAAAATTATCGGTAATTAACACTCCGAAATAGGAACTAATTTTTATTTTCTTCTAGTGTTGTCAAAAGCTATGTTATTAGAAAAGGATCAGAATTCACTACCTCTCTCATGAAGCCAGAAACAGACTTGACACCTGAGATGATATCAAGGTAGTGACTTGTGGTTGCAGTTATACAGTAATATCTCTACTTTATGTATATTTGCTTAATATATTTTTATTTTCCTTACAATATATAGTGTATGTGAAGGTAAAGTATTGTGGTGGAATCAAAAATCTAACTTGGATTTGGATGGTTTTTCACATTTTCAGCAAAGGAATTTGAGAAAGACACCAAAATTTAAGAAATTTTTATAAACTCTTAAGCTTGGAAAAATCACAGAAATTGTAAATTTTAGCTGACAATTATTTAACTTATGTTTAAAGATTCTTAAACATATTGTGCTGTTTGACGTATTGTATATTTTAATTTTCTCTTGACTACTGAGATACAATTTGGGACATTTAGTTATTAAGTTATATTTCTTAAATCTGTTAATTTTGTGGAGTTTCAAAGACTTATCTGGAAAGCCTGGAAAAGCCATGGAATTTTATCATGTTCTTTGATAACCCCTAATTTGACATCCCTAAATATGAATCAGCATGATCCAATGAAATTGAGTGAGAAATTTAGGAATAATAAATTCGTATAAACATACAAAGCCTATTAATTTTAAAAGAGATCAAACTAAGAGAAGGCCTTCAATTTTCTGATCCTCCCCCCCCCCCAAAAAAAAAATAATAATGTTATAAAATATAAAAGTTATTGCCTTTTTACATGTAATTTTTTATTTAAAAGTGAAATTACATAATGAGTTAGATGCTAACAGCTGAAGATATTGTATATTTTTTTATCTAAAATGGAAAAAATAATCTATAATAATAAAATAAGATGTATGTATGTCTGTGTTGTCTGTAACGAAAAATCTAAGCATCCTATAGTCATGAAATTCAGTACAAGGGTACCTCGGCTTCCCCTCAAAAATGCCTTACCGAAATTTTTTTTAAATTCAAATTAGTTTAGAAGTAAATCATTTAATTAAATTCAGCCCTATTCCAATACACTAGTCAGTTTTTATAGAAGTGCGATCTACTATATCTTACTAAAATTAATTACTAAAATGATTTTTGTATTTTAGAAACACTGTTCAAAAGGGGCATAATTCTCTCAACTTCAGCCCATCTGATACATTATCTATAAGGATGAAAATTAAATCCAATAGAACTTTCCCACCCAGAAATATCTAGTAATTTTATTGGCAGTATTCGGGACTAACTTTCATTCCTGAGACTCTGTAAAATTTTTTCTGTGTTTTTCTGGTGGCTCCATCTATAGTGTTAAAATGTGTAAAATGTTGTGGTTCAAAATTTTCATACTGAAATGGTGTTAAATTTAAAATATTCTAATAAGTGTTTTTGGTTCCA
This sequence comes from Amaurobius ferox, assembly GCA_951213105.1. Lineage (NCBI taxonomy): Eukaryota > Metazoa > Arthropoda > Arachnida > Araneae > Amaurobiidae > Amaurobius > Amaurobius ferox. The sequence goes on from OX578146.1 coordinate 13,632,898, forward strand.
AGAATTTATTGATGTTTTGAGTGTTCTTTCAAACCAATTTTAAATTTGAATGTTTTGCATATTTCATCAAGTTTTTATGTCATCAGAAAGCATACAATTGTTTTTTAATAGTGTGTTTTTTTTTTCTATTATTTTGATTCACTTAAAAAATAAATGTTTATTGCATCATCTTTAAAACTTAATTTCCTGCTGTTAACAGGAACTAATATTATTTGTTTATTGGCATCATGTTGGGGGAGTTGAGGGCTGACGCCTGAGTAAAAAAAATGTCAGACAAAGAAACCAAAAAGAGGCCTGTAGTCAAGTTTTTACAGAAACCTGCAGAAGTCTGATTATTTAAAATTTATTTTGTAACTGTCATTGCCCATAATTTACAGCAGGGATTCATTTATCCAATATCAGCCCTGTTGTTTTTTGAAAACATTTATGAATGAATTCATTGGTAGTGAAGCATGAAAGAAATCTGGGAAGACAGTATCTACCAAAATAACTCACTACCAATTTATTTTCTTTCCAATTGTCCAAACTTAATAAGTGCATAAAATATTTCAAATACAGTACAACGTCTTAAATCCGGAATCCTCTGGACCTTGGTGATTCTAAATTTCGGACTTTTCTGAATTTTAGGTCATTAAAAAAAAATTACAGACCTTATGATGAAAATTCAAAATAGCCATTTCATTTGATATGTCCCAGGGAAAGTGTTTAGATGATGATCAGTAATGGTGAGCCGTGGGCAGGTTAGAATCTGGCCAATCTTTTGGAGATGTTTCTGAATTCTTCAAAATCCACCATTCTATGATTTCACATTTATGGACTCAATTCCAAAACAGCAGAACAATAAGTGAAAGCCAGGCTCGGCTCAGGTCACTCTCGAGTTGCAACATCTTCCAATGACTATTACTTAGCATTATTAATCTGATGCAACAGGCAAGCAACAGCACCTGCTTCATGTTCTAGCCTCGCTGTAGCTACAGGTATTTCCGTTACAACTATGAGAAGGAGATTGCACGCATATGGCTTTTATGCACAGACGTCAACCATTTGTGTTCCATTGTCTGCGAAACACAGAGCAGCATATTTCCAATGTGTCAGGAACATGTCAGTTGGACCAAAGATGATTGGAGCAATGCTCTATTCACCGATAAGTCCAGATTTGCTTTGCAGTCAGATGATTTATGGATTTTTGTGTGGAAATTGACTGGTACATGGTATCAAGCGATTTACTTCTTCCAGCTCCATTCATTTTCTGGTAGTGATATCCTTGTATGGGCTGATATTTCTTTCGGCAGTCATACTGACCTCCATTTCCTTCTCAACGGTACTGTGACTGGCCAAAGATATTGTGACGAAATCCTTTATCTCTATGTTCACCCTTATGCGGGTTGTAACGGATACTGGCCTACCTGTAGCTGTAACGTAGCTAGAACGTAAAGCAGGTGCTGTTGCTTGCCTTTTGTGTCTCACCAATAACACTAAGTCACGGTCATCGGAAGAAGTTGTAACTTGAGGGCGACCCAAGCCTGGCCTTCTGCTTATTATTTCGCTGTTTTGGAATTGGGTCCATAAGTGTTGTTGTTGAAACCCAGACCGTCCGACCTACCAGAAAGGTGTAAGGTAACTGTTTGAACGGTCGGGAAGTGCCACCCAATTTAGACCGGAATCCAGTGGGGGAGGCATCCACAGGGACCGTACCCTCCTTCCCCTACCACCAACCTCTCGGAAGGACTTACGGACCCACATGTTTAACTTGATCGTACTCCGCATGAACACGGCGGCAGTTTTGGCAGTGGCTGGAATCGAACCCGGGCCTACCGAGTGCAACTCCAGCGCGCTAACCAATGGGCTACCGCGCCCTGGGTCCATAAGTGTGAAATCACAGAATGATGAACTCTGAAGAATTCAGCAATTCCAAATTTTAACCTGCCCATGGCCTCTCCATTTCTGATCATCATCTAAATGCCTTCTTTGGGACATATTGAATGAAATCGCTATTTCGAATTTTCACCCTAATGTCCGTAGAAGTAAGGATGCATAGAAAGAAACACCTGCTTTTAACAAGATGCTGATTTACGTGTTTGGCATGGAACTAATTGCTATTATGCAGTTGTTTCTATATTTGCATATTGCAGTCGAAGTATGCAGCAAGTTTCTTCCAATAAAATTCATTCGTTCGCTCGTGATCTGAGAATTTGTATTTCATGCTTATTTTTTGAAGAGGAGTATAGATTAGCAGGGGGCTGCTGGGATCACCTTTGAGAGGACAGTTAGTTCTTTTGCATTTTTAAAAAGGGGATTTTTTTTTTATATGTTCTTGTTCTTACTTGTGGTTCCAAAAAGGTTCAGCTATATTTCCCAGTTTATAAGCAAATGGTTGGATAATCAAGTGCCTGTTCATTTATATATATATATAAAAAAAAAACAGTTTGTACTAGTGTTTGGATTTTGGATAATTTTGAATTTCGGATGTCCGGATTTGAGAAGTTATACTGTAATATATAATTAAAGTGAAAGTTGCTTCATAGTGTGCTGTTTAAGTAGATACTGTCTCGCTTCACAATTGATAACTGGATTTCATTGAATTTCTTCTTTAAATCCTTGGCACCACCAGGTACATTTTATAGTTCTGTATAAGGAAAGCCCTTCTGTCTTGTCTGTTTATCACACTTGGCAATAAAGTTGATGACAGTAGCTACAAATATAGCTCAATATCACCAACTTGACGATAATCAAGTGCCTACCCATTTATATATATAAAAAAAAAACAGTTTGTACTAGTGTTTGGATTTTCGATAATTGATTTGGATAATAATAATTCAGTATCTCAGAATTCTAATTTCTTTCATAATCCTTGTCATTTTATGAGAATTATATTTTTGATTCCAAATATAGTGGGTTTCAATATTTGAAAGACAGACAAGTTTTATCAGGAGTTGTAAATTAGTTACATTTTGTTAGGGAATAGTATAATAATTATTAATTTAGATTTGGAAAAGTATTTAGTCCACATATGTTTGGGGATATTGGGAGTGGAGGAACTACAGATGGGTAAGTGGGAGGAAATCTTTTACATAATTTTGTGTACCGTGTTACAAAATGAATTTAATAGCTATGAAAAATAAATATGCTTCCAATCCAGTGGGTGAATGTCTTTAAGGATCCAACACTATTGTTTAAGAGTTGTCAAAATTTGCTCTCAAGGTACTAAGTTTCATATTTTTATATATGATTATGGTATGAAATGAAATATATAGTGTAATTAAAGATGTTTACCTGTTAAATTTTAGTTTTTTAAATTGCAGTTCATCGTGGAAGGAAAAAACTTTCAAGCCTTACAATTTTAGCGCCCTTGGCATCCTTCCTGATTGTGGCCATCGCCATCCTCTCATGAAGGTTCGGTCTGAATTCCGGCAGATTTTCTTGGAAATGGGGTAAGGCTGAATCTCTGATAATTGTTAATTTATTGTCCCTTGACCTTTGAAACAAAATAAATAAATAATAAATAAAGTAAATATTTTTTGCAATATTTGTTTAGATTACAACCCGTTCTACATATTTTTCAATAATATTTAATGTGCTTTTGATTTCATAAAAATATGAATTTGTCATTTCTATCACTGTCTTCCAGTGATGAGTTAGGTTTTTATCTAAATACATAAGTTAAAAACTTCAATAATGGGTATAAATAATAATAAATGGGTGATGCATAAGAAATTGATTTTAACTTGTAAAAAAATCCTTATTTATAAAAAAAATTATATTATTTTGCAAAATTGCTGATACACATTGGCCCCTAAGAATCTGTGATTTCATAAAAATTCTGTACTTCATATCTGTGACTTCATAAAAATTTGATTTGTCATTTCTGTCCCTATTTTCCAGTGATGAGAATGTTCATCTCATAATTTTTTCATTTAAGTACATCAGTGAAAACTTAAATAATGGAAATAAATGAGCGAAGCTTAAGAAATTGATTTTAACTTGCAAAAAAGCCCCTTGTTTATAAAAATTTTTCACAGTATTATTTAGAAAAATTGTTGAACATGTTTGTCCCTAAAAATTTATAACACTACAGTCTTGTCCGAAAAATCGTTCTTTTCATCCAATGGCGAAAGCAGTGGTTTTAAGCCAGAGTTGGGCAAATACACAGGTTTTAGGGCATAAAATATAAAATATTTTTCACATTTAAAAAATTCAAAATACAAAATACATGTATTTTCAAAATACAAAATATATTTACAAAAATTAAACATTGCTGTGTGTTGGACTAGATTGAATTTTTAATGCAAAACAACATTTGTCTTTAATTTTATTGGAAACAAACAAACCTTTTATGTTTGTTAAATATTAACATTCGCAATTTAAAAGGATTAGAATGTATAAAAAAAGTATGACTTTAAACACTAAACTCTTTGAAATTTTAAATTTATGAAGAAACCTTCAGATATTGGCATACAGCAGCGTCTCGAGGTTTTCTGAGATCCCAAGCGAAGTATTATAAGAATGCATCACCTGAACAATAAATACAGTAAAATGTCACACACCCCAAAATCGCCGTCCGTCCAAATAGTTGCTCTTAGTCCTCTGGACGAGTCGGACGGTCTGGGTCTTCAACACCCAAAAATCGATTTTTTCTTCCCGGCCGTCCAAACAGTTACCTTACACCTTTCTGGTAGGTCGGATGGTCTGGGTCTCAACAACACCCAAAAATCGATTATTCAACAAATTAATCTTGTTGTTTATACAAGTTCAAAATTAAAAAAAATATGGATTCATTAAAAGACTAATATATTCATTAGTCTTTTCACTTTAGGTTCTGGAATACAATTTTGAACCTATGGGTCAACAACGTTTCGGAGATCTTTGTATGATATAAAATACTTCTGGGTTTGAAACTACCTTGTCCCAATGGATAATACGACTCTGGTTATGTAACACAGTGAATCATGGGAATTATAGTATCATGATCTTAATATGTTCACCTACAATTCGATAAACAGATTGTAGTCAAAATGTTGTAAAGAAAACTATGAACTGATACACAAATGCCTAATAATAAAATGTGGAATTATATAAAAAACCAAGAAAACATTGGATTTGGTATAATGTATTTTTTAAAAAAATGCAAGATAAATCTAATAAAAATAATGTACGAAATTTTAAGACCCTCTTCAAACATGAGGCCCCAAGTGGTCGCTTGGAATACTTGGCCCTTGTGGCACCCTTGTTGGCAAATGGTTTGTTCACTTCACTTTTGACAGAACTACTAAGCATTTTAAATTCTCTTTTGCATATGTATTTCATACAGTCATGCGAATTTTCGGAAAACCGGAATTTACATCTCCAAAACCAAAAAGGAGAATCCTTAGTAAAGCTCCTACCCTACCCCCTCTAGAATGTTGAATCCATACTTCGAATCCATATCAGTCATTTAAGCTCTATCTGTAGTCAATTTTTAGATATAGATGTTACAAAAAAAAATTTTTTTAATCAAAAGTGAAAAAAAAAAACCAGAAGTTGAAATCTTTATTATGTGCTTAACCTCCTCCTGAATTTAATGCTGAATGCATATCAGTTATTATCTCAGCTCTATTTATCGCCAATCTTGAGAAAAAGTTTTAAGAATATATTTTGGACCAAAAATGGAAAAGAAACTAGAAATGAAAATTCTTAGTGAACCACTCTACCTCCTCCAGAATTTTATTTTGAATCCATATCAATTATCATTTAAGCTCTATTCATAGCCAATTTTGAAATATGGACATTTCAAGTAAAAAAAAAATGTTTGAACAGGAAATGAAAAAACGAACTGGAAATGGAAGTCCTTAGTAGATCTCCGACCCCCCTCCGGTATATGGTAATAACTCTAAATCATTATCATCTGAGCTTTATCCATAGCAGATCACCAGAAATACATATTTCATGGAACCATTTTCCTGAAAAAAATAGCTCGAAATTTTTTTCTATCACTGAAATTTATTAAGATTGTACAACCATGATTTAATCAAAGCCAAGAGACTAGCAAAAGTAATCGTTAAATTGAGGTACTACTGCATAAAACTAAAATCTTACTTTTAGATGCTTTTCAAATGTTGATTCATTTATAACCGCACATTTTGGTTTGCATAATTAGCATTCCGGCTCAACTTTTCTATTATCATCAATAGATATCTATATAAAGCATTTCCGATCTAATACTGCATACCATACACACTATAATCAATTAATTTTCTTGATACATTTTCATCACGAACAGAAACATCTTCCATCTTTACTGATGTCTTGTAATAACCAACTGTATTGCTCTTTAATTTACTTCCCCCCCCCTCCCCCCCCAAAAAAAAGAATGCACAGCAGAACTTGGATTGCCTGTGTTTCTGTTTATACAAAGAATGCAACTTTAAGTTCTCATCTTATCCCTTTCCATTCATGGAGAAAGAGGAGCCATCTACAAAATAACATGGCTATATGAACTTAAAAGTTTATAGCAGCAATTATATATTTCAGAGACCATAAACATTCTAATAATTGACCTCTTTATCAGCAGGTTGAAAAAGATGTTTAGATTAACTCTTAGAAATGAATTGAATAACTAAGCAGAATACAGATTAACCATGTTTTCTTCTTTGCAAATCGTTCACTTGTGGTTTAAACATCATCTGAAGAAATGTATTTTGAGTATTTTGAAAATACAAAATACTTTAAAAATATATTTTCAATACATTGCTAAAATCCTTTGCTTTTTCAGTTTAAAATACAAAATATAAATGTATTTTGAAAATGTACTTGAAATACATGTATTTTCGATACTGCCCAACTCTGTTTTAAGCCAGTTGAAGAACCTAGAGTTTTGTTCTACATTTGAAGTTTTGGAACTTTGCTATTAGCAAGTAAGGGGAAAACATGATTTTATTACCTATATTTCATGAGTATGTTTATCACCTATCATTTCTCACACACATTTAGTTATTTTTAAATTCAATGAAAGTTTTAAAATACTGTTGTTTCCTGTTAGTGCATAAAAGCATTTTATGCATGGTGTATACTTTGTTCCCCAATGTTAGTTTCAGTTTTCATTCAGAACAAAAGCAATCCTATATGTCATTCCTGTCATGATCATTTCTGACATGAAAATGTAATGAATACTCCATTGAAATTCCATTAATCATGTTAAACAACTCTATCATCCATTAAAATCTTAAAAGGCATTTTTAAGAACTTAGTCCAAGACAAAGTTTCTAGAAATGTAAACATTTTTTTTTAACTTCAGAATTGACAATTATCAGATATTCAGCTGTAACAACTAAGTTTTATTCTTTAGCTTTAAAAATGTCAAAACCAGTGTTGCTAAGTTACCTGAAAAATTCGGCTAATTTGAAAACAAGTTATGCAGTCTAGAAAATTCTAGACAAATAATAAATTAAAATCCTGAAAACTGAAAAAACTTTTTTTACTTACATAATTGCAATAATTTTATACTTTAATCATAAAACAAAACTTTGCCCGATTTAAGAAGGGTATAATAAAAAATACATTAAGTTTTGAAATGCATCATATACAAGTAATTTATTGTATGGAAAGTAAAAAATGTTCTTTACTGTCTTTACTGTTATTTATTTTATACACAGCTGAAATGATAAAATTTTTTGATTGGATGCATTAGCAAGAAATGAAATTCAGGAAAGAAATGCTTGATGACATTTACTTAAAAACAGTAATTTTAACTTATGTTCATTAAAAGCAGCTTTTGTTGTGTCCACTTACATTGCTGTTTTTGCAGGGTTACTTGGTTTAAACCATGTTTTTTTCCTCTTAGTTTTTATTTAAATCATATATATATTTTTTTTTAAGCCATGATTTTCTGGGGAATTAAAAAGAAATAGCTTGGTTTATTTTTTTTTATTTATTTTTTTTTTTTTGGGGGGGGGGGGGGATAGAAATACCTGTTTTTTTCCAAACCTGCTGTTTTGCTTTATATGTTATGCTATAACTTTTTACAATTCAGAAATTGGTTGGCAGTCCGCTCAGCTTTTGACTAGAAATGCTAATATATCTTCATGAAATATTTAAAACTAAATCTTCTTAATCTAATTCAGAGTACACTTTTCTCCTCATAAATAAAGTTCATGTTTTGAATCAGGACATTGAGATTGATCATATTTGCAGAATCCGTTTAAATAGGGGTGGGGAGTACCAAAGTTAGGATGATGCTTTCATCGCAGATGCTTGCATCCAACAAGCAATTTTATGCTCTTCAGCATGGAATATCCAAAAGCTGCAATATCAGTAAGAATGTCTATGTTCCACAATTCCGATAACCTCTCTGAACATCGACAAATTCAGTTTTCCTATACAGCCAGCATCAAATTTCACAGTACATTATTTTAATGTGTTATTCTTTTAATAAAGTGTAAAGGACTTATTGTCCTAGCCAAAGATTGAATCTTAAATCTTCAAACACTCCAGCTGACGCTTTAACCACTGAGCTACTGTGACAAAATTTCATCTTCTTGTCAAAGTAAAGTGGACCCTATAATCTCCTCTGTCAGATCAGCAAGTAACTAACAACCTGAGCAATCACCTTCATATTCTCTGCTCTCTTTTTTTATATCTAGGCTAGCATTCTGTGTAGTGGTGATGTTGAAACTGCAGGGTGAGGAGTCAGTCATTGGTCAGTTTTTGTCACCTTTTTCAGTTTTTATCACCTTTTTCAACCTTTTTTTCAAAATGGAGAAATGCAAATTCCGTAGTAATTGGCTTGAAAAGAATGATAATTCAAAGATTAAAGTTTCTGCATGGGGTAGAAAGCTTAATGAAAGTGAACTATTTTATGCCATGTGTTCCTGTACTATTAACTCTGAAACAAAAGGTTTTCGGGCTATTTTTAATCATTCACTTACATCAAAACATAAATCAAATTTTGAATCTAAATTTGGACTAAACCAGCTACATTTAGATCTTGCACCTCCTCCTGCATGCTTGGACCACTTTCTTCAAGTGGACCATAGCCTTCTTGGACCACAGCCTTCAAGTTCAACTTGTGCATCAACACTTTACATCTATAGTACTAAGGATGCTTCTACCACTTCTGAATTGATTTGAACGATGAAATCAGTGTGTAGTAATTATTCAATGGATTCATCACAAAATGTTTCCTGATAGCATCCCTGAACATTTTTCTCTTTCATCTATAAAATGCAATACTTAATCACTGATGGACTGGCTCCTTATTTCCAGCAACTCATGTTAGAAAAAGCATGTTCGTCCTACTACACATTGAGTTACGATGAAACAACCAATGTCAAAGATAGAAAAGAGCTGCAAATAACAGTCACATTTTGGTCTAAAAACAAATGTTGTATAACGACATGGCACCTCAGAACTTTCTTTTTAGCTAAAGTTGATGGCATCAAATACTATGTGAAGCACTTTCTGAGGCTAATTTATCACAAAATAGATGTCTAATGTTTGGATCACTGACCTAGTGTTAATAAAAAAGTATTTAGACTTTTTGACAGTAATGTCCAGGAGACACGAGGAACAAGATTTATAAACATTGGTACCTGCAACATCCACACAATGCATATGTAAAGACATTGGAGAGTTTAGGTGAAGAAGCTTCTGAGTTGCTAATTAGAATTTACCATTATTTTGATGGTTGGCCTGCCCATTGGGAAGAGTTTGAAGAAATCCAAACTGAATTTAATATTTCACACCACAAATTTTTGAAACATGCAACAAGGTGACTTACTTTGGGGCCTTCAGCTAACAGGATTTTGGAGCAGTGGGACATTATTTAGTTCTATTTCCTTAAGCACGTGTCTCTGAAAAAAAAATTCGGCTGTTCTTCAATCCAACTCCTACAAGGCTGTTGTGAGTGCTTTAAAGAAACCTTCGATAAAAACAGAACTTTATTTCATTATTTCATTAGCAGACCTATTTATAAAGTTTACACAATGTTTTCATTGTCAAGCACCCATGATCCACAAATTGCATGAAGAAATAGAGAATGTTCTTCAGACCTTCATGGCTCGTGCTGTGAAGACTCCTGTCATTAGAAAAATCACTGATTTTTCCAAAGTTGATCTTGGTGAACTTATCACGGTTAGTAATCTACTTCCTGTTGAAGAACTTGTCATTAATGAGGAGGTCAGAGACGAACTTTCTAAACTGAAAGAAAATAATAAGTTGTGTTTCTGAAAGAAGCTTGAAATCATTACATTGCTGCTTGTAAGCATATGATGGAAAAAACTTGCTTATCAAATGGGTCACTTAAAAGTTTTACATTTTTGAACCCAAAAGAAAGAACAAAGACTAGAAGCTGCAAAGACATATTGAAAGTTTAAAAAATTATGCCATTTCATGTTCAACTAGATTATTTATTAGATAAGTGGAAAGTTTTACAACTGGAAAAAGATGATACAGCATTTAAAAACAAAACTATTGATGATTACTGGCAACAACACATCTCAAAAAGGGACTCTTTATCAAAAGATATTAAGTTTCCAAATGTTTCAAAAGTTATAAAGACTGCTCTTACTTTGTCACATGGAAATGCTGACATAAAGAGGAGATTTTACATTTCTAAGCATATATTAGGAGGAGATAAGTCAGCAATGACAGAAAGATTTTTAAATAGTATATTGATAGTGAGGGATGCCTTGAAACAATACCCCCATTTTCTTTTTGTACCCATTGATCTAAAACTTATTACTTATGGGCAACAAACACATTCCAAATACACTGCCTTTATGGAAGATTGTAAGAGGAAAAAGAAAATCGAATTAGAAGAAGAACAAAGAAGAAAGGATTATGAAGAAGATATGAAAAAGATGGAAAAGATAAAGTCAATCGAATGTGAGACTATGGCACTGAATGACAAGAAAAAAGAATACCTACAAATTAAGAAGGTTAGAAAAGAACTCTTCTCTGAAACTTCAGCTAAACTGAAAAAAGCACTTGAAAAAAATGATTTAAAAGCAGCAAAATTGGCTCAAGGCATGCTCGAGAGTGTAAAAAGTATGCAAGCGGAAGAAAAGGTGCAAAAAAAGGAAGTTGAAACCATTCAAAGGAATCTTGAGAAACGAAAATCAAATAGGACTACATCATTTTTTGCTAAGATACCTAAAATAACAATAGGCCATACAGTTTTTTCTTTAGAATTGTTTTTCTGGAACATTGAAGATAATACATCATTAGATTTTCAGAAAAATTTTGTGTAGATTTTTTGTTTTTATAAATTTGATAAACTTTATGTGTAAACTTTTTGTATAATATTTATATGGCCATACCCCATCCAGGATCATTATAAAGAAATCTCTTATGATCTTGCCCAGCCTTTTTTGATAGGGGAGTATAAAAAGAAAATTAAAAAAAAAATTGTGACCATATTTGTTGTTTCATTCTATTGGCAAGAGAGAGAGAGAGAATTATATTTTTTAATCACCTTTTAGTCAATTTTTTGAAAAAATTTGTCACGTTCTCACCTTTTTCAAAGGTCACTTCCGCTCCTCACCCTGAAACTGCCATCATAATTCACAAGGCCCATTGAAAATTCGTCACTGGTTCTTTTTTCGATCCCCATCATCATTTGATCTAACCTGAAGGGCTAATTCATTTCGACATAATTGTAAATGCATCATGGAACAAGATTCCATCTTCTTCTCATTGAAGTGGACCGTATAAAAGCTTTTGTTATTACTTAAAACATTTCACTTCTGAATGATGACATTTTAACATTTAAAGCAGTTATCATTTCTACATGTGTTGCCATATGAAGAGATTAGGTTTTAGAGTTTTCATTTAAATGCTATTCATTTTAATGAAAAGCCAAGCCAAGACGCTTGATTACGGGGTGCCTGCGTCTCAGATGCGTAACCCCACATCGAAAATATTGTAGTGTCCATTAGTTATAGCAGTTATAGCAATAGCAGTTGATCTAGTTTATGCACTCATCTCTGGAGAGGGTGCTCTGATTCGATGAACTTGCTTACAGCATACTTCAGATGAAGACTCTTTCTTGGAAGGCTGAACCCGTAAGTAGGTACTGGAAAGGAAAGGGGGCGGGGCAGGGGCTGGGACCAATCAGAATGATTGGAGCAAATTACAAGTTTATAGATAAAGTATATAATATAATTACAAGAAATAAGTTAAGTTATAAAGTATTAAATATTAAGGTACTGTTTACAAAGAAATTTACAGCTTAAAGGAATAATAATTTACATAAAAATTTTACATTTACAATTTACAGTTTCTATCAAATTCTTTTAAGTCGCTCTTGTTGTGAAGAAAAAAGGCCCTTTTCAGGGTACACATTAGTCTGCAAGATGTTGTGCAGATAACTATATATATATAGTACAGATATGTACAATACAATTAAATTACAATTTAAATTACAATTAAATTACAATTAAGTTACAATTCACTAAGTTAAAACTTATGAACGTGGACGAGAGTATTGTAAACACGCAACGCGAGTGGCAAATGCTCGCCATACTATTGGCCTGTGGCAAGGCCGTGAAAGAAGAGTCGAAAAACGCCAAGTCCTTGAATCGGAGTGGCGCCATCTATCTTCGACCCGCAAGGGTAGTTGAAAAACTAGGAGACACCCGTTTGAGGGACTAGGTATTGACGCTTTTTCCATTTGGTCTTGTTAGAGCCAAACAGAATGTGTTAAGGCCTACGCTTCCTAAGGTAGGAAGGCGCGGTCGGGTCATAGACCTGATCGACGTCTCTCATACAGGGCCTACTGGAGTTTTTCTTGTAAAAATTTTGAGTAAAGAGTAATGCACTCTGTAATGCCAGAGATTTTAAGATCATGATGTATTACCTCATTCTGGATGTATCTAGGAGCATTAACTATGCATCGCAAGATTTTATTTTGAAAAACTTGCAATCTCCCAATATGGCTTTTTGCTGCCGCCCCCCATACAGGACAGGCATACAAAAAGCTCGGTACGATGATTTGTTTGTAAATAATCAACTTGTTTTCCAGGGAGAGATGGGATTTCCTACCGAGAAGGGGCAGAAGTGCTCTATGCGTTTTGTCAGCAGAATCAATTTTTCTAGTGATGTGCTCCTTGTAAGTCAAGTGGGCGTCCAAGGTGACGCCCAGATATTTAGCAGAATGAGAAAAAGGGATGGGCTCGTTGAAAATCTTTAAAACAAAGTTACGGCTGACTCCTCGGTAGTTGGGCTTAAAAATGACAACTGCACTTTTGGTCGCATTAATTTTGATTCTCCAAGTCATGAGTCAGTTCTCAAGGCCTTGTGTAGGTCTGTAGAGTGCTTAATGTAGGTCTGTAGAGTGTTAATCGAGTTTTGTGGTGCTCGACTGCTAGTGATCAGTGCTGTGTCATCTGCAAAGATGGTCAGCTTGACTTGAGGTGTGCTTGGAATATCGTTGATGAAGATATTGAAGAGCAGAGGACTGAGATTTCCTCCTTGAGGAACCCCGATCCTGATTTGTCTGATTGTAGAGAGAGTTTTATCAACTCGTACGTAGAAAGAACGATTAGTGAGGTACGAGTTGATGATGGTCAAAAGTTGGGTCGAAATGCCAAGTCGCATCAGCTTGGAAATAAGCCCAGGCAGATAAGTTTTATCAAAGGCCTTAGCCACGTCGAAAAATACTATGATTGTATACTGTCTGTTGGTAGCGTTCTTATGGATAGTTTCGACAACACGCAAAAGTTGGGATTGCATTGAATGCTCAGTTCGGAATCCATGCTGGTCAGGTATCAAAATATTCTTCGAACGGCAGAAACTATCCAAACGCTTAAGCAACACCAATTCATAGATTTTCGAAAGGCTAGAAAGTAGGCTTATTGGTCTGAAGTTCTCGGATAGTGAGAGATTTTGATTTGCTTTTGGAATAGGGATGATGACAGCGGTCTTCCAACTTGTGGGAAAGAAATGAAGTTCCATCATATGATTTAGCAGCATGATGATCCAGCAGAGATACAGGTCCGGGAGATTCTTGATGATACGATTGCTAATTTTATCAAGACCGGGAGCTTTCTTGACGATCAGTCCATCAACGATATGCAGGATTTCAGCCAGAGAGATTCTCTCTAAGTCATTTGGTGCTTGTACATGTAGTGCGTTGTGATTGGTCTGTTGTAGTTCGTGTTCAGTATCTGTATAAGTGTGGCTGAAGTTGTGATCTATGTGTGGTGTGAATTGGAGTTCCAAACTATCTGCAAACAAATTTACTTTTTCCTCCGCAGTCTGGGCGAGTCCATTTGGGCCATTAATGGGCGGAATTGATGTTTTGGTGGATCTCATGTTCCTAGCTGTTCGCCAGAGACTGTGATTTGTGGGTGTAAGTCCCTCAAGATGTGTTTTCCAGCGTTGCTGGGTGTGTGTATTAATCATAGCCTTGATCTCATGTTGAAGTTTACGAAAGCATGCACTGTAATCCGGGAACCTAGTGCGCTGCCAATCCTTTCGTAATCGATTTCGCTGTCTAATTTTGTCCCTAATATCACCAGGTAGTGCGTGATAATTAGGTCGTGGTCTTTTTGGTTTCGAGGCCTCAGGGACTGCCTCTAGCAGTACATGATTCATATCGATAACACATTTTTCTATGTCATCGGTGCTGGCAATTTTGAGGGGGGGGGGTGCTTTAAAATTTTGAAGGATGTACCTAAAGTCATCCCAATTTGTGTTGAGCTCCTCCGGGTGGTCTAAAGATAAATTGTCGAAGTTGAGGGTCAGTATCACAGGAAGGTGATCAGATGACAAATTAGTATCAGCTCTGATCATATATTCAAAAGGAATATTTCGAAAAATGGCCAGATCAATAGTACTTGGGTTTTTCCTTCCTGAGATAGAAAAGTGGGTCGGAGTGGGAGGAGCTACGATCCTGAGGTTGGTGCACTGGGCCAATCGATTTAGAGCAACGCCATTGCTGTTGGAAGCTGTGTCCCAGTTGCGATGACGAGCGTTTAGGTCGCCGGCTATGATCATGTTACTGCTGAGTCTAATAAGTGCTTCAAAATCCCTAACAATAGAAGAATTACAATTTGATGGAGGGTTATACACTGAAGCAAGTGTAATCAGGGCTAAATTTGGAATAGTGACCTTTACGAGCATGGCTTCAAGCTTCGTGAAAGCCGGTGCGCTCAGACGGTGATGGGGTATGTTATTTTTGATATAAAGTGCAGTGCCGCCGAAAATACGTCTATAACTGGAAGCAGGGCCAATGGGACGATAAGAAAAATATCCAGTGTAATTGCAAATTGCAGGAGAAGAGGGAGAGGCGAGATGAGTCTCGCTAAGCATGAAGATATCAAAGTTGTTATTTACAACGTAATCACGTAGCTCGTCTAGCCTGGAATGCACGCCATTGGCATTCCAAAAGCCGACTTTGAGAGACTGCAAGTTCCGGGAAGTGGGCCGAGAAAAATTTTAATGAAAAGTGTTTATTGTTAAAATTGTTCATATCATTTCAATATCAGTATCATTGATGTATCAAACTGTTACAAGTGCAATCTATTGATACTATAGTAAAGTATATTCTTCAACATTATGATCCTGTTATTATTAAGTATATTTTGTCACACGTTGTTTTATTTCTCTTTTTTCCCCTCAACTATTAATATTATGGAAATTTTTGAATAGGTTTGCTGAAATGCCTGCCAATAACTATGTTGAAAGTTCCTTCTGGAATTTTGATGCTCTGTATCAACCGCAACAACACCCAGCTAGAGACCAGCATGATACTTTCTTTGTGTCAGGTATTTTCATAATATACACATCTGCTCCTTATGTATTTAAGATTAGGCTATAATGACTTTTTCACTCTTATTGATTTATTTTAAGGATGGGGTACAGTTATTTTGAAATAAAATGAATTAAATTTCCTTTAATTTCTTTGACTTAAGTACTGTTACAATTATTAGTGTAAACATGTAGTAACTGAACATTATGGTTATGAGTTACCATTTCAGCTTTTCAATAAGCTACTTTGTGCTATTTTAAACACACTGCTAAATGAACTTTTTATTTATTTTTCAAACCAATTGAATTATATTATGAAGCTTTATTAAATTTCCAAAGATCAATTTGCATTAAAATAAAACTGAAAGTAACATACAATTCAAAATGAATAGTGTCAATTGGTCTCAAAGGCAAGAAAAAAAAAACTTTCTTTTTCAGGACAAGCAAGAATAACAGCCTTCACTCAGAGCAAGATTGGAAACTTTTGTTGGAACAGAAAATATGACTAAAGCAGAGAAAGGGGGTTGCTAATTTTGAAAGGAGGAAAAAGGGGTAAAAAACCGTGAAGGAAGGAACAAGTATTAGGATATTATGAATGAACAGTAAAATACTCAAAAGAAAGGGAATGCTCAACAGATTTAAAGCACTTGTTCAGTGAGTAAAACTAGTAAAGTGAAAACTAAAGTAAAAAACAAAAACAAAAAACAAAACTAGCTAGTTTCAGAAGTTACATGAGTCGTCCAAACAAATAAGAAAAATTTAGTATTTGTGTCTTATTTTACTCACTGAACAAGTGCTATGAATTCTTTGTTGGACAGATGTTCACTTTCCCCTTTGATATTTTACTGTTCATTCATAGTGTCTTACTACTTGTTCCTTCCTCCATAATTTTTTACCTCTTTTTTTCATCTCTTGCCATTGGCAATTCCTTTTCCTTGCTTTAGTCACGTTTGCTGTTCCAACATCCATTGCCAATCTTGCTCTAACATGTGAAGATTGTACTTCTTATTTATCTTAATGAAGAAGGCTGTTTCTTGCCTTTAAAAAATCTGCCTCCTTTAAATATTTTTAAAATGAAATATTATTCTTCAGCAAAAATGATTCTTCTCATCTGAAGATATCTTACTATGCTTTGCTCCAAATTATTTTTCAACAGATTTTTTAATGTGTTTACATTTTAGTTATTTATGAAAGACTGTTTTTACAAAAGCATTTAATTGAGCATAGTTTTTCTGAAAACACATTAATATCTACATAAGCAACATTTTTCTGCTTGATATTTGTACTACGTAATTTGTAATTTGTTTGGTAACCTGAAAAAACCTGTTTAAATGCAGGAAAAATTGTTTAGTTGAGGCACCACAACTATAAGATACTTTATTGTTAAAATATGATGTAATGTTGTAAATTGGTTTCAGATCCACAATATGCTGAAGAATTTCCTATGGATTATTTGGAAAAAGTGAAAACTGTACATTCTGTTGGAGGATATGGATCTCAAGGGTATTGTTGCCATTTTCAGTGCCATATGTTTATAATAATATTGTGTAACATGGAAAAACTGAAAAACCTATGGAAATACAGCAAAAATTATTTAATTTAATTGTATTAAAATATGAGATATGTGGAGGGAAATTTCTTTTATCTTTTTAATTACAATGATTTTGTACACCACATCTATTCAAAATTAATGCTAAATTTGCATTGCAATACCAATGGCATATCAAAATGGTTCTAGCTTGTACTTTTACAAAATTGTTTATACTTTCTAAAAATAATTAGTACCCCACCATTTTTACTTAATACAAACAATGGAACTATGAACATGAAGCAAATATTACTAATGTACTTATATGTTACTAGAACATATACCCGTCATTGCTGGGCCTAAATAAGTGCCTGCTACTTAAAGAATACAGATATGCTTTTGATATGCAAGTTCTTTTGATACCCCTGAAATAAACTAGCTGTAATTTGCTTCACATGCAAGCAAACATCTGATTCTCCAATTGTTGACAGGTCAACACAAAAATATCTTATATGCTATATCTTTTAAATTCACGAAGTTAGAAAACTGATATTTAAGAACTTAGATTTTTGGATTGCTTAAAATAAATATTAATATTTGAATATATTGGAAATACTTGAGGTTACAAAAAAGAAAAAAGTTCCTTTATTTCAGCAGTAATATTAAAAATATTAATTGCTATCTCAGTGAGTTTTCATCTGATTGAAGTCAGATTTTCAAGGCACACTCTCTTAAATTTGCGAGTTTAGAAAATCACACATTTTACTGCAGCCCATGTCTAGACAGAAAGTTTCAGATATATCATTCATAGATCACCTGCATCTGGAATCTGGAACACAAGCACAGAATTTTGTCTGCAGCTGCAATAGATAAATCGATTTAACAAAATGGCAAAAAATGAAGATTTTTAGCTTTAAAAGTTCATAACTGTTACATTAATGTGAATTTTAAAGAAAATTTTATGAGGTCTGTCATATTGGAGTTTAGCTAACTGTATCGAATTTCACAGCTTTTCAAAGCATAGGTTTTCCGCTACAAAAGGCACATGAAAGACAAGCAGAAAAGTATCTTCTTTCATTATGTGAGATATATGTCACAACAAATTGAACTTTGAATAAGTAAAAGCACTGTTGTTGTTGTTGTTGAAACCCAGACCGTCCGACCTACCAGAAAGGTGTAAGGTAACTGTTTGGACGGTCGGGAAGTGCCACCCAATTCAGACCGGAACCCAGTGGGGGAGGCATCCACAGGGACCGTACCCTCCTTCCCCTACCACCAACCTCTCGGAAGGACAAGTAAAAGCACTGTTGTTGTTGAAACCCAGACCGTCCGACCTACCAGAAAGGTGTAAGGTAACTGTTTGGACGGTCGGGAAGTGCCACCCAATTTAGACCGGAACCCAGTGGGGGAGGCATCCACAGGGACCGTACCCTCCTTCCCCTACCACCAACCTCTCGGAAGGACTTTCGGACCCACATGTTTAACGTGATCGTACTCCGCATGAACACGGCGGCAGTTTTGGCAGTGGCTGGAATCGAACCCGGGCCTACCGAGTGCAACTCCAGCGCGCTAACCAATGGGCTGCCGCGCCCAAGTAAAAGCACTGTGTAATACGTCAGGAAAATTAAGTAATGTAATTATACACAGCTGTTTCAAGGATACATTGGATTGATGGTTGATAAATGGGGTCCGATGTATCCCCAAAACAGCTGTATGCTGCATTCTGTAATTTGTGTGTTATTATATTGCTTTCTTGGATAAACAACATTTGATCCTTACTACTATTGCTGGTATCAGAGTGGTAGGTGAAAATTTACCAAATAATTTCAACTAAATCTGCTCAAAGTTTACAGTCTTTCTGCAAAACTTTTCATGGGTGGCATAGCAATCCGGATATTTGATTTTACTTCTCATTACATATCATACTGGAAAGAACTACTGTTGCAAGTGAAATGAATAATCGTTAAGCGAATGTTCTCCCTTTAGCCGCTTGTTTCATTTTCCCCATGTTAAATAAAAAGTAGTCCTTGACCTCTAGTGTGTTTATTTTTTAGAATTTTTTTCGCACTGTTTTTCGTTAACAATAATTGCTGAAAAGAGAAAGGCGTATGCTTTTTCAGCAAATCTGTAAAATAGTTAGAAGTGTTTTTTATATTTATCAAAAAGTTCATTTTACAATAATATTAAAAATACTTCTAATTATTTTATAATTTTTTTTTAAAAGGCACAAGCCTTCCTATTATCAGCATCTATTGACAAAAGACAACAGGAAAAATATTCTAAAAACTAATTGAGATTAGGGATTATTTTCCATAGGCTAACATGGGGAAAATGAAACAAGTATCTGAAAGAAAAATATTTTAAGCAATAGGAAAATTATTACTCAGTTTCAATATGCAAAACCTCTGGTTTGGTAAAAATTATATACAACACATCAAATAAGAACACAGGTTAAGTAGTACCAATGGATTTATTATTTTGAATGAACTAGAAAAAAGTACAAGGATTATGCTGGCCAAAAAGCACTATATTCTTAAGACAAAAAGGATAATTTTCCCGCACCATTACTGCTCTGGCAAGTTGATTCCACAACAAGTTTTTTTCCGAACCTCAACAATATGCTGTAAGAATTTGTAAGCTTGTTTAAGTCACTTTGCAACCTAATTCAACAACCCAATGTCATCCTTATTTGCCAAACTCATTCTCATGATAATCACTTTCTGTTTTCTCACATTGCTTCTGTGCTCTACATGAGTTATTAGCTGGTAGTAGTGATATCACCAGCTCCTTCATTCATTAGAAAGCCTGAGTATCATTCTTGTTTATCATTTTGGTTGATGGAAACAGTGGTGGTGTGTATATGACCTAATGCGCGCATGCAAATGACAGGAAAACAGAGGTGTCAAATCATTAACATGGCTGTCGCACCATACTACGAATCCTCCAAACTGTTACCTTAGAGCTTTCTTGTAGGTCGGACGGTCTGAGTCTCAACAACAACATACTATGAATCCACATATTTCAGTATAATCCTGGATTAACTCTTAATTAGAGACAGAATATATGACAAGCAGTATCGAAGCTTAGGCGTCCATGTCTACGTAGAGTATGGATACATTAAATCTGAAAGTCCAAAAATCCTGCCAAAAGGTGATGGGTTAGGCGAAGGATGGTATGGTCATTGTAGTTGCCACAGGGTTCTGGTTTAAATTGGGTGGCACTATTCTGGTTATCTAAACAGTTACCTTACACCTTTTGGTAGGTTGGATGGTCTGGATAAGAAAAAAAAAATCTTATGATTAGAAATAGCAGTCTTTCACGGCAAAAGTTTGCAAATAGGGAATTTGGGAGCTTTTTGAAAAAGATTATTTACTGCACAATTTTATACTTACCAGAAACAGTAGTGTGACTGCACTTGATAATACAACAGTCGAGCATATTTGTAACAAACATGAAGTGATCAAAAAAATTATTTTCTACTAGAACCCGGCATTGCCTGCGAGATGCAAGTAGTTATATCAAATAACAAGTCAACTGGAATTTATTCATATAAATAACAGGGAAAATTGCATGTAATCCCTGTACATTGACATAACGGCCATGATACAACCAACCCTCCCCCAAGTCACAAAGCCAAAACTTGTCATTTGCAGAGACTGTATCGATGGACACACTTTAAATCTTAATTTTAACAATCTCAGCACAATTAGACCAATTTATATGTTGATTATATCTTCTGCAGACAACATTTTTATATTTCCAATAAATAAGCACCCACTACTTAAATAATATAGATACAGATAGCAGCACTCGATTTCCAAGTCGCCTGTTTTGAACTAAAATCATTCTTTCTACACAAATGAAAATACTTGACATTGTGAAAAAGTTCCTTTTAACCTGAAAATTATTGCTATCGTAGCAAATTTTCTTCTGGTTTCAGTAAAATTTTAGCACAATACTCATGATAATGCCAAATAATAAAAAAAATAGGATGGCATCTTTTGAATTCTCAAATTTAGAAAACCCAAAAATATAAGTACACTTGGTGTGAGCAACTGCTTTCTCCCCCAGACTAAATGTCTACCAGATTGCTCAATTGTCTGTGAATCTGCAGCAGCAACGAAGGAATAGATTTAATTCAACAAAATGGCGGAAAATCATGATTTCAGACTTTAGAAATTTATAACTAAAAAACTAATTTAAAATTTTAAAAAATGGTGCCAAGATTTACCCTCCTGGGTCCTGAAGTACTATCTGTGTACCAAACTTCATAGCTATACAACGTTTAGATTTCCCACTACAGACTGCACAGACGCACACAGACATTTTCGTTTATTAT
The DNA here is from genome assembly GCA_951213105.1 of Amaurobius ferox. NCBI lineage: Eukaryota > Metazoa > Arthropoda > Arachnida > Araneae > Amaurobiidae > Amaurobius > Amaurobius ferox. The sequence continues at coordinate 13,654,488 of OX578146.1, forward strand.
GAAAAATATTATTACTTTACTTTAAACTGTTAACACTTATAGTCACCAAATCAGAATCTGAAATATGAATGTATAAAAGAGTTGATCCTCACACTCCAAATATTTAGGTTCTATTTTCCACAACTCACAGAAACACCCACACTGATGACCATCATTCCAAAAGTTGGAACTTGTGTTCAAGAAATCTTTAATAATGTATTTACATCAAAATCTCACGTTTGGAAATTTTTAGGGAAATAATGCATTTATGTACTATTAAAATGAATTATCCGGCATTACCTGGATACAGATAACATCACTCAATTTCCAAATTGTATCTTTTGAATCAAAATCATTCCCACACTCCATTTATCCCACTCCCAAGTGCAACCAGATCAATTGTACAATGTGGATGTAATGTGCCCTAACAGAAATCAACATAATGCCTCTATATGTGTATTTTATGCTAAAAAATAGGAAAATATGCTTTGAAAATTAAGTAAAGCATATGTTTACGCATTGATTTTGTAACAAAAAAAAAATCGACAATCTCAATGTTTACAGGTTACAGAAGTCCCCAAAAAGTCATAGAAACAAAAATCAGTCACGAATTTCAAGAAATTGTTATGAATTTGAAAACAGACACTAATTTTAAGATTTGAGTTTTCTCATTCTTCTGGTAATCCGTTCTCATGTGATTGTAAAAACCACACTCTCAAACAATGATTCCCACTGCTCAGAGATGCTGATTACTATGGATTCTCTGTAGTTTCTATGGAATACAACCTCATACTACAGATTATGGAATTTTCACAGTTTCCTACAGAAAATTGCCTTTCTATCTAGGCCAATATAAATTTATGCCTGCATGCACTGTAATGTCAATCAAGTCAACGTGACAATAGGGATTTACTGCCACAGTAATGTATATTAAGATCGCGATCACTTTTTTCATGGAAGTAATAAATATGTTCCTTAAAAAGTTATCATTTGGCATAAATTGCTAAATGATTATTTTTTAATTATTTTCACACAAATTGTGCAATTGCACAATTCATTTTGTGTTTGCATGAATCGCCGAGAGTCCATTAGTATATTTCTCCATCCATCTCAATCTTTTAAATATTACATATTAGATTGACTAAACTAGCTTATGTTCATATTCTAGTTAATTATTACGGTTAATTTTTTAATTATTTTTGCCTAAAGAGTATGATTGCACAATTCAATTTGTTCTCGTGAATTGCCAAGAGTACATTAGTATCTTTATTCATCTATTTCCATTTTCTAAATATTGTATATTAGATTGACTAAACTAGCTTATTTTCATATTCTAGTTAATTATTAAAGTTCACATAATACTTGTTTTCCTATTTTGAAAAATGGGTATGAGCCCTGTTAAGGGATATTATCCAAAAAGTGGTTGTTGTTGTTGAGACCCAGACCGTCCGATCTACCAGAAAATCCAAAAAGTGGTATTAAAACAATGATTTGGGCAAATGAAAAACAACCATTTTTGGCAGCGATATATTAAAATTGATATATTCACATTTTTTATTACTGCTATATTTTATTTTTTATTAAAAATCAATATTTATTATTTACTTTAGTGAAAATTTGTGTTTTCAATATAAAGTACACTGGATAAGCATCTTATGTAAATATAAATATTTATATTAATGCGTAATTATACATATGCTTAAATAATTTTATGTATATGCTTTTTTGTGTTATGTGAACATATATATTTTATTTAACTTGACTACTGAAAAAGTCTTAACTACTGATATTTTCCTTTTTCACTACTAAAATACATCTTCATCAACTGGTTAGCATATCTGCTCAAGAAAAGACCAATGATTATCTTTCTCCCACTTTTGAAATTTATTTGCATTGACTACAATTTTTTATAATTTCTTATTATAGAAAAAGAAACTATTTTTCACACATATCATTAATGAAATGAAGGGCTATTTTGCAACAGCACCATGAAAAACAAACTAAATTTGTACTCAGTTGTCAGTATATTTCATATAATTGTAAAAATATTTGCTATTTAAGCAATTTGTTTGCATTGACTAAATTTTTATAATTATTACGTATTGTATACATAATAATTAATAGTTGTTTTTTAAACTTATTATTAATGAAATGAAGAGATATATATTTTGCAGCAGTTTTGTGAAAAACTGCATTTGCACATATATCCTCTTGTGAATGTATATTTTATTGAAAGGATGTATAATTTGTGAAAAACTGCATGATTCTTTGTATATTTAATTTAATTGTGAAAATATGTTTCACTTTCACAATGTGTTTGCATCAGTTAAAATTTATACTTTTATTTTAGTTTTATACTGAAACTATTTTTCAAATACATTATTAATGAAATGACTGCCAATTTTTGAATAGTGGTATTAAAATAATGATTTGGGTACTTAGAAATGCACCCATTTGAAAACATACATTAGAATTAGATGCATTTGCATCTAAATTTATAACTTTAGAATTTAAATTAAAAATTAATATTTGTTTCATCCTTTAGTTTAAATAAAGATAGTAATCCTAACAACTTTAATTTACATGAGTTCGGAAAATAATAAAAATTTAAGAAAATAAAGCTGGTTTAACAATAAAATTTATAAAAATTTTTGGACTCTGTCAAATAATGTATTTTGTTTGTTTCCAGACAACATACATAAAAAGAGCATTTCTTAAATCTTTTTTTTAAACATGGAAAAGTCAAAATTTTCTTCTTTTGGGTAACCCTGAAATTGTTTTTATGATATATAGAAATTTGAGGGTAATTGCTCATTTGTTAAAAATGACTCCTCTGGAAAGCAAAATGCTCCTTCAAAGTAAGTCGGGGGTATTTTTACTCTTCTAAAAAAATTCTAGGGCGATCTCTGTGCCTCTTTGACCCAATGCTTGGCCAGAGGAAGCTTGACTAATAAGTGCCCATATGCCAACAAAAATGCTAATCGGATCGACATAAGCTGAGATATATTAAATGACAGATGGAAATTGGTAAAATTAAGACATTAAATGCTATCTCACTCCACTTGTTTTACTCCACCTACATCCACTTTGTTTGGAAACAGCTGTTCTTTAGACAAAATGGCTGCTATTTTATCAAAACATCTAGTGCCTGCTTATTTTTGCCTCGGCTACTGGGCTCTTTTCTTAGGGACTTTCACTTTTAGGGGTAGTACAATAGACCTCCGGTCAATGTGCTGGGCTCTCCTGGAGTCACCCGCTTTCATGTCATTCATTCATTTATCAAAACATCTGCTCTCATATCTTTTGAATTCGGAAATCATCTGCCTGAAGTAAAATTTATTCAGAAGCTGAAAATTTGTTAAATTGTCGATTTTAAATGTTTGGAACTTTTAAATTAATTCAAATTTTTAAAAAATCTTGCCGAACTATTATCTTCCGGGGACCTGATGTACTTCTATACCAAATTTTACCACTGCCCGAAACTTTAATTTTTCACTGCAAGATAGGAGAAAATAAAATATTTATTTTTAAATTCTTCATGTTTTCTAATTTTTTTTTTATCTTCCATCTTTTATCCTTGTCCACTATAGATATCAGTATGATTGGAAACTAGAAGAAGCCAAGAAAAATATCTTGAGGACTCATACTACAGGTGTTAGTGCAAGAATCCTGTATGGCTTAGCTCAGAAGGTATTTAATTTATCAGCTTTTGATGAGAATGTATGTTTAATTTCAAATATAGGGTGATCAAACAGTCTTGCACATCCAATTTTACAATATATCGAGAATTTGAATAGTAGAATTTTTTCAGTTAGGTGGCACTAATATACCCTAAAAAATGTATCTAAAATATCATCATTTGCTGATTTTAATGCATCAGAGGATCACCACAGACATCTTTTGATTAATAAACTTCTGATGTTCTTTGATTGATAATCAAAAAACATCACAATCAGTTCTTTGATTTATAATCAAAGAACATGGGATTCTCCCAGAAAGAAATATATATATTCTTAGAGCAATATTTATTAGGCTATTCTAAGAGTGCCATTGAAGAGTGTCAGCAACATAGTCTGTATTTCAGATAGTTTATTGTGAGGTAAAATGGAAGGTCTGCCTGTTCTTGCTTTGTCTATAACAGATCCAGTTTATCAAAAACTCTTTATTAACCTCATAATTGTTCAATTGTTAGATGTTTTAGAGCATGTGTATTTCTTCTAAAACCTATCAATGACACTCTCACAAGAATGGCTGGAGAATATTGTTCTAAAATATAAATGCTTTCACTCTGGAAAAATACTATGTTCTTCTGTTGATTAAAGAAATAGGCCTGTAATGATCACCTGATATATTAAAAAGAGCAGAAGATATTTCTAATATATTTTTTAGTGTATTTTAGTGTCACCTAACTGAAAAACATTTGTGCTATTTCAATTTCACAATACTGTATCTATCCCATTAAGAGTGAATCATATATATATATATATATATATATATATATAAATTAAAATAACAAAAACTAAAGTGCAAGAGTGTGAATCAGTAACCACAGTATCAAACCGCGAGCAAAATAAAGCGTGTTGATGATTTTAAAATTTGATTTGCATAGCTTTTTGATCAACCAATAGTGTAAAATTAGATTAGATGTGAAAAGTTATTCATTTTCAAAAATCATACTGTTCAAAATCTGTACTATATTAAAAAGAAAGCATGCCATGTTTTTAAATTCAGTGTTTTAAGTGAAATATTATTAGACAGTGAGCTGAGTCCAAGGAGTATTCTGATATAAATTTTATGACCCTGCAGTGCAGTGTAGAATAACGGCAATTAAAAACCTGTTTCAGTCTGTCATAACTGCTTATCACTCATAAACAATTCAATAAATTTACATACTTTTTTTCAGTGTAAATTTAATTAGAAGCAGGTTTATAGTAAAGAATATTTTATTTTATGATAAACATATCTTTCATTTTTACATTCTGTTTACATTTTTATATTTATTTCACCTTTTGTACTTGAAAATTATTTTCAAACATGTTAAGATATATTTTCTCTAAAGAACATTGCCAAAACAATAATTTCAATATTTAGGCATACAGTATATGTATAAAGATTTGTATGTTTAGGTATACAGTTATATGTACAAAGAACGGATATAGAACTAGTCAAAAATAAGTAGTAAAATTGTGTTTTTCTCTTGCCTGTTAATAGCAAAATTCCAAACATCCAATAGTTTTCCCCAACAGACTTAAAATTGCTGCTGTTATCAACTAGTGTATTAAACATATGATGGGTACTACGCATCAAAAATACATAATAAAATTGTGTTTTTCACTACCTATTAATTGTAATGTTTTAAAACTTCAAGCAAATATAGAACAAAATTCAAAATGATGTTCTTCATGTGATTTAAAATCAAAGCTATCAAAAAATGATTTTTTGTACATCATCATACTATTACCAATTCTCAGGGATGAGCATAAGTAATTTTATAAAAAAAAAATTAGAATGTTTACAGAAAAAGGATTTTTTTGCATGTTTAAATTGCACTTTTTAAGCTTTACCCATTTTTTTTGCAATATTTTACCTTTTTACTGATGTAATTAAGAGACAAAAACTCACATCGACAATGACAGAAATAATAAATTTGCATTTTTATAAAGTTAAATATACATTTAATATTTTTGAAAATTACAGTTTTATTGAAAAATATGCAGAACAGATTGTATGTCGTATTTGTTATTATTTTTTTTTTAAAGCTCAAAGGAAACAAAATGGATTGCAAATGGTTGGGGGATAGATTTTATCCCAATGCATGTGTTTATGGGCTAAATATGATTACTAAATATTTTAAATAATCAGTTGTTCTGTAAAGTAAAATATGGTGTATTATGAATTATTTTGTATAATGAAATGTTTTTCTCCATAAAACAAAAAAAAAATGTTTTTCTCCACTTCAAAAAACAAAATCACTGCTTTACAGTGGATCCCTGGCTGCTACGGAGTCGTGGATAACTAAAAGGCTGATTTTTTAGCTAAAGCAGGTATAGCTGTCACATTGATCTCTGATGCCGACATGCTCTTTAGCTCAATTGTTGATTCAGGATCGTTTAAAAGTCAGACTTAAGAGCAATTAAAAAAATCTTTTAAATTCTGGGGTGATCAAAGTAGCAACATCCTAGATCGACTTAGTTTTTCTATGACAGTGGTGATTTTTCAACTTGTTACAGAACACAATTATCTTGATTGACATCTTCATCCTATTAGTGTTCTTCCTGCCATCACTGCATGCTCTGCAACCTCATGAGGATATAGACAGACTGCACCACTCTCTTTGCTCCTAATTTCTATGAACATTACGGGAAAACCAGGGTTCATATGGATTTATAGACTTTCACTCAATCTTATAGCCTAATTCTTTGTTTTTTGTTCTCTATTCTTTGTGGATTTATTTTATGACCATTTGTGCTATTCTAAATGGCCATTGGAAATAAAAAAGTTTTTAACCACAATGAAATTTCAATAGATTTCTTTATATCATATAAATGCTGAAATGTTGTGTTAGTATTTTTACATAATTAGCAGTGTGTTATATTGAACTTTCCATAATATATTGGCAAATATATTATGGTGACATTGGCAATATATGTACCAGTGTCATGAAGGAAAAGAAGGCGTTCAGCTAACAAACCCAGACAAATATCTGCAGCTATCATGACAGAAACTGAGGTTTAGCATACAAAATTCTATTTTTCTCAATTTTAGAAATATCATTTTGATTTTTAATTGTAGGATTACTTCATCATAAGTATTCTGTGAAAATTTCACTTAAATCAGATGTAAACTTTTGAAAATAGCATTTAAAATTTTATTTTTATATCTTTCGGTAAAGAAACTTTTCCTTTTTTTGAAGTTTTTATTAGGGAACTGGAAAATTTGCCCAGTGTTGCTTGGGAGTGCACGACAAAAATGAATAGGACTTGGACATTCTTCGATTGTAATTAATATTTCGTCTAAATTTCAATCTTTTTGTTCAAAGGTTATTTCGTATGAAGTCAGTCTTACAGACAAAACAACAGACACATACATACATGCAGACAGACACACGGACATTATTAAAAGGTTTATTCTTATTCAGGGATGCTCAAAATGTGTTAATTAAAATTTTATGAATACTAATATATTTTGTTGGTGCTTTCAGATTTAGCAGTGTGTAGTATATTAAACCATCCATAATATATCGCCTTTCTTCTTTCAGGAAACTTTTACCCCTTCCAAGTACTTCAGTATAGACAAGGTATTTCGAAATGAAACTTTGGATGCCACACATTTGGCAGAATTTCACCAAATTGAAGGATTGATAGCTGATTATGGTCTCACTCTTGGTGATTTAATTGGTGTGCTTCACCAGTTTTTTAAAAAATTAGGTTTGTATTAGCATTTGTCGTTTTGCTGATATTTTTGTTCAACAAGTAAAACACATTTCAATTTTCTCATTCTCAGTATGTTTGCATTTGTAAATCATACATCCGATCTGAATGGAAATTGGTATATTAGGTTATAGGTCCTTGTCACCAGTGTTTGCTGGATCAGACCCAATGGATTTTTTTTTTTTTTTTTTTTTAAACCTGTTTTTTAAAACCTATTATTTTGCCTACTTTCTGGGTTTAAAAAAATTCACTGTATCAAGTAAAACCCTATAATACTAAGTCACAAGTTGGACTATTGTTACACTGTACTTATTTGGACTATTGTTGTAGCAAAGTAAACAAGTTTCCTTCTAAATGAAATAAACCTTTTCTGTTATGAACATTTTCTGTTATGAACTGTATCAGGTAAAACTCTATAATACCAAGTCACAAGTAGGACTATTGTTGTAGCAAAGTAAACAAGTTTCCTTCTAAATGAAATAAACCTTTTCTGCTATGAACATTTTTATAATTTTTACAAATATAGTTTTTTTTTCTTTTATGTCATAAAAAATTAACATCCAGATTTAAATTTAATTATTTTAACCATAAGGGAGTGCTACATTACAAAATATATAACAAAAAATTCCCTTTTAGTATATGAGTTATTTTTTTTTATTTATTAGTAATTTGTTAAAAACCATTTAGCAATATCATAGAAATTTGCATTTAAATACAGTTGTTAGTATATTTCATTTTAATTTTAAAATGTATTCCATTTTTGCAATCTCTTTGCATCAACTAACATTTTTATATTTATTTTGTGTTATATGCAGCAATATTATCTTCCAAGCATGTTATTAATGAAATGAAGGCATATTTTCAGAATAACGTTATTTAAATATTAGGTGCTTAGAATGATTTATGCTCATTAGAAACACATCTGGAGAGCACTTTAAAACCCTTTTTGTGAAACGTTCCTGTTTGCTTACTTTTTGAAAAAATTTAAATGCAATTCTCAATTGCTAATTAAAAATATTGAATTGCTACGCAAGATAGATTTTGTGTACCAATTGTTGTTATGCAATTTTTTTTTTTTTTTTTGTTTTTTTAATCGATCCCTGGCTTCAGAGAAAGAATGCTTTTTGAATACTCAGTGATAATTTCTGATTTCAGTAAAATTTAATTTACATATGGTTAACTTTAAAATCAAAGACAACCAAAAAATAGGTTTAAAAGTCTTGTGCAAAGTCACACGGCCATAGCATTTTCGGGCACTATTATGCCCTTCATCAGTGGCAAAGTGAACTTTGCCACTGATGAAAGGTATAATAGTGCCTGAAAGCGCTATGGTCATGTGACTTTGTATGTCGTAAAAAGGAAATTTTAATGAAAAGACTTTAAAATCAAAGATAACCAAAAAATTGGTCTAAAAGTTTTAATTAGTTGACGTGTTTCCATACTATTTTACATGGTTAACTGCTTATTTCAGCAGCTATAAACATTAAAATCAGTTTCATATATATTCAATACAAGACTTATTCTGACTTCATTGATGAAAGGATTTTAAAGCTGATTTTGGATTGAGAGAAAAACTGATCATGACTATTTATTTATTAAATTGAGGTTTTGACCCCTAATGTGTCAGGGCGTTTTAAGAAATTGTTAAATTAAAGCTTTTGTAAAATGAAGGTTTAACAGTATTTATATATGTCATATTTCTCAAAAGGTATAGAAAAGCTGCGTTTCAAGCCTGCATACAATCCATATACAGAACCTAGTATGGAGATATTTGGCTATCATGAGGGTTTGAAAAAGTGGGTGGAAATTGGAAATTCAGGCATGTTTCGACCCGAGTTGCTGTTACCTATGGGATTACCAGATAACGTCTCTGTCATTGCTTGGGGTTTATCTGTAGAAAGGTAATTATGTCTGTTTTGTGTGCTTTTATCTAATGGAATATTTTTTCTGTTTATGTTGTTCTTGTAGATATACCTGCTTTTATCCTTGATTTAAAATAGTGTTTTCTAGCCTGTTTACATCTAAAAGGAGCACTTCCCATCTACAGGGACTTTTAGTCCTTTAAACAAAATATGTAAAAAAAATAAATAAATAAAGGCATTTTAGATGATGCTTTTATTTTGGAGACACATTTTGCCCCCCCCCCCCCCCTCCATAATACATTGTTTTGGAAAAACTAAAATTTTGAAGGATTTGAATTTCGATTCTCAAAAATAAAATCATTTAGAAAAATGTTTTTATTTTTGGGAGCTATTTTCACAAGTAAAAAGAAAAATGAAATTTTTAATATTTCCTTTAATATCTCTTTTTTACTTCAATTTTTATCAGTCATTGGTAATTGAATAAAAATTAATTTCAAATGTGTTAAAGTAGTTTGAGAAATTTTTCACTGCTTTTGCTTATATTAAAAAAGCATTAGAACCTTCAACTATTTACACTTCATGTGCTATTCTGAGCTGTGAAGGCATTTCAAAGTGAAGCCCATCATTAAATGAACACACATGCACGTTTGGCCTGGCTCCCACTTTTACTTAATAAGGTTCCTCATTTTTCAAATCTTTCAAACACAACAACATTTTTATTTATATTTAGCAAGAACATTTTTATTTATATTTGACAAGTAATATATATTTGTATAAAATTGCTTTCATATTTATCATAATTTTAATTAGTTAAACTAATATGTATAATTGTTATAATAATAGTAAAATACTTTTATTTTACAATAAAATTTTTGAGGAAAAATTATTTTGTTTGGAGTGTTGCAAATATCCCAGCTCACTCTGGGCCTCTATGCTTTTTGGGCCTTTGAGTGTCGCTTAACCATACTAAATACGAGTTATGCTACTAACAGTGCCCCTAGCAATACCCATATCACACATAGCAATAGACAAACAACATGTAAACTACATCCTGCAGCATGATATAACCAAGGACTTTATAAATTTAAATTTAAAAGGAAACTATGCTTCAAAAATTGTAAATTTGTTCATCTTCAAAACCTAGAGTTGCCAACTAAATTTTTAATTTATCACGTAACACTATGCAGCTGCATCTGTGTTTCTCCTTTAAATTTGTTTTTGTCCTATGTTATGCCTAATTTGCCACTGCTAAAACCGTCTAGTATTTGTTTCTTATTCAGATGGGTTTCAATGTTTTTGCTACTAGGCACTCCACCTTTGCTTGTTACACTCGCAAACCCCAAGGAACTCTCTTCATACTTTTAAAAAATCTAATGAATTAATAATTATGAATAACTTTAGTTAATTCTTTATGATTGTCAGAACTGTGGAGGAGGAGAAATATCTTTAACTCTTTTAACATCTTAACTGTGGACCGACAAACACAAAGTTTGTTTATATTTGAAAGTCACTTTCGATATAGTGTTGTGTTTGTTGGAGAATTAGAACAAAAACTGTTCTTGTATTATTGTTGTAAGCTCTACCCACCCTGTTTCAGGAACTAATTTCAAAACCAAATGTATTAACTAATATTGTAGTCTAGTCTAGTCTAGTCTATGTATACATTTAATGTTTTTCAGATAGAGAAAATAGACAGGAGTTTGAGTCTGTAGAGAAAGTCATGTGTTGTCAACATCAGATTGTTTATCCTGTTGCCTATTTGCACAAACCTAATAAATTACCACAAAGCAGTAACAAAGATTAACTGAAGCAAATATTTTAATAAGTGGTGCATCAACAATTGGTGGCATGTCTAACTTCTTGGAATTCTCAACTCCTGCTCAGTATATGTAGGTTAACTCCTTTAATGAAACTATATGAGAAAGAGAGCATGTCCTTAAATTCATACATTATTTTGTACTAAGTACTCATATTAGAATTCAAAAACATGTTATGAAATCACTCAGTTTTTAATGCTTGTTGATTGTTTAAGTTCAGGGGTGCCATAATTTTCTCATATTGAAGCAGATTATAACGTGCGAGTGATTCTGCTAAAAATATTCAATTTTAGCCAAAATTGTGAAGATTTTTGAAGATTTTGAATTCTTAAGACTATGTAATTCATAGAAATCAAATAGTTTCTGTGGTAAAACCAGACATGCTTATCATATGAAGATGTCTGCAATTATTCCTAAATAAAAAAAAGTTGCATATTTAGAAAATTTTGCAATAAAGTCTAAATTGAGAAATAAGAAAAAAAAAATTCTCTACAACTTTTTCACTATTTCTTAGTAATAAATTACCTCAATTTTTCTATTGCACTTTAGTTTGCTGAAAATTTTCAGGGTTTTATACTTTATTGAAGGCATATTTTTACAATGAAACATAATTTTTAGAAATATGAGTATTTGAAAGTAATAGGGAGTGAAATATACATTTTGTTTCTCCAAAGTCACCAGCATAGTAAGAATGCAAAAGTTCATCTTGTAGTGTTGGGGTTTGATTCCATGGCTAAAGCATGGTAGATGAGCAGAGTTAAAGATGTATCCAGCTCAGACATTTAGTACAGCCTTATGAGCATTTGCTACAATATATGTGTGATATTTTTTTAAACATATAGTTTCATTCATAATTTTAAGATCATGTCATGAGTAAGAATAGATTATCTCAACTTTTCTATTGCAGTTTAGTTTCTTGAACAGAAAAACCTGTTTCAAAGATACGCTGGATCCCCTTCATCAGTACAAGAGAATTAACAAACCCAAAGTCCAAAACAGGAATAGGCTTTTTAGACTTCTGGTCTGTTGGTTTACTTGCACTGACGAAGGGGATCCAGTGTATCCTCGAAACAGCTGTATGCTGCATTATTGTGTTATTTGCACTTATATATGTTGCTAAAGTTTTCCTTATCCTTTGCATAAAGTGTCTTTTTTTACTTATTGATCTTATACATGTTATTTTTAAAACATGTGTTTTGTCTTCAAAATATTTACTATTGATTGCATTGTGCTACAAAATTAAATTTTTTTCTGATAATTGCTACAAAACAGGTCATGTTTGCTACCATCTCCTTTAAGTTACTTAAATCATATTCATATACGAGGCATGTTTTTTATGTAAGTACCGTTTTGCGATTTCGCCGCCGCAGCGCTATGGTCGGCGTTCCGCGCTGGTTACCTACATATCTTGTCTACGCACTGACGCCATTACAGTCTGATTCTTCATTGTATACGTTTTTTACTGAGTGTTTAAGATGCCTCCGACAATCGTGAGTCCCGCCGATTGTGAAGTACGGGCTGTTATACGATTTCTTAGTGCTAAAGGCGTAAAACCGATCGATATTCATCGTGAGATCTGTGAAGTTTACGGACAAAACATTATGAGTGATGGAATGGTAAGGAAATGGGTGAGAGCATTTAAAGATGGCCGCACAAATGTGCATGATGAAGAACGGAGTGGGCGTCCTTCGGTCTTTAATGAAGATTTGGTGCAGAAAGTAGAAGAAAAGGTGAGAGAAAACAGACTCTTTACAATTTCATCAATGTGCGACTGGTTTCCTCAATATTCTCGTAGTGTTTTGTATCGCATTGTGACCGAGAACTTGAATTACCGGAAATTGTGTTCACGTTGGGTTCCAAAAATGTTGACGGATTTGCACAAAACCCAACGTTTAGGCAGTGCATTGACTTTCCTTGAGCGGTACCACAATGAAGGTGAAGATTTTTTAGACCAAATTGTTACTGGTGACGAAACATGGGTGGCCTACATCACACCACAATCAAAACAACAATCCATGGAATGGCGACATTCATCATCACCCAAAAGAGTGAAGTTTAAGCAAACAATTTCTGCCCGGAAAATCATGTGCACAGTTTTTTGGGACAAAAAAGGAGTATTGCTAGTGGAGTTTCTGCCTCGTAATGAGACAATCAATGCAGCGTCTTATTGTGAGACATTGAACAATCTGCGTCGTGCAATCCAGAACAAAAGACGTGGCAAGTTGAGTAAGGGTATCGTTTTGCTGCATGACAATGCCCGTCCACATGTGGCTAATCGGACCAAAGATCTCATCAAATCTTTTAAATGGGAAACTCGATCATCCTCCATACAGCCCTGATCTGGCGCCCAGCGACTACCATTTGTTCCTGCACTTGAAGAAGCACCTGGGTGGTCAGCGTCTTCAAGACGATAACGAAGTCAAAACAGTTGTGATACAGTGGTTAACAAGTCAGGCGGCAGAATTTTATGAGGAGGGTATTCAAAAACTGGTGCCACGTTATGACAAGTGCCTCAATATTCACGGAAATTATGTAGAAAAGTAGATTAAGGTACAGGCTTTCATGTAGAAATAAAATTATTGCGATATCTTTGCACGTCTTTTTTTAATTCCAAAACGGTACTTAAAAAACATGCCTCGTATAAAAACTTGAAAAAAATTAATTTTATTTGATATTACAGTTGATATGATCTATTTATTTTTATCATTGCAATCAGTCTTTAAATATTAATATGTATAAAAATTTAATAGTGTTTACCTATTTCTGTTATTTGCATAATTCTTTTGTTAATATTGAATATGTAGTTTCTTTCTTCATTGTAAATAATCATATTAATTTTTTTTCCAGGCCTACAATGATTAAGTATGGAATCCAAAATATTCGTGAGCTTGTTGGGCATAAAGTGAACCTTAATATGGTGAATGCCAATCCTATCTGCCGGCTAGACAAATAGAACTGTTTATGATGTACATTTTTTTCAATTTAGGCTGTGATCCCAATAAAAAAAATTGTCTAATGATGTTTACGGATTGCACTTTTACTTTTTTTTTTTTTTTTTTTTTTCATTATAAGTTTTTAATTTTTTTCTGTTTTTGCAAAACATTTACCTAACCACTTTAGTTTCATGATTTATATATTCAGATAATTCAATAGGATCTGCAATCAAAACACTTTGTTAATAATAATATAAAAATTTGTAAAAAGTATGAACCAGTTCCAAAGTCAAAAAGGAGTCTCCTTCATCAGTATTTAGAGATAGATCAATCATACCAACAAAGAGCAAGAACACATCTGTCTGATAGGACAGGCATGATCTTGCCTTTTGCTGGTGTAGTTGTTCTGTCTCTCATTCATGACAAAGAAGGCTCTTTTTGATGTGAAACATTTTATAATGCTGGGTATAGAATAAATCACAAAAGAAATGTGACTAAATGAAACAAAATTATATAATGAAAGTGCTATTATACTCATCAACAACTGTGCTATACAAAGTTAATACTACCAAACTCAATACAGATCCTAATATGTAATAATTTTTCTTGATTATACACTCTTTTGCAAAAAAACGAAGCACCATGAAGAAAGTGACTGTTTTTATTGAAATTCAATATGTGTATAGCTCATACGCAGGTAATGAAATGATTGCAAAATCGAGGCCGCAGGACTCATCAATGGTTAGCAATTGCACATTGAATTTTCAATTCAGTAATTGGTGAACCGGCCCCCCCCCCCCCCCTTGGTGGCAATGCATGTTTGTATACGTCTAGGTAAGGAGTGATAAAATTTCCTAATGCCATGCTACGATACATTCTGCAGGCATTCCTTAATTGCTGCTCCAGATCTGTGACATTTTGGTGTGCCTGAATCTGATGGCCTAGCATGTCCCATACATGTTAGATTGGTGAAAGGTCTGCTGACCTTGATGGCCAAGGAACAATATCAACAGCACGGACACAGTCCACAGATATGCGAGCTGTATGTGGTGCGGCATTATCTTGTTGGAAAACGGCCCCAGAATGACGTGCCATGAAGGGTTATTCAAACTGCCGCAGGATTTCATCAACATATCATTGAGCTATTAAAGTTGTATGTAGGGGCGACATGCTGTCGTAAGAGATAGCACCCCACACCATTACACCAGGGGTAATGACTGTGTGCCTGTGTAAAACAAAGGCTGATTAGGACTGCTGACCCTGATGCCTCCACACACGTACCCAATGGTCATTTGCTGAAAGACTGAAGCATGATTCATCGCTGAACACTGTACGATGCTAATCTGCTGACAGCCATGATTCACAGCTACGACACCACTCTGAACGACTCTGTCAATGTTGTGGGGTTATGGGCAGATGTCTTAAAGGCCGCCTTGAGCATACCAACCTCTCGGAAGGACTTACGGATAGAACATATTCTGCCTCGAATTATTTTAAAATCAGGCTCAGTAGACAAAAAAGTTAGTTAGTCACCATAGTTAGTTGCGTGATATGACTAACTTACAGTAAGGTGACCATTCGTCCCAAAATTTCGGGGACAGTCCCTGAAAATTGGACTGCCCGATTTATTTCTGTCCCCGAATTTGTGCCTGATTAGGTATTTCTTCTCTTTATAAAATAATAAATATGAGGTCGGTGTCACGGTTTTGCTATTAAAATAAAAACAATTAAAATTCTGCTAATCTGGCGAATTTGCTAATTGAGAATCCCCGAAATTTGAGCAATATTAGATTAGGCCCTGAACTGTGGTCAGTGATGAGCGGAACATGAAAGTAGTTTGATAACAAGTTTCTGGTAGTTATTTTTGTAACGTTGAGAACTTGTCCATGTGTTTATTTACTACGTTTGTATATTGCGTTATAAAATGATAAAGTTATACAAGTATGAAACAGTAAGGGCACATTTTCTATCAGGAGTAGGGGATGGGCCCTCTCATTCCCGGAAACTCAAAGGAAAAAGTTGTCGCAGTTAGTCATAATCAAGTTTATAGTTAGTCATATAGTTAGTGATATTGTAACTTTTAGTTAGTCATACCATGCTGTTGGCAAGAAATTTCTTGTTGGAAACGTTTCCTTATCAGGGGGTTTTGTACAATAATTTTGTGAAATTCGAAATTTTATTTCAGCTTCTTGGCATGAATGGCAATTAGTCACCAATGTTTGCAAAATTTGGTATATAACATAGTTTCCTGTTGTCACTGGGGCAATGGCTTTTAAATGCTGATGATCTCTAACAACAGTAGGGCCGCTTTAACCCTCGTAGGGGAACCCTAGCCAAAAGAAAATTCTAGGGTTTATAAACGTTTATAGTAAAAATAAAAAGGATACGTGGAAAAAGAAATGTTGCGGACCCCAGCATTTGCCTACTTTGTTTATTATGAGAGGAAACGGCCCTGAGAATAAAACAAGTCCAAAAATTCTAGGGTTCTTGAATATTTTAATTAACAGGGTCGAGTCACATTTTTGTAACCACCTCCTACTTTTGACGTCAGCAGCGTGTAACCAATGAAAGAAGGCACGTGTCGTGAGCTGGTTTGGTGGGTATATAAGGTGTGGTATGTAGGTATTCTGAAAATATATCACTCGTTGCTGTCATCGCTAAAAAGAGTGATTTATCAGATTTGGAAAAAGGGGTAATTATCGGTTTTCAGGCCAAGGATGGCAGTATTTCCGAAACAGTGCGGTTTGTTCACTGTCCGTGTGTTGCTGTGGTTAAAGTGCATCGTCAATGGAGAAATGGCACCATTGCGAATAAGCGACATGGAAACTGCAAAGCACAACGTGCTATTAAGGTGGTGAGCGTCAGCTCCGAAGATTCGTGAGAGCCGATCGCCGCTCAACAGTGGAGCAACCGACTCACTGGCCGAATGAAGTGTGCTTCAAACGACAGTTCTGCGAATCCTACTGAGTATGGACCTCCGAACTCTGAAGCAGACAGATGGTCACTGAACCTATGCTAACGAAGGTTACTAACGAAGGTGCATCAGCAGAAAAGTCTTACATTTGCGCTGCAGTATCGGAATTGAACCTCCGCTGATTGGCAAAAGATTGCCTTCTCCGATGAGTCACGTTTTCTGCTTCATCGAACGGGTAGACGTAAGCGTATAAGGCGTGAAAGATCGGAGAACAATTCCCCCCCCCCCCTTAATTCCCCAGACTTAAACCCAATTGAGCATCTGTGGAACTACCTCGATCGTGTTATTCGCTCTGGATTCTCCACCATGTATCCTCCAGTATCTGTCAGATGCACCGCAGTCAGCATGGCTCCACATATCTGTGAACACCTTCCAGCACCTTATTGAGTCCCTCCCAGTCCATCTAACTGCTGTTCGCGCTGCACACAGCGGTTACTCTAGATATTAGCTGGTGTTTGTTCACAATAATATAACTCGACAAGGTATAATATAAGGTATTTATAGTTTAACAATTTTGAACTACCATACTGCGAAACCCCTCAGTGAAGGGGACCTCATAACCTATAGAAAGGCACAATAGAAAATTGTAAAATAAATGTTTAAGAAATTATAATTGATAGGGACCCCAGGCAAGAATCTTAACACAGCATAACTATCCGACTTAAAACTTTACTATAAAAGTTTTATTTCCGTGACCCAAGTTTTTATGTCTCGGACCCCAAGTAAGAATATCGGAGACTAGTCCAAGTTTCGAAGTTCCGCCAATGCTGCAGCTGTGAATGTCCAAAAAAGATGTACATTTACATTTTTTAGGCATCACTAATAACGATTTTCGCATTTAAATTTTTTTATGGTTTTTTTAGGTATGCAATTTTATTACTAATTTATATAACAAATATAATTTAGTCATTTATTATCGTTTATGGTTTATTAAGACTAACTTTTGTTTTATACCTAAGTTTGTTCTATACATAAAATGTCTGACCAGTTTCAATGTTTTAGCCTTTTTATTTCATATATTTTATTTAGAATCATTTGTTGATTCTAAATAAAACCAAATAAAATTATAGTTTTAATGGTTAAAGCATAATAAGTTAAAACATTAATTATGAGATTATTTTTTACTGCTTGTAGTTGCAAGAAAAGTAATGAAATATATTATATTGTGTATAATAATATGATATTGAGATTTTATGGACTTGAGAGTCTAAGCTAGGATTAGAAAAAGTTGGTACATATTCGTAAGATTACCGTGTCCTTACGGCCCATTTAATATGTTCATCCCGTTTCAGAGTTTTAATAAATTTCTGTTGGTCAGCAATATCATTAGAATCTATATATGTATATGTTCTGACAAAATTTCTGGCAAGTTACCAGGAACATTTTTTTTTTCAAACTAAAGATTTAAACCTGCATGTTTAACTAATATCTTTAATTAACTGGAGAGCGTATTTGAATTGTGACCATTTATGAAATTTAAAGCTGTTCCCAGCTTTACCTCTGAGTCTATACTTAAAGTTTTACTTGTAAACAAAAAGGTCTTGACTTGCAGATTGGCCCAATATTTTCTTTTAAGTGGGGAATGTATTCAAATTTACGTCTGTCTGGCTATTACTTGTATCCATATGGGCACAGCATGTTCTCTGAATCTTCTTGGCCTATTTTCATGATTATATGTATATGCATTTTTAACGAAGAAGCATTTTTAATTTTATGACTAGGAGACAGATTGGCCCAAAGTTTTTGCTTAAATCGGAAACATATTCAAATTTGAATATGACTATTTATTGAATCTACTTGTCCCTAACGTGTTCTCGGAATTTACTTGGCAGGTTTTTATGATTACATTTTTCAAGGAAAGGTCTCAACCTGCAGATTAATAGATTATTCAAAATTTTTTGCCCAACTTGACAACGTATTCAAATTTAAATTATGACCATTTTTGAATCTATTTGCTCACAATGTATTCTTGAAATCCATGGGGATAATTATCAAACTTTTTCTAGTCTTTGTAATGGTCAAAACATTTTTATGTCAATTTTGTAGACTGTAACAGTGTGATTGGGATTTAATTTGTTGAAGTGAAACTTCATATCAAAGAAACAGATATGTATTTTATGAAATTGAGTGTAAAATGATTATTGCACAATTAAACCTAAAAACATGGGAGCCTTTATGAAGAATCTAGCCAGTTTGGGGCACCTTGATACACGTTGGGCATCTTGAGACTGCAGTGATTGCTGTATATAATGATTTTAATTTGCTGTAGACAATCGATTTAAGTTCTTGTTACTCAAGAAGCTTCTAAATGTTTCATCTGTTAAAATCTTAGATTCCCCCCCCCCCCCCCCCTCTATTTTTTTCACTGGAAGTTTAATGCATTTGCATTGTATAAAAATGTTTCTGCTTATTCAGTCTGTTGTGCAAGTAATGTTTTATCCTCAAAGGCACTGTTCAAAGTACCCTAGTAGATTTGGCACCTTGGAACACTGGAAGGGTTCTGTAAAAAAAAAATCATTATATATAAGACATTTAAAGTGGATCATACGTTTATCTTATGCGGTTCTTAAAATTCAAATTCTATTTCATGCCAATACTGTATTTAATTTTTTGTTAATTAATATTCATAGGCGAAACTTTTACTATTGCAACCATCAAATAATTGTACTCAAAGTCGCCAAATGTACGTTTATAAATTTATCCGATAACAGGCAATATCTCGAAAACGGTTCATGCCAGAGGTATAAAATGAGTACCATTCGTTTTCTAATGATATGTTGCGTATAAAATGATTATTTAAGATTATTAAATGCCCCGATGTTTGATTTTTTAAAAAATTATTCAAAAATTTGGAGGTTTTTCAAATGATTGATTGAGTTTAAGTAAATGGGGTTCCTGTATTCACTGAATCTATTAATTGTACTGCATTTCATTGGAAACTCTTATTCGTTTGTAGGTATCGTGTGCAAAGATTCACGAATACACGCGCACATACACACAGATTGCTTTAAGAACGTTGGATTCTAGTTCAAGGATGCTTAAAGCATGTTAATTCACAGAAAGCTACCCTCCTTCCCCTACCACCAACCTCTCGGAAGGACTTACGGATCCACATGTTTAACGTGATCGTACTCCGCGTGAACACGGCGGCAGTTTTGGCAGTGGCGGGAATCGAACCCTGGCCTACCGAGTGAAATTCCCGCACTCTAACCACTGGGCTACCGCGCCCTCCGCGACAATCTCTATAACTTTCTTTTTATTCACCTAATTTAGACCGGAACCCAGTGGGGGAGGCATCCACAGGGACCGTACCCTCCTTCCCCTACCACCAACCTCTCGGAAGGACTTACGGACCCATATATGTTTAACGTGATCGTACTCCGCGTCAGTGGCGGAATTCGAACCCGGGCCTACCGAGTGCAATCCTTGCGCGCTAATTTAAATTTTATAATGACCATATGCTAAGCTCTTAATTCCATCATCCTCGTTCCATCGTTCCATCATTTAAAATATCCATAAAATTAAAATATCCATTTAAAATATCTATAAATTAAAATTTCCATTTAAAATATCTATACCTGAAAGGTGTAAGGTAACTGTTTG
The DNA here is from genome assembly GCA_951213105.1 of Amaurobius ferox. NCBI lineage: Eukaryota > Metazoa > Arthropoda > Arachnida > Araneae > Amaurobiidae > Amaurobius > Amaurobius ferox. Next base: position 13,675,086 of record OX578146.1, read on the forward strand.
GACGGCCAGGAAGTGCCACCCAATTTAGACAGGAACCCAGTGGGGGAGGCATCCACAGGGACCGTACCCTCCTTCCCCTACCACCAACCTCTCGGAAGGACTTACGGACCCACATGTTTAACGTGATCGTACTCCGCGCGAACACGGCAGCAGTTTTGGCAGTAGCGGGAATCGAACCCGCGCCTACCGAGTGAAATTCCCGCGCGCTAACCACTGGGCAACCGCGCCCTCCGCGACAATCTCCATAACTTTATTTTTATTCACCCAATTCAAACCGGAACCCAGTGGGGGAGGCATTCACAGGGACCGTACCCTCCTTCCCCTATCGCCAACCTCTGGGAAGGACTTACGGACCCATATATGTTTAACGTGATCGTACTCCGCGTCAGTGGCGGAATTCGAACCCGGGCCTACCGAGTGCAATTCTTGCGCGCTAATTTAAATTTTATAATGACCATATGCTAAGCTCTTAATTCCATCATCATCGTTCCATCATTTAAAATATCCATAAAATTAAAATATCCATTTAAAATACCTATAAATTAAAATTTCCATTTAAAATATCTATACCAGAAAGGTGTAAGGTAACTGTTTGGACGGCCAGGAAGTGCCACCCAATTTAGACAGGAACCCAGTGGGGGAGGCATCCACAGGGACCGTACCCTCCTTCCCCTACCACCAACCTCTCGGAAGGACTTACGGACCCACATGTTTAACGTGATCGTACTCCGCGCGAACACGGCAGCAGTTTTGGCAGTAGCGGGAATCGAACCCGCGCCTACCGAGTGAAATTCCCGCGCGCTAACCACTGGGCAACCGCGCCCCCCGCGACAATCTCCATAACTTTATTTTTATTCACCCAATTTAAACCGGAACCCAGTGGGGGAGGCATTCACAGGGACCGTACCCTCCTTCCCCTATCACCAACCTCTGGGAAGGACTTACGGACCCATATATGTTTAACGTGATCGTACTCCGCGTCAGTGGCGGAATTCGAACCCGGGCCTACCGAGTGCAATTCTTGCGCGCTAATTTAAATTTTATAATGACCATATGCTAAGCTCTTAATTCCATCATCCTCGTTCCATCGTTCCATCATTTAAAATATCCATTTAAAATATCTATAAATTAAAATTTCCATTTAAAATATCTATACCAGAAAGGTGTTGTTGTTGTTACCCAGACCGTCCGACCCACCAGAAAGGCGCAAGGAAACTGTTCGGACGGCCGGGAAGCGCCACCCAATCCAGACCGGAACCCAGTGGGGGAGGCATCCACAGGGACCGCACCCCCCCTCCCCCACCACCAACCTCCCGGAAGGACCCACGGACCCACATGCCCAACGCGCCCGCACTCCGCGTGAACACGGCGGCAGTTTTGGCAGTGGCTGGAATCGAACCCGGCCTACCGAGTGCAACTCCAGCGCGCTAACCAATGGGCTACCGCGCCCCAGGACAAATTAATGTAATAAATGTAGTTGGTATTATGATTAAATGGTAAAATGGTTAACAACTATGTTCAGTAAAATACAAGTACAGCATATACAGAGATGTACAACCAATATGTACAACTAATATGTACAAAAACAAGCAGCGGGAAACCCAGGGAGCATCAAACCTCACTGATCGAGAAGTTGAAAGCAGAGGGGTGCTCACGGGCAGGTTAAGTAATTTTATTAGAGATTTCTCTCGCAATGAGCTACCAGAAAGGTGTAAGGTAACTGTTTGGACGGCCAGGAAGTGCCACCCAATTTAGACAGGAACCCAGTGGGGGAGGCATCCACAGGGACCGTACCCTCCTTCCCCTACCACCAACCTCTCGGAAGGACTTACGGACCCACATGTTTAACGTGATCGTACTCCGCGCGAACACGGCAGCAGTTTTGGCAGTAGCGGGAATCGAACCCGCGCCTACCGAGTGAAATTCCCGCGCGCTAACCACTGGGCAACCGCGCCCTCCGCGACAATCTCCATAACTTTATTTTTATTCACCCAATTTAAACCGGAACCCAGTGGGGGAGGCATTCACAGGGACCGTACCCTCCTTCCCCTACCACCAACCTCTGGGAAGGACTTACGGACCCATATGTTTAACGTGGTCGTATTCCGCGTCAATGGCGGGAATCGAACCCGGGCCTACCGAGTGCAATTCTCGCGCGCTAATTTAAATTTTATAATGACCATAAGCTAAGCTCTTAAAGCAAAGGTTCTTTACTCTCGGCAGCGTGCTATTTTCCGTAAGAAAATTAATTCTGCCAGGGTTTCTTCATGGAAAGATTTCTGCAGTAAATATAATGAAAAGTTTGGGGCCACCTTTCGGGTGGCCACTGGTAAAACGGGTTTTTCTAATAAGGGGATTATGGCCTATTTTCCGGATGACCCCTTTCTCCCCCTTCGGTGCAGGGTTGATCGTTTGCTCCTCCATTGCTTTCCTGGCTCCCCTTCCTTTTCTGATTTTGGGTTTAATTTTGGGACGATATCTGATTTTAAAGAATTAGATCTTTCGGAGATTGAATTGGTAATGCGTGGTTTGAAGGGTGGCCGGGCCCCTGGACTGGACCGATTGGATTATCGAATTTGGGTAGATCTTTTTAATTTTAATAAAAATTTCTTTCTTGTTTTATTTAACAAAATTTTATCTTATGGTTATTTCCCTCGGGTTTGCAGGAATGCTCGGGTCTTTTTCTTGCTTAAGGGGCTTCATCAGTCACAAGTTTCAATCTTCACCTTCCATGTTAATGTATGGCCGTTTTAGTGCTAGTGCTAGATAGCATAGCTCCTCCAAAAATCAACCTATTTCAATTTTGTTTTCAGGATCTCAAAGTTATAGAAATTGAAGTTTGCTTTATAATTTTACTTTTTGTTAAAATTATTGTTAAGTATTTTTAACAATTTATTGAAGTTGAGAGTCACTAAGAAAAGTCAAAACTAAAAGTTTAATCGTCTTTTATCAATTTGCATTTCATAATACTCGAATTTGAAAAAAGCAGTGCACATGAATAGAATTTTAGCTTTCGATAGATGCCTAAATTTTTGCGCTATCATAAATAGATTTCCAGCAACTTTTAATTGAAGCAAATATGGATCTGAAAAAAATTGTATTTTGCTTTCCCCCTCTTTCTTATTTCCTTCAGGGGTTGACAGGATTCCCGTGGGGAGACGTTGTTTATGGGCGTTTATTCGAAGGCGGCGGGATTTCTTCTTGTCAGGAGGAGGATAAGGGGCAGAACTAATCCCGCCGGTCATGAAAGGAAGAAGGGTAGAGGGTGAAAATTGTTCTCAAGTTACGTGGAAAGGCATTTTGAGTTGGGAGTGGAAAACGGTTTAGATACTGGACCTTTTTATTTCAGTATGCTTACTCGATATAGAGCGTCTCTTTCTTCATTCTCGAGTTAGCTAGTTTTGCCAATCACTATTTAATAATATTCTGCTGTAATTTCAATTTTTACTTTACCGTTGGATATATAAGTATATCATATACTTAATTTTCTTTTTCTATTTTTCTCTTGTAAATATTTAAAATTTATAATTATATTTTTGTTGTAATTATTTTGTCATTATATCGTCTAAATAATTATATTTCTATGGAACATTAGGTGACATTTTCGTCAAATTAGCGACATTTTAAAAAATCGCCAAATTTATCGCCAAGTGATACTGTAGAACTGATAGTCCCATTTTGCGACAAATTGACGAAACATCATCACAATACTATTCCCTAACAAAACACAATTAATTTCATTTATTAAGCGCGATTTTATCAATTCCATAGTATCTTTACGGATTTACAAACATGTTTATCAATTTGGTGATATTAAAAAAATTCGCTAAATGTGTTACTAAGTAGGATGGATGGACTGACCGACAGATGCTACCGAAACATCATTTTAGCACTCTCTTCTAAAAAAACAAATTTAATTTCATTGATTTGCGTCATTTGTATCAATTTGGAGACATTTCCGCTAATTTGGTAAAGTTTAAGAAAAGTAACCAAGTTATTTAGAGATATTCCGGTAAATTCGTAGCTCTGAATTTGCAAATCTGAAGAATAAAATATCCTGATCCCGTTTGTATATAATAAATGAAAACACTAAAATTGTTTTAGAAGATACACCCGTGGTAGGGGAAGGAGGGTACGGTCCCTGTGGATGCCTCCTCCACTGGGTTCCGGTCTAAATTGGGTGGCACTTCCCGGCCGTCCAAACAGTTACCTTACACCTTTCTGGTAGGTCGGACGGTCTGGGTCTCAACAACAGCAACAACAACCCGTTCTACTCTTTTTCTGCTTCAACAATCGGCTAAATGAATTTATTGGGTAAACACAATATATGAGTTTATTAGCTAAACACAATATATAAACTTGAAAACTCTTTGCCAAAATAAATGAAAGTGATGTACGCACTCCGCAATTAATATAATTAAAAGAACAATCAATCTGTTCATTTATAAAATATATTTTTACATCCATTTATTTATTATTCAAATAGAAAAAAAATCTGATGTGGGCTACACATGACTTTCCTTATATAATGCAATGAGTTTACTACTTTTACAGTTAAAAAAATCTGATGTGGGCAACACATGACTTTCCTTATACAATGTAATGAATTTACTACTTTTACAGTAAAAAAATAGGTTTTTCTTATAGTAGATACTAATATTTTTTCCAAGATATTGAATTTCCAACAATTAGTCGTCATTTTCATTGATTTAGCGTCATTTTTATCCACTTGGCGAGATTTTTGTTAATTTGGCAACATTTCAAAAAGTCGCCAAGTTGGCGACATTCCGCCAAATTCGTCGCCAAAATCTCGCCAAGCATTATGGATGAAGAGATAAGTTATTCTTACAGCAGATAAATGACTATTGGCGTTCAAATACAAAAGTATTACTCAAAGTATCTTTTTCCATGAATGGAACGAGCTAGATCCACGAGAATGATGTCACCCAATTTATCGTATGGTATTACATATGAAAAGTGAACATGTTTCTCAATAGGAAATATTTTTTTTTATTTTACATGACTTTTTGATAATTCTTTTGAAAAATGTGCAATATCTCGAGAACGGTTTCTGTTAGCGTTCTAAAATTTAAGCCAATCGTTTTCTAATGAAAAATTACATAAGAAATGTCTATTTGCGTAACTTTATTAGTGGTTTTGATTTTTTGACGATTTTTTCAAAATTTTATTTGAAAATTTAGAGGGGTTCTGAACATTCGATTGCGTATAAAAACAATTGGCTTCCAGTGTTTACGGATTGTGATTTTTGTACCAAATTTGGTTCGAATCGGTCCATTCGTTCGTCAGTTATCGTCTCCACAGTCTCACTGACACACACACAGACATCACTTCAAAAATGTTTCATTCGTGATCAGGGATGCTTGAAACGTGCTCTCCCGTCGAAAACTCGAATTCGAATTTTCGACCCCGTCACAATACTTTCCTTATACATTATGTATATAAGGAAAGTAAAAATGGTATTCTTATAGTAGATACTTATATTCTTTCCAAGATATTGAATTTTCGTCAATTAGTCGTCATTTTCATTAAGTTAACGTCATTTTTATCAATTTGGCGAGATTTTTGTTAATTTGGCAACAATTAAAAATGTTGCCAAGTTGGCGAAATTCCGCCAAAATCGTCGCCAAAATCTCGCCAAGCGTTATGGACGGAGAAATAAGTTATTCTTACAGCAGATAAATGACTATTGGCGTTCAAATACAAAAATATTACTCAAAGTATATTTTTCATGAATGGAACGAGTTAGATCCACGAGAATAATGTCATCCAATTTATCGCATGGTATTACATATGAAAAGTGAACATGTTTATCAATAGGAAATATATTTTTTTTTCTTTTGTATAACTTTTTGATAATTTTTTTGAAAAATGCGCAATATCTCGAGAACGGTTCATGTTAGCGTTCTAAAATTTATGTCAATCGTTTTCTAATGAAAAATCACATAAGAAATGTCTATTTGCGTAACTTTATTAGCGGTTTTGATTTTTTGACGATTTTTTCAAAATTTCACTCGAAAATTTATGTGGGTTCTGAACATTCGATTGCGTATAAAAACAATAGGCTTCCAGTGTTTACGGATTGTGATTTTTGTACCAAATTTCGTTCGAATCGGTCCATTCGTTCGTCGGTTATCGTCTCCACAGACCCACACACACCCACACACACACACCCACACACACACACACACACACACACACACAGGCATCACTTCAAAAACGTTTGATTCGTGATCAGGGATGCTTGAAACGTGTTCTCCCGTCGAAAACTCGAATTCGAATTTTCGACCCCGTCACAATACTTTCCTTATACTTTATGTATATAAGGAAAGTAATAATAATAAATATTAACAACACACTTAATTTCATTCCGTTGCCGAGCAACATGGTATCAGATAGAATCTTCGTCATAAAATACACAATTAAATAACCATTTTGATTTCTTTATGCTTTTCATTGTTCAGTAAAAGCTTGTTTAAAATAATGGTCTAAAACTTTGTCACGTCGAAGTACATGGCTCTAGTCCTCAATATCATTCTCTTTCTATCATGACCAATTTTTCAAATTATAAAATTTTCAAGCGTAGAATAATATGGGGGAATTTATCATATTTGTACATCCATCCACAATTTAAATTCCTCTTGTTCGAAGTCTGCTATATTTTGAATCCTAGGACTAATGTCGAGTTTATTGCGTGAAATGGTCTAAAACTTTGTCGTTTACGTGAAAATTGAAACGTAAGAACATAAATTAGAGTTTATTTTAAAAGTAATATTAAATTACCAATTCTGTCAGATATTGGGATTAGAAAAATTTCTATTCCCGAAATCCCGATATTGTAAAAACATCCGAGATTGCAATCCCTAATTGCATAAATAGGAAGTTATTATTATTATTAGTAGTAGTATTTTTAATATTTATTATTATGCCTCTAGTCATGGTGATATAGAATGCTATTCTATTTCATGTTCAAAATGGATTACAAACTGTAAAATATTTGTAATAAAAAATAATTATTTCCTCTGTAGTTTTTTAAAACAAAGATTTTACTACCACGCAAAATAATCAACGATGGTTCTTATTCAATATTACACCACCTTGCTGACTGCATTTTTCACTTTCCTGTGGCCTATAGCCTTGTGTGTTGGTCTCATTATCGGAGGTGATGGGTGAAGACACGTGCTCAAAGTGATATAGTACTCTGGGGACACATACAATGGTAAGGGGAAGATCTCCAGGCACGGGAATTTGACACTAATAACTTTCTGTCACAGCAAGGTAGCTCCTGGAAGCTGCCGGTCCTGCTGTGGGGGAAAGCAAACTAGTTGGTCCGATCTCAGACGGAAAGAAATCTGGATATTTTTTGTGTGATGAGGAGCCTTAAAGCTGGGAGGGACCCGTCTTCCTGCGAGTCCTATAGACCGATTTATCTATTACAGACATTTGGTAGGATTTTAGAAAAAATATTTTGCAATCGGTTCCGGTTGTCTTCCCACCAACTTATTCACCCTTGCCAATATGGATTTCGGGAGCTGGTCAGCACGGAGGATGCTTGCTTTGACCTTCTGGAATATATTAATAATGCCAAGGGGGTTTGTCACTCCGCTGTGGCCTTTGTTGATGTTAGGGCGGCATTTGATAGAATGGATTGGCTGATCCTAAAAAGGGTTTTTGAGGGATATTCTATCCCTCCTTTCTTTTGTAGTTTCGTGTATTCCTATCTGCAGGACCGTATTGTTGCACACCGGGTTGGAGATGATCTGGTGGAGAGGGGTGTGACCATGGGGTGCCCCCAGGGGTCCGTGGTTGCTCCCCTGCTCTGGGTTATTTACTTTAATCGGGTTTTGACTGTGGGTGGAGCGGGTTGCCGGCTGCAGGCTTTTGCGGATGATCTTGCTGTATTTGTTACAGGGGAAAACCGCAGGGGCCTGGAGGTAGCGATGTGTTCCACTCTCCAGTCTGTTGGTGCTGTTTTGAAGGATCTTGGCCTTGAGGTTTCGGCTGCCAAAAGTCAGGCCATAGTTTTTGCTAGGACTGGCGTTTTGGCACGCCTTCCTTGTTTCAGGATTGGGGAAGATCGTGTGAAGGTTGTGAAGGAGGCGAGGTATTTGGGACTGACCCTTTCCAGTAATAGAAGTTGGTCGGCTCACATAGCCTCGCTTCAGGAGAAGTGCCTAGGGGTGGCTTCTGGTTTTTCCAGGGTTGCTGGTTCTGGATGGGGTACCAGTAGGAGTCTTCTTAAGATCTGGTATCTCTCCGTGGTGGAGAAGATTGTGACCTATTGCGCCGGTGTATGGGCGGGGGACCTGAACCAAGATCAGGTCCGGAAGCTCATGATCCTCCAGAGACCTTTTCTGTTGAGGATCGCCGGTGCTTATAGGACTTCTCCCTACGGAGCGTTATTTGTTCTCCTTGGTATCCCGCTCCTCCATGTGGTTCTTCGGAACCTCCATTTGAAGTTTTTGTTCTGGAGGAAAAGGCGGGAAAGCTTTTTGGGCTCTTCCCTTCCTTCTCCGGCTGACTTTGATTGTCGACAGTCATTTTCTTTGGTTCCTCCTTGTCGCCGCATCCTGAGATTCCTGGTCCCCTCGGTGTACATATTTACACAGATGGGTCCAGGATCGACGGAAATGTTGGCTTTGCGGTTTGTATTTTTTACAGTGGCGTTCTTATTCACGTTATTTCCAGGAAACTGTCTTCTTATAACTCTGTTTTTCAGGCCGAGATTCTTGCTATTAAATTCGCCTGTAACTGGGTCCTGCAAGATAATAGGAAAACCTTGATTTTTTCTGACAGATATTGTTCTATTGCCGCCCTGGCGTCCATTAGTAGCAATTCTGGTTTTTTGCAGGATGTTAAGAATGAAATCTTCTTGGTGAAAAATTTGGTTGATCTTAGGTGGGTCAGAGCACATGTAGGTATCCCTGGTAATGAGGTGGCAGATGGTTTTGCCAAAGCTGCTGCCCTAGACGGTGAGCCGCTGGTGGCGTCTGCCCCTTACTCGCTGCTGTCCAGGTTTGTTCGGACGGCGGTGAGTGATGATTGGCGTGCCTTTGGTGACTCGCTGTCTGGAGGCTCGCGTGCCCGGTTGTTCCGTCCTGTTCCTAGTGTTAATTTTCAAGTTACGGATAGGGCTTTGTTCCAATTTTTGTCGGGACATGGCCCTTTCCCTAGCTACTTATTTAGGTTTAAGCGGAGGTCTACTCCCTCATGTGAATGTGGGGAGGAGGGCGACGCTGATCATTTTGTGTTTTCTTGTCCTCTTACTAGAGGGCATCATTTAGTTAGGCCTGCTGACGGACTCCGGGCGTTATGATTGGATAGGGTTTTGGCCCGCCCCCAGTCCATCGTTCGAATTAGGAACTGCCTTCTGGTTGCCAAATGTATTTGTAATGAGGACCTGCCGGATGTCCTGGGCTAGTCTTGTATTTAGGCCCTTGTAACTGCCGTGGCCGGGCACCCATTTTTCGACAGTTACTATTTTGCCCGCAAAATAACGCGGAGGCTTTGTAGGCCTTTTGTAACCTGCCTTGGCCAAGCACCTTTTTAGTTAAAATAAATTTTGGACCGTTGGGATGGGGGGGATGGATTTTTTTTCTCGGCCGTGGGGGTAAACTGCGTTACGCCATTCGTGGCATGCGCCACGGTCCGAGTTTTTCAAGCTCTTAAAGCAGTGATTAGGAGACTTCTTCCTGAATATCATAAGAGGATTTATCTCATTGGAGGGATCAGTGATCCTGATATTTTTATCGAGGATTTCCTAGGTATGATTCAGAGTAGTGCACTTACGGCCTACCGTCGTAAGCGGATTGGTGCCGAGAAAAAGGTTTTGTGGTGGACCGCAGAGCTGGCCAAATTGCGGAACTTTGTCACAGCCTGTTCCAGGAGGCTTCGGAGTTTGAGAGAGGGGGGAGCTGATTCAGAGTTAATTGGGCAAGCTAAGATTCGTTATTCAAAGCATCGGACAATTTATCGAAAAAAGATAGTTTTGGCTAAGAAGACTTCTTGGAAAAATTTTTGTAGTAACTATTATGATAAATTTGGTGTCACATTTAAGGTGGCAACCGGGAAATCTGGCTCCCATAACGGGAATTGTTTAGTTTATTTTCCGGATGATCCTCTTCTCTCGCTCCGGAGTAGAATTGATCGTTTGCTCCTCCAGTGCTTCTCCTTCTTTTGATAATTTTAATTTTGAATTTGGAAAAATTGATAATTTTCAAGACTTAGATATTGCTGAATTAGAATTGATTTTTAGGGGACTGAAGGGAGGAAAAGCCCCAGGGCTGGACCGGTTGGATTATCGTATCTGGGTTGATTTGTATAATTTTAACAAAAGTTTCTTTCTTAATTTATTTAATAAGATTTTATCATATGGGTATTTTCCTCGGGCCTGCAGGAATGCGCGGGTCTTTTTCTTGCTGAAGTCTGGGAGGGACCCGTCGTCCTGCAGGTCCTATCGGCCCATATGTTTGCTGCCGACTTTTGGAAAGATATTGGAACGGATTTTCTCTAACCGGTTCAGGTCCTGGTTGTCCTCCTCCCGGATTATTTCCCCTTTTCAATATGGCTTTAGGGAACTAGTGAGCACGGAGGATGCTTGTTTCGACCTCATGGAAGAGATCAACGGGGTCAGAGGTGTGTGTCACTCTGGTGTAGCCTTTTTGGATATCAGGGCGGCTTTTGATAGTATGGATTGGCTTATTCTAAAAAGGGTTTTAGAGGACTATTCTGTCCCTGCTTTTTATAAAAGTTTTATTTTTTCCTACCGAACCTTTTCCTTTTTCCAGGACCGAACAGTTGCCCACCGGGTTGATGATGACCTGGTGGTAAGGGGAGTGACTATGGGTTGCCCCCAGGGCTCCGTGATCTTTCCCCTCCTCTGGCTAGTTTATTTTAATCGGGTGTTGTCTGTGAGTGGAGCTGGTTGTCGCCTGCAGGCCTTTGCGGATGATCTTGCTGTCTTTGTGACAGGTAGGAACCGCAGGGACCTGGAGGTGACTACGGGTTCCATCCTGCAGGCTGTTGCTGCCGATCTGCAGGATCTCGGCCTTGAGGTTTCGGCCGCAAAGAGCCAGGCCTTGGTATTTGCTAAGACTGGTGTCTTGGCGCGCCATCCAAGTTTCGTAATTGGTGGGGAACGGATAAAAGTCGTTGGGGATGCTAAATATTTGGGACTGACTATTTCCAGTAATAGGACTTGGTCAGCCCATATTGCTTCTTTACAAGAAAAATGTATGGGTATCGTTACTGGTTTTGCCAGAGTTTCTGGTTCGGGGTTGGGTGCCAAACGGAGTTTACTTAAGATCTGGTATCTCTCCGTGGTGGAGAAGATTGTAACCTATTACGCCGGTGTTTGGGCGGGGGACCTAAACCAAGATGAGGTCCGGAAGCTCAAGATCCTCCAGAGACCTTTTCTGTTGAGGATCGCCGGTGCCTATAGGACTTCTCCCTACGGAGCGTTATTTGTCCTCCTTGGCATTCCACCTCTCCATTTGGACCTCAAGAATTTAAGATTGAAGTTCCTTTTTTGGTGGAGGAGAAGGGTGTCCTTTTAGGACCCTTCTCTTCCGCCTCCGGATCTGTTTGACGATCGGCAGGCTTTTTGCGGTATCCCTCTTTCTCGCCGCATTCTCACGTTTCCGGAATTTCTTGGACACCTCGGTGTACATATTTACACCGATGGGTCCAAGATTGACGGGAACGTTGACTTTGCGGTCCGTATCTTTAATGGTGGGACTTTAGTCCATGTGATCTCTAAGAAACTTTTTTCATATAATTCAGTATTTCAGGCCGAGATTCTGGCGGTTAAGTTTGCGTGCAACTGGGTCCTGCAAGATCGTGGAAAAGCTATTATATTCTCGGATAGCCTCTCCTCTATCACCGCCCTGGCTTCTATTAACTGTAAATCTAAATTTTTACAAGAGATTAAGAATGAGATTTTTCCTGCTTTGGGCCTCGTTGATCTCAGGTGGGTTAAAGCACATACTGGCATTCCTGGAAACGAGATAGCTGACAGTTACGCTAAGGCTGCCGCCCTAGACGGTGAGCCACTTTCGGCGCCTGCCCCCTATTCCCTGCTGTCCCGGTTTGTACGGGAGGCTGTGGTTGGGGATTGGCGCGCCTTTGATGACTCGCTGTCTGGAGGCTCGCGGGCCCGGATGTTCCGTCCTGTCCCTGATGTGAATTTTCAGGTTTTAGAAAGGACCGTGTTCCATTTCCTTTCGGGACACGGTCCCTTTCCTAGCTATTTACACCGTTTCAAACTGAGGGATTCCCCCTCCTGCCCTTGTGGTGCAGAGGAGGGAGATCCCGACCATTATGTATATGATTGTGAACTTACTGAGGGGTTTCATTTGAGGAGACCTGCGGACGGACTCTGGGCCATCTGGTTAAATAGGGTTTTGGCCCGCCCTCGGTCCATCACCCGAATTAGAAACTGCGTCATGGCTGCTGAGCGAGTGTGCTCGGATGATGGAGGTTAATACTTTGGTTTTGCCTTTTGGTTGGCATTTTTGTCGATTTGTTGAGAATTTGGTGAGGTTTTGTATTTTGAAATCTTTATTTTGTTTTCTTGGAATCATTAGCGGTGGTTAACTTTATGCTGTATAGAAAATAATAAGTTCTCTATGGAGTTTTGGAACGAGAAAAGGTACTTAAATTGGTGTTTATAAAAATATGTTTTGCCTTGGAGCTCCTTTTATGTTTAGGTATTATTTATATGTATTGTATTGTATATATGTATATATTGTATTGTATATATGTATTATAGAATGGTTTTAAACTAATTGATAATTGAACAATATGGTAGATTATATTGTAATTATACCATAAGATGTGATTATAATTGTAGCTGCTTTTTGCATTTTTGGCTTTTGTCGGCCACTTGGCATTTATTTTAAGTTTTTATAATTTGCAGTACGGAGTGGCGAATGTTAAAGTGTATGTAATTATTTTAAATTGGTTTTTCCGCAAATTGTTGCGGATGAGTTGTTGGCTTATGTAACCGCCATGGCCTGGCACCTCTCTTTGGTTTTCAATAAATTTGTTGGACCCTTGGGGTGGGGGATGAGGGGATTTCTTTCTCGGCCGTGGGATAAACTGCTCAATGCCACGGTCCGAGTTCTTCAAGCTCTTAATTCCATCATCCTCGTTCAATCCTTCCATCATTTAAAATATCCATAAAATTAAAATATCCATTTAAAATATCTATAAATTAAAATATCCATTTAAAATATCTATAATTAAAACATCCCAATTTAGACCGGAACCCAGTGGGGAGGCATCCACAGGGACCATACCCTCCTCCCCCTACCACCAATCTCTCGGAAGGACTTACGGACCCACATGCTTAACGTGATCGTACTCCGCGTGAACACGGCAGCAGTTTTGGCAGTGGCGGGAATCGAACCCGGGCCTACCGAGTGCAATTCCCGCACGCTAACCACTGGGCTACCGCGTCCTCCGCGACAATCTCCATAACTTTCTTTTTATTCACCCAACTTAGACCGGAACCCAGTGGGGGAGGCATCCACAGGGACCGTACCCTCTTTCCCCTACCAACAACCTCTCGGAAGGACTAACAGACCCACATGTTTAACGTGATCGTACTCCGCGTGAACACGGCGGCAATTTTGGGAATCGAATCCGGGCCTACCGAGTGCAATTCTCGCGCGCTAACTTCCCGAGCGCTAATTTAAATTTTATAATGACCATATGCTATTTAAAATATCCATAAAATTAAAATATCCATCGTTCCATCATTTAAAATATCCATAAATTCAAATATCCATTCAAAATAACCATAAATTAAAATATCCATTTAAAAAATCCATATCATTCCATGAATCATCCATATCGTTCCACCAATCCATAAATATAATAATTTCAAATACATCACCAGAATTCGATCCACCATGATTCAATCATTTAAATTATTTAAAATATCCATAAATTAAAATATCCATTTAAAATATATAAATATAATAATTTCACCCGATGTATCCAATACATATGCTAAGCTCTTAATACATTTAAAACCCGAAGCGCGGTCTCCATGGAGACGGGGAAAAAACTACTGCGAGGGGGGGAAATGTCGGGGAAGAATCGGTTCTTCGCAGAGTATTGGGCAAGAAATATAAAATCATGACGCAATTTTCATTATTTTTTGACCAGATTGGACCAGATACTTGACCAGATTGGATTGACATAAGAAATTAAGAATATCAACAATCCCCATAATCTTTAAACCCGAAGGTCGTAATTGATATAATCCAGTCAAAAATGCAATTTCCATTATTTAAATCGTAAAAGATTTTATAAAAATAGTCTGCAATATAAACACATTGGATTTCGTTCTACTGCTATGCCACATACAATCATTGCCATAAAAATTTGCGCATCAAAAAAGAGTTGTCAGAATCGAACGAAATTTTATATATGTGAGTGCAACGTTGATATAGGTAAGTGATTACAAAATCAAAGCAAAAGGGTCATTTATTACAGGAAAAGACTATAAATGAATAGAGGTTCTAGTACCGTGTCGAGTCGCCTCTAGCGTGAATACACGATGCGATATTGGCAAGCATTGAGACATACAGGTCCCGTATGGTGTCCTGCGTCATCTCATTCCACAGTTGGCGTAAGCGCGCCTCTAATTCGACCAAACTCGTAGGCTGTCCAACTTGCGGTCCCAAGTGATCCCAGACATACTCGATTGGTGACAAATCTGGGGATCGGGCAGGCCAGGGAAGGGTGGTAATATGGCGGAGGCATTCCTGTGACACCCTTGCTGTGTGTGCCCGAGCATTGTCCTGTTGAAAAATGCCTCCTGGGAGCCCTGCCATGAGTGGCAACACATGTTGCTGAAGGATGTCACGAACGTACCGCTGGGCTGTCATGGTTCCGTAGATCAATATTAGAGGTGACCGGGTGTCGTATGCGACGGCACCCCATACCATCACACCAGCTGTGGCAACAGTGTGCCGCTGTAAAGCGAAAGCAGGAATAAGACGTTCACCACGGTGCCTTCACACACGTACACCTTTGTCATCACTGCCCAAACTGAATCTCGATTTGTCACTGAAGACTACCTGGTTCCATTTGGTTGCAATCCAATCCCGCCTAGCGCGACACCACTCCAAACGGAGTCGGCGGTGGGTGGGTGCCATTGGCAGCGCATGTAATGGACGTCGCGATACCAAATGTCCTTCAGCCAGGCGCCTCTTGATGATACGAGCTGACACATTGGCCCGTAGTGAAGGTGCTGTCTGTGTCCGGAAAGCGGACAACGATACAGTTGGCGCTATGCGTGCGTGTCGGGTGATGTGACCTTGTAACCAATTCTCTTAAATTTTTAGTAGTGCATTATTGCTGTTTTGACCCTTTCTAAATACTCTAAAACATTTTCTTTTCTTATTCTATATTTGTAGAGTTCTGATCTTTGATCGGACTTCATTGGAAAGATCAGATCTGTTCTTGGTTGCGTAATTCTAAGCTATGTCAAGTAAAAGTGACATAACCCTAAACTTTGGTAGTAATGGATATTAAAGGGCCTTAATGCCAGGAGGAATAACACACTGATGAAGTTAAATTAAAAGCATTTATTGTGTACTCACTCGAAATACAGGAGCTGGATGCGTAACTAAATATAGACAGATACTGAACAGCCTTATTGCACTTGCCCATTATTTAACACAACAGATCTTCAGTGAACTTTGACGGGCTTGGTGATATACTATCTTTAAGTAATCAGTGGAATAGCTATAAATCGTCGATGCTTACCCAACTTCTTCCTAGGGCATCTAAACCTTGTCCTGGCCAGTGATACTAGACCCTTATAATCAGTTTTATCAATCCTAATGCCTGCTCCACGGATTTGCACTTTCTTCTCTTCTCACCCATACATCAACTCGACTCCTAGTGACTTCCTGCTTCAAAGCGCACTTAGCAGAATTATCAACCAGAACTACCAAGGCCTGTACGCAGTCTCTCTCTCTCTCTCTCTCTCTCTCTCTCTATATATATATATATATATATATATAGCATAGTAAACATATTAAAATAAAATTATTTCACAGTTATCCAATTTTTCTCCAGAAGTTTGCGCAATGCAGCACATTCTCCTAAAGTAACATACAAGATTCATATGAAAAAGAGAGGGGAAATGACCAAATGCAAGGCATAAAATGGTAGAGGGGGATGGCGACCCCTCTTTCCCGTTTAAAAGACTGCTTTTATGCCCGGGCAACACTCACGGTACCAATGCCATGCAGAAGCCATACCTCCGTAAATGTGTCAAATCAAAAACACTCGAAAAAGTGCAAAGAAAACAAATAGGAATCGACCAGGATCGCAAGGGAAAGAATGGAAATGCAGCAAATGCCCCTGTCGGTTACGATGGAGTGCATCATATATAACAGAAGTCCACGCATGCGCTATTCGTTATTATCACTTTCATCATTCTATACCTCTGCCATATCCTTTAAGTAAGCATTTTCTCCCTTTTTTGTATTAAATAGGGAATTATAATAACATTTCAGGAAGCCAATTGGATAATTCCGTTTTATTGCCTCCTTCATAATATTCCTATTATGCATGATGCAATCAGACTTGAAAGTATTAATGCGTTGATTTCTATTGAGGTGACCAATGACGACATTTCTGAAAATGTTTTTGGTCAAATTGGACCTCCAATCAATAATGCGGTTGATTTTTATATTGAAATTGTTTCTCTTGTCATATAAGACGGTATAAGTACCATATCTACTGTCATGTTTTAGTGTGATATCTAGAAAATCAACACTATCTTCCTCCTTACTTATATTCTCAATCAATTCCAGTTCTTTTGGATAAAAAGTAAAATCAAATTGGGGTGTATTCTTATATTGCCCAATAAGGACATCAAAATTTCATATAGATTTTCCAGATTGATGTTATTGAATAAATCACGGAAATCGTAACTTTTGAAACGTATATCCTTGCTATAAAATGGAAGTCGGTTGATGACATCGTAACTATTATTTATCATTACTGTTCCTTGTTTCTTGAGTATAATCATAACATTTTTAAGTATAGTTAAAAGTTTTTCATTTCCAATTGTTAAATAGGATCCACATCCCACTGTCACCGGCCGGAACTTGACTGGATTTTTATGAAGTTTTGGTATGAGTACCAAATATGGAAAGTTAACTGCTTTAAGTTCGATACCAATGCTTTGATACAGAGTTTTAATTTTATTTACCAGACATGTTCCATTTTGTTGTAAAGGGGAGTATATTTGTTTATCAAGATAACTATTTTTTAAAGTATCAACGTAGTATTTTCTGCATGTGAAAGCGTAATTTGATACAACTTTATCCGTATAAGTTATAACATATTTATCTTCATATTTATTGACTGCATTTTGAAGAGAAGGATAATACGTTTTTTTACACAATGTTTTGTAGTGGAGATTGAACATTTTGATAAGGTTGTATTGCCATTCTTTGAAGGCTTGTATTGGCATGCTGTATTTTACGGCGAGTTTATATGTAAATTTCTTCAAATCTTGTTCAAAGTCCTTATTAATATTTGTGAAATCTTGTATACGAAATTTCGTACCAAGTTGAAGCATAGATTTTAACTTGTGATTATCCAATAGATCCAGGTTTCCAGTGATAATGTGCGCATGATGGGTATCTATATAAGGGCTGTTTTTACAATTACACTCTTCACATTTATATACATTGATGTTTCTACTTATGCGGTTATAATTAAATATTTTTCTACCATTGGTTTGCACAAATTTATAAATCAGTTTTACTTCTATGTTAGGTATTGGTAAGAGATGTGCCAAGTTTTTTATATATGTCTTGATTGGTAAACCATCATAATTTTTATTTTTGTAGGTTGTAACAAAAGGCTCTGTTGTAGTAGTTTTCTTCTGTGGAGAGGATTTGTAGTGTATTTGTAGTGCTGATAATTATGCTGAATTTATAAATCCACACTTGGGTCATATTGTTACTGGAGACTTAGCCATTGTAAAAGATAAATCTTTAAGAACTATAATGTCATTTGGCACTAAATTCAGGTTACCTTCATGTAATAATTCTAAACAAGTGTTGAAGTCAATCAATCTGGACCTTGATAAATTTATTTATGGATTAGCTTCTAAATATGCTCAGCCTTTAGAGGCATTTAATATGTGGAAATTTACTATTTTAAGATCTATTAAAAATACCATTTGTAGTATTAATTTATCTAGATCTATATATAATATGGATAATATAAAGCATTCTGTTAATGATTTACATAGATCTTTTGTTATTACTTATGTAGATAAAGCCTCTAATAATTATGCTATTATTTGTAAAAAATTCTATATTCAATATCTGCTAGATTATTTAAAAAATAATAGTCTATTTAAAATTGATTCACACTCTCTTAATAGTATCAAATTGAAAATTATCAATATGTATAGTGATTTAGATATTAATAATAAATTTTTGACATTTCCATATATTGTGCTTATACCTAAATTTCATAAAATTCCTATTAAATTTAGAACTGTTACTAGTGGTCATAATTCATACTCTACTACTGCTAGTAAATTATTACTAAATTATTTAAATGTACTAAATAGCAATTTACGAGATTCTGGTGATAGCTACATTATTCTAAATAACAGTAAGGAATTAAAAAATAAATTAAAAACGCTTGGTAAAATAATAGGATTTCAAACTTTTGATTTTAAAGATCTATTTAATAATATTAAGATCACTGATCTATATGAAGTCATTTTAGCTTTATATAATGCTTATATTACTAAACATTCTAATCTTACAAAATTTACCAATTCTCCTAAGCTTCTCCATTTTGTTCTTTTCAATAATTATATCTTTCAAGGTAATAAATTATACTTACAAGTCTCAGGTGTTCCACAAGGTGGCTGTAGTAGCAGTATGTTAGCTAATTTATACCTATATCATTATGAAAAATTCTTTACTTCAACTGATTATAAAATTTATAGATATGTAGATGATCTGATTTGTCTTGTATTTACTGATAACTATGTCATAGATATAGATTTCTATCCGGATAATTTGGAATTAATACCTAATGAAACTTCTATTAGTAATAATGTTTATTATTTGGATTTAAATCTAATTATAGAACCTGCTCATGGGATAGTTACTAAATTATATGATAAAAAAGATTTTTTTAAATTTAATATTAATAAATTATTACCTTTTAATTCCTGCAACTCGATTCAATTGTTTAGAAATATTATACTTAATCAACTTTTTAGAATTTATAGATTATCAGATAAAAAATTTCATGCTTTGCACATTAATAACCTCAAAATTACCAGTAAAATGTATCAATATCCTGCATATTTAGTCAATAGTATAGTTAATAAGTTTCGATTAGCCTAAAA
Organism: Amaurobius ferox; assembly: GCA_951213105.1. Taxonomy (NCBI): domain Eukaryota; kingdom Metazoa; phylum Arthropoda; class Arachnida; order Araneae; family Amaurobiidae; genus Amaurobius; species Amaurobius ferox. The sequence continues at coordinate 13,694,518 of OX578146.1, forward strand.
TTCTCATATTCTCCCCTAATTATCTTATTTTAGCCGTACTTCTTCATTCTCCTGCAATTATATTTTCATCTTTTTATCTCGAAGCTTTAACAGTTGAATAACTCATTTTATTTCATTTTATTGCTTTTGCGCAGTACAGTTTTTATTACTCTCTTTGGCAACAGCAAATCACATCTTTTCATTTTGGCATATGGCAACATTGATCCAGTCATATTTTGCTCGTTATGGTTGCGCTGAAGAGGTGCGTTTTGAGGTATTTATGTTTCCTTTATTGTTCCAATCTATATGCTTGTCGTCCATATAACACAAGTTTATAGATAAAATCTATCTTGTGTTTCAGAAACAAGCATTATTGTGTTCATTTCGAAAGGACCCGACGAGAATTTTTTCGAAATGAACTTTTCGTAATCCTAATCTCGTAAGCCTAAATCTCCTCCATGTGCAAGCTTTTTTGCTTGATTTTTTTGTTTTCTTATTTGCATTCCTCATTTTTGAAATTTGTTGATTGTCTTTGTCCTTATGACTTGCATTATGCTTTATTATTTCCTCTTTTTGTCTTAATTTCTTTTATTTGTAGAAAATTTTGGAATAGTGTATTATGAGTTACTACATACATTCTAACTTTGGATTTAATAATTTATATTTATATATATATATATATATATATATATATATATATATATATATATATATATATATATATATATATCCGAAACTTATCCTGTCGTCATGCAGTACCATAGATGTTACTTGGCTCGGCGATTGGGGTGTAACCGAACCAGCCAGAAGTTGTTAATATAAAGTCAAATTCTGTAAATATTCAACAAAAGCAGTAAAGTTATAAATTAAATCGCCAAAATTTATCAGTAATACAAAAAAAAAATCGCAAACAAAATGTAATGATTTTAGACCCTTATTTTTCCTATAAAAAGGATGAGGCTCAACATTTATTTTTATTTTATATGTTAACGCACATATTAAAAATCATTAAAAAGATAACTTCCAATCAGTAATGCCTTTTTACCACTTTCCAACATAGTTGAAAAATGTTTTATGACTTTGGTTATTCTGTCTGCCTGTTCGTTTGCTGCAGGATAAGTTCCGTAAAAATAACTTTATCGAAATGGCATTTTAGTATGTTGTTGAGACGGTTTGTGCGATGTTAAGGAATGACAATGGACAATTCCGGCCTCTTTTTTTTAATTTTTTTATTCGATTCGAAATGTTCAAAAACGGACAACGGTATAAAAATTTTTATTCTCCGAGCTATATTTCATGTTTTATTAGCAGTCAAAGTTCGCCGTTCTGTCTGTGGCAGGAAAACGGTCCATTTTGGTACGTACGGAATGTGACGTCACAAGGTTCTTCCGCGGCTCCTGTCATTGGAGAATTGATGCATAAGTTTGGTTATATTCGGAAAGTTCCGGTAATTATAATTGTTTCTTCAGTCCTAAACTTCGGAATAGTTATAAGTATTGTATCGCTCCAATGTGCCCGACTGCTGGTTTTACATCATCAGATAAAATATTTATATCTGTGCCAAAAAATGTTTTTCGTGAAAAATTATGTGAAGCGCAGGAAGCCAGATTGTAAACAAAATTCACCACTGTTATTAAAGAATGTTCGTTACGTATGCTGTTAAGTTTTTATTGTTTTAGTAAAATATTTTTTTAGTTAATACTATGAATGCAGAACATGAGAAAGGAGAGAGTAAATAACAATAAAATAATTCATTGACTTTGGTTTAAACAGTCATAACTATTACACAACTAATTCTTATGCTTCAGTTAATTTTTAACAAAGTCCGAGTAATAATACGAATTTTGCTATCTATCAACAATAGTAATTTGAAGATACAAAGTATATTGATTACTATGTAATATAAATATTAAAAAAAGTATAGGTCATATTAAATTATAACTTTAATTATGAAAAGAATTCCACATAAAATAATTAAATTTCATCAAATTAAATTGAATTTTCTACATCAGAGCACATATTTTGTTTTTTCAACATTGCATAGCAATAAACAATTAATACACATACAATAAGCAAACAAGTTTTAAGCATACAATAAGCATAGCAATAAACAAGTTTGAAACACTATCTATTCCCAACCTGTTTCGAATCTTTGCACAAATGAAAAATTAAAGAATATTCTCTCTATTGCAGCACTGCTTGAAGGGCATGTTTAGAGATGTGCAAGTAACTTGCAAAAGTCTTTAGAAATATCACATGCTCTTGCTATACTTCTCCACCATTTATTAGCATTAACAGTCTTAATCACTTTATCTGGTCCATGTTTTTTTTTTTTATACAAAAAAAAATCTGATGTGGGCAACACATGACTTTCCTTATATAATGCAATGAATTTACTACTTTTACAGTTAAAAAAATGTTATTCTTATTGTAGATATATTCTTTCCAAGATATTGAATTTTCTTCAATTAGTCGTCATTTTCATTGATTTAGAGTCATTTTTATCAATTTGGCAAGATTTTTGTTAATTTGGCAACAATTAAAAATGTCGCCAAGTTGGCGACATTCCGCCAAATTCGTCGCCAAAATCTCGCTAAACGTTATGGAGAGAAATAAGTTATTCTTACAGCAGATAAATGACTATTGGCGTTCAAATACAAAAGTATTACTCAAAGTATCTTTTTTCATGAATGGAACGAGCTAGATCCACGAGAATGATGTCACCCAATTTATCGCATGGTATTACATATGAAAAGTGAACATGTTTCTCAATAGGAAATATATTTTTTTTATATAACTTTTTGATAATTTTTTTTTAAATGTGCAATATCTCGAGAACGGTTCATGTTAGCGTTCTAAAATTTATGTCAATCGTTTTCTAATAAAAAATTACATAAGAAATGTCTATTTGCGTAACTTTATTAGCTGTTTTGATTTTTTGACGATTTTTTCAAAATTTCACTCGAAAATTTAGGTGGGTTCTGAGCATTCGATTGCGTATAATAACAATAGGCTTCCAGTGTTTACGGATTGTGATTTTTGTACCAAATTTCGTTCGTATCGGTCCAGTCCTTCGTCAATTATCGTCTCCACAGACTTACTGACACACACACACACATACTTTCACACACACACAGACATCACTTCAAAAATGTTTGATTCATGATCAGGGATACTTGAAACGTGCTCTCCCGTCGAAAACTCGAATTTGAATTTTCGACCCCGTCACAATACTTTCCTTATACGTTATGTATATAAGGAAAGTAAAAAAAAATTGTAGGAATTTTAAAATATTACTTCTATAAATATTCATAAAAGTTATACCTAGAGGTTCAAATAAGGATAAAATGAAGATTGATTTCACAACTTCTTATTAATCAATTAATGTCTCATTATGTTTTATCATTTTAATTAAACAAATTAATATTAATGTAATAACTAATTAATATTCTGAGTTAAGTCTCAATTATATTATGTACAAAATTATATTGTTTTTTGTACATTTTTTTTAAATCCAGCCATTTTTTCCAGTTTTTGTCGGTTTTTAACAGGTTTTTGCCACTGTCCTGGCAAAAATACCATTTTGTTGGCAAAATGACCAACCCTAGGAGTAAGTGAGGACACTGAGCTGCAGCTATTGTGATATTTTAAATATTGCAACTTTCCCAGCTATTGGAAAATCCAAGTTAAAAACTAAGCTATCGGAATTAGAATCACTCGATCCAAAACTCAATTATATACACTTGCAAGACTTTAGAAGAGCTACTAATTCCTGCTCATTGTTCATAACTAGTACTTTTAGTTTTTGAGATATAAGCATTACAATCTTGTAAAATGAAAAATTTTGAACCTTCTTCAACTTGTCAAGACGATTACTCGAAAACTAAGTAAAGTTCAATATATTAGCTTTATTTTTCTCAAAATGTAGATTCAAAAACTAAATTTACTAATATATATTTTTGTCGTTTACTATTTATATCTATCTTTTGATCTTTGAGTGAAAGTAGGAAAAATTAAAAAATCACTTCCTTTGATAGACGCTTTAAGTGTTTTCTAAAAAGTTCCAAAGCATTAAAATTATTTCATATGTTCATAATCTGGACCAACGAAACAAGAAAATATATGTACATTTTTATCTATCACATTCGGAGAAATTGGCGTTCAAAGTGTTTGCATTTTTCGTAATGCTCCGATTTCCACCACAGATACCTTAAACGTAAATGTAATTCACATAATAATAATAATTATTATTATCATTATTATTATAAGCAGTCAAGAAAAGGATATCAAGTTTACATCTCGAGTTTCAGCTGTCACAAAATATTTATTATTTCTGAAAGAGAGCGCCATCACAGCAAAATCGATCTCAGGCAAATTGTCTGATTGCCCTTTAACAAAACCAGAATCCATGTTTACAATAAAATAAAATAAGGAACAAACTCAAGCAGACCAAGAACAAATGGATAAAATAATTATAAACAAATTGTAAACAAAATTAAACGCCAATTACTTACAAATATCTCAGTAGAAACACCACATAGTAGAATGTTGCATCAAAGGTCGAACAGGCATTGTGACGTCACAGCCAATCACGAGCCGTTTTGTGTTTGAGTAGATTTTGCGCTTTTTCATTTCTTGATATTTAAATAATTAATTATTTTAAGAGATTTTCACTTGGATATTTGAAATCAGAAAAAAATTCTCTAAAAAAATCAATTGGTTTAAAAATATTTTTAAAAAAATCGCAATTGTCCATTAATAATATCACCCAATTAGTTTCGCATTTAACCCAGGTTGAAATTGAGCTATTACCTGAGCGAAAACTTTATAATGCAATATTAATGCTAAAAAGTGCGATAAATATACCATGTGTCATTTTTTGCTATTCTTTTTAAGACGGTACACAAAAGCTTTCATGTGCGCAGGTCGAACTCGCGAAGCAATCTCGACAGTTGGTGAGCGTCAACGATTAGGGGACGGATCCAGAGGGCGTATTACGCCTACGCAGCAGTCGGCTTCAAACAGCTGGCGAAGCAAGCTCATCGACAGCCAACGAGTAGGAGGCAGAGCCTCCCGACTCGCGAAGCATTTTTTAAATTTAGATAAGCGCCAAAAGCTATGATGGTGTAGAAAATAAGTTTCGAAATTTAACACATCCCTCATTCTACTGCTTTGCTAATTTTGCTGAATACCTTGAAGGTGGCTTTACCGACAGGAACCAGCCCGTCTTGGGCGCATACTATAGGAATGTACTTGTTTGGGGAGGATTAACACGAGAACAGGAGCATCTAGAAAATCCGAATTCGGTATGCGGCTGTCTTTTGTAGCACATTTTAATTATTTGAATTTTGAACCGTATACTGGTTAGCCCGTCTTGGGCAGCCATAGAAATGTACTCGTTTTTGCGAAATAACTCAAGAGCCAGGTATATTTTAATTATGGGATTTTTAACATTATAGGGCTATTCTTCATACTATAGGAATGTACTTGTTTGGGGAGGATTAACACGAGAACAGGAGCATCTAGCAAATCCGAATTCGGTATGCGGCTGTCTTTTGTAGCACATTTTAATTATTTGAATTTTGAACCGTATACTGGTTAGCCCGTCTTGGGCAGCCATAGAAATGTACTCGTTTTTGCGAAATAACTCAAGAGCCAGGTATATTTTAATTCTTGTGATTTTTAACATTATAGGGCTATTCTTCATACTATAGGAATGTACTTGTTTGGGGAGGATTAACACGAGAACAGGAGCATCTAGCAAATCCGAATTCGGTATGCGGCTGTCTTTTGTAGCACATTTTAATTATTTGAATTTTGAACCGTATACTGGTTAGCCCGTCTTGGGCAGCCATAGAAATGTACTCGTTTTTGCGAAATAACTCAAGAGCCAGGTATATTTTAATTCTTGTGATTTTTAACATTATAGGGCTATTCTTCATACTATAGGAATGTACTTGTTTGGGGAGGATTAACACGAGAACAGGAGCATCTAGCAAATCCGAATTCGGTATGCGGCTGTCTTTTGTAGCACATTTTAATTATTTGAATTTTGAACCGTATACTGGTTAGCCCGTCTTGGGCAGCCATAGAAATGTACTCGTTTTTGCGAAATAACTCAAGAGCCAGGTATATTTTAATTCTTGTGATTTTTAACATTATAGGGCTATTCTTCATACTATAGGAATGTACTTGTTTGGGGAGGATTAACACGAGAACAGGAGCATCTAGAAAATCCGAATTCGGTATGCGGCTGTCTTTTGTAGCACATTTTAATTATTTGAATTTTGAACCGTATACTGGTTAGCCCGTCTTGGGCAGCCATAGAAATGTACTCGTTTTTGCGAAATAACTCAAGAGCCAGGTATATTTTAATTCTTGTGATTTTTAACATTATAGGGCTATTCTTCATACTATAGGAATGTACTTGTTTGGGGAGGATTAACACGAGAACAGGAGCATCTAGCAAATCCGAATTCGGTATGCGGCTGTCTTTTGTAGCACATTTTAATTATTTGAATTTTGAACCGTATACTGGTTAGCCCGTCTTGGGCAGCCATAGAAATGTACTCGTTTTTGCGAAATAACTCAAGAGCCAGGTATATTTTAATTCTTGTGATTTTTAACATTATAGGGCTATTCTTCATACTATAGGAATGTACTTGTTTGGGGAGGATTAACACGAGAACAGGAGCATCTAGAAAATCCGAATTCGGTATGCGGCTGTCTTTTGTAGCACATTTTAATTATTTGAATTTTGAACCGTATACTGGTTAGCCCGTCTTGGGCAGCCATAGAAATGTACTCGTTTTTGCGAAATAACTCAAGAGCCAGGTATATTTTAATTCTTGTGATTTTTAACATTATAGGGCTATTCTTCATACTATAGGAATGTACTTGTTTGGGGAGGATTAACACGAGAACAGGAGCATCTAGAAAATCCGAATTCGGTATGCGGCTGTCTTTTGTAGCACATTTTAATTATTTGAATTTTGAACCGTATACTGGTTAGCCCGTCTTGGGCAGCCATAGAAATGTACTCGTTTTTGCGAAATAACTCAAGAGCCAGGTATATTTTAATTCTTGTGATTTTTAACATTATAGGGCTATTCTTCAGCGCCAGATCTGTGTCCGAAATAGGAATGTTCTCGTTTTAGTGGAATACCTCAAGAACGGGTTTAGCTAGAATGTCCAAATTTAGTATCTCGTTTTTAACACTTTACAACATAGTTGAAAAGTGTTTATGACTTTGTTCATTCATTCATTCAGTCAGTCTGTCTGTCTGTCCGTCAGAACGATAACTGCCATAAAAACGACTTTATCAAAATAAAATTTTAGTATGTTGTTCAGATGGTCTGTGGTAACATATAAATGAATAATACCACCCAATTAATTTTGGATTGAACCCGGGTTGAAAAAATGAAATACATTGAACCCTATGGGACCCAATTTTTCAAATATTTTTTAAGCGGATTTAAAATTCACAAATTGCTTCGAGGGTTTTACGAAATATTCAAATTATCCCATAAAATATATAAAAAAAATTTCAGCAAACTATATTTAGTTTTTTAAATAAAACTTAAAATAAGAATTACACCTTTTATATGCAGAGATCACGTGACCCACTTCAAAATAAAATATGGCATCCATCTTGTGTCAAAATCGTGATTTTTAAAGTTCTTTTTAATTCATACTTAGTATTGTATCCGTCCTAAAATCGCTTTATTTTTGCTTAAATTCTGTGCATCTACATACTGAAACAACGCAATTACAATATATTTGAGTTTAAATGCTCATCCAAATTTGATTATTTCTATAACGAAGCCTATGTAAAATGTAAACAGCAAAATATGTAGAATGAGTTGTATTAGAATTGCTGTATTTCTTTAACACAAAATCATTTAGTTCATGGAGTCTGCATAGCTGATATGAATGAAATTTTCATTGATTTTACAAAGAGAAGGACAATTTTTTTTTCTATGAAGTTTTACGCATAGAGTTTAATTACTTTTAGCTCCATGGTCTTAATTTTTAAATAAAATAAATTATTATAGTATTGTGATGAATGACATGAACGGGAAATTATTTATGAATGAAATGCTGCTTTTATAGAGAGTCGGGCGTGTTATTTTTTCTATGACGTCATTTGAATAAATTTCAGTTGTTTTCGATGAAGTTTTTAAATATAATAAATTATCGTAGTATTATGATAATTCTAAAATTATTATCGAGGAATGTATCACATTTTAGAGATGTTTAAACCAGGCAATTTATATTTCAATGCCGTCATTAGAATGAAGTCCATTTTTTACGACTGAGGTTTAAGTTTTCAAATATAATAAATTAATGTAGTATTGTGATAAGTTTTAAAATATTACCGAGGAATGTATTGCATTTTAGACATGTTTAAATAAAATTGCATGGAAGTTGGAAAGTGTTTCATAATCAATGCTTTAAGCATGATTGTTCTACGGATCACTTCTCAACAAGAAAGATCAATTCTATTTCATAATTTTCCTATAAATTGTATTTTGTTTCAGGTCAAGCTCCAGGTAAGAATTTGAAATAATGTAACTATCTCTTAATTTAAAGTCTTATGTAATTGTAAATTTTAGGATACAAAATGGAGGAAATTCTTCCCTGGTATATCGAAGAAGGAGATTCGATGATCAAACAAAGACTTTTGGGGATAATTTATGACCCGCAGCCAAATTTAGGGCCACCTTTACCAGCTTTCATCATATATGCTTTGCTGTTAACGCGTTTTGGTCAAAGAAGCTCCGTTCCAGAAGTAGAAGCCGTCTTACAGGTGATGTCCCATTTGATCTCTTCCCATTTTATCCTGCGTCTCTTGTTATTCCCATTTCGTCCTGTTTGCACCCCTCCTAATTACCTTGAGGTCCTCACCTGTTGGTCAAACTGTGTGCGTTCCCCAATAGTCTCTTCTCTTCACAGCCCTCCTCGCCTGTTGGAGGGATTGAGATTTGTTCCCCTTGCGACCGTTCCATTTGGAATGACTTTACTTTGTTAAAAAAATATACAGTAAAGATAATTTCCCTTTGGGAAGATCTATGTTCGTCTATATCTATTTTATACATAACTGGCAGTATTCCCGTTTTCGTATTGAAAATACATTATAAAGAAACTTAAAATTTACCATCAGGTGCACATTCCTATAGAATTCTAAATGACATTGTTATTCAAAACATTCTATTACAATAATTAAATTAAAGCTCCAAAAAGGAAGTTCTCTATTCTCGCTATACAAAACTCAATATTTAGTGTAGTAAAATGAAGGTCGCGTATACTGCACCCTATTTAAAATGACTGATGGGTAGGTTTCATAATTTTTTTTTTATTGTTAATATTGCTAATGAAGACAACATAGAATGAAAATCTCGAAAAATGAACAACCTGAAAATTTTTCTCACGAAGATGGTTAACAATCATTGACATATTTTTCTAATTGTCCGAACAAACATTTTTCATTTCTATTTAGAATAATTTACTTGCAATTTCCCAATCTGCCTTCGATTCGACAATATCTTTGACATTTAAGTCATTTTTTCATTACAAACAAATGTGCCTCTGTCTCAAAGAAACGTTCAGAGTTCTTTCAAAAATGCCATGAGTGACATTTTAAAGAATTAGCTGATTGTCATAACATTAATAATTGATAAGTGATAAAAAAGCTCAACATTATTTTCTTTGGACATTAAATTGTGCAGCTTTATTTTATGAGATTATATTACTCCAGAACAGTATTATAGTTTTTATTGTTAAAATACTAGATATCTTAATCGAAGCTGTACGATAAATATAAATCCTTTGGACGTTTATATCTCCAAACCTATTAGTTAAATATGTAAACAATTTTTTTACTTATTTTGTTGAAAAGGAAAATATAGTGCACATTATGATTATATAAAATGATTTCAATATTTAAATATTTTTTCGAAAAGATCACAGTTTTTGTCCGAGCAATGATTTGCTTCACTTTGCTTATTTTCACTCGAAATATATTTGTAAATATAAGAGATAAATGTAAATAGTAAGCGACAAAATGTTCAATAGGAAATCTAGTTTCTTGATTTATAATTTGTTTTATTCAGTTTTTTTTTCAGGACATCCTAAAAATGTCACTTACCTTAAAGCACTTAAATACTTGTGAAGCAATTTTAAATTCCCTTCCCTACTTGATCATTCTAGAATTTTTCAGGTTTTATTTTTTACTGAAATCACCAATTATTTCCGATTTTGCGTGTCATTTTCTTTGTTTCAAATTTTTTGATATTGGCATTTCATTTTTTTGTATTTCTAAGTTGAATGACCATTTGATATAAAATTTTGCTTTTATTATTATTAAGACTGCAGGCTACTAATTTTTCTTTAATTTAAGCGATAACTTTAGGTGATTTTTTATTCATTTAAATTTCTGTTTTATTGTTTAATTATTTATAAGCAATTTCTAAATTATCTTGATCGCAATATTTCGGTCATTTTTTAAGTTATTTTATCAAGTAATATGAACTCATCATTATCATGTTAAAATTTCATCATTATGTTTTCTTTTTCATAACTACTAAATTATTTAATTATTTCATAACTACTAAATTCTTTTTTTTTTACTTTTCTGAATTTAAAAGTTTCAATATGGAATTTCGTATAAAAATGGCTAAAAAAGTCGGATGTAATATTTTTTTAATTATTCGCATGGGCTAAAATTTCAGATTTTTACTGGTTTGGCTCGCAAGTTCCAGTTCCCGAACTTGGTCTGAGTTTGAAGAATATTTTGAAAACTAGTTACATTATTAATTACTTTTACAAATTTACACTCAACATTTTCCACAAATGTTCCCCAGCTTTCACTAGTAAATGATCAATTTAGGTACAACATATATGAGGAAATCAAAGTTTAAGAGTTTCTGGAAAATACCCACTAAAACCCAACAAAGCCCAATAAAATTCGGGTGGGTTGTGTTTTTAAAAAAATTCTGCGTTTTTCAAACCTTTCAAATTCAGATGTTTAGCACATTTGAATATAAATTATTTCGGGCCGGACCAGGCCGAGATTCAATGGTCTTTGAACATAGCTAGGCCGGGCTCGGGTTCTACACCTGTAAAGTTCTTCGAGCTCGGGCCAGGTTTAAGCATTGACTCTGTCGGGTGGGGTGAAAGTGAAGCTGAATTTTTGACACACGGCCTTTACGTATGTCTATGTGTGTGTAAAGGTGTCCTGGCTATGTCTATGTGTGTGTAAAGGCCTTTATAAGGCCTTTACACACACATACACAGGATCTTGGGATGTTGAAAATACTAAGTTTCGTTTATGTAATTTTTCAAGCAAGAAGAGGTATGACTCTTAACCCCCCCCCCCCCCTTTGCTTATGCTACTGTATACACTTACTATATACAAATATATGACCCTAATAACGTTATATTGAAATTCAAACTTGTAAAGCGGTCAAAAATTGGAATTATAATGTTTGACTAAGTTATAATACTTTTGCTACTAGAGAGTACATTACAATACTAGAGAAAGTGATAGGTTAAAAAGTTTTGGATTCTGTTCGTCAATTAAGGGTTTGCACAACAACCACTACATAAACATATATATTCATGGTATTACAAAACAATTATAAGTATCCATTTCATAGGGATATCTGAAAAGACAGGATTTACTCTATCTAAATTATTTAAATATATTTAAATAACGCCAAACAACATATTTACAAGCAATATTTTTAATTTGTTCTCCTCGGAGCTCTTCGGAACTCATCCCCTAAGGAAGTCATTTGCACCCTTCTCAGTTGGGAGAAAGGGTGAGAAACAGGTGTACATTGGATAAGGGATGAAATGCTACTATTTTAAAAAAGGGTAGCGCAAGGGACGAAATGGGAAGAGATGAAGTGGGAATAAACCGTCTTACAAGAGTTGGTAAATGATAGACGTATAACAATGGAAACATTCCCAGGACCTTTCCCTCCTCATTTCGGAGCTGTTGAACCACCGAACGAGCCACAACAATAAATTTTACTATCGTATTGTGGATTGTTTCTTGTAGTCTTTCTGATATCTTGAAAAATGCCTGATAGCTTAAATTCTGATAGCTTGAATGAATCTTACTAATTACGCTTCATATATTTGTGCCTTCCTGTATGGATAAGTAATAAAAAAATAAGTTTAATTAATGTGTTTCATTTTATTTTTAGAGATTTTTTATTTTTGATTATCTTTTAAGTTTGTCAGATATTTTGCCCTCAACTTTTAACTTATTATTTATAACAACTATAGATTATATGTTATTATTGGAATTTATTATCTGATCAACTTAATTTCATTGTAATAATAGTGAATATGATTTATCATTCATTGCATATGAAATTCCATCGTTTGTAAAACCTACTGTGATTTATTTCCACTGACAAGGAAAAAATAATTTAAACATTTTATGGTATTTGAAGAGGCACCTATTCAGCAGTAAAATCTGCATTTGCTACTTTATATGTCTACAGCTTCCCATTAATTCTAAAATCAACTAAAACCTTGCGATTCCATACATATTATCACAGTTTTTAATAGTATAGACTTAATTATCTTTTTAACACTTTCCAACATAGTTGAAAAGTTTTTATGACTTTGGTCATTCTGTCTGTCTGTTCGCACGATAACTGCTGTATAAATGACTATCAAAATGAAATTTTAGTATGTTGTTGAGACTGTCTGTGGGGCATATGGAAATGAATAATATCATCTAATTAGTTTCGGATTTAACTTGGATTGAAGAAATGAAATACATTGAACCCTATGGGACTTAATTTTTGAGACATGTTTTAAGTTAAGTTAAAATTCACAAGTCGTTGGTGAATTCGATTTTTTGAGCTTTTTTTTTTCTTTTGAAAGTTATTCCTCGATATATTTGAAGTATTTTTGTTCTTGATTGAGGCCTGAGATTTGCTATTGTTTTGTTTATAAACTCGAAAAACAGGATGGGGTCCAATGAACCCCACCACCAGGCACTGACAAGTTGATGAAATCACCTTCTGGCTACAAAATCATAAACTTATGTTGAAAAAATGGACCTGCGCTGGCATGTTGTACAAAATAGATATATGTATATAAATGTTGCTATCTCATCAAAGTATCAAATAAATTCCATTGTGTCTACACTTGTGTTCCACTTGATCATCTAAATAGGTTTTGAAAATGATACAAAATATTCCATGTCTGAAAAACTATAATTTTTACTTTCTCTACAATACATGGTAATTAATGTATAGGGGAAGTATTGGAATCGTATCGAAAATCGCAACTCGAGTTTTCGACGGATCTGCACGTTTCGCGAACTCCAGAATCCTAAAGAATTATTTTTAGAGTGATGTGCGTGTCCATGGGTCTGTGCAATCTTTGCATTCATTTTAGATTAAAACTGATTTACCAAATTTTACGATATTTTGGTGAGTTACCCTAGTGCTGATAAAATTTTGGTACAATTTGGAATAAAAACCTGCCTTTTCTACAAAATGGCCCTCAAAAATCGTCAAAATCTAAAATAAAAGGCTACGTGTGCTCAAATGTATCAAATAAATGCTTGTTTTATACGTAAATTTGACGAATAAGACCAAGCTTATCACTCTAAGATGGACCATTTTTGAGATTTTTTTTTATTCTGGAGTTACAGATGTTTATCACTGTAATTAAAAAACTACTTTATGAAATTTCTTAAAATTTAATATAGTTAAGTCCCTTGTGGGTTATCCTGATGCTGTATAGATTTTGACATGATTCGGATTTTTTTCCCCCCGCGTGCGAAATGGCACGCAAAAATTTTCAAAATCTGAAATGAATGACTAAAATTGCTGTAATATATACATTACATGCTTGTTCCTCGTGTAATATTTGATAATGAAGCGAATAAGACTAACCCCATGATTCTAGGATGACCTGTTATAGGGATATTTCAGTTTTTTGGAATTTTGAGGAGCTGAAGTTCGTTTGATCTGATCTGTAGTTCGATCCCAACCGGGGAACGAACTACAAGATCCTTATACAACTGACTCTCCTTTAAGCTATTGGGACGCAAGCTCTTATCGTTGAATTGGACTCTGCGAAGCTTTATAAAAGTTGTACTTAAAATTACCATCGGGACATAAATGTTAACATAAATAATTTTTATTATCCAATACACTTTATGATTCTATTTAATAATTGCTTACGGGGGGCTGTAATGACATGTGAGGTAGTACCGCTGCCCCACATGCCTCTGCATTAGTCAGGCTCCAAATACGAAGCAAACTTGCTAGATTTGTTCACGGAGTTAGATTTGAGAAATATCTTTGCCAAGTAGGCGAATTCCCTATAGGTTGTGCAAAATATTAAAATTACTTTGCAAGCGGTTTGAAAGGCATTTGTATTCTCGAAAAGTTTTCAGAACTCCGTTGGAGATTTAGATTTATAGAATTTTCAGGGCGTCATCTTAAAAAAAGTAAAAAAGGGTAAAAGCCGTTTCACTAAATAGTGAAAAGCCGCAAATTTGCGGAATATTTCAGACTTTCCACCTTCCTACACAATTTTTATCGCATGAATCAAGTATACATATCAATGCAAGCAGTTTTTCTAATAAATTACCTTATCTTATAAATTTACTTTATTGTCTACATCAAGATTAATTTAATTTATATAACCAAGACTTGGTTTTATGATAATGTCATTGATTTACCCTCTCAAAGGGTAGTTCCTTCAGACAGAGTGGTGTAGCCATTTATGTTGTAAATTACTTGAAGTTTGATATCATTGAATCGATCTCTTACCTTTGCCGATGTTATTACCAGAAAGAATATTTTACTTTTCGTAACTTTACCTCCTTTACTATTCGTAAGAGTGTCAGATGTTAAGTAAAAGTAACAAGAAATTTTAAGCATGCTATAGGAAATACAGACTGGTCTCTTACCTACCAAAACCATCGCATAACCTACGATATATTTTCTTCCGAAGTAATCGGAATCTGACCTCCACTTCCTCTTTGTCTCAATTTCAGCTCACAGAAATATAAAACCTTGAATTGCAAATAGACTTTATCGATGCATTAAACGTAAAAATAATCTATATTCTAAATTCATAAATACCATTTATTGACTGGCAGCGATTCCGAGGTTATAAGAACGGGTTAAATCGGCAAACTTAAACGTGCAAATAAACTAACAACTATAAACACAGATTCGTTTGAAAAGCATCTGTTAGTAAAGTAGGGAATAAGATAAATGACCTTTTAGGCAGAAGAGAAACCAAATTCTCATAATAGCCCAATTCTGGGGGACTGAAATTTCAGATACCAAAATTTTAGCTTTGGAATTTAACAACCATTTTATTATTTATCCATTGACTCTTGCCTCACAACGACATCCTCAAAATTAGATTCCTTTCGCCATCATTATGTTTTAAATTCTTTGCTTCTTGCCACTCCTGATGAAATCTTAAAGGTTCTAGGTCTTGACATTAAAAAAAAAATCTGATGTGGGCAGCACATAACTTTCCTTATATAATGCAATGAATTGACTACTTTTACAGTTAAAAAAACGTTATTCTTGTAGTAGATACTTATATGCTTTCCAAGATATTGAATTTTCTTCAATGAGTCGTCATTTTCATTGATTTAGCGTCATTTTTATCAATTTGGCGAGATTTTTGTTAATTTGGCAACAATTAAAAATATCGTCAAATTGGCAACATTCCGCCAAAATCTCGCCAAGCGTTATGGACGGAGAAATAAGTTATTCTTACAGCAGATAAATGACTATTGGCGTTCAAATACAAAAGTATTACTCAAAGTATCTTTCTCATGAATGGAACGAGAATGATGTTACCAAATTTATCGCATGGTATTACATATGAAAAGTGAATATGGTTCTCAACAGTTAATATATTTTTTTTAATTTATATAACTTTTTGATAATTTTTTTGAAAAATGTGCAATATCTCGAGAACGGTTCATGTTAACGTTCTAAAATTTATATCAATCGTTTTCTAATGAAAAATTACATGGGAAATGTCTATTTGCGTAACTTTATTAGCGGTTTTCATTTTTTGACGATTTTTTCAAAAGTTCACTCGAAAATTTAGGGGGATTCTGAACATTCGATTGCGTATAAAAACAATAGGCTTCCAGTGTTTACGGATTGATTTTTGTACCAAATTTTGTTCGAATCTGTCCATTCGTTCGTCAGTTATCGTCTCCACAGACTCACTGACACACACGCATGCTTTCACACACACCACTTAAAAAATATTTGATTCGTGATCAGGGATGCCTGAAACGTGCTCTCCCGTCGAAAACTCGAATTCGAATTTTCGATCCCGTCACAATACTTTCCTTATACATTATGTATATAAGGAAAGTAAAAAGCCGGGTAATAATAAATTACACCCCAAGATTTTAAAGGCCGTTTCAACTAATATTTGCGTTCCTCTGTCATATCATAAACTTAATCTTCTCAACTGGCCATCCTTTCGAAATTTGTAAAATTTCTCAGATCTTTAAAGCAGCGATACTCTGACTATTCCACATCATGGACCCATTACTATCTTGACTGTTTGTTTTGTTAAGGTTTTTGAAAATTTCCGTATTAGATTTATTGATTGATAAAAATAATATTCATCAACCAATTTGGATTTCAAAAACGAAAATTGACTGAATTTTCAATTTTGATTTCCCAAAATACTATTTAATATAATCTTTATATAAAATATTAGGTCATTTGTATTTTTCTTTGATAAGCCAAAAGCCTTTGATACTATTCATCCCCAACAAAATTGGCTGCATTATATTAAAGGTATAACAAATATTTTATTCAAAAATTACTTAACTGGTCTTAAACAATTTGTCCAACTGCAAAATTTACGCTCTAGTCACAAAACCATCCACTTAAGGCTCAATCATTGGTTTGATTCTGTTTTTGATATATATAAATGATATTTCGTGTTTCTCTTGTGCTTCCAAAATAACTTTTGCTGATGATACGAGCTTATATTACTTTCCTTATATACATAATGTATAAGAAAAGTATTGTGACGGGGTCGAAAATTCGAATTCGAGTTTTCGACGGGAGAGCACATTTCAAGCATCCCTGATCACGAATCAAACAATTTTGAAGTAATGTCTTTGTGTGTGTGTGTGTGTGTGAAAGCATGTGCTTGTGTCAGTGAGCCTGTGGAGACGATAACTGACGAACGAATGGACTGATTCGAACGAAAGTTGGTACAAAAATCACAATCCGTAAACACTGGAAGTCTATTGTTTTTATACGTAATCGAATGTTCAGAACCTCCCTAAATTTTCGAGTGAAATTATGAAAAAATAGTCAAAAATTAAAAATCGCTAATAAAGTTACGCAAATAGACATTTCTTATGTAATTTTTCATTAGAAAACGATTAACATAAATGTTAGAACGCTAAAATGAACCGTTCTCGAGATATTGCTCATTTTTCAAAAAAATTATCAAAAAGCCATAAAATAAAAAAAAATTCATATTTAGAAACATGTTCACTTTTCATATGTAATACCATGCGATGAATTTAGTGACATTCTCGTGAAACTAGCTGGTTCCATTCATGAAAAGATATACTTTGAGTAATACTTTTGTATTTGAACGCCAATATTCATTTATCTGCTATAAGAATAACTTATTTCTCCATCCATAACGCTTGGCGAGAATTTGGCGACATTTTTAAGTTTTGCCAAATTAACAAAATCTCGCTAAATGGATAAAAATGACGCTAAATCAATGAAAATGACGAGTCATTGAAGAAAATTCAATATCTTGGAAAGAATATATCTACTATAAGAATAACATTTTTTTTAACTGTAAAAGTAGTAAATTTATTGCATTATATGAGGAAAGTCATGTGTTGCCCACATCAGATTTTTTTGTTGATGTAAACATTCAGACCCTTGTCAATTAAGTAAATTCTCAAATACAAAACATTATAAACTGGTTTAATCAAATCTTGAACTTTAAATATTGAATCAAAGTTTTGTTTTATATAGAAAAAATATGCTCGTGAAATAAATTTACAAGTATATAAATGGTTCCTGTATTTTTTTTCTTCTAACGTTCTTTGGCGTGATTTTACAGAAGGATTTAAAATGGAATAAACATGACCCTATTTGTAAGACAGCAAGAAAAAACATTTGATTAGTTAGAACAATATTGTCTTTTAACCAAGATTGTTTTAATTATATTCTATTACAGTTTAAGTTTTCCTTATCTGTCTTATTGTAATCTTGTTTGGGGAAACACTACTACTAGAAATATAAACAGGATTGGCATTTTACAAAACAAGTAAATATCTTTTCTTAAAGATTCCTTTGATTCGAGTATTCACCACCGTGATATACTTGTATATGCTTTCTATAAAATCTTACCTGCCACTGACATCTTTCACCATCATTTGGCTTTATGTTTCAGCGTACAGTATTATTATCAGTATAGTATTTTTTCGCCAATTTTCACGATCATAATTAGTACACTCCAAATAGCAATTTACCCCCTTTCTCTCATGCAAATAGTTTATACTTAAATATAAACTACTAGTCCAAGATTGTGGAATTCTTTTACACCATTCTTAAAATCACAACTACGATAATTGTTTTAAGAAGTACTTAAAGTTATTTCGGTTACAAGTTTAATCGATTTGTTAATCTATTCTTTATTGTTTTGCTACTTGTATTCCTACTAGTTGTCTAGTCTATTTTGTTATAACTTTTGTTCAGCCAGTGACTACTGATTTTATGCTAGCGTGTTGCCAATTTGGTTTTGGGTTGTGGACTCGTCAGACCCAACTAAAGCGCATTTTTCTGCAGTTATACATTCCACCGCTTCACTGTTATACCTTCATTTATAAGATGGAATTGTACCTATTGTGTGGCAAAATAAAGTTTACTTTCCTTATATACAATAATGTATAAGGAAAATATTGTGACGGAGTCGAAAATTCGAATTCAAGCATCCCTGATCACGAATCGAACATTTTTGAGATGATGTCTGTGTGTGTGTGTGACGGTATGTGTGTGTGTGTGTGTGTGTGTGTGAAAGTATGTGTGTGTGTGGAGACTATAACTGACGAATGAATGGACCGATTCGAACGAAATTTGGTCCAAAAATCACGATCCGTGAATACTGGAAGCCTATTTTTATACGCAATCGAATGTTCAGAACCTACCTAAATTTTCGAGTGAAATTTTGAAAAAATCATTAAAAAATCAAAACCTTTAATAAGTTACGCAAATAGACACTTCTTATGTAAATTTTCATTAGAAAACGATTGACAAATTTTAGAACGCTAGCATGAACCCTTCTCGTGATATTGCCCATTTAAAAAAAAATTATCAAAAAATCATGTAAAACAAAAAAAAGTATTACCTATTGAGAAACATGTTTACTTTTCATATGTAATATCATGTGATAAATAAGATGACATTCTCGTGGATCCAGCTCGTTCCATTAATGGAAAAATATACTTTGAGTTATTCTTTTGTATTTGAACGCCAATAGTCATTTATCTGCTGTAAGAACAACTTATTTCTCCATCCATAACGCTTGACGAAATTTTGGCGACGGATTTGGCGGAATGTCGCCAACTTGGCGACTTGTTTAAATGTTGCTAAATTAACGAAAAACTCGCCAAATGGATAAAAATGAGGCTGGGTCAATGAAAATGACGACTAATTGACGAAAATTCAATATCTTGGAAAGAATATATCTACTATAAGAATAACCTACTGTTTTCACTGTTAAAGAAGTAAATTCATTGCATTATATCAGGAAAGTCATGTGTTGCCCACATCAGATGTTTTTTTTTTTTATATATATAAGTGACGAACTCAAGAAATAGATTGGCCAATGAAAAGGTCTGATACACGCCAGGGCTGTAGCCAGAGACGAAATTGAAGAGGGACTGGAGAGAAATTAAAGGCGGGCTCAACAGTCTTAAAGGAGGGGCTCACCAAAAACACAATCATTACCATTTATAAACCATAAAAGTTAATTGAAATATATAATAGTAACAAACAATTATATATTTATATTATTATATATTTATTTTTGCACACTAATAGCTGGTTATTAATATCCATATAGCTACTATACATCAATATTAATATATATAACAATTACATTTGATTTTAATGCAAGCATTTACTAGTAATAAAGCTGCTAATTTGTAAAACATTCGGAAAGTTAATAAAGTTAATGCTTAATATTAACTCTTACCTACTTATCAGTTGATGTTGACGCTATAATATATAGCAGTGAACCCCACAATACAAAAGTATTCCAAATACTATTGTCATAATTTTTAAATATTTTTAAATTAAATATGTAAATAAATGGTTCATTAGAATAAACACACATTTAGCTGAATTAAAAATTTTTTAAAACGAAGTAATTTATAATAAAAAAAAGGAAATTTTTTATGCAAAATTTGAACATTTCATATCACTACTAAAAATTTATTTTTATCAGGGGCACTGAGTATACATCTTGGGGGGGGGGGCTTAATACCCTCTGGCCCTGTCTAGCTGCGGCCCTGGTGAGCGCAATTCCAACATCCTCTGACGCTCTCTCGCTTCCTATTAGCTGTTCGATCTTGCATTCGTCGCTTCTCGATCGTGGTGGAAACTAGGCGCGACAATACAATGCGATATTTCAAATTCAAGATAATTGCAATATTCGCCTTACCACTTGGAGCCTTCAGTTCTTGCTTCCTTCTTATCCTTGAAGCCTTCCAATAGTCTGTGGACGTTCATCTTGAACTCTGAAAGTTTGGGGGCCAGGGACGGACAGTTTCCCTCGGACAGCGCAGGGACAACCATGATCGCTGCAGAGAGAAGGCTGAATACAACAGCGCTCCACATAACTATCATTAAAGTCTAGAAAATAATTACGAAAATTATTTACAAAATACATGTATAGTAATATATCAAAAAGATAAGATTTCATAATTGGCAGAAACGCCTAAAAATATCGGCGGTGGCTCAGTCCGATGGCGCTAAAATGGTTTTGCGTAGAAATCATCTTGCACAATTAAACCCAAATGAATAAATTTATTAGTTTTCAGTCGCGTCTGTTTCGCTTTGAGTTAGCAGAGCCCTATGGTATCGAAAGCAAAATTCACAGTTAAAACATCTTAATCTTTCTAAATGAATATAGAGTACACAAGTTTGACCTTTTCTAGATTTTACAAGATTTTATAAAATATATAAAACCTATTAAATATATAATTTATATAGGATAGAAACATATATTTAAAAACCTAGGAACTCAATCCAATTATATATCTTTGTAGGGGATTTCAAAAGTCTACAAATGATTATTATAGTCCAACTTTCAGTTTTCGAGATATAAGCATTACAAACTTCAAATACGGAAAATTTCCTTCAAATTGAATTCTATTGCGCAAAAACTATAAGAACTTAGTAAAAATAATTTAGATACTGGTTTTCTCGCTGAATATTTTTGTCGCTTAGATCTAAATTTTATAGTTTAGAAGATATTTCCAGCGAAAGCAAACAAAGTGAAGCAAAAACTTTGGAACAAAAAAAGTTCTGAATATTGAAATTATTTTTGCATATTCATAATTGGTACTCTATTTTTCGATAAAATATACAAATTGTTTCGATTTCTATCTATTAGGTTTGAAGATATTAGCGTCCAAAATGTTTAAATTTTCCGCAATGCTCTGATTACAGCCAAATACGACGGACATAATTTGACCTAATCATGCATAAAAGGGTTTATGCATGGCTCAATGATTCAGAGACTTTATAATTTTAATCACTGTTGTGAAAAATAGCCGCGATATAATTTTTGTTCCTCATGTCATTAGCCCCCCTCGGTGCAAGTTACCCCGCCCCCCGGGGTACATTAGTATGGCATTAATCGAAAAAAATGTTCAAGCCCTTTAAAGTGAAGTTTAGTGCTTATAATTGTAATCATTTGGACCCAAATACAGATTTTTCAAAATTATTTTTGAAAAAATTTAAAAAAAATAAAAAGCTATTAAAAATGGATTCTGCTATGAGAAAGTAGGGTTGAGCCTTACAACAGTCATTTAACCTTTTGCTTACGGGTGGGACAGCGTCTGTCCCAAACAAAGGACCTCTCAAACACAGGTATTTGACACACTATCTCAAACAGTTCGATCCCCCTTTGCAGACACTGGCGTCCATGGACGCCAATGTCTGCGAAGGTGTATGTCAAATACTAATCTTTGAGAGATTCTTCGTTTGGGATGGACGCTGTCCCACTCGTAAGCAAAAGGTTAATATAAATTTCAACTTAGTACATTTAAGTTAACGTTTCTAAACTACAAATTATGTACTGTTGAAAGAAATGTTTAAATGCCATTTCAAGTCTATTGTTTTATGCATAAATAATGACTTCCACGTCATTGTGAGATTTCCGTTTCAAAGAAACTATCCCACGATGTTCTTGTAGCTCAGATGGGGGCACTCGTCTCTGCACGGAGGTATGTAGCTTCAATTCCTGTGCATTGGGGGGGGGGAGGGTTGCAAAGGAAAAGTCTACGAGTGTATATGTTAGATTAGATCTATCTGTAGTAAAATAGCCACGCCTGATCGAATAAATGAAATTGTAGCGCCTCTAGAGGAGAATTTAAATGTTAAGATGGCCGGTCTATTCAAGAATGATACAATTAACATTTACATGAACAGAAATCTAGTGCAAAGCCCTTTTAAAAGATGCAATACACACTTGAATTCGATAACGAATAGGCCCTCTTACTTTGAGAAGCATTGCATGTGTTGTCAAGAAGGCCCTGATGATACAACTTTGACGGGTATTTATTGCCTTTCGTATATGCGTTTTGTTCGTTTCTGGCATCTATTCCTATACATTAAACGATACTTTACAACTCTATGATTTGTTTTTCAATCTATATCACTTTATTGCAGAGTTCACTATTCTAATTTTTAAAATGATACGTTAGGGGGCGCTGCATTTTTTATATTCAATAGATATTATAGATGGACCTAACGTGTGCACTTTTCTTAAACTTATTGGGGGGCATAAGTATGTTTCCAAGAACTAATTTTAAATATACCGGTTACTACGGTAAACCGAAATAATATTTTCAGTTAATCCGATACCGAAATTTGCTACAAGCAATCGATCACAACTTCGCTATAATGAGTCATTTTTGTAAATGGAACTTTATTACTTTCTAAGAAATTTCATAACGGTACGAAAGTGTGATCTGAAAGATCCACTGTAACAAGTTATCACACTAATTGATAGGGTAATATTGACAAATAGATTGATTTTATCCAACTTGAATATAGTAATAATTCAAAAATCAGTTTTGAAATGGGCTGCTTTTAAAGCAAGGAGCGAGATGTGCAAGAACTGCCCGTCAGCGATAGATTTCAGATTTAAATTTTCACCAATGATATAGAACCACCGATATATTTTGACGTAGAACGCAGTTTTTGCATACTAATGCCACTGTTACGAAAGCTTCTTAGCACGCCGTCTCACAACAAAGAGAAAACACACAGGTAAGCCGTATCTCGCATTATAGCGATGGTTGCTTGTGGATGAGTTTTCTCTGTTGGCAGACGGCATGCCAAGATGTAGCTAGGCGCATTCCCAACAATATTCTATCAAAATGCCACAATCTCACATTGCTGTTGTCAGGGCTGTAGCGACAGATGAAATTGAAGAGGGGCTGGAGGGAAATTCAAGGGAGGGGGAGGTGCTCAACCGTCTTAAAAGAGGGACTCACCAAAAGCATTAGTATTTATAAACCATAAAAGTTAATTAATGAATTGAAATATATAATAGTAACAAATAATTCCATATTTATATTTGCACGCTAATAGCTGGTTATTAATATCCATATAGCTACAATACATCAATATTTTTATATAATAATTGAAATTAATTTTAACGTAGCATTAATTAGTAATAAATCTGTTAATGTGTAGAAACACTTTGAAAGTTAATGCAAGTTAATGCTTAATATTAACTCTTACCTACTTATCAGTTGATTGACTAATGTATAACAGTGAACCAACCCCACAATAATACAAAGTATCCCAAATACTATTTTCATAATTTTAAAATATTTTTAAATTAAATATGTAAATAAATGGATCTTTAGTATAATCACACATTCGGATAAATTAAAAATCTTTGAAACGAAGTAATTTATAAAAAAAAAATCCAAGAAATTTTTTTATGTAAAATTTGAAGGACATTTTACAGGAAATTTAATATTACTGAAAATTTTATATATTTAATCAGGGGCTGAGGATATCAATTGGGGGGAGGGGGCGTAGCAATTTCTGGCCCCCTACCTGTAGTTTCGATAGGCATTTTCACCATTGATGGACTCATTTGCCTGTGGGAGTGTCCTTGATGTATCCTGGAGGAGGCTGTTTTTTGCCTCAAAAAACAATTGATGCTTTTAATCAACTACCAAGTATCAACTACCAAGTTGTTACCAAGTATTTATTTAGTATTTTAGGCAGAAGTTTCATCTTATTACTTTCCCTGCAATACATTGTAATATATAGTGAAAGTATTGGAATTATGTTAAAATAGCAACTCGAGTTTTCGACAGGTCTACGCGTTTCAAGACCTCTAGAACACGAAAAACTATTTTTAGCGTGACGTCTGTGTGTCTGTTTGCGTGTGCAATGTATGTATCCACTCTAACTAAAACACTAATGGACCCCATGTCATAATGTTTGGGCGATAAGTCACAAGTGGACGACCCGGATGCTGATTAGATTTTGGTTTGCTTCGGAAAAGAAACCCTGCAAATTTTTGCGAAAAGACCCGTAAATCTAAAATAAAGTACTACATATGCTCCAATGTATCAATTAAATGCTTGTTTTATACGTAATTTTTGAAGACAAAAGGAATAAGAATAACCCCATTACTCTAAGATCGGCCATTCTAGGAGATATTTTAATTGTGAGGAACTAGAGATGGTTTTCACTGTAGTTAAATTAATTATTCGGAAAAGTATAACCGACTTTTTTGAGAAATGGTCCGCAAAGATAGAAGATCTGAAATAAATGATTAAAATTGTTGAAATATGTTAATTAAGTACTTGCTCTTCAAGTAAATTTTTACAACTAAGCGAATAAGATTAACTCCATCACTGCCGGATGAACCCATTCGAGGTATTTTAGTTTTTTGGAATTTCGAGGACCTGAAGAATTTAAAGAGAATCGAGTTGCCAAATGAAACGAAGATGCAATAAAAGGGTAAATTGGATATATTACCAGGAAAATATCCATGTTATTTTCTGCAATTAAACTCGATTCAATGCATAATGAAATAAGTGACAGAAGGAATCTGAATCTGCAGAATCTTGAATTATGTGCCGCCCACAGATTTTTCTTTCATTTCAAATACTACTGCTTCTAGAACCAACAAAAGCACTGTTTTAGAGTTTTCGCTTTTCTCGAGAAGGTGCGATATAATTACACTTTCTCATATTGTATGAAACATTGCTTTTCACAAAGTTTTTGAATTCGAGATTTTGGCGGGAAAACACCTTTATATTTTAAATTTATTTCGAGATCTTTTTAAGTTCTTTGCGAGGAAATGTGAATTCTAAAATAACATGTACAAGTACGGATATGAAATTTTAGGTATGCTTTTTCTATGAAATCCAGAACCATAGAAGTTTTTGCAATTCCCAAAGAACCAATTATTCAAAATGTATCAATTCTATAGCATTTTGTCCTATGGGAAAACAATTCCGGTACAATGGTGGTAATGTATGCTCAAGGGAGGAGGGAAAATAGTTTGAACTATTATGCTATGAATGTAAATGGTATCAGTGGAATATATTAACACAAATTAGTCAAGGATATAATTGCTTAACTAAGCTGCTGCCAACTTGAAAGATCTCAGCGACCACTTTTGCAGGGAATGGGAGGGCGCTTTCTTCTGTATTTTCTATTGTGTTTAACCCAATTGTTGAAAAATAAAAATACACGGGTATAACTTTTAGAGTTTTTATTCTGCGGCATTTTGATCCAAACTTCCATTACTTTCTTTACATATATATATAATGTATAAAGAAAGTATTGTGAAGGGGCCGAAAATTCGAATTTGAGTTAAAGTTTACGACGGAAGAGCACGTTCCAAGCGTCTCTGATAACGAATCAAATATTTTTGAGGTGATGTCTGTGTGTGTGTGTGTTAATGAATTTGTGGAGACGATATCTCACGAACGAATGGAGCGATTCGAATGAAATTTGGTACAAAAATCACAATCCGTAAACACTGGAAGCCTATTGTTTTAAACGCAATCGAATGTTCAGAACCCCCTAAATTTTTGAGTGAAATTTTGCAAAAATCATCTAAAAATAAAAACCTTTAATAGAGTTACACAAATAGACATTTATTTTCTAATGTTTCCTTAGAAAACGATTGACATAAATTTTAGAAAGCTAGCATGAACCGTTCTCGAGATATTGCGCATTTTTTAAATAATCTTATAAAAAAATCCCATA
The DNA here is from genome assembly GCA_951213105.1 of Amaurobius ferox. NCBI lineage: Eukaryota > Metazoa > Arthropoda > Arachnida > Araneae > Amaurobiidae > Amaurobius > Amaurobius ferox. The sequence goes on from OX578146.1 coordinate 13,721,049, forward strand.
AATTAAAAAAAATATTAAGATTTATTGAGAAACATGTACAATTTCATATGTAATATCATGAGATAAATTTGGTGACATTCTCGTGGATCTAGCTCGTTTCATTCATAAGAAAAGATATTGAGAAATACATTTGTATTTGAACTCCAATAGTCATTTATCTGCTATAAGAATAACTTATTTCTCCGTCCATAACGCTTGGCGAGATTTTGGCGACGAATTTGGCGGAATGGCACCAAATTAACGAAAATATCGCCAAATTGATAAAAGTGACGCTAAATCAATGAAAATGACGACTAATTAACGGAATTCAATATTTTGGAAAGAATATAAGTATCTATTATAAGAATAACCAATTTTTTTTTGCTGTAAAAGTAAATTCATTGCGTTATATATAGAAAGTCATGTGCTACCCACATTAGATTTTTTTTTGTTTTGTAAATTGATTTACAAATGGGTCCATTGGTAAAGACCAATCATGCATAAAGCATTGATTATAAACACTTTTCAACTGAAATTCAATTTTTTAAACATCTCTAAAATGCGGTGCATTCAGTGGTGATATTTTTTTAATTATCGCAGAACTACATTAATTTATTTTACTTGAAAAATTAAAACTTCATCGAAAAAGTGAACTTTATTCAAATGACGTCATCGAAATATAAATCGTCTGGTTCTATGCAAAAGCAGTGACTATTTCATTCATGCACTTTTATTCCAGACTCCCGAGTTGAATAATTTTGAGTGAAAAAGTTTCGCAATTCTTATACAACTCATCTTGCAAGCACTTGTTTACATTCTGCAACCATTAAAATTAGGTTTCGTTGTAGAAATAATCAAAGTTTGATGATCATTTAAATTAAAAAATATTGCAGTTGCGCTGGTTCAGAATATAGATGCACAGAAAATACGCAAAAATAAAACGGTTTTAGGACGGATGCAGCACTAAATGTAAATTTAAAATCACGACTTTTACTCTCGGAAAAGAGATAGATGCCATATTTTATTTTGAAGTGGGTCACGTGATCTTACATGTAATATGGGTGTAATTATTTTAATTTTCATTTAAAAAACATTGCTGAAATTTTTTATATATTTTATGGGATAATTTGAATATTTTCTAACATTTTGGAAGCAATTTGAATTTTAACTTTACTTAAAAAACGTTCAAAAAATTAGGTCCCATGGGGTTCAATGCATTTCATTTTTCTATCCCAGTTCAATCCAAAACTAATTGGGAGTTATCATTTATTTACATTCCCATATGTCCCACAGACCGTCTCAATATACTAAAACTTAATTTTGCTAAAGTCATTTTTGCGGCAGTTATCGTACGAACGCACAGACAAATATAGGCAGACAGGGTGGCCAAAGTCAAACACTTTAAAACTATGTTGGAAAGTTAATTGTGTAAAACAAATATTAGGGGCTAATCATTTTCTATAATGAAATCCAAATTTTAATTAAATATGAAATTAAAATGAGTTTTAAAGTATGCTACAAAAGTTTATAAACCGATTCATGTACAAAAACAGTCGTTGTGGAAATAATTGAAGTTTATAATTTAAGTGAACAACAAAAAATCTGATGCCCCATTAACGATGGAGCTAACGTTGTTTTGCGTGAATAACGTCTTGTGAAGTAAAACTCAAATAAAATTCAATACGTCGATTTCTTTTCAGGCTCCTTTGTGTAATTTGCAATGGATAAAGGTAACAAAAATAAGATACACATAGGACTTTGAAAGGGCTACGCATTATAGTTTACTGCTTATAGTTAGAACTTTCAAGTTTTGAGATGCATTACTTATAGAGAGATACTGATTGCAAAAAAAATTTCCACTTTTAAGGTTTCTTCAATGTTACAAGACTATTGCTCAAAAACTAAGCCTTGTAAGACAATTGATCTAAAAACAATTTCTTACCGATCATTTTTGTTCCTGCTGTTTATATCTATCTTCTATAGTTTGGAAGATATTGAGTGAAAGTAAAAGTAAAGAGAACTTACTCTGACAAAAAATTTTCCGAAAAATTGAAAGTTCAAAATATTAATTTTTTTTAAAGAGCATGTTATCTAGCGAATCAATCTATAAATTTAGACTAGTTTTGTGTATTAAAGTTTTTAAAATACATCCAATTTTAAATCTCAACGGGTGATCAATCATTACAGCAAAAACTGCGGCACGTAAAATCCCACAGTTTTTATTCACTTTAACAAATGCATTGCATGACTTAACAGAATTGCAAACTTCCGATAGAACGGCCCCTATGAGAGGTGCCGGACTGCAGGTACGGCAGAGGAAAGGTTTGTTCATCCGAAAATAAATTATAGGCCGTAAATAAAATAAGTTTGCAGAAAGCATGACTTCTTCTACATAATATAATGACTACTTTCATAGCGAAATAATCATGTAAAAATTTCACAGAACGAAGTTTTGGGAATTGAATTAACACCATGTAAATTGGAAGCTGTTGGTTAACATACTAGTCTAAACGAATGGCTTATTAAAAATCCTCAAAATGGAATGATTTAATATCATTTGCATAAAACAAATGCTTATTTGCGAATTTTTGAATGTTACGATGCAAAACTACAAAATATCTTCGCTCAGGAATTGAACAATCTAGATTCACGAGATGGTGCACGATATTGCATATGTAAAGTAGAACATTTAAATATATTTTTTAATTGCGTATAATTTTTTTTTTGATAAATCCATTTGTAAAACTGGCACTCTCTGGGGGAACGGTTCATGCTAGCGTTCTGAAGTTTGTGTCAATTGTTTAATTAAAAATTACGTCTGAAATAATTTAACCGTATTCTTTTAAGATTTTTCAAAAATGCATCGAAAATTTGTTAAATATATCAAGAAACGGCACATACGAGTTTTAAAGTTTGCAGCATACGTTTTCTAATGAAAGGTTATGCCTGAAGCGATTATATTTTTATTCTGAGTACAGGTTTCTTAACGATTTCAGAAATCTTGAGGGTGTTTTTGAACAATCGATTGCATTTAAAATCAATCCCATTCCAGTAGTACAAATTGTAATAATTTGCATCTAGTTATATTCGAGGCTCTCCATTCGTTCGTGAGATTCCGGGTCTGCGGACTGACCGACACACACTAACACAACACATATCGCCTCAAAAATGTTCGATTCGAGTTTAGAGATGCTTGAAACGTTCACTAACGTCGAAAGCTCAAATGTTCGATTCCGTCACAATACTTTCCCTATACGTTATACCATGTATGCTGGGAAATTAATAAATATATATTTATATAGAAGGCTTATTAAGCGTTTACTTAAATAAAAAATATCTGCAATTTATATTTATTTTGATTTAAATTAGTTTTTACTCCCCGCCCCAAGCAAAATCATTCGCTTACTGAAGAAAACTTAAGAATTATCCTCCCAACATCAGATTCATGGTGTGTGTGTGTGGGGGGGGGGGGGGGGGGGGAGAACATACAAATATAGCCAGTTCAAACAATTTTATTGTACTAAAATGCTTTTAAGAACTTCTTTGATAAAAGCGATACATTTTGCGATTAATTGAATGTATCGTACATATTTTTTAGAGTTTTTTCTACTGATAAATACACAATGACAATATTCACCCGGGCATTCGAAGAAATAGCCATGCTACGCTCTTGCAATAACACGTCAAAATTCACAGTCTTAAATTGAAATAACATAGTGTCACAAGTCAACGAACGCAATGTCACAAGTCAACACAGTCTTAAATTTAAATAACAGTGCCACAAGTCACACTGTCTTAAAATCATATTATAAAATTCTAATTAGATTGCTGATACTATTAAGTTGCAAATACAATTATTGTGAAAGTAAATAAAATGCACCTTAAGCTTATTTTACGTTTATTTGTACCTAAAGCTTTACCTGAAACATGAGGCCAGAGTTCAGGGCGTCCAAAAGAAACCGCAACGAGGAAAGAAACCTGTCGTCTTTCGATGAAATGATAACCAGAATTGACTTCAGTTTAGTGTGCGACGTCAGCGCCTCATTTGCATCTTTCTGCGCATGTCAAGTGCTGCATTTTGTATTGTAAGTTTAGAGCATATATTGCGTTTTTGTAATATTTATGTGTTCCGCACGTTTCCCAAACTTAAAACACGTGCAAGTATGACCATCGATCTGATCGATTGACAAAGTATTTGGAGTGTCTGAAGAAATCGGTCAAAGACTCAGGAGTTTATTAATGTTTTCGAGAAATATGATTAAACTTTCGTTGCAAAAGATGCATTTAAAACTCTCAATAGATCAGGTTATCTCTATCCACAGAGTTATATTCTCCCTGCTGCAGAAAATAATCTTCGAAAATTGCTATTTTTCCTTGAAATGTCGCAGTGGTTTAGGAAAGTCGTGCGTAATTAATTTACGGTTTTCTTTATCTGTGAGGTTTAGTTAATTTTGCTTTTTTCTTCTCTTCTTTTTTCGTCTCCCTTACCAGCGGTAAGTGTTTTAATTTTTTCTTGTTTCCTCGCTTTGGCCGGCTTTGCTGCGTCGGCCATTTTTTACCTGTGCGCAGTCAGTGCTGCAGATGGCTGGCGCTTCGTCCGCCTCCCCCCCCCCCCCCCTCCACTCGGGGACGGCAAGCTTCTCTTTTTCCCATGGACAACGTGGGACCCATTGATTGTGCTAGTTACTGGGAACAGACTTTCCTTACATTTTTCCTGGTTCCGTCCGCCCCCTCCCGTGTGGGCAACCCGTATGCTCTCAAAAAAGACATCATTAACAATTTATCAGCTCCTAAGGACGTATCCCCTCCATACAAAAGTAGAGCTGGAAACATAATTCTAACGGCCTTCACTAAATCAACAGCCTTAGATATTTTGAAAATCAAAGAAATTCAACAGACTCCGATCACGGTAAAACTCAGCTATGATAACTTGCTATCGGATTACATCATCCACAACGTAGATCAGGAAATATCATTAGAAGAAATAACTCAAGATCTAAGATAACGAAATATTGAAATATTTGAAATATATCGATTCACCAAAAGAGTTTATAATGAAGTTACTCCGTTAAAGACAATAAAATTCCGAACTCCTACTCAAAAACAACAAATCCCATCTAAGGTACACATAGGTATGCTCATGCATCCCATTAGAGAATTTGAAGAAAAGCCACGACAATGTCGAAAATGTTGGCTATTTGGTCATGGTTTTAACGGTTGCAGATCACAATTCACTTGCAAGACCTGCGCAAGAATTCACGAAAGCAAGAGCTGCCCAACCCCCCCCCCCCCATCATAAAATGCCGTAATTGTAAAAAAGAACACACAGCAGACTCGGAAAATTGCAAAACAAAACAAAAAGAAATAGCCCTCCAGCGGCTTAAAAGAGAAAACAGAATACCGTACAGGGAAGCAAAAGACAAACTAAATTCTCGTATGCGAAAAAAATAAAGACCAACTCCAGACAAACTGACATCTCTATCTCAAACGACCGGGCTCAAAACAAAATTCCTGTTGAAGCCATAACTAAAGTCATTGCGGAAACTCATCAACCTATTATGGAAACTATGAACCAGATAATGCAAGCGCAAAGCTGGCTCATTCAACTCCTAGTTAATCTTAAAATCGTACATATGGATCCCCTGGAAAATGAGTATGTAAACCCAATCCCGTCAAATGAAGAAACCACGGAATCAGAAAAACCGGAAACTAAACACACTGAAGACAACATGACCCCAAATATTATCGGAAAACAAAGCAGAAAAAAACAGCAACATATCAAACGTATCAACGAAGATTCTCCAAGCAAACCAAATAACAAAAAATACCTGACACTAAGCATTACGATCCTGAAACACCTGATAAATTAGAAGAAAATAACTATATGGAAGTACAAAACCAATTACCGCTGTGGTCCTGCCTGGCTCTTTTCTCCTCTCGTTTTTCTCTTTTCGTTCGCTGGATTTAATATTATACAATGGAATATTAGCGGTGCCAGAGTGCGCCACCCGGACCTCAACTACTTTCACTACTTCCGCCAGTCTGATATTATCATTCTCCAAGAGACTTTTTTCAAACCTCATCACATGTTCTCTCTGAGAGATAAGTTTATTTTTCGTTTTGACCGCCCTACCCAAAATAGAGGAGGTGGGCTTTTAATTGCAGTTAAAAAAACCTAAGTTCACGTCTTATCAACCAGAAATTTCTGCCTCATATTGAATTTCAAGAAATTGAAATCACCACTCATAGCCATAACCTTCACATTCTCAACATTTACTGCAGAAATGGAATTTTAAGTCCAAACAGTCTTCAAGAAATAAAAATAGACCCCTCCACCAACTATCTCATCTCAGGAGACTTAAATGCCTCCCATCTCAACTGGGGATATACAGACCCGGCTCTAGGTTTTTTGCCGCCCCAAGCAGAAAGCAATGTGGCCGCCTCCTCCCTGAAATTCATTTTTCTGTTAACCTTTATAAATGCAATAGAATAGAGAAACACTGCTAAATCGCCACTTTTTGGTCAATTTTATTTCAAAATCTCGCTCTTTTTCATCAAACCCGATTTGCCAACATAGCCCCCCATACCAGGTGACGACAAAGACGTTATCCTGCATCCATCAAAAGAGTGCAATATTCAGCATATATATATATATATATATCACTGCCAAGTTTAACTGTATATATTGAGTTCAATTGTACCTTGCCGTAGAAGTAAAATGAATTTTTTTATTTAGAATTCTTATTTTTCAGATATTTCTTATGATTTGCCTCCATTGAAACTGTTATGAATAACATGTTTTAGCCAAAAATCAAAGTTTCTATATTTATGTAACAATTATGTAACAATTATGTAAATTAAAGTTTTCTTATAACTAGATATGGCTGAAAGTCAATAGGATTTTATTAATACCGATTTGGTGTGCTTCTATTATGTAATTCGCTTCATTATTTTGACATATGTACTTCTTCCTGTAAGAAAGTAAAATTTTCTAACATCTCTAGAACGAGTAGTGATAATTACTAAACGATGTTGTTCATTTCTTTCTGGTTAGAATTACCAACAAATCATTTACTCCTTTAACAATAGTATAAATATTGTTAAAGGGGTATATAAATATAGTATATATAATGTAATAAAAATGTCTTTTAAATCAAAAACGTGCAATACCTCAAAACACACATTTTATCGTTTTGTGAATGGTGTAATTTAAAAAATGAAATATTACATATAAAATTAATATTTTTGTAACAAATTTTAATATAATCATTTAAAATTTTTTTTTTTAATTATCGAAATAAAAAAATTTGAAGATCCTGGCCTTCGAGAAAATTAAGAAGCTGACAATTATTGATAGTATACCAAATATATTTTGATTTGTTTAATTTGTTTGATATATATAGCGCTGTATGTGGAAAAGTAAAATTTTCGATGAGAACTTCTAAACAATGGTACTCATTTATTTCCTGTTTAAAGTTGTTCCAAATGTGTAATAACTTAATAATATTAAATGCATTTTATTTTTACTTTCCTTATATACATAATGTATAAGGAAATTATTGTGACGGGGTCGAAAATTCGAATTCGAGTTTTCGACGGGAGAGCACGTTTCAAGCATTCCTGATCACGAATCAAACATTTTTGAAGTGATGTCTGTGTGTGTGTGTGTGTGTGTGTGAAAGTATGTGTGTGTGTGTGTCAGTGAGACTGTGGAGACGATAACTGATGAACGAATGAACCGATTCAATCGAAATTTGGTACAAAAATCACAATCTGTAAACACTGGAAGCCTATTGTTTTTATATGCAATCGAATGTTCAGAACCTCCCTAAATTTTGGAGTGAAATTTTGAAAAAGTCGTCAAAAAGTCAAAACCGCTAATAAAGTTACGCAAATAGACATTTCTTATACAATTTTTCATTAGAAAACGATTGACATAAATTTTAAAACGCTAACATGAACCGTTCTCGAGATATTGCACATTTTTCAAAAAAATTATCAAAAAGTTATATAAAATAAAAAAATATATATTTCCTATTGAGAAACATGTTCACTTTTCATATGTAATACCATACGATAAATTGGGTGACATTATTCTCGTGGATCTAGCTCGTTCCATTCATGAAAAAAGATACTTTGAGTAATACTTTTGTATTTGAACGCCAATAGTCATTTATCCAATAGTAAGAATAATTTATTTCTCCGTCTATAACGTTTGGCGAGATTTTGGCGACAAATTTGGCGGAATGTCGCCAACTTGGCGACATTTTAATTGTTGCCAAATTAACCAAAATCTCGCCAAATTGATAAAACTAACGCTAAATCAATGAAAATGACGACTCATTGAAGAAAATTTAATATCTTATAATGAATATAAGTATCTACTATAAGAATAACATTTCTTTTAACTGTTAAAGTAGTTCATTGCCTTATATAAGGAAAGTCATGTGTTGCCCACATCAGATTTTTTATATAATCTTTCTGTTTCAAATAAAACTTGCAAAATATCTCGAAAACGGTGCATATTAGCGTTCTATATAAATGATGATATTCGCTTTTAAGTGAAAATTCAATTATAAAATATATTTTTATAACAATTCTAAACATTTTGCTTTTCACGGTCATCTTATTTTTTATTTTCAATGTTCGAAAAATTAATGGCTTTCTTCTGTCCAATTCACACTCAAATTAATGAAACCGTGATATCTATTGATTGAAGAAGTATTACCGAATTATATTCTATTTTATTGATTTGTTATAGAGATCATTGCCAAAGACTCTGTGTTTCTCTCAGAAATACATCGGAGGGGGGGGGGGCTGAGCCCTTTCGGAAGCATCCTCCACTTCCAGATACATTTTATGTTACAGGACCAAATGCTAATAAATTCAGGCACTCACAAAATACTTTTGTGAATTTTAACCTAGTTTCCACTTCTTATGTGGCAGCATTTAGATTATTATTATAATTTTATTGCACTATTGACTATTTTCAGAACGAAATTTTGTAGCTATAATTCAATTTACATTATTTTAAAATTTTTTCATCCTGTTGTTTAGCCGAAGCAAGTTTTTCTTGCAATTTTTGAATAAGTATTTGCTATATTTATAGTCATTACTTTCCATATATGTATATAAATAGTAATTGCTTCTATATAGTAGTTAGTTATAATTATATTAAATAATTTTCCCCCTTTGAGGTTCTATTTTCTCCCCCCCCCCCCCCCCCCCAGACAAAAAGTCCTGAAAGAAACACTGCACAGATGGACAGACATCATTGAAAATATGGTTGATTAGTATTCAAGGATGCTCATCACCGGTACATTTATCAAAATCAAAGCGTCTGGTTTTTGACCCCCATCACAATACTTTTCCTTTCCTATGTGTTGCTGGAAAAGAGATTAGATATAAAAAGGATATTTTTGTAACTCTTGTTCGGATATTTATTATACTTCCCTAGCTAAATATAAGTAAGTATTCGCACACATCTTTTTAAAAAAATGATACGTTTTCGAAGGGACTGATTAACACAAAATAAATATTCTTTAGTTTTTTGTTGTCGATCGGTCTGTCTGTCATATCGTTAAATCGAGGTACCCTGCTGTTCTCCGACACTACTGAACCAAATGAATTCAGATTTTAAGCATAGTTAGGCTCTTGTTACTCGATCCAGTGAATAACGGCACAATTTATTATTATTATTTTTTTATTTTTCACTAGTCATTCGCAATTTGAGCAAATGCCGTTTCCGCAACATTACAATACTACTACTCAACCGGCTGAAATAAAAGTTTGTACGAATATGGCTTTAGTTATATGATTGAAAAAATATTCTAAAAGGTCATTTCTGTGCACCACACTTCAAGCATAATATAAAAAATTATATAAGGAAATTGAATGTACTTTCCTTATGCTTAAAATGCAAAATTTTAAAGTTTCAATTAAATAGGAACATAATTTCAATTATACTCAAAAGTTGAAATAATTCAGAAAGTTTAAGAAATTTGCAGTATTTTTTTTTTACTTTTTATTTACCAGAAAGAACAAAAATTCTTTGAGGTTCATCATATTTTTTCTGATGATGATTTTTTCTGATGAAAATAAAAATAAGATAGTTTGGAGGTCTACATGTGAGACAGTTAGTTTAGAAAAAATTTTGATGGATTTCCAATTAATTTTAAAAACTAAATTCTTTCCTATTAACTTTCGTTATAAATACTCAAATGCTAAAGAATGTTATATTCTATTGAAGTCTTACTCCATAAGTTAAACGCAGAATATAATATATGTAAATGACACTTTTATGATCCGATATAATTCGTTTAAAGAATTCAAGTTTATAAAATAACAGGGGTTTTAAAGCGGCGTGATGTGAATATGTTGAGTATTGTCTTCGTTTTAAAATTACCTCATTCAAATTACAGTAGTTACTTTCAAATTAAACGCAGCTTTAGCTGAAATCCTGATAACCAAAAATTTGAATAATTCGAAAAAGTAGAAATTGCCCGTAAGTAGCGTAAGTAATATTAATACATACTTTTAATTTAAGAAAAAATAAGTACAGTAGTAAGAAGAAAAACGCACACAGAAATGAAATCTAAAAATTGAGCAAAACGAGAAACAATTTTTAAGAACTTTCAAGGAGCTAAATTTAACATAACATCATAGGAGCAAACAAACACTGATCCGTGCGTAAAATTTAAAATAATTTTTAGCTAAGAAGTGACTCAACAGATGCTGTATATATTTAAGTCGTTATAACGAAAACTATCATTATCTTTAAATTAAAGAATATACCGATTTTACACCTGGAATTTAGAATAATCTGATTCCTCTTGATGGGATGGGGGGGGGGGGGGGTGTCTAATATTTTATATGTTAATAGAAACAATTTTAAACAATCATAAATATTTATTTCTTGCTTACCTTAAATTTTATGCAAAATGCTAGGTGAATATTTTAGATAATATCAAGTTCAACTGTATAACATTTAGAAAGAAAAACGATGAACTATTATTTGCGGCAAGAAAAATGATGTTTTACATTTCTCACTAAAAAACACTGGACTGATTCACCCCAGAACAAATCTCGCGATTAACAAAATGATTGATAAACACACGCTTCACAGCCGATGGGGTTGTGTATGACCCTTCGAGGAGCAATCAAGATTGATTGATCAAGTGATTCTAGATCTTTGGTATGACCTTAAATTATACAATGGTGCACGGATGTCTTTTGAGACCTATCATCGTCTAATTTTCTAATTACTTTCAATGCGGACATCTGTTTCGGTATAAATGTGAAAGAAATCCTTTATTTGTGAGTTTGGGTGATTGGGGGAGATGATTTCCGGGTTCAGAGCGTAGGAGAATAATTAACAAAGGATGGGTATCCTGGTACGACAATTCTGGGTGGAACTCCGTCGTTTTAAGCAAAGTGCCCTCTCTCATCGGATTTTTTCATGGAATAGTTAACAAAAATCAGTTTTACATTAAAGCTTTTGCAGTTCACAGATAATGGTCAATATGCCGCCCTAGACGTACTGTTGATGGCTGTACTGGACGCCCGGTGCGCTCAAGTTGTTGCAAGATACAAACTGGGGCGACATACTGGAGCAATCACACTTAGACCTCTGGTCCTCTTTTTCTAAGGGGAGAATGAATGATAGCCGTTTTCACTCTTTTATCTGGGACCAAATGTTTAACATTTATTCAGTGTTTTTATTTTACTTTTTAACGCATACAACTGCCCTTGTAAATTTGGTTGCTTGCGCCCCAGAACTTTTTTTATTTAACACCTAGAACTTTTTTTTTATTTAAGAGATTTTTTTTGTTTACTAAGATTTTTTTAATTTAAGTTGACTGAAATGCCGCCCTTAAAATATGCCGCCCCAAGCAAGTTCTTGTTTTGCTGGTGCCTTAAGCCGGCCTTGTGGATATACCACAAATACTAGCGGAGAGCGCTTTCTTGACTGGTTTCATAACCATCAGCTATACATTCTTAATTATAAAGCAGGCACCCGTATTGACTCGAAAGGTACCTTTTCTGCCATTGATCTATCTATCCCTGTGTTCTCCAGACTCAGCTCCCATTACAACTTGGATGGTGCTCTCTGACAACTTTGGAAGTGATCACTTTCCGATTAGAATCCAAATCAATCCTACTACCCCTCGTAGGAACAATCGGATAACGACTTTCAACTTGAGAAAATTTCATACGGAGATTCGAGAGCAAGCCGCTGAACTTACTGACCCCAATGAATTTTGTAGCATTCTTAATAAAGCTAGTGCTGTGAATAAAATCACCCATGAACTTCCACCTCCACGTGTTCCTGGTGGAATGCAAAATGTGGGTACATACGTGCAAAAATGAAAAGACACCTAAATAGGTCCAAAAAAGCAATAAACTGCTGCACAGATTGGGAAATCTACAAGACATACAGGAACAAGCCAAAAAATTGCTGGCTGACCTAAAACGTAATCATTGGTCAAAAATTTGTAAAAACGCGGCAGCCAATAATAACATATACAAAATTCTTCACCATCTCAGAAACTGTTCTAACTCTTCCAACAGTAGCATCAATCGCATTATAGTGAATACCATCACCATTAATTCAGCTCTTGATCAACCAAATGCTTTCAGTCAACACTACAACACGAATCAGAACCTGCCGAAACTGACTCCCAGCTTCACGGAAACCACTACCTCCACTCTCAACACAGAGTTCTCGTGGAGCGAATTCAATTCAGCGATTAATCACATCCGACAGTCTACTCCTGGCCATGATGGCGTCTCGATCAACATGATTAAAACTCTCCCCGAAGAAGTCCAACAATCCCTCCTTGACATCTTTAACATCAGGTTTAAGATCGGCTGCAGCCCCTCCGATTGGACCCACTCCATCATCCTTCCTATTCTGAAACCCCACAAAAATTCTGAAGATATCACGGCCTACCGCCCGATTGCATTAACCTCTACAGTGGCAAAAATCAGGGAAATAATGATCCTCCACAGGCTCATAAACCATACTTATTATAAAAAGAATATTTTTCACAAAAATAACTACGGCTTCCTGCCCCACAAGGGCTGCGTCACTCTCCTTGCTAAACTTCAACATGGCATCCTACTGGCCAGAAACAAAAAAAAATTACTTCTATTGTGCCTCTATCGACCTAAAGGCCGCTTATGACTCAATATGGATTGACGGCCTATTGAAAAAAGCAGCAGGCAAAGATATTTAAGGACAAATAGCCCTGTGGTTACATAATTTCCTCCGCCAACGCACGAGCCAAATTAGAAGGAGAAATACGCTGTCCATTTCCGCTCCCAGCCACCAAGGTCTGCCCCAAGGCTGCATCACGATTCCTTTCCTGTTCATGTTATATATAAATGACCTCCTTTTGCATATACCAACAGATGCCCAGTGCTTAGTATATGCGGATGAAATTCTACCATATAGTGAACACAGAGACAGAAATCAAGCTATCAGAGACCTACAAATAAACAGCTATCAACATTGTTAAAAACTGGTGTAATCGCTGGAAGCTTTCAATCAGTCCAGACAAAAGTCATATTAATAATTTTTCGAATAAAAAGAACCAACCTCCTTGCAAAATCAAAATTAACAATACTACCATCCCAGAAGTGAAGCAGTTTAAAGTGTTGGGAATTATTTTTGATGAATATCTCACTTGGAATAGGAAGTCCCACTTTACTCACGTGAAACAGAAGAGTGCCAGGGCCCTCAATGCATACAAATTCACATCCTCAAGAAAATGGGGAGCAGAAACTCTGCATCTTCTTAAGATTGACAACTCCATAATTACAAGTCAATTTGATTACGGCTGCCCAATTTTTAGCTCAGCGGTTAACTCCCATTACAAAAAAAATCAATCCAATACACAATAACATGCTGAGAATCGCCACTGGTCTGCCTTGCTGCACCACTCTCCCCGTCCTCCATGCTGAAACCAACGCAGCTCCTCTACAAGCTCGACACACCATCATAAAAAGAAATTACATTAAAAATGTCTTCCTCGGAAAGTGGTCTCCTCTGCATGATATTATTTGGAACCCTCCGCCGCAAATCTTCGGATCCTAGAAGCCAGGAAAAGCCCCGATCATTGACAACATGCGCAACTGTTTCGAAGAGCTTGGCATTTATAAAACAGACATCATCCTCTGGACTCCTCCGGCCCCCCTGCACAAGTATAAAATATCGACAAGCGAGCTTCCGTTTCAAAACAAAAATCTCCCGGATATCATGATTCAAGGGCTGTTTCAAAGCTGAATCCGTGACAACAATAAGCCCAAATTGCGATCTGATGGCAGATAATAGTTGGACTTGGAACACTTTCGTGCCTATTGTTACGAACGTGCAAAATGCTCTCTCTCACTGGAACTCATTTTGAAAATCAGTCGGAGAAAACACTCATACAGGCAACCTTTCCTAAGACTTAAATCTACCGTTGCCATGCTCTGAAATTCAGAAGAGTTTCCAGATTTGGCAATTTATCGCCTATTTGGGAACATTTGGTGACTTTTCGAAGTTTCGAGAAGCACCCCGAAATAACCAATATTCTACGATTTATGAGAGATTTATGAGATATTTATTTTATTTCTACAGAGAGTCTATAAAGGGAGTCATCACTCAGTTGATGAGCAGTTGACATGATACGAGCTACATTGAATGATGATATTCGTCAATGTTTTGAGAATAGTATCGGTTGTTTTGGGAAATTAGTGTAGTATTTAGCGGTGTTTTATGGAATATTGTTTCTGGTTTATGCTGTGCTTGTAAATAAACTTGTTAGTTATCTAGAAATTTGAACTCATTCTTGTATCCTGAGTGTAGACCCACGATTACTGACAATACACGTTGTAACACTATTATGCGCTCTTTTCGTATTGAATAGCCGACATCTGCACTGTTTAGATTTTTAACCTTCGCGCTCTCAAACCCCATCCTTTCGATTTTGGGGTAATTCTAATTGAAACCACCTCTTCAAAAGTGCGGATAATTTAATTTTGAAATTATTTATCACCGTTCCCTACCAAAAATATTTTTAAATGCTGAAATAATGTTATAAATAAAAGAAACGTTCACAATTTTATAAAAGGATACAGTGCTTTGGGAATCCTCAATGTATGCTCCGCCTTAATGGACTGAAAATAAGATGATGCTAAGCAACTGTGGAAGGATATTGTCTTTTGAGTGAGTTGAAAGCAACGAAGTCGAGAGGTTTGCCGTTAAAAATGTTTCTAGCACAGAAAAAGTAAGATCGGCTTTCATGATAGGAACGCGGCATCCCCGTTGGTGATTCGGTGATTGGTTTCTTCCAAATTCTCCAGTGTGCCAGCAGCGAGTACCTCTAAAGTAATATTGCTGCTTTTAGCAACATTCGGTTCAAATGTTCATCAAGGATATAGTACAAACACATAGATTCAAGCAGGACGCCGAATGAAGAGGACATATACTAATTGCCAAGTGCCCGTCTGTCTGTCTGTCACGCTTATTTAGGCACTTTAGGCAAAATGGGGTTCCACACACTAAAATATTCGATTTGCCGAATAAATATGAAATGCGAATTATTAAAAAAATGGCAATATTCAGGGGTTGCTTATTGCGAGACCCTTGATTTTCAACGGATATTCGGCTAGTCTATTATCTATCTATCTATCTATCTATCTATATATATATACTAATTCCCAAGCGTCCGTCTGTCTGTTTGTCACGCTTTTTTTATGCACTTCCCGAATAGATAGAGACTTGCAATATGATACACGGCTCGGTTGTTCGATAAAACCCCCAGGAAAAATCGAATTTTTCGAAAACGTTCTTTAGAGGGGGTGTCCCACACCAAAATGTTCGAAAAGTGAAATGATGGGAAGGCATGCTTTGCGATGAGATAGAGGCTTCAAATTTGGTGTATGGGTAAATCGTTCGAAAGGAAGAAAGTGTGCAATTTCAGATTTTCAATATTTTCTACATAAAGGGATGCCGTACACTAAAACGTTCGAAAAGTGAAATGATAGGAAAGCATGCTTTGCGATGAGATAGATACTTCAAATTTAGTGTATAGGTAAATCATTCGAAAGGAAGAAAGTGTGCAATTTCAGATTTGCAATAATTTCTACTTAAGGGGGTGCCGCACACCAAAATGTTCGATTTAACGAATAAATGAGAAAAGGCTCCTTTAAAATTTGATAGAGGCTTGAAATTTGGTATATAGGCTAATCATTTGAAGAAAACACCCAAGACGAATATAGTTTTTCAAAAATATTCGTTTAAGGGGTGCTTGAGAGTAAAACGTTCGAAAAGTGAATTAATTGATAAAAAACAATGCTTCGGAATGAGATAGATTATCAAATTTGGTGTAAGGGTAGATTGTTTGAAAGGAAGAAAGTGTAAAATTTCAGTTTACCAATATTTTATACTTTAGGAGGTGCCGCATACCAAAATGTTCGATTTTCGGAATAAAGGAGAAACGCCCCTTTTAAAACGTGATAGAGACTTGATATTTGGAATATGGGCGAATCACCTGGTAGAAATCACAAAAAGAATAGAGCTTTTCAAAAATGTATAGTTAAGCGGGTGGGTATTCCACACAAAAATTCTTTTGTCTTCCAACCTTGACCCTTTTCCTTTTCTGTATTCCCTTTTTTGTGTTAGGGTTTTTTCCCTTCGGGGTTTTCCCCTCTTTACAATTTTCTGTCTTATGTCTCTTTTGTATTGTATTGTATTGTATTGTACTGTATTGTATTGTATTGTTTTATGTTTTGTTTTGTCGTTGCCAATCTTTTCCTGATCTTGATGTAACTTCTTGTGTTGTGATTCAATCTTAACATGTATTGTAATTTCTTGAATCTAAAATAAAGTTCCCGGCCACACACTTAGCAACAGTAAGACTTCGGGTCTGTCGTGTGGTTTAGGTTTTCAACACTTCAACACAAAAGCATTCGAAAGATGAAATGCTAGAAAAGCATACTTCACGATGGGATAGAGACTTCACATTTGGTGTACGGGTAAAAAATTGGAAAGGAGAATGTGTGCAATTTCAGTTTTCCAACATTTGCTATTGTAGGGGGTGCCGCTCATAAAATTATATATACTAATTGCCAAGTGTCCGTCTGTCTGTCTGTCAAGCCTCTTTTAGGCACTTCCCGAATAGAGACTTGCAATTTGGTACACGGCTCGATCGTTCGATAAAACCCCCAGGAAAAATCGAATTTTTCGAAAACGTTCTCTATAGGGGGGTGTCCCAGACCAAAACGTTCGAAAAGTGAAATGATAGGAAAGCATGCTTTGCGATGAGGTAGAGACTTCAAATTTGGTGTATGGGTAAATCGTTCGAAAGGCAGAAAGTGTGCATTTTCAGATTTCCAATATTTTCTACTTAAGGGGGTGCCGCACACCAAAACGTTCGAAAAGTGAAATGAAAGGAAAGCCTGCTTTGCGATAAGATAGGAACTTTAAATTTGGTATATGGGTAAACCGTTCGAAAGGAAGAAAATGTATAATTTCAGATTTCCAATACTTCATACTTAAGCGGGTGCCGCACACAGAAATGTTCGATTTTCCGAATAAATGAGAAACGGCCCCTTTAAAATTTGAAAGAGGCTCGAAATCTGATATATGGACTAATCATTCGATGAAAACACCCAAAACGAATATAGTTTTTCAAAAATGTTCGTTTAAGGGGGGTGCTCCCGAGGAAAACGTTCGAAATGTGAATTGATAAAAAAAACATGCTTCGGAATGAGATACAGACTTCTAATTTGGTGTACAGGTAGATAGTTCGAAAGGAAGAGCATGTGCAATTTCAGTTTTCCGATATTCTGAACTTTTGAGGGTGCCTCAAAACTAAATGTTCGATTTGTCGAATAAATAAGAAACGAGAATTATTTAAAAATTTACCTTATACGGTGGTTGCTTAATGTGAGACCGTTGATTTTCAACGGGTATTCGGCTAGAATATACTAAATGCCAATTGCCCGTCTGTCTGTCACGTCTGTTTTAGGTACTTCCCGAATAGATAGAGACTTGCAATTTGGTACACGGCTCGGTCGTTCGATAAAAAACCTTGGCAAAATCGAATTTTTCGAAAACGTTCTCTAGAAGGGATGCTCTACACCAAAACGTTCGAAAAGTGAAATGATAGGAAAACATGCTTTGCGAAAAGATAGGGACTTCAAATTTGGTATATGAGTAAACCATTCGAAAGGAAGAAAGTGTGCAATTTCAGATTTCCAATATTTCCTACTTAAGGGGGTGCCGCACACCAAAATGTTCGATTCTCCGTTCGGTACAATGGTGGTAATGTATGCTCAAGGGAAGGGGGGGGGGATAGTTTGAACTATTATGCTGTGAATGTAAATGGTATCAATGGAATATATTAACACAAATTAGTCAAGGATATAATTGCTTAACTAAGCTGCTGCCAACTTGAAAGATCTCAGCGACCACTTTTTCAGGGAATGGGAGGGCGCTTTCTTCTGTATTTTCTATTGTGTTTAACCCAATTGTTGAAAAATAAAAATACACGGGTATAACTTTTAGAGCTTTTATTCTGCGGCATTTTGATCCAAACTTCCATTACTTTCTTTATATATATATAATGTATAAGGAAAGTATTGTGAAGGGGTCGAAAATTCGAATTTGAGTTAAAGTTTACGGCGGGAGAGCACGTTACAAGTGTCTCTGATAACGAATCAAACCTTTTTGAGGTGATGTCTGTGTGTGTGTGTTAGTGAATTTGTGGAGACGATATCTCACGAACGAATGGAGCGATTCGAATGAAATTTGGTACAAAAATCACAATCCGTAAACACTGGAAGCCTATTGTTTTAAACGCAATCGAATGTTCAGAACCCCCTAAATTTTTGAGTGAAATTTTGAAAAAATCATCAAAAAATAAAAACCTTTAATAAAGTTACACAAATAGACATTTATTTTCTAATGTTTCCTTAGAAAACGATTGACATAAATTTTAAAAAGCTAGCATGAATCGTTCTCGAGATATTGCGCATTTTTCAAAAAATTTTATAAAAAAAATCCCATAAATTAAAAAAAAATATTAAGATTTATTGAGAAACATGTACAATTTCATATGTCATATCATGCGATAAATTTGGTGACATTCTCGTGGATCTAGCTCGTTTCATTCATAAGAAAAGATATTGAGTAATACATTTGTATTTGAACTCCAATAGTCATTTATCTGCTATGAGAATAACTAATTTCTCCATTCATAACGTTTGGCGAGATTTTGGCGACGAATTTGGCGGAATGTCGCAAATTAACGAAAATCTCGCCAAATTGATAAAAATGACGCTAAATCGATAAAAATGACGACTAATTAACGAAAATTCAACATTTTGGAAAGAATATATCTATTATAAGGATAACATATTTTTTTTTGCTGTAAAAGTAAATTCATTGCGGCGTTATATATAGAAAGTCACGTGCTACCCACATTAGTTTTTTTTTTTTTTTTGTAAATTGTTTTACAAATGGGTCCATTGGTAAAGACCAATCATGCATAAAGCATTGATTATAAACACTTTTCAACTGAAATTCAATTTTTTAAACATCTCTAAAATGCGGAGCATTCAGCGGTGATATTTTTTTAATTATCGCAGAACTACGTCAATTTATTTTACTTGAAAACTTAAAACTTCATTGAAAAAGTGAACTTTATTCAAATGACGTCATCGAAATATAAATCGTGTGGTTCTATGCAAAAGCAGTGACTATTTCATTCATGCGCTTTTATTCCAGACTCCCGAGTTGAATAATTTTGAGTGAAAAAGTTTCGCAATTCTTATACAACTCATCTTGCAAGCACTTGTTTACATTCTGCAACCATTAAAATTAGGTTTCGTTGTAGAAATAATCAAAGTTTGATGATCATTTAAATTCAAAAATATTGCAATTGTGTTGTTTCTGAATATAGATGCACAGAAAATACGCAAAAATAAAACGGTTTTAGGACGGATGCAGCACTAAATATAAATTTAAAATCACGATTTTTACTCTAGGAAAAAAGATAGATGCCATATTTTATTTTGACGTGATCTTACATGTAATATGGGTGTAATTATTTTAATTTTTATTTAAAAAACATGGCTGAAATTTTTTATATATTTTATGGGATAATTTGAATATTTTCTTAAATTTTGGAAGCAATTTTAATTTTAACTTTACTTAAGAAACGTTAAAAAAAATAGGTCCCATGGGGTTCAATGCATTTCATTTTTCTATCCCAGTTCAATCCAAAACTAATTGGGAGTTATCATTTATTTACATTCCCACATGTCCCACAGACCGTCTCAATATACTAAAACTTAATTTTGCTAAAGTCATTTTTGCGGCAGTTATCGTACGAACGCACAGACAAATATAGGCAGGCAGGGTGGCCAAAGTCAAACACTTTAAAACTATGTTGGAAAGTTAATTGTGTAAAACAAATATTAGGGGCTAATCATTTTCTATAACGAAATCCAAATTTTAATTAAATATGAAATTAAAATGAGTTTTAAAGTATGCTACAAAAGTTTATAAACCGATTCATGTACAAAAACAGTCGTTGTGGAAATAATTGAAGTTTATAATTTAAGTGAACAACAAAAAATCTGATGCCCCATTAACGATGGAGCTAACGTTGTTTTGCGTGAATAACGTCTTGTGAAGTAAAACTCAAATAAAATTCAATACGTCGATTTCTTTTCAGGCTCCTTTGTGTAATTTGCAATGGATAAAGGTAACAAAAATAAGATACACATAGGACTTTGAAAGGGCTACGCATTATAGTTTACTGCTTATAGTTAGAACTTTCAAGTTTTGAGATGCATTACTTATAGAGAGATGCTGATTGCAAAAAAAATTTCCACTTTTAAGGTTTCTTCAATGTCACAAGACTATTACTCAAAAACTAAGCCTTGTAAGACAATTGATCTACAAACAATTTCTTACCGATCATTTTTGTTCCTGCTGTTTATATCTATCTTCTATAGTTTGGAAGATATTGAGTGAAAGTAAAAGTAAAGAGAACTTACTCTGACAAAAAATTTTCCGAAAACTTGAAAGTTCAAAATATTAATTTTTTTTAAAGAGCATGTTATCTAGCGAATCAATCTATAAATTTAAACTAGTTTTGTGTATTAAAGTTTTTAAAATACATCCAATTTTAAATCTCAACGGGTGATCAATCATTACAGCAAAAACTGGGGCACGTAAAATCCCACAGTTTTTATTCACTTTAACAAATGCATTGCATGACTTAACAGAATTGCAAACTTCCGATAGAACGGCCCCTATGAGAGGTGCCGGACTGCAGGTACGGCAGAGGAAAGGTTTGTTCATCCGAAAATAAATTATAGGCCGTAAATAAAATAAGTTTTCAGAAAGCATGACTTGTTCTACATAATATAATGACTACTTTCACAGCGAAATAATCATGTAAAAATTTCACAGAACGAAGTTTTGGGAATTGAATTAACACCATGTAAATTGGAAGCTGTTGGTTAACATACTAGTCCAAACGAATGGCTTATTAAAAATCCTCAAAATGGAATGATTTAATATCATTTGCATAAAACAAATGCTTATTTGCGAATTTTTGAGGGTTACGATGCAAAACTACAAAATATTTTCGCTCAGGAATTGAACAATCTAGATTCACGAGAATGATGTTGCACGATATTGCATATGTAAAGTAGAACATTTAAATATATTTTTTAATTGCGTATAATTTTTTTTTGATAAATTCATTTGTAAAACTGGCACTCTCTGGGGAACGGTTCATGCTAGCGTTCTGAAGTTTGTGTCAATTGTTTAATTAAAAATTGCGTATGAAATAATTTAACCGTATTCTTTTAAGATTTTTCAAAAATGCATCAAAAATGTGTTCAATATATCAAGAAACGGTACATACGAGTTTTAAAGTTTGCAGCATACGTTTTCTAATGAAAGGTTATGCCTGAAGCGATTATATTTTTATTCTGAGTACAGGTTTCTTAACGATTTCAGAAATCTTGAGGGTGTTTTTGAACAATCGATTGCATTTAAAATCAATCCCATTCCAGTAGTACAGATTGTAATAATTTGCATCTAGTTATATTCGAGGCTCTCCATTCGTTCGTGAGATGCCGGGTCTGCGGACTGACCGACACACACTAACACATAACACATATCGCCTCAAAAATGTTCGATTCGAGTTTAGAGATGCTTGAAACGTTCACTAACGTCGAAAGCTCAAATGTTCGATTCCGTCACAATACTTTCCCTATACGTTATACCATGTATGCTGGGAAATTAATAAATATATATTTATATAGAAGGCTTATTAAGCGTTTACTTAAATAAAAAAATATCTGCAATTTATATTTATTTTGATTTAAATTAGTTTTTACTCCCCGCCCCAAGCAAAATCATTCGCTTACTGAAGAAAACTTAGAATTATCCTCCCAACATCAGATTCATGGTGTGTGTGTGTGTGTGGGGGGGGGGGGGGGAGAACATACAAATATAGCCAGTTCAAACAAGTTTATTGTACTAAAATGCTTTTAAGAACTTCTTTGATAAAAGCGATACATTTTGCGATTAATTGAATGTATCGTACATATTTTTTAGAATTATTTCTACTGATAAATACACAATGACAATATTCACCCGGGCATTCGAAGAAATAGCCATGCTACGCTCTTGCAATAACACGTCACAATTCACACAGTCTTAAATTGAAATAACATAGTGTCACAAGTCAACGAACGCAATGTCACAAGTCAACACAGTCTTAAATTGAAATAACAGTGTCACAAGTCGCACCGTCTTAAATTGAAATAATACAGTGTCACAAGTCACACTGTCTTAAAATCATATTATTAAATTCTAATTAGATTGCTGATACTATTAAGTTGCAAATACAATTATTGTGAAAGTAAATAAAATGCACCTTACGCTGATTTTACGTTTATTTGTACCTAAAGCTTTACCTGAAACATGAGGCCAGAGTTCAGTGCGTCCAAAAGAAACCGCAACGAGGAAAGAAACCTGTCGTCTTTCGATGAAATGATAACCAGAATTGACTTCAGTTTAGTGTGCGACGTCAGCGCCTCATTTGCATCTTTCTGCGCATGTCAAGTGCGGCATTTTGTATTGTAAGTTTAGAGCATATATTGCGTTTTTGTAATATTTATGTGTTCCGCACGTTTCCCAAACTTAAAACCCGTGCAAGTATGACCATCGATCTGATCGATTGACAAAGTATTTGGAGTGTCTGAAGAAATCGGTCAAAGACTCAGGAGTTTATTAATGTTTTCGAGAAATATGATTAAACTTTCGTTGCAAAAGATGCATTTAAAACTCTCAATAGATCAGGTTAACTCTATCCACCAAGTTATATTCTCCCTGCTGCAGAAAATAATCTTCGAAAATTGCTATTTTCCCTTGAAATGTCGCAGTGGTTTAGGAAAGTCGTGCGTAATTAATTTACGGTTTTCTTTATCTGTGAGGTTTAGTTAACTTTGCTTTTTTCTTCTCTTCTTTTTTCGTCTCCCTTACCAGCGGTAAGTGTTTTAATTTTTTCTTGTTTCCACGCTTTGGCCGGCTTTGCTGCGTCGGCCATTTTTTACCTGTGCGCAGTCAGTGCTGCATATGGCTGGCGCTTCGTCCGCCTCCCCCCCCCCCCCACTCGGGGACGGCAAGCTTCTCTTTTTCCCATGGACAACGTGGAACTCATTGATTGTGCTAATTACTGGGAACAGACTTTCTTTACATTTTTCCTAGTTCCGTCGGCCCCCTCCCGTGTGGGCAACCCGTATGCTCTCAAAAAAGACATCCTTAACAATTTATCAGCTCCTAAGGACGTATCCCCTCCATACAAAAGTAGAGCTGGAAACATAGTTCTAACGGCCTTCACTAAATCAACAGCCTTAGAGATATTTTGAAAATCAAAGAAATTCAACAGACTCCGATCACGGTAAAACTCAGCTATGATAACTTGCTATCGGATTACATCATCCACAACGTAGATCAGGAAATATCATTAGAAGAAATAACTCAAGATCTAAGAGAACAAAATATTGAAATATTTGAAATATGTCGATTCACCAAAAGAGTTTATAAAGAAGTTACTCCGTTAAAGACAATAAAATTCCGAACTCCTACTCAAAAATAACAAATCCCATCTAAGGTACACATAGGTATGCTCATGCATCCCATTAGAGAATTTGAAGAAAAGCCACGACAATGTCGAAAATGTTGGCTATTTGGTCATGGTTTTAACGGTTGCAGATCACAATTCACTTGCAAGACCTGCGCAGGAATTCACGAAAGCAAGAGCTGCCCAACCCCCTCCATCATAAAATGCCGTAATTGTAAAAAAGAACACACAGCAGACTCGGAAAATTGCGAAACTAAACAAAAAGAAATAGCCCTCCTGCGGCTTAAAAGAGAAAACAGAATACCGTACAGGGAAGCAAAAGACAAACTAAATTCTCGTATGCGAAAAAAATAAAGACCAACTCCAGGCAAACTGACATCTCTATCTCAAGCGACCGGGCTCAAAACAAAATTCCTTTTGAAGCCATAACTAAAGTCATTGCGGAAACTCATCAACCTATTATGGAAATTATGAACCAAATAATGCAAGCGCAAAGCTGGCTCATTCAACTCCTAGTTAATCTTAAAATCGTGCATGTGGATCCCCTGGAAAATGAGTATGTAAACCCAAACCCGTCAAATAAAGAAACCACGGAATCAGAAAAACCGGAAACTAAACACACTGAAGACAACATGACCCCAAATATTATCGGAAAACAAAGCAGAAAAAACCAGCAACATATCAAACGTATCAACGAAGATTCTCCAAGCAAAACCAAATAACAAAAAAAACCTGACACTAAGCATTACGATCCTGAAACACCTGATGAATTAGAAGAAAATAACTATATGGAAGTACAAAACCAATAACCGCTGTGGTCCTGCCTGGCTCTTTTCTCCTCTCGTTTTTCTCTTTTCGTTCGCTGGATTTAATATTATACAATGGAATATTAGCGGTGCCAGAGTGCGCCACCCGGACCTCAACTACTTTCACTACTTCCGCCAGTCTGATATTATCATTCTCCAAGAGACTTTTTTCAAACCTCATCACATGTTCTCTCTGAGAGATAAGTTTATTTTTCGTTTTGACCGCCCTACCCAAAATAGAGGAGGTGGGCTTTTAATTGCAGTTAAAAAAACCTAAGTTCACGTCTTATCAACCAGAAATTTCTGCCTCATATTGAATTTCAAGAAATTGAAATCACCACTCATAGTCATAACCTTCACATTCTCAACATTTACTGCAGAAATGGAATTTTAAGTCCAAACTGTCTTCAAGAAATAAAAATAGACCCCTCCACCAACTATCTCATCTCAGGAGACTTAAATGCCTCCCATCTCAACTGGGGATATACAGACCCGGCTCTAGGTTTTTTGCCGCCCCAAGCAGAAAGCAATGTGGCCGCCTTCTCCCTGAAATTCATTTTTCTGTTAACCTTTATAAATGCAATAGAATAGAGAAACACTGCTAAATCGCCACTTTTTAGTCAATTTTATTCCAAATGTTTCTCAAGTAAATGGATCTGTCGTGGGATTAAATAGTTTGATTTTTTCCGTTTTAAATAAAAAAAATGTGCAATATCTGAAGAATGAAATATGTTAGCATCATATAAATGATGTTATTCAATTTTAGATTAAAAAAAATCTGTTGTTTAATATATGCTTTCCCTTTCCTTATATATTAATAAATTTTATTCTTAAAAGCTTTTATTTAATTCATCACGAATGATGTGTGTGCGTCTCTTCCAACTTCTTCGATGACATTTCAACATACTTTCCTACGTCCTAGAGAGCTGAAATTTGGTACACAGTGTAGTCTAGTAGAACATTTTAATCTTTTAAAGTTTGTTACATCCTCAAAAAATAGAACCGGTATTTTTTTCTACGAAATTGTCAGCAGAATCCCGTTGATGTAAGAGAGTTAAAAAAAGACTAGAGGGGCTGTGCCGAAGATACGTTCGCAACGTAGAATACCTCTTATCGCACGGGTGTTTGTAAATGAAGCAAAAGGTTTCCCAAGTAGCACGATCTGGATTAAAAACGTTGCAAACTTGTTGCTATCGTTGGTTTTTCGTTTGGTTGCAAATATTGCGATTTAAAAATTATTTTAAAACGAATTATGTGTTACGTTGCAAAATGGATTATATATTTCGTTTTTAAATCATTTTACTTTTGTTGCATTTTTCTAAAATTTTTACACTTATTCATGATAAATATTTTCATATCTCCTCCTCAATCAACTATTTTCCTCCAAAAAATAATCCGATGCTAAATTTCTTAATACGTAAATTTAACTCATTAGCGTAAAGACCCAATGTGCTATTAGAATTTATGATTTTTAATGGGTATTTTTAATATTAAATTTCTTTTTTTTTGCATATTTTGTTATTTCTATTTTGTTTAAATTTGTTAAAATTGTAAATTTTAAATTTTCGACAGTTGATAAAATTTAAAAATTTATTTAAACCATTGATATTTGTAGGCATTAAAAGGAAATAGTTGTTTATTCTTATTTTAGTTTTTTATGATTGAATAAAAATTGCATGAATTCTGCTAAAAATGGTCTCAGGGAGTGTGTGTATGTGTGTGATGATGGTGGTGTGTGTGTCTGTGGGGAGGATACCGATTTATCCTATCCTGCACAACGCTCATAAGTAAAATTACTATGAAATATACAAATATAGAACTTTGGACTAGTTAACATCGGCGTAGCCGAAATGTCGTGAGTGAGGGAGGAGTTTGACGGTCAGATTTTATCGATAGTGACTAAATATGTTTAACTAATGGAGAGTAAATGACCTTGAATCAGTGCATGAGTGTTGAGATGGAGGAATTGGTACTCTTGCTTATACTTTTGTATAATACACGAAAAGAATATTCAAAATAAATTTAATAACCGAAAATTTATCTGTACATAAACTTTAAGCATACATTCGATATTTCCTTGTGCAATTAGTCAAGTTACTTTTCTCCTGGATTTTAACATATTTATCTGATCTAAATTTAACATACAATATTCATGTTTAAACATAGGCGTAGCCAGGATTTTGGAAAAACGGAAGGGGGTTGACGATCGAATGTGTTGAATTTAGTTATTCGGTATAGACCATATAAAGAACTAGTATATTTTTAGAGCATTTTGGCATTAACAGGGTAAGGGTAAGTTGCGTCACCCACGCATAGGCGTAGCCAGAATTTTGACAACCTTATAGGGAAGGTAGCAATCCTGAATTTCCTTTCCAAATATTGACTTTATGTATAACTAATGGTTCAGACAAGGAAGGGGGGTGCTTCCAATCAGTAGTTCTTTCAGGCATACCTCTGGGGCCGATGCGCCCCCCTCCCCCTCAGAGATGAGTATCGCCCGCCCGGAGACATTTTATATTACCTAGTTTCTATTTATGTGGCATAGCGTTTAGATATTTTCTGTCGAGAAAATAGAAAACTTGCCCCCCCCCCCCACACACACACACAGACACACCAGCCGAAAAGTCCTGAAAGAAATACTGCTTCTAAGCCCCATTCCACACAACTGCTGCACCCTGCTTTAACGGAGGGGGGGGGGGCGTTTCTTCGTTTTTTCATTTGCTAACCTAACCACGTCATCAGCAAATTCCATTAAACAAATTATTTCACCTTATAGCAATATATGGATAACTTCAATTTCAATACATTCTCTAGCCCCCCCCCCTCCCCACCACCTATAAACTTTTATAGAATTATTGAATTATTTAATTTAATCACGTTATTTAAGGTATATATTTAAAAATTATTATTAATATTATAAATTTATATTAATATTACAATATTATTAATATTTCAAGCAATAATAAAATTGACTGAATAGATTTCTAGAAAATGTGGAAGTTTATTAGACAGAATATTTCCTCGCTAGACTGCACGAAATTTGTGCCAAATCAGCGATAAGTATCCTTTTTTCTTTAATGTATGGTAACTCTCTACAGCAGCGTTTCCTAGCTTGTGACACGTGCTCACACCAACATTGGCGCAAAAGTGTTTGGCAACTTGGCGTGGAACTGTTGAGACACCTCGTGTTTGTTGTCTTCTTTTGTCTAGTTAGGAGTCAGGGTAAGTAAATTCTTTTTACATTTTAAAACTGATTGTATTGTTGATTTTATTGTTTTTTATATTCCATGCATTGTAGATAAAGTAAATTAAGTAGTGCTAGTGCTATTAAAATTATAAGACGTTTCAATGTGCATTTGAAGTTGCACATAAAACAAAATCCTCAATTAGTGGATAAAAATCTCCTTGCCCCGTACTAAGTAATAACAGTTTGTTCTATGAAGAATGCATATGGGTAAATTAGAATCGGATACAAAAATAATTATAATTCCAGATAAGAAATTTAAGGCTTATTTATTTGACGACATTTCAAAGTTCAAATAAAACATTGTTCTTCACAACATTCAAGTTGTTACAGTAACAGAACAAAAAATGTATTTTCGCCTGGATTGCAGCAAGATAAATATACGACGCCCATGTACCAGATGTCATATTTCAGACAGAAGAAATTGGACATCATGTGATCTGTGAATTTAATAGAGAATACATTTTAAATTTATTTTTGAGGAAATGATCATTCAGTTATTATCATTGATCAAGTGCGAGTTACAATTTGTTATTTTTAAATTTATTGCAAAAAAGTTGAATTACTTTTGCTCTATGATTGCTTGATTGATTGTGAAAATATGAAATTCAATGGGTACTGTTTACTTTAGAATTTAATAATGATATTTTATTTTCAATTTCTCCTGTGGTTTTAATTTCAATTAGGTAGATAGAACATATAGAATAATTATGTGGAACGTAAGATACAAGATCAGGAAGATGTCACATAACAGAGCACAGTATCAAGCAGGGTTGTGGAGTCAGTACTTCAAACCTTCGACTCCGACTCTTGTATTCTAATGTCAAGTATGATACCAATATAAATAGCAATTAATATTTAATGTTTTATATTAATAGATTTTTTATTGGTGTTTTTTTCTTAAATTTATTTCCTAAAAACTATTAAAAAATTAAATATTCCAATATAAAATTATTTTTAAATAGTTTTATTTAGCATTCTGTATATTTTTACTGACTCTGAATCAAGCAAAATATGATAATAGAACGTGAAGCATAAAGCTGTTTCGAGGAAATGTTGGATCTTCTTCATCAGTGCCAGCAAATCTAAAGTCAAAAAGATCAAAGATCAAATTGACAGAAATAGAAGAGCCAGAGAGGTATCCTATAATTAAAAGATGCGTTCACAATTATAAAACAGAAAACTAAAGAAGGATTCTGGATACTAGAAAGTCAGTCAAGCAACATAGAACTAACACACAAGCTGGATTGTTCAAAGACATTACAAAAATGTCCCAACAAGATGAGACAAGACACAACCTGGTGAAAACAATTCCAAATGTCATTGAAGAGTTCCTTAAGGTATAAAACAAATATAAAGAAAAATGGTACAATTACAAGGCATCTAACAAGACAGTAAAAGGAAAAGTTACTGAACAAATCATTAGCTAAAATACTTAAATATTTCTGAATAAGAAAGGTATAGAAAAGTCAAGATTATAAATTAACAAACATTTTTGTATAATACTAGTGGAAGAAAACTTAAAACGATAGACAGAATTTCTACAATGTGGAGCAGTCAGAGATTTATTTTCCCATTTTATGATATAGTTTTCATTTTCCTTAATACATAAGTTAAGAGCATATTTAGTTTTGTCAATATATATCAAAGGTCATTCTTGGAAGAAATACTGCAAATACTCTAACTTGGAGACAGCAGTGCAGACCTAGCCTACCTCTCGGTTTACAGGTTTAGTTCCGCACCCCTGTGGACTTATGGACCCACATGTTTAACATGATCATACTCCACGTGAACACAGCAGCAGTTTTTTTGGCAGCGGAAGGAATCGAACCCGGGTCTACCGAATGCAATTCCCGTGCGCTAACCAATGGGCTACCACGCCTGCAAATACCCTAACTATTTAAAATATCTGTAGGATTATTTAGATTGAAAAACTTGGGCATACTAGATGGAGAAAATGCTTGTGTTTACTAACAGACATGTAAGAAGAAAAAAAATTTTGTGGAAGATCCACAATTTCTGGATGAAAACATAGCACATTTTTTAAAATAAAATGCATTTATAATTGATCAATATATTTTTGAGATATGTATACATCTCACAATACATTTAAAAATATATTAATTGAAAAAAGCCTGTTCTTTCAAGAAGTGGCTTAAAAAATATATATATAAAGAACCTACATTATTTTTTTAGTGCGGAGGGGGGGGGGGGTCTTCTGAACTCTATCGCTGGGTATAAGCACAATATTGCTGCAATTAAATTTTCTGTGAATTTTAGTTATCTGCCAGCTCAACTTTTGAAAAATGATAGTAAAATATTTTTCAGAAACATGTTCATATAAAGATTTAGAAAAATTTTGATTAACTTGAACAACAATTGTAGGAGAGAAACTGTTTAACAGCATTTAGATACTAAAATTGAGCAAATCCATTGTAGAACAAATGTTTAAAATGCAATGTGAAAACATATCAAGAGCCGACAATTTTAGTTTGGCAGAATGGCAGAAATTTTTATTTACAATGGTAATTGATACAAGTTTATGAAAAACCATAGGAAATTATTTTTGCATATAAATTTAAAGATCTTGAGTAGAATATTTATATTTCCTAGCTCAAACGTCTCAATACATTGTTTTCTTCATCATTCTAGGAAAATACTGGAACCATTGTGGGGTTGAACCCCACTTTTGGAGTCAATTTTGTCTTCCTGCATTAATCTACCAAGTACATTGTACCGTGTCAATTAACAAGTCTTGAATTAATTCACTTTTGACAGTCTATGAGGTAAGTCTGTTCCTTATCGTATCAAAAATAAGCTGTTGGGAGTTCTTGAAATATCAGCTTTCCTAGCTGATGTCCTTTGTCTTAGAAACGATAAAACAATAAAGTATTTTTAATTAAAACTCATCCGACCATGTTAGTTATACATATGAATAGGTACATTAATTTAAAACCCTAATTCTGGACTGGATAGGAAGTCATGTTTTATACTCCATATTTTTATTACTCGTTATTGACTTAATTCAAATGGCAATGGCTTAAAGGTAGGCTACTCTAAATTCAATTTAAATTGTAAAAGCTATACTCACTAAATAAAAAAATTTAAGTAATTCAATATTAGTATACCATAGTTACCCCTTTTCTATGGTTTCAGTCAATCACAATCAAAAAATCATAAATGGAAAATTTCGGAAATAAGCAATTCATAAAATGTAAATTACACACCAGTGATTGGAAATCATCAGTATTGTTGACACAATAACATTTACTAAAACTGCAGTGAATGAATTAAAACTAGTAAAATTAAATGCCTGCAGGAAGACCTTATGATTTTAAAGGTTTCCCAGGGATCAGTGGAAAAGTTGAGAAAATCATTTATGTAGTCACAAGTTGGTAGAAAAGGTTTTTCTAACATTCTTGATTAAGAAGTGAAAGAACATATTGAAGACCATCAAGATGTGGTAACAAATGCAGAATTGAAAGAACTTGTTAAGTCAAAAGTATCCTGTCTATGAAGGTAAAGAAATTGAAGCATAACTAGCAGTGTAGACATCACTAAAATCAACTATCGAGAATCCTCAACCATTGACAAGGTCTGTTCCTGACATCCAATCACCAACATTGTCATGTCTTGATAATCCAGGATCTCCCAAAGCAAATGATTCTCAATAATAGTCTAACCTTGCATCACAATGCCTACATTATTTTTCTCATTCCATCAAGTATGCATTGTATCATTATCACCAGAACAAGGATTAGTCTAAAACTGTACAATAAGCTATAATGGGAGGGGGAGATCACATTCACAACTTTTATTACAGTATATTATTATACTTGTTCTTTTTTATTATTAGTTATTGTTGTTTATCTTATACAGTGTCTAATTTATAAATTTAACTTTCTCATAGAAAATAGAACGGTTTCTCATATTAAACTTTCTCATATGTGAAGGAAAAAACATAGTATAATATTGGGTTTGGTACTATCCATGGTTTCAAGCACCCACTAGGGATCTTGAAACATATTTTCCTGCTGGGGAAACCTACTGTAATTTCGTTTAAAACTTTTAACTATAATTTTTTGTGAAATTGCACATTCTTGTCCCTAAGAATGGGCGACAATGTTCGAAGAATAATCTTTTTCTTCCACTCGATTGTGACAGCAGCCACATTAAATTCTAGAATAATATCACAAAGAATTTTGTTTAAAATTTTACCACTTTACAATAGTTAAGGAAAGTGAAAAACACAATTTTGTTCATTTTTGATGCCTATATTTACCACCCTATATTTATTATAAATCCCTCAACTGTGTCATGCATTTAATTATTGTTAATATGGATGAAAATTCAAAAGTAATATGTCTTGTGTTAGCATAAGCGTGTTTTGCATGTACATTTTATTTTCAAATGTTTTGATTTCTGTGCAGAATAAAAATATACACAAACATCAACTGTTTCTTGCGGAATGACACACAGCCAATTTGCGGTTACCTTACACTTTTCTGGTAGGTTGGACAGTCTGGGAAGTAATATGACAACACTGCTTGCTGTTTGGTCTTGCATTTAGTTTCAGTTAGGCATACAAACCCCCTAATGGCAGATTGCCTTTACTTCGCTCACCATTGGGTGAGGGTGAAGCATCATCGTCATAGTTTCAGTTCTATTTAATTAGTTTAGTTAGTTTTTATTTTAAATTAACAATAATTATTTTCGGATAAAGTTAGCGATACTCCAAATATTATGAAGAGTAGACGTCCTCCAACCTGGGGCTTCTAAAAAAATTCAGATTATTATGTAAAAAAAAATCAGTTCTGCTGATAGCAGTGGTTGTGAGAGCATCCTACATTTTTTTTCCATAAAGCAAGTTCCAAGCAGATTAGAAAAGTAATACTTCCACAATTACAACCAAATTTTCTACAAATCAGAATGCTGATAAAGTAATAGAGAGCGCGCATCTGAAACGAAAAATTTCGTTCAGAAAAGTGACGCCAAATATTATGTAAAGAGGAATGCAGAAAACGGTGCAACTGAATTATCGAATGAAGATGAGGTTGAATTTTTCTATAGGAGAAAATGCAGTGAATTTGAAAAAGAATGCTGAAATTGAAAACGATGTAAAAAGAATGCTGAAATTGAAAACGATGTAAAAAGAATGCTGAAATTGATGTAGAAAAGAATACTTAAAATGAAAACGATATAAAAGAGAATATTGACGTTGGACTTGAATTTTCTGATGATGAGGTTCTGATAATGAGGTAATGAAGAAAATATAGATAAGAAAATATCTATATATTTCTGATGAAGAAAATTTAGATGATATGTTGTTAGCTACAGAAAACAGTAAAAAAAGAAAAGCTTATTTCATAAAAACATATTATGAAAGACAGTATAACTGGTTTTACTACAGTCTAGCAGCTTCAGGCTTTTTATGTAAAATATGTTCCATTGGGTACAGTGGTAATAAGCCTTGAACAAGTGTTGGTGTGAGTTTTAAGGGAGGTCATCCTACCAGAACTATAAAGAAGCTTGAAAATAGTAATAGACATAAACAATCTATTGCCTTTCCAAAGGATGCCGACAAACAAGAAATTGCTAAAAAAAATACTGAAGGCACAGAGGCTGCGAAGCAATCAAAAACAAATTTCAATAGAAGATTATTTATTAAGCAAATGTGTCGAAATCTTATACTTCATGGTTAAAAAACAGTGGGCGGTATCTGAAAACTTTGGGTCAGTTGTAAGATTTTTAGGTGAAAATTTAGAGGATAAAGAAATTGCACAGTATTTAAATACATATGGGTAAAATGCGACTCATTTATTAAGCATATCTGTTGACAATATCTTATATTCCATTTCTACTTACATTGAACAAAAAACCTTAACTGAATTATCATGTTCAGAATTTTATGCAATTTTGGTTGACGAGTCGATTGATGAATCTCAACGTGATCAGCTAGGTATAATAGTACGTTACCAAATGTAGGGTGATGAGAATGTTAAAGAAAAGTACCTTGGACTTGTACACTTAACTACTACCACAACGGCCCTACCGTGCAGAAAACACCGGTTCTCGTTAGATCACCGAAGTCAAATAGCATCGGGCGCGGTTAGTACTTGGGTGGGTGACCACCTGGGAACACCTTGTGCTGTTGGCACATTTCGGGCGCTGTAGCCCGGTGGTTTGCATGCTGCCACAACTGCCTCCGTGTTCATGCGGAGTACGATCACGTTAAACATGTGGGTCCGTAAGTCCTTCCGAGAGGTTGGTGATAGGGAAGGAGGGTACAGTCCCTGTGGATGCCTCCCCACTGGGTTCCAGTCTAAATTGGGTGGCACTTCCCGGCCGTCCAAACAGTTACCTTACATCTTTCTGGTAGGTTGGACGGTCTGGGTCTCAACAACAACAACTTAACTACTATCAATGCTGAAGAAATTATGAGTGCTATTGAGAAAACAACTGTAGCAAAAAATGTTAAGCTGTTCAATTGTTTATTTATAGTTTTAGAGGGAACCAATGTAATGAGCGGAGAGCTTTCAGGTGTTCAACGTCGAATGAAACTGTTGGAAAAAATCAATATATCGCGATTCACATTCCCGTGAACGGGCGTTTATGCAAATTTAATATGAACGACTCTTTCCGTTCACCGGCGTGAACCGTGACGTTTTTCAACATGAGGTTTCATGCAAATCAGTTCTCAATGCGTACGCATCTGATTTGCATATCCGGGGGCGTTTCCGGAAGTGTTCATTCTCGGATATATAGGGCAGAGGTTTCTTGAAGCAATCAGACGACTTCAGCAGATGACTTCAGACGACTCAATCAGAAGACTTAATCCGATCACGACGATCGATTAGACACATATGCTGATAGTCTGATGCAGGCAGACAGAAATGCTTTAGACAGAAGCACTGCGGGATATCGTTTGACGACGGGTTTTAGTCGAAACGGATGCAGATGTGGTCAGTTTAGATCAGCATGTATTGAACGTTAAATTTACTTACAAACGTTCGGAAGTCAATTTAAATATTTTTCTGATGTCTTATCCTTTGGTTTTCCTTTGCCAAGTGTGATACCTTCGATGGTGGCTGGAAATACACGCAAGTGATAGAGGTAGTATAGTTACTTACTACCAATGCTTCAAGGAATCTCTGTCTGATTATTTACAACTGCAAACTTTTTGTACATAGTATATTTTGAAGTTTTGTGGCATGGAAAATTACCTGGAATGTGTAATTTGCCTAGTTATGTTTCTCACGAAATAAAGTGAACGATGTTTTTCTTTGAAACTGGATCTGTGTACTTTTATGACCCAGCCAACACTTATTGACTCTATGCCAGTGCGTACTTTGCTGTTCATCTTCAAATTTTTAAATTTTCCAACAAGAAACGACATTTACTTCATTGTATCTACGTAAATTGTAGAAACCACAGATTAGCTTTAGTATTCGTTCACTTATTAAAGAAATATGACAATCAATCTTCAATCAGTTGACTCACTTTTAGTTTTGTGGAAAATGTTCCATTATAGCCCAAAGAAGGGTGAAATTTTTAAAGAAATTCAAGGAAACGTATACAATTTAAACATGCTGAAAATGATTAAAGTGTCCACCTCTCGCTGGCTTTCACATGGACGGACTTGTGAAAGAATCTCCTCACGATATGAACAACTAGTTGAAACGTTAGATTCTTTGTTTGTTGAAACAAGGGAACCTGAACTTAGAGGGTTACGCCAAATTCTAATCACTTACATATCTCCTCAAATAATACCTTAATGCCGAGTTTCACGGCTGTAGCTCAATTTCTTATGGGTGCATATATTTTTTGCAACAAAGTGTATTTGTTTATGCAATAATAAAGTAATAAGCATTCACTCTTGCATAGTTAGGCATAATTTATAACCTTTAAGCTGCACATGTTGAGATTGTGACATCACATTCATCATTCAATGCTAGCATGTGGTTGGATGTTTCTGGAGGATGGAGGCCTAACTTGAGCGTTCTTTTCCAAATAAGTTTGTGGAATACATGTTACAGCTCGATATGTTATTTTTCTTATTGATCATATTCTGTTGTCTCTTTTTAATGAATTTTATATAATCTTTTTTTTACATGAATTTTGAATTTCGATTTCCAAATAACAAACTCGGTAAAAACTAGGCGAGCCATTATATTGTTGGATTGCGTGGCAAAAATATCAGAAGTTGAAAAGCTGAAAATTTTGGAACTGGTAATTTCAAAAGCGAAGAACAATTTAATAAAAATATTATCTCATACTTACTACAGCACAATGAAACCATTGTTTTGTGGGTGCTATTTTCACAAGTAAATCAGACGCAATCATATACCAGAACATCTACTGACACAACCTACTGGACGATTTCACACAGCAACCTGAGCAGACTGTGTCATTATCTTTCATTATCAACAATGCCCTCATAACTATGTGATTTGGTTGGCTGTGATAGTTCGTCGTTCACACATTTGCCGATGCTTCTTATTCTTTTTTTTTATTATTATTATTCGACTTATATACAAGTTTACAGTTTTAATCAAATTTCTTACATTACTATTACATATTCGACTTGGCTTATATACTGATTGGATTATATTCAGAAATATACAGTAGTTACTTGGGATACAACAAATAGCTATTTGCCAAATACTGAATTTATTATCTGAAAGAGAACCATAATCAGCAAATCATATGCATTTCTTTTGCATGTCCCATTAAAATATGTATTAATTACTTTTAAAAGCCCAGCATTAATAAATTTTAATTTGTTTTTAACATATGTTTATACTGAACAAAAGTATTCAGTCTAAGAAATAGTCAAATACCTTATTAGAAAGTACTCAGTAGTAAAGCTTTTAAGAATATAATTTATTTCATAAGACATTTTTGTAATTAAAGCTTAATTTTTTTTCTTTAGTAAATTTAACTTTTTAAAAAAAATTGTATAAATGTGTGCATCTTTACTGAGGATATTAAAAGAAATAAATGTTATTATAAATGTAATACTACACGAATACAATAACATCAAGATGTAAAAAATAAATACATTTGATCTACACAAAGAAAATAAAAATATAAGCATAAATTTTTTTTTAAGTAAACATGTAATAATTTCTATATATGTCTTACTTCAACTGTCTAAGAAAGAATTAAAAAATTTTTCTATTCTACCAAACAAAATTTGAACTTATTTTCAAGCTAAAATACTTTGTCTGACAACTGCGTTATTTTTTTTAAGCTCTACATATGTCTTGAGAAAAATCCTTGATGTTTAAACAAACAATACTCAAACCTATCTGTAACATAAATTAATTGTTTAATAATCTCTAACAAATATAATTGCTTCATTTTTAAAGATATTTATGTCTCTTGTTTTCTTAGAAACACCGTGAAAGTAACATAAAAAGGATGATGGTGGAGCTATGGAACTGATAGAATTATCATATGGAGCCTAGGATACAGCAAAGTGCGCTGATGGTGGATCCTGTGAGCTGTCAGTAGTAATCAGAGGCCCTACTGTATAGCAGTTTGTCTGCAACACTTGCTGAGTTTCAACATGGAAAGCAACACAGTCTTGGAGTTCATTGTAGCTGGTGATGAAATCTAGTGCATAGTATGGTTACAAATCCATAGCATGGTTACAAATCATGCAATGTCAGCATTTGACCTCTCCATGTCCAAAGAAATTCAATAGGCTATGATAGCATATATTCAATATGGTGGCAGTTTGACCACAATGGTGTTGTAAAGAACATGTGTTGAACACCCACTTCTTGTGCAGAACAGATTGCAAGCCTTTAAAACTGAGACTGAAGCAACCGTAGATCTCTCTTCAGAACTCTCTCCTTGCAATTTTTACTTCTTCAGTCTATTGAAAAAGACATGAAAAGGACATTGCTTCTAGTTGAATAATGATATGAAGCATGCTGTATTGGATTTTTGAATACAGCAAATTTCTACCGCAATGACGTTTCCAACCTTGCTCGTCAATAAAACAATTGTCTTAAAATCTATGGAAATTACTTCTACATATCTTTAACCGATATCAACTTACAGATTCCAAACAGAAACTCATTGATCATGCTTTAAAAATAAAAAATATATGGTTTGCTATTCATCTTAAAGTATATTTTTGAATAAAAGTTATTTCTCTTTTTTAAGCATATTTTAGATGTTTTTCAATTTTAGTATAAAGTTTTGTGATATTTTAAAATAAAATATTTGTTTCAGAGTCTTGCGTGGAGTTCGAAACCTTATTATTATTTTTAACTTAAACCTTAAATCTTGCTATAATTTTCATGTACACTGCATGTATACAAGAGTGAAAAATTTCAGTCATTAATGTCTGAAGAATTACTTTAATAAAAATTTTAATTTTGTTTATTCCAAGAAACATTATTTGTTTTTGTTGAAGCTGTTAGTAGTATATATATGTACGTATGAGCGCACATGTACTTTATACACTAAAAACTATATTTTATAGCTTATTTTTATCTTTTTATATATAAAAAAAAAAGGTCTCGATCCATTTTAATATTAGAAACATGATTTATATCAAAATAAGACCTTTTTAACATTTAGACCAAATATTAGATAAATGCATGAAAAAAGAGATCAAAAGATAGGCCGCTCCATTTTGGGGCTCCCTCATATATAGGTAAATTACGGTGAAAGGATTAAATAAATCCTCTAAGCTTTAAAATAATCCTAAAATATATTGATGACGAAACGCGTCCATAAATTACGGACGCGTTTTATAGAGATCATAAAATCTTGATAGTATTAATAATATTGAAGTTATAATATAAATTTTTTTAGAAGAAGATGTTAAAAAAAAAAAAAAAAGCATATTTCCATACTTGGAAAATCATATAATTACTTTTTTTCAATAAAAGTAAGTTGTATACAATCTTTACTAAATTTTTTCTCTCCACCAAAATTATAATATGACTTAATATTCTTACTAAGTTTTTTAAGATCTTTATCATTATAATTACTTAAAAATGCTGTTCCAGTATCACCGTTTGATTCTATAAATCTTGCTATTACACTAATTCCTTTCTTTTCTAGAGATTTTTTAATCTTATAAAGATCCATTTATTTAGAATTATTTTTTAACTCTACTCTAAAATATATTTAGTTATATATTCATCCATTCTTCATAATCTGTAAAACCTCTATGATCCATCTCTTTTTTAAGATTTAGTCTGTATTCGTCTTCAGACTTTGACTCTCTAAATATTTTTTCTGCTATAATATTTTTTTGTTCATTATCAGAAATCATAATAGAAACATCAGGATCAAATCCACTTAGTACATTAATTATTCTAGTTACTTTCCCAACGAAACATTTATCATCAGCCTCTTTTAGTTCATCTTTTAACACTTTTATAATTTCATTTTTATTCACATTTTTTAAAATTCTATTAAACACAACAACTAATATCTCTCTAAATTTAATATTATGGAATTCCTCCTCCAATAAGTTAATTTTTATATCTAATTCTTTAAAGCATTCATCTAAATCATATGTAATTTCTGTATTTAATAATTTTATGATACTCTCTCTCAAAGATTTTTGAATATATGTATTATGCACATTTTGAGAGTCATTATATACATTATTATGAAATAATTGTCTTCTTAAAATCGGGGGTAAATATATTTTATTTATATCATAGAATAATTCATATATTCCAGGCAAAAATATTAATTCATTTAGAGATGTAATATCATTTTCGCTACAATATAATTTTTTTAAATTAGTTAAATTTTCTATTCCTTCAAGGGATGTTAATTTATTTCCCTCACAATATAATACTTTTAAATTAGTTAAATTTTTTATACCTTCAAGAGATGTAATATCATTTTCGCTACAATCTAATGTTTCTAAATTAATTAAATTTTTTATACCTTCAAGAGATGTAATATCATTTTCGCTACAATATAATTTTTTTAAATTAGTTAAATTTTCTATTCCTTCAAGGGATGTTAATTTATTTCCCTCACAATATAATACTTTTAAATTAGTTAAATTTTTTATACCTTCAAGAGATGTTAATTTATTTCCTCCACAATTTAATGTTTCTAAATTAGTTAAATTTTTTATACCTTCAAGAGATGTTAATTTATTTCCTCCACAATATAAATTTTTTTTTATTCTATCAAAGGGTGTTAATATATTTCCTCTACAATATAATTCTTTTAAATTAGTTAAATTTTTTATACCTTCAAGAGATGTTAATTTATTTCCCTCACAATATAATACTTTTAAATTAGTTAATTTTTTTATATCTTCAAGAGATTTTAATTTATTTCCCTTACAATTTAATGTTTCTAAATTAGTTAAATTTTTTATATCTTCAAGAGATGTTAATTTATTTGAATCACAATATAATTCTTTTAAATTCGTTAAATTTTTTATTCTATCAAGAGATGTTAATTTATTCCTCCAACAATATAATTCTTTTAAATTAGTTAAATTTTCTATTCCTTCAAGAGAACAATTATATATAAAAATAGATTTCACTTCAGTAGGATTCTCTATATTTAAGATAGTTTTTTTTTTCATACCATTATTATATACAACATCCATTTATATAGAAACATTTTTATTAAATATTTATTTATCCTCTTTGTTAGTTAATTGTCTCAAAAGATATACACTCTCTCTCAAGACTGATTTAACTTCATATATCTCTTCAAAAATTTTCTCTTGGTAAGGTTCTATTTCATTATGACCAAACTTTTTATTTAATTCACTCATCTGTATTGCTTGTACTTTTTTCCAATAAACATTAAAAAAGTGATCAGGTAATAGCTCAAATTTATATTTAATCAAATAACAAAAATCTAATTTATGCATAAATTCTTCTATAAAATTTTCACTAAATGTTTGATATCTAGTTATATACAACCAATTTAAATCATCTTTTAATTCTCTCATAGTATCTTCTGTAAGATTTTGAAATATTGATACTTTATATAAATCTAAATTATCAGAAAATTTTATGATAAATTCGTTACTTAAAGTTTGATATTGAGATATGTTTACCCAATCTAC
The DNA here is from genome assembly GCA_951213105.1 of Amaurobius ferox. Classification (NCBI taxonomy): domain Eukaryota; kingdom Metazoa; phylum Arthropoda; class Arachnida; order Araneae; family Amaurobiidae; genus Amaurobius; species Amaurobius ferox. The sequence continues at coordinate 13,762,317 of OX578146.1, forward strand.
TTTATCTTTACATTTTTCAATAAAATCTTCTGATAATTTTTGATATCTAGAAATTTTAGGCCAATCATCAGGTTGAGCAAATTCTTCAATAAAAGATTCAGACAGTGTTGAATATTGTAAAACTAAATCCCAATTTACATGACTAATAAGATTTCTAATTACATCTTCAGATAAATTTTTTCTGGAAAATTCATTCCAATCAATATCCATTTATTAGAAAGAAATTTTTTCAATATGCATATAAGGTTTTAAAGCGTTACCATCAGATTTTATCCATAATGTAATGATATCATCACGTTTACCGTAAGCAAAACATGTTACTGTATTTGTATTAGCATTTAAAATTTCCTTACCATTGATTTCTAGAGATATCAGTGAACTTTTATCATATATATATATATTTTCTACATATATAGCTATATATATATAGATATTTTCATATACATATCTGTAGTTAATAGCATCTCTGGGGTCAGTAATTTAGAACTCATCATATTGAAATTTACTTTTGTAAATTTTTCATCTATAAAAATAAGATCATCTACAGTAATCCAGATATCTCTATTATCTAAATATATTTTATTGACAACATCGTTATCATTTTCAGGTTCAGAAACATTTGTAATTATTTTATTTTTTACATCAAATTTATCATTCTGTAATATTAACGAATTTTTTTCAAAATATCTTTTATTCACAACATTTTTTTCATCTTTAGGATCTGCAACATTTCCTATTCTTTTTCCTTTTGCATCAAAAGCTTTTCCTTCTGAAGAATGTAAAGTTGTTTCATCTAATTCTTTTATTCTCTTGCCTGTTTCTTCAGTAAAGGTTAAAAAACCCTCATCATATTTAGTTTTTATAAAATCTCTCAATTCATGATGATTATTCTCTATTTTATTCAAAACAAAACTTTTAGTGGTTAAATCTAAATCATCTATAGGATTTTCACAATTTTTTAAAATTCTATTTTCCATATCATAATTTCCATCATTCATTAATTTAAAACCTATACCTGGAGGTCCAATAGGTCCTTCTTTCATTTGATCATCATAAGGTGGATAATAAGCACTCATTTATTTAATTTTAAGATTTTAAACTCTTAACCATTGTTATAGTTTTATTTTTTAAATTTATAAAACATCTCTTTCTTTCTTTAAAAATAAAATAAAACTTATATTCCTTTTGACTATTCGTTATCCAATTAAATTCAATATCTAAATTATTTAAATCGGTATAGTTTTCATGATTTGATGAGTCAAAAGGAAAAATAGGATACAGTTTACCAAAATTCTCCTTATTTATCAAAGGTCCTGTATCTGTATTATTATCGTAAAGTCCTTCACGTAAAAGAGCTTCATACACTCTACCATAATCTTTATTGGCAAAATTTGTTTTATAACGCATAAGAGGAACTTGTTTATTATTAATCATCAACCAGCATTCTGCCATATCTATATGATCAAATATCATATTATTTTTTTCATAATTATTATCTCTTTCAACATATTGAGGAATAACATAGACACTTAAAACTTCATCTGACGCTGTTGTTGCTGTCACAGATCCACTATTGCTTCTATAAGGGCCTACCATCTTAAATCTATGTCGATCCCAATTTACCTCTATATCTTTATCAGATAGATATGATTCCAGAAACAAACTTTCTGCAGAATTTTTTAATTCTATATAAGGTAAATGTAAGGTTAAACCTTCAACTACTACCTTATAATTTTCTTTTCTTATATTAGTATATATCATATTTTTATTTTCATTTCTTTGAATTTCTATTTTCACTTCAAAACCAGAAATTATCTTTTCATATTCTCTAAAGAAATCGATTATATCTTTTAAAGGTGTCCATATTTTAATGACACTGCTATCTTTCGTTAGTTCCCATCTCTTTACGAATCCTTCATTATAATCTTTATTCATTTTCAAATTATTAAAAAATTCAGTTATTTTAGTAGTATCTTCTAAAGTACCATCATATTTGAACTCATTACGATCAGCTGAATCAGATGTATCTAGATAAAAAAATTCATTTTGAGCTTGTGATGTTACATAATCAGGAGTATAATGAATTAATCTTAAAACATGATTCATGATTGAAAAATTTGACTGTGTATTTGATTCAATTTCAGTATCTCCTATATGTACTTTTAAAGTTTTGATAAAACCTCCACCATTTACCAGACTCACATTTTCGTTTCCAATGGATGATTTATCATTTTTTGTAATTTTTAATTTTAGTTCAAGATATCCTCTAGAATATAAAATTTTTGCTTTAGTATCATTAATATGAAAAACATAGGTAGCATTCTCATCTGAACTATGTTCTTTTGGATGAATTTATCTTAATTCATAACTTTTAATGTGATCATTATAATAATAACGAGTATCACTTAAATCATAAATCATTTATTTAGGAAGAATTTTTAAACCACCTCCTTTCTTTTTCATAGAAAATATTTCATTTAATATATTCTTAGGTTTCAATAAAACCTTTAAAAATCCTTGTATTTTTTTACTTTTTCTTCTATACATTTATTTAAGAAGAAATAAAATTAAATTCTACAGCTCCTTTATTTAAATCTATTAATTCACCTTTTTGATTAGTAATCCTCATTTTTATTCTTTCAACAGGATCTACTTTAACAGGAAAAAATATCCAATTATTAAATTCTTTTGAAATTATACTACCTGGAGGGTTTTTATTAGTGAAAGAATATATAACTTCTGAATTATATTGATTTATTAAAGATCCTTTTACAACATCACAGTGAATATAAATATTATCATTCCCATTATATATATCAGCAATATGTTCACCTTCAATCTCTGTTTCTTCATCACAACTTCCATATGTAGGATTTAAAAAGCCTATAATTTTATGAAAGTTACTTTTTGTAAAATCAATTACCCAACCATTTTTCAGTTTAATAGATATTCTTTGTCTTGCTTCAATAATACCAAATTTGACAGGTGGATCCTCACCGAATATTTTCATCATATACTCATTTAATCCTCTTATAGTATAATTACCATTTGAGATAGTAATTGTTATATCTGTGTCTAATGTATACAATCTAAATATGTTATTTCCATAATTCTTACTTATATTAAACCAGGAAACTTCCATAGAGAATGAGTGTAAAGCTAATTTTTTTATTAAGAGGTGTAATAAAATTTACAGTAAATTCTTCTGATTTCTCATGACCTTCAGATTTTAATTTTATCATTTATACATAACAAAATTTTCATTATAGTCACTAGGTTTTTGTGTAGGAAATGATTTGAGAACATTTTTAGGTGATATACCTTTATTCCTTTCTCTTATATATTTCATACAAAATATACCACATTTCACAGATGAAGGTTTCTGTAAAAAACTATCATTATAACCTATTTTTTTATTGGATGTAACAAGAAATGATTTAATATTTTTAGGAATATAGTCCTTCTTCATATTGTCATATTCACCAAACGGATCAAAATATTCCACATATTTATATTTAGGATCATTATAATAACAAACCCAATGAGTTCCGGGACCTGTTGATACATCTAAATTAATGATTCCATTTTCAAATTTTCCTATAGTTTTAGGTAATAAATCGGAGGTAAACACACCTCTAAATCCTTTTTCATTTTTCATATTTTCTATAATCATTTTGTCGCTAATTCCCACTGTTGATATATTCCCTTTCCAAGTTTTTTTTTTTCCCAGATCCCTTTTTTTGCATAGCTGAACTAGCTAATCCTGATAAAGCACCTGTTGCTATTGCTGGAACTGCAATTTTAGCAGCGGTTATTAAAGAGGGTATAAGTGCCGCTAGAAATGGTAAAAATCCTCCATTTTTATCTAATTGAGTTTTACTGATTGTAATTCTTTTTTTATCATTAATATGATTAATTTGAGTTTTAGTTAAATACATCTCATGATTAGGAGTTTTAGATTTATCTATTTGTAATGTTACTTCTACTTTATTTTTAAAAGCTGATTTAAGTTTATTTTTCTGACCATCACTCAAATAAACTTTATATTTTATCATTTATTAACAGAGAAATTGTTTATGATATTGTTGTACATCATTATAAGTAATTTCTTTATTTTTTAATAACATATCTAACAATAAAGTTACTTGATTATACAATTTCTTTGATTTACTTCCGTTACATATTTTTTCTGTTAAATTTGATAATACATTCAATCCTTTACCTACCTTCATTTCTTTGCTACTTCGAATCATATTTAATCTATGCATATAATTTTGCAACATATTTTCTTTATTTTTAATTTCTTTTATATCATTCTTTTTCTGGTTTAATTCCTCCTCTGAAATATTTTTAGCTCTAGAAATTGTACTTTTTAAGTTGCCTCTTTTCTTAGATAATCCTTCTTTTAATTGTTTAGCTCTTCCATACATCTCCTCTAATTTTTCTTGATCGTTTAAAAATACTGACGGTCTGTATAATTTTTCTTCTTTTAAATATTTTAAATTTAAATTTTGATCGATATCATAAGTATAAGATACTAATTCTTTCACAGCTTCAATAGGCTCTTCTATAGATGGAAATGAAATATTTTCTACAACATTTTGAATACTTTTCACAATATCTTTATTTGATTTTTCATATTTTTCAATTTCTTGAGTGATTGGTTTATGAAATTCTTCTAAGGTCTTTTGAATACCTATTTTTTCTTTTAGTTGATTTTCATTATTCTTTCTTATTTCTTTTTCTATTTTTACTATTTTAATTGAATCTTTTATTTGCTTTAAAAACTTGTGTTTCCGTTCTTTTTCTAAGTTCATTTATATAATATTAATTTTTTTACTGCAGCAAATTTTATTTTTACTGCTAGTAAATTATGATAAAAATTAAAGATTACACAGAACCAGAAGAATTACCTGATCCTAAACAACATCCTTTGCTACCTAAACATCCATTTAGATTGCTTATAGTAGGATCTTCAGGTTCAGGTAAAACAAATTTACTGTTAAATTTGATTTATGATTTATTATTTTTTAATACATTATATATATGTGCAAAAGATTTATACGAACCTAAATATTCTAAATTACAAGAAAAATATACATTGTTTGAAGATATAGAAAGAGAAGATATTTTGAAATGTAAGAATATAAAGAATAAGAAAAGATTATTAAAATTATATGATAAATTCAAAAAAAAAGTATTATTTTCTTCAGATCAAAATTTTATTAATGTAGATGATTTAAATCCTACATTAAAGAATTTAGTTATTTTTGATGATTGTGTGATTGAGAAAGATCAAAAAAACATCGAAGAATTATTTATCAGAGGTAGAAAGAAAAACGCATCCTTTATTTATTTAACTCAGTCATATTTTTTAACACCTATCAATATAAGAAGGAACTGTAATTACGATATATTTTTCACTCTACAACCAAAAGAAATTCAACAGATTATAAGAGAGATAGATGGTTTATTAAGTACTGAAGAATTCAAACAAATGTATAATAAAAGTGTTCAAGAAAAATATGATTTTTTTATGTTAGATTTAGTGAATCCTGATATGAGATACAGGAAAAAATTTAATCCTTTATAAATGGATGTATATTTAGAAAAAAGATTATATGTTTACAGAAAGAGTAGAAATATGTATCAAAAGATAAGTATTTCATTATCATTAAGTAAGGTTATTCTAAGTGGAACGGGTTTATCAGCAATAGCCTTTCTACCGCTTGCTTTTTTAAGTTTATCAGTTGGTATAGTAGAAGCCATAGATCTTGCATTAAAAATAGCGGAAAGGAAAGAAGAATATAGACATTGTTATAATTTTTATAAAGAACTCATTAATTCGTTTAAAGCTAAGGATATGACAGAAGAAGAAATTTATATGCGTGAAAAGGATTTCATAAAAAGTTTAAAATTTAATCCAGTTGAAAAATACGTAAAACAAATGCAATTGAATGGATATAAATTTCTAAATAAATAAATGGTTTGTAAAAAGAAAGGTGGTGATATTGTTGGATGGATACAAGATAAAGTAAATCCTCCAGAATTACATTTACCAGGATATCAATATTGTGGTCCATTTACAAAATTAGAAAAAAGATTAAAAAGAGGTGATCCTGGAATAAATAGAGTTGATAAAGCATGTAAAAAACATGATATTGAATATAATAAAACAAAAGATACAAAACAGAGACATGTTGCTGATCAAGAATTAATAGACGATTTAAATGCTATACAAGATCCAACATTTCGAGAAAGATTAGATAGAGGAATTATTAAACCTATTATTAAAGCTAAAAAAACTTTTGGATTAGGTATTTCTATATATTGTGTCAAGTGTAAAGATAAAACCCCAACTAAAAATTATTATAAAACTACTTCTAAAAATAATAAACCGGTTGGTAAAGGTATCTGTACTATTTGTGGAAGTAAAAAGAATACTTTTTTAGGGGTTTAAAAGAGACATATTATAATCCAGAAACAGGTTATTGTGGAATTAATGAATTGAAAAGAAAAACAGGATTACCTAATGTTGAAGAATTTTTACATGAACAAGATGTATATACTAGATATAAACCTGTCATTCGTAAATTTAAAAGAAGAAGGGTTTATGTTCCAAACAGTAATAATCAATTTGACGCTGATTTGTTATTTATAAAAAATTATAGCAAATATAATGATGGAACTAATTATTTGTTAACGGTTATAGATGCTTTTAATAAATATGCTTGGGCTTTTCCTATAAAAAGAAAAACATCTGAAGAAGTAGTACAAGGTTTTAAACAAGTTTTTAAAGAAAGAATACCAAAATTCATTTTGACAGATGAAGGTACTGAATTTACAGGAAAACAGACACAAAAATTATTTAAAGATAATAATATACATTGGTTTACAACTAAAAATAAAGAAATAAAATCTGCAATAGCTGAGAGATTTAATAGAAGTATAAGAGAAAAAATTATAAAATATATGCATGCTAACAATACTAAAAGATATATTGATGAATTACCTAAATTACTTAAAAATTATAACAATTCATATCATAGATCTATAAAAATGACACCTGTTGAGGCTAGAGAAAATGAATCTCAAGTTTATAAAAATTTATATACTAAAAAGATCATGAAAAAACCTAAATTTAAGATAGGAGATAGTGTTAGAATATCTACAATTAAGAAAACATTTAGGAAAGTCGATGATTCTACATTTACTGAAGAGATTTTTATAGTTTCTGAAGTATTGAAAACAGATCCAATTACTTATCGATTAAAAGATTTAAACAGTAAAGAAATTGAAGGAACTTTTTATGAAAATGAAATGGTAAAATATAATAAAAAAGATGATGTATATAAAATTGAAAAAATCATAAAAAAGAAAGGAAATAAGTATTATGTAAAATGGCTAGGATATCCTGATGAATTTAATAGTTGGATATCTGAATTAGTATAAATGGAGATGAAATTAATCTATGATTCAGAAGAAGAAGAACATTTTTATGTTATCGATTACGAAAGTTTAAAACAAAGATATAATAGTAGAGTTTGTTATTTTAACCGATTAAGAAGGAGATATAATATTTCTCAAGAATTTGAGGATATGTTTTTAAAATTTTTAGATTTTATGTATTATGAGAAATCGATTAACTATTACTATTTTATGAAAAAGATTTGTGATATTTTTAATATTGAAAATAATATAAAAGTTCAAAAAGTTAAAAAGAAATATGAAAAAATATGGAATGATTTTTTACAATCCCTTTATAAAAATGTTTCCTAATAAATGGAGCTTACAAAAAAGTGCATACACTGTTTGACTATGAAATCAGTAAATGAGTTTTACATATATCATAGAAATGAAAAAATTTATTTCCAAAGTCATTGAAAATGTTGTGATTCCATAATCAAATATAAAAAATTTAAATGTGAATGTGGTATGCAATATACCTATACACACAAAAAGCGGCATTTAAAAAGTATTTATCACAGTAAGCATCTTGGAAAAAGTATTTAAAAAAATGTTTCCTAATAAATGGAGCTCAACTTAAAGTCAAAGACTATTAATGAACTTAGAAAAGTAGTAAAACAATTGAATATTAAACAATCTAAAGGTTGTAAGAAGGTTGATTTAATTAAATTATTAACTAAATATATCAGAAAAACAGGTGAATATAAACCTGTTTTAGTAGATTTATTAAATTTAGATTTGTCAGCATACTTGGAAAAAAAGAAAAAAAATATTTATTGATAAACCCAAAAAACGTAAAAAAATTAAAAAGATTTTTGATTCTTTTAATTTAAGATTTGATAAAAATGATTTTAAATCTGTCTTTCCTGAAGAAAATGTATTTACAGAAGAAGAAAATCTTGAAAAGTTATTTACAGAAGATAGAAAATGTCGTATATGTGGTAAATATTATGAAGATGAAGAAGAACATATAAAGAAAGAGTTAATGATTAAAAGATCAAAACAAAAAAGAAAATGTATTACTTGCGGTATATATTATAAACATTTAGATAATCACATATCAAGTCGAAAACATAAAAAAGCAATAGATGAAGGTAATGTAGAAATTAAGGAATATGAAACTGCTTATAAATCTAGATTAAGATCATACAGAATTAATAATTTTAATAATATTAAAATCCCTCTAGAATTTTTAGAAGAGAAAAGAAAGGATGTAATAGAAAAAATAAAGGAAATTTTGAAAGAATTTAATGGAATAAAGGTAAATTTTAAATTGTTTTGTTTGTATAAATTAAATGAAGAAATTCAAGAATTTACATTCAAAACTGAGAATCAAATTATATTAAAATCTAATGATTTACATACTTTTTATGATTATGTTATTGACAACTTAATAAATGAATCTGATGATTTTATATCAAAAGGATCTGGTTGGAGTCTTGAAGAAATTAAATTTTTAGAATTGAGAATAAATAAGTATCAACCCTTGAGAGGATCAAGTTATATTGATTTACCTGAAAAAATTAAATCTAAACAAGCCATAATAAATGTAAAAAATAAAGATAATAAATGTTTTATGTGGTCTATATTATCAGCAATTCATCCTGTAAAAAAAGATCCTCAAAGAGTGTCAAAATATGAGCAATATAAAGATGAATTACATTTTAAAGGTATTGATTTTCCTGTTTCATTAGACAATATTAAGAAATTTGAAAAACTAAATAATATATCTGTAAATGTTTATAGTTATGATGGTTCAATTTATCCACTTAGAATAACTAACAATAAATTAGAAAAACATGTAAACTTGTTTTATATGAAAGATCATTATTGTTGGATTAAAAATATGAATAGTTTGATCAGATCACAAATTACTAATCATCGTATATTTTTATGTGATAGATGTTTAAATTATTTTTATTCTGAGGAAAAATTAAAGATACATGTGGAATACTGTAAAGATGCTGTCACAATTAATATGCCTAAAAAAGATGAAGTTATTCAATTTAAAAATCATGAAAGAAAAATGAGAGTACCATATACTATATATGCTGATTTTGAATCTCTCTTACCTAAAATTGATACATGTGAGCAAGATCAAACTAAATCATATACTGTGAAATATCAAAAACATGTAGCAGATGCATTTTGTTATTATATCAAATATGAAAAGGAATACTATAAACCTCCTGTTGTTTATAGAGGACCTGATACAATCAAAAAGTTTGTATCTATGTTAAAAGAGGATACTCTTAAAATTGAAAAAATTATAGAAGACAAAACTAAAAAATATGAAAGTATCAAATCAATGATAGAGTTCGATGAAAATCATTATAAAAGAACTAATATTTGTCATATATGTGAAAATCAAATCTTAAATGATGATAAAGTAATTGATCATTGTCATATAACTGGAAAATATAGAGGTCCAGCTCATAATATTTGTAATTTAAATTATCAAATTCCAAAATTTATTCCAGTAAAAATTCATAATTTAACAGGTTATGATTCTCATTTGTTTATAAAAGAACTTGGATTTGATCAATCAAAAATAGATGTTATACCTAATACTGAAGAAAAATATATATCTTTCAGCAAAAAAATAGGAGGTATGAAATTGAGATTTATTGATTCATTTAAATTTATGTCTTGCAGTTTAGATAATTTATCAAAAAACTTGAGAAAGTTACCAGAAAATATTGAGAAGTGTCCACCAAAAATACGAAAAATGAAATATATTAAATACTTAAAATCTAAATTTAGAGAGACATCATTACATTTTCCTGATGATAAATTAGATCTCATTACAAGAAAAGGTGTATATCCTTATGATTATATGGATTCTAGAGATAAATACAAAGAAACAGAATTACCTTCAAAAGATAAATTTTATAATAAATTGAATGAATGTTATATAACTGATGAAGAATATAAACATGCTCAACGTGTTTGGAAAGAATTTAATATAAAAAATTTAGGTGAATATACAGATTTATATGTCAAAACAGATGTATTAATTTTAACAGATGTATTTGAAAATTTTAGAGATGTTTTTTAAAAACTTATAAATTAGATCCAGATTGGTATTTTACAGCTCCTGGTTTATCTTGGGATGCAATGTTAAAAATAACAAATGTTAAATTAGATTTATTAAATGATTATGATATGATTCTCATGATAGAAAAAGGTTTAAGAGGAGGTGTTTCACAATGTTGTAATAGATATGGAAAAGCTAATAATAAATATATGAAAAATTATGATAATAGTAAAGAATCCAATTATTTAATGTATTTAGATGCTAATAATTTATATGGATGGGCTATGAGTCAATATTTACCATATGGAGAATTTAAATGGTGTAATGATTATGAAAAAAATTACGCTAAACGTGAATTATATAACAATAAAATAAAAGATGATATTGGATATATATTTGAAATTAGTTTAAGATATCCAAAAGAGTTACATGATTATCATTCAGATTTACCATTATGTCCTGAAAATAGAATTCCTGAAAATTCAAAACAAGGTAAGTTATTAACAACTTTACATGATAAAGAGAAATATATTGTTCATTATAGAAGTTTAAAACAATATTTGAAAATGGGTTTAAAGGCTGTAAGAGTACATAGAGTATTGCAATTTAAACAATCGAATTGGTTAAAAAAATATATAGATTTAAACACTGAAATGAGAAAGATAGCTGCTAATGATTTTGAGAAAGATTTTTATAAATTAATGAATAATTCTATATTTGGAAAAACAATGGAATCTATTAGAAAACGAATTGATGTAAGATTATGTTGTAATTATGATCAAGTTAAAAAATTAATTGCTAAACCTAATTTCAAATGTAGAACTATTTTTGATGAAAATTTGGTAGCTGTTCACATGAAAAAAACAAAACTATATTTTAATAAACCGATTTATGTTGGAATGAGTATATTAGATTTATCTAAACATTTAATGTATGATTTTCATTATAATGTTATGAAACCGAGATATAAAGATAATATTAAGTTATTATATATGGATACAGATAGTTTTATATATGATATTAAAACAGATGACTTTTATGAAGATATGAAGTCTATGATTGATTATTTCGATACATCTGATTATCAAGTAAATAATCTGTATAATATACCTAGATGTAATAAAAAAGTAATAGGTAAAATGAAAGATGAAAATAACGGTGTGATTATGGAAGAATTTGTAGGTTTAAGAAGTAAAATGTATTCAATAAAATTAGAAAAACAGAGTGTTGAAGAATATAATAATAAAAATGAAGACCATAAAAATGTTGAGATTAAGAGGTCTAAAGGTACTAAGACTAGTACCGTTAAAAACAGAATATCATTTGAGGATTATAAAGACTGTTTATTAAATAAAAAAGATCAATATAGAACACAGAATTTAATTAGAAGTAAGAAACATGAATTGTATTCAATTCAAGTGAACAAGATAGCTTTATCAGCAAAAGATGATAAAAGATTTATATTAGAAGATGGTATGAATACTAGAGCTTTAGGACACTATAAAAATGTTTACTAATAAATGGATGAGTGCTTAGGTGATATTCGAGCTTTAAATTTTACAAATTCTGAAGAAATTTACTATATGACTTATCTTTGTAATGTATTGTATGATATAAAATATGATAAAAAACTATTATCAGAAAGTTTTCATAGGTTGACTGAATTAATTGAAAAAGAAGAAAACGAAGATATTAAATTGAAGGGATTAGGAGTTTTATATGTTATTTCAAAGAATTTATTCTATTGGACATGAATTTTATAAAAAATGTTTATTAATAAATAGATGTTAAATGATTTATATCCTACGAGAGCTAAAATGTTAAATGATTTATATCCTAGGATAACTAAATATTGTACCTTAGTTGAATCAATAAAATATAAAGGTATATATATTTAAGTATGCTTAATCAATATATGATTTTTTTAATATATTAGAGTAATAACAATTTTATCTCTATAATTCAGGGGGGGATGACTATCCCCCCCTATATTTATAAAAAAATGTTTACTAATAAATGGAAGAGTTCAATAGACTGAGAGGTTATCCTAAGACGTTTAAATTAAATGATTTATATCCTGGGGAATATAATCTAATATCATTGAATAAAATAAAAACCAAATATGGAAATACAGTAATCGTAAAATTATATGTGGATGATATTGAAGAAAATTATTATTTAGCAAATAAACACGGTATGCTATCTGATGAATCTATATATGAAATCAATAAAGGAAGGTATATTTTTAAATATTCAGGTATGATTAATGATAAATATGGATATGAATTAGAGGAACTCAATCCAGATCTTTCATTTTAATAATTGATTTATAGTTTTTACAGTTATCAATAAACGTTTTAAATCATATGACATATATTAAATCTCTTTGAGAGCCATTCTGTTTTAACTCTCGAAGGGAACCCTTATCACCGGAAAGCAGTGCTTGTTTCATTAGACGATGTCAAAACTAATATGTTTCCGGCTGTGCTGAAAAAAAATCCTGCGAGCTGTGGTTGTTTTTGATAATAATTAACCTCAGCTTTTTGCAACCTCACTGATAGCACACAGTCGCTCAATTAGAGGAAGTTTATTCTTTATCTGAGACGACATATTTTTTTTAATTTTGTTTAGTTTTTCTATTAAAAATAGGGTATTTTAATATGTTTTTAAGATCTTTAATATATTTAGTCACGTCTAATTTCATATAAATCCTTTTTTTCACCTTATGGAGGGACCGTTTATTTTAAAGGAACCTATAAAACGCGTCCATAAATTACGTTTCGATATATTTTAAGTCACTTTGTAATCCTATATTTTAGGATTATTTTAAAGCTTAGAGGATTTATTTAATCCTTTCACCGTAATTTACCTATATATGAAGGAGCCCCAAAATGGAGCGGCCTATCTTTTGATCTCTTTTTTCATGCATTTATCTAATATTTGGTCTAAATGTTAAAAAGGTCTTATTTTGATATAAATCATGTTTTTAATATTAAAATGGATCGAGACCTTTTTTTTTATATATAAAAAGATAAAAATAAGCTATAAAATATAGTTTTTAGTGTATAAAGTACATGTGCGCTCATACGTACATATATATACTACTGCTGTTTCATGATGGAAATAGAATACATAAATTGCTTCTTAAATTAGGGTAGTCTTTTAATATATCTATGTCTCATATACAAACATTGTTCTTTAACTATTGAGAATAATATGTTCTTACAAAATATCACAAAAATATGAGCCTAACAATTTATGGTTCCCAAAATAGTAGCAGTACAGTTAAGGTGTTTGAATAAAAAAAAGTTGGGAATATCTTATGATGTTGACTTCTCCAAAAGCTCCATTGAGCTAACACGCTCAACAAAAATGGCATCATTCCAAAATACAATTTATATATGGAAAATAAATCCCCAAATCCAAAATTGGTTTTATGCAATTATCACCTTATGTCATTTTGAATAAACTTTCCACAAGTACGCACTTTAAGCAGAGAACGAATGTTTAATTTTATTTCAGAGTATATTGTTTTTTCTCATTTTATATTTAAAGTAAATATAACAAGAGATTTGATTTTATGTTACTCTATTATAAACTGAAAAATTAAAGTAAATAAATTTCTAAAACTTGTTCCATTTAAATGGTGTCGAAAGCCCAGAACTACCGACTCGTCCGAAGTCATGAGCAGCAGAATGGTAGTTCAGGCCATTTAAATGGTGTATAAAGTGTATGTGCGATAACAGGATTCTTAGTTGAGTCTTGTTAGTGGACAAATCTAAATATACTGTATTGTTTAAAATAGACAATTAACAGTTATCAAAAATTTCAGTTACATGTAAATAAAGAATATATATATAATTAGTAAAATATTTTTAAAACTACTACTCTCATTTCTTTTTAAAAAGCTGTTATAATGTCTATTTGTTAATTACTCAAAATTTTATGAAATACAACTTAAAATTATCTTATTTACAAAGTTAAAATGAAACTGATATTTTTTTATTTAGCCTTCTGCTGTCAGGATTATAAAATCTATGTCTGATCACATGGCTAAATACAGATCAAACATTGAAATAAATTTTCAATAGCATCGATAGCTAAAACATCTCGCCTCAATCTATTTAGTTCAGAAGTAGATTTTAAAATGGAACTGGAGAAAGAAGAAAAACATTTATATACTGTTGCAGTTTTTTTTTTTTTTTGTGGAGGGGGGGGAGGGGATCAAGTCTTTACACCCGTGCTTAAGAAAAATGTAGACAACAAAGAGGAATGATTATTTAACTTTTAAAGTTTTCCATTTTACCTGAAGTGATTTTATTTAGGTAAATGCAATCTAATAAGATTGGAAGGTCCATACTCCTAAAGGTATACACTTCTAAAATCTTAAATTTGGTAAAAAAAGATATGTTAATTTTTCTTTATATGAAAAAGTCAACAGTGTTAACACTAGTATATTAATTAAATTGCATATGAATAATGTTTTAATTTGAAACTTGGAACATATGCTCCTACAAGGTAAAGCTTGAAATCACCAGGAAGCAAATCAACGAAACTGAAAAATAATGTGCAGAATTCAGTAACAAACATGTAATAGAATATGTAAATATTTTCCAACGAAAAAACACAAGATGTGTTTCGTAAATAACATTTAAAATGTAATTTTTAGTGGATTTTTCTTCTAGAATTTGAAATGCTATTTAACAGAGCATAAAAGTTATTTAAAATGGTTTGTTTTGCATAAAAATATTTGCTTATTCGTTACGTTACTCAGTTTAGCATGCTACTCGTACATTAAGAGGATAGTTTCCTTTCAACTGTTGGTTTCAGTTTTTCCATGGTAACATATGGAATATAGTACTAAATATCATTTAGTTTTTAGGATATGTCCTGTTGTTTTTTGCAAGGCATAAATTCTAAAAAGAGGAAAATTTGTGCTTTATTAAAACATTGATAAAATAATTAGAGAAGTGTTTCTAAAATTTTTGTAAAATTAATGCTATGCTCAGAAATATTAGAAATACATCTAGTTACTTTATCGAATTTCTCAACATCTGTCCTTGCAAATAATAGCAGCGAAAAATCCCCAAAACTGACATAGCCCGAGGTTTAATCCCCCCCCCCCCCCATATTCTAGCATGGAAAAACTGAAACAAAAGATTGAAGGAAATATATCCTTTTAATGCATTCTCTATGTTACGATTCATAATCGTTTCTTTTGAGTTATATTTCGTTACATATTCGCTTTATTTTCGTTAGCATTCGTTACATACTCGTTTTTTTTGCGTAAACTTTCGATACATTTTCGTTTGTTTTGCGTCCATTTCGTTATATTTTCGTTTGTTTTGCGTCCGTTTCGATACATTTTCGTTTGTTTTGCGTCCGTTTCGTTACATTTCCGTTTCTATATTTCGTTACATATTCGCTCTATTTGCGTTAACTTTCGTTATATTTTCGTTTTTTTTCCGTCCGCTCCGTTACATTTTCGTTTCTTTTGCGATACATATCGTTATCATATAAATCTCCATGCAAAAATAATGTGTGAAAAACGAAAAAGTAACGTTTTAAAAATTGGTTGCAAAATAGTGGAAGCGCCGAGACATCTTTTCGTTTTTATTTCGTTACATATTCAACGAAATAAAAACGAAACTGGGTTCCGATTTTTCAACGAATTAAAAACGGAAGTGTGCTAGTTGGGTTACATAAACATTTCATTTATTTCTACAAACTGCCAGCAGTGGTCTAGTAAGTTACAAAATTAATTATTACGAAATGTTAATTAAGTACCAGAATTAAAGAAATAAAACGTAGCAATTGGCTTATTGCTTGATAATTTTTATCTTATCTCGCATTCGATCGCATTCCTCTCTTGAGCTCGTCACCCCTCACAACACGCGTACATCCTCGGTCTAACACTTGGTACCACTGCCGTCCCCCTCCGACTATTACACGCCAAGCTATAATCTTTCAAAATCTCGCTCTTTTTCATCAAACCCGATTTGCCAACATAGCCCCCCATACCAGGTGACGACAAAGACGTTATCCTGCATCCATCAAAAGAGTGCAATATTCAGCATATATATATATATATATATCACTGCCAAGTTTAACTGTATATATTGAGTTCAATTGTACTTTGCCGTAGAAGTAAAATGAATTTTTTTACTTAGAATTCTTATTTTTCAGATATTTCTTATGATTTGCTTCCATTGAAACTGTTATGAATAACATGTTTTAGCCAAAAATCAAAGTTTCTATATTTATTCGTTTTTGGAAAACAATTATGTAAATTAAAGTTTTCTTATAACTAGATATGGCTGAAAGTCAATAGGATTTTATTAATACCGATTTGGTGTGCTTCTATTATGTAATTCGCTTCATTATTTTGACATATGTACTTCTTCCTGTAAGAAAGTAAAATTTTCTAATATCTCTAGAACGAGTAGTGATAATTACTAAACGATGTTGTTCATTTCTTTCTGGTTAGAATTACCAACAAATCATTTACTCCTGTAACAATAGTATAAATATTGTTAAAGGAGTATATAAATATAGTATATATAATGTAATAAAAATATCTTTTAAATCAAAAACGTGCAATACCTCAAAACACACATTTTATCGTTCTGTAAATGGTGCAATTTAAAAATTGAAATATTACATATAAAATTAATATTTTTGTAACAAATTTTAATATAATCATTTAAAAATTTTTTTTTTAATTATCGAAATAAGAAAATTTGAAGATCCTGGCCTTCGAGAAAATTAAGAAGCTGACAATTATTGATGGTATACCAAATATATTTTGATTTGTTTAATTTGTTTTATATATATACCGCTGTATGTGGAAAAGTAAAATTTTCGATGAGAACTTCTAAACAATGGTACTCATTTATTTCCTGTTTAAAGTAATTCCAAATGTGTAATAACTTAATAATATTAAATGCATTTAATTTTTACTTTCCTTATATACATAATGTATAAGAAAAGTATTGTGACGGGGTCGAAAATTCGAATTCGAGTTTTCGGCGGGAGAGCACGTTTCAAGCATTCCTGATCACGAATCAACCATTTTTTAAGTGATGTCTGTGTGTGTGTGTGTGTGTGTGTGTGAAAGTATGTGTGTGTGTGTCAGTGAGACTGTGGAGACGATAACTGATGAACGAATGGACCGATTCAATCGAAATTTGTTACAAAAATCACAATCCGTAAACACTGGAAGCCTATTGTTTTAATATGCAATCGAATGTTCAGAACCCCCCTAAATTTTGGAGTGAAATTTTAAAAAAGTCGTCAAAAAATCAAAACCGCTAATAAAATTACGTAAATAGACATTTCTTATGCAATTTTTCATTAGAAAACGATTGACATAAATTTTAAAACGCTAACATGAACCGTTCTCGAGATATTGCACATTTTTCAAAAAAATTATCAAATAGTTATATAAAATAAAAAAATATATATTTCCTATTGAGAAACATGTTCACTTTTCATATGTAATACCATGCGATAAATTGGGTGACATCATTCTCATGGATCTAGCTCGTTCCTTTCATGAAAAAAGATACTTTGAGTAATACTTTTGTATTTGAACGCCAGTAGTCATTTATCCAACAGTAAGAATAACTTATTTCTTAGTGCATAACGCTTGGCGAGATTTTGGCGACAAATTTGGCGGAATGTCGCCAACTTGGCGACATTTCAATTGTTGCCAAATTAACCAAAATCTCGCCAAATTGATAAAACTGACGCTAAATCAATGAAAATGACGACTCATTGAAGAAAATTCAATATCTTGGAAAGAATATAAGTATCTACTATAAGAATACCATTTTTTTTAACTGTTAAAGTAGTTCATTGCCTTATATAAGGAAAATTCATTGCCTTATATAAGGAAAGTCATGTGTTGCCCACATCAGATTTTTTATATATTTTTTCTGTTTCAAATAAAACTTGCAAAATATCTCGAAAACGGTGCATATTAGCGTTCTATATAAATGATGATATTAGCTTTTAAGTGAAAATTCAATTAAAATATATATTTTTATAACATTTTTAAACATTTTGCTTTTCACTGTCATCTTATTTTTTATTTTCAATGTTCGAAAAATTAATGGCTTTCTTCTGTCCCATTCACCCGCAAATTAATGAATCCCTGATATCTATTGATTGAAGAAGTATTACCGAATTATATTCTATTTTATTGATTTGTTATAGAGACCATTGCCAAAGACTCTGTGTTTCTCTCATAAATACATCGGAGGGGGGGGGGGGGGGCTGAGCCCTTTCGGAAGCATCCTCCAGGCCCCACTCCCAGATACATTTTATGTTACAGGACCAAATGCTAATAAATTCAGGCACTCACAAAATACTTTTGTGGATTTTAACCTAGTTTCCACTTCTTAGGTGGCAGCATTTAGATTATTATTATAATTTTATTGCACTATTGACTATTTTCAGAATGAAATTTTGTAGCTATAATTCAATTTACATTATTTTAAAATTTTTTCATCCTCTTGTTTAGCCGAAGCAAGTTTTTCTTGCAATGTTTGAATAAGTATTTGCTATATTTATAGTCATTACTTTCCATATATGTATATAAATAGTAATTATTTCTATATAGTAGTTAGTTAAAATTATATTAAATAATTTTCCCCCTTTGAGGTTCTATTTTCTCTCCCCCCCCCCCCAGACAAAAAGTCCTGAAAGAAACACTGCACAGATGGACAGACATCATTGAAAATATGGTTGATTTGTTTTCAAGGATGCTCATCACTGGTACATTTATCAAAATCAAAGCGTCCGGTTTTTGACCCCCA
This sequence comes from Amaurobius ferox, assembly GCA_951213105.1. Classification (NCBI taxonomy): domain Eukaryota; kingdom Metazoa; phylum Arthropoda; class Arachnida; order Araneae; family Amaurobiidae; genus Amaurobius; species Amaurobius ferox. Next base: position 13,781,640 of record OX578146.1, read on the forward strand.
TCACAATACTTTTCCTTTCCTATGTGTTGCTGGAAAAGAGATTAGATATAAAAAGGATATTTTTGTAACTCTTTTTCGGATATTTATTATACTTCCCTAGCATATTTTTTCTGATGATGATTTTTTTTGATGAAAATAAAAATAAGATAGTTTGGAGGTCTACATGTGAGACAGTTAGTTTAGAAAAAATTTTGATGGATTTCCAATTAATTTTAAAAACTAAATTTTTTCCTATTAACTTTCGTTATAAATACTCAAATGCCAAAGAATGTTATATTCTATTGAAGTCTTACTCCATAAGTTAAACGCAGAATATAATATATGTAAATGACATTTTTATGATCCGATATAATTCGTTTAAAGAATTCGAGTTTATAAAATAACAGGGGTTTTAAAGCGGCGTGATGTGAATATGTTGAGTATTGTCTTCGTTTTAAAATTACCTCATTCAAATTACAGTAGTTACTTTCCAATTAAACGCAGCTTTAGCTGAAATCCTGATAACCAAAAATTTGAATAATTCGAAAAAGTAGAAATTGCCCGTAAGTAGCGTAAGTAATATTAATACATACTTTTAATTTAAGAAAAAATAAGTACAGTAGTAAGAAGAAAAACGCACACAGAAATGAAATCTAAAAATTGAGCAAAACGAGAAACAATTTTTAAGAACTTTCAAGGAGCTAAATTTAACATAATTTAACATAATTTAAATAATTTTTAGCTAAGAAGTGACTCAAAAGATGCTGTATATATTTAAGTCGTTATAACGAAAACTATCATTATCTTTAAATTAAAGAATATACCGATTTTACACCTGGAATTTAGAATAATCTGATTCCTCTTGATGGGATGGGGGGGGGGGGGTGTCTAATATTTTATATGTTAATAGAAACAATTTTAAACAATCATAAAATAATTATATCTTGCTTACTTTAAATTTTATGCAAAATGCTAGGTGAATATTTTAGATAATATCAAGTTCAACTGTATAACATTTAGAAAGAAAAACGATGAACTATTATTTACGGCAAGAAAAATGATGTTTTACATTTCTCACTAAAAAACACTGGACTGATTCACCCCAGAACAAATCTCGCGCTTAACAAAATGATTGATAAACACACGCTTCACAGCCGATGGGGTTGTGTATGACCCTTCGAGGAGCAATCAAGATTGATTGATCAAGTGATTCTAGATCTTTGGTATGACCATAAATTATACAATGGTGCACGGATGTCTTTTGAGACCTATCATCGTCTAATTTTCTAATTACTTTCAATGCGGACATCTGTTTCGGTATAAATGTGAAAGAAATCCTTTATTTGTGAGTTTGGGTGATTGGGGGAGATGATTTCCGGGTTCAGAGCGTAGGAGAATAATTAACAAAGGATGGGTATCCTGGTACGACAATTTTGGGTGGAACTCCGTCGTTTTAAGCAAAGTGCCCTCTCTCATCGGATTTTTTCATGGAATAGTTAACAAAAATCAGTTTTACATTAAAGCTTTTGCAGGTCACAGATAATGGTCAATATGCCGCCCTAGACGTTGATGGCTGTACTGGACGCCCGGTGCGCTAAAGTTGTTGCAAGATACAAACTGGGGTGACATACTGGAGCAATCACACTTAGACCTCTGGTCCTCTTTTTCTAAGGGGAGAATGAATGATAGCCGTTTTCACTCTTTTATCTGGGACCAAATGTTTAACATTTATTCAGTGTTTTTATTTTACTTTTTAACGCATACAACTGCCCTTGTAAATTCGGTTGCTTGCGCCCCAGAACTTTCTTTATTTAACACCTAGAACTTTTTTTTTATTTAAGAGATTTTTTTTGTTTACTAAGATTTTTTAAATTTAAGTTGACTGAAATGCCGCCCTTAAAATATGCCGCCCCAAGCAAGTGCTTGTTTTGCTGGTGCCTTAAGCCGGCTTTGTGGATATACCACAAATACTAACGTAGAGCGCTTTCTTGACTGGATTCATAACCATCAGCTATACATTCTTAATTATAAAGCAGGCACCCGTATTGACTCGAAAGGTACCTTTTCTGCCATTGATCTATCTATCCCTGTGTTCTCCAGACTCAGCTCCCATTACAACTTGGATGGTGCTCTCTGACAACTTTGGAAGTGATCACTTTCCGATTAGAATCCAAATCAATCCTACTACCCCTCGTAGGAACAATCGGATAACGACTTTCAACTTGAGAAAATTTCATACGGAGATTCGAGAGCAAGCCGCTGAACTTACTGACCCCAATGAATTTTGTGGCATTCTTAATAAAGCTAGTGCTGTGAATAAAATCACCCATGAACTTCCACCTCCACGTGTTCCTGGTGGAATGCAAAATGTGGGTACATACGTGCAAAAATGAAAAGACACCTAAATAGGTCCAAAAAAGCAATAAACTGCTGCACAGATTGGGAAATCTACAAGACATACAGGAACAAGCCAAAAAATTGCTGGCTGACCTAAAACGTAATCATTGGTCAAAAATTTGTAAAAACGCGGCAGCCAATAATAACATATACAAAATTCTTCACCATCTCAGAAACTGTTCTAACTCTTCCAACAGTAGCATCAATCGCATTATAGTGAATACCATCACCATTAATTCAGCTCTTGATCAACCAAATGCTTTCAGTCAACACTACAACACGAATCAGAACCTGCCGAAACTGACTCCCAGCTTCACGGAAACCACTACCTCCACTCTCAACACAGAGTTCTCGTGGAGCGAATTCAATTCAGCGATTAATCACATCCGACAGTCTACTCCTGGCCATGATGGCGTCTCGATCAACATGATTAAAACTCTCCCCGAAGAAATCCAACAATCCCTCCTTGACATCTTTAACATCAGTTTTAAGATCGGCTGCAGCCCCTCCGATTGGACCCACTCCATCATCCTTCCTATTCTGAAACCCCACAAAAATTCTGAAGATATCACGGCCTACCTCCCGATTGCATTAACCTCTACAGTGGCAAAAATCAGGGAAATAATGATCCTCCACAGGCTCATAAACCATACTTATTATAAAAAGAATATTTTTCACAAAAATAACTACGACTTCCTACCCCACAAGGGCTGCATCACTCTCCTTGCTAAACTTCAACATGACATCCTACTGGCCAGAAACAAAAAAAAAATTACTTCTATTGTGCCTCTATCGACCTAAAGGCCGCTTATGACTCAATATGGATTGACGGCCTATTGAAAAAAGCAGCAGGCAAAGATATTTAAGGACAAATAGCCCTGTGGTTACATAATTTCCTCCGCCAACGCACGAGCCAAATTAGAAGGAGAAATACGCTGTCCATTTCCGCTCCCAGCCACCAAGGTCTGCCCCAAGGCTGCATCACGAGTCCTTTCCTGTTCATGTTATATATAAATGACCTCCTTTTGCATATACCAACAGATGCCCAATGCTTGGTATATGCGGATGAAATTCTACCATATAGTGAACACTGAGACAGAAATCAAGCTACCAGAGACCTACAAACAAACAGCTATCAACATTTTTAAAAACTGGTGTAATCGTTGGAAGCTTTCAATCAGTCCAGACAAATTCATATTATTCATTTTTCGAATAAAAAGAACCAACCTCCTTGCAAAATCAAAATTAACAATACTACCATCCCAGAAGTGAAGCAGTTTAAAGTGTTGGGAATTATTTTTGATGAATATCTCACTTGGAATAGGAAGTCCCACTTTACTCACGTGAAACAGAAGAGTGCCAGGGCCCTCAATGCATACAAATTCACATCCTCAAGAAAATGGGGAGCAGAAACTCTGCACCTTCTTAAGATTGACAACTCCACAATTACAAGTCAATTTGATTACGGCTGCCCAATTTTTAGCTCAGAGGTTAACTCCCATTACAAAAAAAATCAATCCAATATACAATAACATGCTGAGAATCGCCACTGGTCTGCCTTGCTGCACCGCTCTCCCCGTCCTCCATGCTGAAACCAACGCAGCTCCTCTACAAGCTCGACACACCATCATAAAAAGAAATTACATTAAAAATGTTTTCCTCGGAAAGTGGTCTCCTCTGCAAGATATTTTTTGGAACCCTCCGCCGCAAATCTTCGGATCCTGGAAGCCAGGAAAAGCCCCGATCACCGACAACATGCGCAAATGTTTCGAAGAGCTTGGCATTTATAAAACAGACATCATCCTCTGGACTCCTCCGACCCCCCTGCACAAGTATAAAATATCGACAAGCGAGCTTCCGTTTCAAAACAAAAATCTCCCGGATATCATGATTCAAGGGCTGTTTCAAAGCTGAATCCGTGACAACAATAAGCCCAAATTGCGATCTGATGGCAGATAATAATTGGACTTGGAACACTTTCGTGCCTATTGTTACGAACGTGCAAAATGCTCTCTCTCACTGGAACTCCTTTTGAAAATCAGTCGGAGAAAACACTCGTACAGGCAACCTTTCCTAAGACGTGAATCTACCGTTGCCATGCTCTGAAATTCAGAAGGGTTTCCAGATTTGGCAATTTATCGCCTATTTGGGAACATTTGGTGACTTTTCGAAGTTTCGAGAAGCACCCCGAAATAACCAATATTCTACGATTTATGAGAGATTTATGAGGTATTTATTTTATTTCTACAGAGAGTCTATAAAGGGAGTCATCACTCAGTTGAAGAGCAGTTGGCATGATACGAGCTACATTGAATGATGATATATATATATATATATTGGGAGTATCTATATTATGCACTTTATAGTAAACACATTGGCATTGGTTCTCATAAATCCATATGAATGAACTTAATTGTTTCGAAACTTTTTTTAACAAATGTGAATGGTTCCTTTTCTAATCTAATTTTGTCTGTTTACTTGATTCGCAAAGTTTTAATTTTTAACGCAAAATATTGCCCTCTCACCATATGATTGCTTAATGATGCTACTGTATTTAATTCTTTAAATTAAGATATACAGTAGCTAGACAATTCTTCATTTCACTTTTAACTTTTTCATTACATTGACTTAATCTCTAATATTTGCCTCTGCAATAAACAACCATTTATTTCTGTTGCAAATATATTTTTTGATCTTAGTAAAAACTACCTTATTGTTATTCCCCATCTAGAAATTGATAACAAATAACTTCTCAAAGTTAGTACGTATAATGCATATGTAAGTTATATACGCTTTTGAAGAAACCAAATGAAATATATATAAAAAAAATTAATCTTGATAGAATAATACTATTTAACAACGCATCAGAAATGTTGTAGTAGCAAATATATCATTAAAAATTCAATTTAAATGGGAGAGTAGTCCCCAATCTCACCAGTTTTTTTGCTGCCAAATCTTGCAATCTGTTTTTTTATACCCAATAAGCATTTGGCGTTTAAAGTTACTGCATTTAGCAGTATCTCAATGATTATGTTGTTGAAACCCAGACCGTCCGACCTACCAGAAAGGTGTAAGGTAACTGTTTGGACGGTCGGGAAGTGCCACACAATATAGACCGGAATCCAGTGGGGGAGGCATCCACAGGGACCGTACCCTCCTTCCCCTACCACCAACCTCTCGGAAGGACTTTCGGACCCACATGTTTAACGTGATCGTACTCCGCATGAACACGCCGGCAGTATTGGCAGTTGCTGGAATCGAACCCGGGCCTACCGAGTGCAACTCCAGCGCGCTAACCAATGGGCTACCGCGCCTCAAGGATTATGTGCACATGTTTTGGAAATTGACAAAATAAGTGTGTGGTTGCCACAAATATTAGAAGTAAATTCTTAGGGTGACAGAGAAAACCAAGATATAAATAAAAGTACGTAACCGTCCTGTCATATAGTTTTAAATATATAATGCATAAAATAATGTGAAAATAAAATGCATATTTAAAATAAAATGAAAATTAAATTCTATTAGGAAGTATCCATTTACTCACAATTTAAAAATGAAATGATTGATTTATAATAACAAATAAGATACATAATTCCCTGATTATAACAATTCTAAATATCTAGAAAGCACTGTGTCAATCATAGTCCTAGATTTTGTGATTGATACTGCTGGATCATTATTCAATTTGAATTTTGTGTTTAAAAATTCAGTCAGTGGCTGTGCTTCTGAAGAAACAAAATGGGCATTTAAATCATATTGAAAATTATTGGTATGTTTTCTAAATCCATTCCGAGTAAAGCTTAACTGTTGACAGTATTAAACAAGCAAAATCCTATTTGCATTCCATACTAGATTTTGCTATAACTACATTTAAAATAATTAATGCTGTAATTGAAAATCACAACACCTATATACAATATAATGAAAATGTGAAGCACTCTAGATTCACTAGATGCATAGCAAACAACTTACAACCTAACTAAAATGTGTGGTATTTTAACCTTGATCGGCGAGTAATAGCTAATGACTCACTGACAGGAGTAACAAAGTGTAATACAACACGCCATCCTTAGTCTACTCATCTGTTGTCTTGCCACTATTGAAGGAGTCATTAATATCATTTAAACATAATGGTATTCTATTCCACTTCTATTGAAGAAGTTTATTTTCATTATGCTTGGATTTCCATTAAACGAACTTGCACTACTGTGCCTTAAGAATATTAACTTTAATAATACATTACAACTGCATTAATGAAATAAAACATGCTGTTCTCATTTGAAGCATAGCAAACAACTGAGAGCATAACAAAACTCCTCATAATTTTTAAATAATGGTATTAATACCAAAGTTACTTATTCCATTTAAAATTAAATTTTATTCAGTTGTATCTATTTGCCCACAATTATTAATCACTGGCAGGTATAACAAAAAGTGTAATGCAACGTCCGCTCTGGCTACCCATCTCAATTGTTGCACTTCGATTGGAGGAGTTTCAGCTTTTGTTATGCTCGGATTTCCATCAAACAAACTTGTGCTACCATGCCTTAAGAAATTTAACTTAACACGTTATAACTGTATACAATACATTACACAGAAATTTAACTTATAACAACTAACAACACATTACAACTGTATACAATATAATAAAATAAAACAAGCAAAGCATATTCAAAGCATAGCATACAATTGAGAGCATAACAAAAATGTGTAAAACGCTATCTTCGTTCACTGATCACAGGGTTGCAAAAAAGCCGGCTAAAATTAATAAAAGCCACGCCGGTGGCTTTTATTGGTTTTAACCGGCTTTTTTTGGCCAAAATTGGCTTTTCTTTTGTTAAAAAGCATGAAGGATTTTAATTTTAAATTACACAATTTTAAGTGTTCTTTAACTAATTTTAAAGGCATTTTATTGGGTTAGAATTTAATAAATAACTTTATTTCTCAATAATGAAAGCATTAATATTGGAATACCTGCTAGTGCAAAAAAGGCAGCTAAATTTTAAAAAGGTATACCAACTGCTTTACTTGGTTTATATTGGCCTTTAACATATTTTTTTTTAAATGTTATTGTTTTAAATAATGAAATATTTTATTTTAGGACAATAGTTGCTTAGTGATATATTTCACTAGTTAACTAATTTTAAGGACTTTATTGATATGTAAGAGTCTTATTTTTACTCATAAATATTTAAAATCATACATAAAGTCATTTAATAAAAAACACTATCACTATTGAAAACAGTATTGGGAATAACATATACATGAACAACTCTTTTGAATAGCATCTAGCTTTTCAAAAAGTTATTTTAACAAGTTTTAATTTGAGAACCTTTTTTGATTGCTCACTCTTTTGTTCTGAACTTAGATGCACCAAAATTTCTTCAAATATTATCTCCTCCTAAATTCCTTTTTCAACATTGAACATTCTATGATTTAATTCCAACCCCAAATATTTACAGCCAATTAAAACTAAAACAAAACATCACACTGAAATGAAATGAAAAAAGAACGAAACCGCTTAGGAGCAGAAAAACTTATAAAAATGATACATTTTAAGACATCAGAACTAAAATATGGATGTTCTCAAATAATTTCATTCATCATATTTGAGAATGAAATAATTTCATTCTCAAATAATGTCAGATAATTTCATTTATTAAATACATATAAATTAATTTGCTGTAATATATATTAAAAGTAAATAGCAGTGTGTAAAAAAATGTTTTTCTTTTTGAAGTAAAATTGATTTTTTTACTTTTTGATGTGTGGTGTTTTGTCTGTTTAATTAATTATAGTCTTTAAAATGTGTAGTATATGTAATGTAGAGCTATGCATTATGTAACAGAGGCTTTCAAAACACCATCTTGGTGTCTAATTTAATGCATTCTCCTCGCTGTATATACGAGTATATATTTTTCTTTTAGACACATTGCCTTCATAGTATTTTTCTAGTGGTCATAAAATCTTGTGTACTTGGTAATGTTTAATAGACGTTTATAAACATTTTAGTAAAAAACATTTAGGAGTGAATCAAAGATAAAGTAATGCAAATTTAATGTGAATTGGCTGTAAACCACCTTTTTTAATAAAAACAGGCTTGTTTTAAGTGGTTAAAACCAAAAAAAAAAGCCGGCCGGCTTTTTTGGTCTGACTAAAAACCGGCAACCCTGACTAATCTACAAAGAATGGGGGAGGCAATAACCGTTGACTCACTGGACTAGCAGGTGTAATAGAAAGTGTAACATACTATCCTCTTTTATGTTTCAATTGCCACGCCACTATTGGAGGAGTTTAATTTTTTGTTATGCTCAGATTTCCATTAATCAAATTTGAACTACCATGCTTATCAACAAAATAAGATTTTTTTTTCTTTTGTATTTATGAAGTATTTGTAATTGCACAAATTATTTGTTTTCCAGTGTTTTAAACATTGCTCCCTCAAATGTTCAATTTTTTTTTATTTCTAGCAGCAGTACTTGATACAAATCATTCACTGGTGTACAAATACACAACACCAAAAATACAGGAGAAAAACTATTACAAGAAGCATGAACAAGCAACAAAAACAACAATAAAACAAACATGGGAGATATGTGGACGGTAGCCAAAAACACAAATCCAAAACAGTCAGACAGCTTGAAGGGCCTTCATCCTCTCCTTTGCACGCCAATACCTTTTGTACATGTCACCAGAGTCCTGGGCAGTTCATTAGATGATCAGCATCAGTAGTAGAGGAAGGAGAGTTCAACATCAGCAGGCGCAGCAGTGACGTCATCGGGGGATGACGTCACGTTATCTTATCAGATTACGTCATCGGCTTATCTTATCAGATAAGCTTATCTTATCAGATGACGTCATCGGCTTATCTTATCGGATGATTCACTCGATAAGATTATCGGCTGACGTCATGTACTGACACAGACAGTGGGGTTGAAGAAGAACTTGGCGGCCATCTTGGAAATTTTGGTGGCGCCCTCTATGGGCAGGTTGGAGAACTGTGATGGCTAAAAGGAAAGAATTGGTTCTGGACTGAGCTGGATTCGAACTGGGGACCCCTTGCACCGTACGATGACTTAATATTTTTAGCTTCACGCTCATATATGTTTTAATGAAGATAATTTTTTTTTTACGTTTGCCGTTCATCAATGAATTTTAAGGACGGTGTGTGTGTGTGTTATTGACTTTTATTAATTTAATTGAAATGATTTTTGGGGTAAGCTATTGAATGAAGGAATGGGGGATTTCTAACACTCCATAGTGAACTAGCATGTCGCATGTTTGATGTTATAAATTTTTACCACAAGTTGGGAACGGGATTTGACCCTTTTAGAAGCGGTGTGTGTGCGCGTATACCAGCCACGATTTATGTTTTAAAACCCTGCGAGATTTTAGGGATAGGTTATACTACTCGCTGAACACGTTTCGACAATTTTTTTTATTTAAGAACGTAGTTAAAATGAATAGGTGTACTGAATTATCAGTGAATGTGAAACTTGGGAGATATTTTTAAAATAAGAAAACGCAAAGAACTGAAAGCTTCACAAGCTAATGTTGTACACAGATGTGACTTGCATATGTATTGTGACATGGATTCTAAAAATGGAATCCATATTATTTTGAAGAGTATATTGGGTTATTTTAAAGAGTCATCTAAAATGTTATGTATTAGAAAATAGCAAAATCCATTTCTATGTTATTAGAAAATAGCAAGATCCATTTCTATGTAGCAATAGTACATGCATGTCATACATTAAAAAAGAAATGAGTGTGTGCCATTTCTAGTTTAGAAAATAGCCTGTAATGTATTCGAAAACCGTACGATCCATTTCTACAAAGAAAGGGTATGTTCGATTTTCAAATTAAAAAAAAAATGATACATGCATGTTATACATTAGACGAAAAGTGTTAGTAAAAGTGGGGCATTCATCAAATTCTGCGATGAATTTCCTGACAATATAGTAAAAGTACTATGCGTGATTTTTATACATCCTTTTAAAATTTTACATGCTACTAAACACAAATTGACTATTTTTTTTTACGATGGCACATAAATGTTCCGATGAAGGAGTTTAATTATCCTAAGTTAATAATGAGTTTAACGAATTTTAACTATTTTAATTAATTTAAATTCGCATTCAATTTTTTTCGCAAACTCTTTTTTTTTTCCAAAAACCTTCTCCAAAGAATGGATTACCTAAAGTATTTTTAATAACATACTGACTTATTTTAAAAGTCCAATTTAAGAAAAATATCCATTTTAAAGCAAATTGTTTTAAAAGTTCTCATTAGAAGATTCCAGATTCTTAGATATACACTCATTCAGCCCTTAACATTGAAACCGCAATCTAGTATCTCTCACTATCACGCGAGATAGTGAATCACCATATACTGACTGGAAGATTGTACCTTGTAATTGGTTGAACTGAGAAGAGGGGAGGGGGGATCAGATAAGAAAAAGGGTATAAAATGCGTGTGAGACTGAACATTTTTATCTACTTTTTACTTAGATTTTCAGACTTTCTATAAGTTCTTTCTTCAAAATCTATTATAGCAAATCCATTCCCAACGCTACAATGTCTCTATCCAATATATATGAGGTATGTATAATTTTTTCAAATTTATTTTGTACTTATTGTGTGATTGTAAGTTTATACATATCGTTTGATTCTATATTTAAAAAAAATGCATTTTATATATTCCCAGCTCAATTTTGGATTATCTGAAGAAGAATTCCAACTCATCTGTAGTGCCGAATCTAACGAGGCCCTTACAAACCATGAAACGACCGCAAATCAGGTTAGTCTATTACTTTATCTTCTTTTAAATGATGCATGTTTTTCTCATTGTTTTTTTTTAATGTTTATGAGGAGTTGTAGAAATAGATTTATATTAAAAAAATAATATTTAAATAATTAAAATATAATATTTCTAAAATAGCATAAAATCGCGAGTTTAAATTTCCTAACTAGGCTTTATTTAAACCTTAATTTATCGTTGTTTAGAAGTAAAACTTAAACGGAAAAATCATCGTAGTCTAATACTTCTATTAATTTTTGTTTTGTATATGAGATTAGACAGCAGTCGAGTTTTTCTTTTTGCATTAAAGTGCATATTTCTCACATGAGTTTAGAAGTAAATAAAGTTTAAGAATTTATACCACACGGAACAGTTTGAACTTTATCGGAATAGTCCTACCGCTGATTTTATTTTGAATGAATCACATATGTGTTAGTACTAGGGTGAGTGTCGTTTCTATATGGATAATGGTCTATATACGTTTTTAGTTTTAGAAATTTATTTTTTAAAGTAATAAAACTTATGAATTTATAACACACGGACTCCATCGCAATGGACTCATCGTTGAGTGCATATATATTTTTTAAAACAATTTGTTAAGAGTATACATAGGTAAAGTTTCTCGAAACTCTAATTTGTCATATATTAGTTTAGAAATTAAACTTAACTTTTTAACCTGGTGCTTTTATTTTATTAATTTGAACTTTTTTTTTTTTTTAAATGAATTTGATTTTGAAACTTATTTTAAAACGGAAAGCATAAAACTAAATAATAATATCATGTTTAGAGAAAAATAATATTTAATAAGATATACAATAATACATACACTTTTTTTTTTTTTTTTTACAAAACATAATAATAAGATTGAAGTAACTTACATATGGAAATGGTCATTCATAGCAGAAAAATACTTCTCTACAGTAAATTGTTCAAAATATTGTGGTATGAGTAATGAAATATTGTTCTGATTTGTTTCACAAAACTCTCGTGCAATTTCTTGAGTGTTTATCAGGAGTAGCTCATGATCGAGCAGTTGATAATCCACAAATTGCATATGACAGGGTAGAGTGCAACACTTATGTTTTAAATCGGTACAACCATGACATGTGCATATATCGCGTTGATGCACTTTATACATTTCCATGCATAGATTTTTAAATATACTCTGCATTAAATATATTTGTATTTGTTCTGGAGAGCATGTAGGAATTGTTTCGACGCACTTTCGTTGCTTCATGATAGAATCGGGTAATATTTTTAAAAGTAATTCATGCAGCACACATTCGGTTACACTCTGAGCAATATTTTTAAGCATACGAAAATGCTCTTCGCTTAATGTAATCAACTTCTTTTTGAATTGAAGTGTACCAACATAGGGTGGTAATTGTTGTAAATATAAATTGCGTTGGTATACACATACTAGCAATTCGTTATGGATTACAAAAGATACATTTTCATGATACATATTGATGTTTGATATTTTTTTTAAAAATGCACTCCAAGCAGCAGGTGTGAGTGTCACGCCATTGGTGGTAGGCACGAGAATATTAGAAGTATTTGTTTTATAAACACGAAGGTGCACTTTAACATTTCCTCAAAAATGTTGCGCTGTAACATGCAGGTTGCCTCCCAAATTGGAGCGGAACTTTTCTGATGAAGGTGACTCGGTCGAAACCGATTCGGTGTGAGTTGTAGCATAGTTGAGGGCTGATGATATGATGTCACACTGGGGTTCTGTAGGATTTATAGATGGAGTATGCATATAGTTCCAATCGATTTCCGGGATAGGCGAAAGCGGGACAGGTGGCACATACATTGGAAATTGGCACTTGCGTTTCAAAGTGGTCTTTTTAGGCATAATTTGTCTAAATGTGAGACTTATTCTAGATTCAGTGACTTCGGGTTCTGCTGAAATTCCATGAGAATAGAATTTATTGGTCGGTGCATGCATTACATACAACGAACCATGTTGCAATGGGAGAGTTAGAGGAGATTGTCCTTTTCTTTCGAAAATGATGGATCTCGTAGCCCCGAAGCTGAGAGCTGCTATGGGTGTTTTGGAGCACAGGGAACTTTCATTATCCTCGTGTTGTCCTATTTCAGAATGTCCATCAGGATAGTGGTTTAGAAGCACAAAATTGTAGTTAAATCCAGTGTGTTCTTCCACTCGAGCTTTAATGCCCTTTAACAGTGGTGTCCATTCCACGGCGGGAACACTACTTCCAGAAAATTCGTAGGATAGTCCGGCATCTCCAAATGCATATACTTTTCGATTAGGCTGGTACATGCGGCCCTGCACGATGACTTCAGATTGTTGAAAGGGTAGACATTTTAATTCTTGTAAAATTGCATCGACTACATTCACAGAATAAAATTCGCGAACATATTCAATATGCAGCTTTTCACGTTTAAACAACACAGACATTTTAAGAAATAAGGAGTAGCAACCTCCTACTAGAACAATTGTAGAGCGAATGAGCTCTTATCTCCAAAGTCGGGGGTGCAATTCTGGAGCGCCTGGTCAAATATGACCGTATCTCCGAGCTGTAAGTGTACAATCATGATCTCTGTAATTACTTGAATTGCTCCAAAAGGGGGGAGAAGATGAGAATACTCCGAGGAGTATAGGAGTGGTACTAGGAGGTAAGTGAATAAGAAAAAAAGTATGACATGCCATGACGTAATGTTAAAAAAAGTAGTCCGAATTCCTCTTGAGACTAGGGATGCGCGTCCACAATTTTCAGGGATTTTTTATAATTATTCTGTTATTCAGTTTACAGTTTATCAAGTGGAGAGATGACTTTAATTAAGTTTCAGAGTGCTTTTAAACTTTTGAAAAAAAAAAAAAAATTAGGTGCTCTTAAAGATTAGAGTATTGTGGACGCTCTGGGTCTCTTCCTGAACTTCCACTGATGGGGGTCGTACTCCGGTAAATTGCAGATTTCTTCATTGGGTATTTTATTTAAATTTTGAAACATTTTAATTGCTAGTTTTGAGATTTGATTATTAATATTTGTTACTCCGAAGTCGCTGTGGATGATATCGTTCCTGAGAAACCGAGGGGCTTTCCTGATAGCTCTGAGTGCTCTATTTTGAGCTGTTTGAAGTTTCTTGATATGGTTTTTTCCTGCGAATCCCCATATAGGCGATCCGTATATGAGGATGGGCCTAAGTACTGTCTTGTATAGTAATACTTTGGTATTGTAACTCGCGTGGGGGGAATGGAGTATGGCCGATAGTTGGCCTCTAGCCGAGTGAAATTTTTTAATTGAGCTTTTGATTTGTGGTTTCCAGTTTAGTTTGGAGTCAAACGTGATACCTAAGTAGTATTTAGCGTTGTCCACGTAGGGTATGTTGACTTTGTTTATTTGGATGGGGGCCGGTTTCTTTTTCTTTTTTACTTTTGAAAAAGGATACAATTTGTTTTCTTTTCGTTGATTTTTATCTTCCATTTCCGAAACCAGGCGGAGATGGTGTTTATATGTTTTTGAAGCCTGGAGCGAATAAAATATTTTTTGGAGTTCCTGGTGTATATGGCTGTGTCGTCCGCGTACATTGCAAGGTGTGTGTCTGGAGCTCTGGGTATGTCGTTTATGAATAAATTAGACAGGGTTGGGGCCAATTGCGAGCCTTGTGGGACCCCTGACCTGAGTGATTTGTGCGTGGAGTGGGTCTGTTTGTAGCGGACGGTGAAAGATCTATTTCGAAGGTAAGAGTTTATTAAGTGGATTAGTGTGTCTGGCAAGTTGAGCTGAATTAGTTTGTATATTAATGTGTCATGCCAGACCTTATCAAAGGCCTTCGAAATGTCCATAGGTAGGAAACCAGTTGTAAGGCCGATTTCAAGTCCTTCAGAGATGAATTCGGTAACCCTTAGCAACTGGTGTGTTGTAGAGTGCAAGGGGCGGAAGCCAAATTGTTCTGGTTATAAGATGTTATGTTGATCAATGAATTGTTTTAATCGTGTGTGTATTATTCGCTCCGAGAGTTTGCTAAGTGTGTTGAGTAGGCTAATAGGTCTGAAATTTTGAGGGAGGGTGTGGTCTTCGCCTGGTTTCGGGATTCCAATGATTATTGCGGTTTTCCATTTTTTGGGGAAATGTTGAAGTTTAAATATGGCATTTATGATGGTGGTTAGATAGTATATTATGTTTGTGGGGAGGGATTTAATGGCTTTGTCGGAAATTAAGTCTATTCCTGGGGCTTTTCTATTTTTCAGCTTTTTTATCTCTCCAATTATTTCAGAGGGGGGAGCCATTTCAATAGGGTGAGAGGGGGGGGGGGTTATTTAGGAAGGTGCATATGGTGTTTGAGACTTCTTCCGTTTCCGGACAATTTAGATTTGGGTTTTCCGTAAATTGGGCTTCGTAGGTTTCCGCAAGAGCATTTGCTATTTCAATTTCCGATTCAGCTAGTCCACTGTTCGTTCTTAAGTGTTTAATTCTTCTTCCCGGATTTCTGATTTTTTTTCGTAAATTCCCAGAGCGAGTTGTCAGTAGGGGCCAGCGATTCAATAAATTTTTTCCATTGATGTTTATGTTCCTGGAGTTTGTATTTAACTTGGCTACAGAGGTTGTTAAACAGGGTTTTGTGGGGGGGGGAATCTGGTATTCTGCCAGAGCTGTCTGGTGCGGTTCCTTTGTTTTATTAGCTTTTTGATGTGATAGGGAAGTTTACGGTGCGTGGGGGGAGGGGGGTTAAATGTGGTGGCCATAGCAAGTGCCGATTTAATTTCATGGGTTATCTTGTCAACACAGTTATCTAATTCCGTTACGTTTTGTATATTGGCGTAGAGCAGGGGGGAATTCGCTAGCGTATGAGTGAATTTTACCCAATTTGTGGATCTAATGGAGGGGGGGATCGGCAGATTCGAGTTTAAGTATAAAGTAAGTTTTACAGGAAAGTGGTCCGAATTAAGTTCATTTAAGGTGCAGATTTCGTAAGGGGAGGGAATATTATTCAGGAGGGCAAAATCGATGATGGATTTATTTCTAATGTTAAATCTAGTCGTTGTATTGGGGTGCAGATGCCTAATATTATTGTTTAAGATGTAAGTGTTCAGGTCTTTGCCGTAACGGTTCTTTCCCGGACAGCCCCAGTTTGTGTGGCGGGCATTGAAGTCCCCCATCAGTATGACTTGGCTCTGGAGGCCAAAGAGGTCTGCGAGGTCATCCTGAATATTGAGCGTGGATCTTTGTTTGGCATAGCATGAGCCAATTAAAATGTGATAAGAATTCGGGATTTTGAGTTTAACTAGTGTGTGTTCAATTATATTTGTGCTTGTGGCGCTAAGTTCCTTAAAGTCTAGTTGGTTTTTTATATATATGGCGGTGCCTCCATGGGAGGTGTTTGTGTTTGGGCGGGGTGTGTGCAGGACAGTGTAATTTGGTATTTTTATTCTATTAGGGGGGCCGTTTATTTTAGTTTCCTGTAATAGTATAATGTGAGGGTGCTGCTCTTCAGCAAAATCCCTCAACTCCTGAATTTCATTTGTTAAGCCGTTCGCGTTCCAAGAGATGATGGTAAAGGCGTTTGGGGGGGGGATCATGGTGCTAGTTTAGGTTCTGGTTAAAATGTTGATCAAGGAGCCCGAGAATTTTTAGTCCCTTATCCACAATGGGGGTGTTCTCTCTGAATATGCTACAAAGATCTTTGAGGAATAACATAATTTTATTTAAATTTAAAGTTTTAAAGATGTCTGCAATTTCTTGATACATATTTAATGCCTCGGCTATGGGTGACTGTTTTTCGTTAGTAGGATTTGTGTTTTTTTGTTTTAAATTTGGGTGTGCGTTTTCCTTGTAACTTCCAGTGGTCTTCTGGTTGAAGCAGGGGGGAGGGGGTAAGTCCCTTTCGTCTGGATATCTCTCCGGGGTTTTTTCAGTTTCTCTGTTGCCTAAGATTTCAGCAGTTCTGCTTTTCGATATTTCCCCGCCCCTCCTGGCAGTTCTCGAGTCGTTTTCTGTTACTTCCGACGAGGGGGGGGGGAGCAGCTTTCTGGCTCTATCACCGCAGTGGTGCTTCTTTCTGAGTTGCTATCTTGAGCTTCGCTCCAATTGGCTCTGACACTTGGAATATCCCTACAGGCCCTGTTCCATGCATTTGAGGAGGCGGGGGGAAACTTTCTGGGGGAGGGGGGTGAGCTCTCGAGGTGGGCATATTTCTGAGATTTGTGCGTTGTGCACGGGCTGGAGAGTTGTCTCTGGAGTTTGGTACTGGGCTGTATGGGATCCTGTGAAAATTTTCTCTTTAATGAGGAGGGTGGTCCTCTGTTTGAGGGATTACCAGGGCAGGCTCTGTAGTTGGCCGGATGGGGGCCACCGCAGTTGGCACAAGTGGCAGGGTTGGATCTAGGTTTTGGGCAGTCTCTAGTGGGATGTTGGCCAGCGCATTTTAGACACCTGTAGTCGTGACTACATTGTTCCGAGGAGTGTTGCCACTCCTGGCATCGGTAACATTGAGCATATCCTTTGGATATAAAGGGCACAATCTCTGCGAAAATAAAATTCACGTGTCTTGTTTAGTAGAGTTCTTCTAGATCTGTGGAAGCGGGGAGGTGCATTAGAAAATTGGGGAGGGGGAGCTTTGTTCTAAGGCTTCTCATGTTATGTATTTTAAGTGGTTGGTACCCCATTCCCTCAAAAAATTCTTTAATTTCCTCCGGGGGGTAAGAAGGGGGGAGATCTCTGATGACTACCTTTTTGGGTTTATCTACCTTCAGATTGATCGAGTGGAATTTATATCGGTTTTGAATTAAATATTCTTGTACCGCTCTATATTGATCTTCCGTTTTAGTATAGGCTCTAAGTATTTCTCCGGTGAATTTGGCCCTTACTTGACCGTCTGTGATTCCTAGCTCAGACATCAGAATTTTGGGGTTCTCATTTATTTCTATGTAAAATGGTTCTGGGTGTGGGCTCCAACTAGTCGTTTTGGGGGGGGGGAGTGCATCGTCACTCGTTACAACATCAAAGTTTTCTTCATTATTTACATTTGCAGATTCGGCTGAGTGAGTTATTAAATTTTTGCTTGGGTTTTTCTTTCTGCCTACTGTTATCCAATCTTTTTCCGAATCGATATCATCCTCAGTTACTTCGGTTACCTGAAGTTCCGCAACATTCTCGGTGTTTACAAAGAGTGGGTTATCCTTTTCAGTGGAAGTTTGAGAGGTTTTTTTATTAATACTACTTTCCTCGCTAGAGTTTACATTTTCAATTACAGTTAATTTTTTGATTTAGACCTGGTGGTTCTCACCGATTTGGTTTCCTTGATTTTATTATTGCTCTCGAGGTAGTACCTCTTTAGTTCGTCTCTCTTTTTAGAATCTAGATAAGTCAAGCTGATGGCAATGTCATTTAGTCTAGGAGAGGGGGAGCAATTCAGTAAATAGAGATCTGTACACATCCCTCGTATCTCCAGGTTGGTCCTCATCTGGCTGTCCGAGTCCATTTTGTCTTTGTTGATCTCTAAATAGGTAACTGCAGCTTTGGCAAGGTGATGTATTTCGTTGGCAAGGTGATGTATTTCGTTGGCAAGGTGATGTATTTCGTTGGCAAGGTGATGTATTTCGATGTATTTCGTTCGATGTATTTCGTCTGATCTTTTAAGTGCCATTGCGCAGTGGGTAGAACCCACTTTTACTCGAGATTCGTGTTTAGAAAGACGTGTTTTTCAGCTTCTCCTAATTACGATACTTATTACAATGGCAAGTGAATTTCCTCAACATTTTAATCGAGTCATTTCAGAAGTGAGTTAAAGATGTTTCTGACATTAAAAAATAAATAAATATTTTTAAAATTCAGGATACTTTATTTTGAATATAGTTTTATAAAATGTTCTAACATAAGACTTTCATTTTAAGGAAATGCAGTCAGTCGATATGCAGCCCAGTGTGGAACCTCAGATCCCCTTAGCTGCAAAATCCGATGTGTCAGCCATTGTACAGTCCACTGCAACACCCAGAGTGGACGCCGGGCCAAGTGGCATTCATGTAAGTAATTATTTTTTATTCCATATTTTGGTGGAGATAGGGAAAAAACCGGCTGTTTTTGGGAGTGTAGGATTGCTTTTAAATGTATTTATATTTCAGAATATCTAAACATAAACAGCTGATTTAATTTCTGCGTAATTTTTTTAAAAATTTAATTTAAAGAGTTAGGTGAGGGAGACATGTTGGACTAATGTTGGACTTTGTCTGTTTTTCAGATGTGTCCCACCTGTCATAAAGTGTTTACGTTAAAGCGCAATTTGACCCAGCATATGAAAATTCACACTGGAGAAAGTTCCTTTTCTTGTGATCTATGCCAAAAGACATTTTCGAGGAAAAGTGATTTAAACAGACATAGCAAAACTCACACCAATTATCGTATTTTCCAATGTGACATTTGCGAAAAGACTTTCACGAGGGAAGACAATTTGAACGCACATAGAAAAATTCATTTACAGAAGAAGACCTATCCCTGTACTCTTTGCGAGGCAACTTTCACTAAAAAGGGGAATATGACTCAACATGTACGTACAATGCATAAAACTCCTCCCCCTTTTAGCATGAAGCGCAAGCATGACGATGTGGGTTCCGCTTGTAGGAAGCGCGTAAAGCGCAGCAATAAGACTTTGGGGATGTTCCTAACATACACGTTGGAACCCTCCGAGGAAAATTCGCACGATTCGCTTCCTAGTTTAGAAGAACTGCGGCCCCACATTGAAAATCTTCTCCTGGCAGAATTACAAAATCCCCAAATCAAATGGTATGCTATTCTAAATGTCAGGATGTCTCGCCTAAATTCTGATGGGGAGGAGGAATTCGCAACACCTCATTTTCGCACAAACTGCGTCACCACGCTTCAAGACTATACTGTTGAGGAGCATGTCAGGAAAGGAAGTGATGAAATTGTACAATCTGTAGAGAAATTTCATCAGCTCGGATCTGGATGGACTTTAGATCGGGTGCTCAATTTGGAGATGTACATTGGAACGTATCGACCCTTCCGTACATCGAGTTACATTCCATTACCTCCCAAAATATCTGCGAAGAAGGCGGTCCTCAATATTCAGAATGAGGACCAAAAGTGCTTCATATAGTGTGTACTTGCACACTGGAAGAATTTAGATCCGTCCAATCATGCCAATCGTGTGAGCCATTACATCCCATTTGAAGGGGAGGTAGATATGGGAAATGTGGAGTGCCCAGTAGCGATTTGCAAGATACCAACGCTCGAGAAGTTGAACGAATGTCGTATTAATGTGTTCGGATACGAAAAGGGGGAAGTTTCCCTCTCCAAATATCCGAGCGGGAGGACTCCGACGTAATTAGCCTACTTTTAATCAGCGATGGAGTCCAGCAACATTATTGCCTCATTAGCAATTTCTCTCGACTTCTCGGCGATGTAACATCACACAATGGGGAAAGCTACATTTGCTACCGGTGCCTCCACAGATACCAACGTGAAGACCTTCTGCAGAAGCACATTCCATTTTGTAGAGAGCATGCTCCTCAGCGGGTCACGATGCCAAGTCCCGAAAAAAGCATCCTCAAGTTTAGCATGGAGCACTACCAGCACCAATTGCCCTTTGTAATTTATGCAGATTTCGAGGCGCTCCTGGTTAAGATGAGTAGCAGCGAACCCTCTCGTAAGAATTCCTTTACGGAAAAGATGGCTCTTCACGAACCCTGTGGATATGCTTACGTAGTGATCGATCCACAGGGTAAGTGCCTCCGAGATCCCAAAGTCTTTCGAGGCACAGAAGTGTTGGGTTATACTTTTGGATATTTAACAATTTTAGGAGTTTTGCTATTTGTTTAAATGTATTCAGGGGTCTTATTTACATAGTCATTCTCTTTTAGTTATCCATTTTCCAATTGTTTAGGTTTTTGATATTCTTTGTTCAAATATATTCTATTCCATAGGTTTTGTTTTAAAAACGGCGAAAGTTCGTTCTTTTTAGGTTTTAGCAATTTAAATTTATTTAAATTGGCTAATTTGGAATTCCATTTATTGCCCTTTTTATTCCCTTTAATTTGATTCCAAATTTATTGTTCTCGGTTAAAAATTCGTTAATTCATTGCAATTTTTCAGTTTTATTCTATTTTCAGCTTTTTAAATATTTCAGAATCGTCCATATTTAAATTGTTGCCGAATTCGTATTTTCCAAATCGTTTCACTTCATTTCTTTTTAATTTTCGTCTGCTCTAAAATTCCATTTCTCTTCTTTAAAGTTTCGAGTTTTTAATTGGTTGATCGTAATATTAAAATCGTCTGTCATTAATTATTTTATCGTTCATCGATAATTTTGTTTACAATCTGTGGCAGCGATGTTTGGCAGTATATAAGCAAAATCGCGCGTTTTTTCGCTCTCTTCTGTTTATTGATTAGAACCTAAGATGTGATCTGTCAAAGTTGTTTTCAGCGCTTCGGCGCGAGCCGTAGTTCGGATTCGGCATGAAATGTATCATTATTCCCGGCTGTGATGTGTGTTTTGTTTTTCAAGATGTGGATTGATTTGTTTAGTTTATAATCAATCAGCAGTCCTTTGCCGCTGTGCTCTCTGATGTTGTTTATGTCTGGAAGCTGCGACGGAATGAAGAGTCATGCTAATTAGTTTCATATCATTTAAATAATGATCCAAGATGTTTCACGATTTATGTGATGTCGGCCGAGGAAGTCTTACCGGCCAATTAGAAATATGTTTATCTTGACAAGCTGCCAGTTCTATTTTATGATGAATGGAGTTCGCATTTCCGAGCCCAATTGACGGACACATGTTAAGTTCTCCATTTTGATGTCAGTAGTCCGGTGCGGCAGTTGAGAAAGGATTTTTTATTACTCGACGTCCAGCTGGTGTGGAGAATCTCTTTGGAGTTGAATCCCGTGGAACGGCCTTTTCCGGAATTTTTGCTGGACATATTGTGATCCTGTGCCATGGATTTTCCTCTTCTGGTGTTGTCTGGATCTGCTGCACGTTTGGTGATTCTACCTCCCGCCGATTTCCGCCGTTTTTCTTGGAGCCTTGGTGATATTATTCCTTTTCCTCCAAATTCTAATATTTCTCAATAGTTAAAATATGTTTATATTCCAATTGTTTTCAGTTTAATTGTGTTAGTAGAATAAGACCCCTTTAGACTTATATATTTTAGGTCACCTGAACCTGAGGTTAAGTTTAACTTTTGTTCTAAATTTCCCTTTTGGCTAACTTATGTTCTTTTTATTCCAAATTTTAGTTTTGATAAATAGTTGTATAAGTTTAATATTGTTAACTTTAAAATTTAATATTCTAACGTTTTTTCTACCACTATACGACCGGCCATTCCATTTATTTTTATTATTTAAGATGTTTGATTTTAGTTAATGAGATGTAAAATATTTTGAAAATTATTTTAAAAGTGAAGTTTAAAATTTTAATAAACGTTAGATTTTGAAAACCTAAAATCTGTGTTCTTTCTTTTACATTTAATGTTTTTATTTTTAGGAAAGTGTCAATTCTTATATTTTACAGGAGTACATATTTGTACACGTAGGGAAACTGGTCAAGAGGTCCACTTTCAGTTTACTTTCAGAAATATTTTTAGTTATATTTTTAGAATGTTTTCAGGTTAGATGAACTTTACAAATTTCAGATATTTTAGAAGACTTTCAGATTTATTTTAGATGACATTTAGGAGTTTTAAGAACTTTTGCAGCTTTCAGAGATAATTTTTCAGTAGTCAGAATGATTTGAATGTTCTGTTCTTTAGTATTTCATAATGCCCTTCTTTTCTTCCCCTCCCCCCGAACAATTGGTGCCGTTTGACCAGTCTAGGGGCTTATTCATGCTAACTGTAATATATGTTCTTAATAATTTTTGTTCTTAAAAATGAAATTTCCGTAAACTGATTCCATACTTGTTTATTCTAAAAGTAATTACTATTGAGATTTTGATAAGATTTTAAACTAAGGCTGGATATTTTAGAATGTTCTTAAACTAAATTAGAGTAATTTACTTTAATATTTTGATTAAAATTGAAATTTTAGGATTGATTTAAATATTTTCATTTAGAATTTTTTGAGGAAACTTTTGAATTTGACTTTTTCATTTAGAATTTTTATTTAAGCATTCCTTAATGTAAGTTAATTTGATTTGAATTTTATTATTTGAAGTAGTTTGAAATTAAATTTAATTCATAAGTTTAGGAAGTTTTAGGTACTTGAAGAACGCACCTTTGTAGTATTTACATTTTTTGTTCTAATCCCATCTCATTAACAAATTTTTTTATTTTTTGTTCTTGTAACCCACGCTCCCAGCAACACTAAGAATTGTTTTGATGAAATAGAGTAAAATTAATTGAGTAAATTTAATGAGAATATTTTTTTTTATTAAGTTAAATTGTATAGAATTAAAGCAGTAGTTTTTCGACTTAGAATTTTTTATGTTCTGATTCGGAATTGAGATTTAAATGCTCACTGATATGTGAATGTAGATGATGAAATACTGGTGATTAATTGAAAAATTGGGTAATGCAGGTGTTTTTTACACTCCAATATGAGTGTGACATAAATATCAACTTGAGTTATCTTGTTCTTCACATTGATCATGTGTTTGGTTTTCACACTCAAATAGAGTGGTGACAGATCAGTTTGTTTGTTCTTAATTTTAAATCTGATATTTTTAATACTGTCTTTAAAAATTTTTGGTCGCTAAAGTGGATAAATTCATTTTATTTATAGGAGAATTAAAATTTTTTTAAGTGGAATATTTTAAATTGTGCAATGCAATTTTGAGTTCTTTTGGTTTTGAAAATTAAATGGGGATTTGTAACATGATTTTTTCTTTGGTATTTTGTTTAAAGTAATGTGATACACTTGGCAGTTAGTGAATTTAAATGTACTACTTGATGGATATTTTTTGTGCTATTTTTTGGGGGTTCAAAAAAGATTCACAACCTTAATGAGGACTCACAACCCTCGGCCCCTTGTCTTAATTTTTTTTTATTTTTATGAGAATTTTTGAGATTTCCAGAGAGATACAGTTATGATATTTGAGATTATTATTGTTGAGAGTGCAAGATGTTGCACAAAATCTAGTGGAATCGCGTTTATTGTTATTTGTGTAAAATGATGCATAAGGTCATTTTAGTGTATATTTGTCGTTTAAACGACCTAATTTGCCAAGTAATCAGTTTATAGTATAATTTGTAAACAAGTCGGTTAAATTTGAGTTCAGTTCCAAATTGTTAGGGAACTGAGTTTGTTATTTTGGGGTGAATATTCCACAAAATTTTTTTTTGTTTGTAACTTGAGCCAAAATTGAAATTATTATTTAAATACAGTAATATGCTTCGAATAATTGTTTTCCTTGTAGAGGAGGAGATGGTGATGAATTTGTTGATTTATATTTATTAGTTGTTAATGTTGAAGGTACCTTTTCAAAATTTATTGTTTAGATTATTGGAATTCTTTGGCTGGTCCAAAGTTTTCGTTAAAATTTATGTTTATTCATAACAGCTACTGATATAGAGCACTATTTATTATTTTTCTACTGCTTCTCTTTGATGACGTATTTGTTGGAGCATTTCAAAATGAATTGATGAACATTTCATAATATAGAGTTACAATGAAGTTGAAGGATTTAATGTTGAATCTATATGTATGTTTAAGAGTTTAGAGAATTATTGAGAAATATGATAATTGTTATTATGAAAGTGTTTACTGAAGTGATTATTTTCATATGGAAATGCCGACTCAATACGTCATTTAAAGAACTCGTAGATAGAATCAGTCATCAAATTCATCGAAGATATCTTGCGAGAGAAGGACGAACTCATTCCCAAGATCAAAGCCAACAGGCCAATAAAGTTAACCAGGAGTGAGGCCGCTTCATTCGAACAAGCCACAGAATGTTATCTGTGTAAACGGCCATTCAAGCACGACGGTGTAAGGTATGTAGGGAAATGCAGAGACCACGATCACATCAGTGGTGCATATCGAGGAGCACTGCATGTGATGCGTAATTTAAGATTTCGTCTCCCTACTACCATTCCGGTAGTGTTTCATAATTTGAAGAATTATGACGGCCACCACCTGATGTCGGGACTTGGCAAATTTAAAGATTACGAAATTGTCCCCATCGCAGTAAACATGGAGAAATACTTATCCTTTTCCATACAGAAAAAAACCGAGGGTGTGAGGCTGCATTTTATTGACAGTCTTCAATTTTTAAACACCTCCTTGCAGAAATTAGTAGATAATTTACCGAAAGGACAATTTAATATCACAGCTGTTGCTATGCCGAACCACACGGATTTGCTGCTGCGCAAGGGGGTGTACCCATACGAGTACATGGACTCGTATGGAAAATTTGAAGACCGAGTACTGCCTCCACCTTCGTCATTTTTCAGCACCTTAACAGAAGAGCACGTATGTGAGGAGGATTACGAACACGCTCAGAATGTATGGAGGGCATTCAATTTGGAAACCTTGGGTGATTATCATGATTTATACGTGAAAACGGATGTCCTTCTGCTGGCCGACGTATTTGAACATTTTAGGAAATTGTGTATGAGGTACTACGGTCTGGATTGTGCTCACCTCATGACTGCACCGGGACTGGCGTGGCAGGCCTCCCTGAAGATGGTGGATCAGCCCTTGGATCTCCTGACTGACATCGACATGCATCTTTTCGTTGAAAGGGGGATTCGAGGGGAATATCAGTCATCACTAAAAGGTGGGCACGGGCAAACAACCCATACATGGCCGAGTATACTCATACAGAGCCCACCCGGTATCTAATGCGTTTAGATGCGAATAATTTGTACGGGTGGGCAATGTCTCAGCCCCTACCTTATGGGAATTTTGAGTGGGTGTCACCTACGATAGCCAGTGAAGAGTGGATTTTGGCTATCCCCAGCGGTGGAACAGATGGGTATATATTAGAAGTGGATTTGGACTACCCATCTGAACTGCACGACCTTCACAACGATTACCCGCTTGCCCCGGAAAAGTTGAAGATCAAAGAAGAAATGATTTCACCATACATGGTAGAAGTCATGAAAACAACTAAAATGCCTCGGTTCCAGAGTCAAGAAAAGTTAACTCCAAATTTATTTAATAAGAAGAATTATATTGTCCATCATGAAAATTTAAAATACTATCTGGAACTGGGGCTTAAATTAACAAATGTCCATAAAATACTCAAATTCAAGCAACGAGCCTGGTTGAAGCCCTACGTTGACTTTAACACGGAACATCGTAAAGGGGCCCAATCAGGTTTCGAGAAAGATTTTTTTAAATTGATGAACAATGCAGTGTATGGTAAATGTATGGAAAATCTGATCAACCGGGTCAAGATTGATCTAGTGAAGGACGAAAAACGTGGGGAAAAGCTTCTGGCGGCACCCACATTTAAATCTTTCAAAATATTCAATGAAGATTTGGTAGGGGTCGAGCGATTGTACAATAACATCGTACTCAATAGACCCATATACGTCGGTTTTGCCATTCTCGAGCTCAGTAAACTCCTCATGTACAGATTCCACTACGACTATATCAAGCAGAAATATCAAAATAAAGCAACACTTTTATTCACCGACACCGACTCTCTAACATATGAGGTCGAGTGTCGGGATTTTTATAAAGATATGAAAGAGAGCGCTCACCTCTTCGACACATCGGATTATCCTACAAGTCATTCCGCCCACAATGTGTCAAACAAGAAGAGGATTGGATGTTTTAAAGACGAATTAAACGGAGCACCTGGGCTTGAGTTTGTGGGACTCAGGTCTAAAATGTATTCTCTCCTCTCTACAGTGGGGGAGAAGAAAACAGCAAAGGGTGTCTCCAAAACTATCGTAAAAAAGCACATCGAGTATGAAAATTATAGAGAATGCCTGAAGCAATCTACGACCACAAGATCCTTCCAACATCGCATAGGGAGCGAGTGTCATCGTTTGTATACACTGAAGCAAAGTAAATTGGCACTCTCTCCTTATGACGATAAAAGATATGTTTTAGAGGATGGTATACATACCTATGCTCATGGACACTGTAAAATTCCTAAACAGTAGGTATGCCAACTCCATTTCAAGAGTTTTACATTTACATAGAAGAAGTTTCAAGATTTTTTCCTCGCAAAAAGATTTAAAGATTTTTCCATGTTTACTGCGCAAGACCATTTCAAGATTTTAAATACAAGATTTTTATATTTTTATCAAGATTTTTACATATTTATCAAGATTTTTTACATTTTTATCAAGATTTTTTACATTTTGAATACAAGGATCTCATACAGTGTATTTTTCTGAATTGTGCTTCCCTCGTAACAACTTTCGAAGATTTTTTACATTTTGAATTCAAGAGAAGATCCTTTTCAAGATTTTTTCATTATACTTCCCTCGTAAGAAGATTTGAAGATTTTTACATTTTAAATACAAGATTTTCATACAGTACATTTTCAACAGTTTACATTCCTCATATCAAGTTTTAAAGATTTTTATATACATAGCAAGAACTTTTCCTGAATTAAACACACCTCGTATGAACTTTTGAAGAGTTTTACCAAGATTTTTATACATTTTGAGTACAAGATTTTCATACAGTGCATTTTCAACATTTTCACTTTCCCGGTAAGAAGAATTGAAGAAATTTTACTTTACATCTTTTAAATGAACTCTGTTCATATTTTAAGGGAAATAGGCCTGCCAATGTGAAATAATCTAATTTTGTCACTTTACATTTAAAATCATTAAATTTCTAACATTTTTTCATAACCTTGTAATGAAAAAAAAATATTACAAGTATCTAAATTCATATTTATTTTTTTAAATGTTTTAAAAGCATTAAAGTTTAATATTTTTTTTATAAACTTCTATCTTACCATTCAATTACAAGTAACTTAACCTGAAATTCATAATTATTTTTAAATCCATATTTAAGAAAATTATTTCACGTTGGTGGGGAACACTGCCCATAAAGAGTGTAGCGACAGCTTGCGTCACCTCCCAGGTACTGTTGGAAACGCTCCCACTTTCTTCTTCTGCTTCTAACATTTCCCACTTTTACTAACATTTTTTCTTCTAATGTATAACATGCATGTATCATTTCTTTTTAAGTAGAAAATCGATCATATCCTTTCTTAGTAGAAATGGATCGTACGATTTTCGAATACATTACAGGCTATTTTCTAAACTAGAAATGGCACACATTCATTTCTTTTTTAATGTATGACATGCATGTACTATTGCTACATAGAAATGGATCTTGCTATTTTCTAATAACATAGAAATGGATCTTGCTATTTTCTAATAACATAGAAATGGATTTTGCTATTTTCTAATACATAACATTTTAGATGACTCTTTAAAATAACCCAATACACTCTTCAAAATAATATGGATTCCATTTTTAGAAGACTTTGGTAAGAATATCTATGTCACAATACATATGCAAGTCACATCTGTGTACAACATTAGCTTGTGAAGCTTTCAGTACTTTGCGTTTTCTTATTTTAAAAATATCTCCCAAGTTTCACATTCACTGATAATTCAGTACACCTATTCATTTTAACTACGTTCTTAAATAAAAAAAATTGTCGAAACGTGTTCAGCGAGTAGTATAACCTATCCCTAAAATCTCGCAGGGTTTTAAAACATAAATCGTGGCTGGTATACGCGTACACACACCGCTTCTAAAAGGGTCAAATCCCGTTCCCAACTTGTGGTAAAAATTTATAACATCAAACATGCGACATGCTAGTTCACTATGGAGTGTTAGAAATCCCCCATTCCTTCATTCAATAGCTTACCCCAAAAATCATTTCAATTAAATTAATAAAAGTCAATAACACACACACACACACCGTCCTTAAAATTCATTGATGAACGGCAAACGTAAAAAAAAAATTATCTTCATTCATTAAAACATGTATGAGCATGAAGCTAAAAATATTAAGTCATCGTCCGACTATCGAATTAAAAGTTTCATTAACACAAAAACCTCATTCAAAAAATTAATTCTATTAAAATTCAATAACACGCATGTATTTCATTCAAGCGCCAATAGATGGCGCCATCACCGCCGTCTAAAATTTCATAAATGTCTTCAAGCACTTTCTAAACCATTCCATAAAAACAATAATTTCCCAATCATTAAAAAAAATAATCCTCTTATTAAAATTCAATTATGAGTATATTCCATTTTTTCATAATACATTTTATTCATTTATTAAAAATGAATTAAAATCTTAATTCACTCACACCATCCCCTCGTAGAAGTTCAGAAAATATTCTAAGTACCCAACTCCTTTCGCAGGGAAGAAATCATTCATTCACCATCTACCTACAAGTCTCAAACTGTATACTGGTTAAAGCACTGTCCTACGGTGCAAGGGGTCCCCAGTTCGAATCCAGCTCAGTCCAGAACCAATTCTTTCCTTTTAGCCATCACAGTTCTCCAACCTGCCCATAGAGGGCGCCACCAAAATTTCCAAGATGGCCGCCAAGTTCTTCTTCAACCCCACTGTCTGTGTCAGTACATGACGTCAGCCGATAATCTTATCAAGTGAATCATCCGATAAGATAAGCCGATGACGTCATCTGATAAGATAAGCTTATCTGATAAGATAAGCCGATGCCGTCATCCGATAAGATAAGCCGATGACGTCATCGGATAAGATAACGTGACGTCATCTCCCGATGACGTCATCCTCCGTGACGTCGCTGCTGCGCCTGCTGATGTTGAACTCTCCTTCCTCTACTACTAGCATCCATAGCTGCGTTAGCCCACCCACTACACAGTTCGGGCTTGGAATTAGATTAAATCTATAAAGATATTTAGCTAAACAGTCGTGACTAGTTTCTAGGCGAAATGCTGATGTTCAATAAAATAGTATAATTTTTTTTTTTAATTTCTAGTAAAATCCTGCCTTAGCAAAACATATTTTGATCATTAGATCATAAATTATTTACCAGGCATTGCATTGTTATTTTCAACACGTCCACTTTCATGTTCCCCAGCTTACCATTTGATAAGAATTGCACAGCTTAATTGTTTTCAGCACCAATTATTTCTAGTAGTTGTCTTTCACGGCTTTAGTAATTCCCAAATGCAAAGAATGAAGCTTGCTTATACAATTTGGTGTTAAAACATTCCATTTTTGCATTTCTCAATGTGTGAAGATTAAAGGATAAGTTAGCCATCACATTCACAGTATTCATAGGTAGTTTTTCCAATTTCCATTCTTCTGCAATTTTTATATAAACAGCTGAAGACGCATTGCTTACTATTTTTTTCACAAATTCCATATCTTATTTTTAATTTGTGCAACTAACCGAAAGAGAACAAGGAATAAAAACATTAAGTTTTGTAGCAACTTTATTTTTCTATAAGCATTAAGCCATGGATAACAAGATTTGCTGCCTGATATTGATTAAAAAACTCTGTCTAGCCTACTTCATTTAACTTTCTTCTTGAACTCTGCGTTTTCTGTGGTGATGTCTTTTATATAAACAGTTATTAGAGTGACTGAAGAAATACAGTGAAACCTGGCAAAGTGACCACCTGGCTAAAATGATCATGTTATTTTCACACTGTAAACACCATTATTTTTATATAATTCACTAGGTTTCACTGTAATTGCAACAATTCAATTTGAAGAAATATAGTGATTTCTTGAATTTACCCATTTTTCTGTGACACATCAAGTTTACCTCTTGCATAAACAACATTCATATTTTTCCTTTCATATATCTTTTTAATGTAAAAATATGTTAAAATAAACTGAATATATATTACACCTGACTTGAATTTTGCAATATACTAAAGAGTTGCAAAAAGATTTTATAAATATTTACATATTTCAGTGCCAAATTCTTTAGAAATTTAATTACATTATTATTTTCAGAAATTTTGCTGAGCTTCATCCTTGGTCTTGAGTTATCTTATAGAGTTGCTTATCAAGAAAGCAAAGCGTATGCTGAATGGAATCAAATTATTTGTTATATTAAGAGTTTGTTAGCTTAAATAAATTTTATTTGGTGTATTGATTCCTTTGTAAATAAATGTTCATTTAGTTAAAGAAATATGGTGTTTTGTTTGTTTTTATTTTTCAGCTACAAAATTGTTTATAAATAGATAAAAATTATGTTCAAATAGCTGCATGTTTTATTTTTATGTTAATCTATGGAAAATAGTCCCTAGCTCATTCATTTTTAGAATTTTATTCCCCATTGTCTTTTGCCAAGGATGCTGAAAAAAAAAATAGTAATATAATTTTTATATTTATCATAAAGTACACGAAATTGTTAGAAATATTTCTAATTATTTTATCGATTTTTAAAGAAATACAAAGCTTTCTATTCTTAGCATAAGACTAAATGGAACTATATGTTGTTAGGGACTATTTACCACAGATTAGTGTGGGGGGGGGGAATGAAACAAGTGACTGAAGAAAAAATATTCTTTTAATATTCTGAACAGATATAATCTGAATCCATTTTGAATAGTTTTGGAAAGATTTCTATTTATGGGGTTTAGACGGGATAACTCGAGCAAATGCTCCTACCACTACCAAATTTTAATAGTATGTGTAGAACTAGATAGAATTTTTAGTAATTCTCATAATTCAAACTTAGAATCTAATTTAAAGTTTTTCATAACATAATTGTTTTTAGTAAGAAATCGTGTTACAGCTTTGAACAATTGTGGTAATATAAAGTGTGTGGGAGAGCTTGATCATTTGAACTACACTGGATTGATAATAGTTTATATTAACACAAATAAAGTCCAATTCATCAATGTCACTAAACTTGCTAACTTTAAAAATGTTTATAACTTGAGTATGAAATCTTAACATCTATTTTTGTAATTGTAATACAAATGGAACTAAATTCTACATAAGTAATATGATTGTACGAGAAAGTCAGGTAGAGGGCTCATACTCCAAATATTTTATTTGGTACTAGCCGCCTTTGGCGACCAGCCTGTTCGCAACCCTTGAAAATGCTGATCGTGGCAAATTCCAACCGTGGCAAACTCGTTGGCGCGACCTACCAGAAAGGTGTAAGGTAACTGGTTGGACAGCCAGGATGTGCCACCCAATTTAGACCGGAACAAAGTGGGGGAGGCATCCACAGGGAACGTACCCTCCTTCCCCTACCACCAACCTCTCGGAAAAACATACGGACCCATATGTTTAACGTGATCGGACTCCGTGTCAGTGGCGGAAATCGAACACGGGCCTACCGCGTGCAATTCCCGCGCGCTAACCACTGGGCTACTTCGCCCTCCGCGACAATCTCCATAACTTTCTTTTTATTCACCCAATTTAGACCGTACCCTCCTTCCCCTACCACCAACCTCTCGGAAGGACTCACGAACACACATGTTTAACGTGATCGTACTCTGCGTGAACGTGGCGTAAGTTTTGGCAGTGGCGGGAATCGAACCCGGGCCTACTGAGTACAATTCCCGCGCGCTAACCACTGGGCTGCCGCGCCCTCCGCGACAATCTCCATAACTTTCTATATATTCACCCAATTTAGACGGGAATCCAGTGGGGGGGCATCCACAGGGGCCGTATCCTCCTTCCCCTACCACCAACCTCTCGGAAGGACTTACGGACCCACATATTTAACGTGATCGTATTCCACGTAAACACGGCGGCAGTTTTGGCAGTGGCGGGAATCGAAACCGGCCCTACCGCTAACTTCCCGCGCGCTAATTTGCAATTTAAAATGACCATATGCTTAATTCCATCATCCTCATTCCATTGTTTCATTGTTCCATCATTTAAAATATCCATAAAATTAAAATATCCATTTAAAATATCCAAAAGTTAAAATATACATTTAAAAAATCCATATCGTTCCATCATTTAAAATATAAATATAATAATTTATATGGAGTAAAGGAGCGCTATTCAGAACCGTGACGTCACCTCTACCTTGACGTCCCCACCCACCACCTTCCCTTCTTCTGCGGGGGAGAAACGCCGGTTAAGAAGCGGCACGCCGAGCGGAACGCCGAGAAATTGAAATTCGGAAACTTTTAAAATCCCGATCCTGTGGGCAATACGGAATATTTCCTGACCAGATTGGACTTGTAAGAATGCCCGATGTTTGACCTTTCTAAAAATGTAAATTATTAGTCGAAATTATGAGTACTTTTTACTATGTGAGAATTTAAAAACCAAAAATACTTTTCTTGAGCAAAAAGTGACTTTTGTTTTAAAATCTTTAAAAAATATTAGAAATCGAAATTCAGATTTGAAATTGATATATTTTTACTCGCAATTGTCAGCTCTTTCCGATGGTGTGATTTGTTTTTTCCTACGATGTCCGGATCGTGGGAAAAAAAGGGCAAAAATGGCAAAAAACTGTCGAAATCGCATAAAACATTAAATAACAAAAAAAATAATTAAAATTTTAAAAATCGGTTTTCACGTGTCCCCTTCCCTCCCCCCGGGTCTCCGATTGCCAAATTTCGTAGCTCTCCGACGCGCGGTCGCGAAACGTATTGTGTATAA
The DNA here is from genome assembly GCA_951213105.1 of Amaurobius ferox. Lineage (NCBI taxonomy): Eukaryota > Metazoa > Arthropoda > Arachnida > Araneae > Amaurobiidae > Amaurobius > Amaurobius ferox. The sequence goes on from OX578146.1 coordinate 13,815,306, forward strand.
GACACACAGACACACAGACATTGCCTTTTATTATTTAAGATTCGTACAAAAAGAATATATTTATGATCAAAATAAGCCAAATTATTTCTGTTCTAGTAGCATTACTTTCCAGTTTTGTGTTCAACCAGATGATTTGTATCTTTAATAACCTTTACTTATATGATCCATGCACATTTACTTATATGATTACTTATATCACATTTACTTATATGATCCATGCAAATAACAACAAAACACAAGTAAATAACAAATGAAGAAATAAAAAATATTTAAAATATATCATGCAAAACTGCTTTAGACAAATTTGCTAAAAATTAAAAATTCCAGGGCTTTGTTTTTAACTTTGAGATGTAAACAGGGTTTAATCCGTGTTCTTTTTTAGCATTTTCTAAAAGAAATCGTATTTATTTTGCTAAACATGCTATTTTAGATAAAATGCTAAAACTCATGAATGACATGAACCCAACATAAGTCCTAGGGTTCTAGGTAACATGAATATTTTAAGAAAAAAGAATTAAAATTGTGTATATAAGTAAAAATTGCATATTTTATAATTAGTTAAGATTGCTTGATGAAAAAAGAGAGGACATGTATATACTTCAAACTCAGAAGACAGCAAATTATGATTAATGTTAAAGATAACATGCATTGGATAATTTCTGATGGGAATCTGTACATTTTTCTAAAGCTTTTGTCTTACCGAGACATTACATTAGTTTCTGCTTTTATGAGTACCTATTATTCATGGCTGAGAAGATATTCCCACATTATAGCATGATTTTACATTTGAGATTTTAGTACGATTTGCATTTTAAATAGAATAGAAAAATTCAAATTATAGTAATTGTAATAAATTTTACAGATGTATATCTTATATCTACTATTAAAAAAATTAAAACTGGCACTTCGGCTAAAGTAAATCTGAAAATGCTAAATTAATGCGAAAAATTTTAACTAAAATATTAAAGAATTTAATTTGCTAGTTTAACATGCGGAAATTTCAAATATACTCCAACAACTAAAACTAAATTTTGTCAATTTAACCTGAACTTGATTTCTCAAATGGTTTAGAAACGATAAACACATATTAGTAATGTATACAAAATAGTAACGAGCAGGTACTGAAATTTACCTACCCAAGAGAAATATAAAAATAAAGCTTTTTAAATATACAAATGTTTAAGAGCATAAAAACGACAAGCAAACTTATTTAAAGTGTTAAAATTTCAAATACACTTCAACAGCAAAAAATAAGCTAACTTGTCTGTTATGCTATGAATTTGATATATGTTTTAAATTAAATACTGATTTCCATGTATATAGAATGCAAACACGAAGTATTACTATCAATATGAAAAAAGTTAAAACATACCTTTACTTATAGTCCATTTATTACTTTATAAATCTACGAAAATATCTTGCACCTAAGTTTTGCACAGCATTACTTATAAATATCGCCCAATACACTGTTTACCCTGCAAGAATTAATCCCGAAGTGTAAAAGCGTTGCCACAAATTGAACAAATTCGCTTCTTGGCGCAAAGTCATATCTCGCCAAACCTGCGATATTCAGAGCCATCTGTCGGAAAAAGATAACTTTTCGGATCGATTTATCTCCGCCTTAATGACCAGAAAAATCCGCGCGCTATGCTCGTCCAAATACATCACGGCCATACATGAGAAACAACAACCGGCGGACATCCTCTCCTCATATCCACAGACACATGCAAGCCATACACCCCTTCAATTCAATGTTACTATTTCTTATACGACTCCCTATCTTATACTATCTATTACTATTTCTTATACGACTCCCTATCTTATACTATCTATTACTATTTCTTATACGACTCCCTATCTTATCTTATACTATCTATTACTATTTCTTATACGACTCCCTATGAAATTACGCTTACCTAGACCCTCTAACAAACCAATTTATCAAACTTAATACCTCAAACATTTTCTGAAGTTTTTAATGTCTGGTCAACATGGAAGATAAGTGACTTTATGGGTCATACAATTCAGCTCCAACCAATCTATCTACAAACAAAGTTTCCACCAATTGCACTGTTTAAAACGCGAATTTAAAGATCTTTAACTTCATGGCTTAAATATTCATATTCAGAATTTTTAAATTTAATCCTATTTCTCATAAGACTCTTTATCAAGACATATATATTACATTATCCCCTAACGTAAAGCAATTAATTTACGATCCCCTAGACCCCAGACCCTCTGATAAACCAATTTATAAAATTTAATACCTCGCTTTAATTCAACTTTTCAATTTGGGGTCATACCATGGACTTACTCTTAACGCAACGGGTCACAGCAATTTAGCTCCAACTAATCTATCTATAGACATTAATTGCATTGTTTGAAACATTTAAAGTTAAAGGAGGAAACAAGATCATGGTTCTAAATTTTTAAATTGGGATGACCTCTCAATATTAACTTTCCTATTCAGCTGAATGATGAAGATGGTCTCATGTCTAACTCCATGAGCTGAATGCAGTTTTCCTTTTATTTCTCTAGGCATTAAAGTCTCATGACCATGCAATTATGTTATGTTGTGGCAACGCTTTCTGCCAGAGATTGTAAGAGCAAAAATTCCTAAAAAGACCAAACATTGAGGCTATTTCTCCAGACCCAAGGGTTAATTTAAAAAACAGATTCAGATTCAGCATGATTGAATTAATATACATGAGTTTTTCAACCTTCGGGATTGCATTGGGTGCTCCGACACTAGGTATTAAAGAGGCGATTTCGACGTTATAGAATGTCTTTTTATAGCCTGAAGGGAGATTTTTAATATAACTGTTAATAGTTTAGAGTGAAGTATCAAGATGGCGAATTAATTTTTGATTTCATATATTTTTCTGGTATTCGTTATAAGCGGGACAGACTGGCTATTAGTTTTTGAGAACATAAACCTAGGATTCCCGACCCAGCCCACCTTCAGTTTGGAGCAGTAGTAGAGACTGCCGGGAAAAAACATAAAGACTCCCGAACACGAAGGAGGGCAACAGGGCACCCCCACCGGACAGGAAAAGACAACGACACCGCCACACAGCACGCGCACCGCCTGAGACACCAAGGAAAAACCAGACCGCCCTCAGGCCCAAAGAGGTTCCCGGTCAAAATACACATTAATTCCTCTTAAAATAGCAGTTTAATGCATTACATTGTTTCTGTTCACGATTGAATAACATTCTAGACTTGCCCATGGCAATTCTGGGATAAATTTAAAGTGAACCGGGTAGAGCAAGACAATACTCGCATTTTGTTTATTAAACGAGTGATTCCAAATAATGAATCTTTTGGGAGTGAGGGATGTTTAAAAAATGTGTAACGACAGGTTAAGTTGATACAGGAGTCTTGGAAAAATGTTATAGAATTATGTATATAATGAAAAATCGCTGGAAAAGTTTTATTCACCGAAAGTTAGATACAAAAGATCTTTAAATCTGATTTTATGTCAAAAACATCTTCAAAAAAGAATATTTCTAGTAGTATAAATTTTATACGATTTTAAATTCTCAGTAAATCTGATTTTCTATTATTTTCCTCAAGTGACCAGAGAATAATGGTGAAAGCGTTAAATGTCTGTTAGGTCTAACTGTATGCTTACGGAGAATCTTCAGCGAACATATGAAATTTTACTCCGATTGAATCAGCTGAAAGTTATAAATTAAGCCATTGTGTATAGTGTTATTTCAAAAAGCATTTTAAATTAACGTTATTTCTTACTTTATTTAAATCGAATAACAAACCCAACTCGTCGAGTATGTGCTTGTTGCCATTTGACAAACTATAATAACGTGCTAACTTGCTAGCACTCGAAATGTTTGAATGGTTGCTGCTCAACTAGCAATGTGTGAAGTATCGAAGATCGCACTAGGGACCCGAGTTCGGTTCCCGACACTACTCTAAACAAACAATCTTCATGTTAACGCGGAGTATCTGTGGGTTCGAAAGTCCTTCAGAGAGACTGTTGGTAGGGGAAGGAAGGTATAGTCCCTGTGAGTGAGTGGGTTCCGATCTAAATCAGTGGCACTGTTCCAGCCGTCCAAATTCTTCAGGTAGGCCGTACAGTTTGGAATGAAGGAAAATATATTTATAGCCATCCATATGAATTTCGTGCGTTCCCCGTGTCTGTCCTTATTCATTAAACAATGCTTTACAACTTTAACTTCTTAGTCTATCGCGCTTTGTTGCAGATTTCGTGATCCTAATTTTTTAAATTCTTCGCTAGGGGCGCTGCAATAACCTATTATTTTGACAATGGACCCTTTATTAGATGGACCCCGTCGTTATAAATTTGTTGGGGGTGCTTAAAGACTTTCCTAGGAACCTTATATTTTATAATTACAGAAAAATGAGGGAATTGTTTAAAGAATGCTCCCGAACTTCAAAAATAACGTTTAAAAAATGAGGAATAAAAAAGTTGCATAAAGTATTAACACCAAATGCTTAAACGGTTAAAAAAATGCGATTAAAAGGCATTCTAAGGAAAGGTTAGAAAAACAATTTATTATAAGTGCTTTGCAAACCCAAGGTCAAGAACTATCGCCTAAGAATATAATACTCTATTGCAGTACGCAAATTAATGACAAACATACTATCTTACATACAATTATTTGTATAGGATTTATATCGTATTCAGATCTGCATTGCACGAACATTATTTAAAAGACCGATGAATAAGATTTCCCAATACTGAAGTGATTCGAGGAAATAAAGTTTCCTACCTTCAGTCCTATCACGATCGCCACTTCTCCGTCACCCAACGATAGAATGGACAGGTCGGACGCAAAAGCAGTTCCGGATAAGGTTTGCCACTTCAGGAACTGACCACCTGAACAACGTATTAGATTATTAGAGTATGACAACAACTACAATTATAGACAGTTGAATCAACATTTCGAATAAGGTTCTATAGCACAAAAAGCAAATGCGAGGATAATGTATAGTTGAGAATTGCACTTTCTGGGTGAGGAACAGTTTCACCCGGGCTTTTCAGTTGGCATTTAATAATAGTCTTATAATAAGGAAAACTCGAGCAACGTATATAAGCAGAAATAAAATGATAACGCATGTTTTGAGGATACGTTGTATCCCCTTCGTCAGTGCAAGAGAACCTGCAAACTCGAAGTCCAAAAGAGGAATGAATGCAAAGGAAGATAGAAAGATACGCCACTTCTCCATCGCCCAACGATAGAATAGACAGGTCCAGGGTCCCCGCAAAGGGGGTTAGTTGGTACCATGGTCCTGGGGCCCGGCGAAACATAGGGGCCCGTGAAGGTGTCTGGAGAAAATATTTTTTTTCAACATTATTTTTAATTGCTAAGTCTTGATATTAGAATGAACGTTATTACTTTCCCTGCAATACATGGTAATGTATATGGAAAGTATTGGAATCATGCCGAAAATCGCAACTCGAATTTTCGACGGATCTACGCATTTCGAGACCTCTAGAATACGAAAAAAATATTTTTAGCGTGACGTCTGTGTGTGTGTCTGTCTAGCTGTGTGTGTGTGTGTGTGTCTGTCTAGCTGTCTGTCCACATTTTGTATCCACTCTAACTAAAAACTAATTGACCGAATTTCATAAAATTTGGTAGGTAAGTCACTTGTGGACGAATCTGGTGCTGATTAGTGTTGGTTATGATTCGGGATAAAAGAACCCGCTTTTTTTTGCGAAATGCCCCCCTCCCCCCCTCCAAAAAAAAAAATCTCATGTATTCACTCTAGCTGAAATACTAATTGACCAAATTTCACAAAATTCAGTAGATATGTCGCTCGTGGGTTACCCTGGTGCTAATTGGATTTTGGTACAATTCGGAAAAAAATAACCTGTCTTTTGTTGCAAAATGGCCGGCGAAAATCGTCAAAATCTAAAATAAAAAACTACGTACGCTCAAATATATCCATTAAATGCTTGTTTTATGCGTAATTTTTAATGATAAAAAGAGTAAGACCAACCCCATTACGCTAGGGATAGCTGTTCTCGAGATATTTTAGTTTTTTCGTATTTTCTCTATGCCATATTTGAAAATAACTCCAGTTACCAAATGAGAACGAAAATTGAATTAAAAGTGAATTAAATTTAATTAAAATAAAGAGAACGTGAATATAAGTCTGCAGGGAAAGTCATTTGCTGCCCACATCAGATTTTTTATTTTATCAGAATTTCATATAGTTTTATAAAATTATTCTTGTAAAATAGTTGTATATTTAAAATTTGTATAAAACTTTTGGATTGATTTACTCATTGAAATCATCCCAAAAACGAACTAGTAATTCAATAATATCTGGGAGTATAGCATTTCTCGAACAGATTGAAATATTCAAACACAGTATCGTCTGATTATTTTAATCGCCTAAACATAACGATTTTCAGTGAGATCGGACCAAGAGAAGACTTTTACAAACATTTATTCCTAAAACTGAAAAAACATAAAATAATAATGTTACCTATATATGTACAGAAATAGAGATTTAATATTGATTTTTTTTTCGTTTAAAAGTAAATGACAGCATTTATAAGATCTACCGTCGTCCAGACATTGAATTTTTTTATCCATGTTAAAAAATTGAAAAAGTTAAATGTGATATTTTTTATGAATTGGGTGGATACTTTAAGTACTTTTAACCGGAAATAAACTGTAAATGTATTTAGGATTTATCACAAACCGCTTTTGAGTATTAGAAATTGTACTTTTCTCACAACGAGCGTAATATCTCTCAAGAGAGTTAAACGATTTCCATGTGATTAGGTATATTTATTTTAATCGGTGTCCATCACCTAATTCGCGTCATAAGGAAGTTCTAATTTTTTATTGTCAATATTTTTTGTCAATATATTTTGTTTTATTTGTGGATATCAAAATATATTCATTTTCTGGTAAAGTTTTGTGTTAGACACATCAGATATTTTAGTTATTGGGTCTTTGGATAATTTTTTCGTTCTCTGAGAAGTAAATAAAACAATTAAAATTTGCAGAAAAGTTGTAATTTCTTCCAAATTATCAAAAAACTCATAATAATTGTAGAAATTTTTACAACTAATGTACTGTTGAACGCAAAATTAAAAATAGTTAAGGGATATAGGTCTCAGATACCTGTCATACTACAAAATTAATCATATTAGGAGATCATAGGATGCAAATAGGACTCTTATCTCCTCCGGATGGACATTTACATACTACTAGAACAAATCAACCCATCGTTGCCCGGGTCCTAAATGAGCTTCCGCTACTTAAACAATATATTTACAGATAAAACCGCTCAATTTCCATATCGCTTTCAAACCGTCTAAATTTTCAACTCACTTCTTCCTTTCGTTTCGCAACTGTGGAAAGCAGGAAAATAGAATAAATAAATAAATGAAACAAAATGGAATCCTTTCTTAGGAGAGAAGACTTGATTTAAACCACACCGTGAGCTCCAAGGCCTTGACGTTCATGAGCTCAAACGTTCACCAGGGAGAAAAAAAAGATATGTATTTCATTAATGTACCTAAAATTTTAATTTTATCCGTTTGTATGGAAATTCACGAAAACTAAAATAATGTAGTATTTTTTTTTTCTTTAGAATACGAAGATATATACACATATTTAAGTACCAAATAATCTAAAATATACACATTTTGATGTATTTTAAATAAATAAATAAATATGTTTACAAATGCCGGTCGTTTGGCCGCTAGGCCATTGGACAGCAAATAAATAAATATAAGGAATTGTTTGTTCTACGGGTTCGGTTCGGTTCAAATGTCGTTGGAAAGAACGTTATTCGATCCATCCGATGGTGTAAAAATAGAAACTCCGTGACAAAATTTTCGATCGCTAAATAACCAATTTGCGTGAAAATCGTGCTTCAATATAAAATAACTAAAAAACTAATACGTATAAAAGAAACTCGCTGAGTTGTATTTGTCTGGGTCCTGAAGTGCCTCTGTACTAAATTCCTTCGTTGTCCGTAGCTTAGATTTCCCGCTACGCACCTTCTTATATTAAGTAAAATTAACTTTTTCGTACCCCTATGATAGAGACCAGTTGATTTAGAAGATCCAAACTACTATTACCTATTTTTAAAAAATCGTTTATCGCAAAAACCAGAAACTTTGCATATATGAGATTTTGATACAAAAAATTGATTACTACACAAAATCAGAGTGTCTTATCTTGCTTTTGTTAAAAGAGTGGCAATAGGAATAGAAGTTGATCAAGTAATGATATTTTGGATAAATCTGTTTTTTTACTTTATTGATGAATATACATTTCATTTTTCGTTTCATTAAGTGATTGCTATTTCTGCTGTGTTTTACTATTTTGTAACTAGAGAATGCAACTTTAAATTAATTAAAAAGATAAAGCAGAAATAATTTTACTAAAGTTAGGTTTGCCGAAAATGCGTTGGATACCGCGGGGGGGGGGGGGATAATCTCTCCCTTAATTTACATGGGGCCCACGGCACTACCTGGTACCCTGTCCCACAATTTGATGTGGGGGGGCCTGCTACCACGTGATAACAACACACGTGGCACTCCAAAATGAAAAGCACAAAATCCAAAATGGCGAATCACCCGTACACAACAAGCTGTAGAATTGCTTTGTCCAACGTGCTCTATCGTAACTAGATATAGCACGACTTTTGGCCGGACCGAATTCGCATTCATTTTATAAACATTCGTGTCCTCGCATTTCCGTTAAATGTTTTCTTAGCATCAGTTAGTTCGCTTGGCCCACATACCGCAAATCCACATGTGAGGTTTCGGGTCAGCCCATCAAAAAATAGGTGCATCGAGGTGCCTATATCTCTGGTCGAAGGGTCAGCTATGCTTTTTAGAATTTTAAAAAATTCGGGTTCAACGGATTACTGTTGAAAAGTTTTGCAGCATCAGATTTACTGTATGAGGGACCCACAAGCTACCACTTAGTCCTCTTACCGTAAATCTACATGCGAGGTTTAGGGGTCAAGTCGGATTCGTACGTAGTTTTCAAGTATTCTGGTTCGAATTCGCGTCCTAGCTATTAGCTATAATAGCTATAGGAGGTATTATAGCAGCTGCTATAATACCTCCTGTAAGATACTTTACAGGAGGTATTATAGCAGCTGCTTAAAATATCACAGACTGCTGCAGAAGAAAAAATAATTTATCCATTAATTTATTATAGTTCTTTTCAGCCATCGAAATTTTACAATTTTTGACTCATCACAGCAAACCAGCATTAATGTCCGGACCCTATTTCTCTTGATCGCCATCTATTGGCAAATACACTTAATAAGTCTTCCCCCTTTACAAATACATGGGTCATTTTGGGGAGATGGGATCGTTGCAACGGTTGTCACGGATAGTATGTATTTTCCTTTGTTTGTATCTTGAAAATGATTTGAGTTCAAAACAAACGATTTGGACATCCCCCCCCCCACACACACACACGCACTTAAATATTTAACTTTTTTCTAAAAAATTTGAACATTTTTACTTAACTAATATACAAATGGGTTGAACTGTGCTAAGTTTATTAAAATTAAGATTTAAATTACGTTCATTAACGTAGGATGTAGCCTCCGTAAGTGTGACGAATTTCGGTTTTGTGATTGGGGGGGTATCAACCCCCCGTGCCGATGTATACGGATTGCATGCAATTTTCACTGTTATTTATGCAGATAATTTATTTTATTTATTTATTTTATTTTATTCTTTCTTTTTTCTTTTTCTTTTTTTTTTATACAACTCCCTGGCAAGGTCGGATATATTTTCTAGTTGTATTATATAGAGGAAGTCATGTGTTGGCTACATCCGATATTTAATTTTTAACTTCTGGAGATAAGATAAAAAAATCGCCTGATTTGTTATTTTTCAAAACCTTGATATCAACAATTTTCGAATTAGTGATATTTTACTGCATTTATTGTTGAGGTGGGACAAAAAAGCAGAAAGCCCAGGGGAGTGACTGCGAATGAATTACTCTGGGCTCTGATTAAAATATCTTTTTTTCTTTTTTTTTTTTTTGCCTGATCAAACTTTCCATTTGATACAATCTAGTAGGAAATGTCCGTATTTCTTAATTACACAAGCAGGTGAACCGTAGTTCTACGGAAGTTTATCGGCACGTAATTTGTGATGTGATTATTTCCGTACATGACTGGTTCACCCAGAATTTTCCGCACGAGAACTATCACTCCATCCTTGAAAGATAAACATGGTTTACCCAAAGTATGTATACTCCCAGAGATGAAAGGCTTTTCATGTCTTATCTTAGTTTTCCGTATATTATACCCTTACTTGTGCGATTATCCGGACATGTTCCCAAACAGACTTTCGTCGTTTCTAGAGCATGCTACAATGTTGGTTATAGACCAAGGGGCTTAAATCATATTACTATCTGCGTCGCATTCAGCAACCAATCTAGGATCACGCCCCCACTGCAGACAACAACATCTATGGACCAGATCCCTTTTAACGCAAGGTAGAACATGCAGTACGAAACAGGAATTTGTCAAATGCAATAATGTTACCCAGAAAAAAAGGTTTAGGGGGTTTGCGACTGAAAAATTTATAGTTCTCATACTAGAATAAGATGGGTCTCTGGGGAGGGCTATGACCCCAAAAATCACCCCCTTGGCAATGCTACTGATCCAATTTGAAAAAAAAAATTTTTGAAAGGTGGGGAATGGCCTAGAAATGTAAGAAAAGCAGTAAGATGTGAAAATTGGCAGTTTGTTAAACAAATCATATCAAATAAGTGTACCTCGCATACACCGAAGTCGCAAAGGATAATTCACACCACCCATGATCATTAGACCTCAGTATGAGATTTACTAATGACTGGTCATAGACGTGGATTTATTTAGACAAGACATTTTACATTGGCAAACATATACAATACATAATACATAAACAATACAAAAAACATATACAATACATAAAACATATACAATGCGGAGTATACAATACGTACTTCAGAACAATATTGCCATATACTCTAAATACTTCACAATATGAAAAACATTATTGAAATTCAAAATAATCTATTATTATTATATATACTAATTGCCAAGTTTCCGTCTGTCTGTCTGTCACGCCTTTTTTAGGCACTTCCCGAATAGATAGAGACTTGCAATTTGGTACTCGGTCGTTCGATAAAACCCCCTGGAAAAATCGAAATTTTCGAAAACGTTCTATAGAGGGGGGTGCCCCACACCAAAACGTTCGAAAAGTGAAATGACGGGAAAGCATGCTTTGCGATGAGATAGAGACTTCAAATTTGGTATATGGGTAAATCACTCGAAAGGAAGAAAGTGTGCAGTTTCAGATTTCCAATATTTTCTGCTTAAGGGGGGGGGGGGTGCAGCACACCAAAACGTTCGAAAAGTGAAATGATAGGAGAGCATGCTTTGCGATGAGATAGAGACTTCAAATTTGGTGTATGGGTAAATCGTTTGAAACAAAGAAAGTGTGGAATTTCAGATTTCCAATATTTTCTACTTAAGGGGGTGCCGCACACCAAAATGTTCGAAAAGTGAAATGACGGGAAAGCATGCTTTGCGATGAGATAGAGACTTCAAATTTAGTATATGGGTAAATCACTCGAAAGGAAGAAAGTGTGGAATTTCAGATTTCCAATATTTTCTACTTAAGGGGGTGTCGCACATCAAAACGTTCGAAAAGTGAAATGACGGGAAAACATGCTTTGCGATGAGATAGAGACTTCAAATTTGGTATATGGGTAAATCACTCGAAAGGAAGAAAGTGTGCAATTTCAGATTTCCAATATTTTCTACTTAAGGGGGATCTGCACACTAAAATATTCGATTTGCCGAATAAATGTGAAACGCGAATTATTAAAAAATTACAATATTCAGGGTTGCTTATTGCGAGAACGTTAATTTTCAACGGGTATTCGGCTAGTATATACTAATTGCCAAGTGTCCGTCTGTCTGTCTGTCCGTCTGTCTGTCTGTCTGTCTGTCACGCCTTTTTCAAGCACTTCCCGAATAGATAGAGACTTGCAATTTGGTACACGGCTCGGTCGCTCGATAAAACCCCCTGGAAAAATCGAATTTTTCGAAAACGTTCTATAGAGGGGGTGCCCCGCACCAAAACGTTCGAAAAGTGAAATGATGGGAAAGCATGCTTTGCGATGAGATAGAGACTTCAAATTTGGTATATGGGTAAATCACTCGAAAGGAAGAAAGTGTGCAATTTCAGATTTCCAATATTTTATCCTTAAGGGGGGTGCAGCACACCAAAACTTTCGAAAAGTGATATGATAGGAGAGCATGCTTTGCGATGAGATAGAGACTTCAAGTTTGGAGTATGGGTAAACCGTTTGAAACAAAGAAACTGTGGAATTTCAGATTTCCAATATTTTCTACTCAAGGGGGTGCCGCACACCAAAACGTTCGAAAAGTGAAATGATAGGAAAGCATGCTTTGCGATGAGATAGAGACTTTGAATTCGGTGTATGGGTAAATCATTCGAAAGGAAGAAAGTGTGCAATTTCAGATTTCCAATATTTTCTACTTAAGGGGGTGTCGCACACCAAAACGTTCGATTTACCGAATAAATGAGAAAATACGCCTTTAAAATTTGATAGAGGCTTAAAATTTGGTATATGGGCTAATAATTTGACGAAAACGCCCAAGACGAATACAGTTTTCAAAAATGTTCGTTTAAGGGGGTGCTCCAGAGTAAAACGTTCGAAAAGTCAATTGATAAAAAAAACCATGCTTTGGAATGAGATAGAGATATCAGATTTGGTGTAAGGATAGATAGTTTGAAAGGGCGAAAGTGTACAATTTCAGTTTACTAATATTTTCTACTTTAGGGGGTGCCGCACACCAAAATGTTCGATTTTCGGAATAAAGGAGAAACGCTCCTTTAAAAACGTGATAGAGGCTTTATATTTGGTATATGGGAGAAACATCTGATAGAAATCACAAAAAGAATAGAGTTTTTAAAAAATGTGTAGTTAAAGGGGTGGGTACTCCACACAAAAGCATTCGAGAGATGAAATGCTGGAAAAGCATTCTTCACGATGAGATAGAGACTTCAAATTTGGTGTACGGGTAAAAAGTTCGAAAGGAAGAAAGTGTGCAATTTCAGTCTTCCAACATTTGCTATTGTAGGGGGTGCCGATGTCTCTCTATCTATTCTTTCGAAACGTTCGAAAAGAGAATTGATAAAAAACCATGCTTCGAAATAAGATAGAGATATCAAATTTGGTGTAAGGGTAGATAGTTTGAAAGGAAGAAAGTGTGAAATTTCAGATTTCCAATATTTGCCACTTTAAGGGGTGCGCACACAAATATGTTCGATTTTCTGAATAAATGAGCCACGCTTCCTTTTAAATGTGATAGAGGCTTGATATTTGGTATATGGGCCAATCATCTGATAAAAAACACAATACAAACAGAGGAAGAAGTGCGAAAATTTAGTTTTCCAATATTTTCTCCTTTAGGGGGTTCTGCACACCAAAATATTCGATTTGTCGAATAAATGTGAAACGCGAATTATTATAAAATTTACATTATTCAGGGATTGCTTATTGCGAGACCGTTGATTTTCAATGGGTATTCGGCTAGTATATACTAATTGCCAAGTGTCCGTCTGTCTGTCTGTCTGTCTGTCACGCTTTTTTCAGGCACTTCCCGTATAGATAGAGATTTGCAATTTGGTACACAGCTCGGACGTTCGATAAAACCCCCTGGAAAAATCGAATTTTTTGAAAATGTTCTCTAGAGGGGGAGCTGCGCACCAAAACGTTCGAAAAGTGAAATGATAGGAAAGCATGCTTTGCGATGAGATACAGTCTTCAAATTTGGTGTATGGGTAAACCGTTCGAATGGAAGAAAATGTGCAATTTCAGATTTCCAATATTTTCTACTTAAGGGGGTGCCGCACACCAAAATGTTCGATTTACCGAATAAATGAGAAAAGGCTCCTTCAAAATTCGATAGAGGCTTGAAATTTGATATATGGGTTGATCATTTGACGAAAACACCCAAGACGAATATAGTTTTTCTAAAATGTTCGGTTAAGGGGATGTTCCAGAGTAAAACGTTCGAAAAGTGAATTGATAAAAAGCCATGCTTCGGAATGAGATAGAGATATTAAATTTGATGTAAGAGTAGATAGTTTGGAAAGAAGAAAGTGTAGAATTTCAGTTTACCAATATTTTCTACTTTAAGGGGTGCCGCACACAAAAATGTTCGATTTTCGGAATAAAGGAGAAATGCTCCTTTTAAAACGCGATAGAGGCTTAATATTTGGTATATGGGCGAATCATTTGATAGAAATCACAAAATGAATAAAGTTTTTCAAAAATGTGTATTTAAGGGGGTGGACACTCCGCACTAAATTATTCAAAAGGTGAAATGCTAGAAAAGCATGCTTCGCTATGAGATAGAGACTTCAAATTTGGTGTACGGCTAAAAGTTGGAAAGGAAGAAAGTCTGCAATTTCAGTTTTCCAACATTTGCTATTGCAGGGGTGTCGCTCACTAAAATGTTCTATTTGCCGAACAAATGAAAAACGCCTCCTTTACAATGTGATAGAGGCTTGAAATTTAGTATATGGGATAACCATTTGACAAAAAAATCAAAGATGAATACGGTTTGACAAAAATGTTCATTAACGGGATGCTACACAGAAAAACGTTCGAAAGGTGAAGTGCTGGAAAAAACATGTTTCTCGATAGGATAGAGACTTCATATCTGGTGTACGGGTAGATAGTTTGAAAGGAAGAAAGTGTGAAATTTCAGATTTCCAATATTTGCTACTTTAAAGGGTGTCGAACACTAATATGTTCGATTTTCCGAATGAATGAGACACGCATCCTTTTAAATGTGATAGAGGCTTGATATTTGGTATATGGGCCAATCATCTAATAAAAAACCCAAGACAGAGTTTTTCAAAAATGTTTATTTATGGGTGTGCTTCACAGAAAAATGTTCCAAAGGAGAAATAATAAAATAGGGGTGCCTCGGGATGAGATAGACTTTAATGTGGTGTACGAGTAGATAATTTGAAAGGAATAAATGCGCAAATTAATTTTCTCAATATTTTCTTCCTTAGGGGGTTCTGCACACCAAAATATTCGATTTGTCATATAAATGTGAAATGTGAATTATAAAAAATTTACATTATTCAGGGGTTGCTTATTGCAAGACCGTTGATTTTCAACGGGTATTCGGCTAGTATTTATTAAAATGTCTAACAATATTCTATGATATTTATATGTTGATAAATAAAATTATTCGTAAAACTTACATTTTGGAACAAAATTTATTTTCATTTTCTTTAATAAAGTCGTATAAACTTTTTATTTTATTAATATTAATTTTTTTTTACATATATTTCTAATCCATTTACCCACAAGATTAATAGATGGCTTATTGAAGTGAAATTTTTTCACCTTCTTTTTAAGTCGCAAAGGACAGGAAAGATATACGTTATAACAATCAATATTTGCAATAACCGACTTAGGTATATCTCTATCCATCGCCTCTGTTTAACAAATTTCTCGAGTTTCCCTGCCTCGTACCACAAAAATTATGGAATACAAAAATATAATATATGGTAGACTTGTAGAGAAAGGTTTGGGGATTGCACTGAAAAAAAAAACCCGTTTTTCGGTATATATTTTAGTTTAAGAAATATTTAAAATCAAGTCAAGATAAAGTATTTGACATGCGAGTTCGCGTTCTGGATAGACTAACAATAGCAAGAACACGCATTTCTGCATGTAGGTACCTACAGAGTTGTATTTTCGCAGAACGAAGCCCTTTTTTTAAAATTTCGATGTTGTGTACGAGATATTTTACTTTTTATACACTTCTGAGGGAAAAAATAGAAGAGACAAAGAGACAAAACCATGCATCGGCGCGTACAATGATTTTTTCGCTTTCTTGTACCGCAAAATCTTTAGCATACAAAAATATAAAATTTGGTACACTTGTGGAAAAACAATAGGGTAAGACAGTGAAATAAACCGTTTACCGATTTAAACTTTAGTTTGGTTTGAAATAGCTCGTGAAGCGAACGAACTCTGCGAGTAGGAGGCGAAAGCTCCCAATCCGCGAAGCGAGTTTAAGGGTTGGCGAAGCTTGGGTGTGTTTAATTCAATCTGGGATGTGTTTAATTCAATGTGTCAACGTACCTGATAATGTGTTTAAAAAAGTGTTTAGGCTCAACGTATACCTAGGGATGTGCTTAGGTTCAACGTACTTGTGTATGATGAACCTTTGTTACTAAACTGCTCCTTGAATTTTGCTTTTACTGCAAGAAGGTCCATGAATTTCTTTTTTTCTTTACCTCTCCCCCATTAAAAACTTCGCAATATCCGTTGTACAAGTATCTACTTGTTTGCAATAAGCGATACGTTTAACATTAAAGTATTGCAAATCCACGTTAACAAAAAAATTGTAATACCCGATACTTCGCTACATCCGAGTTCACATCGTCTACTGTATTATGAAATCAAGCGTACACTGAAGAAAATGATTTTTTTTACTACATACGTTGCGTTTCCGTCCCTTAGATTTTTACCTCCTGTATGATTGTTAAATTATTCTCTCTAAGAGATTGAGGTTTTGCTTTATTTTGCTGATAATATCATATATTTGCTTTTTGGTGATGAACTGCCAACTAGAATAATAATTGGAAAGCGTATGAATTTTTTCATTAACATAACCATTATTGAGAATACCTGGGTATTAAATTTAAATCGAGGAAAAAAATTGGACCCTAAACTGTATATGCTTAAAAATACACACACACGCACGCAAACACACATACACACATGCAAGCGCGAGTGCACACACCACAGACTAATATACTTCTAACTAATATACACCACAGACAAATACAGGTAGAAAGATTTATGGCAACCTTTCCGTGACCACTGAACTAAGTCACATGACTTATGCACTCCCCGCCGCGCATATTTTCTTGCGCACCTCTCCTTCCATTGCAATTGCATTACGTTTTCGAAAGCGAGAAGTCCTGTCGCACGTTTGCGTTTAATTTTCTGCAAAAGATGATAATGTCCTGCGCTGCATATGGATGTACGTCAAAGTTTATCAAAGGTGGAGACACTACGTTTCACAGGTAAGTCGTTTTCATTCATTTTAAAACATATTTTATATAAAATAGAGAGTTAATTGGCATATGCGACCATGACGTCCTATAATAAAAGTAGATTTTCGGGCTTTGTAAATAATGTATAGCCTAGTAATGATTTTTAAAATAAAATATTTTATATATATTTGCATACTTTCATAAATTGAACCTCTATAAATGCTTAAAATTAGAAGAAAAAAAATAAAATATACGTGCAACTTTTAATAGGCCTAGTTTTCTCTCTTGGCGATATTTTTTTACGCCAAATTGGATTGTTTACTAATACATACTCATTTTTCCTGACAATGTTTTTATGCCATATAATGATATGAAATAATTAATAACGCCCAAGAAAATTTATATAAATATCACTAAGTACATATTTAAAATTGTTATTTGTTGCTGAGCTATATTCTTCCAAATTTATAAAAATGAATACTGTATATGGAAGTAAAAAATAATTTTTTGTAGAGAATTATCGCCGAAATAATTACTTTTTACACTTTCTTTTAGTATTAACCGTCTTTGTATGTACATTAAAAATACTCTTTAGCAATTTCGAAAAAGTCCTTAACTGTGCATGTAATGTATCAAATGAAATTGAGCAATTAAAATGTGACTTAAATTATTTTTTTGTGATTATGAAATGCATAACGTAAATATAAAATTCCTAATATTTATCTATGATAAGTGCAATAAAATATACTATAATATTTTTCAATTCAGTTGTTATGTATTTAAAACTTTTTTTAAAATGATAGCTAATTCCTATTATTTTTATTAGTTTTCCCAAAGATGAAGAAAGAAGAAAGATCTGGGGGAAACACAACTGGAAAGAGAAAATTTTAAATCATCAAAATATGCAAAATTGTGCTCAAAATATTTTAAACCAGAATGTTTTGATGAGGAAAATAACACTGCGTCCAAATATCTTTAAAAAAAAAATTTTTTTTTCTGTGGGGGGGGGGGGGGGGGGGGGGGACATCCGTCGAAACTTCGAATTCGAGTTTTCGACGGAAGAGCAACCGTGATCACGAATCGAACATTTTTGAGGTAATGTCTGTGCGTGTCAGTGAGATATCTCACGAGCGAATGGAGCGATTCGAATGAAATTTGGTATAAAAATCACAATTCATGAATACTGGATGCCACAATCGAACATTATTACACATTAATCCACAATTAAAACATAATCGAATGTTCAGAACCACTCTAAATTTTCGAGTGAAATTTTGAAAAAATCATCAAAAAATCAAAACTTTTAATAAAGTTACGTAACTAGACTATTTCTTATGTAATTTTTCCTTAGAAAACGATTGACATAAACTTTAGAACGCTAACATGAACCGTTCTCAAGATATTGCACATTTTTCAAATAAATTTATCAAAAAAAATTCCCATAAATTAAAAAAAATATTAACTGTTGAGAAACATGTTTACTTTTCATATGTAATATCATGCGATTAATTTGGTGACATCATACTCATGGATCTAACTCGTTCCATTCACGAGAAAAGATACTTTGAGTAATACTTTTGTATTTGAACGCCAATAGTCATGTATCTGCTGTAAGAATAACTTATTTCTCCGTCCATAACGCTTGACGAGATTTTGGCGACAAATTTAGCGAAATGTCGCCAAGTTGGCGACACTTTTAAATGTTGCCAAATTAAAGAAAATCTCGCCAAATGGATAAAAATGACACCAAATCAATGAAAATGGCGACTAATTGAAGAAAATTCAATATCTTGGAAAGAATATAAGTATCTATACTATAAGGATAACATTTTTACTTTCCTTATATACATAATGTATAAGGAAAGTATTGTGATGGGGTCGAAAATTCGAATTCGAGTTTTCGACGGGAGAGCACGTTTCAAGCATCCCTGATCACGAATCAAACATTTTTGAGGTAATGTATGTGTGTGAGTCTGTGGAGACGATATCGCACGAACGAATGGAGCGATTCGAATGAAATTTGGTACAAAAATCACAATCCGTGAATACTGGAAGCCTATTGTTTTTAAATGCAATCAAATGTTCAGAACTCTCCTAAATTTTCAAGTGAAATTTTGAAAAAATCATCAAAAAATACAAAACCTTTAATGAAGTTACGCAAATAGACATTTCTTATGTAATTTTTCCTTAAAAAACGATTGACATAAACTTTAGAACGCTAGCATGCACCGTTCTCGAGACATTGCACATTTTTCAAATAAATTTATCCAAAAATCTTATAAATTAAAAACATATATATATTAACTGTTGCGAAACATGTTCACTTTTCATATGTAATATCATGCGATAAATTTGGTGGCATCATTCTCGTGGATCTAGTTCGTTTCATTCATGAGAAAAGGTACTTTGAGTAATACTTTTGTATTTGAACGCCAATAGCCATTTATCTGCTATACGCATAACTTATTTCTCCGTCCATAACGCTTGGAGAGATTTTGGCAACGAATTTGGCGGAATGTCGCCAACTTGGCGACTTTTTGAAATGTTGCCAAATTAACGAAAATATCGCCAAATGGATAAAAATGACGCTAAATCAATGAAAATGACGACTAATTGTCTAAAATTCAATATCGTGGAAAGAATATAAGTATCTACTATGAGCTTTTTTAACTGTAAAAGTAGTAAATTCATTGCATTATGTAAGGAAAGTAATGTGTTGCCCACATCAGATTTTTGTTACTAAATTTGTCTCGCTCCGCTCTACAACTTTCTAATTGAATTTTCCAGTATCTGAAAAGGGACCGAGACGAGACCCCAACTCTCCGCCAAAACGAGGGACACGGATATCACTCCTCCTCCCCCTGATATCATTGTGTGACAAGTACACAGTCGTACACAATTAGCTGCCATAGTTAGTGAGATATTGGTCTGAGGAAGGATTTTCCTTGTAACGATGTGTAGGGAAAGTCACGTGGCAACCGCATCAGATTTTTAAAAATAAGTATAATGAATTGGAGTCTGTAGGGAAAGTCCTGAGCTGTCCACACCGGATTTTTACTTTCCCCATATACATAGTATAATGTATAGGGATAAGTTTGCGACGAGATCGAAAATTCGAATTGGAGTTTTCGACGGAAGAGCACGTTTCAAGTATCCCGAACTCGAATCGAACAATTTTTTGAGGTATGTCTGTACGTGTGTGAGTCTGTGGAAACGATATTTCACGAACGAATGGAGCGTTTTGAACGAAATTAAGTACAAATATTACAATTGGTGATTACTGAAATTCTATTGATTTTAAACGCAGTGGAATGTTCGGAAGGCCCCCAAATTTTTGAATAAAATTTTGAAAAACTCGTCAAATTTCTTATGCAGTTTTTTTTATTAGAAAACGATTGACATAAACTTTAGATGCACTTTTTAGCACGAATTGTTCTCGAAGTATTGCACTTCTTCAAATAAATTTATAAAAAAAAATCACATAAAAATTTAAAGAAAGTTAACTATTGTGAAATGTGTTCACTTTTCGTATGTGATATTATGTGACAAATTTGTTAACATCATTATCGTGGATCTAGTTCGTTCCATTCGTGAGAAAAGACACTTGTGTAATAGTTTTGTATTCAGATTTTTAACAATTCGCTTACAGTCATTTATATATAAGAAAGCTCTCCTGCCCGTCTATCTGTAACGTTTGGCGATAAATTTGGCGAACTTGGTGACTCAAATAGCTAAATACCGCCAAATTGGCGATGTGTCACCCCAGATAGACGAAAATATTGTTAAAATTGCAAAAAGGACACTTAAGTTATGAAAATAACGCCAAATTGATAAATGAATTATTGAAATATATTAATATAAAGACTGTATTGCTTATTGCGGACGCTATCAATAGTAGTAATTGTTAATTCAGAGTTGTGTGAAATATAAGTTAATTGGGCACTTCGAAATAATTTTATAGGTTGAAATCCATTAAAGCTCTAAATATACAATTTTAACATAAAAAACACTGTGCCGTAGATTTTATACGTCCTTTTCTCACAGTGAAAGAAGTAGATTCATTGCATTATAGGGAAGGTTCTACTCTGCCCACATCATATTTTGCATTTTATGATTTTATCGTGTAATACTTATTCCGACCAGTGTTCCAACAAAGTCGAAGAAGCGCTGCCGTGAGTGAAACACCTAAAGAAATCGCCTTCCCTTTTAGAATTCGTAGACAAAACAAAACGCTGGGAGCTAAAGAGAATATATAGGTCATAAAAAATGGTAACCTACTTCATGGTTTTCAAGTTTAACAATTTCTGGAATGAAGTGCAATTCTTCTTACGATAACTATTTTCGGAGTTCTCACCATAAGTTTATTTTATCGGCCGAACCCAGATATCCCTCTGACAAGAGGAAGGTCGAAGGTTTTATTGGCTCCATTTCGCCAGCCCCCCCACCTCGGAATTTCAAAATTTCAATGATGCCATTCGTTTGTACTACGTTTGTACCGGATTGTACCGTCAAAATTTTCGTTTGTACCACTTCCGGAACGGGGTTATTCTCATTTCAAAGTGGGGGGGCTGGCGAAACGGCAGCCCCCCCACCTCGGAATTTCAAAATTTCGTCGATGCCATTCGTTTGTACTACGTTTGTACCGGTTTGTACCGTAAAAATTTTCGTTTGTACCACTTCCGGTACGGCGTAATTTTAATTTTAAAATGGGTGACCTTGAGCTCCGACAAACCCAACCTCGAAATTTCAAAATTTCGTCGATGCCATTCGTTTGTATTACGTTTGTACCGGTTTGTACCGTAAAAATTTTCGTTTGTACCACTTCCGGTACGGCGTAATTTTAATTTAAAAGTGGGTGACCTTGAGCTCCGGCAACCCCCCCACGTCGGAATTTCAAAATTTCGTCGATGCCATTCGTTTGTACTACGTTTGTACTGGTTTGTACCGTAAAAATTTTCGTTTGTACCACTTCCGGTACGGCGTAATTTTAATTTAAAAGTGGGTGACCTTGAGCTCCGGCAACCCCCCCACGTCGGAATTTCAAAATTTCGTCGATGCCATTCGTTTGTACTACGTTTGTACTGGTTTGTACCGTAAAAATTTTCGTTTGTACCACTTCCGGTACGGCATAATTTTCATTTAAATGTGGGTGACCTTGAGCTCCGGCAACCCCCCACTTCGAAATTTCAAAATTTCGTCGATGCCATTCGTTTGTATTACGTTTGTACCGGTTTGTACCGTAAAAATTTTCGTTTGTACCACTTCCGGTACGGCGTAATTTTTATTTAAAAGTGAGTGACCTTCAGCTCCAGCAACCCCCCAACCTCGAAATTTCAAAATTTCGTCGATGCCGTTCGTTTGTACTACGTTTGTACCGGTTTGTACCGAAAAAATTTTCGTTTGTACCACTTCCGGTACGGCGTAATTTTTATTTAAAAATCGGTCACCTTGAGCTTCGGCAACCCCCCCACCTCGAAATTTCAAAATTTCGTCGATGCCATTCGTTTGTACTACATTTGTACTGGTTTGTACCGTAAAAATTTTCGTTTGTACCACTTCCGGTATGGCGTAATTTCTATTTAAAAGTTGGTGACCTTGAGCTCCGGTAACCCCCCACCTCGAAATTTCAAAATTTCGTCGATGCCATTCGTTTGTATAACGTTTGTACTGGTTTGTACCGTAAAAATTTTCGCTTGTACCACTTCCGGTACGGCGTAATTTTTATTTAAAAGTCGGTCACCTTGAGTTTCGGCAAGCCCCCACCTCGAAATTTCAGAATTTAGTTGATGATTCCATTCATTTGTGGGACGTTTGTACCGGATTGTACCAAAAAATGTTCGTTTGTACCACTTCCGGTACGGCGTTATTCTCATTTCAAAGTGAGGGGGGAGAAACATCAGCCCCCACCTAAGAATTTGAAAATTTCGTCAATGCCATTCGTTTGTACTACGTTTGTACCGGATTGTACTACCGTAAAAATATTCGTTTGTACCACTTCCGGTACGGTGTTGTTCTCATTTCAAAGTGGGCTTGCTTTAGAAACGGCAGCCCCGTTCACCTAGGAATTTCAAAATTTCGTCGATGCCATTGGTTTGTACTACGTTTGTACCAAATGGTACCGTAAAAATTTTCATTTGTACCACTTCCGGTACAGCGTAATTTTTATATAAATGTGGGTGTCCTTGAGCATCGGCAACCCCCCACCTCGTAATTTTAAAATTTCGTCGATGCCATTGGTTTGTACTACGTTTGTACCGGATTGTACCGCAAAAATTTTCGTGTGTACTACTTCCGGTACGGCGTAATATTCATTTCAAAGTGGAGGCTGGAAAAATGGCAGCTTTGACCTCGGAATTTTCATATTTCAGTGACGTCGTTCGCATGTACTTCATTTGCATGGAATGTACCGCTAAAATTTTCATTTATACCGTTTCCTATATATAGTTGTTCCCATTTCAAAGTGGGAGACTCCATTTCGCCCCTTCTCAGTTCCGAATTTCCAATATGCATCAAATAATTAAAGAACATGCTTTTATGACAATAAAATTTATATATGTATTAAAACATACAAATACAAATAAATATATTTTTACAAATCAGCACATTTATTCAGTACATTATTCAAATATTTTGCTTAAGCCGACGCAGTGGTCGAGTGGTCAAGGCGAGTGTTTCCACAGCAATCGCTCGACCGCCGCGTTGTGGGTTCGAGTCCCACGTAAAACATGGATGTTTGTGTTGCGGGCGTAGTGTGTTCCGCCCCCCCTCTGGTGCGCCTGGGGCAACGTCTTAGGACGGCTAAATGGTTCACGTTCTGGCCGCTGACGAAAGGCGAATGACGAAAGTCAAGTGCCTGGCCATTAATATATATATATATATATATATATATATATATATATATATATATATTTTGCTTAACATATATTTATACAAATATTCAACTCAATTTACATTTATATAAATATTTAGTTTAATTTACATTTTCACAAATATTTAACTCAATTGACATTTATATAAATATTTAGCTCAATTTGCACTTATACAAAGTAGCACTTATACATACTAATACGAATATGTAGCACATGTACATTGAAAAATTTGAAGATATATTTCGGTACTTGTGAGTATTTAAAATAGGTTTCAGGAAATAAAGTATTTAAAATATTGATTAATTAAAAAATGTTATGTACCCAACACAATTGAGTATAATATAGTTTTAAAAGTAAAGTAGGAATTAGCTATCATGGATGTGAGAATTTGGTTGCAAATCATTTTAATTGCATTCATTTAATTTTATTTATATAAAAATTAGCGAAATTATTTTGCAGAAGTACTGCTTTTACTGTCCTGCATATTAGTTTCCCTATAGAGTATAGGGAACTTATTTAACTGGGGCAAGTTTTCAACGGAAGAACACGTTTCAAGCATCCTAGAACAAGAACCGAATGTTTATGAAGTCATTTCTGTATGTGTTAGCACGTGTGAATACACGCTAATATACTGTTACGACGTATTCTCTGGAATCGTGGGTGTGCGTCCAGGATACAAGAAAGAATCCAAATTTCTGGATAACTAACACGTTTATAAGCACAACATAAACAGGAATAAGATACAGCAAATGGTTCGATAACTATCTCACAAGATTACTAAACAACTGCTAGGTACAGTAAAATAGCAATTAAATACTCAGTTAATTTCACAAAACAGCGGATGCTATCCTGAAAACAATGACTTATCTCATAATTTCAATGTAGCTCGTATCACGTCAACTGCTCTCCAATTGAGCGATGACTCTTTTTATATATTCTCAGTAGAAACTGCCAGAAGGGGCTCATATCTCGTAGAATACTCGTCATTTTAAGAAGGTTCTCGAACATTCGAAATGTCGCCAATAAAACACCAAATCTGGCAACCATAGCTCGACAGTCCTGAAATGGCATCCCTAGACCCACATCATAGGGATGGCTGCCTGTACGGTGTTTCACTTCTGGTTCTCAAAAGTGCTTCCACTGAAGGCTTCATGATCGGGACAGTACATAGTGTATGTGTGTGCCTGTGAGTCGGCGGAGGTGTTATCTCACACGCGAATGAAGAGTTTTGAATATAATTTGGTACGATTATTGACCTCAGTGTATACTGGATTCCAATTGATTTTAAATGTAATCGAAAGTTTGGAAGACCCCCCCCGCCTCCCCCATATTTTGAACGAAAGCTTGAAAAAATCATTAACCAGAACTTTCAATAATGATAAAAAAAAAAAATCATTTCAGACGTAATTGATAGACAAATGATAGAAACTTTAGAATGTTAGAATGAACCATTCTCGAGATACTACACAAGTTTCGAATAAATTTTTGAAAAAATTATTAAAGCAAATTAAGAATCTGAATGCTGTTAAATGTTTAATTATTTCATACATAATATCCACTTAGAAAACGATTGACATACCACATACGACATTTCGAGATATTGCACATTTTTCATGTAAATTTATTCAAAACATAATGTTAAATTAAACAAGAAAGATCAATCATGCATAAGCATTGATTATGAAACACTTTCCAACTGAAATGTAATTTCATTTAAAAATTTCTGAAATGTGATACATTTAGTGGTGATATCTTTTACATTATCACAGTACTACAGTAATTTATTATACTTTTATGTATTTCATTTTTAATGTATTTCATTTTTTCAACCCGGGTTCAATGCAAAACTAATTGGGTGATATTATTCATTTATATTCCCATAGGTCCCACAGACCGTCTGAACAACATACTAAAATTTCATTTTGATAAAGTCATTTTTACTGCAGTTATCGTGCGAAGGAACAGACAGAAGGAACAAAGTCATAAACACTTTTCAACTATGCTATAAAGTGTTAATAAGGAAGAATTTCAAAATGTACATTATATAACAAAATTATACAACAAAAATAATAATGGGAATAAATAATATACTATAATTTATGACATAAAAGTCCTATAAAGTTCTTCTGAACAATATTGCCATATACTCTAAATACATAATAATACAATAAAGATCAATCATGCATAAGCATTGATTATGAAACACTTTCCAACTGAAATGCAATTTCATTTAAAAATCTCTAAAATGTGATACATTCAGTGGTGATATCCTTTACATTATACAGTACATTACACAGTACTACAGTAATTTATTACACTTAAATATTTAAAACTGTATCGAAATATAAATCATCTGATTCTTTATGCAAAATCAATGAATATTTCATTCATATAACTTGTATTCCAGACTCCAGAGCTAAATAATTTTGTGTGAAAAAAATTCAGCAATTCTTATGTAATTCATCTTACAATCGCTTGAGATATTTGCATTCTGCATATGTTAAAATTAGGCTTCGTTGAAGAAATAATAAAATTTTAGGGATCATTTAAAATCACAACTATTGTAATTGCATAGGCACGGAATTTAGGTACACAGATAATACACAGATAATATATGTGTGTATGTGTATGTACTCAAAGTATTGGAATCGTGCCGAAGATCGGAACTCGAATTTTCAAAGGATCTACACGTTTTGGGACTTCTAGAACACGAAAAAACTATTTTTAGGAAGACGTCTGTGTGTGTAAGGTTGTATCTGTGTATGTTTCTGTGTGTCTGTGTGGATATTACATCCACTCTAATTGAAAAACTAATAGACCGATTTTCATACAATTTGGTAGGTATGTTTTTTGTGGGAAATCCTGATGTTCATTAGATTATAGTACGATTCGTAATAAAAGAATCTGCCTTCTTTGCGAAATGGCCGCAGAAATTGCCTTTATCCACTCTAGCTAAAAACTAATGGAAAAAATTTAACAAAATTTGGTGCATAATATTTCAATAACCTACAAGTGATTTATATACCAAATTTAACAAAATTTTGTATATAAATCATTTGTAGGTTATTCTACTACGATTCGGGAAAAAGGAACTGGCTAATTTTGCGAAATGGCCGCAAAAATCGTTATATATAAAAATATAAGACTACGTGTGTTCAATTATATCAATTAAATTCCTATTTTATACGTGATTTTTGACAACAAAAAGAATAAGACTAACCCCATTACTCTAGGACTAGCCGTTCCTGAGATATTCTAGTTTTTTCGCGTTTTCGCTACGCCACCTTTGACAATAAGTCCAGCTATCAAATGAGAACCAAATTTAAGTTTAACGTGTAAATTCAATGTCATTTAAAATACTTATGGTTGTTATTTTATGCAGATAAACTCAAATTATTATTGAATAAATAAAGAGAACGAATATGAGTCTGCAGGGAAAGACATGGGCTGTCCACATCAGAATTTTTAACAATATTACAACAATGATTTATAGAAGTGAACGGGGATTATTTTCAGGCCATTTCGAAAAAAATGTATGATCTATATTTAAAGATCCATTAAATTTTTGTCGAATAAAATGTTCAACAAATTTAAGCTGTGTACCAAATTTTAACTCTCTAGGACGTATGAAAGTGCATTAAAAATGCCATCCAATAAGTATATCATGAAGAGTTATATAAAATTTAAAAAAAATGAAAAATTGTTATCTACAAAATTTATTTTAAAATGTGAAGCCTCTCCCATATGCACTACGTTTAAACAAATGGAAAGATATTTATTATATAATATATCTCTCTTTTCTTTCTGGAAGATATCCCAAAGTCAGAATTTAATTGAATTTGTTTTTTTCCCTATATTAAATAATTTTTAATTAAAAAACTACTTAACATATTTTACTGAATTTTTTTATATATTCTATGGGATAATGTGAATATTTCCTAAAAATTTCGAAGCAATTCGTGAATTTTAAATTTACTTAAAAAATGTTTGAAAAATTAGGTCCCATAGGGTTCAATGTATTTCATTTTTTCAACCCGGGTTCAATAAAAAACTAATTGGGTGATATTATTTATTTATATTCCCATAGGGCCTACAGACCGTCTGAACAACATACTAAAATTTCATTTTGATAAAGTCATTTTTACGGCAGTTATCGTGCTAACGGACAGACAGACAGACAGAATGAACAAAGTCATAAACACTTTTCAACTTTGTTGTAAAGTGTTAAAAAAAGGGAAGAAAGTATCGCCACATATAACACTTAGTAACAGTGTAGTAACACCTTCCACATACAATATTATGCAACATTATTCATATAAATCTAGATCATTCCATTCACTGGAAAAAATACATTTTGACAGTGATAGTAATTTGACGCCTATGAATTCGCCAATAGTAATTTATTTCATGTAATTGATATTAAACAAATGTTGATGTCATTTCATGATATTGTAATTAAGTAAACGTGAATATGAGAAGGTCATTCGTTTGGACTAGTAATTTGCCCAAAGCACCTAATTTCAATTGACGTCGTATTATTTTAATGCCAAAAACATTGTTCTGTGGACCTTGTACACCATTGTTTCGCCGTGAAAGAAGTAGAATCATTGCATTATGTAGGAAAAGTCATGTTCTGCCCACATCAGATTTTTTAATCCATTCTGAGCCAGCTGATAATTAATTTGCACAAGCAGCTTGCTAGACAATTCTATGAAACCAAACATTGCAAATTTTCTTATTATTAGGCCAATTAGCAATTGCACACCAGGGTATCACCGAAAAAAGTTTAAATATGAATTGCAATTACTGCTTACAGAAAATCTGCCAAGAAAGAAGGAAGGCCGCCACTCTGACGTCGCAACCTTTCAGTGGACTAATCCCATCTCCTCGAATGAGTATCAATTTAGTACTTGTGAAATTTCAGAAAATGTAACATTGAGTAATTAGATTGCATGCTATTGAAGAATTATCTCATTGTATACAAAAAATATAAAACAATAATATTATAACTTCTATCAGCATGAAGTTGCACAATGTAGTAATATACTAACGTAATATTTTGAACTTTTTTTTTAAAATTAAAGTACCTGTACAAGCAAGTATTTCTTTAATTCTCTATACTTTCACTCGAAATGTCTTCGAAACTAAAGATCGATATAAATAGTAGGCGACAAAAGTATGTATTAGAAAATTTAGTTTCTAATAGATTCCTTTTGAAATTTGCCGCAAAAGGCAACACTCCTCTAGCAGGATGACCATACGTATCTCATACCTAATAGAAATATATTTCCTTGAATTCCTTTAAATTAAAAACACTTGTCAGAAACGTAAGGATTTCCCTCAAAATCTAAACTGCTGATTAATTTTAAATCAGAAATAATGAAAAAATAGACCAAATTACTAATTAATACTCATAACAAACTAAGATTAATAATTAAAAGCAATTAAAAGAGTTCAAAACATAAAACAATAAGAAGTTATCTTGTTGAACACCAATGTTTGTCACAGAAATGTCAGTTTTATACTGGAACGTGGTGGTGTCCATGTACACAACTAGTTTCAAAAATTATAATATTCCATTAGTAAATAGTCCCCCTTCTCAAATTTAATGTCTTGCATATTTTCTATAAAGCTATAAAAATAATTTTATTACCTATGTAATTGTACAAATAAATATATGATATATGAATATCACTAGAAACATGGTATGATTAATAAAAACAATATGATATTTCTTAATGACAGATTAATTGATTTGCATAATTTTGAAT
Source organism: Amaurobius ferox (assembly GCA_951213105.1). Classification (NCBI taxonomy): domain Eukaryota; kingdom Metazoa; phylum Arthropoda; class Arachnida; order Araneae; family Amaurobiidae; genus Amaurobius; species Amaurobius ferox. Next base: position 13,845,044 of record OX578146.1, read on the forward strand.
CCAGGTGAATTTGAATTACAAAGTACAAGATCTTATTGGCATTAATAATCACCTAATGACATTTTGCCTTACAGAAAAGACTATGATGGAAAATTAAACTGTAACATTAAGAAGATATATCATGTAAGCTTAAGATGTACAGCATGTAAGCTTAGATGTACGGCATGTAAGCTTAAGAATTGGTACAAACGAAAATTTTTATGGTATAATATCCGGTAATTATCCGGTTCAAACGTAGTCCAAACGCATGGCATCGACGAAATTTTGAAATTCCGAGGTGGGAGGATTACCGATGCTCAAGGCCACTCACTTTTAAATAAAAATTACGCCGTACCGGAATTGATACAAACGAAAACTTTCACGGTACAATCCAGTACAAACATAGTACAAACGAATGGAATCAACGAAATTTTGAAATTTCGAGGTGGGGTGTTGCTGGAGCTGAAGGTCACCCACTTTTAAATAAAAATTACGCCGTACCGGAAGTGGTACAAACGAAAATTTTTACGGTACAAACCGGTACAAACGTAATATAAACGAATGGCATCGACGAAATTTTGAAATTTCGAGGTGGGAAGTTACCGGAGCTCAAGGTCATCCACTTTTAAATAAAAATTACGCCGTACCGGAAGTGGTACAAACGAAAATTTTTACGGTACAAACCGGTACAAACGTAGTACAAACGAATGGCATTGACGAAATTTTCAAATTCTTAGGAGGGGGCTGATGTTTCTCTCCTCTCACTTTGAAATGAGAATAACGCCGTACCGGAAGTGGTACAAACGAACATTTTTTGGTACAATCCGGTACAAATGTCCCACAAACGAATGGAATCATCAATTAAATTCTGAAATTTCGAGGTGGGGACTTGCCGAAACTCAAGGTGACCCACTTTTAAATAAAAATTACGCCGTACCGGAAGTGGTACAAACGAAAATTTTTTCGGTACAAACCGGTAAAAACATAATACAAACGAATGGCATAGACGAAATTTTGAAATTTCGAAGTGGGGGGTTGCCGGAGCTCAAGGTCACCCACATTTAAATGAAAATTTTGCCGTACCGGAAGTGGTACAAACGAAAATTTTTACGGTACAAACCAGTACAAATGTAGTACAAACGAATGGCATCGACGAAATTTTGAAATTTCGAGGTGGGGGGGTTGCCGAAGCTCAAGGTGACCGATTTTTAAATAAAAATTACGCCGTACCGGAAGTGGTACAAACGAAAATTTTTACGGTACAAACCGGTACAAACGTAGTACTAACGAATAGCATCGACGAAATTTTGAAATTCCGACGTGGGGGGGTTTCCGGAGCTCAAGGTCACCCACTTTTAAATTAAAATTACGCCGTACCGGAATTGGTACAAACGAAAATTTTTACGGTACAATCCGATACAAACGTAGTACAAACGAATGGCATCGACGAAATTTTGAAATTCCGACGTGGGGGGGTTGCCGGAGCTCAAGGTCACCCACTTTTAAATTAAAATTACGCCGTACCGGAAGTGGTACAAACGAAAATTTTTACGGTACAAACCGGTACAAACGTAATACAAACGAATGGCATCGACGAAATTTTGAAATTTCGAGGTTGGGTTTGTCGGAGCTCAAGGTCACCCATTTTAAAATTAAAATTACGCCGTACCGGAAGTGGTACAAACGAAAATTTTTACGGTACAAACCGGTACAAACGTAGTACAAACGAATGGCATCGACGAAATTTTGAAATTCCGAGGTGGGGGGGCTGCCGTTTCGCCAGCCCCCCCACTTTGAAATGAGAATAACCCCGTTCCGGAAGTGGTACAAACGAAAATTTTGACGGTACAATCCGGTACAAACGTAGTACAAACGAATGGCATCATTGAAATTTTGAAATTCCGAGGTGGGGGGGCTGCCGTTTCGCCAGCCCCCCCACTTTGAAATGTGAATAACCCCGTTCCGGAAGTGGTACAAACGAAAATTTTGACGGTACAATCCGGTACAAACGTAGTACAAACGAATGGCATCATTGAAATTTTGAAATTCCGAGGTGGGGGGGCTGGCGAAATGGAGCTGGTTTTATTTGGAACTGTAGCAAGTTGTAACCTGTTTTTCCTCTGTGATGAGTGTTGCGTAAAAACTTTACTCCTTACTATACTTAGACCTTTGACCACGAAGGTGTGCTAGTTTCACGTGAAAATTCTTTAAAGAATTCTGTAGATTCTTGTTCGTGTGAACTTTAAATTAGCAATACTTAGAAAGATGAGTCACATTTTATTTTATTTATTTATTTTTCTTTGCGGGTTCCTAAGATATCTTCATAATGTGTGTGTCCTCTCGGGATACAATTTTTATTAATTTGACACGTTGATGTCGCATAATACATTTGTGGTTCTGTTAGTGCCTTAATCCATTATTACTTTCCCTACATGAATAATGTGATGTATAGGAATATATTGTAACGGGGTCGAAAATTCGAATTTGAGTTTCAGCGAGAGATCAAATTTTAAGCATCTCTGGACCCCAATCTACCGTTTTTGAAGTGATGCTTGTGTATACGTATGGGTATGTATGTTAATGTATGTGTGTGTGTACCTGTATACTAGTGTGTGTCTATGCATGTTAGTGTATGCATGTATGTGTGTGAGAGAGAGAGTGTGTGTGTGTGTGTGTGGATGTGATAACTGATATCTCACAAACGAATGGAGCGTTTTAAACGAAATTTGGTACGATTATTGCAATCAATGAATACTGGTACTCTATTGATTTTAAACGCAATCGAATACCTCGGAAGATCCCTCAATTTTCGAATAAGTTTTTGAAAAAACTTCCTTTAAAATTCAAGACTTTCAATAATGAAAAATAAATAATCACTTCAGACGTAGTTTTCATTAGAAAACTAAATGCATTAATTTTGAAACGTTCTCAAGATTACTCGCTTCACCAGCTATTTCAACCCGCCTGACCTCATGCTCCTGCTCATTTTATACAAACGAAAAAAGGATGATCACATACATGATTTCTAGAATGGCACCTTGTTTGTTTACTGAAGTAACGTTAAAATTAGAGTCAAAACTCGTTATAAACTAGCAATTAATTGTATCGCGCTACTCGCTACACTACTTATTTTTAAAAGTAGAGCATTACACTACAAATTACGAGAAAAAGTAGTGACTACTGTAGTTTCGCTACTTGTAGCGCGTTACTTCCGACCACTGATCAGTAGCGTCTCAAGGATTTTACGAATTACAATCTGTTTTGTGCCTGCTTTTAAATAACTTTCTCTTAAACTATCTGAACTTTTTGAGAGTGCTTTGCCTGCCCAGTCGTCTATGATAATGCTAATAGCCACAACTGTGTTTCAATGTCGGAATTGATATGGAGATCAAGAACTTTACACATTAGGTTGGCTTAATATAGGAAATAACTTTGCTTCTACAAATTTGGGCAATCCTCATTTCAGAAAATTAGTGTTTATTTCCAATTTCTTCCAAGGGATACACATTCCTGAACACTTTAATAATATTCACAATTCATGTGTAACCATAGAACCCCAATATTATATATATAGCAATCCTCTATCTCAAGTGTAAATATATTAAGTAGATGTAAACTATTTTCCCCCCTCCTCCAATAAATTATTTTTTGTTCGACTCATATGTTATTATTGAAAATACAGACACACTTTTCAGGTACTTCAAGTTTTTATTGTAGCTTGGACCTTAGAGAAGGTAGGAAAAAAACATATCATAGTGTTTTTATTTTAGGTTAGAGAAGGTAAGATAGAAAAGAAATATATCATAACAGTTTTCATTTCAGGTCAAATTCTCTTTTAGCTAACTAAAGTAAAGTACCTTATAGTTAGTTAAAGTTTTTATTACAAGTCATTAGTTTGGGTAAGTTAAAATTTACGTGTTGAATTTTACTTGATGTTAAATGACATGCCTTAGATTTTTCATAATGCATAATCACATTTGCTAGTTTTTAAAAAGTTGAATTTCGCATGTGTTAATTTTTGAAAGAAATGAGCACACTTGTTAAAACCTATGTAATTTTCCAAAGGAAAATAGATAGTCACATTCGTTATTTTTGAAAAGTTGAATTTCGCATGTGCTAAATTTTTCTCGGTGTAAAATGACATGAGTTAAATTTTTTTTAACGTGAATTGACATTTGTAATTTCCAATGCTACTCAAAAATATTTACATTGTATATTCATTTAAACTAACGATGATTGTGTTTCTTTAAAGTAGGGTGGGAGATCCTTAATGATTCCTACTGTCCATTCTACCACAGACTCCAAATGACTTTAATCCTAGAGGATATATAAGGAATTTAGAGGGAGATCCTAACAATGAAGAGCAAAGTGCTTTCATAGCTCGCGAGTTCTGAATAAATAATGGTATGTATCGTCGGCCAAAGACCCATAACGGGAAAATGCCTGATGATTTCCCCACCATAAAATACAGAAAGGGAGATAAAATGGCCCTCTAATTTGTCCCATGCCACATAAGGTACGTTCAGTTTAGCAAGATGTGGTATTTGAAGTGATAAAATCCAAAATCATATTTTTTAGAATTTTAGAGATTTCGCTCTGATTGTTTAAGCATGCTATCATTTTATGATAAAGTACATATTGAATTCGAAAATTCCTCTGATCGGATGAAAATCTTCGGAGGTAGTATTTGGTTCTTTAATTTTACTTCTAATGCTCTTTATCTGTACTTTTGTACTTTCTTTACATTTTTTGCGATTGCAAAAACTTTCATGAATTATTGAGAACGCTTTGTTGATTTTAATCAAATTGAGCATCTCCTATTCAGTGTCGCCCCGAGCTTCTAGGTGAGGTCCCACCCAGGAGAGATGCCAAAAATTCGCGGACAGGGGAACTAACAACTTTCATCCGGATTCCATTAATCATAATTCCTCGAATTCCTATTTTTAATCTCAATTTTATTAAAACGGTAACGATTCGGTAATCCGAATTTTCTGTAATCTGAACTGCGATTATATTTGTTTTATTTTTTATTTTGTCCAAGGGGTAAAAATGAAAAATCGGCCTCTTTCGAATTTTGACTTCTTTACGCCGTAAATATTCCATACTTCGTATACAAGAAGGAATTTGTTTCAAATCCTATTCAGATTGCAACTGCTGAAATCTGAATGATTGAAGGTAAATTTCAGAATAACACAAAATAATAAAAGAAAGTGCAGGAAGGGCTATTGAGTGGAAGGATGCTACTTTGAAATAATTAGCTCCAAACAAAAGTTAAAAAAGGCTTAGAATAAAAAAAAAAATTATCCTTTCCAATTTTGAGGCCCTCTCCAAATATGAGGCCCCAAGCAGGGTTGCTTGCTTATGGGTTGCAAGCCTATGGGCTGCTTGGCCCACTCTGCTCCTATTTGCATGTATCCCGAGCTCTTATGTAGGGCGTAAAATCCGCGCAATGCGCCAAATATGTTATGAGCACGCGAAGCGATCAACATCTATATTTCAAGTTCAGACATTTTTTTAAAACCGACTACCCTGGTCGCCAAAGGCGGCATACAAAAGCTAGATGGGATTTCATTTTTGCACCTATATATGTACACTAAGCAGTAAGAAACTTGCAGTACAACTGGATTTATCATTTTACTAATTATTTAAGCAATTGTAACTATTACTTAAGCAAATTGTTTGAATATTTAGCAGTAACTTGTTATACATGTAAGTTGCTTTGGCAGAAAACCAATCTCTATATATCAAAAGATTCGATGTGCCCAATACATGAATTTTTCTTAAGATTAATAAATCTTGATTTTGTTGGTAAAATATAAACAAAAATTGTTCATGCCTCGATATCGTTAATTTGAGTTCAGAAGCGCTCAAAACGTGTGAATCCATAAAACCTAAGGTTCAGATTTTTAAACTCATTACAGTACATTTTTCTTCTGTTCTAATTTTTAAGAGTGGTCATTTTGATTTATGCCAGATTCTAAAAAGGCTCTTGACATAAAAAAAAAGGCTTTTGCATGAGCTATCATATAAAACTGAACTAACTTAATTAACCACTTTAAAAAAAAAGTCATATTTGCAATTTCAACATCTCTATGATAACTAACAAAGCTTGCCTTACCATGAAAGTTCTCACTAAACAATTTACAATAAGTGCAGCTGAAATAATTTTTCAGGATCCTATGCTGTAAATGCACGAGTCGCCCTAATATCCTTACCTTACAAGAATTGATCCTTTATCATAAACTGTTTATGTGGCCCGAGACACAATCCTCCCGGGCCCCTATGCAATGCATCCTTTTGCTCTTTCCCCTGTCGGCGACCTTGTAACAATGAATACATTTTGTTGTTTAAAATCCATTTTCGTAAAATATAAAAATAAAATTCAAAATAGATTAAGAATGACTCTGCTTCTTTTCATTCATTTGTTAATTCTCCATGAGAAATTTACGATAATGAATGCTTTGTTGTCTTTAATTCATTGCTGCAAAATATAAAAATAAAATTTAATATAGATTCTGAATGAGCAGTTTTCATCACAGTTCCTGTTTCACAATTCAGGACGCTCAGCAACATAAAATGTCTCTAACTCCATCCTTTATATTCACTTGAAATTAAAACTATTTACTTGAAAAGCATCTTTTCCCTTTGAGATGACCGAACAAGCTTCACATATTTCTTTACTTCTAGCACGCAGCGTTGTCTGTCACGGACGGCGAGAAACGCTCATGTTTCACACCCCTTAACCACTGGGTTATCCCACCCCTGCTGTGGCTTATTACGATTCATAGTACTTTAAGTAAAGTTCCGTGTCCTCAATGCTTGGCCACATTTACTCGAATGAGTGATATTATATAACATGCATGCAGGGTCTCCGGGGCAGCGGCCCTGGGTCCCCAAATTTTAAGAGCCCCTAAATTTTGTATGTGTTAAAACATTTTAATCAGAAATAATTATTTAATTATTTGAATAATATAAACTGATAATGTTAGTTTTTACTTTAAATTTTGAAAATATGTTAATAGTTTAAAATATTATACACCTTTTAAAGTTTTACATGTACAAAATGCCTTTGGGCAGTGGTCCTAAACGTTCAAATTTGCTTAATGATATTTTTTCACATGTATTTGGTATGCCGTGAGTGTATGGGGGCCCCCAATTAACACCAGGCCCCACAGTGGCTTAATCAGGTCCTGTATGCATTCATGGTTCATGGGAATAAGCCTATATAAGGAGTTGAAAGGAAAACTTCTGGTGATCCTGGCATGAATAATAAGAAAAAAAGTGTCTCCAAATTCCTGTCGACGAACTTTAAATAGTACTCTGACTGTTTATATAATTACTAGACACTGTGCCCGGCGTTGCTCGAAGTTTAAAGCAGGGATTAATTGAATTTAATCATTAAGGTTTTCGAAAGGTTTAGGCACCCGCACACTTAAACTGTTGCCACTCAACCAGCAGCTTATACTCTGGGGTGAGTTGGGTGGCCTGGGTCTTTCACACACTTAAACTGCAAAACACACGTGAGCACATGCTCACCATAAATAGGCGCCTTAATACGCTTTGATTCTGGAGCTGGGCATATCAAATGCTACGCCTTAACACAACTGCGGATTAAGCACTAAATACGCCTTTTGTACTCTGCGAGGGTTGTTGTTGTTCAGACCGTCCGACCTACCAGGAAGGTGTAAGGTAACTGTTTGGATGGCTGGGAAGTGCCACCCAATTTAGACCGGAACCCAGTAGGGGAGGCATCCACAGGGACCGTACCCTCCTTCCCCTACCACCAACCTCTCGGAAGGACTTATGGACCCACATGTTTAACGTGATGGTACTCCGCATGAATACGGCGGCAGTTGTGGCAGCGTGCAAATCCCGCTAAAAAACCACCGGGCTACCGCGCCAGATATGTGCCAACAGCACGCGGTGTTCCCAGGTGGTCACCCACCCAAGTACTAACCGCGCCCGATGCTGCTTAACTTCGGTGATCTAACGAGAACCGGTGTTATCAGCACGGTAGGGCCGTTGGCATGTACTCTGCGAGGGTGCACAAGCTCTTTTGATATGTCCTAAATAAGCCCTTTTGATATGCCGTAAATAAGCTCCATTAGTTCGCCCCAAACACGCCTTTCATCCTCTGTGCGGGTGTATAATCTCATTTGATATGCCCTAAATAAGCTCTTTTGATGCACACTAAATAAGCTATTTTGATACGCTCTAAATAAGCTGTTTTTATACACCCTAAATATGTTCTTTTGATACACCTCCAAATAAGCTCTTTTGATACGCCCTAAATAAGCTCTTCTGATTCGCTTCAAATACGCCTTTCACCCTCTGTGTGGGCACAATACGCTTTAAATATGCTCCTTGATACACCTTATATAAGCTCCTTCGATTCATTACATAAGCTATAAAAGCTCCTTCAATTAAAATCAACGGTACACTTTCTAAATGAAAATTCTTGCAAACTCTGGTGATGTTTTCGATTCTAGTACTAACTCGTAATACAAATAAAGATGAAATCAGTATTACTGATGATGTCAAAAATGCTAACTCTTAACTTTAATGGTGTTATTACACGGAGCAATTCCTTTCAGCAATTTTTCAGCAACACCATATATTTCAATGGGAAGAAATTTTGCCGTCGAATTGCCGCAATCCTTTCGAACTCGCTCATACTAAAAATGTTAGTTCCCTCTAAATCTCGACAAGGAAAATTTCCCGCCGCTACCAAAATATCAAACCCCCATAAATAATGCAAACCACGAGGCGATGCCACGCGCTGAGACGCAGCACCCAAGCTACGGAGAGCACGTGGTCCACTTGCAAGTAGAAATGGAAGAAACTAACCAAACTGCAAACCTCTTCCTTGATTTTCTGAAATTCTTTAAGGAAATTAATAATTATGTTAATATAAACGATATAAAAATTATCCTTGTTAAAATCGTCCAAATTGTAAAATCAAATGCAGACCCTATGCAAAAAATTTTTGAAATCCTCACCCTAATTTCAGATCTTAAAACTCCAAATAACCCCCATAATCAAATGTAAGTTGTTTCATACAGCAAGTTAGTATTCACTTATGTACTCTTTCTTTTCGGGTGCACCCTGGCGCACCCCTTCAAGTTATCCACCATTTTGAAGCTAGACCCTCCCCTCGTGGGCGGCAGCCGCGGACTCTGACTCACATCTCCAAGCAACTCAACTAATGTCAGAAATCAAGATATCTCGCCTCACTGACTGAAGTCTAAAGCATTCGCTAGGAACTTCATGCATGAAACGACCAACGACCTCTCGAACTCGACAACAAAAATTGCTCATTTTCTGAGCGGCGAACCAATCAGAGGAAGATAAGATTGGAAGTCACCCTGCTCCGCCTTTCCTCGCCTCATTTGCATTCAAGATGGCGATGGCGACTGCAATCCCGTCTTCACCCCGTTCCAATGTGTGTTCAAGGACGGCGGAAAACATATTTATCACTCATCTCGGCGCTGATAGAATTCTTTTTAAAATGTATGAGGTTTTACATAAAATCCATAATTAATTACAGCAGAAACAGAATTTCTGCGATTGGAGCAGTGTGTGATAGTCAAAGAAACATCTAGTAAATTATGAAGATGGAATTGTCAGTCAATTATTATTATTATTATTATTTGGAATATAAAAATTAGAGATACTTTAAACACGTGAAAAGTATATATTTTTTAAAAATTCACGAAAATTCGTCTATTAAGGGCATGGATTCCGTTCAAAATTTGTTTGAAAGAGAATTTTTCGAATGGTGTTAAGATGGAAACTCTGCGATGATATTTTCGGTCACCAAGGAACCGATTTGAATGAAAATCGCTCAAAATAGTTTTAAAACATGAAAAAACTAAAAATATATGTGTACCAAATTTCATATTCGTACGACGTTTATATTTTTCGCTACGGATGACACAGACAGACATCTTCCTTTATTATTATAGACTTTGGTAATTGTGAGAAAAATCTATTCGCCTTTTTGATTAGCATAGAGATGAGATGAAGGTCGTAGTGGTGATTGGCTATTGGAGAGGATCGAACAATTCTTATTGATAGATGTGGAGATTATGAGTCCCTTAAATTCCACTACCGAAGGAATCGAATTCATTTTTTAGTAATTTTATATTTTAGGGTGATATTTGCACAAATCGATCCATTAGCTATCTTCTTCTATATAATAAAAGGCAATGTCTGTGTGTGTGTCTGTGTGTCTGTCTTATACACTATACGTTTCGCGACCGCGCATCGGAGAGCTACGAAATTTGGCAATCGGAGACCTGGGGGGGAGGGAAGGGGACACGTGAAAACCGATTTTTAAAATTTGAATTATTTTTTTTGTTATTTAATGTTTTATGCGATTTCGACCGTTTTTTGACATTTTTGCCCTTTTTTCTCCACGATCCAGACGTTGTAGAAAAAAACAAATCACACCATCGGAAAGAGCAGAGAATTTCGAGTAAAAATATATCAATTTCAACTCTCAATTTCGATTTCTAATATTTTTTAAAGATTTTAAAACAAAAGTCACTTTTGGCTCAAAAAAACGATTTTTGGTTTTTAAATTCTCGCATAGTGAAAAGTACTCATAATTTCGACTAATAATTTACATTTTTAGAAAGCTGAAATATCTGGCATTCTTACAAGTCTAATTTGGTCCAGAAATAATGAAAATTGCCTTCAGGATCGCAATTTTAAAGACGCCATGATTTTAAATTTGTCGGCTACCGGCTCAGTTCTTCAACGGCATTTCCCCCCCATCCGCAGTAGTTTCTTCCCCGTCTCCATGGAGACCGCGCTTTCGGTTTTAAATGAATTACGAGCATAAGTGTTGTATACATCGGGCGAAATTATTATATTTATATGATATTTTAAATGGATATTTTAAATAATTTAAATGATTGAATTATGGTGGTTTGAATTGTGGTGATGTATTTGAAATTATTATATTTATGGATTGGTGGAACGATATGGATGATTTTTTGATTTTAAATGGATATTTTAATTTATGGATATTTTAATTTATAGATATTTTAAATGGATATTTTAATTTTATGGCTATTTTAAATGATGGAACGATGGAACGAGGATGGTGGAATTAAGAGCCTAGCATATGGTCATTATAAATTTAAATTAGCGCGCGGGAAGTTAGCGCGCGAGAATTGCACTCGGTAGGCCTGGGTTCGATTCCCGCCGCTGATGCGGAGTACGATCACCTTAAACATATGGGTCGATAATTCCTTCCGAGAGGTTGGTGGCAGGGAAAGGAGGGTACGGTCTCTGTGGATGCCTCCCCCACTGGGTCCTGGTCCAAATTGGGTGAATAAAAAGAAAGTTATGGAGATTGTCGCGGAGGGCGCGGTAGCCCAGTGGTTAGCGTGCGGGAATTTCACTCGGTAGGCCCGGGTTCGATTCCCTCCACTGACAAAACTGCTGCCGTGTTCACGCGGAGTACGATCACGTTAAACATGTGGGTCCGTAAGTCCTTCCGAGAGGTTGGTGGTAGAGGAAGGAGGGTACGGACCCTGTGGATGACTTTCCCACTGGGTTCCGGTCTAAATTGGGTGAATAAAAAGAAGGTTATGGAGATTGTCGCGGAGGGCGCGGTAGCCCAGTGGTTGGCGCGCGGGAATTGCACTCGGTAGGCTCGGGTTCGATTGCCGCCACTGCCAAAACTGCTGCCATTTTCACGCGGAGTACGATCACGTTAAACATGTGGATCCGTAAGTCCTTCCGAGAGGTTGGTGGTAGGGGAAGGAGGGTACGGTCCCTGTGGATGCCTCCCCCACTGAGTTCCTGTCTAAATTGGGTGGCACTTCCTGGCCCTCCAAACAGTTACCTTACACTTTACTGGTAGGTCGCGCCAGCGAGTGTGCCACGGTTAGAATTTGCCACGGTCAGAATTTTCAAGGGTAGCGAACAGGCTGGTCGCCAAAGGCGGCTAGTAAATAATAAAAGGCGATGTCTGTCTGTCTTATACACTATACGTTTAGCGACCGCGCGTCGGAGAACTACGAAATTTGGCAATCGGAGACCCGGGGGGGGTGGGTGGAAAGGGGACACGTGAAAACCTATTTTTAAAATTTTAATTATTTTTTTTTATTTAATGTTTTATGCGATTTCGACCGTTTTTTGCCATTTTTGCCCTTTTTCCTCCACGATCCGGACATCGTAGAAAAAAACAAATCACACCAACGGAAAGAACAGACAATTGCGAGTAAAAATATATCAATTTCAACTCTCAATTTCGATTTCTAATATTTTTTAAAGATTTTAAAACAAAAGTCACTTTTGGCTCAAAAAAACGATTTTTGGTTTTTAAATTCTCGCATAGTGAAAAGTACTCATAATTTCGACTAATAATTTACATTTTTAGAAAGCTGAAATATCTGGCATTCTTACAAGTCTAATTTGGTCCAGAAATAATGAAAATTGCCTTCAGGATCGCAATTTTAAAGACGCCATGATTTTAAATTTGTCGGCTACCGGCTCAGTTCTTCAACGGCATTTCCCCCCCATCCGCAGTAGTTTCTTCCCCGTCTCCATGGAGACCGCGCTTTCGGTTTTAAATGAATTACGAGCATAAGTGTTGTATACATCGGGCGAAATTATTATATTTATATGATATTTTAAATGGATATTTTAAATAATTTAAATGATTGAATTATGGTGGTTTGAATTGTGGTGATGTATTTGAAATTATTATATTTATGGATTGGTGGAACGATATGGATGATTTTTTGATTTTAAATGGATATTTTAATTTATGGATATTTTAATTTATAGATATTTTAAATGGATATTTTAATTTTATGGCTATTTTAAATGATGGAACGATGGAACGAGGATGGTGGAATTAAGAGCCTAGCATATGGTCATTATAAATTTAAATTAGCGCGCGGGAAGTTAGCGCGCGAGAATTGCACTCGGTAGGCCTGGGTTCGATTCCCGCCGCTGATGCGGAGTACGATCACCTTAAACATATGGGTCGATAATTCCTTCCGAGAGGTTGGTGGTAGGGGAAGGAGGGTACGGTCCCTGTGGATGCCTCCCCCACTGAGTTCCTGTCTAAATTGGGTGGCACTTCCTGGCCCTCCAAACAGTTACCTTACACTTTACTGGTAGGTCGCGCCAGCGAGTGTGCCACGGTTAGAATTTGCCACGGTCAGAATTTTCAAGGGTAGCAAACAGGCTGGTCGCCAAAGGCGGCTAGTAAATAATAAAAGGCGATGTCTGTCTGTCTTATACACTATACGTTCAGCGACCGCGCGTCGGAGAACTACGAAATTTGGCAATCGGAGACCCGGGGGGGTGGGTGGAAAGGGGACACGTGAAAACCTATTTTTAAAATTTTAATTATGTTTTTTTATTTAATGTTTTATGCGATTTCGACCGTTTTTTGCCATTTTTGCCCTTTTTCCTCCACGATCCGGACATCGTAGAAAAAAACAAATCACACCAACGGAAAGAACAGACAATTGCGAGTAAAAATATATCAATTTCAACTCTCAATTTTGATTTCTAATATTTTTTAAAGATTTTAAAACAAAAGTCACTTTTGACTATATAAACCGATTTTTGGTTTTTAAATTCTCGCATAGTGAAAAGTACTTATAATTTCGACTAATAATTCACATTTTCAGAAAGCTAAAATATCTGGCATTCTTACAAGTTCAATCTGGTCCAGAAATAATGAAAATTGCCCTCAGAATCGCAATTTTAAAGACGTCATGATTTTAAATTTCTCGGCGATCCGCTCAGTTCTTCAACGGCATTTCTCCCCCATCCGCAGTTATTTCTTCCCCTTCTCCATGGAGACCGCGCTTTCGGTTTTAAATGTATTTATATAATATTTTAAATGGATATTTTTAAATGGATATTTTAAATAATTTAAATGATTGAATTATGGTGGTTTGAATTGTGGTGATGTATTTGAAATTATTATATTTATGGATTGGTGGAACGATATGGATGAATTTTTGATTTTAAATGGATATTTTAATTTATGAATATTTTAAATGGATATTTTAATTTATAGATATTTTAAATGGATAATTTAATTTTATGGATATTTTAAATGATGGAACGATGGAACGAGGATGGTGGAATTAAGAGCCTAGCATATGGTCATTATAAAATTTAAATTAGCGCGAGGGAAGTTAGCTCGAGATAATTGCACTCGGTAGGCCTGGGTTCGATTCCCGTCACTGACGCGGAGTACGATCACGTTAAGCATATGGGTCGATAAGTCCTTCCAAGAGGTTGGAGGTAGGGGAAGGAGAGTACGGTCCCTATGGATGCCTCTCCCACTGGGTTCTGGTGTTCAAATTGGGTGAATAAAAAGAAAGTTATGGAAATTGTCGCGGAGGGCGCGGTAGCCCAGTGGTTAGCGTGCGGCAATTTCACTCGGTAGGCCCGGGTTCGATTCCCGCCACTGCCAAAACTGCTGCCGTGTTCACGCGGAGTACGATCACGTTAAACATGTGGGTTCGTAAGTCCTTCCGAGAGGTTGGTGGTAAGGGAAGGAGGGTACGGTCCCTGTGGATGCCTCCCCCACTGGGTTCCAGTATAAATTGGCCGAATAAAAAGAAAGTTATGGAGATTGTCGCGAAGGGCGCGGTAGCCCAGTGATTAGCGCGCGGGAATTTCACTCGGTTGGCCCGGGTTCGATTCCCGCCACTACTAAAACTGCAGCCGTGTTCACGCGGAGTACGATCACGTCAAACATGTGGGACCGTAAGTCCTTCCGAGAGGTTGGTGGTAGGGGAAGGAGGGTACGGTCCCTGTGGATGTCTCCCCCACTGGGTTCCGGTTTAAATTGGGTGGCACTTCCTGGCCGTCCAAACAGTTACCTTGCACCTCTCTGGTAGGTCGGGCCAACGAGTTTGCCACGGTCGGAATTCGCCACGGTCAGAATTTTCAAGGGTAGCGAACAGGCTGGTCGCCAAAGGCGGCTAGTCAAAAATATTATCACGGAGTTTTCTTATTGACAACATTGGAAAGATTGAAAAGTCCTCTTTCAAACAAATTTTGAACGAAAACCATACGATTAATAGATGAATTTTTGTGAAGTTTTAAAATGTATGTATTTTTCGTGTGTTTAAAACGTCACCGAATTTTATATTCCGGTATGAAATAATTGACAGCCAATCCAATGTTTATAATTTAACATTAGCTACTTTAAATGTCATGTATTGCTCCAAAACAAAATTTAATTTCTTGGAGCCATCCGTTCATTAATTATAAATTTTTACTTTCTCGTATTATTGAATGCATAGAGAATTTTTCTCTGTACTTTCTCATAGTATAGAAAATATTGTTTCTACGAAAATTTTCGTTTTCTGTATTTTAATGCCAATATATGTTTTAGGACCTCCTGAACACGTTTTGACTATTTTTAGAGTGATGTCCGTCTGATTGTGGTTGATTTTTTGTGTACAAGATAGCTGCCGTAAATATTGATGATTTTCACCAAACTTGCTTTGTTAACAAAAAATCTAGGAATAGATAGAATATTTTGAAATTCGAGCGAAAACGTCGAAATTTTATATTTTCTTAATATAGCAGCATAAGACAAAATTTGACATAATGATGCATAAAGGAGGTAATTTAAAGCTCAATGATAGCGAAACCAATTATTGTAGTGAAAAATAGCCGTGGTACAATTTTTGTATTCGTGACATGATTAGCCTATTTGGGGGGGGGGAGTTACCCCCCCCCTTTCCAATGGGATACATTGTCAAACTTGGCATGAATCAAAAGACTTTTTGAAGCCCTTTCAAATGTAATGTAACCTGATATAACGGATCATTTGGATCAATAATACAGATATTTCAAATTTTTTTCTTGGAAAAAAAAAATTCCCAAGCTACTTAAAAATGATTTTAGTATAAGAATGTCGAGTTGAATTACATTCCATTTAATACTATTGAAAAATAATACTATTGAACGAACTATTGAAATTTTTGAATCAGCGGATGGTTTTCCAATTAAAGTCTGGACCCTGCGATTGAAGTTCCTCCATCTACCGAAGCGACGCCTATATTCGCACATGCGCATAAGGGGGTGGATCGGAGCCATTTCATTTGCGTTTTCATGAACTGTGAGCTGAATATATATATGATCCATTTTGATTCTCATTTTGTGATTTGCAGATTTTATTTATATCCTGAGAATGATTTTAGTCCAAAACAGGCGATTTGGAAATTATGTTATTATCTCTTTCTGTATTATTTAAGTAGCGGACACTTATTTTAGGTTTCATCTTATTATTCGTTTTCGTTTTCGTGTGGTAACGATTACTTTCTTGGGTCACGGGCATACAACACTTTATTCTTCTGGCAGGCGTACTCGTGCTTATGATTATGTGGTTTCCCTGTTTTTTTTTTATCTTAACTAAGGCGACTACTCCCCCTACCCTGCCTACCTGAAACTTATTGACAATTTTATTCAACTGTTTGTGCTGTTACTAATGTAGTATTTTTAATTAAGATTATTTAAACACCAGTTTGGAGGATTTTTTTGTTGTCACTTTTACTTAAATTTTTTAAAATTCTAAAAATAGAATTCTAAAAATTCTAAAAATTTAAAATTCTTAAATTTTCTAAAATTTACTTAAATTTTTTTATCATGTAAATATTTGCTTATTAGCATAAAAAAAATTGTGAGCGTTCATTTATCTATTTAAAGTCATCTATTTTTCTAGCTAAATTGACAACAAGATTCGAAACATAAAAATTCTGATCACCCGATCGGATGTAGTGGTGGTGGTCATTATCAATTTTTTTTTATTACATTCACTTCTCACATACTAAATTGAGACCGGTCGGTCTTAAATTTCCTATTTAATTTGGACAAAACTTATATATTAATCTTTTAATTTAGCCAGGCCTTCGACCCGGGTTGAGCTTGAATTTTCCGGTGAACTGGTGACTTGGGATGAGCGTGAGCCAAGCCTCAAAACTTCTTTACAGGGTCCGGCCGCAAATTTCGGTATAGAAGTTAAAAGGGAAAAAAAAAAAGTCAGTACACAACAAGGTTTGTCGTTGCCTGTGGTTATCCGCACTGTAGATAAAAATAAGCTCGAAACCGGTCTACGGATGCTGGTAGCTGTACTGAGAGAATGTTATAGAACATACGTATTGGTTGCATGTGATTTCGTTCCGATACTTCTAATTCCGATACTTCGATTTCTTCCGATACTGTGATTTCGTTCCGATACAGAAACCACCTGACTTTAAAAAAATTTTAAGCTGAATTTATAACTTCATTTTTTATCAGCAGTACAAAAATCCAGTTCATTATGTGATGTTGTACTCTTGGTGATTTAACCCGTAGTTACAAGGTAAAACAAGTTTATCAGTGCTTACAAGAGGTCGTGAAAAAATTCTCTCAGTTTGGTGCAAAATTTCTCCCTTTTCCAGATTGACAACATTCCATAAATTGTTCATCTTTCCATAAATTGTTTGTATTCCGGAAAATGCGCATTTCCTAAATCCATGGTTCAAAGTACACTCTACTAATTGACAAATAGGAGACCATTTCTCAAAAAATTCAATTTTGTTTCTTTTATGTACGATATGTTGTGTTAATCAATAATAGTTCAGTTATTTTTTATATTGTTTGGAGATCGCTGAACAGAAATATTTATTTCCCTTTTTAGTATCTTTTCCCTATGCAGGGAAATTTCCTTGGACTCACCATTACTGATCTTGATTTACGAACAAGTATGGTACGCATTTGTTTTCATGAAATCGTCTGCACCATGGAGGTCTGCACAAAAATTGCTTATAAATACATTTGTACATCAAAGTGAAATGAATTCATTTAGCCAGTGTTGTTTACAGAATTAACCTGTTTTTAAGAATCAAGAAGTTAGGGTAAGTTGTTAATTTTTGCAAACATTTTCTATAATTTTAATGATTAATTTATAATCTTGTGAGCCACATACGTATATATGTACATTTTTTTAAACGTGTTGTTTCTTTGTTTATAATTATCAGTCTTAATTAATAATGAGGTTCTTGTTCTAAAGCAGCTTTGTTATAAAAGCACGATCTAGTTTACATTATCTTTGGCGTCAAATAAGTCACCAAACAATTTGATTGCAAGAACAATTCATTAATAGGTTTAAAATATTACGTATTCTAGTTGTTTTTAACAATAAATCATTTTCCAACATAACTTTTAATTTGCGGTTTGTAAAAAAGTAGCAAATGACTTGCCGAAAACAGATCATGCAGAACTATAGCCTAGTACTTCCTGATATTGGTGTAACTAGTATCTAGGAAAATAGGGGGGCGCTATGGACGAATAAGGGGGTAAAAGTGCAGCATTTCGTTTTCCAATATGGACTGTATAGGGAAATATTGCAATTTTTTCAGCAATGAGGGGTGGGATGGTAACCCCATGTTTATGCCCCTGTTTCCCCAACTTTTAGCTCGAGAACCGGAAAAATAAAGGAATAATTTTCTCGGATCCTCCTCTTCGTTATTCAGTATTTTACTTTATATATTTTTAAGAGCGTATGGAAGAAAAACGTAATATTAAATTTAATATTTTGGTCAAAAGTATTTATACTCGAGTTTGCGCTGCATCCCAAGAAAAGTATAAGTTTGCAATTATCAGCGGTTGATTTGCATGGCAAATTTTCTAATATTTTTACCTAATATTGGCGGTACATCTCGGTCGCTTGGCGATTCATGCTCAGGGGCCGCTATAATAAGGTAGTACCCGTAATTCTATATAGTAACTACATATTCAAATATTTCATGAACAAACTTTCTCCAGCTACACAAGGGGAGGGATTTTAAGATACTGCTAATTGGACTCCAATCATCAAACCTCATAGTGAAAATAGTCAATCGCGAAATAAAATATGTACCTAATGGTCTAAATGCTGCTACATTCGTGGAAATAAGGTTAAAATGTGAAGTTTAACTTGTACATTTTCTATAAAAATTATATTATTTTGTGTTTACTGTCAGCTGTTTCAGAATATAGCAGAATTGTAGCTTTCTTTTTTCACATGAGCTAACTAGCTATTTTCAATGTTTTGCGCTGGCGAATTTTCTAGTGGTCACTAAATGTGACTCTTACACAATAAAAGTTCTGAATATCAAAGGGAAAAAAAATTGCCACACATTTTATAATAAAAGATTTTTATATTAAATTTTATAGTAATAAAATGGCACACATTTTATAATAAAATTTTTATAGTAAAAAAATGGCACACATTTTATGGTTCTGTTTGCACGAAAATTGCGGTATGTAAAACAATATTTTATCTCCGATAACTCTTTATTTTCAACGTTTTTAGATATTTTAAGCCAAAAATCAATTATGCATATTCCTAAAATTTTCGACATTTTCATTAATTTCTTAAAAAGATAAAAATTTAATCAGTTGAGATCGAGAGTATATTTTGATAAGTGCTGAAAATATTTCCACACGGATTTTTTCAATTTGTTTTTGTAACGAGTCCGGGTGATGAATGTTTGTTTACTTTCGATTTCACTAACGTGGCCGATTGTATTCTAAAAATAGTTCCCCCCTCCCATGAAGGGAAATGCAGCATGACGCCTTATGTACAGGCGGCCCTCGATTTTCGCACATAAATGGTTCCTGAAAATATGTGCGAATGTTGAATGCTCGAAAGTAGAGGGATGTAAAAAAAAAAACCCATCAAAAATTGTATTTTAAAACATTTATTTATCAATAATAATAGTATTTATTTATCAATATACATAATTAAGTTAACGAGACGTGTTGAAGTGCTTTCAGGTTGAATACTACCTTTTTTTTTCTTTTCTTGATAAAGAGTTCTATAACATGCTGTGTCTTTCTCAATCACCCTACGTACTTGAGATATACGTTCTCTATTGGAATCACATTCTTCCATGATAGTCAAAAATTTGTCAAGATGCATGAAGGCTTCATTCATGTTTTTAATTGTCAAAGTCTTGACGATTGTATCAGCTTCTTCTTCCTCACTTTCATTGTGTATTTCATTTAACTCTTGTTTCTCAATTAAGTATTCATTTAACAGAGGTACTGAGTGAGATTCAATCAACTCACTAACATCTTCGTTGTTGAAGTCCAAGTTTAGTTCATTCATCAGACTATTTCATCTGTGATAGTTTCTGCAGTTTCTTTAGAATTTATAAAATCACTCATTTGTAGGCATAATTGTTTCCAGGAACCTTTCATTGTTGATTCTTTTATTTCAGCCCACGAGTCTCCGAAATTGTTTATTGAGTTCCATATATTATAGTTCTTCCAAAAATCTCTTAATGTAGGCCCACCTTCCCTGTCAATTGCCTTGATGGCCTGATTCATTATTGTCTTCATATAATATCGTTTAAAAGTAGCTATCACTGTAGCTATCACTTGCTAATGCAAGACTACACAACGATTCCGAAAAGTTCGCTACTTTAGGCGGCAATGTGTGAGTGAGCGCCGGCTACCGCGCTCTGTGGGAGTGACTGCATAGAAGCGAACGATTTTTGCATTATCGACAAAAAGCTTTAAAAAATTGAATTTTTAAAAATGTGCGAAATAGCGAATTGTGTGAAAGTCGAATGTGCGAAAGTCGAGGGCCGCCTGTATAGACGCCTGTGAGGAAAAGCTAGAGTTTATTTTCTTTCATTATTGAGTTTGATTAACATGTTAGATGTTGGGGGGAAGGTGGACCTAGATTGTTGGACTCGGCGAATTCTTTCTTTCAAAGTTCGTGCGCACTCTGGAAATCGTGAATTTGAAAGTGGACTAAAATCTCATGGAAATTGCAGGGAAAATCGATTTTTTGTTCAAAATTCAGGAAAAATCAGGAAATTTTCAAATTGCCCACAGAGATGCCGATTACTACGGATTCTCAGTAGTTTCTACGGGAAACTTCCTCATACTGCGGATTACTGAATTTGGTGACGGCCAATGTAAATTTACGACCGTATATACGGTACTTTCAACTATATCAACTTAATAACGGGGATTTACGGCCGCATGGGAGTAATAAATGTACATGGAAGTAATAAATGCACAATGTTTCATGGTTACAATACAATGTTTCATGGAAGTAAATATACTTCTTAACAGTTGTTAAATTTCACATAAATCTATGAGCGGTTAATTTTATAATTATTTGTGCATAAACAGTTGCGCAAATTCAGTTTATATTCCCTTGAATCGCAGAGAGTCGATTAGTATATTTTTTCACCTATCTCTATATTCTAAATATCGCATATTAGATTGACTAAATTAGCTTATTTTTATATGATGAATTATTATTAAGGTTAATTACTTTCCTTATATACATAATGTATAAGGAAAGTATTGTGACGGGGTCGAGAATTCGAGTTCTCGACGGGAGAGCACGTTTCAAGCATCCCTGATCACGAATCGAACATTTTTGAAGTGATGTCTGTCTGCGTGTGTGTGTGTGTGTGTCAGTGAGTCTGTGGAGACGGTAACTGACGAAAGAATGGACTGATTCGAACGAAATTTGGTACAAAAATCACAATCTGTAAATACTGGAAGCCTATTGTTTTTATACGCAATTGAATGTTCAGAACCCCCCTAAATTTTCAAGTGAAATTTTGAAAAAATCGTCAAAAAATTAAAACCTCTAATAAAGTTGCAAATAGACATTACTTATGTAATTTTTCATTAGAAAACAATTGACATAAATTTTAGAACGCTAACATGAACCGTTCTCGAGATATTACACATTTTTCAAAACATTTATCAAAAAGTCTTAAAATAAAAAAAAATTTCCTATTGAGAAACATGTTCACTTTTCCTAAGTAATACCATGCAATAAATTGGGTGACATCATTCTCGTGGATCTAGCTCGTTCCATTCATGAAAAAAGATACTTTGAGTAATACTTTTGTATTTGAACGCCAATAGTTATTTATCTGCTGCAAGAATAACTTATTTCTTCGTCCATAATTCTTGGCGAGATTTTGGCAACGAATTTGGTGGAATGTCGCCAATTTGGCGACTTTTTTAAATGTTGCTAACTTAACGAAAAACTCGCCAAATGGATAAAAATGACTCTAAATCAATGACGACTCATTGATGATGATAACATGGAAAATGACGACTTATTGACGAAAATTCAATATCTTGGAAAGAATATAAATAACTACTATAAAAATAATGTATTTTTTTTTTAATATAAAAGTAGTAAATTCATTGCATTATATAAGGAAAGTCATGTGCTGCCCACATCAGATTTTTTTGTTTTGCAAAAGAGTGTATATTAATGCATAATTATATAATATGCTTAAATAATTTTATGTATTTGCATTTTTGTGTTATGTGAGCATGTATATTTCATTTAAGCTGACTACTGAAAAAGTCTTAAAACTACTGATACTTTCTGATTAGTTAAAAGAATTGGAAGAAAAAATTGCGTTTTCAGAAACTTAGAAAGAAAAGCTTAAGATTTACCTGTCCCTAGAATATACTTTTCAAAAAATTTGTAATCAACTTTAACATTATAATTTTACCCCAGACTTTGATAACATTTGCTTTTTGGGGGTATTTTTCTAATTTAGGGCATTTTATTGTAATTTTTTTTTCTCTATTTTTAGGAAATTTTTCAAAGTATTACCAATCTTTCAATTCCCCATAGTACAACTTTCTAATTGTATTCAAGTGTCCATCCAGGAATAATATCCTCCCCCCCCCCCCTTCATTCTTCACAGTTGTTACCATTGTAACATTTAAAATCTCGTATCTGTATAAGTTTTCTAAAATTTATGTAATATAATTTTTGACAAAAATTGATTTCATAGTTATGATTATTCTGAAATCCGCTAATGTTAAATTGTGGTATTCGTCTATTTGAATTAAAATATAAGTAAATAACCTCCATATTGTTTAACAAGAAAGATCAATCATGCGATTTAAGTAACTTGTTATGATTTCCACTACTTGTTTGATTTATGTGTGTTCTTTCCATTAGTTTCTATCTATGGCTGATCGACCGATTCCTAGAATCGGCCGGGGTTACAACTTTGCTAATCCACAATATGTTACCGTGACTACTTATATTCTCAAAATCTTTACCATACCAGATAAATCAGTAGAATTCCTAGTGCTCGCAACCGCTGTACAAAATCCTGAACATTGCAATTAAGTAAAATCTTGTGCAACTGCTGATTTTTTCTCTCTTAGCCTCGACTACCAAATATCTTTATATAATATTACTAGCAGCATACCCGTTCTTCGCACAGAATATATAATATAAAGAAACTTAAGATTCACAATCATGTGCAAATTCCTACTAAATGATATTTTTAATCAAAATATTCTGTTAATATATTTAATTGAATGATTCTAAAGAGAAGTTTAAGAATCTCTGTTCTCGCTATACAAAATTGTCTTCACGGATAGATCTGAAGAATAAAACTTCCTGGCCCCTTTTGTAAGCAAATTTACAAAAAAATATGGAATTGAATCAATATATGCAAAACAAGAAAGATCAATCATGCATAAAGCATTGATTATGAAACACTTTCCAACTTAAATGCAATTTTATTTAAACATCTCTAAAATACGATACATTCCTCGGTAATATTTTTAAATTTATCACAATACTACATTAATTTATTATATTTGAAAACTTAAAACTTCATCGAGAAAAATGAACTTCATTCAAATGACGGTATTGATATATATATTGCCTGGTTTAAACATCTCTAAAATGCGATACATTCCTTGGTAATATTTTTAAAATTATCATAATACTACAATAATTTATTATATTTGAAAACTTCATCGAAAACAAATGAACTTTATTCAAATGACGTCATCGAAATGTAAATCGCCAGGCTCTCTGTATAAAAACAGCATTTCATTCATGAACTTATTTCCATTCCTTTCATCATCACAATACTACACTAATTTATTTTATTTAAAAACTTAAAACCATGGAGGTACAAGTAATTTAATTCTATGCTTAAAACTTTATGGAAAAAATGGTCTTCTTCACTGTGTAAAATCAATGAATATTTCATTCATATCAGTTATATTGCAGACTCCATGAGCTAAATAATTTTGCTTTAAAGAAATGCAGCAATTCTTATACAACTCATTCTACATCTTTTGGTGTTTACATTCTCCATTATTGAAACTTAGGCTTCGTTGTAGAAATAATCAAAGTTTGACGATCATTTAAACTCAAATATATTGTAATTGCTTTGTTTCAGTATGTAGATTCACAGAATTTAAGCAAAAATAAAGCGGTTTTAGGACGGATACAACACTAAATATGAATTAGAAAGAACTTTAAAAATCACAATTTTGACACAAGATGGATGCCATATTTTATTTTGAAGTGGGCCACGTGATCTACTCATATAGTGGTCACGTGATCGCTTCATATGAGAGGTGTAATTATTATTTTAATTTTTATTTAAAAAACTATTGAATATATTTTGCTGAATTTTTTTTAATATATTTTAATGGGATAATTTGAATATTTCCTAAAACTTTCTCAGCAATTTGTGAATTTAAAATTCGCTTAAAAAATGTTTGAAAAATTAGGTCCCATAGGGTTCAATATAATTCATTTTTTCAACCCGGGTTCAATCCCAAACTAATTGGGTGATATTATTCATTTATATTCCCATAGGTCCCACAGACCGTCTGAACAACATACTAAAATTTTATTTTGATAAAGTCATTTTTACGGCAGTTATCGTGCTAACGGACAGCCAGACAGAATGAACAAAGTCATAAACACTTTTCAACTATGTTGGTAAAGTGTTAAAAAGTGAAAAAATATACTTATGCTAAAAATTAGTGTAATAGAATGCTTTAGTTTTGCATATTTTGTATGTAACTATTGTAAGTTAAAACAGAAATTTTCCTAAAATTTTTGTAAAATTTCCTAAAATTCCTTCCTAAATTTTTTTTCAAAAATGCTATGATCCCTACTAGTGGTTCCCTACTTTTTGAATGCAATGGCGTCCTAGATCAACTATATTATTTTTGCGGCTCCCTGTGGTTGCAGTGACCAATCGGTAGTTGAAAACATAAGAATATTTATTATTTTTGGGAACAAAAAGTAATAATCTCGTCCACTCACGACGCACTTGATTATCATTTTAACGGGAACCGGTTGAAAACCACTGAATTATGCATTATTTTTCAATAGTTTGATTCGAAGAATAGCCAACAAACGATTTCGGTATTTGAAACGCAATTCAGTTACCATAGTTGCCACAATGAAATAAGAAACTATAAATATATTTATTTGCAAAATGTAATTAAAAACTCGTCTGCTGTCACCGTAATTTAAAAGATCTCAAGAACTGTTGATTGCACACCCATACGTGTCCACACAAATGTGCATCAGGTTTTATCCTCAGCAGTTTGGGTTGTGTACCTTTTATCAGTCAGCCATTATTCATACCTTAGTTAGTCGATCAGTCTCATTGACTCAGCTACTTTATATAGGGGAAAGAAGAAAAAACTTTGGCAATTTATGAAATTTTCAAATTAAATTCCAAGATTTTAGACTCTTCATTATTTATAAGTCCCAAGCGTGTGCAAAGTTTCAAGTAGCTTGGGCCGTTTAAGTGTCCCTTAGCCAGTCAATCAGTCTCACTCAGCTGTCTGTAAAGGATAATTACAATTTAAAATTAAAATGTGAATTTAAAACAATACAATGAAAATTTCAGTTCGGATGTATTGAGTAATTTATAAATATATTAGTACTTGGTAAAAAATACAGCCCTGCAGCTTAGGAAACAATACATGAAGGCACACTGTGTCATGTGGTTTTCTTGAAGAAACGAAACCTTCTTTTTCATCATAGTCCAAATTTATTTAAATTTGGCTCGATAACATAAAATGTTTCCGGGGGATGGATGGCCATTTTCTGGGGAAGGCTTCGACCCTCCCGGATGTCCCCAGATGTATGCCTGAAAGAAACACTGCTCAAAAATCCAAATTTTAAAACTCGCGTTTAGAATCCCGCAAAATTTTGCATTTACAGGTTTTTAAAAATACGTAGATTATAATTATGTAGTATATTTTAATTTTTTTATTAAATTAAAACTTTAAACGTTTATACTACTTTAAAAACTTGCGTTTAGAATCCCGCAAAATTTTGCATTTAGAGGTTTTTAAAAATACGTAGATTACAATTATGTAGTATATTTTCAATTTTTTTTACATTAAAATAAAATACGATATAATGTTTTTTATTACGACATTTTATTTGGGTTATCAATAAAAAAAACAATATGAACAAATTAATATTTAAGTGAGATATAGCTGAAAATCTCAAATTAAAATTGTAAAGTCCAAACTTCTGTTGTGAATTGTTAAAAAAGTTTCCAAAAGCAAAATCATTAAAAAAATCTGAGTCTTATTTGCTGCAACGAATAATATTGGTGCACGAAAATATCCTTTTTACTCAGCTTGTCTTGTATTTTATCAGGACGTACCCTATCGACTACATGTAGATGGGGATTTTCCAAAAATTTGTATTTAAAGATATAATATAAAAATTTGTACTTAAATAAATAAAATACGGAATAATAAAAGACGAATTATTTTGTGAATTCACTATGCGAATTGCATGCTCCCGCGTAGCGGTCTTATGTTTCATTTTAATACTTTAAAATTAAAAAGCGATTTATTTTATGACCCCGTTCTACACAGATTGCATGTGCTCGAGCAGCTGGCTATGGTTACGGCATGTTATCGCACGGAGATCAGAGATCCCGCTTTCTATTTTAATACTGCAAAATGATAAAAGACGATTTATTTTGTGAACCCGCTACGTGGATTGCATTCGGCCAATTATACTTATTTGATTGGAACTAAATTTGGACCGAAGTTACATGAATGTAAAAACAACATTGCGTTTTTCTTTTTTTTTTTTTTTTTTTTTTAATGTGAATAGCATCTATGCTTGGGCTTCTGTTGCGTAAATCAGAACGTTACGAAATATGTTTAGCGGGGACTGGGGAAGGTTTTATGAGTCTAATTAAAAACAAAGTTTAGCACTCATAGACATGCTTAACACATTTTTTTAAGACCTCACAATTTATTATCAAAATAAAATACAACTAAAGTATATTTCACACTAAAATAGAAAAATAATTGATTTCAAAAAAGAGCAATTCGTGGGTTAAGGTTCCCCACATGTCGGAGGTATGACCCACATTAAGGGGGGGGGGAGGGGTTGACCCACTTGTTTTAAGCTAAATAAATGTTAAAATAGAATAGGACTGGCTTCAAGAATTGAACAGCACTTAAAAGTCAGAAAAATAAAAAACAGTTATTTGTGCAACTCGTGTAGTTCCTCCTCCTGATATTGGATTCGGCAACATTATAATGTCCTTCACTGATGCGACAGATACATCTTCAGTTTATGTGTAGATAAATTAATAAGTGCACAAATATATCAAATATATGTGAAAATTCTCGAAGGTATTAAATAAAAGTGACCAGGGAATTTAATGGAAGACGGAAAATTCACACTCATAGTTTCGTAGATCGGTATTGGGAATTTCCAGCACTGGGTGAAATTAAAATTTTTCTTTGGATTTCTTTTCCAAGAGGAAAACATTTGCGTTATTCAGTTTCTGCTTTTAAAATACAAACGATTCCTAACCAAGACATCTGATAGAAGAAATTTGTTACACAATCGCAAATACAGAAATTCAACACATCTGCTGGTTTTCGTTCCGCGAGGATGAAACGGTAGCCTTCTGACCTTCTGCCGTAAGAGTCGCAAACAGTTCAAATACATGGTATAGACTCTAGTTAAATACATAAGGCAAAATATTTTAACATAATAATCGAGTATGTTTGTTTGTTCGTCCGTTGTTCGCATAGCGAAAAATCTGAAAACCGAACCCTGATTCAAGATATTTTGGCAGGGTACATACACTGTGACTGGACCTAAAAGTACAGATTCAGTGTTGCAGGGCCGCAAACTATTTTGAGATTTCATAATTCTTTTGGAAAGAGTTTCTTGTACTTTGGGGAGAGGTTTTAGTATGAAGTAGTGTTTTTAAGATTATATTAAAGGGGCACAATTAAAAAATCTGTCTTTTTATGGATATAAACGGTTGGGCATTTTAGAATGCAAACCGTTTTAAAATACATATTTGTTTATCCGTAGGTGCATTTAAATTAAAGTAAGCTTGTATTTTTAAATATAGTTTTGAAACCATAAATACCAAAGAATATCAAATGAAATAATATCGGCACATTTTTTGACAAAGAATATTTAATGCATATATTAGATGTTGCTCATGAAATTAAATTATGTTAAAATTATGTAAAGAGTTCTTAAAAATAACTAAACATATATACTCGTATGAATTCATTATAATCATAAGAAGGTTTGAACCATGGGTCGGTCAAGCCGCATCTTATAGGTAGTGATTTTGGTTTTGATTTCAAAAAACTTAAATTAGGTATTGATTTAAAAAATTATAAAATAGTAGTTATGTATCAAAGGTTCTAAACTTCCAGAATATAAGTATATAAGTTTGAATTCTTAAACAAAATTATTTACAAAAAAGCTTACAAATAGGAACAAAAACTTATTTGTTAGTTTTTGAAGATGATAACACAAAATCCAATCTAACTACCAAATTTTGATAGATAATAGCTTACATCTGAAGAATGATCTGCCATCTATTGAAAGATTTGAAAAGTTTGAAATGAAAGAAAGAAAAAATCATGGTGGGTCAACTTTCCCCTTTGGTCAACCCTTCACAGTCTCCCCAACATTTTTGGCGCTTAAACCTCTGAGTGTAATAGATAAATATGTAAATAATTTTGGATAGAGCTCTTGATTTTTGAAGTATGGTGGTTATAATTTCAATATTTTAGTATTTTAACCTGGGTTTTTAATGGACATTTGTAATGCTTAAAAGATTACGTTTGTTGCAGCTCAGTCTGTTTACTTACTCCTCGGTGAAATAATGGTACAGCGGTACAGCATAAGCACAAGAGAATTTATTTTGTTTAAAAAAATAGCAAGTTTAAATAAACCTGGAGATTTTAAACAGGTTTAATGATTAATGTGGTTTGAATGGAATAAATGAAAATATACGTATTCAAGTGCGTATTTATAAAATCTCATCATATATTATATATAAGTTTAATTTATGTACTGAAAAGCAAGTTAGTAAAATAATTTGATATTTTGACGTGAAGTCTATGGTGGGATTATCCATAAACAGTTAGCGCGTAATTTGTAGCGCTCTGAAAGCCTTTAAACGAAATAAATGAATCCGAAAAAAATTAATAAACTTATTTTTAGTTTTATTTTACGAAATGTTTTTGGTTCCATTTCGGTTCCATTTCGGTTCCATCGGACTGGAGCCACTGCTGATTTTTTACTTTCCCTACAATACATGGTAATGTATAAGGAAAGTATTGGAATCGTGTCGAAAATCACAACTCGAGTTTTCGACGGATCTACACGTTTCAAGACACCAAGAACATGATAAAACTATTTTCAGCGTAAACCGTTCTCGAGATATTGACAATTTTCAAATAAATTGATAAAAAAATTGCATAAATTAAAAAGTAGCAAATATCGTCAAATATGTTCACTTTTCATATGCAAAACATCATTCTCGTGGATCTATCTCGTTCCATTCACGAGAGAAGACACTTTTTGCAAAATATTAAATTTCATCTCCAAACAATACGCTAATTGTTACCCCCCCCCCCTCGCGGAATATTAATTATGGACGAGCAAAGCAAAGTTCATCCTCCATTTCCAACAAAGCGAAATCAACATTTGCCTGAATTTTGTTATCCTTTTTACTCGAAAACTGCAATAGGTAGGAAGATGAAACTTTGCATACATACTTGAAATTGCACGCAGATTGGTAGAATTATTATTTCAATTATCAAAGCGAACTATAACAGGGCTAAACGCCCATTTTTAAGCTGCGCATGCTCCCTACCTTTCCTACAAACAGTGTTGTTGTTGTTGAGATCCAGACCGTCCGATCTACCAGAAAGGTGTAAGGTAACTGTTTGGACGACCGCTAAGAGCCACCCAATTTAGACCGGAACCCAGTGGGGGAGGCATCCACAGGGACCGTACCCTGCTTCCCCTACCACCAACCTCTCGGAATGACTTACGGACCCACATGTTTAACGTGATCGTATTCCGCGTGAACACGGCGGCAGTTTTGGCAGTGGCGAGAATCGAACCCGGGCCTACTGAGTGCAATTCCCGTGCGCTAACCACTGGGCTACTGCGCCCTCTACAAACGGTGTTGAAGACCCAGGCCGTCCGACTCATCCAAGGACTTGAGCAACCATTAGGACGGCCGGTCTACAAACAGTGTATAATTTTTTTTTTCAGAGTACGTGCACCTGCACCAAATTACACTTCGCAAAAACTCCATTTTTATCTTGATTTGCGCCATGCTATGCAAATTTTACGATTAAAAAACTTTGGCAAACAGAACATAATAATTTCCACTGGCTTCAAGCGCGTTACGGCTGTTTAGCCTTAGCCAGATGTGTTATGAAAAACCTTGTGTTCAGCAGCTTTTCCTTCTCTTCCATTTTGCAATGTCTGCTATATATAGTTGAGGATGAAAATGATCTGCGAAATTAAACAGATTATACAATATGTTGACTACTATGAGGAATGTGAGACTAAAGTTTCAATTTGAAGGCGTTTCTTCTGTCAATTGTCGCTTGAATTAGCGTGATGCGTTATATAAACTTCGTCATAATAAAGCTGAGAGGATGCAAATAAATACATTTTTAAACTATTAGCAAGATGCTTGTAAGGATATGTACTGTTAGTAAGATATATGTAAGCAAACGCTTGTTTAAAATTTTTGCGTCGGAGTCAAAGGTATGGGATTAGGGCTATAAACAACGGAGTTATGATAACACGAGTAATCGAATTCGAAATTTAGTGTTTTCAGCTTCATTAAAGGTTTTTACGGTTCTCGCCGCATTTCTTTTAGAAAGTTTCAGGTTGAACTCCGATTGAGTTTGAAAATTTTGAAGTGCATTAGAAATATTCAAATTCCTACATGAAGAACCGTTAAACTCGTGTCAAAGAAGAAAGACATTTGCGGTATATTGCTGTTCTTGAGACATACCTCGTTCTTGCTGTTCTTGTTGTTGTTGTTGAGACCCAGACCGTCCGACCTACCAGAAAGGTGTAAGGTAACTGTTTGGACGGCCGGGAAGTGCCACCCAATTTGGACCGGAACCCAGTGGGGGAGGCATCCGCAGGGACCGTACCCTCCTTCCCCTACCACCAACCTCTCGAAAGGACTTACGGACCCACATGTTTAATGTGATCGTACTCCGCATGAACACGGCGGCAGTTGTGGCAGCGTGCAAATCCAGCGCGCAAACCACCGGGCTACCGCGCCCGAAATGTGCCAACAGCACGCGGTGTTTCCAGGTGGTCACCCACCCAAGTACTAACCGGTGTTTTTAGCACGGTACGGCCGTTGGCTCTCTTGCTGTTCTTGTGACATACCTTGTCCATTTTCACGTGTATATGGACAAAACAATAGTTTTAAATGTTAAGCATGACGTATTTGCGTTATTCTAGTCTGACTTCATTATAGAATAGTTTATATCAAGTTATCTTAGTATATACTAAATTTGTTGTAAATCGGAAAAAACAGACAAGTTAAAAAGTACACAATCTTGTTTAAAGTATATCATATTGAAAATAAATTGTCTTCGCAGAAATTTTTTAATTTTTATGGTATATATCCGACATAGTCATTGAAAGTTTCCAGCTTTTCTATCGCTTTTTTAGTCCTCTTTTACTGGAAAAGTAAAACATTTAAACATTTCCAGTTCGTATATACCTGTTGATGAACTACATAGATTCCATACAGTAGGTTTCTGTGTGCTGTACTGTCGATCTGCCTTCTCCCAAAACCCGCCATTTTTTGTCTCAATTTGAAATTCTGCAAAAATTCCGTGGAACAGCCTCCCCCTCTCCCCTAAAATTCGGGAAAAAATTTCATCATAAAATAAATTTATTGAATGCGATGGAAACTGATCTGACGGGTTTTCTGATGAAGATTGCATTTAATTACTAGGGGGGGGGGGGGGGTATGTTATCCTTTCTTACATTGGTGTGTATGATTTATAAATTTCTGAGACATTTAAAAAAATGATTTTAGAAAGTAATTAAATATATTAAAAAAAAAGCACCGTGATGGCGAAATCAACCTTTGCTCTCCAAGTTAAGTCTTGTATATTTTGTTTCTTTTAGCAGAAAATTCCGAGTAAGCCCCCCCCCCCCCACACACACACACACACACCTCCCCCTACACACTCCGCGATTTCCCGTGGTATTTGCGGGGATAGATCGGCAGAAACTTTCTTTTAGCAGAAAATTTCCAGTAAGCGCCCTTTATATATTTACCGATTTTCAGTCGCATTTTAGTGGGCGTATCCACGAATTCTACGGTACTACTGGAATGCATCAGGTTAAAATACTTGGTAAACTACATGTCAAAAATGAACTATATGTCAAAAATAAATCAAAAATTTCGGTCAAAAAAAATATGAATAAAAAAAAATAAAAGTATATAATTTTGTTTTACGTACATGGCACCCTCCCTCCCAACCGACCGCCCATTTTTGCTTCTCTATATCTTCGGATGAGTCGGACGGCCTGGGTTTTCGACCCTCCCTCCCAAGATAACCGTTTCTAAGCTAAACGATAATGTTGCTGCATTACCATGCAAAAGGGAATCTTCCCACATTCCTTTTTCATATTTTCAAAAAACTAAAAAAAAATCGAGCTTTGTTTTCACATTCATATAGTAGCTTACTTAATAAAATTTGGTTTCAATCGATTGATTAGTTTTGAAGAAAAACCGATAATAAAATTTTATGGAGCAAAATGCGCACGGCGCGAGCAAGATCAATAAGAAACATCATCCATACATGAAAGTAGAGAATAGTAGGGGGTTCTGTCTCATGCGACGCTATACTTTAACATGGGGCATATTGCAGTTTTATTTTTCCCATGTTAAAACATAGGTGCAGCTGTTTGAGAGAGCGGAGTTTCTACCACGTGACTGTTCCATGCAGGGTGATTTTATGAGTCAGATAAGAGCAAGAAGGGTGTTTTTTAATCAGTGGGTAGATATAAAGTTTTTTTTTTTTTTTGGGGGGGGGGGGGGGGGGTAGTAATGAAATGTACATTCCATTTCATTTCGTATAACTTTAACATTCAATGCATATATTTTCCTTTTAATCGTTTCAGTAACTTTTTTTTATTCATAGACACCTTAAAATTTTTGGACGTTTTCATTTTTTAGAAACTTTTATCGGGGGTGGCAACGATTGGAATGTCGTGGACTTGTATGGGGGTATTGTGAGGAAACTTTAATTTGTTTTCCCTTATTTTTTAATGAATTTTTTAATGAATTTTAAGGGGTATGCATAAATTTTTTCGAGGGTGACAAAGCTCGGTTACCATCTTAGAACGTCGTGGTCATGTGTGAGGGTATTTTAGGAGGGAAACTGGGAAATTAGGGTGAAAAATGGGGAATTAGTGTGATATTTTAAGGATGGGACTTTAGACTTTTAGCTAAATGGCATGTTTAGTAACTTTTAAAGGAGTGGAAATGTCTGCTAAGGCGGTATGTGTGTTACACATGACCGGTACATAGTGGCGAAATAGAGAACTAAAATAGCTTTTTTATCCTGACACAAAAATGTTTCTATATACTAACATTTAAAGTGGATGGATACGCAGATTGAGGCGGCATGGGTGATACACATCACCGGCACATAGTAGTGAAATGTAGAACTAGGCAATTTTTTAAGGATCGAACTTTAAATTTTTTAGGTAAATGGGATATTCAGAAACTTCTAAAGGGTCAGAAACTATAATAAGTCGGTATTGACGAAGTTAGCAGCGAAATAGGGTACTGTGGATTTTTTAAAGACGAGTCTTTAAAATTTCTAAATAAATAACTTTTAAAGGGGGCGAAAAATGCCTAATGAAGCGGTATATGTAATGCAAATCACCGACACCTAGCGATAGAAAGGGATACTAGTGTAAATTTTAAAGATGGGTCTTGAGATTCTTTAAAAGATTCAAAGAAACTTTTTAAGGGTTTGCAACACAACAGTAGGCGTATGTGCGATATGTCTATACTACAACATCATCGCTACCTCGTGGTAGAAAGGAGAACTAGGGATATTTTTTAAAAAAGGGACTTTGAATGTTTTGATAAATGGGAATGTTCAGTAACTTTTAAAAGTATGGCAGTTATCACTTATTAATTATATTCACACACAATCTATATACATAAAATTGAAAATCTGTCTGTTTGTCCCATCATTACGGGAGAACGGCTGAACCGAATTTGATGAAATTTTGAGGGTAGCCTAGAAATAGCCCCACTTAAAATTTAGTTTGTGTTTTGAGTTTCTACGAGCAATGGTTCTCGAGATAATTTTCGTTTGTCTCATCATCACGGGAAAACGACCGAACCGAATTTAATGAAATCTTGTGCATATCCTTGAAATAGCCCCCCATAAATTTAATCCAAGTTTCGAGTTTCTAAGACCAGGGGTTGTCGAGATATTAATGAAAAACGGAACTTTTCCCTAAGAGTTCTACTCTCCAACTCCGTGGTATATTCAAACGGAAAGGATAAAAACCGTTTGTTTAAAACGTCAAAATGAAATAAAACTTTATTTTCGAGTTTGATGCAGGATTTTTGCATTAATTAGTCACTATCGGAAAACATGAATTGCTTAAAACATTAATTTAAATGGAAAAATCTACCTCCATGTGTTATCTTTCACAAAGTTTTACTCAACGATGAAAAGTATAAAGAAATCAAAATAGTTATTTAATTTCGCCTTTTATGAGGAAGATTCTATCTTATATCATGTTGCTCGGCAACGGAATGAAATTAAATGTGTTGTTAATATTTATTATTATTTTTTCTATTTGAATAAAATATAAATAAATGGATGTAAAAATATATGTTATAAATGAACGGTTTGATTGTTCTTTTAATTATATAAATTGCGGACTGCGTACATCACTTTCATTTATTTTAGCAAAGAGGTTTCACGCTCATATATTGTGTTTAGCTAATAAACTCAAATATTGTGTTTACACAATAAATTCATTTAGCCGATTGTTGAAACAGAGAAAGAGTAGAACGGGTGTATCTTATACAATTTTACTGTTTTCATTTAGTATATACAAACGGGATCAGGATATTTTATTCCTCAGATCTGCAAATTCACAGCTACGA
This sequence comes from Amaurobius ferox, assembly GCA_951213105.1. Taxonomy (NCBI): domain Eukaryota; kingdom Metazoa; phylum Arthropoda; class Arachnida; order Araneae; family Amaurobiidae; genus Amaurobius; species Amaurobius ferox. The sequence continues at coordinate 13,880,323 of OX578146.1, forward strand.
ATTTGGCGGAATATCGCTAACTTGGTAACTTTTCTTAAACTTCACCAAATTAGCGGAAATGTCTCCAAATTGATAAAAATGACGCTAATCAATGAAATTAAATTTGTTTTTTTAGAATAGAGTACTAAAATGATGTTTTGGTAGCATTTGTCGGTCAGTCCATCCATCCTACTTAGTAACACATTTAACGAATTTTTTTAATATCACCAAATTGATAAAAATATTTGTAAATCCATAAAAATATCATGGAATTGATAAAATTGCGCTTAATAAATGAAATTAATTGTGTTTCGTTAGGGGATAGTATTGTGATGATGTTTCGTCAATTTGTCGCAAAATGGGACTATCAGTTCTACAGTCCCACTTGGCGATAAATTTGGCGATTTTTTAAGTTATCGCTAAATTGACGAAAATGTCGCCAAACCTTCTATGGAGATAGCATTATTCAGACGATATGATTTCCATTAATTTATTTGAAGCAAATGATATCATGTCTCTTAGCAACGGATCCAATGTGTTATGTGCCATACGATTTTTATTAAATCTTTTCCGATTTGAATAATAAAGATATGTATATGAAATAAATTTCATTGACATTGCATTTTTGACTGGATAATATCAATTACGATCTTCAGGTTTAAACATTATTATCATTGATATTTTCGGGGGCTGTTGATTCAGGGATTATTGATATTTTCAAGTTATTATGCCATTGTTTAATTATGACGAAAATTGTTGAAACTCATATATAGTACGAGTAATCTTCTACAAATGCACGGATATATCTTCTAATCTACGAGAATATAAGTAGTACAGGTATATTGGCATGTATTTTGATATATATTGGCACATATTGGAATCAATTACGACCTTCTGGTATAAAGATTACGGGTATTATTGATATTTTCAATTTATTACGTCATCTCTTTTATTTTGGAAAATATTTTTGAGACTCATATTGTAATACGGGTAATTTTCTACAAATACACTGGCATGTTTTCTAATCTGCGACAATATAAGTAGTGCGGAATTGCATATATTGATTCAATTCCTTTTTTTTTTTTTTTTTTGTAAATTTGCTTACAAAAGGGGCCAGAATGTTTTATTCTTCAGATCTGCCCGTGAAGATAATTTTGCATAGTGAGAACAGATATTCTTAAACTTCTCTTTAGGAGCAAGAAATTTAATATTTTAACAGAATTTGCACATGATTGCGAATTATAAGTTTCTGTATATTGTATATTCCGTACGAAGAACGGGTATGCTGCTAGTCTATATAAATAAAATTGAAAATCTGTCTGTTTGTTTCATCATCAAGGGAGAACGGATGAACCGAATTTGATGAAATTTTGTGGGTAGCCTGGAAATATCCCCACCAAAAATTTAGTCTCTGTTTTGAATATCTACGACCAGTGGCTCTCGATATATTAGTAAAACACAAAACTTTTGTTTGTCTCATCATCACGGGAGAACGGCTGCGCCGAATTTAATGAAATTTTGTGGATATCCTTGGAATAGCCTCCCATAAATATATTCCGAGTTTCTAAGACCGGGGGCTGTCGAGATATTAATGAAGAACGAAACTTTTTCCTATGAGTTCTACTCCCTAACTCCGTGGTTTATCCAAACGAAAAGGTTGAAAATCGTTTGAAAGTGAATTAAAACTTTATCTCTTGAGTTTGGTGGAAGATTTATTTCTCTAATTAATCACATTCTAAAAACATGAATTGTTTGAAACATGAATTTAAATGGAAAATCGATCTCCATAGTTTATTTTTCACAAGCTTTTACTCAACAATAAAAAGTATAAAAAAATCAAAATGGTTATATAATTTCGCAGTTTATGAGGAAGATTCTATCATATGTCATGTTGATCAGAAACGCAATTAAACTAAATCTGTCTGTTAATTTTAATTATTATTTTTTCGATTTGAATAATAAACAAGAAAGTTCAATCATGCATAAAGCATTGATTATAAAACACTTTCCAACTGGAAATGTAATTTTATTTAAGAGTCTCTAAATTGTGATAAATTCAGCGTTGATATTTTTTTAAATATCATAGTAATTTATTATGTTTGAAAACTTAAAACTTCAAAAAATACAATGCCAGTAACCATGGAGGTAAAAGTAAGGGGGTAAAACTTCACATTAAGAAAACGCCAATATCGTGTAAGACAATAATTTAGGTAGCTCTGGTATAAGCTGCATTGCATGAATTTCTATGGCGAAAGACCTGAAATATTTTTTAAACTATCAGTTTTATAAAAATAAATAATTAACGCAATGCAGGTAAGAACTGAAACAATAACGAATATTCCTACTCTTTCAAAATTATTTTACCTTTCAATTTATTTTTATCTTCATAGATTCTGTCCCTATCCTACTACTATGAAAAAATACTGGGTAATTATACTCATAATTAGTTAATTCTTAATTTAAAACTAATCACAAATACATATACTAAATACTGCGTCTTTCTGTTGTGTTAATTAGCACTAGCGACACTTACATATAATTCTCAAAACATTATGGCATTTTTAAGCATTTCTTCCATGAGTTTTATCTCCTTCTTTCTAACTCAATGCTAGTTACACTAAATGAACTTATAAAATAACGCCATTGTAATATAAATCGTCTGCCTCTATATGTAGAATCAATGAATATTTCATCATTTAAAATAAAAAATATTGTAATTGCGTTGGCTCAGAATTTAGATAAACAGATAATACGTAAAAAAAATCTGATGTGGGCAGTACATAGCTTTCCTTATTGCAATGAATTTACTATTTTTATAGTAAAAAAATAGATTATTTTTATAGTAGATATTTATATTCTTTCCAAGATATTGAATTTCCGTCAATGAATCGTCATTTTCATTGATTTAGCGTCACTTTTATCCATTTGGCGAGTTTTTCTTTAATTTAACAACATTTAAAAAAAATCGCCAAGTTGGCGACATTCCATGTAATTCATCGCCAAAATCTAGCAAAGCGTTATGGACGGAGAAATAAGTTATTCTTACAGCAGATAAATGACTTTTGGCGTTCTAATACAAAAGTATTACACAAAGTATCTTTTTTTATAAATGGAACTAGCTAGATCCACGAGAATGATATCACCAAATTTATCGCATGATATTACTTATGAAAAGTGAACATCTTTCACAATAGGTAATATATATTTTTTTTAGTTTTATATGATTTTTTGATACTTGTTTTGAAAAATGTGCAATATCTCGAGAACGGTTCATGCTAGCATTCTAAAATTTATGGCAATCGTTTTCTAATGAAAAATTACATAAGAAATGACTATTTACGTACGCTTATTAAAGGTTTTAATTTTTTGATGATTTTTTCAAAATTTCACTCGAAAATTTAGGGGGTTCTGAACATCCAATTACGTATGAAAACAATAGGCTTCCAGTTTTCATGGATTTCAATTTTTGTACCAAAATGTATTCGAATCGCTCAATTCGTTCGTCAGTTATCGTCTCCACAGACTCACTGACACACACACACTGACATCATCTCAAAAACATATGATACGTGTTCAGGGATACTTAAAAAGTGCTCTTTCCTCGAAAACTTGAATTCGAATTTTCGACCCCGTCACAATACTTTCCTTATCTATATAAATAAAATGGAAAATCTGTCTGTCTGTTTCTCCCATCATCACGGGAGAACGACTGAACCGAATTTGATGAAATTTTGTGGGTAGCCTGGAAATAGCCCCGCTTAAAATTTAGTCAATGATTTGCGTTTCTAAGATCAGTGGTTCACGAGATATTAGTAAAAAACGAAACTTTCGTTTGTCTCATCATCACGAGAGAACGGCTGAACCGAATTTAATGAAATTTTGCGGGTAGCCTTGAATAGCCCCCTATAAATTTGGTCCAAGTTTCGGGTTTCTAAGACTAGGGGTTGTCAAGATATTAATGAAAAACGGAACTTTTTTCTAGGAGTTCTACTCTCTAACTCCGTGGTTTATCCAAACGGAGAGGATAAAAATCGTTTCTTTAAAACGTCAACCTGAAGTATAATTTTATTTCTTAGTTTGATGGAGGATTTTTGCGCAAATTGTTCAATATCTGAAAGCATGAATTGTTTTAAACATTTTTAATGGAAAATCTATCACCATGGTTTATTTTTCACAAACTTTTACTGAACAAAAGTATAAAGAAATCAAAATGGTTATTTAATTTCGCAGTTTATGAGGAAGATTTTATCTTATATCATGTTGCTCAGAAACGCAATTAAATCTGTCTGTTAATTTTAATTATTATTTTTTTTATTTGAATAATAAATAAATGGACATAAAAATATATTTTAAAAAAGAACGGTTTGATTTTTCTTTTAATTATATTAATTGTGGACTGCGTACATCACTTTCATTTATTTTGGCAAAGAGTTTTTAAGTTTATATATTGTGTTTAGCTAATAAACTCATATATGGTGTTCACCCAACAAATTCATTTATCCAATTGTTGAAACAGAAAAAGAGTAGAACAGTATATCTTCTAATACAATTTTAGTGTTTTCATTTAGTATATACAAACGGGATCAGGATGTTTTATTCTTCAGATCTGCAAATTCAGAGCTACGAATTTGGCGGAATATCGCTAACTTGGCAACTTTTCTGTAACTATGTGAAATTGACGGAAATGTCGCCAAATTGATAAAAACGACGCAAATCAATTAATTTTTTTTTTTTTTTAGAAGAGTACTGAAATGATGGTTCGGTAGCATTTGTCGGTCAGTCCATCCATGCTACTTAGTAACACATTTTGCGAATTCTTAAAATATCAACAAATTGATAAAAATGTTTGTAAATCCATAAAAATATAATGAAATTGATAAAATTGCTCTTAATAAATGAAATTAATTGTGTTTCGTTAGGTGATAGTATTTTGATGATGTTTTATCAGTTTGTCGCAAAATGGGATTATCAGTTCAACAGTCCCACTTGGTGATAAATTTGGCGATTCTTTAAATTACCGCTAAATTGACTAAAATGTCGCCAAACTTGCCATGGAGATAGCATTATTCAGACGAAATGATTTCTATCAATTTATTGGAAGCGAATGATATCATGTCGTTTAGCAACGGATGTAAATCCAATGTGTTATGGGGCATACGATTTTTATTAAATATTTTCCGATTTGAATAATAAAGATGTGTATATAACATAAATTTCATTGGCATTTCATTTTTGACTGGATAATATCAATTACGGTCTTCAGGTTTAAACATTATTATTATTGATATTTTCGGGGATTATTGATTCATGGATTATGGATATTTTCAAGTTATTAAGCCATTGTTTTATTATGACAAAAATTGTTTAAACTCATATATTGTACGTTGTACGAGTAATCTTCTACAAATGCACGGGTATATCTTCTAATCTACGAGAATATAAGTAGTACAGGTATATTGGCATATGTTTTGATATATATTGGCATATATTGGAATCAATTACGACCTTCTAGTATAAAGAATACGGGGATTATTGATATTTTCAATTTATTACGTCATCTCTTTTATTTTGGCAAATATTTTTGAGACTCATATTGTAATACGGGTAATCTTCTACTAACGCACTAGCATATTTTCTATGCTGCGACAATATAAGTAGTACGGGGTTACATATATTGATTCAATTTTTTTTTGTAAATTTGCTTACAAAAGGGGTCAAGATGTTTTATTCTTCAAATCTGCCCGTGAAGATAATTTTGCATAGTGAGAACAGATATTCTTAAACTTCTCTTTAGGAGCAATGAATTTAATATTTTAACAGAATTTGCACATGATTGCGAATTAGTTTCTTTATATTATATACTAGCAGCATACTCGTTCTTCGTACGGAGTATATAATATAAAGAAACTTGAAATTCATAATCATGCCCAAATTCTTATAGTATACTAAATGACATGTTTAATCAAAATATTCTGTTAAAATATTTAATATAATGCTCCTAAAAAGAAGTTTAAGAATCTCTGTTCTCGCTATATAAAATTATCTTCATGGACATATCTGAAGAATAAAACATCTTGGACCCCTTATGTAAGCAAATATAAAAAAAAATATGAAATTGAATCAATATATGCAAAATAAAAGCGTCAAAATTGTATGGGACCCGTACTAATTATATACGCGAATATTAGAAAATATAACCTGTATTAGTAGATTACATGTATAAATTGAAAATACCAATAAACCCGTAATCTTTAAATCTGAAGACAGTCATTTATTCCAATATATGTCAAAATTAAAGTGCTAAAATTATATGGGAAGATATACACGTACTACTTATAATGTCCGATTATTAGTAGAAGATTACCCGTTTTGCAATATGAGTCTCAAATGTTTTTTGGTAAAATACAACAGACGACGTAATAAATTGAATATATAATTAATCCCCTTAATCTTCATACCAGAAGACTGTACTTGATTCCAATATATATGCCTATATATGTCAAAATATATGCCAATATACCTGTACTACTTATATTCTCGTAGGTTAGAAGATATACCCGTGCATTCCTAGAAGATTACTCATACAACGTACAATATGCGTGTGTCAGCAATTTTTGCCGCAATAAAAAAATGGCGTAATAACTTAAAAATATCAATAATCCCTGAATCAATGATTCCGGAAAATATCAATAATAATAATGTTTAAACCTGAAGAGTATAATTGATATTATCCAGTCCAAAATGAAATGGCAATGAAATTTATTTTATATACATATCTTCATTATTCAAATCGGAAAGGATTTAATAAAAATCGTCTGCCGCATAAACACATTGGATTTAAATCCGTTGCTAAGCGACATGATATCATTTGCTTCAAATAAATTGGTAGAAAAAATATCGTCTAAATAGTTATATTTCTATGGAACATTTGGCGACAGTTTCGTCAAATTAGCGACATTTTAAAAAATCGCCAAATTTATCGCCAAGTGGGACTGTAGAACTGACAGTTCCACTTTGCGACAAATTGACGAAATATCATCACAATACTATCCCCTAACAAAAAACAATTAATATCATTTATGTAGCGCAATTTTATCAATTTCAAGATATTTTTATAGATTTGAAAACATTTTTATCAATTTGGTGACATTTTAAAAATTCGCTAAATGTATTACTAAGTAGGATGGTTGGTCTGACAGATAAATGCTAACCAAACATCATTTCAGTACTCTCTTCTAACAAAACAAAACAAAAATTTCATTGATATGTAGAAGACCCAAGCCACACGACCAACCCGAAGGTTTATGGCAGCTGTTTGTGTTTCGTTTATATCAATTTGGCGACATTTCCGTCAATTTGGCAAAGTTTAAGAAAAGTTGTCAAATTAGCGATATCCCTCCAAATTCGTAGCTTTGAATTTGCAGATCTGAATGAAACATTCTTATCCGGTTTCAATATACTAAATGAAAACACTACAATTGTATTAGAAGATATACCCGCTCTACTCTTTTTCTGTTTCAACAATCGGCTATATGAATTTATTGGCTAAACACAATATATGAGTTTAGTAGCTAAATGCGATATAAGCTTGAAAACTCTTTGCCAAAATAAATGAAATTGATGTACGGAGTCAGCAATTAATATAATTAAGAGAAAAATCAAACCTTCTATTCATAAGATATACTTTTATATCCATTTATCCATTTATTTATTATTTAAATCGAAAAAAAATAATAAAAACATTAACAAACACATTTAATTTAATTGCGATGCCGAGCAACATGATATATCCTCCTAAAATGTTAAACTTTATTAACCACTAACAGCACACCCGTTATTCGTACGGAGTGTATAATTTAAAGAAACTTAAAGTTCGCAATTATGTGCAAATTCTGTTAAAATATTAAATTTATTGCTCCTAAAGAGAAGTTTAAGAAAAGAATATATGTTCTCACTATGCAAAATTATCTTCACAATCAGATCTGAAGAATAAAACATCCTGCCCCCTTTTGTAAGCAAATTTACAGAAGAAAAAATAGGAATTGAATGAATATATGCAACCCCGTACTAATTATATTGTCGCAGATCAGAAAATATGCCAATGTGTTAGTAGAAGATTACCCGTATTACAATATGCGTCTCAAAAATATCTGCCAAAATAAAAGAGATGACGTAATAAATTGAAAACATCAATAATATCCGTACTCTTTATACCAGAAGGTCGTAATTGATTCCAATATATGCCAATATATATCAAAACATATGTCAATATACCTGTACTACTTATATTCTCGTAGATTAAAAGATATACACGTGTATTTGTAGAAGATTCGTACAACATACAGTATATGAGTTTAAACAATTTTTGTCATAATAAAATAATTGCATAATAACTTGAAAATATCAATAATCCTTGAATCAATAATCCCCGAATATATAAATAATAATAATTTTTAAACCTGAAGACCGTAATTGATATTATCCAGTCAAAAATGCTATAAGAAAAATCAAATCGTTCTTTTCTAAAATATATTTTTATATCCATTTATTTATTATTCAAATCGAAAAAATAATTATTAAAATTAACAGACAGATTTAATTTAATTGCGTTTCTGAGTAACATGATATAAGATAGAATCTTATAACATGTTAAATATGTCATGTCTTATAACATAAACTGCGAAATTAAATAACGATTTTGATTTCTCTATACTTCTCATTGTTCCGTAAAAGCTTGTTTTAAATAAACCATGAACCATGGAGATAGATTTCCCCTTTAAATCATGTTTCAAACAATTCATGTTTTCAGAAAGTGACTAATTAGCGCAAAAAATCTCCCATCAAACTCAGAGATTAAATTTTAATTCACTTTCAAACGATTTTCAAGCTTTTCGTTTGGATAAACCACGGAGTTAGGGAGTAGAACTCCTAGGAAAAAGTTCCGTTTTTCATTAATATCTCGACAACCCCAAGTCTTAGAAACTCGAAACTTGGACAAAATTTATGGGGGTATATTTCAAAGCTATTCACCAAATTTCATTAAATTCGGTTCAGCCGTTTTTCCGTGACGATGGGACAAACGAAAATTTCGTTTTTTACTAATATCTCGAGAACCACTGGTCGTAGAAACTCAAAACACAGATATAATTTTAAGTGGGGCTATTTCTGGGCTACCCACAAAATTTCATCAAATTCGGTTCAGCCGTTCTCCCGTGATGGTGTGACAAACAGACAGACAGACAGATAGATTTTCATTTTTATTTATATAGACTCCGTACGAAGAACGGGTATGCTTCTAGTCTATATAAATAAAATTGAAAATCTGTCTGTCTGTCTGTTTGTCCCGTCATCACGGCAGAACGGCTGAACTGAATTTCATGAAATTTTGTGGGTAGCCTGGAAATAGTTCCACTTAAAATTCAGTCCATGTTTGGAGTTTCTACGATCAATGGTTCTCGAGATATTAGTAAAAAACGAAATTTTCGTTTGTCTCATCATCACGGGAGAACGGTTGAACCGAATTTGATGAAATTTTGTGGATAGCCTTGAAATAGCCCCCCATAAATTTAGCCTAAGTTTCGAGTATCTAAGACCAGGGGTTGTCGAGATATTAATGAAAAACCAAACTTTTCCCTAGGAGTTCTACTCTCTAACTCCGTGGTTTATCCAAACGAAAAGCTTGAAAATCGTTTGAAAGTGAATTAAAATTTTATCTTTAAATTTGGTGGGAGATTTTTTGCGCTAATTAGTCACTTTCTGAAAACATGAATTGTTTGAAACATGATTTAAATGGGAAATCTATCTCCATGGTTTATTTTAGACAAGCTTTTACTGAACAATGAAAAGTATAAAGAAATCAAAATGGTTATTTAATTTCGCAGTTTATGAGGAAGATTCTATCTTATATCATGTTGCTCAGAAACGCAATTAAATTAAATCTGTCTGTTAATTTTAATTATTATTTTTTCGATTTGAATAATAAGCAAATGGATATAAAAATATATTTTTGAAAAGAACAATTTGATTTTTCTTATAGCAATTTTGACTGGATAATATATCAATTACGGTCTTCAGGTTTAAACGTTATTATTATTGATATTTTCGGCGATTGTTTATTCAGGGATTATTGATATTTTCAAGTTGTTATGCCATTGTTTTATTATGACGAAAATTGTTGAAACTCATATATAGTAAATTCTAATATATAGTAATAACTAATATATGTTTAAAATCATATATTGTACGTTGTACGAGTAATCTTCTACAAATACACGGGTATATCTTCTAATCTACGAGAATATAAATAGTACAGTTATATTGGCATATGTTTTGATATATATTGGCATATATGGGAATCAATTACGACCTTCCGGTATAAAGAATACGGGGATTATTGATATTTTCAATTTATTACGCCATCTCTTTTATTTTGGCAAATATTTTTGAGACTCATATTGTAATACGGGTAATTTTTCTAATGTTCAAATACAGGTTATAGCTTCTAATACTCGCGTATATAAGTAGTACGGGTCCTATACAATTTTAATGCTTTCATTTTGCATATATTGATTCAATTCCTTTTTTTTTTGTAAATTTGCTTACAAAAGGGGCCAGCCAGGATGTTTTATTCTTCAGATCTGCCCGTGAAGATAATTTTCATAGTGAGAACAGATATTCTTAAACTTACGGGGTTGCATACGGGGATTGATTAGTACGGGGTTGCATATATTCATTCAATTCCTATATTTTCTTCTGTAAATTTGCTTACAAAAGGGGGCAGGATGTTTTATTCTTCAGATCTGATTGTGAAGATAATTTTGCATAGTGAGAACATATATTCTTTTCTTAAACTTCTCTTTAGGAGCAATAATTTTGATATTTTAACAGAATTTGCACATGATTGCGAATTATAAGTTTATTTTTATATTGTATTCTCCTTATGAAGAACGGGTTTGCTGCTAGTTTATTTTATATACATATCTTCATTATTCAAATCGGAAAAGATTTAATAAAAATCGTCTGCCGCATAAACACGTGGGATTTAAATCCGTTGCTAAGCGACATGATATCATTTGCTTCAAATAAATTGGTGCAAAAAATATCGTCTGAATAATGTTATCTCTATGGAAGGTTTTTTGACATTTTCATCAATTTACCGACATTTCAAAAAATCGCCAAATTTATTGCCAAATAGGACTAGAACTGACAGTACCACTTGGCGACAAAATGACGAAATATCAATACTATCCCCTAACAAAACACAATTAATTTTATTTATGCAAGTATATCAATTTCAAGATATTTTTATGGATTTACAAACAGTTTTATCAGTTTGGTGACATTTTAAAAATTCGCTAAATGTGTTACTAAGTAGGATGGTTGGTCTGACAGATTCTAGCGAAACATCATTTCTATATCCTCTTCTAACAGAAAAAATAAATTTCATTGATTTGCGTCGTTTTTATCAATTTGGCGACATTTCCGTCAATTTGGCAACGTTTTAGAAAAGTTGCCAAATTAGCGATATCCCACCAAATTCGTAGCTCTGAATTTGCAGACCTAAATGAAACATCTTAATGCCGTTTGTATATACTAAATGAAAACACTAAAATTGTATTATTTAAACACTAATATTTATTATTTAAATCGAAAAAATAATAATAAACATTTAAGGTTCCCACAGTTCTTAAAAACTCCTTAAGAACTCCTTATTTTTAGCTTTCCTTTTTATGGGTCCTTAAAACTACTTTCATCAACACTCCTATTTTCCCCCGAAATTGGAGCATGATCAGGGTTCTCCCTAGAGCGCGATTCCCGCAATTTGCTGCTAAATCCCACCCAGAAAAATAAAAATTACTTGTGTTAATTTTTAAAATCCCACTTAATTTTGAAGTTAGGGTAGGATAATCCCACCTAATTAGTTTTCCTAGGGAAAACCCTGATGATCGAATTCTCCCAGTGATGCTATCACTTTTCCATTTTCTATCTGTTTTTGAGCTTCACTGCCCGATATCCCAGTGTTACTAGGTCTTTTCCAAAAATCACGCCCAATAATTGGCGAAAACTAGCACAATGATTAGTGTTGTGAGATTTCGTGCAGTATTACCAAAAACTACTAAAATTCATAAATTTACCGAAATTACAAGATAAAATTTACTGGCCTTCTAAAAGTTCGTCAAAATTTGTCCCCAAAATAAATCATCGAACTTTTCTGAAAGTAGCCCAAAAATCTGCAACCAGAAAAATTTCCGTCATGCTTTACCGCAACTCTTTGAAAAAACTAGCCCAATTGAACAGGAAAACTGCGGAAATAGCGGAATTTTTAAAAAGTGTTTAGTTTCTTCCCAAATACAGAACTAGAAGTTGTCCTATATTTCCTTTATATTTTTTAAAATAAGAAAAACCCCGGAGGCAGAAATTTTTCTATGTTTTGTGTCAAGACTTCTTTGTTCTGCATGCAACACATAGAAAAAATTCTGCTTCTGGGGTTTTCCTATTTTAAAAAATATATAGAAAATATAGGGCAACTTCTAGCTCTGGAAATATGTATATACATCACACCCTAGTGCATTTCCGTAGTGCCATGAAGGTTGCAATATGGTTTACTGCCTATCTCAATTAGTCCTTATAAAATATTGATTGGGCACTTAGAAAGTTCTTAGAATCTCCTTATTTTTTATTTTGCAAAAAGAGTGGGAACCCTGACATTAACAAACACATTTAATTTAACTGCGTTGCCGAGCAACATGATATATTCTCATAGAATACTAAAAATTAATTAACCATTTTGATTTCTTAATACTTTTCATCGTTGAGTAAAAGCTTGTAAAAAATAAACCATGGTGACAGATTTTCCATTTAATTTCATGTTTTCAAACAATTCATAATTTTAGAAATTGAATAGAGTAAAATTCGGCCCGCAAACTCAGAGATAAAGTTTTAATTCACTTTCCCGTTTGAACAAACGATTTTCAACATTTTCGTTTGGCGGAGCCAGGGAGTTAGAGGAACTCCTAGGAAAAAGTTTCGTTTTTCATTAATGTCTCGGCAAATCCCTGGTTTAAGAAACTCGAAACTTGGACTAAATTTAAGGGGCCTATTTGAAGCCTACCCACAACATTTCATTAAATTCGGTTCAGCCGTTCTCCCGTGATGATGAGACAAGCGAAAATTTCTTTTTTTACTAATCTCTCGAGTACCACTGGCAGTAGAAACTCGAAACATGGACTATATTTTAAATGGGGCTATTTAAAGGCTACCCAAAAAATTTCATCAAATTCGGTTCAGCCTTTCTCCCGTGATGATGGAACAAACAAACAAACAGACAGACAGACAGATTTTCAATTTTAATTATATAGACTAGCAGCATACCCGTCCTTCGTACGGAGTATATAATATAAAAACTTAAAACTCACAATCATGTGCAAATTCCTACAGTATACTAAATGACATTTTTAATCAAAATATTATGTTAAAATATTTAATACAATGTTCCTAAAAAGAAGTTTAAGAATGTATGTTCTCGCTATACAAAATTATCTGTACGGGCAGATCTGAAGAATACAACATCCTAGACCTTTTGTAAGCAAATCTACAAAAAAAAAAAAAAAAAAAAAAAAAAAAAAAAAGGAATTGAATCAATATATGCAAAATGAAAGCATTAGAATTGTATGGGACCCTTACTACTTATATATGCGAATATTAGAAGATATAACCTGTATTAGTACATTACATATATAAATTGAAAATATCAATAAACCCGTAATTGACTCCAATATATGCCAGAATGAAAGTACTAAAATTATATGGGAATATATATAGTATATATATATATCCCCGTACTACTTATATTGTCGCAGATTGGAAAATATGCCAGTGTGTTAGTAGAAGATTACCCGTATTACTATATGAGTCTCAAAAATCTTTGCCAAAATAAAACAGATGACGTATTATATTGAAAATATCAATAATCCCGTAATCTTTATACCAGAAGGTCGTAATTGATTCCAATATATGCCATTATATATCAAAATATATGCCAGTATACTTGTACTACTTATATTCTCGTAGATAGAAGATATACCCGTGCATTTCTAAGATTACTCGTATAACGTACAATATATGAGTTTAAACAATTCTTGTCATAGTAAAACAGTTGCATAATAATTTGAAAATATCAATAATCCCTGAATCAATAATCCCCGAAGATATCAATAATGATGTTTAGACCTGAAGACTGTAATTGATATTATCCAGTCAAAAATGGAGTGTCAATGAACTTTATTTTATATACATATCTTTATTATTCAAATCGGAAAAGATTTAATAAAAATCGTATGCCGCATAACACACTGGATTTACATCCGTTGCTAAACGACATGATATCATTTGCAAATAAATTGATGGAAATCATATCGCCTGAATAATGCGATCTCCATGGAAGGTTTGGCGATATTTTCGTCAATTTGGCAATTATTTAAAAAATCGCCAAATTTATCGCCAAGTGGGACTGTAAAACTGATAGTTAAATGTGTTACTAAGTAGGATTGATGGACTGACCGACAAATGCTACCGAAACATCATTTCAGAACTCTCTTCTAAAAAAACAAATTTAATTTCATTGATTTGCGTCGCTTTTATCAATTTGACGACATTTCCGCCCATTTGGTAAAGTTTAAGAAAAGTTGCCAAGTTCGCGATATTCAGCCAAATTCGTAGCTCTGAATTTGCAGATCTGAAGAATAAAATATTCTGATCCCGTTTATATATACTAAATGCAAACACTAAAATTATGTTAAAAGATATACCCGTTCTACTCTTTTTCTGTTTCAACAATCGGTTAATGAATTTATTGTGTAAACATAATATATGAGTTTATTAGCTAAGCACAATATAAAAGCTTGGCCAAACTAACCAACATTCTTTGCCAAAATAAATGAAAGTGATGTACGCAGTCGGCAATTAATGTAATTAAAAGAAAAATCAACCCGTTCTTTTCTAAAATATATTTTTATATCCATTTATTAATAGCCGCCTTCGGCGACCAGCCTGTTTGCTACCCTTGAAAATTCTGACCGTGGCAAACTCGCTGGAGCGACCTACCAGAAAGGTGTAAGGTAACTATTTGGACGGCCAGGAAGTGCCACCCAATTTAGACCGGAACCCAGTGGGGAAGGCATCCACAGGGACCGTACCCTCCTTCTCCTACCACCAACCTCTCGGAAGGACTTACGGACCCACATGTCTAACGTGATCGTACTCCGCGTGACCACGGCGGCAGTTTTAGCAGTGGTGGGAATTGAACCCGGGCCTACCGAGTGCAATTCCCGCGCCCTAACCACTGGGCTACCGCGTCCTCCGCGATAATCTCCATAACTTTCTTTTTATTCACCCAATTTAGACCGGAACCCAGTGGGAGAGGCATCCACAGGGACCGTACCCTCCTTCCCCTCCCACCAACCTCTCGGAAGGACCTACGGACCCACATGCTTTACGTGATCGTACGCCACGTGAACACGGCGGCAGTTTTGGCAGTGGCGGAAATCGAACCCGGGCTTACCGAGTGCAATTCCCGCACGCTAACCACTACGCTATTGCGCCCTTAACCCCGTGGAGTTAACAAAGTTTGGTTTAGTTTAATGACGTTAAAACTAATAATGAAATTTTAAGGCACCGCAACAATCTCCGTGACTTTCTAATTGTCCCTAGGCCATTCCCTCATTTAAATTTTTTATTGACCATATGCTAAGCTCTTAATTCCATCATTTAAAATATTACGTAATATCGTTACCCGATGCACGATCTCCATGAAAACGGCGTGACGTCCCCGGCTGCGCTCGCAGGGGAAGTGGGAAGTCGGATCTTCGCCCTGACCTCGCAGAGAAATTTAAAATCATTACTTCTTTAAAATCAGGATCGGGCTGCTATTTATAATTATTTTTTGACCAGATTGGGCTTGTAAGAAAGCCTGATGTTTGAACTTTCTAAAAATGTAAATTATTAGTCGAAATTCTGGATATTTTTTCGGATGCGAGAATTTAAAAACGAAAGTTCGTTTTTTTTTTGTAGCCGAAAGTGACTTTTGTTTTAAAATCTTTAAAAAATATTAGAAATTGAAATTGATATATTTTTACTCGTAATTGACTGCTCTTTCCGGTCGTGTGATTTCTTTTTTCGACGGCGTTTGGATGGTGGGGAAAAAAGGGAAAAAACGGCCGAAATCGCATAAAATATTAAATAATAAAAAAAATAATTCAAATTTTAAAAATCGGTTTTCACGTATCCCGTCCCCCCCCCCCTCCGGTCTCCGATTGCCAAATTTCGTAGCTCTAGCTCTGCGACGCCCGGTCGCTGAGCCTATAGTGTACCAAACTGACAGACAGACACACATACATTGCCTTTTATTATTTAAGAAGATTCAACTCAAAAAAATAATAATTAAAATTAACAGACAGATTTAATTTAATTGTGTTTCTGAGCAACGTGATATAAGATAGAATTTTTATCATAAAATGCGAAATTAAATAATCATTTTGATTTCTTTATACTTTTCATTGTTGAGTAAAAGCTAGTGAAAAATAAACCATGGGGATAGATTTTTCATTTAAATTCATGTTTTCAGAAAGTGACTAATTAGCGCAAAATATCTCCCACCAAACTCAGAGATAAAGTTTTAATTCACTTTCAAACGATTTTCTTCCTTTTCGTTTTGATAAAGCACGGAGTTAGAGTAGAACTCCTAGGAAAAAGTTTCGTTTTTCATTAATATCCCTAGTCTTAGAAACGCGAAACTTGGACTAAATTTATGATGACTATTTCAAGGCTATCCACAAAATTTCATTAAATTCGGTTCAACTGTTCTCCCGTGATGATGAGACATACGAAAGTTTCGTTTTTTTTTTTCACTAATATTTCGAGAACCACTGGTCGTAGAAACTCAACATATGGACTAAATTTTAAGTGAAACTATTTCCAGGCTACCCACAAAATTTCATCAAATTCGGTTCAGCCGTTCTTCCGTGATGATGGGACAAACAGACAGACAGACAGATTTTCAATTTTATTTATATAGACTAGCAGCATACCCGTTCTTCGTAAGGAATATATAATATAAAGAAACTTATAATTCTCAATCATGTGCAAATCCTGTTAAAATATTAAATTCATTGCTCCTAAAGAGAAGTTTAAGAATATCTGTTCTCACTATGCAAAATTATCTTCACGGACAGATCTGAAGAATAAAACATCCTGGCCCCTTTTGTAAGCAAATTTACAAAAAAAAAAAAAAAAAAAAAAAAAAAAACCCGGAATTGAATCAATATATGCAACCCCGTACTACTTATATTGTCGCAGATTAGAAAATATGCCAGTGTGTTAGTAGAAGATTACCCGTATTGCAATATGAATCTAAAAAATATTTGCCAAAATAAAAGAGATGACGTAATAAATTGATAATATCAATAATCCCCGTAATCTTTATACCAGAAGGTCGTAAATGATTCCAATATATGCCAATATATATCAAAATATATGCCAATATACCTGTACTACTTATATTCTTGTAGATTAGAAGATATAATGCATTTGTAGAAGATTACTCGTACAACGTACTATAAATGAGTTTCAACAATTTTCGTCATAATAAAACAATGACATAATAACTTGAAAATATCAATAATCCCTGAATCAACAGTCCCCGAAAATATCAATTGTAATAATGTTTAAACCTGAAGACCGTAATTGATATTATCCAGTCAAAAATGCAATGTCATTGACATTTATTTTATATACTTATCTTTATTATTCAAATCGGAAAAGATTTAATATAAAATCGTATACCGCATAACACATTTGATCCGTTGCTAAGCGATCATATGCTCCATCCACGATATCATTTGCTTCAAATAAATTGATGGAAATCATATCGTCTGAAAATAATGCGATCTTCATGGAAGGTTTGGCGACATTTTAGTCAATTTAGGGATAACTCGCCAAATTTATCGTTAAGTGGGACTGTAGAACTAACTGATAGTCCCATTTTGCGACAAATAAACGAAACATCATCACAATACTATCCCCTAACAAAACACAATTATTTTCATTTATTAAGCGCGATTTTATCAATTCCATGATATTTTTATGGACTCCCAAATACTTTTATCAATTTCGTGATATTAAAAAAATTCGTTAAATGTGTTACCAAGTAGGATGGATTGACCGACAAATGCTACCGAAACATCATTTCAGTATACTGAATTTGTTTTTTAGAATAGAGTATACTCTGTTCTAAAAAACAAATCATTGATTTGCGTCAATTTTATAAATTTGGAAACATTTCCGCTAATTTGGTAAAGTTTAAGTGAAGTTACCAAGTTATTTAGAGATATTCCGCTAAATTCGTATCTCTGAATTTGCAGATCTGAAGAATAAAATATCCTGATCCCGTTTGTATATACTAAATGAAAACACTAAAATTGTATTATAAGATACACCCGTTCTACTCATTTTCTACTTCAACAATCGACTAAATTAATTTATTGGGTAAACACAATATATGAGTTTATTAGCTAAACACAATATATGAGCTGGAAACCTTTTTGCTAAAATAAATGAAAGGGATGTACGCAGTCCGCAATTTATATAATTAAAAGAACAATCAAATCGTTCATTTAAAAAAATATTTTTACATCTATTTATTTATTATTTAAATAGAAAAAATAAAAATAAATATTAACAACACATTTAATTTCATTCCGTTGCCGAGCAACATGATATAAGATAGAATCTTCCTCATAAAATGCGAAATTTAATAGCCATTTTGATTTCTTTATACTTTTCATGGTTCAGTAAAAGCTTATGAAATATAAACCAAGGAGATAGATGACCCATTTAAATCATGTTTCAAACAATTCATGCTTTCAGAAAGTGACTAATTAGTGCAAAAAATCTCCTCCCAAACTCAGAGATACAGTTTTAATTAATTCACTTTCAAACGATTTTCAAGCTTTTCGTTTGGATAAACTACGGAGTTAGAGAGTAGAACTCCTAGGAAAAAGTTTCGTTTTTCATTAATATTTCGACAACCCCTGGTCTTAGATACTCGAAACTTGGGCAAAATTTATGGGGGGCTATTTAAAGGCTATCCACAAAATTTCATCAAATTCGATTTAGCCGTTCTCCCGTGATGATGAGACAAACGAAAATGTCGTTTTTTAATAATATCTCGAGAACCACTGATGGTTGAAACTCCATACATGGACTAAATTTTAAGTGGGACTATTTCCAGGCTACCCACAAAATTTCATCAAATTCGGTTCAGCCGTTCTCCCTTGATGATGAGACAGACAGACAGACATATTTTCATTTTTATTTATATAGATTGTGTGCTCATAAATAATATTCTTTTCGGTAAATTTGTATTTATTTTACTTTTTTTAGACCCAAAAGATTTATTCGCTGTAAAGAAGAGAAAACTGCAACCTTGTAAGTATTTTTCACTTGTATTGTTTGTTTAAAATAGTTTTCTCGTATATTACACTCTGTTATAAAAAAAAAAATCTGATGTGGGCAGCACATGACTTTCCTTATATAATGCAATGAATTTACTGCTTTTACAGTAAAAACAAAATGGGCTATTCTTATAATAGATACTTACATTATTTCCAAGATATTGAATTTTCGTCAATCAGTCGTTATTTTCATTGATTTAGCGTCATTTTTATCCATTTGGCTAGATTTTCTTTAATTTGGTAACATTTAAAAAGGTTGCCAAGTTGGCGACATTCCGCTAAAATTTCGCCAAGCGTTATGGACTGAGAAATAATTTATTCTTATAGGAAATAAATGACTATTGGCCTTTAAATACAGAACTATTACTCAAAGTATCTTTTTTCATGAATGGAACGAGAATATCCACGAGAATGATGCCACCAAATTTATCGCATGATATTACATATGAAAAGTGAACATGTTTTTTAATACATTTTTTTTTAATTTTATATAATTTTTTGATAATTTTTTTAATAAATGTGAATATCTCGAGAACGGTTCATGCGAGCCTTCTAAAATTTATGTTAATCGTTTTCTAATGAAAAATTACATAAGAAATGTCTATTTGCGTAACTTGAGTAGATGTTTTGATTTTTTGATGATTTTTTCAAAATTTCATTCGAAAATTTAGGGGGGAGGGGGATCTGAGCATTCGATTGCGTATAAAAACAATAGACTTCCAGTATTCACGGATTGTAATTTTTTTTACTAAATTTCGTTCGTCAGTTATCGTCTCCACAGACTCACACACACACACTCACATAGGCATCACCTCAAAAATGTTTGATTCGCGATCAGGGATGCTTGAAACGTGCTCTTCCGTCGAAAACTCGAATTCGAATTTTCGACCCGTCATAATACTTTCCTTATACATTATTGTATGTATAAGGAAAGTAATATATGCACCCATAAAAATTTTAGCGACAGCAGCGAAACTAGGCATGCAAATTCAGGGACCGCCTAGCTCCTATTTTTCCTATTTTATTTGAAATTTTACTTTTTCCCTATTTTTCTGATGATCTCAGAAAAGAAGTTATAAATCGATGATCTGTGGAATTTATCTCCTCGTTAAGGAATAAAAGGAGAAAGCTCAAAATACTTTTATTAATCTCCTATTTGCTGTATACATAATGTATAAGAAAAGTATGTGACGGGGTCGAGAATTCGAGTTTCCGATGGTAGACCACGTTTCAAGCATCCCTGATCACGAATCAAACAGTTTTGTGGTGATGTCTGTGTGTGAGCCTGTGGAGACGATATCTCACGAACGAATGATGCGATTTGAATAAAATTTGGTACAAAAATCACAATCCCTGAATACTGGAAGCCTTTTGTAAACGCAATCGAATGTTCAGAACCCCTAAATTTTTGAGTGAAATTTTGAAAAAATCATCAAAAACTCAAAACCTTGAATTAAGTTGCGCAAATAGACTAGACATTTGTTATGTAATTTTTCCTTAAAAACATATTGTCAAACTTTAGAACTCTATAATGAACCGTTCCCGAAATGTTGCACATTTTATATATAAATTTTTCAAAAAATCCCATAAATTAAAATATATATATATTAACTGTTGAGAAACATGTTCACTTTTCATATGCAATATCATGCGATAAATTTGGCGACATCATTCTCGTGGATCTAGCTCGTTCCATTCATGAGCAAACAATTGAATAATACTTTTGTATTTGAACTCCAATAGTCATTTATCTACTATAAAAATAACTTATTTCTCCGTCCATAACGCTTGGCGATATTTTGACGACAAATTTGGCGGAATGTCGTCAACTTGGCGACTTTTTAAAATGTTGCCCAATTAGCGAAAATCTCTCCAAATGGATAAAAATGACGCTAAATCAATGAAAATGACGATTGACAAAAATTCAATACCTTGGGAAGAATATAATTATCTACTATAAGAATAACATATGTTTTTTTGCTGTAAAAATAGTAAATTCATTGCATTATATAAGGAAAGTCATGTGCTTCCCACATCAGATTTTTTTTCTTTACTATTACTAAATTAGTATTTCATTAGTGGAATCAAAAGTAAAATAGAAAAAAAATTAAAACATTCCCTTTAACCCCTCTTCTGAAGTAGACAAAGACAAAATCGTAGGCATGCATTTGATTAAACAATATTTATATTTTCAGGAGTTAATAAAGTGTCTGGCCATTAATATATATATTTATTTATTTTTTATTTTTTTCTGCAACTGCTTAAGGTGAGTTATTCATCAAAACACTGGAGGGGAGGGTAAGAATTTGTGGTTTGTGATGTGGGAAAGGAATTGATGGATGAGACTGCATCATGATGAGATTGAAATATTTGGTTTTTGCGTATGCCACTATATGCATTAAGAACCCCAACAGAGGTGCCAATTATGACGGATTTCTGAACAAAATTACGGTCTACGGAAAATACCTGTAAAATTAAAGAAAATGCCTATTTTTACTTTCCCTGCAATACATGGTAATGTATAGGGAAAGTATTGAAATCATGTTGAAAATTGCAACTCGAGTTTTCGACGGATCTGCACGTTTCGATGCCGCTAGAACACGAAAAAATCTGATGTGGGCAGCACATGACTTTTCTTGCAGACTCGAATTAATTCTTTCTATATTTCTTTAAGAACTCATTAAATTGAGTTTAATTGTACAAACTAACACAGATTTTTAATTTTTAATTCAATTTCTGCTTTTATTTGGTAATTGGACATTTTTCCATACCAAAGACGGCATAAAAAATTCGAAAAATCTCAAATATCTCGAGAACGGGTAGACCTAGAGTAATAGAGTTGTTCTTATTCTTTTTTTCGTCAAAAATTACGTATAAAGCAAGCATTTAATTGATACATTTGAACATACGTAGTCTTTTCTTTAAATATTGGCGATTTTTGCGGGCCTTTCGTAAAAAAGGGCAGGTTGTTCTTTTCCGAAGCTTACCAAAATTTAATCAGCACCAGAGTATCCCACAAGTGATCTATCTACTAAATTTTGTGAAATTTGGTCAATTAATATTTCAGCTAGAGTAAATACTTGAGATTTTTGCAGGCCATTTCGCAAATAAAAGGCGAGTTCTTTTTTTCTGAATTGTACCCAAAACTAATCAGCACCAGCGTCACGCCCAAGAGTCTTACCTACCAAATTTTATGAAATTCCGTCCATTAGTTTTTGAGTTAGAGTGGATACATACATTGCACAGACAGACAGACACACACACAGACGTCACGCTAAAATAGTTTTTTCGTATTCTAGAGGTCTTGAAACGTGTAGATCGGTCGAAAACTCGAGTTGCGATTTTCTACATGATTCCAATACTTTCCCTATATATTACCATGTATTGCAGGGAAAGTAAAAATCTGATGTGGGCAGCACATGACTTTCCCTGCAGACTTATATTCACGTTCTCTTTATTTTAATTAAATTTATTTCACTTTTAATTCAATTTTCGTTGTCATTTGGTAACCGGACTTATTTTCAAAGGTGGCGTAGAGAAAATACGAAAAACTAAAATATCTCGAGAACGGCTAGTCCTAGTGTAATGGGGTTGGTCTTATTCTTTTCGTCGTTAAAAATTACATATTAAACGAGCATTTAATGGATATATTTGAGTATACCTAGTTCTTTAGTTTAGATTTTGACGATTTTTGCGGGCCATTTTGCAAAAAAAGGCAGGTTATTTTTTTTCCGAATTGTACCAAACTCTAATCAGCAACAGGGTAACCCAGTTGTAACTTATCTACCGAATTTTGTGAAATTCGGTCCATTAGTTTTTCAGTTAGAGTGGATACAAGCTTTTGCGGGCTATTTCGCAAAAAAAGGCGGGTTCTGTTATCACGAATCGTACCCAAAACTAATCAGCACCAGATTCGTCCACAAGTGACTTACCTACCAAATTTTGTGAAATTCGGTCTATTAGTTTTTTAGTTAGAGTGGATACAAAATATGCACAGACAGACAGACACACAGACACACACACAGACGTCACGCTAAAAATGGTTTTTTCGTATTCTAGAGGTCTCGAAACGTGTAGATCCGTCGAAAACTCGAGTTGCGATTTTCGACATGATTCCAATACTTTCCCTATACATTACCATGTATTGCAGGGAAAGTAAAAACTATTTTTAGCGTGACGTCTGTATGTTTGTGCAATGTATGTATCCACTCTAACTCAAAAACTAATGGGCCGAATTTCATAAAATTTGGTAGGTGAGTCACTTGGATGTGACCCTGGTGCTGATTAGTTTTTGATACGATTCGTAAAAACAGAACCCGCCTGTTTTTGCGAAATGACTCGTAAAAATTCCATGTATTAGCTCTAGCTAAAATACTGATAACCAAATTTCACAAAATTTGATAGATAAGTTACTTGTTGGATACTCTGGTGCTGGTTAGATTTTGGTATGATTCGGAAAAGAACAACCTGCTTTTTTTTTACGAAATGGCCCGCCATTATCGCCAAAATCTAAAAAAAAAGACTAAGTAGTAAGCTCAAATGTATAAAATTAATTATTGTTTTATACACAATTTTTGAAGACGAAAATAATATGACATACTCCATTATACTTTAGGACTAACCGTTCTCAAGATATTTGAGATTTCTTGCATTTTTGTTACTCCGATTTCGGAAAAATGTCCAATTACCAAATAAACACAAAAATTGAATTAAAAATACAAATTTGGTGTTATTTGGTTCAATTAAACTCAATCTGATGAATTATTACAGAAATAAAGAAAATATGAATTTGAGTTTGCGGGGAAAGTCATGTGCTGCCCACATCAGATTTTTACTTTCCCTGCAATACATGGTAATGTAAATGGAAAGTTTTGGCATCATGCCGAAAGGCGCAACTCGAGTTTTCTACGGATCTACGCATTTCGAGACCTCTAGAATACGAAAAACTATTTTTAACGTGACGGCTGTGTGTGTGTGTCTGTCTGTCTGTGCAGATTTTCTATCTACTCTTAACTAAAAAATTAATTGACCGAATTTCATAAAATTTGGTATGTAAGTCACTTGTGGGCGAATCTGGTGCTGATTAGTTTTGGGTACGATTCGGGATAAAAGAACTCGCCTTTTTTTTTGCAAAATGGCCCTTAAAAGCCTGTATCCACTCTAGATGAAAACCTAATGGACCGAATTTCACAAAATTCGGTAGATAAATCGCTTGTGGGTCACTTTGGTGCCGATTATATTTTGGTACGATTCGGAAAAAAATAACCTGACTTTTTTTGCAAAATGGCCCTCAAAAATCGCCCAAATATAAAATAAAAATCTACGTATGCTCAAATATATCCATTAAATGCTTGTTTTATACGTAATTTATAACGAAGAAAAGAATAAAACCAACCCCATTACACTAGGTCTAGCTGTTCTCGAGATATTTCTTTTTTTCGTATTTTCTCTACGCCACCTTTGAAAATAAGTCCAGTTACCAAATGAGAACAAAAATTGAAATAAAAGTGAATTAAATTTAATTAAAATAAAGAGAACGTGGATGTAAGTCTACAGAGAAAGTCCTGTGCTGCTCACATCAGATTTTTACTTTCCCTGCAATACATGGTATTGTATAGGGAAAGTATTGGAATCATGTCGAAAATCGCAACTCGAGTTTTCGACGGATCTATACGTTTCGAGACCTCTAGAATACGAAAAAACTATTTTTAGCTTGACGTCTGTGTGTCTGTGCAATGTATGTATCCATTCTAACTCAAAAACTAATGGGCCGAATTTCATAAAATTTGGTAGGTAAGTCACTTGGATGTGACCCTGGTGCTGATTAGTTTTTGGTCCGATTCGTAAAAACAGAATCCGCCTTTTTTTGCGAAATGGCCCGTAAAAATTTTATTTATCCGCTCTAGCTAAAATACTAATTTACCAAATTTCACAAAATTTGGTAAATAAGTTACTTGCTGATACTCTGGTGCTGATTAGAATTTGGTACGATTCGGAAGAGAATAACCCGCTTTTTTTTACGAAATGGCCCGCAAAAAATTCATGTATCCACCCTAGCTAAAGTACTAATTGACCAAATTTCACAATATTTGGTAGATAAGTTACTTGTGGGACACTTTGGTGCTGATTTGATTTTGGTTCGATTCAGAAAATAACAACCTGCTTTTTTTTACGAAATAGCCCTCAAAAATCGCCAAAATCTAAAAAAAAAAAAAGACTATGTATGCTGAAATGTATCAATTAAATTCTTGTTTTATACGCAATTTTTGACGAGGAAAAGAATATAAAACACTCCATTATACTTTAGGACTAACCGTTCTCAAGATATTTGAGATTTCTTCCATTTTTGTTACGCCGCTATCGGAAAAATGTCCAATTACCAAATAAAAATAAAAATTGAATTAAAAATGCAAATTTAGTGTTATTTGGTGCAATTAAACTCAATCTATTGAATTATTAAAGAAATAAAGAAAATATGAATTTAAGTCCGCAGGGAAAGACATGTGCTGCCCACATCAGATTTTTACTTTCCCTGCAATACATGGTAATTTATAGGGAAAGTATTGGAATCATGTCGAAAATCGCAACTCGAGTTTTCGACGGATCTACACGTTTCGAGACCTCTAGAATACGAAAAAACTATTTTTAGCGTGGCGTCTGTGTGTCTGTGCAATGTATGTATCCGCTCTAACTCAAAAACTAATGGACCGAATTTCATAAAATTTGGTAGGTAAGACCCTTGGGTGTGACCCTGGTGCTGATTAGTTTTTGGTATAATTCGGAAAGAAAGAATCCGCCTTTTTTTGCGAAACGACCCTCAAAAATCTCATGTATTCACTCTAGCTGATATACTAATTGACCAAATTTCACAAAATTTGGTAGATAAATTACATGTGGGATACTCTGTTGCTGATTAGATTTTGGTACGATTTGGAAAAGAACAACCTGCCTTTTTTTACGAAATGGTCTGCAAAACTCGCCAATATCTAAAAACTGCCTTTTTTTACGAAATGGTCTGCAAAAATCGCCAATATCTAAAAAACTGCCTTTTTTTACGAAATGGTCTGCAAAAATCGCCAATATCTAAAAAAAGGCTACGTATGTTCAAATGTATCAATTAAATGCTTGTTTTATACGTAATTTTTGACGAGGAAAAGAATAAGAACAAATTTATTACTCAAGGACTAACCGTTCTCGAGGTATTTGAGATTTTTCACATTTTTTTATGCCGCCTTTGGTATGGAAAAATGTCCAATTACCAAATAAAAGCAGAAATTGAATTAAAAATGCAAATTTTGTGTCATTTTGTGCAATTAAACTCAATTTATTGAGTTCTTAAGGATATAAAGAAAAAATGAATCTGAGTCTGCAGGGCGAAAGACATGTGCTGCTCACATCAGATTTTTACCCTCCCTGCAATACATGGTAATGTATAGGGAAAGTATTGAAAACATGCCGAAAATCGCAACTCGAGTTTTCGACGGATCTACACGTTTCGGGACTTCTAGAACACGAAAATACTATTTTTAACGTGACGTCTGTGTGTGCGTCTGTCTGTGCAATGTATGTATCCACTCTAACTCAAAAACAAATGGACCGAATTTCATAAAATTTGGTAGGTAAGTCATTTGTGTATGACCCTGGTGCTGATTAGTTTTGGGTCCGATTCTCGATAAAAACAACCCGCCTTCTTTTGCTAAATGGCCCACAAAAATTGTCTATATCTACTCTAATTGAAAAACTAATTGACCAAATTTTACAAAATTTGGTAGAGAAGTCACTTGTAGGTCACCCTGGAGCTAATTAAATTTTGATACGATTCGGAAAATGAGAACCAGCATTTTTTTACGAAATGGCCTACAAAAATTGTATATATCCACTCTTAACTTAACTAATCGATTAAATTTCGTAAAATTTGGTGGGTAAGTCACTTGAGTGTGACCCTGACGCTGATTAGTTTTTTGTACGATTCGGAAAAAAAGAACCCGCAAATTTTTGCGAAATGGCCCGCAAAAATTATTTGTTTCCACTCTAACTGACAAACTAATTGATCAAATTACACAAAATTTGGTAGATAAGTCGCTCGTAGGATATTGTGATGCTGGTTAGATTTTGATACGATTCGAAAAAAAAAAATCTGCTTTTTTTGCAAAATGACCCGCAAATCCAATATGTTCGATCTAACATAAAATAATTCATGCGCAAGATAGTAAAACTCTGAAATAAATGACTAAAATTGATGAAATATATTGATCAAGTACTTGTTCTACATGTAAAATTTGACAACTAAGCGAATAAATCTGACCCTATGACTGCAGGGTAAACCGTTGTCGAGATATTGTTGTTTTTGGAATTTTGTGGATCTGAAGAATTTAAAGTGAATTAAGTTGCCAAAGGAAACGAAGGTGCAATAAAAAAATAAAAAAAACGAATTGGATTTAATATCAGAAAATTATCCATATTATTTTCTGCATTTAAACATAATTTAATGCATCTTCTATATAATAAAAAGCAATGCCTGTGTGTGTGTGTGTGTGTATGTGTGTGTGTTTTATGCACTATAGGTTCAGCGACCGCGCCTCGGAGAGCTACGAAATTTAGCAATCGGAGACCCGGGGGGGGGGAGGGGACACGTCAAAATCGATTTTTAAAATTTGAATTATTTTTTTTGTTATTCAATGTTTTATTCGATTTCGACCGAACCCCCCCCCCCCCCCCCTTATTTTCCACCATCCAGACGTCGTAGAAAAAAAACAAATCACACGACCGGAAAAAGCAGTCAATTGCGAGTAAAAATATATCAATTTCAAATCTCAGGGACAAATTCTAATATTTTTTAAAGATTTTAAAACAAAAGTCACTTTCATCTAAAAAAAAACGAACTTTCGTTTTTAAATGTTCACATCGGAAAAAGTTCCGAGATTTTCGACTAATAATTTACATTTTTAGAAAGCTCAAAGATCTGGCTTTCTTACAAGCCCAATCTGGTCAAGAAATAATTATAAATAGCAGCCCGATCCTGATTTTAAAGAAGTAATGATTTTAAATTTCTCAGCGATTTCTCGGATAGTTCCGACCGACTTCCCACTTACCCTGCGCGCGCAACCAGGGAGGTCACGCCGTTTCCATGGAGATTGTGAATCGGATCGGGTTATTTTAAATGATGGAATTAAGAGCTTAGCATATGGTCATTATAAAATTTAAATGATTGAATTATGGTGGATAGAGTTATAGTGATGTATTGTATGCATCGGATAAAATTATTATATTTATATTTTAAATGATGGAACGATATGGATTTTTTAAATGGATATTTTAATTTATGGACATTTTAAATGGATATTTTAATTTATGGATATTTTAAATGATGGAACGATGGAATGAAGATGATGGAATCGGAAGTCCTGCCGAGAGGTTGGTGGTAGGGGAAGGAGTGTACGGTACCTGTGGATGACTCCCCAACTGGGTTCCGGTCTAAATTGGGTGAATAAAAAGAAAAATATGGAGATTGTCACGTAGGGCGCGGTAACCCAGTGGTTAGCGCGCGGGAATTGCACTCGGTAAGCCCGCGTTCGATTCCCGCCACTGCCAAAACTGCCGTCGTGTTCACGCGGAATATGATTACGTTAAACATGTGGGTCTGTAAGTCCTTCCGAGAGGTTAGTGAGTAGGGGAAGGAGGGTACGGTTCCTGTGGATGCCTCTCCCACTGGGTTCTGGTCTAAATTGGTGAATAAAAAGAAAGTTATGAAGATTGTCGTGGAGAGTGCTGTAGCCCAGTGGTTAATGCGCAAGAATTTCACTCGGTAGGCCCGGTTTCGATTCCCACCACTGACAAAACTGCCGCCGTATTCACGCGGAGTACGATCACGTTAAACATGTGGGTCCCTAAGTCCTTCCGAGAGGTTGGTGGTAAGGGAAGAAGGGTACGGTCCCTGTGGATGCCTCCCCCACTGAGTTCCGGTCTACATTGGGTGGCACTTCCTGGCCGTCCAAATAGTTACCTTGCACCTTTCTGGTAGGTCGCACCAGCGAGTTTGCCACGGTCAGAATTTTCAAGGGTAGCAAACAAGCTGGTCGCCGAAAGCGGCTAGTAATGAAATAAAAAATTTCAAAATGAATTTGAATCTGCAGGGAAAGTCATGTACTGCTCACATAAGATTTTTACTTTCCTTATGTACATATAATGTATAAGGAAAGCATTGTAAAGAGGTCGAATATTCGAATTCGAGTTTTCGACGGGAGAGCACGTTTCAAGCATCCCTGATCACGAATCAAACATTTTTGAAGTGATGTGTGAAAGTGTGTGTGTGTGTGTATGTGTGTGTGTCAGTGAGTCTGTGGAGACGATAACTGACGAACGAATGGACCGATTCGAACGAAATTCGATACACAAATTACAATCCGTAAACACTGGAAGCCTATTGTTTTTATAAGCAATCGAATGTTCAGAACACTCCTAAATTTTCGAGGAAATTTTGAAAAAATCGTCAAAAAATCAAAACCTCTAACAAAGTTATGCAAATACATATTTCTTATGTAATTTTTCATTAAAAAACGATTGACATAAATTTTAGAACGCTAACATGAACCGTTCTCGAGATATTGCACATTTTTCAAAAAAATTATCATAAAGTCATAGAAAATAAAAAAAAATATATTTCCTATTGAGAAACATGTTTACTTTTCATATGTAATACCATGCGGTAAATTTGGTGGCATCATTCTCGTGGATCTTGTTCGTTCCATTAATGAAAAAAGATACTTTGAGTAATACTCTTGTATTTGAACGCCAGTATTCATTTATCTGCTGTAAGAATAACTTATTTCTCTCCATAAAGCTTGGCGAGATTTTGGGGACCAATTTGGTGGAATGTCGCCAACTTGGCGACTTTTTTAAATGTTGCTAAATTAATGAAAAACTCGCCAAATGAATAAAAATGACGCTAAATCAATGAAAATGACGGCTCATTGACGAAAATTCAATATCTTGGAAAGAATATAAATATCTACTATAAAAATAATCTATTCTTTTTTACTGTAACAGTAGAAAATTCATTGCATTATATATAAGGAAAGTCATGTGCTGCCCACATAAGATTTTTTTCCCCCAGCTTTCTTTATTTTTCCCTCCATTTCTATTCTGTAATTATTGCACATTGAATTGACAAAACTTGCATATTTTCATATTACTTTCCTTATATACATATAATGTATAAGGAAAGTAGTGTGACGTTTTCAACTGGAGAGCACGTTTCAAGCATCCCTGAACACGGATTGGACGTTTTTGAGGTGATGTCTGTCTGTGTGTGTGTGTCTCACTGAGTCTGTGGAGACGATATCTCACGAAAAAATGAAGCGATTCGAATGAAATTTGGTACAAAAATCACAATCAGTGAATACTAGAAGCCTATTGTTTTTACATGCAATCGAATGTTCAGAACCCACCTAAATTTTGAAATGAAAATTTGAAAAAATCTTTAAAAGATTAAAACTTTAAGTATAGTTACGTAAATAATCATTTTTTATGTAATTTTTCATTAGAAAACGATTGACACAAACTTCAGAACGCTAGCATGAACCGTTCTTTCACTGTTCTCGAAATATAGCACATTTTTCAAATACATATCTCAAAAATTATATAAAATTCATAAAAAGTATTAACTATTGTGAAATTTGTTCACTTTTCATATGCAATAATATGCGATAAATTTATTATCATCATTCTCGTAGATCTTGCTCGTTCCATTCACGAGAGAAGGCACTTTGGGTAATAGCATTCTAATTTGACGCCGTTAGTCTTTTATCTACTATAAGAATAACCTATTTCTGCATCCACAATGTTTGGCGACGAATTTGGCTGAATTTCGCCAACTTGGCGAGTTTTTTAAATGTTGCCAAATTAACGAAAATATCGCCATGTTCATAAAAATGTCACCAAATTGATAACAATGACGCTAAATCAATGAAAATGAAGACTGATAAAAACTCAATACTTTGGAAAGAATATAAGAATCTACTATAAGAGAAGACACTTCGGGTAATAGTTTTGTATTTGGACGCCATTAGTCGTTTATATACACTTTAAGAATAATTTATTTCTCCAATCATAATGCTTGACGAATTTGGCGGAATATCGCCAACTTGGCGAGTTTTTAAATGTCGCCAAATTGATAAGAATGACGCTAAATCAATGAAAATGATAACTAATTGATGAAAGTTCAATATTTTGGAAAGAACCTAAGAATAACCTATTTTTCCGTCTGTAACGCTTGGCGGAATTCTGGCGACGAATTTGGACGGCATTTCGCCAACTTGGCGACTTTTTAATTGCTGCCAATTTGAAAAAAATGTTATCAAATTGATAAAAATGTCACCAAATTGATAAAAATGATGCCAAATGGAATGCAATGTTTAGCAAAATTTTAATTCCGTCATATGATGGGCATCATACATTTTATTATATAAGTAATGCTCTTATAAATATCGTCAACTTGGCGATATTTATCCACACATTAACGAAGATATCGTCAAAATTGCAAAAATGACGCCAAGTTTGTTAATGAAAATGACGTCTAATTGATGAATTTATTATTAAAATATTTAACTATATGGACTATATTGCTTAGGATGATATCATTATAAGTTAATTAGGTACGAAATAGTTTTACATGTTGTCATCCGGAAAAGCACCAAATATACATGCCCAATGTAACGTTACAAACACTGTGCCGTGAATTTTTTCATCACTTTTTCACCATTAAAGAAGTAAGTTCATTGCATTATATAAGGAAAGTTGCCAAGCGTTGACTAGTATCTTTTCCCATCTGTCTCCATCTTGTAGTTATTGCATATTAAGTTGACAAAACTTGCTTCTCTTTATATTTTGGTTTATTATTCATGTTAATTTTTTAATTATTTTGACACGTTCAGTACGATTCAGGGAATTCTAGTGTAGTCCTGTGAGTCCACAAGTATCCTTTTCTATTCATCTTAATCCTCTAAATATTAATCAGTAGATTAACTAAACTTGCTTATTTTCACATTTTGGTTAATTATTAAGGTTAATTTCTTAATTATATTTATTTAAATAGTGCGATTGCACAATTCAGTTTGCCCAGAGGAATTTAACAGTTTATCTAGAAGAATTTAATATTATTTGGTGATGAAAGCCATATTATTTGTCCTTCATAATAATCCTATGCCAGAATGTATATTCTGTATTGCTAGAAAATATGAAACTGATTTTTGACTAAATTTGAGTGCAGACATATTACATTAAAAAAAAATAAACATATCAAATGTTCTTTATTTTTATGTTCTAAGACGAAATTATCAAAGTCTAAGCTACAGTAGGCTAAAAAAAAACTAAATAACTAAATTTAGTTTAATCTAAGCATATTCTGTTTTCTTAAGGATTTTGAAATTTCTTTTTGTTCAGTAATGAAGACTAATGCATTCATATTATATTTGTTTAATTATAATGTTAATTAAAATTTGAATATTTCACATAAAATATATTTAAAAAATTTAAAATGTTTAATTTTTCAAATAAATTTAAAAAAATTATAAAATTATAAATTATTAATTATAAATTATAAAAATATAAAATTAATTATTCAGTGATAATCAGAATAATAATGAAATGTTATTCTGATTATTGTCGTGTCGACTTTGGAACACCTTCTGAATCTCTTTCATTTCTGAGCCATTTTGCTGTAATATTTTCTGTTTCGGTAGGTTAACGTGGGGAAGCTAAAGTTTGTCCTGAGCCTTGTTTATATCTTTACTTATCTGGCGCCGGCGTTCGTCTAGAAGTGACGTGTACTGCAGTTTTAATTACGAAACGTCACGGATGCAGCTATTGGTTAGCCAATGAGAGCTTGATTGATGAGTGACGTAGGGGTTGTTCGAATGACTTCTCGTAGCATTTGACCCTGAATTACGATGGAGTGCGGAAGCCAAAAATGGTTTTGGCGTTCGTCAGACGGAGCTCAGACTCCGAGCTACGAGGTTGTGATTTTGTGAAGCTGCTGTTTCTTGATTGTGGTGACTTTCCTTGTTTAAGTTTGGCGTGTTATATCTAGTTACGATAGAACACGTCGGGCTAAGCAATTACAGCTTTGTTGTGTACGGATTTCTCGCCATTTTGGATTCGTGCTTTTTCAACTTTGGAGTGCCACGTGTGTTTTTCCCACGTGGTAGTGCTATTGCTTTGATCGTTTCTACGCTGACGACATGGATTTGGATGCATTCGATACGGAAGCTACTCGCGGACTTGCTGGTGAGCTAGACGAAGATGGACTGCGGCCTCTCAGGGTTGCCATGATTGAATATTGTGATACTCTGCCCAAGGATGGATTGATGCCCGCTTGGAAGGAAGAAGTGAAAAACGCTGTGAACTTTTGTGCACTGGCAATCTACACTCTGACGCTACACATCAGGGAGCTACTGACGAATGGACTACTCGGACGGGACGAGGACCAAGTCTCCAAGATTCTGGGTTCGTTTTTTTCTGTAAATTCTTTTTTGTTGGTCCAGAATTTGGATAGGTTTTATGCTAGTAATTTAAATGAGATTTATAACTGTGAAGGAAGTAATTCTAGTGATGTAATTAAATGTAAAATGATAGAACTAGGCTTAATTAAAGAAATTAAAGATGAAGATAAACTTAAACCTGTTGAAAATCCAAATAAAAAGAGGAGGATAGAGGGGCAATCTACTATGGATGCTCCTACTAAAAACCAGAATGGAGAATTAAACTTAAAATCTAATGACAAGGATAACATGGATTGTAGTGAAAAAATTGATAAAGATGTAAATGATAATGTTAAAACTAAGAGTTATGCTGAAATTGTCGCGCAACCTATAGTGTTCAAAAGTGCACCAAAACCAAAAACGGTTCAAAATAGTGTAGAGGTTAAGAAAAAAGACCTAAAAGCGGAATGTTTTTTCATCAAGTTTAATGACAATTACCAGGCTCTCCTTAAAAAATTAAATGAAATCTCAGGTAATAAAGTATCTGGCAAGCTCACAGGAGACATGCTAAAATTGATTCCAAATGACGCTGACGCCTATAGGGTTGTACAACGCCATTTATCTAGTGAGAAAATCCCCTTCCACAGTTTAAACTTAAAGACGGAAAGGCCCAAAAAGGTAGTTTTGAAGGGGCTACCAACAAACTATAACATTGAGGAAATAAAAATCACTCTAACATCCGAAGGATTAGATGTAGTCCGGGTTTCTCAACTGAGAAACACAAAAACGAGATTGCCCCTGCCGATCTTCTTAGTCAGCATTAGGCCTACGGAAGACTGGCAGAGGGTATACCGACTGACAAGATTAGGATACTTGGCTGTGAAGGTAGAGGCCTTCAGAGCACGGGGCTTCAAAATCTGCTACCGGTGCCAGCAATTCAATCATTCCTCTGAGAATTGCAGCATGCCACCAAAGTGCCTTAAGTGTGCTGAAGAACACTTCACACGTGACTGCCAAAGACCAAGGACAGAGAAGGCAACGTGTGCTAACTGCAATGGAGATCACCCGGCGAACTTCAGGCAATGCCCGAAGAACCCCTGGAACAGAGGAAAGGCACCGGGGTATGCCCCCCCTCCCCCCAAAAATCAGATACCCCCTTGGAGGCAAAAGGCCCTCGGTCTAAACCCTCAGACACCCCATCAGGACTCCTCGCACTCTGTGCCACAGGTTAAAAGAACTCAAACTTCAGCACCTACCAGATCGGTGCAAGAGCAGGCCCCTAAACCGTCGACCTCCAGAGAAATGACTGTGGAGGAAGTGAGAATAGCTCATGAAGACATAAATCAGAGGATAGCAATTGATAAAGCCGCCAAAGAGGCAAGAGAAGCAAAACAAAGATTAGAAAAAAAGGTTCAGGAATGGCAGAAAACTAAACGCGCCCGAGAAGAGCTCGCGCAAACACAGCAGTTAGACAAATCGGCTGAAAAAAAACAAAAGACTACCGAGGTCCAAAAGGATACTCACAAAACAGATCAAACCGCGGTTGAGGCTGAGGAAATTGTAGCTGAGACTGAGGAAATGGAAGCTGAGACTGAACTTGCTGATAAATCCAATGATGAAAAGATGGATGAAATCCTCAACCTCGTCAGAGGATTTATCAGTATGTTCAACCTAGACGATATAAAACATCTGTTGATGCAGCTCGCTGAGTTAATTAAAAAAAAGAGCGATCCAATGCAAATGGTTTTTGAGGCTTTTAAATTAGTCGCGGAATTTAATAAAAACAGTGAGAAACAAACCCGCCATGAATAGGTCCCAAAAAGAAAGTTTTAAAATAATATTTTGGAATGCGAACGGCATATCTCCAAGAATAAATGAACTTAGGAGCTACGTAAATGAAAATGATGTAGATGCCCTGCTAATCCAGGAAACTAAAGTTAGAGAAAACAAAAAACTAAATATAGCAAACTATAATAGCTATCATACCCTTAGCTCAAATATAACTGCTAGAAATCCCCATGGAGGAACAGCAATATATATTAAAAGTAATATTCCCCACGAGGAAATAAACAACATAAATCTTCAAGGTATAGAAAATACTAGTATAAAAATTAAAATAAATAATGTAAACCCATTTATCCTAACTTCAATATATGTCAAAAACATGAGTGGTATAAATGTAGCTGCGCAGCTGGAACTGCTTTTCTCGCGATATCCAAACACAATACTCGCGGGCGACTTCAATGCACACCACCGAGCGTGGGGCAGCAGGAGAGCCAACACACGCGGTACACAGATACATAGATTGCTAAACACAACAAACACTGACATCATTGCACCTTCGAGACCAACCTGCTTCTCAGGTGCCAATGGCACATTCATAGACTTTGTCCTAACGAGAAACATAGAATACGTTCACGCAATTGATACCCTGGATGAATTCGACTCGGATCATCTACCGGTACTGGTGACATTCGATTTGAACACTCCCCTTCCAGCCTCTCTGGGACAAGAGAGGGTGAACTGGAACGTATTCAAAAGAGCACTTTTCGAGCCGCATTTAGCAGTACCCAACATTATGAGCACGGCGGATATTGACTCTGCCACGCACACACTCACAACAGAAATCAGGAGAGCTATTGCATCTGCCACAACACATCGTGAGTCACCAAAAATGCCCACACTTTCCCACCATGTCAAACAATTAGTTAGGCAAAGGAACAGAATGCGTAAGACATGGCAGGCTAATAGAGACCCTACCCTCAAAAGGGAGCTTAACAGACTCACGTGGAAAGTCAGGGATAAAATTGTCGCAGAAAAGCAGCAACAGTATAAAGAGTTAATTGAATCCCTTAGCTCGGAAGACGTATCGCTCTGGCAATTCGCTAAAAGACTCAGAAAACCTCAAATTAAACTCCCGCCACTAATAGATGGCGCTAATATTGCGTACTCAGACGAAGAAAAGGCAGAGGCGCTTGCTAGGCATTACGAAAAGCAATTTGAACCAAACCACGATCTAATGTGTCAGGACACCCTAAGAATGGTTAGGCAAACTCTAAACAATTTCAGGAACTCCCCGGTCACGGCTGAGATTAACCCAGCCACCCCGCAAGAAATAGTAGAGATTATCAAAAACCTTAAAAACCGTAAAAGCCCAGGGCACGACAAAATCAGGAATATCGCGGTAAAAAACCTACCCTTAAATATAATATTTTACTTGACCATCTTAATAAATAAAATACTAGAACTAAATTATTTCCCCAAAGAATGGAAGGAAGCGATAATTATAGCGATCCATAAACCTGGTGAGGATGCCTCAATTCCAGCCAACTACAGACCAATCAGTTTGTTGCCGACACTTAGTAAAATTACTGAGAAAATAATTCTTAAGAGACTGAACACGCACCTTAGTGAGAATGACATTATCATTCCGGAGCAGTTTGGATTTCGGCCAAAACACTCCACCACTCATCAATTGCTGAGAGTGGTAGAGTACATTTCTTCTGGTTTTAATAATAAGACACCCACAGCTGCGATTTTTCTTGACATCCAAAAAGCTTTTGATAAAGTGTGGCACTGTGGATTAGCTTACAAATTGATCACTCTAAAAGTCCCTGACGCACTTGTCAAACTTTTAATTTCATACCTAAATAACAGACACTTTCAAGTCAGAGTAAAAAATAACTTATCTACACCCAAGCTCATTAAAAGTAGTGTACCGCAAGGATCCATCCTGGGCCCGACACTCTTTAACATATATCTAAATGACATTCCCAGGACCCCAGACACGGAGCTGGCACTCTATGCAGACGACAGCGCGATACTTGCAAAACACCCTTACGTCTCAGTAATGCACAGACAGCTACAACAACACTTACACATACTCCAAACATGACTGGAAAAATGACGAATAAAATTAAATCCCAATAAATGTCATTGGATTTATTTCTCAAGAAAACGTAAACCTCCGCCTCCTCTGTACATAAACAACCATGCCCTAAAAGCGGAAAAATCTACTAAATACCTAGGTGTAACGATAGACTCCCACCTAACTTGGAAACTGCACGTAACGAACATAATCAAAAAAGCGTATATAACCATAGGAGCCTTATACCCAATGATAGGAAACGGAAATCTAAGTTATCAAAATAAACTCCTAATTTATAAATCGGTCATCTGCCCGGGAATGCTGTATGCAGCACCCGTATGGGGATATGCCTGTAAAACTACCATAGACTTATTAGAGACAAGACAAAACAAAACCCTAAGGATTATAAGGAAAGCCCCTAGATACTTAAGAAACTCGGTAATTAGGAAAGACTTCAAAATAAAAACTGTTAGAGCCCAAATCAAAAAGCTAGCGCTTAAATTCTACAAAAACCTGCCATCTGTCCCAAATGAACTATTATTTAATCTGCATGACTATGATCATCGCAAGGCTAAATCCCGTAAGAGACCCCGCTCGGTACTTAACTTCGATATTCGGTACTAGGAACGTCCCACCTTAATCAGTTGATATTAACGAAAACTCGCGATCTTTGGTTTTCTACAAAATGTTTAAAATCCTAAACTGCTAAAATGCTAGGTGACCCTCAGATCTGCATCAACCCCCCCAAACTGCTTAAACTCTTAATGTGCAACAAACTGCCACACTAGGAGCTAGGACAAATAATAAAAACAGTAAATCAAAAACCTCGAACCTCCAACTATGGACCAATGAAATAATGTCACAGTATGAAGATAAGAACCACACCTAGAGACTGGAGATTAAAGGCGCCTGGTGCTCTGTTCTGGACGAAACTCTATGAAGGAGTGCGGAAGCCGGGGAAGAGTCGGCAACAAAAATGGATTCATGTGTTTGTCTGGTTTAATATTAAAATAATGAGTACATTATTAATTTCGGAATGAAAAAATGGAGTAATATCTAGAAGAAAAGAACCATGCTTACCACAATTTGGTGCTGTTAGGTACTCTGTAGTGTCAGCCTTGGAAAAGAGCGTTTATTAAGAATGTTAATTTTTTTAATTTCGTGACATAGAAATTTGAAATTTTGTTGGTGAAAAGGCAAGTTAATACGATGAAACAGCTATATTACAGTGAATTATATTTTATTGAAGTTATGCATATTATTTGAGATGAAAATTGTCCTGAAAAGTAATATTTTAGTGATATAATTGCACCTACTTACAAAATTCTGTGTGCCTTGAATTTTGAAAATGTTTTATGGTTTCGAATATTCAGAGTTCAAATTATTTGTTTAATACATAAAATCTCAAATTAAGTTTATTGAAAAGGTATTTAGTATTTTAATGAGATTAGTAATTAAAAACAATATTTTAAAAGTTACTTGCTAAATACTGTTAATGGTAAAAATATTTTGATATGCTAAAAATTTATATGTTTTTATGATATGGCCAGGAGTATTTTCGAAAAAATTATATTTACAATAGTTTTCTGCGGATTTATTTCTGATTTAAATTAAACTTAAGTCATTGCTCAGTTCTTGCTGATGAGTTCAAATTTTTAAAATTTAAAAATCTGCCTATTGATTCATGTGATTAATCTGACTATTTTTAGTGACAGTGCATATTGTGTAGTTATATATATTACAAATTTACTGTTGTTTATATTGTTTCGGGTGCTATAATATAATTTAATCACTTTTACTGCCCAAGTTTAAATACAAATTACTGACATTTAGTGCCAGATATTCACAGTAAATACAAATTTTTAAACCTTGTGCCACAATTTGAATTAGAAATGGCAGGTCCATGCTTGCCACAGTCGAAGCACTAACTCTACCTCACAGACTGTTAATACCATTCGTATGCCTTCGGTGTCCCCACAATCTGGGAGATCTGCTTCTGCGCATTGTAATGCCGATAAGACTAATGTGTTATCACCGCAGTTCGTGAACACTATTCCTGAATTTTCGGATGCTCCCAATGAATGTTTACAAGACTTTTTGGACAAATTTGATTTACTAATTGCAGACCATGCAGATTGGTCAATATCGCATAGAATTTTTGTGTTAAAGTTAAAAATTAAAAGTCGAGCTGAAAATCTAATAAAAGGAATTCCAAAATTTAAGAACAGTACAAGTTTCAGTGAAATTGTTAATGCCCTAAAAGAAAATTTCCAAAAGAAGGAAGATGTCGCCAATCGTGTGGCCTGTCTTGTCAATATTAAGCAGAAATCTGGTGAATCTGCTAGACAATTTGCTATCCGAATTGACTCGGAATCTTTTCTTGCCTTTCCTGATGAACTTTCTGGCAGTGGAGAAAATTCTTTAAGGACTGCTATTTTGAAAAATTCTTTTCTATGTGGATTACATGTAAGTATTTGGAAGGCTGTGCTGAGCCCTAATCCACAAACCTTTGAAGCTGCAAAGGAACTTGCTGTTCTGGAAGAAGAGTTTCAGAAGGATAATGCTGATGCACTTAACGAAGATGTCCCTATGGTAGTGACTAGGATCAAGATGAGGAAGTGAAAGCTCTGAAAATTAAATTAGAAGAAGAGAAGAAGGAATTCGATTCTTTGAAGAAAAGGATTGAGAAAATAGATGATGACGAAGAAGAATCGATAGTTTAAGAAGATAAATAGATAGAAGGTCAAGAAATTTTGAAGAAAGTTTTGATGAACCATTAACAAGTAATTACAGAAGAGAAGAAGATCGGGAAGAAAAGTTTTGATGTTGTAACTTGTAACTTCAAAAAAGAAATTCAAAACTTCAACCCTTATTGGAGTTCTGGAAATATAAGCTTGCCATAGGAAGAGGAATTCCAGCTCCCTCTAGAAGAAAAGAATGGAGGAAGAAGAATTTTCGAGGAAACTCTCGCTTTGGTTACAGAACCCAGAGAGGATTCCAATCTTTTAGAAGACCATTTAGAACTTTAAAACTAGAGCTAATTTCTATAGTGGAAGAAATTTTTCGAGGAATTCAAGAAATTCTTATAATAATTACAAAAGTCCTAGAAAGAATAATTTCAATCAAAGAAGTAGAATACAATTTAGGGATCAAAATTTTAAAAATCAAACATTTTTTTCAGTTGACAACAGAAAACTCTATTATGAAATGAACTCTATGGTGGATAATGGATCTCCTAATCCAAATATTTTTCCAATTATTACTTCTTCTGTAGCAGGTGTTTACATTAATGTGTTGATTAACACATGTAGTTCTGTTAACATAATTTATGAACAATCACTTGTAAATATAAGTAATCAATTTTATCAACGTTTTCAGAAATCTACTGTGTTACATGGTGTAAATGGACAAGATATTATAGTAAATTGGAAAATGACATTTTCCATTACTATTGGAAAAGACGAAAGTGAACTGGACTGTTGGGTGCTTAACAATCCTACACCAAGGAGATATGGAATGATATTGGGAAATTCATTTTGAGAGTTCGTTGATTATAGACACAATCGAGTTATTTTTCAATTTTGCAGTGTTCCATTCCTTGACCAAGGCCCATCTTCACTACTATGGGCATTATGGATCTCAGAAACAATTGCGGCCCATCGCAATTGTTTCTGAGAACCATAATTCCCATAGTAGTGAATGTGCCGACGTGGTGGTCGAGCGGCCAGGGGTATGCGCTTTCTTCTGATCGCTCGGTTGCCGGGTTGTGGGTTCGAATCTCGCCAGCGGGCATGGATGTTGTGATGTCGAGGTTTAGCCTGTCTTCTGCGCTTGGGGAGCCCCAATAAAGTGAAGTTGCATATTACCCTTCGCCATGGGACCAGGGGTCTTGCGGACGTGGTGTAAGGCTTTCCTTCTCCACGGGGATTAGAAACAACAATGTAGTGAATGTAATTATGTGGAACAATCTTCTATTATTAACAATTCTAGTGCACAATATTTTAATGACATTGATTTTAGAGAAGTGAATTATCAATTTTTTGAGAAATTTAGAGGTTACAAAAACATTTTGTACTCAGGTGCACAAAATTTTTTTGCAAACATATATTCAGATTTTGATTTCAGAGATGTTTATAAATTTAATGACAGTGAATATGTGCTAAGAGATATAGAGAAAGAGTACAGGCAGACAAATAAGCTTTTAACTCATCCTATCTTTCCAAGTGGAAGAAATTTACGAAAAAAACCCTGATT
This sequence comes from Amaurobius ferox, assembly GCA_951213105.1. Lineage (NCBI taxonomy): Eukaryota > Metazoa > Arthropoda > Arachnida > Araneae > Amaurobiidae > Amaurobius > Amaurobius ferox. The sequence goes on from OX578146.1 coordinate 13,922,409, forward strand.
TTAGTACAAGTATGAGAAATTCATCAGAACCCTGCACTACTAGTGCCTGTTGTCAGTAAAAGATTAGTAAACGACAGAATGACAATTTTAATTTTGCTAGAGCTTCTCAGAAATACACCTTAAAATCTTTTGTTTATTAAATTAAAATTAATTGTAATTTTGAAAAAAACTCGACACTTTTATTAAAGCCTAGAGATGCTACTGAATTTTCAGCCGAACAAGCTTTTGTGGCTAGAGCTGTGTACAAAGCTCCCGAGAAAAACTTTAATTTTGCTCGTGTTGCTAACCCCTCTGATAAATGTATAAACATTAATAACATTATGAAACTTGGCACTTTGCAACTTGTTAGAGAGATTGATTCTGCAGTCATAAATAGAATTGATGATGAGATGCAATTGAGGATAATGAATAGTTTGGGGTGGGGATTTTTACCTCAGTCATATGGGAGGTCAAGAGAAGAAATAGTTGCAGAATTTGTTAAAAAATATAGAAATGTTTTTGCCAAATCAGTCAGTGAAATTACTGGATGTGACACAATTCTTCGTCGAATTAATTTAGAGACTAATATCCCAATAAGACAGAAACCACACCTTGTGCCACACCATTTACAGAAGGAGTTAAGCAAACAAGTGTCAGAACTTTTAGACGCCAAAATTATGCAACCGAGTGTCTATCCATATAACAATATCCTGTACTTTTCTTAAAGAAACCAGACGGTTCTTACCGTTTAGTGGCTGTCTATCGCAGAATTAATTCTGTGACTACTGGTAAAGTATTTCCAATTCCAAACATAAGTGAGCTTATAGACAACTTATCTGGTGCAACTCACTTTTCTACGTTTGATCTGACTTCAGGTTTTCACCAGTTATACTTACATCCTGATGACTATGAAAAGACTACATTTTCCACGCCGGGTTGGTTGGTTGGTGTCTTGTCCACTGACTTCTCATGGGAAAATTGTTACCATTGCCTCGAGAGGTTGGACTTCTGCCTGTTGATCCGCGGAAGGTATTTAATTTCCCTTCTACCACCCGAAGGAGGCATTCCTCTATCCGCCACCTGGGGACGCGCCCTCTAGGGGTTACAGGCTCCTCCGAAGGATTTCCCACGCCTGATGGACACTTTGAGTGGTGCAGAACCCCCTTTGGGCTGAAAAACGCTCCTGCATCATTTCAAAGGTTTGATGTCTCTAGTCTTGTCTGAAATTTTTGGAATATATATTGATGATATCATTGTATCTTCTCGTTCATTTGAAGAATATTTAAGGAAACTAGAGGATATTTTCATTCGCTTAAAAACAAACATGGTTTAAATCTTAAACATTCTAAATGCCATTTTTTCAGAAAGACAATTAAATACTTAGGATTCCTGGTCTCTGGAGAAAAAGTGCAACCTGACCCACAGAATGTAGAAGTTGTGAAGAAATTTAAGATTCCAAGTTCAGTGAAGAATGTGTGCCAATTTCTTGGTTTGATTGGATTTTACAGAAAATTTATACCTAATTATGCTGAAATCACGCTACCATTAACCAATATTTTGAAGACTAAAGATAAAGACAAAAAGAAGAAATTTGAATGGTCTGATGGTGGTCAAAGATAAACTTTTGTGTAAACCTATTTTAGCTCTTCCTGATTTCAGTAAACCATTCGTGCTTCAGATCGATACTTCCAACCATTCTTTGGGAGCATTTCTGTCTCAGGAGGATGACAAAGATCACTCTCATTCAATTTCTTATGCCAGTCGCAAATTGAATGATGCTGAGTATAAATACAGTATTGTGGAGCGTGAAGCTCTCGCTGTGGTTTGGTCCACGAATTATTTTAAGCATTTTCTTATAGGTAGACATTTTACAGTTTATTGCGATCAACATTCCTTATCTTTTATTTTTAAACTTAAAAACCCTACTTCTAGGCTATCCAGATGGATTGCTTCTTTATTTCAAATTAATTATGAAATTATTCTCAAACCTGGCAGAATGAATTTAGTTGCACTTGTTTGTCGAGGAATGTTGCTGAAAGTTCTAACTCTGTCAACTCTGTTTCTAAAAGATCTGTATTCAGATTTAAATACTAGAGAAAAATCCAATTCTTCTAATGTTAACAAAGGAAATAATTCTGGTAATTCAAGTAAAAGTAATGCTGATGAAATTAATGTTATTGGTACCAATTTTAATGAAAATTCCTTAAATCAGAGTAACAACAGTACCCAAAATGATGAACTGGAACAAACTTCAGCCAATGCTAATAGAATAAAAAAACTTAATAGAATTAAAAATGCACAATAATCAGATCCTAGGTGCAATAAAATAAAAGGATTTTTGGAAAAAATATTAAGCCGTATCCACAAAATTTGACATTTTTATGAAAGATGAGATGCTTTGGTGCACTCGCAAAAATCCTAGACTTAGACACCAATATCAAGAAAGAGTTGTTGTACCTCAGGAATGAGTTTCAGAAGTGCTTTGGTTGCATCATGATTGTCCAACACTCGCATATTGTGGTTTTAGAAGGACTTTATCTTCAATTAGTCGAAGATTTTATTGGCAGGAGATGTATGCACAAACAAGGAACTATGTTCCTTCTTGTGAAGTTTGGATTATAAATAGAGGGTATAAGAATAACAAAGCATCAATTCAGAGATTTACGAAATCTAATTATCCATTTTAGCGCGTTACGTTTCATTGTGTTCGGCCTTTACCTATCTCTAATTCTGGAAATAGATTTATTCTGGTGATTACTGTCAATTTCACACGTTGGCCTGAAGCTTATCCACATGCTTCTATAAAAACTGAAAACATACTTGAGTGCTTGGAGAAATTTATTGCCCAGTACGGAATACCTCAAGATATAGTAGCAGATCGTGAAACTAACTTCATGTCTAAGACAGCACAATGTTTAAGAAGTTAGGAATTGTTAAACATACAACTACTTCATTCCATCCTGAATCAGACGGCTGTGTATAACGCCTCAATGCCATACTCGTGCGCTTGAAGAATATCATTTACGACGAACTGGATAACTAGGTTAGATTAATTTATTTTGCGCTTCTCGCGCACCGTAATGCAACACGTGCTTCCACGGGTGAATCGCCTGCTTGCTTAGTTTATGGAAGAGATTTAACAGTCCCAAATACTTTAATTACTGGATTTAAGACTCCTGCATATGATTCAATATATGATTATGGAGAAGACCTGCAATACCGTCTGAAGAAAATGTATGACATGGTCAAAATCAATCTTGAGAAAGCTATAGATTCTCAAATTCAGCTGCAGCACAAAAAGGCAAAACAGCCTAAAATTAAATCAGGAGACTTGGTATATTTATACACTCCTTATTTACCCCAGGGACAATCAAAGAAGTTGAGCTCTTTTAATAGAGGACCATTTAGAGTAATAAAGAAAACATCTCCAGTTAATTTCTACATTCAACACGTAATGAACCCTATGAATGAACAATTGGTCCATGTAAATCGCCTTACATTATTATTATTACCACCTAGAAGGAAGGAACTTCAAACTTATGCTCAACAGAAATCTGTAAATAGAAATGTAAACACTTCATCAAATAATACTACATCTGTTAATCCTTCATCAAATAATTTTTCAGTACCAAAACCTTGAATGTGTTTCTAACTCATCAAATAATAATAGTAATATTGCCAATAGAACTGTGAAAAGAATTAGATTTAATCTTCCATCACCAGTTAACTCACCTGTTCCTGAAAACCAACTGAATGTTCCTGCTGCTAGAAATAAACGACCTTCTCCAACATTCAATGCTAATTTCAATAATAGGAGAAGTAGATTTGTTTATAACAAGAACTGTTCACCGCAACAAAGGCAAAATTTTTACTCTGCAAATAGAGGTACTGAAACACCATATAATTTAAGATCTTATTGAATCAGTGATAAATATTGGCACTTTAAAATGAGTCGCACAGATATTCATAAAATTTTTATTTATATGCAAATGATAATTACTGCAGTCTCATTTATTTATTTCTTATATTGAATTGTTTATGTTTAATTAACAATTATTATAATTTGATATAAATCTTTAAAAATTATGATAAAAAATCTATTTGTAAATCAGTTTTAGAAATCTTACATATGTAATTATAATTCTGTTTCATTATTGAAACGTTTAATTCTGTGAGAAGCCTGATTCTATGTTGATGTTATAATATATTTAAATTTAAATAATCTGTTTAAATAATTAATACAAATCCTTTTGAGCAATTTCTCAGTTAATTACTGGACTTTGAACTTTTTGAGAGAAATTGCTTTGACATTTTGTGGTTGGATGATTTGTCTAAATTTTCGACAACATAATTTTGAAATTTTGCGTTGCAATTTGTTCAAATGAAGATGAGTGATTCATGAAACTAATTTATTTTGTTAATTGAAACGAAATTTTATGTTTAATTACAGAAACTTAGAAAATTTGTTGTCCCATATGAAATTTATTTGAAAAATTTAATCGAATGATTTTGAATTAAGAATTTTAAAAGTTGAAATATTTTATTAGTTTGTTGAAATGTAACTTACTTAACGACAATAATCTAAATTTAGCTCATGAATATTTAATTTCGAGTTAAAGAAAACTTAATTTAACTTCATTTGACAAATCCGAGCTGTGTCCTTGAGTCTGAGAGAGATAGATGATTTTGACTTTGAATTTATTTATAACAGTTTTACTTTATTTGAGCTCCTGTTACATTTACTTTATTTTAACTCATTTCTCAATTGACTTTCAGGAGGCTCCCTGTGTCAGGTCCTCCCTCACTCAATTGAAAGGACATGTAACTTAGATGTCATAAAATGAGAATTTAATTTCTAATTAAATATAGTAAATATTTTTTAAAATATTACAATTTTGCTTGAGTTATCAGAATTTATCTTCATATCATAATTCTTAATAATTACATTATCATTATAATTTTCATTTAAACTTGTCATCATTTCTTGATTCACTTATTATTTTGAAAGGGAATATTATTAAATAAGGAATAATTTTTTTATGACATGATGTGTATATAGGTGTGAACTTCATTGCAAGCTACTACATTAATTACTATAATTTCATTTAATTTTCTTGCAATTGAAGATTTTTATTAGTGTCAGACAAAGGATGCCCTGGCATTATCGTGGTGTATAGTGATGTCCTCAATGTTTGTAAAGCTGTCTTTGTAAAGTGTTATTGTGTTTTATGTATGTCTCTATGTTTTCTTTGTAATGGATCCTTTCTGCAGTTGGGACATCTTTTTCAACTTGAGGCTTTCTTTTGGACCTTACCTTGTGAGTGATGGGTGCACTGCCTGTGCATTCGGATCTCCAGGTGTGGTGGTGTGGATGCATACACTGCCTCTCTTCAAAATTTCATCGAAATTGCTGTTGTCAGTATCCATAGTTTTTGGCAGACAGCGTTACGCTGAAAGGTTCCCATTGTGATGTGAAAGAAAAATGTTCTCTCTATGTTCGAAACTTTTTGCGCCTAAGGGGAGGGAAGTATCGTATCGACTTTGGAACACCTTCTCAATCTCTTGCATTTCTGAGCCATTTTGAAATATTTTCTGTTTCAATAGGCTAACGTGGGGAAGCGAGAGTTTGTCTGGAACCTTGTTTATATCGTTACTTGCCTGGCACTGGCGTTCGTCTAGAAGTGACGTGTACTTCAGTTTTAATTACGATACATCACGGATGCAGGAGTTTGTTAATCAATGAGGGCTTGATTGATGAGTGACATTGGGGCTGTTCAAAGGACGCTCCAGGCTTTCCGATCCTTAATTTTGGCGATGTGCGGGCGACAGGAAAGCACGGCGTGATGGAAATAAAATATTTTTAGTTCGAATGATCGTTACTTTAAATGTGTGAATAAACCTGGGTATGGAGAAAAATTGGAAAAATATCGAAGGTTAAAAATCTTGCTTACTACTGTCAAATTTTATTGCCTTCGAGTTTCGAATTTACCGTGTTCTGATTTCGCCTTTCGAGTATCTGCTTATCGTGCAGAACACTGCACGAATTTACGTGTTGGTTGCCTTGCGGACTAATCTCATGTCCAGGATTTATTAGTTCCGGAATTTAGAAGTGCCAGACTTCATCCTTGGCCATCCAGGGCCCATCCTGTGCTCAAGAATCAGTTGGAATATGTTGACCCTAACTCCCGTCTTCTCTGTCTGCTATGAATGGGTTAGATATCTTCTTCAGAAACTGTAAGTACAATTTTGCTAATATTGAGATGAGCAGTTTAATATATTTAATTTTAGACAAGTGTCACCAATGATGGACATGGAATGTTTTGTATTTGCTAAAAGCTAATTATTTTCGATTTGAAATAAATATATTTCCATTTAAGTAACTTGTTATGCTTTTCCACTACTTGTCTGATTTATGTGTTCTCTTTCCATTAGTTTCTAAGTATGGCTGACCAACCGATTCCTAGAATCGGCCGGGGAAAAGGAACCTGGACAAACACAACGCAATAAGGTTAAATAAGGTTACAAGTTTGCTAATCTCAAAACCTTTACCACAATTTGATGCCGTGAAGGCACTTCTTAATTTGCCAACAAAAACCTTTACCACATTATCATTGCGAATGATTTTTTTATCACAAATCAAACCACGTGCGTCATTACTGAAAGATTACTGAAAATTCCCTGTCTAGATTATTGAAACTATAACTGAGAAGTTGGCATCTCTGTCATTATTTTTAAAGGGACTCATTTTAAATATCATCATTCGGTTATTTTTTAACACTTTACAATATAGTTGAAAAGTGTGAATGACTTTGTTCATTCTGTCTGTCTGTCCTTTCGCACGTAAAAATGACTTTATCAAAATGAAATTTTAGGATGTTGTTGAGACGGTCTGTGAGACCTATGCGAATGTAAAGGAATACTATCACTCAAGCAGTTGTGGATTGAACCCGGGTTGAAAAATTGAAATACATTGAACCCTATGGGACCTAATTTTTCCAACATTTTTTAAGCAAATTTAAAATTCACAAATTGTTTCGAAAATTTTAGCAAATATTCAAATTATCCCATAAAATACATATAAAAAAATTTCAGCGAAATATATTCGGTAGTTTTTTACATAGAAATTAAAATAATAATTGCACCCATATTATCTGAAGCGATCACTTGACCCACTTCAAAATAAAATATGGCATCCATCTTGTGTCAAAATTGTGATTTTTAAAGTTCTTTTTAATTGATATTTAGTGTTGCATCCGTCCTAAAACCGCTTTATTTATTATTTTTTTCTGTGCATCTATATACTGTGGCAAAGCAATTACAATATTTCTGAGTTTAAATGATTATCAAACTTTGATTATTTCTACAACGAAGCCTAATTTTCACGTATGGAGAATGTAAACACATCAAGCTGTAAGATGAGTTGTCTAAGAATTTCTGAATTTCTTTAACACAAAATTATTTAGCTCTGGAGTCTGCAATATAGCTGATATGAATGAAACAATTGATTTTACATAGAGATGCAGACGATTCTATAGTATTGCCATTATCTATGAAGTTTTAAGCATGGAGCTGGGAAGTACTTTTACCTCCATTGTTTTAAGGTTTTAAGTAAAATAAATTATTGTAGTATTGCGATAATTTTTAAAATATCGCACCTGAATGAAAGGAATGGAAAAAAGTTTATGAATGAAATTTTCTCGGCTTTTATATAGAGAGCCAGGCGATTTATATTTCGATGACGTTATTTGAATAATGTTCATTTGTTTTCAATGAAGTTTTCAAATATAATAAATTATTGTAGTATTGTGATAATTTTAAAAATATCACCGCTGAATGTATCGCATTTTAGAGATGTTTAAATAAAATTACATTGCAGTTGGAAAGTGTTTCATAATCAATGCTTTATGCATGATTAATCTTTCTTGTTTTGCATATATTGATTCAATCCCATATTTTTTTGTAAATTTGCTTACAAAAGGGGCCAGGAAGTTTTATTCTTCAGATCTATCCATGAAGACAATTTTGTATAGCGAGAACAGAGATTCTTAAACTTCTCTTTAGGAGCATTCAATTAAATATTTTAACATAATATTTTGATTAAAAATGTCATTTAGTAGGAATTTGCACATGATTGTGAATCTTAAGTTTCTTTATATTATATATTCTGTACGAAGAACGGGTATGCTGCTAGTAATATTATATAAAGATATTTGGTAGTCGAGGCTAAGAGAGAAAAAATCAGCAGTTGCACAAGATTTTATTTAATTGCATTGTTCAGGATTTTGTACAGCGGTTGCGAGCACTAGGAATTCTACTGATTTATCTGGTTTTGAGAACTTTAAAGATTTTGAGAATATAAGTAGTCACGGTATCAAATTGTGGATTAGCAAAGTTGTAACCCCGGCCGATTCTAGGAATCGGTTGATCAGCCATAGTTAGAAACTAATGGAAAGAACACACATAAATCAAACAAGTAGTGGAAATCATAACAAGTTACTTAAATCGAAAATAATTAGCAATAATTACAAATCGAAAATAATTAGGTTTCAGAAAGTACAAAACATTCTATGTCCGTCATTGATGACACTGGTCCGAAATTAAGTAATATTAAACTGCTCATCTCAATATTAGCAAAATTGTACTTGCAGTTTCTGAAGAAGATATCTAAACCATTCATATCAGACCGAGAAAAAGGGAGTTCGGGTCAACATATTTCAACTGATTCTCGGACATCGGATGGGCCCTGGATGGCCAAGGATGAAGTCTGGCACTTCTGAATTTCGGAACTAATAAATCTTGGACATGAGATTAGTCCAGAAGGCAACCAACACGTCGTGCAAATCTCCATTTTTCGTGTTCTGCACGATAAGCAGATACTCGAAAGGCGAAATCAGAACACTGTAAATTCGAAACTCGAAGGCAATAAAATTCGATGGTAGTAAGCAAGATTTTTAACTTCGATATCCTTCCGATTTTTCTCCATACCCAGGTTCACACATTTAAAATAACGATCATTCGAACTAAAAATATTTTATTTCCATCACGCTATGCTCTCCAGTCGTCCGCACATCGCCAAAATTAAGGATCGGAAATCCTGGAGCGTCCTTTGAACAGCCCCAACGTCACTCATCAATCAAGCCCTCATTGACTAACCAACGCCTGCATCCGTGACGTATCGTAATTAAAACTGCAGTACACGTTACTTCTAAACGAACGCCGGCGCCAGGCAAGTAACTATATAAACAAGGTCCCGGACAAACTCTCGCTTCCCCACGTTAGCCTACCGAAACAGAAAATATTTCAGCAAAATGGCTCGGAAATGAAAGAGATTGAGAAGGCATTCCAAAGTCGATACGACACTGGTCAGAGATTTCGAACAATCGAATGGTGGATGGAATTGGGTGGAACAGGGCTTTGGAATTAGATGATGTAACCACAAATTCGCGTGATTGGCATATTAATTTGAGAAAGTTATTATTTTTTTATAGTTTTATAGTGTTCTAGTATACGTGTGTAAATCATTAAATATTTTTCTAAACTAGATAATTTTTCACATAAATAGTGCGATTGCACAATTTATTTGTATGCATTGGTGTGAGTCCATAGGCATCTTTTTCCATCTGTTTCCATCCTTTAATTATTATTCTATAGGCAATCTAGACTTGCTTATTTTCATATGTTGGTTCATTTCATATGTTGGTTCATTTGTCATCATCAAAATATTTTGCATCATAAACTTAATATGAGAGTCAATTTTGATGGGAATAAGATTATTGTTACGAATGTATAAAATTCTTCTTGGCATGCAGTCTGTTAACAGGGAGAAAACATATTTACAGGAAACCATTGCTATTATGTGAAGGTAGGATTGCCCGTACTTGGCGACATTTTTTGTGATTTGGTGAACTATCGCCTACTTGGCGAGTTTTTGAACTCACTAGAACTTTCCAGACTAATCCATTAGTTTCAAAGGCACTTATTGTTCCTAGAGATTACTATGAATATAAGGGAGTCATCGTTCAGTGGGACAGAGTTGACATAATACGAATCAAATTGAATTGTGAGATACGTCAGTGTTCGAGAACAGATTCGGATGTTTTGTTACTTAGTTGAGCATTTTATTGCTGTCTTATTGGGTCTGACACTTATTTTGTGATCTTGTAAGATAGCTATAGTGCCATTAGCTGTAAATCATTCTTGCCTTTTAGTGCTTTTAAATAAAAGTGTTAATTATCCAGAAATTCGGATTCATTTTTGTATTCTGAGAGTACACCCATGATTTACTAGGATATGTCATAACATTATTAATAGTTAACACCTTATATGCAGTGCTTTGAATCTAAAGACATTTTTCTAACATTTCAGGTTTTCAAATAGTTAATGTGTTGAAGTTTATTCTCTCTCTGTTTCACACACACATATATCTAGGAGGTGCACTCGTCATATTACGGAAGTAAACAGTTGAAAAACATTACCTCCCAACCGCCCGCTGCTATCCATGGAAACACGAGAATCATGCTCCTCTCCCGATCAATGTTATTAATTAATATACGTCTGCCTAACTACCTAATGAAACATGCATGTTATATCATCATCTAACATGCATGTTATATCATCATCCTACAAAGTGACAGGGATTATCAAGGAAATTAAACTTAATTTTGTAAAATATTGAATTTTCATCAATTATGCATCATTTTCATTAATTTAGTGTCATTTTATGAATATGGTAATTTTATTAATTTTTTTTTATTTTAATTTTCTTTATTTTGCAAGAGTTTGTAACTTTTTTAAGAGTTTACCACTTCTATTTTTCCCAGGCGTTTATCACTCCTATTTTTGGGGCTCGACCCTCCTATTACTTTCCTTATGACATATAACGTATAAGGAAAGTATTGTGACGGGGTCGAAAATTCGAATTCGAGTTTTCGACGGGAAAGCACGTTTCAAGCATCCCTGATCACGAATCGAACACTTTTGAGGTGATGTCTGTGTGTGTGTGAAAGGGTGTGTGAGTCAGTGGAGATATTTCGCGAACAGATGGAGCTATTCGAATGAAATTTGGTACAAAAATTACAATCAGTGAATACTGGAAGCCTATTGTATTTAGACACAATCGAATGTTCAGAACGACCCTAAATTTTCGAGTGAAATTTTCAAAAATTCATCAAAAAATCAGAACCTTTAATAAAGTTACGCAAATAGTCATTTCTTATGTAATTTTTCCTTAGAAAACGATTGACATAAGCTTTAGAACGCTAGTATGAACCGTTCTCGAGATATTGCACATTTTTCAAATAAATTTATAAAAAATCCCATAAATTAAATAAAAATATTAACTGTTGAGAAACATGTTCACTTTTCATATGTAATATCATGCGATCAATTGGGTGACATCATCCTCGTAAATCTAGCTCGTTCCATTCACAAGAAAAGATACTTTGAGTAATACTTTTGTATTTGAACGGCAATCTGATATAAGAATAATTTAATTCTTCGTTCATAGCGCTTGGCCAGATTTTGGCGACGAGTTTGACGGAATGTCGCCAACTTGGCGACTTTTTTAAATGTTACCAAATTAATGGAAATCTCGCCAAATGGGTAAAATGACCCTAAATCAATGAAAATAACGACTAATTGACGAAATGTCAATATCTTGGAAAGAATATAAGTATCCACTATAAGAATAACCTATTTTCTTTTGCTGCAAAAGTAGTAAATTCATTGCATTATATAAGGAAAATCATGTGCAGCCCCCGTCAGATTTTTCCCTTACTATTTTTTGGAAATTTTGACTGCTGTCTCTATTTGGCAAGAGTTTGTAACTTTTTCAAGAGTTTACCACTTCAATTTTTCCATTTTTAGGCGTTTATCCCTCCTATTTTTTGGGTTTGACTCTCCTATTTTTTAGAAATTTTGGCTGTTGTCTCTGCAAATGTCCAAACTGTCAGCGCTGCTGATGTTTTAAAGCTCATGCATCGCGCATGAGAACGACGCATTGTGCGGCATTTAAAACTATTGGTGTTCTTCCTCATGGATAATTGGAACCGGATTTTCTGCTTCGATACTGTAAGTTATGTTCAGAACTCCATTTGAACATATTCGACAGCGCTACGAACAAAAGTCATATTCTGAGAGAGAGCGCATCATAGGCCTAAGGGAACCTGGATGGTCCAGCAGACGCATCAGTTGCCATTTTGTTCGGAACGATATTGTAGTTGCAACAGTAAATCATAGAAGACACATATAACTGTCGCAGAGGTCAGACACTACTGTTCGAGAGGATCTTTTCGAGAAGAGACACGTTCAGGAGAAGAGACACGTTCACACAAATGGCCTCGCTATCAGTCATTCGAAGGCATTTGCCATCCTCTATGCATCCTGTATAGGTTACTATTTGGATAGGACTGGCAGAAAATGGGATTGGGAGTTGATGTCCGTAAGGGCGCCTGCCATTGACCCTTCAGCATAGGCAGAGCCGTCTGGTTTGGTGTCGAGCTCGACCAGCCTGGACAGTGTTCGATTACAGGCATGTTGTATTTAGCGATAATTCTCGCCTCTCTCTCTCTCTCTCTCTCTCTCTCTCTCTGTGCTGATGACCGCCGCATACGTGCGTGGAGGACTGGCTCGCGTTCCAATCTCGTATTTGTTGTCGAGCGACGCACAGCCATCACACTAGGTGTGACAGTCAGGGGAGCCATCTTAGGGGACAGCCGATCTCTTCTAGTTGTGCTGCAAGCCAATCTGACGGGTCGACTGTATTCTGCAGCCGATTGTTCTGCCTATGCTGTTAAGCCGTTCATGTCCAACTTACCAACAAGACAACGCTAGACCACATGCTGTATGACATTCTTAACAATGTGTTGGAGGATATAATAACTATATAAGGATATAAAACCTATCATCAATAGAACGCGCCTGGGACATGCTGGGACTGCAATTGCAGCCTTCTTAGAATAGTTGCAACATTTGTGGCAGAATTTTCTGCAGAGGGACAAAAGCAACTTAATTGACTCTATGCCGCACCGAATATTGATTGTACAGCTGCCAGGGGAGGATTTACCACTTACTAAAATATATCTTCATTTTGCCACCATTTCGTAAAAGGTTTTTTGCTCGCAAATTCTATTCACATGCATATCTCTTCAAACGATACATCCATGAGTAGGTAATTAATGTTGAGGGGCAGGAGGCGGATTGCCGGATTCAATCCGCTGACCTAGGACTTATCATGGTGGAAGTGTGGGATAAAGAGGTGTCCTTTTGCCGATGGCGTCATGTGACCTAAGCGGTCATGTTGAATTTTGGACCGATGACATAATAATGTGAACTTTGGACCGATAACGTAATATGAACTTTATTAATATTTGAACGGTGACGTGATATCAATATTTGCTATTCTCGACATAGCGAGTGTATGAATTTTACAGAAGATGCTGCTAACGAATATTCGGGTAACTGCGGACACTTTTCGGTATTCCAATGGGGTTTAAATTTAAGGGTCCAGTGGGGACACTTAAATTCCGGTATTTGAGAAAATGTCGTGTTTTTGGGGAATATAAGAAGTGGCGTGTGTTCGGCATTCCAGGGGTTTGAGGCCCCTTTTTAAAAAAATCTGATGTGGGCAGCACATGACTTTCCTTATATAATGCAATGAATTTACTACTTTTACAGTAAAAAAAATAGATTATTATTATAGTAGATATGTATATTCTTTCCAAGATATTGAATTTTCGTCAATGTGTCGTCATTTTAATCCATTTGGCGAGTTTTTCGTAAATTTAGCAACATCGAGAAAAGTCGCCAAGTTGGCGACATTCCACCAAATTCGTCGCCAAAATCTCGCAAGCGTTATGGACGAAGAAATAAGTTATTCTTACAACAGATAAATGACTATTAGCGTTCAAATACAAAAGTATTACTCAAAGTATCTTTTTTCATGACTGGAACGAGCTAGATCCACGAGAATGATGTCACCAAATTTATCGCATGGTATTACATATGAAAAGTGAACATGTTTCTCAATAGGAAATATATATTTTTTATTTTATATGACTTTTTGATAATTTTTTTGAAAAATGTGCAATATCTCGAGAACGGTTCGTTACCATTCTAAAATTTATGTCAATCGTTTTCTAATGAAAAATTACATAAGAAATGTCTATTTGCATAACTTTATTAGCGGTTTTGATTTTTTGATGATTTTTTCAAAATTTCACTCGAAAATTTAGGAGGGTTCTGAACATTCGATTGCGTATAAAAACAATAGGCTTCCAGTGTTTACGGATTGGGATTTTTTTTACCAAAATTTATTCGAATCGCCCAATTCGTTCGTCAGTTATCGTCTCCACAGACTCACTGACGCACACATACTTTCACACACACACACACAGACATTACTTCAAAAATATTTGATTCGTGATCAGTGATGCTTCAAACGTGCTCTCACGTCAAAAACTCGAATTCGAATTTTCGACGCCGTCACAATACTTTCCTTATACATTATGTATATAAGGAAAGTAAAAATTGCGATAACAACTTGGGCTTTCGAATAAATGTCAGGGAGTAGAGAATAGTGTATATATATTTTAGACTAGCCGCCTTTGGCGACCAGCTTGTTCGCTACCTTTGAAAATTTTGACCGTGCAAACTCGCTGGCGCGACCTACCAGAAAGGTGTAAGGCAACTATTTGAACGACTAGGAAGTACCACCCAATTTAGACCGGAACCCAGTGGAGGAGGTATCCACAGGGACCCTACCCTCCTTCCCCTACCACCAACCTCTCGGAAGGACTTACGGACCCACATGTTAGCAGAGTTTTTGATATGTGCAGCGTCATCGTACTCTGCGTGAACTTGGCGGTAGTTTTGGCTGTGGCGGGAATCGAACCCGGGCCTACAGAGTGCAACTCCGCCGCGCTAACCACTGGGCTACTCCGCCCTCCGCGACAATCTCCATAACTTCTTTTTATTCACCCAATTTAGACCGGAACCCAGTGGGAGAGCCATCCACAGGGACTGTATCCTCCTTCCCCTACCACCAACCTCTCGGAAGGAGTTACGGACCCACATGTTTGACGTGATCGTACTCCGCCTGAACACAGCGGCAGTATTGGCAGTGGCGGGAATCGAACCCGGGTCTACCGAGTGCAATTCCCGCGCGGTAACCACTGGGCTACCGCGGCCTCCGCGACAATCTCCATAACTTTCTGTTTATTCACCCAATTTGGACCGGAACCCAGTGGGAGAGGCATGCACAGGGACCGTACCCTCATTCCCCTACCACCAACCTCTCGGAAGGACTTGCGGACTCACATGTTTAACGTGATCGTACTCCGCGTGAACAAGGCGGCAGTTTTGATAGTGGCGGGAATCGAACCCGGGCCTACCGCTAACTTCCCGCGCTCTAATTTACAATTTAAAATGACCATATGCTAAGCTCTTAATTCCATCATCCTCATTCCATCGTTCCATTGTTCCATCATTTAAAATACCCATAAATTTAAAATATCCATCGTTCCATCATTTAAAATATAAATATAATAATTTCTACAATACATATGCTAAGCTCTTAATTCATTTAAAACCGGAAGCGCGGGAAATGGAAAGCAAACACTTATTCGGTTTTTTAGTGTCCCACCCATCGCTATGCATATTCAGAACCGTGACGTCACCTTACCTAGACACAAACCGGCGCCATTGAAACGCGTGCTTGGGAGTTTCGGGCAATGGGAAATGGGAACTTCTTTTGGCCGCCGCGATGAATTTTAAAATCATGACTTCTTTTAAATTCCGATCCAGCGGCCAATTTTAATTATTTCTTGACCAGATTGGGCTTGTAAGAAAGCCAGATGTTTGAGCTTTCTAAAAATGTAAATTATTAGTCGAAATTATGAGTACTTTTTACTATGTGAGAATTTAAAAACCAAAAATCGGTTTTTTTTTTAGCCAAAAGTGACTTTTGTTTTAAAATCTTTAAAAAATATTAGAAATCGAAATTAATATTTGAAATTGATATATATTTACTCGCAATTGTCTGCTCATTCCGGTGGTGTGATTTGTTTTTTTCTACGACGTCTGGATCGTGGAGAAAAAGGGCAAAAAACGGTCGAAATTGCATAAAACATTAAATAACAAAAAAATAATTAAAATTTTAAAAATCGGTTTTCACGTGTCACCTTCCCCCCCCCCCCAGGTCTCCGATTGCCAAATTTCGTAGCTCTCCGACGCGCGGTCGCGAAACGTATAGTATATCAGACACACATTGCCTTTTATTATTTATGATAGTATACAGGGTGATTAAAAAAGATGGGCGAAACTTTACTAGGTGATCACACCAAACCAAGCATTTTTAATCATAGTTTACCGGGTCGGAAATGAAACATAAAAGCTTACATGGCGATGGATTGGGCGAGATGGTCCCATAGCTTAGACTCCACGATCGTCTTGTCTTATCTGTCGTGTCTTGCCTTCTTTTTGTGGGGATATCTCAGGAGTCTCGTTTATGACACTCCCCTTGAATCTGAAGAGAAACTCTTCCGCAGAATTTCGGCCGCTGCTGCCGAAGTGCGCGACACTCCTGATCTGTTCTGGAGAGATCGCCAATCCCTCCATTGCCGCTGTGATACGTGCATTCAGGTTGGCGTTCGCCCTTTTGAGACATTACTATAATTATTGTTTATTAAATGTCATTTTTGTGTTTTCGCCTCACCTCATCGGTTTCACCATTAAGCGCCCACTGGCGCCTTTACGTTTCATTTCCGACCCGGCAAACTGTGCCGAAAAATGCTTGGTTTGGTGTGTACTATCACCTCGTAAAGTTTGGTCGATCTTTTTTTAATCACCCTGTATATTTTGGGGAATAAAATGCTACCTAGCGGATTTTTGGGAAATAAGGGCGTTTTTTCTGGATTCCAGGGGGTTTCAGACCAGTTTAGAAAATTGTGATACCGACTTGGATTTTCGAATAAATGTGTTTTTAGAGGATAGAATTCCACTTTACAGATTTTCGGGGAACTAAGGGAGCGTTTGCAGTATTACAGGGCGTTAAAGACCGTTTTCTTTTCAAAATTGCGATGTTGCACTGAAGGTGATGTTTCTAGTGAATGGAAAGCTACCTAGTGAATTTTCGGAGAAGTAGGAGCGCGTGTTTGGATTTGGATGTCCAAGGGGTTTAGGACATTTAAATTGCGATATTTGAAAAAATGTTTTGTTTTTAGTGAATAGAACGGTACTTAGCGGATTTTTAGGGAACTAGGGGTGCGTTTTCGGTATTCCAGGGGGTATAAGACCCTTAAATTGCGATATTTGACAAAATGTCGTGTTTTTAGTGACTGAAACCCTACCTAGTGAATTTTCGGGAATTATGGGCGCGTTTTTGGAGTTCCAAGGGGTTTAAGACCCTTAAATTGCGATATTTGAATAAATGTCGTTGTTTTAGTGAATGGAGCGATACTTTGTGGATTTTCGGGTCTCTGGGGGGGGGGGGGGGTAAGACCTTTTAAAAAATTGCTATGTCGCACTTATTTTTCGTGAATGGAACGGCATCTAGCGGATTTTTAGGGATTTAGGAGCTCGTTTTCAGTATTCCAGAGGGTATAAGACACTTAAATTGCGATATTTAACCAAATGTCTTGTTTTTAGTTAACTAGATGGTACTTTTTGAATTTTGGGGGGAACTAGGGTGCGCGTTTTTGGTATTTTAGAGGGTTGTTGTTGTTAAGACCCAGACCGTCCGACCTACCAGAAAGGTGTAAGGTAACTATTTGGACGGCCGGGAAGTGCCACCCAATTTAGACCGGAACCCAGTGGGGGAGGCATCCACAGGGACCGTACCCTCCATCCCCTACCACCAACCTCTCGGAAGGACTTACGGACCCATATGTTTAACGTGATCGTACTCCGCATGAACACGGCGGCAGTTGTGGTAGCGTGCAAATCCAACGCGCAAACCACCGGGCTACCGCGTCCGAAATGTGCCAACAGCACGCGGTGTTCCATCATTCCAAGTTATTAGAAGCGCTTTATTGGAGTTTTTATTATGGACCATTTATAATGATGATGTACATCCTAAAACAATTTGAAGCATGTGGAGTTCAAGATCAGTGTCCTGTGAATAAGCTGTGTAATATAACTGACTTAACCTGCTCTTATCTGCGGGCAGGTTTCGTGACTATGAACAGAGCTCTGCGTTCTCATGCAATTTGAAGTCGATATTTTCCTAAATGGGTATTAAATGCGTGGCATTACTATGATATTCAGTTCGTTACTACAGAGGTTTGCGAAACTGTGGATCATAAGTTTTCATGCTACCATAGGCGTAGCGAGGAACTCGGAAAACGGGGATATGGCCGAATAGAGGGAGAGGTTATTCTTGCTTTAATTTCATTTTGCAATATTCCTATGGGAAAAACCAATATCATTTTTCTGACGGTATAGTACTCGCCCCTTACCTATGCTTACTACCAATGCAATCCCGACTTTTCTATGTTTATAAACACTGAAATACGCGAAACCAGTTCACTGATTCTGGTTGCTACATTGGGAGCATGATTCCAAGTTTTAAAAGCGCCTGTTATAAACGTATTTTATAAGTAAGATTAAAATGTATGGATGCACCTAAAGGTCCGGAAACTGAGAGGTTTGAAATGACGTCTCCAGAGCAAAAGTCAATATAGCGTTGAATTAGTTTCGGTCTTGTAAAGTTATTAGGCTCTGCTTTCCGCACTAGGAGCATAATTCCGTCCCATGTAGTTCGCTTTCGTTTTGTGAAAACTTGAACTTTAAATGTTTGAAATCGAAATTGTAAAAATACTCCAAAACTTTACAACTTCTCCTTGCTGTTTTTGTCGCTTATTGTATGTACACAAGTATCCATGTCTCTTAAGTTTTTGCATCCTGTGAGATGGGCTTTTTTTTTTTTTTTTTTAATTATTTTTTATTTTGTTATTGTTTAGTTCTGATTAGTATTTTTAGAAGATGGCGTAAAGAAGTGTAACTGATGTAAGTACTTTCACTTTCTTGGAAAAAAATTGTAAGTACTTGCATCATATTTTTGAGTGTTTTCACCAGTATGATAAGTTTGCTACTGTGGTATTGATTTTTACCCTCTGAACAATGTTTGTAATTAGAATTGAATTAAATTATGTTCTTATTGAAGTTTTAGTTTTTATTTCGTGACTTTTATTTACTTTTTCTTTTCAAAAAGCCACTTCGTGCATTAGATTCTTATTCAAATCTAGAATTACGCAATTGGCGATTTCTCATTTATACTCAAGGCTGGAAAATCAGTTTAATTTTAGTTGACTGGAGAATATGAATTTTGGATGCAAATTAATGCAGATAGAATGCTAATGAACAATTTTCATATGCTCATATATATATATTGTCTTTCCAACAACTCTAGAAAGCCTTCTGGCGTAGAAGACTTAATCGTTGCACGCTTATAATGTCAACCACGATACAGGACCTAACGAAGTTGAACTTTTGATTTCGACCCTTTAAAGTATTCCAAGCTATGTTTTCGTTCTATAATGAAAAATTTTCAACCGATGTTTTTATGATTTCCTTAAAACTACATCAGGAATAGTATGTATTGGAAAAAAGAAATATTTTTCTTATGCTCAAAATTGTCCGTATATATATGATGAATAATAATGCAAAATGAAATGCGCGCAGTACATGATACGTTAGTGCAGTGTTTCCCAACCTTTTTTGTGCCATGCCCCACCTAAACCTTTCTAAAATTCTTATGCCCCCCATGTAACATATACATAATTTTTAATATTCGAAAATTGAATTGTTCACTGAAAAAACTTAAATGATAGGCTTTAGGAAGAAATCACTAGGAAATTGTCAAAACATATAATGGAGAACTGAAATTCAAGTACGAAACAATTTTAATGAAAGATTTTTCTATATTTTAATTATTAGTAATTATTTATTATTTAAATTTAGTGAGATCCTTGCGCATTAATATGAGCACTATGTTTCGCCTTCAAATGCGCTTTAAGACGACCTCATTTCATTGATTCGTTGGTCAAGCATTGTTGGCATAAAAGACAAAAAGGTGACCATCCATCGTGGAGAGCGTGTATGAAACCAAATTTTAAATATTCCTCCTAATACTGACGAATGTTTTTCTTGCTTGCACCACTCATTTTACTATGTGCTGAAAGAAATAAATACAAGATCAATTAAAAACTAAAAATAAAGTATGTGTTAAAATTAATTTAATGTGAAGTGGAGTAAACGCAGACTAAAAAATGCATATTTAAATGTATATGGCACATTTACCCCACCGCAAAATAATATATTTTTTCCATTTGACAAATTTTTCTGGAAAAAGATGCTTCTAAAACTGAAATAAATAAAACATAAAAACTTACTACTTATATTTATATACCACTTACATTTATACAATGTATATTTTTTTAAATCAACAAGACTTTTACAACAGTTTTAACGAACGCTTATTTCAAATTAGCACCAACGATTCTCCTTTTAACTCTTTGCCTGAACAGGCGACCGCCCCTAGCATCTAATAATCTTTGGAACGAACATGGCGGGATTTATTTGACGTTTCCCAGTGTGCTCTGGTGGCCATAATGTGAGTTAGGGTTATCTATTTTGACTCAGGTGGTTTTAACTACGACTGCCCCTAGCGTATAATAGTGAAATCACGACTACGAACATGGCGGACAGAAGTTACCTATACTGCATGTTTACCCAGCTCGAGTAGTGACTGAGAGTCGCCATATGGTTAATTTAAACTCTGGACGAGTCCATTTTCGAATTGCCCCCCTTAACAATCAAATTGCCCCCTGTGGGGAGTTGGCCCCATTTTGAGAAACACTGCGTTAGCGCCTCATTATACAGGGTGTCCCAAAAAATTGAAACGTGCTTTAATTCTTTATCTGTTGGAGATGTAAATTGCAAAAATGTTAAAAGTAAGGTAGGAAATAAGACTACGTCTTCCATTCATTTTCAAAAGTTACAGATTTTAAATTTTATACGACCCTCTTAGATAAATTGGGTCAATCAGAAATTTTTTTTTTAATGCACCAAGATCAATAAAAAAAAAAACCCGCATATCTGTATCTTTCAAATCAACTGAATTATGATAAAGGAAAAAATCTGATTTATGCCGCTTTTCCATACCATATGAAAGGCTGTTTCATCGAAAAAAAAAGAGATCATAAACAAATTGACGATCGAAATTGTTTAGATAAAAAAAAAGTACTTAATTATTGAAAAAGTACCTAGTTATTGAAAAGTACTTAAGAATCCGTGATTGCATGATGAGCCTACGCGGAATTCGCAAAAATGTCTCCTATGTATTATCGTCCAGTTTTATCTTTTTTTGATATGTCACAAATTTACATTTCTAATTTGATATATTGTCCCCATTCACAATTTTCAATTAAATATAACTCGCTCAATTTTAAAGATACAGATATGCAAGTTTTTTTTAATGCTCTTGTTGCATAAAAAATTTCTGATTCACCAAATTTGTCTAAGGGGGCCGTATAAAAATTTAAAAAAAAGTAACTTTTTGAAAATTAATGGGAGGACTATTTCATTACATAGTCTTATTTCCTATCTTACTTTCAACATTTTTGCAATTTACAGTGCCCACTTATTTCCAACAGGTTAAAAATTAAAGCGCATTTCAATCTTTTTTGGACATCCTGTATACGCTACATTTTGGGTTGTTTTCTAGTTGCTGATATCATTGAGTTATATCATTTTTCAATGGCAGTGCAGAAAACTGTTATAAATACGAACGTAGCTTTTCGCACAAGCAATAAATAACTAACTAGATTCTAACATGAAATACTGCGCAAATAGAAAGTACTATAAAGCGAAGGATTACTTCGGAAATGCTCGAGTTTCCTTCACTGTGAAAGGCATTCAACTCTAGGATTGTTCGCACAGAAGCAATAAAGTAAGCATTTTTGAAAATAACCGTATGCGTTGTGATTTTATATTGTAATTTATTTGGTAATTTTCTGTTAATACACGCTACTATTGATTCTTCTGTACGAGATTAGGTAGACGAAAACAAACTACAAGAATCCCATTCTGTATATGAGTTACGTCGGAGTCTAAACCAGTATTGAAAGTCGACATTTTTAGAAAGTGAGTGATGACAATATTGCCCCGTGCGATCTGTATCGAAGGTGCTGCATAATTTATGTAAGTACGATATTTTCTTTTCTTTGTATTCTCATTTTAATGTTTGTTATTTAAAAATAAATACTCTAAATTTGAAATGTAGTGGGCATCAATAAGTAAAGTTTCATGAGTTGCGAAAATCAAGCTGAACCTGATCCTAGGGTTGCAGCTATAACAAATGCCTGTTTTTCCTCCTTCTATTTTAAAACACTTGTTAGGCTTAAACAGACTTTTGTCAGAAAATTTAGAAGTTCGAGTGAGCATTTTATAAACTGCAAAAAGCGGGGATTTTGCATGATTGTGTTAAGAAATTACTTAAGTACTAATTTCTCTACTTTTTACAAGTTGTAAAATATTTTTTTACCATTTCTACTATGTTTGAGTTAAAGCAACCCTTTTCTTAAGCAGCTGCGTATAAATTCTAAATACTGAAAATAGAAAACACTGCATTCAAGCGCATTCTATTTGCACGAAACGTCCTGGCGGTCTAGTTCATACTTTCTGAAACAAATATACATTCGAAAAAAAGTTAATATTTTTCCTATTTTAAAGCGTATGCATTCCTTGAATTCGAAATGGGTCATTTTTAACTCGCTTCTCCCACCCTCTCATTTAGATTCATAATATTTAGTGGTGTTCCTGTCAAGTGTATTCTTTGCTCGAAATCAAGTTTACAGTTGTCAATTATTATTACGGAAAAATCAGTGTGTCTTGACCATGTCGACAAACTTGAAAGTATTGCCAGTATGGCTACTTTTAGAAAGTTCGATAATTCACTTGATTGTTCAAAAATTTTACAAGTTGAGTAGTTTTTTCTAGTATACCCGCTCATAAACACAATGATTTTAAATCCGTTGCAAAGCGATATGATATAATTTTCGTCAAATAAATTGGAGGGAAAATATCTGCGTAATGCTATCTGTATGAAAGGTTTAATTGTGGTTTTTTTAATTAATATCTTGACGACCCCTGATCCTAGAAACTTGAAACATGGACTAAATTTTAAGTGGAGCTATTTCGAGGATGCCCACGAAATTTTATGAAATTCGGTGCAGCCATTCTCTCGTGATGAGGAAACAAATGCACATACAGAGAGAGAAACAGATTTTCAAATTTTATGTATATAGATTATTGTTCAGAAAACAATACGTGAAACGAGTAACTTAGTGTTTAGAGAATAGGAACTTTATGCATTAGTTTATCATTTATTTGCTGTGATGAAGGATGTTCTGTTACTTTGCTAAGGTATCTAGAAAGTTAGTAACTAGGTCTTACTCTTGTGTTACGCTTATTGCTGTTTTATCCATAATCCCTGAGCTGATTCATGTATCCTAAGAATACACCCGCGAATATATCGTAACAGTAGACTTTACGAATTTACTCGTATTACCGAATAAGCCGATTTTTTTCAATGGAGATTCTCCATTAATAATCTTACATAATAAAGGAACATATGTATCTGTAGCGGGAAAATCTAAGTTTTGTACGGCCATGAAATTTGGTGCACCGGTACTTCAGGACCTGAAACCTGACTCCTGCACTTCGGCGTTTTTTTTTTTGTGTGTTTTGTTTAAATTTCGAATTAATTTTGTAGTTATTTTATGTTTTACACCGATTTATGGCAATTTTGGACGATATATATACAAATCGGTTCCTTAACAATTGAAAGTATTATCAAGAGAATTTCCATATTGACACCATCGGATATATCGAAAAATTATTTTCAAATAAACTTTGAACTAAACTTTTAAGGAACATATACTTTCTGTGCATTTTATACCCCCCCCCCCGATTTTTATATTGCGATTTAAAAAAAAATTACCAATTCAAAGTTTATAATTTAACAGTAGCTCCTAAATATATCACAGACTACTCCAGAAAAAAAAATAATTTCTTCAACCCATCCGTAGATTAATTATAAATGTTTTTAACCGACCGACTTGCTTATCACTTTTTCCCCCGCAATGTCGTTTATGATTGGACCCATTTTAAAGGTGAATAAGGGGGTGGAAATCACGGATTGTATGCTTTTATTTTATATGAATAATTTTATTTGTTATTTTTTTTAGATTTTCAATGTATCTCTCCAAGGCAACGCCGGGTACATTTTCTAGTTTAACTATAAAAGAAATCTACCATTATTTTGTAAGCAAAATGTCTCCCTAAATAGATTCGTTTTATGTGGATAATTTTACACTTTAATTTTAAACACAAGCATGTATTCCATAGACAGACACATTCTTGTCTCCGTTGTGACTGCCGCTCTGTCTTTACCCTGGAGAAGGAGGTTGAATTTTGAATCCGAAGCTGGTTGATTCTGTTATTCAACCTTTAATGCTAATGAAATATTATTTTATCAAATTGTTCTAAATAGCGGTTTCAGCGGAATTTGATACACATTCGACTGTTTTCATTTCTCCTCTCATCTAAGCAAGACCAAGCCAGACCTAATGTTCCAATTTCGGGCTCAGCTTAAATCCGAGATCGGGACAAGTCCCAAAATTCTGTTCTGGACTCAAGCCATGATCGGGGAACAAATTTTAGCGCGTCCCAGACTTATAATACTTTCTTGCATTTTCACATTTCTCTGGAATAGGATTCATTCAGAAGATTGCTAAGATATAGCAAAAATCTTTACATTTTTCTATAATTACGGGGATATATATAGTGTTGAGTTTCCAAACTTTTGACTCTCATTTTAACGAACTTTAAAAACTCGAGTGTTTATTAAGTAAAATGTATTAATTTTAATTTATATGTTACTGGCAGAAATAATCAACGTTGCCCGAGATAATAAATTAACCAAGCAGAGTGTTTAACCTTCTTCAAAATATGAAAAAATCAAGGAAATTTGATTTTGGAAAACCCAAATAAATTTGCTTTCACCCTGGAACTAGTGACAAAAATTATGGTGTGATAAAAGTCATCTTGCGTCGCAAAGCTACGAAATTTGGCAATCGGAGACGCGGGGGGGGGGGGGGGGGGGAGTGACACGTGAAAACCGATTTTTTAAATTTAAATTATTATTTTTATTATTTAATGTTTTATGCGATTTCGACCTTTTATTCTCCACCATCCAGACATCGTAGAAAAAAACAAATCACACGACCGGAAAGAGCAGACAATTGCGAGTAAAAATATATCAATTTCAAATCTCAGGGACAAATTCTAATATTTTTTAAAGATTTTAAAACAAAAGTCACTTTCGACTAAAAAAAACGAACTTTCTTTTTTAAATTCTCGCGTCGGGAAAAGTACCGATAATTTCGACTAATAATTTACATTTTTAGAAAGCTCAAACATCAGGCTTTCTTACAAACCCAATCTGATCGAGAAATAAGAAAAAGCAGCCGCACGATCCGGATTTTAAGGAAGTAATGATTTTCAATTTCTCGGCCAAACCGCGAATTAAGGATCGATTTTTTACCCACATGCGCGCGCAGACGCACGGTGTTTCTATGGTGGAGGGGAGGTGCGCGAGGTTTTAACGTCACGGTTCTGACGAGGTTGCGTCAGATACGCGTAGCGAAATCGAATGGAACATTCGATATTTGTGCCTGCCAAATAATGAATGTACGCCATTAAACTGAAACTAACCATCCATTTTATTTGAATAAATTATTCATCCATTTTATTGGAATCAATTATTATTTTCGTAATAAATTACTTTTCATTTTAAATTTCAATTTGCTTGAAATGCATTAATTAATTATTTAAAAACGTCATTTTTTCTTACAACTCAACCCAAACCTTTCACTTTGTTGTGTTTGCAGTTTCTTTGGAGCGGTTTATCCGTATTAAGATAAGAATTTATTTTACTTCATTATTGTTCTTTTAAGAACATAAACTTCGCTTTCCCTTTTTATAACATTACGTATTAAGTGTATTTACACGTTTATAGTGTATTTTATTTATATTGTTTTAAAATTGTTCTGATTTAAACAGGGGCTATATATTGCTTTAATTTAACAGGCTTTCGACTTCTATTCTAGAATTGTATTTAGATTTTTGTTTAATTTGTAAACATTCTATTCAGTTTAGAGTTTATTTTAACAGTGGACTATTGGTATTATGAGTGTTTATAATTTTGTTTCGTGTTTTTATTAAAAACAAAAATGCTTTTAATATATACAAACTTAAATAATGAATGTTTTTGTTTTTGGAATACATTATTTTTCATTTTAAAATTTAATTATTAGTGTTAACATCATTAAACTAAAACAAACCGTCCATTTTATTGGAATAAATTATTCATCCATTTTATTGGAATAAAAATTATTCATCCATTTTATTGGCACCAGCGATTTTGCCACTGTCAGAATTTTCAAGGGTAGCGAACAGGTTGGTCGCCGAAGGCAGCTAGTACATAATAGAGAACGATGTCTCTCTCTGTGTGTACAGTCTGTAGTAGGAAATCTAAGCGTCATACGACTATAATACTTGGTACACAGGCACTTCATGGCCCGAATAGGTGTACCCTTTTTTTTTTTTTTCTAATTTCGATTTACTTTTTAGTTATTTTATAGGCTTGAATTTCCTTTGCGACCGCTAAAACACCATAAAACGCACGGAGAAAAATGCCGATCAAATTTCATTCAAGGCACTGCGGCAAAATCATAAATAAGCGTCTCGTTCGCGAAACCAGGAATTCCAGACAACTGCGCTTGAGTAGTAGGATTTAAAATTCAGAAATTTAAAATCCCGAACTTTACGCATAGAAATTTGAATGTTTAAATATAAGATTGTAACAGTGTTATAAGCATTCTCTGAAAAAATTGTTTGTCTGATGACTTCTCATGTTAGCAATTAAGATTCTAAATGCCGTAAAACAGACTTTTTGATGTACAATCTTGCTGGGAGGGGGGGGGGGGGGGCTTCTTTTAATCTTCAGCATTCTAACAAGAAAAAAAATCTGATGTGAGCAGCACATAACTTTCCCTACAAATTCTTCATTTTCTTATTTTTTTATTTCACGATGCATTAAATAGAATTTAATTGCAGAAAATAACATAGATACTTTTATGATAGTATATCGAATTTGCAGTTTTAATGCATGTTCGTTTCATTTGGAAACTCTTTGGCTCTTCAAAATTAAAATAAAAACTAACCTATCTCGAGAACGGTTCATCCAAGTGCCACGTGGATAGTCTTATTCACTGTGTTGTCAAACATTACATGAAGAACAAGTACTTAATTAATATATTTCAGCAATTTAGTCCTTTATTTCATATTTTTACGATCTTTGCGAGCCATTTCGCAAAAAGAAAAAGGTCGGATATATTTTCCGGAATGCTATCAAAATCTAATGAGTATCAGAATAACCCTCAGGGGACGTAGCTAATAAATTTTAAAAACTTTCATCCAATAGTTTTTCACTAACAATGAAAACGTCTTCAGTTCTCCAATTTAGAAAACTTCAGTATCTCGAAAATGGTCCACCTTAGAGTAACGGGGTTGGTCTTATTCTTTTCGTCGTCACGTATTATGTATAATACACGCATTTAATTGATACGTTTGTAGTATTTTTAATTTAGATTTGGAAGATATTTTTCAGGTCATTTCGCGAAAAAAGGCAGGTTCTTTTATTCCAAATAACACCAAAATCCAACCAGCACCATGGTAACCCACAAGCAACTTATCTACCAAATTTTGTGAAATTTGGTATATTAGTTCCTCAGCTAGAGTGGATACATACAAATGTTGCAAGCTTCTATGCGAAAAAAGGCAGGTTCTTATATTCCGAAGGGTACCAATATCTAATCAGCACCAGCTTAACCCATAAGTGACTTATCTACCAAATTTTGTAAAATTTGGCCATTGAACTAGAGTGGATACATACAATTTTTGCGGGCCATTTCGCAATAAAATGCAGGTTCTTTTATCCCGAATCGTACCCAAAATCTAATCAGCAGCAGGGTCACCCACAACCTACCAAATTTCACGAAATTCAGTCCATTAGTTTTCAGTTACTTATATTGCATAGGCAGATAAATACGCACGCAGACAGATGTCACTCTAAAAATTTTTCGTGTTCTAGAGACGAATCACGTGTAGATCCGTCGAAAACTCGAGTTGCATTTATCGACACGAATCCAATACTTTGCCAATATACATTACCATGTATTGCAGGGAAAGTACAAAAATCTGATGTGAGCAACACATGACTTTCCCTACAGAGTCAAATTCATTTTGTCATTTTTTATTTCATTGTGCACTAAATTGAGTTTAATTGCTGAAAATAACATGGATGCATTTCTGATATTATATCCAATTTGCCTTTTTATTGCATCTTCGTTAAATTTGGCACCTTAATTTACTTTATATTCTTCAGGTCCTCAAAATGAAAAAAAAACAAGATCTCGAGAACGATTCATCCTACAGCCATGGGGTTAGTCTTATTCGCTTAGTTGTCAAAATTTAGCTGAAGAGCGAGTCACTATATTTCAACATATACATATGTATTCATTTTAATGATTTATTTCAGAATTTCACTATCTTTGCGGGCCATTTCACAAAAGTGAGTCAGTTATATTTTTCTGAATCATATCAGTATCTAATCAGCATCAAGATAACCATCAGGGGACTTTAATAAAAATTTCTTAAAACTTTGTAGTTAAGAGTTACAGTGAAAATCGTCCTCATTTCCTCAAAATTAAACATCTCGAAAACGGTTCATTTTAGAGTAATAGGGGGGGGGTCTCATTCCTTTTGTCGTCTAAAATTACGTATAAAACAAGCATTTAATTCATACATTTGAGCATATGTAGTCTTTTATTTCAGATTTTGGCAACTTTTGCCGGCCATTTCTAAAAAAGGCGGGTTCTTCTTTACCGAATCGTACCAAAATTTAATCAGCACCAGGATATCCCACAGGAGACTTATCTACCAAATTTTGTGAAATTTGGTCAATTAGTTTTCTAGCTATCGTGGATACAAGAGATTTTTGCGAACCATTTCGCAAAAAAGGCGGGTTCTTTGTTCCCGAATCGTACCCCAAACTAATCAGCACCAGGGTCACACTCAAGTGACTTACCTACCAAATTTTATGAAATTTGGTTCATTAGTTTTTGAGTTCGAGTGGATATATGCATTGCACACACAGACGTCACGCTAAAAATTGTTTTTTCATATTCTAGAGGTGTCAAAACGTGTTGATTCGTCGAAAACTACAGTTGCGATTTTCGACATGATTCCAATACTTTCCCTATACATTACCATGTATTGCAGGGAAAGTAAATTTTTTTTTATTCCATTGACCCGGGCAACGTCGGGTAATTTTTTGAAGTCTAATGATGAATGTCATCTATTGCCAAAAATTCCAACTTGTTCTTAAGCCGCCAAATTTTGTATATATATATATTTTTTTCAATATGCTTAATTTATTAATAATTTTTGAAAGACGATTTGGTAGTTTTGCATAAATCTTAAAAAAAAAAAAAAGAAGAAAGGATCCCATAAACTAAAAGAAAGTAAACAAACTCTCATTTCGTTTTTGTGATCGTTGGGGGGAGGGGGAATATGAAATGGGCAACACATGACTTTCCTTATATAATGTAATGAATTCACTTCTTTCACAGTGAAAATATGATATATAAGGTCCACGGAACTGTGTTTTTAACGTTGAAGTACATTTGACTTTTTGCAGGGTGATAACATGTAAAACTTTTTCAAAGTACCCAATTAACTAATTTTTCACGCAACTCTAAATTAACAATTATTATTGTTGATAACATCATCAATGAACATATAGTCCATATTTTAATAATTAATTCATCGATTAGGCGCTATTTTCATTAATTTAGCATCATTATTGCAATTTTGACGATGTCTTTTTCAATCTGGGACAAAATATCCCCATGTTGACGATATTTCGCCAAAAGTCTCGCCAAATGCTACAGATAAATGGAGAGAAAAGCATTTTTTACATACTAGAAGGTATATATGCCTGTCATATGACAGTATGCAGAACTTGTGGAATATTATCTCCCATTTAACGACACTTTTTATCAATTTGGCGATATTTTCGCCAATTTGGCTCATTTAAAAAAAATCGCCATGTTGGCTACATCCGCCAAAACTTTCGATAATCGTTGGTTTGGACGAAAATTTGGGCTATTCTTATAGTCGATTCTTATGTTCTTTCCAATATATTAAATTTTCATCAATTTGTCGTCATTTTCATTGATTTAGCGTCATTGTTATCAGTTTAGCGAGATTTTTGTCAATTTGGGACCATCTAAAATGTCATCAAGTTGACGATATTCAGCCAAATTCGTCGCCAAAATTTCTTTAAGCATATGGGAAAATAGAAGGAAATTTTTTTATAGTAGATTCTTATATTCTTTCCAAGATATTGAATTTTTATCAATTAATCGCCATTTATGCCATTTGCATGAAATTGGCGACATTTAAAAAGTTGCTAAGTTGGTGATATTCCGCCAAATTCGTCGCCAAGCTTTATGGACGTAGAAATAGGTTATTATCTATATAAATAAAATTGAAAATCTGTCTTCACATCATCCTCTGTGTGATAACATACTTACCTTCTAAATTTTCCCACTATAAAAAAAAACTTTAGTAAATCGCTGTCTTTTATTTGTGCTGTTCTATCTGAAAACAATTTTGAATTCAGCAATTGCACCAATTCTTTTTTCTCTAAAACTTAGGATAATATCTGAGAGCATCTCAATTTGATTGGGACCACGTTCTAGACTCTGATTTCAAGACTGGGCTTGTCGAAGCATAAAAATGATGGCATATGCAACTTTCATTTTTCTTTTTTTACTGATCAGTAATAAAAGAAGTAGCGGCATCTTTTATTACTGGTCAGTGTGGTAAGTAATGTAATAAAAGAAAGTACGAATCTTTTATTACTGGTAAGTATGAACTAATTTCTATCGCTAAGCCCCCCCCCCTTTGTATAGAACATATTCTTTGTAGCGATTATCATGACCTATTATTTAGGTATAAATATGCAATTGCTAAGCCATCAATCTGCTGCCCAGGTGGTGTAGTGGATAGTGTGTTCGGCTGCTGTCTAGAGGGCTCGGGTTCGAATCCCGAATGGAGGCTTGTGTGGCTACTGTAACTGGCTTTCGATCTATTGTTGCCACGTTAATTGAATTTAAAAAAATAATTAATTGAATAAACTTCCTTTAAGTTTTCCTAATTTCAAGTGGTGTTCGAAATTCTTGACTTCTTTTTATATCTATAATATCCAATCTCAAACGCGGAAACATCTAATATACATAATACACTCGCAGTCATAGCCTTATCTGCTGAACTTTTCATATTATTTTCACCCTAAATACGTTTTAAATATAACTTATCCGCAAGATATCTCTAGCATCATGTTCACTATTTGCCTATAACACCAAGTTTCAATTAGAAGTTCAATTCTTTCCGTAGTTTTCTACATCTGTGAAAATAATATTCTTCTGAAGTTCATATAATCATGGGAAGTATGTCTCCACATTGCTCTAAGACATCAATATTATACCTATAATTTTTAATTTTTTTTTTATTGAGATTTCCCTAAAACAGTTGCATTTCCAACTTTCTAAATTTTTACCACCCAACAAAAAGTAAACAATAATTTCTTCACGAATTACCTATTCTTTCTACAATATCCTTTATGAATTCTGAGAATTTGCATCTACCAATGCATAAGCACCTATTTAGTATTCACCAGATCGTAAATACATTTTCAAAATCTACAGAAATACGTTAGGATTCCTTTGTCATCCTTACACTGTTTTTTATTCTGTCGTGACTTCGGTATTGTTTAGAAATGCTTTTTTTCTGCAAACTAAACACCTTAAATTAGTGTTTCAATTTGGTTTTAAACACCTAAAACAACATCCTTTTTCTTTTGAAGGTTTGTGTTTTGGAGATTTCCATTTTTTGTGTTAGAAAACCTAAAAATTTTTACACTGGTTTTTATAATACACGTATTTTTAAATAGACAGCCAGCAGCTATGACCATATTTTAGTTGCCATTTTTTTTTCTGTCTGTTGGACCGAAATCTACTGATCTATATTTATTATTCAGATTTGTAAATCCCGATTTTGCGTTATTCACCACAT
The DNA here is from genome assembly GCA_951213105.1 of Amaurobius ferox. Lineage (NCBI taxonomy): Eukaryota > Metazoa > Arthropoda > Arachnida > Araneae > Amaurobiidae > Amaurobius > Amaurobius ferox. The sequence goes on from OX578146.1 coordinate 13,954,650, forward strand.
AGTTAAATTTCCTTAAAGTTCTAATATACAATCTTGGAAGCTCATCTGTTTCGTTTTCTTTAGAACCCATATTACATGTTCTTTTAATCGCTCCCATGCACGTAGATTTTCTGCAATATTCAACTTATGGATACTGCGCAATTATCAGTTGTGACCCCTAATAGTCTAAGAGGCAGCAACATTTTTACCTACCCCATCAAATACAAAAGGTTTGAAAATCGCATGTGGTAGAACTTCGCGGTGTCAACGGAAATCCATGAGTCTATTAGTTAGTTCCCTCAGGTGGATTTCGCCCTGTATCTTTAATAGACTAAAATTGACATCTACTTACACCATCAAGTAGATAGATGAAATTGGTGTTGTTTCAATTTCCCATTAACGAATTTGTAAGTCGTTACATGTGGCAGGCTACATGCTAGACACATCTTTTGAAACTTTAAACATTTATATTTCAAAAACTTACTGGTAGAATTCAACAAAATTTTATATTTGGAGGTGTGTGCATTATGTAAAAAAAAAAAATCAATATGTTATAACACACTTTTCTCCTAAACAAAATTAAAAATTTTTAAAATATGAAAATGTGAAACTTTTAATTAGGAATTTTAGTTTGGGCTATCCTACTACATATTCAAAAGTAAAAGTGATATCAATAAGTACATATAGTATTAGTGATATATAGGGCAAAATCTCTTAGGACAAATTAACATAGATCTTAAAACCTTAACATAATGACATATAATGATAGAATCTTAATGTAATGAAGAATTTATGATATTATAAGATTTACTTTCCTTATATACATAATGTATAAGGAAAGTATTGTGACGGGGTCGAAAATTCGAGTTTTCGACGGGAGAGCACGTTTCGAGCATCCCTATCAAACATTTTTGAAGTGGAGTGTGTGTGTCAGTGAGTCTGTGGAGACGATAACTGACGAACGAATGGACCGATTTGAACGAAATTTGGTACAAAAATCACAATCCGTAAACACTGGAAGCCTATTGTTTTTATACGCAATCGAATGTTCAGAATCCCCCCTAAATTTTCGAGGGAAATTTTGAAAAAATCGTCAAAAAATCAAAACCACTAATAAAGTTACGCAAATAGATATTTCTTATGTAATTTTTTATTAGAAAATGATTGACATAAATTTTAAGACGCTAACATGAACCGTTCTCGAGATATTGCACATTTTCCAAAAAAATTATCAAAAAGTCATATAAAATAAAAAAAAAATATTTCCTATTGAGAAACATGTTCACTTTTCATATGTAATACCATGCGATAAATTTGGTGACATCATTTTCGTGGAACTAGCTCGTTTCATTCATGAAAAAATATACTTTAAATAATACATTTGTATTTGAATGCCAATAGTCATTTATTTACTAAATAGCTTATTTCTCCATCCGTAACGCTAGGCGATATTTTGGCGACGAATTTGGCGGAATGTCGCCAACTTGGCGACATTTTTAATTGTTGCCAAATTAACAAAAATCTCGCCAAATCAATGAAAATGATAACTAATTGAAGGAAATTCAATATCTTGGAAAGAATATAAGTATCTACTATAAGAATAACATTTTTTTAACTGTAAAAGTAGTAAATTCATTGCATTATATAAGGAAAGTCATGTGTTGCCCACATCAGATTTTTTTAATCTGACATGAGAGAAACAATTGTCAACGACAATAATTTTTAAATTTCTTGTGTATATAACAAACTAGGAGGTTCCGCCTCCTGTTCGTCAGCCCCAGTAACTCTCTTCGCCTGCTACGCAGGTTTAATACGCAAATTGTGGACCGTCCTTGTTAACTGACATTCACCAACCCTTTTCAATCTGTATGGCGTACACGACCGCCTACATGCCTCATGCTTGCCCCCAAAGAGGTAGAATCACTAGAGGTAGCCTTTCCTTTCTTTAGTCATCTTAAAAGCATGGCCAGTATGTCCCCCTTCGGTTCTACAATTGACTGCCAGATTTGGCACGTTTGTGCTAGAACGGCGCATTATAGTAGTTCCAGAAAATTGTAAAAGTGTGCCATTGTGGTAGTTTGTTCATTGTTATATACAACTTTCTTTTTTAAGAATCTTAATTCACGTATTTTTAAATCTCTAAAATATACCGGTGGATTAAAATTCTGCAACACTCTCTCTTGCACATTTATTTTCCAATTTTGTTACGACTGTTTTAGCTTTCTTTTTCAAATTGTCATTGCAAATTATTTTTAATTAATATTTCAGTTTTTTTTTAATCCTGAAACATAAATTATATCTGTAGATAACATTTTGTTAACGAGATATAGGTAATGTTTGAACAAATCGTTACAGTAGACAGACTTCTATTAATTGCTAAACATTTTCTATTTTAAAAGTATATTACATCCCAGTTCCTGTGCAGTACATCCATTAGTATTCGTGCCATCAAAAGCCAAAAAAATGACATCAACCCCTGCCTCGTGTACTAGTTGTTATGAAGTTATTTTAGTTTTACAATTCTACTTTTAAAAAATGTAAGAAGGCATAGTATAACCACCAATCTATTCTATGGAATGAGAAGCAGTACTGTACCTTTAACTATAAAAAATTTAGGGGATTCCTTTCAGTTATTTTACATAATGTATCCATAATGTAATATTTTTCTCCCGGCCATGCATTTAACTGCCGTAAACCCCTGGGTTGGCTGCATGGTCTGGGCCTTTCACATAATGTATCCGCTCGGAACGCCGCGTGCTGTTGGCCATCTCGGGTGCGGTATCCCCGTGGTTTGCGCGCTAGATTTGCACGCTGCCACAAATGTCGCCGTGTTCATGCGAAGTACGATCACGTTAAACATGTGGGTCCGTAAGTCCTTCCGAGAGGTTGGTGGTAGGGGAAGGAGGGTACGGTCCCTGTGGATGCCTCCCCCACTGGGTTCCGGTCTAAATTGGGTGGCACTTCCCGGCCGTTCATACAGTTACCTTACACCTTTCTGGTAGGTCGGACGGTCTGGGTCTCAACAACAACATAATGTATCCGCGGGGCGCGGTAGCCCATTGGTTAGCGCGCTGGAGTTGCACTCGGTAGGCCCGGGTTCGATTCCAGCTACTGCCAAAACTGCCGCCGTGTTCATGCGGAGTACGATCACGTTAAACATGTGGGTCCGAAAGTCCTTCCGAGAGGTTGGTGGTAGGGGAAGAAGGGTACGGTCCCTGTGGATGCCTCCCCCACTGGGTTCCGGTCAAAATTGGGTGGCACTTCCCGACCGTCCAAACAGTTACCTTACACCTTTCTGGTAGGTCGGACGGTCTGGGTTTCAACAACAACATAATGTATCCGCACATGAAATTTCATAACGATACATCATGCGCTCGTAAATTATCTTACCCACATTTCGCAGGCAAATACCTGTTCATATTACACACTAACACAGTCAAATACATATACTCGCACATATACATATATGCACACATATAGACAAATACATATACGCACACACAGGCAAACACACATATACGCATACATACATATATGCGCACAATACATACATCTTGCGGAGAATATTTGAACTTCGTTCATGAAGTCTTAAAACATACTTTTCCTATCCCTTATTTTCCTTTTTTTTTTGCCTATTCACACAAAATAAAACATTAAAATAACTTGATATGAATTACTCAATAATTACCTTAACAGCAATGCGCTATGGCTAAACTACGAATTTAAAACAATTGTATACATTTAGTAACGTCAAAATGCGAGGAAAATCGTTAGAACAATAACGTTCCGCATACTTCTTGTTTCAGTTGTACAGTATGCGAAATCCATTTATTTACTTATGCCTTTAGTCATCAATTATCAGTAATACCATTATTTCAACCATAGTTCAAACAATCATTTTCCCGCTTAAACTCAACTGTCACACCATTGCTTACCAAAATAAATAATGCTACAAAAATTTAAAACTTCTAATATTTTGTAGAATTTATACGAAACAAATGTCAACTCCTTCAATTATTTTACATGATGTATCCACATATGAAATATCATGCCGGTATCTACATGCGTTCATAAGTTATCCTACCCACATTTTACATGCAAATACAACATATACAAATATGCACTTGCACAAAAACATATACATACATACACACAAGAATACATACACATATACGCACACACAAGAACACACATACATATAAGCACACACACCAACAATCACATATACATATATGCACTGCACACACATGCACACAACACAAACATCTTGCAGAGAGTGTTTCAATTGTGCTAATAAGGTCTTAAAACATACTTTTCCTACCACTTATTTTTCTTTCTGTTTTCGATTCAAACCAAATAAAAACTTATTGAGTTATTTTATGATTTTGATGGCAATGTGATATGCCTAAATTACGATTTGAAAACTAGAATTTTTTTTACATAGAGACGTCAAAATGCGAGGGAAATCAGCGACGTACTGCATACCAACTTCTTTTATAATAAAATTTATACAGTATGCCAAATGCAATGCAGTTATTAACTTGGGATGCTTTTATTTATAAATTTTATATGCAATTTGTTCGATGTCAATCAGTTACATTTTCCAATACATATGTCAAAGTACACATGTACATTTATTGTACTAGAATTTTTAAATATATTGTAATGCCTAATTACAGGTGTATTATTTCAAACGGTTAACTATTGTCGAATGTTCTTTATAAGTATGTCAGTGTTTATTTTTATTATACAAATGAGAAAAAGTACTTAAAGGTATTGTTTTTTTGGAACAATACCTTTAAGTACTTTATATTCAAAATTCTTTATACTTTATTTCGTATTACTTTATATTCAAATAACATTATATTCAAAATTCCGTTATACCAGAAGTTTGTTATAAGAAAATCTCAACATGATATTATCGTTCACATACACGTAATATTTATAGACAAATAAATCAGAACGTAAGATAATTATAATATATCTTCTTTATCTATAAAATGAAGTAAAAAGTTATTTTTAACCCCACGGGATACCGAAATTTAAAAAAAATTAATTTCTGATATCCAGGGATGTAAAAAGGAAGCACAAGCTATTTCTTGCACGCATCCAAAGCGCGCGATCTTGCAGTTTCGTTTTTCCAAATTCGCCAAAATGTAGTAAAACGTAGGTAAATGTAGTAAAAAGATGTTTTAATGAATATTCTTTTATAATTACATTGATTGAATAATTTCTTCATGAAGCTCAGCAATATCTCCTACAATTTTTTTTGTCCTCCAAAACTTAAAGGGAGCAGAAATAATAAAAATATACATTATTTCAAGGACGCTTTGCCATTCACCTTCTCCCATTGAACTACCGGGGGAACGGAACGTACTGGGCGGGAAGAGTCCCTGAAGTCACATGCCAACGGTTTCGGTCTTTCGTTAGGGTTGCAGAGGCTTTCTCTACTTGATTACTCCTCGAAGGTTAAAAGCCCAGACCGTTCGACTCACCCTAAAGCATTGACACTCGGCTGAACCTAGGTCTTACAGCAGGAATTTGAGGAACTGGGAAGGAACTCGAAGAGTATAAAACAGTTACAAGTAACGACATAAATAGAATTGTGTTAAGCTTTACTTCTAGGTCCGACCATAGACATTAATTTGCTGCGACTGCATGCTCATAGCAATTATTGCCGACATACACACAGAAATCCAAACAGTGTCCAGCGGCAGAACCCTTCTTTCACATCAGTTGCCAAACGTTGTTTTATCGGCAAGGAGCACTCTCTCTTAAGGTTATCATAGCAGTCACTGAACTCCCAGCAGTTTTGTTTCTCTTTATAGGATGTATAACTTACAATTTAGCAATATAGACACGTTTTAAATGTATTATCTCTTGAATTAGAATTAAATAAATTCAATATTGACTAAATTAAGGAATAATTTTATTATTTTCTAATGCTATTGTATAGATTTATATTTCTTGGATTTGTGCAGTTTCAGAATGTTTCTACCAATGCTCTGTATTAAGTACTTCAAATGAACCAAATTACTGCCTTGAGAAGGGCTGTCATATCTGCTTGATAAACGCTATTTATTGGATACGATCTGAGCCTAACTATATATGCAGGTGTTATGGAAGACACAGTATGATGAGGCTGTACCGTATTAACGTTACTAGCCTTCTGTAAAGATTTGTAAGCTGCGGAATCTTGCCTGTATAATCTGTGATGAATATTCAGGCAATCCTGTATACTTATGGTCTTGGTGGTATCAGTATTCCATGTCGGTTGCTTACGTTCGTAGTCTGAATCTCAGTTCCATGCTATAGTAAATATTGTCTTATTGCATCGTATGACATCAGCATTTTTGTGTAAAGCTATGGTTTCTGGTGGAACCCTTGCTACTATTTGAAATGCTGCTTTGTGGCCCTTAAATTAAGGAGCACAGGTATGCTGTGCCTTGCCGAAAACTATGGCTTTTGATTCCATAATTGCTATCCAAAAATTATAATTTCTAGATTGTCGCGTGACGCACAGCATCTACACAGAAAATCTATTTTTAAATTAGAAGATGTTAACATACAAATACAACCGCAAAATGCCTTATTACAACATCAAAATGTTTACGCCTAACATTTAATAAGCCTTTTTTTCATTCCATGCATTATTGGTGTTTCTTTCAGGACTTTTTGGCCAGTGTGGGGGGGGGGGGAAGTTTTCTATTTTCCGTGTATAAATATATCTGAATGCTGTGTCACATAAATTGAAACTAGATTAACATAAAATGTCTCCGGGAGACTCCCCCTGGAGGTATGCATGTGCACAATAACCCTAAAGCAACTTCCTTTAATTGGAAACCTTTCAAAACTCTTGGATTTTGATGGATTTATCTGTTTTGAGCATCCCTGAGTACAAATCAACTATTTTTAAATGATGTCTGGGGATAAGATAACATTCAAAGAATGAAATGATATCTGATGATTATTGCAATATGTAAATGTTATAGGCTTATTGATTAATTAATCCACCAAAAAAAACTTGATTTCTAAATAAAAATAGGTGGGGGGGGGGGGGATTTTATGAAATATAATTATGATAATATTTTTAAAGAAATAGCCATTTTATATTTATATATATATTTAGGGGCATAGTTTCTAGAGCATAAATCGTACTAAAAATATTGCATTTTTTGTATCTACATAAAATGTAATAGAAAAAAGGGGTAGAAAAATAAATATCGCTATTATCGAATGAGGAACGATTTAAATACTTTTAACTAGAAATAAATGGAGATAAATTTCAAATATCTCGGGAGGCCATTATCGAGATATTTGAAATTTTACTATTACACATCGAACGCGATATGCTGATTGAAGCAATTTTTATGAAATTTAGTATACTTATTTTACGACCATACATAATTTGTTTTCATTATATTAAGCTTTGAGGGAGCTCTAATTTTGATAAATATTGTTTTCCCAGGATATCAAAACTTGTTAATTTAAAATGGTAGTCGTGTTGGACGCATCAGATTTTTCCTTTTGTCTATTTTGTTTTGCTGTAATTTTGTTGCATTTCCATTATTAAACTAGACTTATACTATCAATAATTGATAACACGTTTATATTGATTTGTAGTTACCCCTCTTACAGCCTATGAATTTATCGAAAGTTTTTGTATCATATTTAGCATGCCTATTTATATGCTAAATGCAGTTTTATTTTGTCTATTTCTAGGCTCAAGATAGTCTCAAATTTTGTGATTTGAAGGAAAACGAGAATTATTCGAATTGGAGAACAGCGCCGCAGCAAAGGGTAATGTGAGTAGTGTCCTCACAACACCATGTCAATATGGAGGCGCTTCCATCCATACAGCATATACGAAAATAAGTGCAGTTAAAAAAATTACTTTGTACTAGGCGCTAAATACAGTTGCTGTAGCACTCTTATTCAAAATGCGAACCGCGTTTATGAAATGCATAATGGGAGAGTGACGATGAACTACTCCGTTCTTCGCAAAGAGAATCCGCCAATTCCCAGTATCGCTTCTTTTCAGGTAAAAAACGGGAAATTGCTTGCCAAGTTGGTTTCTTATTCACTTATTTGTGGATCAGGATGATAACTTGTTGGATAGTCGCAGAAATTTGACTTTCAAACTTTCCTGCTCGAGATCAATATGCACAGTTCAAAAGGCAAGGTCTTGAGAACCCATCAACTTTTTATAAGACTATCTCTTTCGGGTTCGAATCTCCATGTCATATTTCAGCAGCGTTCATATGGTCCTTAAAAACTCTCAAACAAAATTTACATTTTGTTTTTGAGGGCCCTTAAAGGCTAAGGTTTTTGATGGCTTCTTATTTTTTACCAATATCTCCTTAAAAATTTTTTGCATTCCAATTTCTAAATGCAAAAGGAAACCTGATAAACGACTAACAGTTCGAAATCAGGTCTGTGAGGAATATTATCAAAATATTAGAGGTTATCATTCTTTTTGTTTCTTTTTTAATTTCTTGTGCCCCCAAATCCGATCTTCATTAGCGGGATCAAAAGTAAAAAAAAGAAGAAGAAGCAAAACATCCCTTTTCACCTCTCCTTAAAATAAAAATAAAGTAGAAAAAGATTGGAACAGTGTTGATTAGTGTTGTTCGCTTCTCTTTCTGCCTGATAAATTACTATAAATTTCTTTAACTTTACAATGGCAAATTTTTTTCTGAATTATTCTTTGCTTGGTGTCAGTTTGGGGAAAAACGTTTTGAAAATTTGAACTCTGAGAATTTTTTTCTGTACAACCAATATTTCCAAATATTCGGACTATGGTTCCTTTATGTTCCCCATTGTCTTGAATAATATTTTCCCAAGTGTTTGTTGTTTATCTCGTGTCATTCAAGTCAAAGCATAGAAGGAGATCTTTGGTTAGTGATCTCGATCTCGGCTAGGAATTAATAGGATTAAAGGGATCAAGTATATTAATGGGATTGAAATATATAAATATTTTTCGAATACAATGTTTATTTTTAAACATTTTCCTGATATCGTTTAAATGTTAATATAGACTTTCAATCGCTATTTCTTTTCACCTAGTTCAATTTTTCTCTAAGCATGTTAGAACCAATAAAGAATGGATTCAAAAACGAGTCTAACATTACAGATAAGTATTCGTTTCCCAAAAAATTTGTTGTCGGCTCATGAGTCTCTTAGCAAAGAAAAATGTTTCTTTCTTTAAGGCTCCTGCTTATGTGCACTATATGCATAAATTAACCCAATACTTTTAAAGTGACTAATTAACACTTTACAACATAGATGAAAGTGTTTATGACTTTATTCATTCTGTCTGTCTGTCCGTTCGCACAACTGCCATAAAAATGGCTTTATCAAAATGAAATTTTAGCATGTTTTTCAGACAGTCTGTGGGACCTATGGGAATATAAATAAATAATATTACCCAATTAGTTTTTTATTGAACTTGGATTAAAAAAATGAAATACATTGAATCCTATGAAACCTAATGTTTCAAACATTTTTAAGAGAATTTAAATTTTACAAATTGCTTCGAAAATTTTAGAAAATATTCAATTTATCCCATAAAATATATAAAAAAAAATTCAGTAAAATATGTTAGGTAGTTTTTTAAATAAAAATTATTTAATATAGGGAGAAAAACAAATTCAATTAAATTCTGACTCTCGTTATATCCTCCAGAAAGAAAAAAGAGATATAATAAATATCTTTCCAAGAGTTTAATTATGTTGTATATGAGAAAGGTTTCACATTTTAAAATAAGTATGGTAGATAACAAATTTTTAAATAAAATAAATTATTATAGTATTGTGATCAATTAAACGATTGGAAAAATGATTATTAATGAAATGCTGCTTTTATATAGAGGCGATTTATATTTTGATGACGTCATTTGAATAAAGTTAATTTGTTTTCGATGAAGTTTTCAAATATAATAAATTATTGTAGTGTTATGATAATTTTAAAAATATTACCGAGGAATGTATCGCATTTTAGAGATAGATGTCTAAACCAGGCAATTTATATTTCAATGCCGTCATTTGAATGAAGTTCATTTTCTTCGATGAAATTTTCAAATATAATAAATTAATGTAGTATTGTGATAATTTTAAAAATATTACCGAGGAATGTATCACATTTGAGAGATGTTTGTATAAAATTGTATTGAAACTTCATACCAACACACCCAAGCGACCGAACGGGTTTACGCAAGACGGGTATGCAGCGCACATCTAGCAATCTCCGCTCCAGCAAAACCACGGCCGCGGACCCGACAGGAAATCACCAGGTAGGGCCCGGAGAACACCTGCGAGCTCGACCCTAGTCGCCGGTCAGATCTAGGCTCAGGACATAAAAAGCCACAGTCCTTGGGACCCTACCACCTGGAAGAGTCCGGGGGTCCACCTCGTCAGTTCCGCAAATGCCTCCCTGAGTCATCGGCAGCTGAGGTCCCCGGATTAATTTTCCCCCAGCAGGCGGAGGACCAGAGGTACAAACCTAAGGTCCGAACACCACCGACAAACAAGCCGGACAGAGGAACCACGATGCTCTGCGATATAACCCCGACCAAGATCGTCCGGACAAGCACGCTAAATCGCAGAGCTAGAGTGCGAGCTACCCCCGACTAGCCCCGCGAAGACATGCCATACGAGGGGATTACCCACACCGCCTGCAGTGAGGCACACTTGCACGGGACTCTGGTTTCTTCCGCTGGCTACCCCCGACATACCTTATTCAGCGCCGAGTCTGCCATACGAGGGGATTACCGTCCGGGCCGCACGGTTAGCGCGCAGTCCCCCGCCACAACTCATGGTGGCGGTGCCGCCCCCCCGGGAGGGAAATTGTATTGAAGTTGGAAAGTGTTTCATAATCAATGCTTTACGCATGATTGATCTTTCTTGTTTTAAATATTATTATTAGATTATTTTTATAGTGCGCCGGTATAAATGAATAAATATTTTACTAAATGAAATCATTTTTCGAATTGCGCAGTTCATTTGGGATTACGCAATTCATATTGTATGGTGGTGCATTACTAAGAGTACACAAGCATCCCTTTCCATCCATCTCCATCCTTTAATTATTACACAGTAGGCAGATTGAACTTGTTTATTTCCATATTTGGTTCATTTTGAGAAATATTGTGCATAAATAAACCAAATATGAGAGTTAATAATGATTGAAGTAAGATGATTCTCATAGTTAACATTATGTTGCTGTGCTTTGAATCTAGAGGCTTTTTTGTTTAATACAGGTTTTCAAATGATTATTATATTGAGTTTATTTTAAAACTAGACATTTCACTCGAATTTCGCACATTTTTAATGCCCACTAAACGTGACATCTACATACTTAATGAAAGTTCTGAATATCAAAAAAGCTGTTTCAATTTTTAACAAAAAAAAAAGTGGATTGAGAGCCAAAATGATGGCAAGTTTCTTTCTAAAATCCCCTGTATCGTCACATCTAATTGAAATTTTTGATTGATTCATTGATCTGGAAGATGAGACGGATCGAATGAAGCCAAAACCAAGATTTTTTGACTAGGGTTATAAGGATCAAGTAGATCACTCTGAAAAGTTATTTTAAATTGTTTAATAATTCCTTTGCATTGTCACGTAATTCGAATTTTTTAAATATTAGATATTTTTATATTGATCTAGAAAATGAGACCAAAACCATGATTCTTACTAGAGTTAGAGTCGAAGTTCTCGATAATTAGGCATAGAGGTTTTGAATTTTTAGTATTCCTTTGCACCACCACCCCTAATTCAAATTTTGGAATTTTAAATTTTTTCCTTAGTCTGAAAACCGAGACAGATTGGATGACATCAAAAACAAGATTCCAGATATAGTGAAAATGCTTAATAATTTTGATAATCATCCACTTAATCAGTCAGTTAAGTACATATTATATAGCTAATTTTTTTTAAAAATAATACCATGCTAAGCAATAGTTAAAAAGTAAAAAAAAGTTAATTAAAATTTTGTGAGCATTTGTTTATTCTTGTGCAGAATTTTTATATGTTGAAAACCCAAACCACACGACCAACCCGAAGGCTTATGGTAGCAAGATATGTGGCCGGCGAATTTTTATATGTGTAATTTTGTGATAAAAATGACTTTGAATGAATTTCCACTGCTACAAATCATTCGGATTATGCATTGGTCTGCTATAAAACTAATACTAAACGTTACTTGCTACAAAACTGATACAAATCTTAGTTTTACCTGATATTTATTTATGTTATTAATATATAGCACTTGATTGTATATTGGTACTGTTTAAAGAAATTTATAATTTAAGCAGCTGAGCAGACTTTAATTTATTTTTCTAAAACGTAATTATCTTTGGAAAATAATGCTAATATAATGAATAATGCTAATATAATGGGTTTGAACGTGTAATCTATAAACTCCTTAAAAGGGTTTGATATGCCATTAAAAACTCCTTAATTTTTTATTTTCAAAATTGAGTATGAACCCTATCCTGAAGTCGCTGAATCCATTTTGCGACACGCTCTTCGCAATTCTTAAAACTGAAGAGCCACCTCACACAGCATTCCGCATTTTTTCTTTTTTGAATATCTTAACCACTCTTACTCCTATATGCAATTTTCATGTTATAATTTTTACTCTGCGATGGATCCGTACTCGACCTGCTCACGCTGAATTTCGCCCCAAGTTTGTTGCTATGCGACTTCTGCAAAAAATCCGATTTCTACAACTGGTTACTATATTTAGTGACCATTAGCAGCTGGCACCACAGCTAGTGTACATATGAAATATTATAAACTTCATATTTCGATGAATATTCAAATTTTTTTTAATATGAAGAATTTGTATTATGGGTTCGGTTTGAAACTCGTTGAATAAATAGTTCTTCGGTCTTTCCGATGTCAAGATGGAAAATCTGCGATAATAGTTTCGACTGCTAAGGAGTCGATTTGTGCAAAACTCGCGCAACATGGCGCTTTACCATTCAATAACTAAAAAAAAAATCTGATGTGGGCAGCACATGACTTTCCTTATGTAATGCAATGAATGTACTACTTTTACAGTTAAAGAAAATGTTATTCTTATAGTAGATACTTATATTCTTTCCAAGATATTGAATTTTCTTCAATTAGTCGTCATTTTCATTGATTTAGCACCATTTTTATCAATTTGGAGAGATTTTTGTTCATTTGTCAACAATTAAAAATGTCAAATTGGCGACATTCCGCCAAAATCTCGCCAAGTGTTATGGACGGAGAAATAAGTTATTCTTACAGGAGATAATTGACTATTGGCGAGCTAGATCCACGAGAATGATGTCACCAAATTTATCGTATGGTATTACATACGAAAAGTGAACATGTTTCTCAATAGGAAATATTTTATTTTATATAACTTTTTGATAATTTTTTTTAAATGTGCAATATCTCGAGAACGGTTCATGTTAGCGTTCTAAAATTTATGTCAATCGTTTTCTAATGGAAAATTACATAAGAAATGTCTATTTGCGTAACTTTATTAGCGGTTTTGATTTTTTGACGAATTTTTCAAAATTTCACTTGAAAATTTAGGGGGGGGGGGGTCTGAACATTCGATTACATATAACAACAATAAGCTTCCAGTGTTTACCGATTATGATTTTTGTACCAAATTTCGTTCGAATCGGTCCATTCGTTCGTCAGTTATCGTCTCCACAGACTCACTGACACACACACAGACATCACTTCAAAAATGTTTGATTCGTGATCAGGGATGCTTGAAACGTGCTCTCCCGTCAAAAACTCGAATTCAAATTTTCGACCCCGTTACAATACTTTCCTTATACATTATGTATATAAGGAAAGTAATAATTTGAATTAAGAAAATCTCAATGCATTTCCTCTTCGGAGCCAATGTACTTCTGTATCAAATTTCATGACAATACGACGCTTAAATTTTCCGCTACAGACGATACAAACAGACAGACACGCATACATTTTCTTTTATCATGATGGATTTTTTAGAATTGAATCTGCCTACACCCTCAATTGGTTTAAATTTCGTGTGTGATTAAAATGTATTTTCTATTACTTTCCTTATATACATAATGTATAAGGAAAGTATTGTGACGGGGTCGAAAATTCGAATTCGAGTTTTCGACGGGAGAGCACGTTTCAAGCATCCCTGATCACGAATCAAACATTTTTGAGGTGATGTCTTTGTGTGTGTGTGTCAGTGAGTCTGTGGAGACGATATCTCACGAACGAATAGAGCGATTCGAATGAAATTTGATACAAAAATCACAATCCGTGAATACTGGAAGTCCATTATTTTAAAACATAAGCGAATGTTCAGAACCCCTCTAAATTGTCGAGTGAAATTTTGAAATAATCATCAAAAAATCAAAACCTTTAATATAGTTACGCAAATAGACATTTCTAATATAATTTTTCCTTAGAAAACGATTGACATAAATTGTAGAACGCTAGCATGAACCGTTCTCGAGATATTGCAGATTTTTAAAATAAATTTATCAAAAATCCCCATAAATTAAAAAAAATATATTAACTGGTGAGAAACATGTTCACTTTTCATATGTAATATCATGCGATATATTGGTTGACATCATTCTCGTGGATCTAGCTCGTTCCATTTATGAGAAAAGACACTTAGTAATACTTTGTATTTGAACGTCAATAGTCATTTATCTGCTATAAGAATAACTTTTTTCTTCGTCCATAAGGCTTGGCAAGATTTTGATGATGATTTTGGAGGAATGTCGCCAACTTGGCGACTTTTTTAAATGTTGCCAAATTAACGAAAATCTCGCCAAATGCATAAAAATGACACTAGATCAGTGAAAATGACGACTAATTGACGAAAATTCAATTTCTTGGAAGAATATAAATGGCTACTATAAGAAAAACCAATTTTTTTATTGTAAAAATAGTAAATTCATTGCATTATATAAGGAAAGTCATGTGTTACCCACATCAGATTTTTTATTATTCGAATCAAAAAAATAATTAAAATTAACAGACATATTTAATTTAATTGCGTTTCTGAGCAATATGATATAAGATAGAATCTTCCTCATAAACTGCGAAATTAAATAGCCATTTTGATTTCTTTATACTTTTCATTGTTCAGTAAAAGCTTGTGAAAAATAAACCATGGAGATAGATTTCCCATTTAAATCATATTTTCAGAAAGTGACTAATTAGCGCAAAAAATCTCTCACCAAATTCAAAGATAAAGTTTTAATTCACTTTCAAACGTTTTTCAAGCTTTTCGTTTGAATAAAACACGGAGTTAGAGAGTAGAACTCCTAGGGAAAAGTTTCGTTTTTCATTAATATCTCGGCAACCCCTGGTCTTAGATACTCGACACTTAGGCTAAATTTATAGGGGGCTATTTTAAGGCTATCCACAAAATTTCATCAAATTCGGTTCAGCCGTTCTCCCATGATGATGAGACAAATGAAAATTTCGTTTTTTACTAATATCTCGAGAACCACTGATTGTAGAAACTCCAAACATGGATTAAATTTTAAGTGGGACTATTTTCAGGCTACCTACAAAATTTCATCAAATTCGGTTTAGCCGTTCTCCCATGATGACGGGACAGGCTACCAGATTTTCAATTTTATTTATATAGATTTTATTTATATAGACTGTTTATTTAGAGTTGCGCGAAATATAAGTTAATTGGGTACTCTGAAATAGTTTTACATGTTGTTATCCGGAAAATCACCAAATGTATTATTTTTTTACTATAAAAGTGGTAAAGTCATTGCATTATATAAGGAAAATCATGTGCTGCTCACATCAGATTTTTTTCTATACTCCAATGTTGTGTAAACAAAGGACATTTAAAAAAGAATTTCCCCATAATTTATTACTTTTTTATTGCCTTCACTTTATCGAATTCTGTGTTTAAATCATTGTTTAAAATTATAGTATATTGTGAGATTCTTTTAAGACTAATATACTTAAATGTTACTTTTAACACAATTATAATTCCAGATTGTCTTCGCTTACTTTTTCAGGTCACAATGTCTACAACTAATGTTAAGAAAAGAAAATGTCCGTGTAGAATAAGGGAAGATCCTGAGATTGTAGAGGTGATCGACTTATGTGACTCTGATGAGAGCTCTACACCAGTCCGCAAAAGAATCAACACTGAAACGCCTTTGCCAAAAGCTACTCCATCTTATTATGATGCATTACCTATCGACAAGCCTATTTTGATACCGGACTCAAATGCAATTGCTGGTATTCATCAGCCAGTAATTCAAGCTTATTACTCTTTAGAAAGTTCAAAACAATCTTGTTTCTTTGAGCGTGATTTGTCAAATCAAGCACATCAAAAATGCACAAGCGATTCGGCTTCCATGCCTGTTGTTTTCGAAGCTCCCGGTCATTCAATAAAATCTGAAGCACTATCCCCAAACTTGAAAATAAAAAAAGAATCCATCATATCGTATCATGTTCCACCTTTCAGCAATGTTGAAACAAACGCAATTTCTAGCTTGCATCAATCACCTTATACCGTGACTGTAGATGCTAATCAAGATAATAAACACGAGAGGACTGCAGATGCTAATCAAGATAATAAACACGAAACATCTTCAAATTTCTCATATTTGAAAATAAAAACTGAACCTTTGAATTCTGTTCACACGTCATGTCTTGAAAGTCCAAAATTTTCTGGTATAATTCGAATTGCGGATAAACGTCAACCATTATATCCGCCTTTATATTCATCAAGAGTGAATCTATCAGCAAACCAAATAATTTTTTCCGAATGTGCGGATCAAGTAAGAGAACAATTTTCAACTGAGTCTCTTAATTATATATCTATGAACATGAATTTTACCGAGGCTGATGTTTCAGAAGTATTAAATTACATCGCATCTCACTATTCGTATAAAAAGTCTATGGAACTTTTCTATGATCAACAAGATATGCATGTTGACGACACAGAACTTCTTTCAGATGGTGATAGCATCGAAATTATTTCGGTTAGCTCTGAAGATGTTAAATGTTGGAGTCCAAATGTTGCCGAATTTCGTTCACCTGAGAGAATAGACGATGATACGACTGAAAGTATAGTTCAAAATGAGGGATCATTCGCCAACCCTATTTATTCTGAAGTTGAAAATGAAAGCAGTTGCTTGTTAAATAATGAACTTCCAAATGCTGACAGAATTTTACTGATATCAAGTGAGGAATTGCAAAACATTTTAAGTAGTGCATCTTTAATGACTTCAGTTAATGTATCCGACACGAAGAAAGATGACAGCAATTCTGAAAGTTCTTCAAACATCGATAGTCTCAATGCCTCAATAATTCAGGATAATAACCATCAAGTAACAAGCGATGTATCCAACAAAGGTTTGACTTTCGAAAGTTGTACTGAAAAGGAAAAAGGAGAAAAAAATGAGTGTGTGTCGTTCAGTGTCTCGTCTTCCTTGGGAAATTTGAATACATCTTCGTCGAAAATATCTGTTTCTGTTAACGACTTGGAGCAAAGAAACAGTACTATAAAGAAAATAACTACTGCAGAATATTTGAAAAGACATTTGTCATTTACAAGCGATCATGAGTTTCGAGGAAATGTCAAACCACCTGTTCAAACATCAAATATTTGCAATTCGACCAATGAAAGCATAAATTCATTTTCAGTTCAAATTTCACAACCGTCTTCTACCAATTTATCCTTTTCTCAGACTCTTACATTTGCTGATGATAGCGGTATGCCTAAAGAAAAAGATACAGAGTCTTTGCCTTCTCGTTCAAGTACAACTTCTGGTATATCATCATTGGATACTTCACGTCCCCCTGCCACATCTTCTAAGTATCTTCCATACTCAAGATCTTTTTCTAAGAAAGTATTTCCAGGCCCACGAGGAAATAAAGCTATGCTGACAAAATGTATGTACAGAAATGTCGGTAGAAGATTTCTCCCAGCCAACGACATGTATTTTCTAATTGTAGGGTGGAACACGGAGTGGTTAAAGGGTCAGAAAGGAATAAATATGTGTCCCCCCATTTGCGAACGCTATCAAAGGGTGAAGAACTGTTACGGCAGTGTAGAGGAATATTATAATACTTATTTCCCCTTGCATCTGCTAAGCATTTGGACCAAAATGTACGAGTCCTGGGATAAAGGTACTGGAGAAATTTACCACGTCAGATACTTAAATTGTGAAAAAAGAACCTATTACTCTAAAATCCATTGCTCAGTCAGCATATTCAGTGATGATCGTCCGATGTGTGATGGTATTTACTTGTTTAGCCCAAGATCGGAGTCTGAGACGCATAGATATAAATTCTTTGGGTATATTTATGCAATGAAAGGAAGAAACATTTCTGATGTTAATGAACCTGGTGTGTCCTTGAAAAAGGTAAAATTCTGTTGTTACGCAGCTGAACAGCCAAAAGCCGATGTCAACGGACATTTTAAGATTCAGAAACTCTGCAAGATCAGAGTAGCACTAATGCAAAACGATTCACTGCAGACTCTTAAAACATTCACAAGGAGAAATTTGATTTTGAATCCTAAAGCTCAGGCGTCAAAAATTCAGGTTATTACTGCACCACCCTCTGACAACAGTGATGTTTTGAAAGACTGTGTTAACAGGATCATCCACTGCACCCTGTTTTCGGATTATCAGCTTACTATTGTAAACACACCGCCTGCGGTCGATAGATTGGTGACTGTATTAAAGCTTCTGGGAGGTTTTGTGGCGAAAGCGTGCCCTCTGTTGGTCTGTTTGAAAACGGAAGAGACGATGTTTAAATTGGTGAAACATCTGCCAATCATGCGCCTCGTTCTTGCTATCAAAGACAGCGAGATATTAGTGCCCGAACGATACAAAAGCTTGTTGTTGCAATCACAAGCTACAGAACAAAATACCACTGAAGTTGAGATTCTGACAAAATGTCAAGTCATTTTAACGGTGATATCAGATATATATTTAGGTGATGACGGAAACATTTTCGAGAACTTCGCCTTCATCATTGATGAAGCTAATCTCTGCTCAGAAACTGAGACATCATTGCCATTAAGTTACAATGCAAAATATGTTATACTAGTAGGAGACTCGACAACAGAGTGTGAAATGCATCCTCAACTTAAAATGTATGGCTACCAGAAATCCCTATTTGACAGGGTTATTGCATGCAGGAATAGTTGTAAATAAAAATTTATATTTTATAGTTAGATCTTAATCATCTAAACATTCTTAGATTAAATTTATTTATTCTACTAGGTGTTTGTTAACGCTTGCCACCCACTGTAGCTCACTTCGCGAATTATCGAGCCGCATTTCATAAGCTATGCGCAGGCGCAATACGGCCGTTTAGGGTCCACCCCTTGTTCACTAACACTCGCCAACCTTCGAAACTTGCTTCGCGAGCTTTTTCAACCCTATCGGTGAACACGCCTGCTCCCTGCTCACTGACTCTCGTCAGTCTCTAGAACTCGTGGATTTTTGTTCGATGCTGCTTACTAACCGAAGATCGCTTTGCGAACTCTTTCACCCCGCTCAAGTATAAATATGTAACTTTCAGTTATATGATGGAATTAGAGAAGAGATAAAACCCTTATGGAGGAAAAGTTTGAAAATAATGTTTTGAGATTTATGTTTAGGTGTCGCTGGTGTAACTTTTCACCCTTCTCATTTGACTAAAATGTAGTGTTCAGTATATTTATTTTTGATTATTTTTAAATTAAAGTTCCCTGTTTATAAGTAGTAAGTATGATTTCCTAGTTGTAAAACAGAGTACAGAATGTATGTTGGCAAAAAAAAAATTATTGTAAGGTAAAATTAATTTGAATACGTAGGAATATTTTATCTTTGAGTCCTAATTTGCATTACATTGATAAATTTTATCTTTAACATTAGCAAGCAGTTAACAAACACTATTTGTTCAAGACGAGCCTTTCGCCATAGAAATAGTATATACAATACGGTGGGTCTTATCCCAGCGCCACCTGAATTATTGTCTCAAACGCTTTTGCTGTTTTCCCAACATGAAATTTTAACTCCTCCTCTTTACCTCCATGAGTTACATATTTTACGATGTATCCTCGGAAGTCGTCGGTGCACTCTTACTAGCATACAAAAGTGAGACCGAATTTCTGGACAACTAACGCTTTTGTTTAAAAGCACTAATAAGCCGGAACAAGATTAATACAAGCTATGTTATAAGGTCACTAAACAGTTGCTAAATACAATAAAACAGCACTTTAATGCTCAACTAATTTATAAAGTAACATATTCTATTTATTCTCAAAACACCGACGTATCTCACAATTAAATTTGTCTCGTATTACACCAACTCTGTCCATATAAACGATGCCTTCTATACTCTAATCTCCAGAAAGAGGGTGGTACTATCAAAACTAGTGGATATTTTTAGAAAATTCATGTACCTTCAGAAACTCGCCAAGTTGGCTATATTTCGCTAAATCTGGATCCCATGTCAATGAAATATCATCAGATTCAGGCAACTCTACTATCCCGTGATAGCGATGGTTGCCTGTAAAAGGGTTTTCTCCTTATGAGGAGTCAAAGGTCTTTGAAGTATTTTACACATTCGTAACAATATTTGCAACGATATTCAAAGTCTCAGTGATAGTTTCGGTTTTCAACAATGAAAGTTACATCATTTAAATATTACTTCTTTTGAAATGTCAGCAAAGCTTTCAACATTAGTTAGATCCTACAGTTAGAAAGAAGGCGATAAAACTCCTATACAGTGTGTCCCAAAAAGATTGAAACGCGCTTTAATTCTTTACCTGTTGGAGATAAGTGGGCAATGTAAATTTCGAAAATGTTGAAAGTAAGGTAGGAAATAAGACTACGTTAATGAAATAGTCCTCCCATTCATTTTCAAACAGTTACATTTTTATATGACCCCCTTCGACAAATTTGGGCAATCAGAAAATTTTTATTTTTAATGCAACAAGATCATTAAAAAAACGCATATCTCTATCTTTAAAATCAACTGAATTATGATAAAGGACAAAATCTGACTTATGCCACTTTTCTGTACCATGTAAAAGGCTGTTTCATCAGTGAAAATAGAGATCATAAACAAATTGACGATGGAAATTGTTTAGATAGAAAAAGTACTTAAAAATACATAATTATTGAAAAAGTACTTAGTTATTGAAAAGTACTTAAGAATCCGTGATTGCATCGTCAGCTTACGCGAAATTCGCAAAAAATTCTATGTATTATCCTCCAGTTTTATCTTTTTTATGATATGTCACAAATTTACATTTCTAATTTGATATATGGTCTCCATTCACAATGTTCAATTTTCAATTAAATATAACTCACTCAATTTTAAAAATACAGATATGCGGGTTTTTTTAATGATCTTGTATTAAAAATAAAAATTTTCTGATTGACCCAATTTGTCTAAGGGAGTCGTATAAAAATTTAGAAAGTGTAACTTTTTGAAAGTGAATGGGAGGACTATTTCATTAACGTAGTCTTATTTCCTGCCTTACTTTCAACATTTTTGCAATTTACATTGCCCACTTATCTCCAACAGGTCAAGAATTATAGCGCGTTTCAATCTTTTTGTGACACCCTGTATATGAAAATGCCATAAATCTTTGAGAATTATATCTAGATGTCGCTAATGTTGGTAAAATAGTTGCTATTGTTAATTGCCGCAAAATATGCATTTTTGATTATTTTTAAATTAAGAGTTTCCTAATTACGAGAATAATTAACCAGTATTTTTCCATAGTTGTAGGATAGAGAACAGAATAGAGGGAGATAAATATAAATTGAAAGGTAAAACAGTTTTGAGTACGTAGAAATATTCTTTATTGTTTCAGTTCTACTTTGCATTGTGCTAATAATTTATTTTTACAAAATGGACAATTTAAATAAATATTTTAGGCCTTTCGCCATAAAAATGCATGCAATACAGAACTACTTATCTTATCCCTACGCCACCTGGATTATTGTCTCTAAAGGTATTGGCGTTTTCTTAATATGAAGTTTTAACTCCTTACCTTTACTTGTATGAGTTAGATTATAAAGATAAATAAATGGGGGGAAATCGGCCATTCTGACGGAATCGAAATGGCTTTGCGTGAATAATATATTCTAAACAAAACTCCAAGTTTAATAAGTCTATTCGATTTTGTCACTCATTTGTTATATTATATGCTTTCATTTACTCACTATGTATAGCTAGCTAGCTCCGATTTCATCTGGATACTCCGATCATAGACTTCACGTTAAAGTATCAAATTATTTTACTAACTTGCTTGACGGTATATAAATTAAACGTATGCAATATATCTGACAAGATTTTAGATTCAAGTAAATCTATAAACTTGCCTGACGGCACATAATTACGTACATGTATTTTCATACGTTTAATACATGTATTTTCATCTATTCTGTTCAAACCTCATCAATCATTAAAGATCTTTAGAATCGCCAAGTGCATTTCCCATTTTTTAAAAGTAAACAAAATATTTGGTGCTTGTGCACCCATATTTCATGAAGGTGTAAGTAAATACATTGAGTCACAATACTTGTGACAGTTTAAGTAATAACGCTCTCCCACCACTGCCGACTAGACTGGTCTAGTTTAATCGGCAGTGTTCCATTGGAAAACCCAGAAGGAAGAATCGCATCGTCAAGGAGGGCGACTCTCTTTGGCAATCCTGTGGGTGAGTGAAATGACAATCAATTCATATTGAAACAACCATACAATAAAGACTTCTTGATGCAGGGGCGTCCTTTTTAAACCTTAAGTTTTTAGAAAAGGGGCGGTGAGAGAAGAAAGCAGGGCGTCTAAAAGAAGAAGGGGTTGGAGCTCTTTTTCAAAATAGTTTCTCTATCTTGGTAACTCTTGCTTCGATTTTAATGCAATTTTCACATTGTATTTTCTACTCTGCAGTGGACCCTTTCGAGCTGCTCATGCTAAACTTAGATTCAATTTTGACTTTTTGCAAGAATGGGGTCGTGGGCGCAGAAGTCTGATTGCTACAGAAATTAGTTGCTATATATTTAGTGACCGTTAGTTTGGATTCAAACGAATGGAGGAAATTATTTTGTTTCAATATAGGCGATTTGGAAATTCAGTGATGCTATCTGTATCTATATTTCCCCCCAGGGGGCCTATCGCAAGATGATGGTGTATGGATTTAACTCTGATCTTCTCTGGTCATCCATTTACCTGGGGGATAAATCAATCCGTGGATAGGCCCGAGTGCTTGCGCTTGTGGTTCTTGAATCAGACGCTTCCAGGTAGCAGAAAGGAGCAGGTCTTTGTTGCTTGTTACCAGACCCGTAAGTGAGTGGGGTCGAGTCTCGGTGAAAGCCTTCGCCCCGTCCGGTGAATAGTTCCACCGACCTTTGCTCTCCCGGCTGTGGCCTCGCTGCATTCTTGATAATCACCCCTACCGCCCTCCCAACGTAGTCTGCATAAACCCCGCCGGTTGCCGCGGAGGGTAGTCTTACGCTATCTGTATTTATTATTTAAGTAGTAGGTGCTTATTTAGGACCCGTACAATGCCGGATAATTCGTTCTAGTACATAATAAAAGGAGATACCCATAAAATCTAAGTTTCGGACAGTCACGAAATTCGGTACTGACTTAGCCAAGCTCCCGGTATAACAAATCTCGGCGAGATTTTTAAAAAAAATCAAATTAGTTTTTAGTTATTTTATATTGAAGTACGATTTAGATGAATATTCACACAAATCGTTTTTTTAGCTCTCGAAGATCACAGTTTCCACTTGAATATCATAGGAAAGATTAAAGAATATTCATTCTAACGATGTTTGAACCAAATTCCGATGACTAGGAAAGCGATGGAGGAACAGTTGAATGAGTTGATGGCTTTGATTAAAACCATGAAAGACGGGCAAGAAGATATTTGCAAGCCGGACAAGAAGCAGTGTAAGAAAAGATTAAAGTCGAACAAATGAGATGAAAGTTACGATAAAAGCTGTATACGACGAGATGAAAGCAGTACAAAAGGCGATGAAAGTCAGACAAGAAGCTATAAAAGAAAAGATAAAACAAGAACTTAAACCTGTGAAAGACGATATTAAAGAAGAAATGAAAGCGATACAAGGCGACAAAGAAAGAAATGAAATCTGAGATGAAAGAAGAAATTAAAACTATATAAAGCGAAATGAAAGCCGGACAAGAAGAGATCAAAGAAGAGGTGAAAGAGTGCCTGAGAGCAGTACAAATGGACATGAAAACAGTACACGAGGAATCAGAATGGAAATGTTCATCAGAAATTCGGCGACTTGAATAAAACTGTGAAGAAGTTCGGAAGGAGATCAATGGCTGTGGAACGAAAATATCCAACCGCCAATACGGATTTTTGTATGACGTCACTATGCAAAGTGAAATCTATGTATGACGGACATAATTCGATATTATCGCAAAAGCGATCGATTAGGACGAAAAGACCAACTCTCTACTTCCCTTTGAGGTCCTGTTACTGATGTTTTATAGACGCTTCTCACAGAAAACGTCTAGGCTTCGTTGGTAAATGCTTTGGAGCTCAGCTAAGGGGAGAATAATCTGAAAAAGGCAAGCAGATTTCAATTAAATGCTCTGGAGCTCAGCTAAGGGGAGAATAATCTGAAAAAGACAAGCAGATTTCAATTAAATGCTCTGGAGCTCAGCTAAGGGGAGAATAATCTGAAAAAGACAAGCATATTTCAATTAAATGCTCTGGAGCTCAGCTAAGGGGAGAATAATCTGAAAAAGACAAGCAGATTTCAATTAAATGCTCTGGAGCTCAGCTAAGGGGAGAATAATCTGAAAAAGACAAGCAGATTTCAATTAAATGCTCTGGAGCTCAGCTAAGGGGAGAATAATCTGAAAAAAAAAACAAGCAGATTTCAATTAAATGCTCTGGCGTTCAGCTAAGGGAAGAATAATCTGAAAAAGACAAGCAGATTTCAATTAAATGCTCTGGCGTTCAGCTAAGGCGAGAATAATTTGAAAAAGACAAGCAGATTTCAATTAAAATCTCGCCGCCATAAGTCTGAAGAGAATGTTCGAGAGCCGGCGTCTGATATTGAAAGGCTTTCGCAGCTATCCTTTGCAAACTACCCTATGGAAGGAGAGAGGCGTGCAACCTATTATGTTTTAGATACCATTGGTGACCTAGAAATTGAGCAAGCCATTCTTATGACTGAATACAAGAATCTGACAGCTAGTTTGAAACCTCTCGACAGGCTTCTCGCAGGTTTCATCGATCGTACGTGTGACTGGCTAGCACATCGAAATCTGAGATTCTGCGCAATGCAAAGGAAATAAGAGACATGCTTCAGAGGCAGAGTAACGACAAAGTCAAGCAGTCATCTGGATCGTTTGTAAAAGGACTGATGTGCTAAAGACCCCGGGGCGTGCGACCCACATCGTGGGTTTAGAGCAGCTAGCTGCATGACTGGGAAAGGATACCTTCTGCACTCAGGAGCCACCCAATGTCTACCAGTCCCGGCAAATGAACATTTATTTAGTTCTAAAAAAATTGAAGAAAAATAGTGTGGTTAATAATGCAAAACAGACAGTTTTGCATTACATTTGAACTTGACAAGTACGTCCATTTTTCAAAAATGGGAAAAGGGTTATTACTAATCGATAAACGAAACGAAGTGAAGAAAAAAGGCTGATGAAGTCTTTTTTTATGAAATAATGCAAAAATTTGTAATTTTTATGTAAGAGAAAAATAATTCGTGATTTTTGAGTAAGAGCATTAAAATTCGTAATTTTTACTTTCTCATACTATATATAGAGAAAGTATTGTTTTTGCGAAAATTTTCAATCAAAATTCCTATGGTGGTAATCAAAATTCCTATTTTTTTATATCAAAATTCCTGTTTTTATTCCTCTTTTTTGGGGGGAAAATTGAGTGCAATCCCTGGACTCTGAAAAGAATATAAGGACCAATCCTGACAAAATAAATGCAGCCTGCAGCCAAAGAATCGTTCAGAAGGATGTTTATCAACTAAGACGTTTTCTTAGTCTAGGTACTGTAAGATTAGAATCTATACTAATTTATTTACAATCATATGTACACGTATAAAGCCCGACAGAGGGCGCAGTTATATACAAGATACATCATAATTTCGCAATGACGGCTTACACGGCCCAAACAATTTCAGAATTTTACACTTGTAAAGTTCAATAATTGTTTTCCTAACGTCCTATTGCGAAATGTCCTTACTGATGAAGAAGATCCTTTTTCGCCGGTTTCAGAATCATTCTGGTAGACGTCTGCTTTGGCGAAGTGAGATACGTTGAGCATATGGTTTGAGAGTTTGAATGTGAACTATTTTCGGTGGGATTTTCTCCTTGACATCAGTGATCTCGTAACACACGGCCCCGACTTGACGTACAATGCGAAAAGGTCCTTTAAACTTTGGAGTAAGTTTATGGTCTTGAGCTTGCGGCCAGTCGTAAAGTACTAGATCGCCGCTGTTGAATGTCTTGTCGAGTCGTCTGTGGTCAAATCGACGTTTGTTTTCTTGATGAGTTTCTTCAATATTCAATAATGCATTTTCACGAATATAAGGGAGATCTAGTTGTTCCAATCGAGTTGATTCGTTCATAATGGTTCCAAAATGTAATTCTTTTGGTAGTCGAGGATTATAACCATGTGACAAAAATAATGGTGAATATTTGCTTGAACTTTGTCGAACAGTATTTATCGCAAGTAAGGTATTTGGAAGAAGTGAGTCCCATTTGGTAGGATTTTGGTATGCGAATTTCGTTAAAACACTTATGAGAGTGGCATTCACACGTTCTACTGTAGGATTTGACTGTGGAGTTGGTCGATGTCCGATGCCATATTTTTTTAGAAAGTTTTGTGTATGGCGAGCAATACAGGACCTTGGTCTGAGATGTATAGCATAGGAGGTCCGAAACGCATAATAGTGTCTTCTTCGAGAGATTCTGTTACTGTGTGAGCAGTTAGAGACGGGGTAGCTCTGGCGATTAGGTAACAAGTAGTATGGTCGATTTGGACAATTATGTGTTTGTTCCCTGATGCTGTTTGGGGAAGAGCAAAAATATGATCACTAGGTCACTAGATCAAAACAACTTCAAATGGTGTTGACGGGAGAGGACGATCACCTAAGAGTCCGCTTGCACTAACCGTACGTCTGTTTGTCCGTTGACAAATATCACAACTTCGTACTGTTTAGTTTCTTGTAACATTTTTGGCCACCAATATTGTGAGCGTAAATGCTGTAAGGTCTTTCCGAAATCAAAATGTCCGGCATCGTCGTGACAGAGACTAAGTGCTGTTTGTCGATGTGATTTTGGTAAAACTATTGCATAAGTTTCGTCTTGTAGTTCTGTATACTTTTGATGCAACAAAATATCATTATCAAGTTTAAATGTTTTGCGAGTTTGACGATAATGGTGTTGATTGGTGATTTGAGCTTTGTTATGATCTGCGAACAAAACTCATCTTTCTGTTGTTCGTGGATAAGCGAAGAGTTGGAGTTGAGACTGATAGTCAAGCATAGTTGAGGTCTGAGATCAGGATATCTAGAAAGATGGTCAGCTAAGGTGTTCTTTTTTCCAGGGCGGTGCTGTACGTCAAAATCATACTGTGAGAGATCAACGATATGTCTAGCAAATTTTCGGTTTAAGCGACCTTTGTAAACAACATATGCTGCAGTGTAGTTATCCGTTATTATCAAAATGAATTTGTGGCCTAGAAGATACATACGAAATTTAACTGTTACGGCCCAGTGAACTGCGGTACATTCAAGTTCATTTGAGTGATATCGAGTCTCTGGAGCACTTAAGGTACGACTAGCATATTCAATAATGTGATTTTTTCCATTATTATCCTGAAAAAGGCAGGTTCCAATTCCGGTATAACTTGCATCGGTTTCAACAAATGCTGTAGTCCAGGAGTGATAAATGCCAACGCAGGTGGAGTAGTAACTAATTCTCGGAGTTTTTCGAATGCTGACTGTTGTGATAAACATGCTGCATGGACCAATTTGAATAAAGTAATTAGAAAATTAATAGTAATTGCTTTAAGAGCTTAATGAAAATATTATAAAATCAATTACTCCATTCAAATCAAGATACCTGCAACAAATTTTCACAGGTCGGATTCTCATGTCAACAAATAAATTTTAAATGGCCAAATAAACAAATTAAATAAAAGATTATAAAGTTAATTAAGTGTCGTATAATTTTTTTCTATTCCCAGGTATTGACATGAGAACCTTGAATAAAATAAATAATATAAAACAAATACATAAATAAAAATTCTCATTATTATCTAAAATAAATTTATTTATTAATAAAAATTATTCATTAAATTTCCCCTTAAAGGTTTAATAATTATTATTCAATATTTAAGGAAAATTAGATTAAAACATGTTCAACAGCTTCATGGTGAAAAAAATAATAGAACATA
The DNA here is from genome assembly GCA_951213105.1 of Amaurobius ferox. Classification (NCBI taxonomy): domain Eukaryota; kingdom Metazoa; phylum Arthropoda; class Arachnida; order Araneae; family Amaurobiidae; genus Amaurobius; species Amaurobius ferox. The sequence goes on from OX578146.1 coordinate 13,983,066, forward strand.
TTTATAAAATATAATATTTTAGAATCATTCAATTAATACAAAATGAGAAATATTCCTACACACATATTTCATTAAGATTGTGTAGTTGAATAAAATATTATAATTGTAGCTATTTCATGTATGTTATAAAATGATTACCATTGAAATCACCATAACCATTATTTGATTGAACAAAAAACCTTGCACATAACACTAATTTACGGAACTACCATACTGCGCTGAATTATACTTTCTCTGACACCCTGCTTCACAGAAAATCACACAAGAATTCCTTAAAATTTTACGTTACATATTGTAGCTGCACAAAATAAAAGAGATTCACTTTGCATATTGTAGATGTATCACTCAACAACAAAAAAAAGTAATGGTTTTTTCAAGCCTCCACATTGTATGCACACTTCTAGCCATATTTTTAGCTGCGGCACTTTCGCAATATATATTAAACGTAGCTTTCATAAGAAGAAAGATGAGCCCTCATTTTCAAGCAAAAATATCTATATATTGAACTGCTGAACAACACATACACATATATATATATATATATATATATATATATATATATGCCCACTCGCATTGACGAAGTGAGGTGAAATGCTCAGTCGCTTGTTCAACTTACACGTGGCAACAATGCTTGTGAGTTCATATTTCTGTTCGAGGAGGTATTATTTTTCTGATTTGTAATTCAATTGATTTATTTTTCTCCTTCCACTAGCCAGTAGACAGTTCCAATGGTGTCTATAGTTAAATATTATCGCCATTGTCAGAAACTGGCTATTCTATCGGTTTTAATTCGAATTGTATGGCTGTCCTGATGAGAATGCAACTTCGAACTAACCGCCATTTTTTGTGTAGTTTTAATTGATTGTTCTCTATGTCTTAATCTTTTATCTTGAGCTAATTATTATTGCCTTTTCTCATTTTTGCCGTGTTTTCTTTTTATTTATATTTATATACTTTTAATTGTGAATTTTGTATCCTAATATTCTTCTCATCCCCTTTTCCATTGTAGTGATATGTTACCTTCTATCTTTATCCTTAGTATTGGTCTATAGTTACTCATTTGTAACAGATATGCTAGAGATGGGGGTTTTTTGTACATACAGTAGTTTATGCATAATTTTCGATTAAATCTTTCAATTTATATATATATATATATATATATATAATTACACCTCCCCTCTTCCTAGGGAAGGGGGAGAGAAAAAGAAACTTCACTTTAGTGCACGCTCACATGTTGGCTCGGCTCCTAGTAACAGAAAAATAAAATTAAGAAAGATCAGTCATGCATAAAGCATTGATTATGAAACACTTTGCAACTTCGATGCAATTTTATACAAACATCTCTAAAATGCGATGCATTTCTCGGTAACATTTTAAAAATGATCACAGTACTACATTAATTTATTATATTTGAAAACTTAAAACTTCATCGAAGGAAATGAACTTCATTCAAATGACGGCATTGAAATGTAAATTGCCCGGTTGAAACATCTCTAAAATACGATACATTTCTTGGTAATGTTCTTAAAATTATCATAATACTACAATAATTTATTATATTTGAGAACTTCATCGAAAACAACTGAAATTTATTCAAATGACGATATCGAAATATAACACGCCTGGCTCTCTCTATAAAAGCAGCATTTCACTCATAAACATTTTTCCATTCATTTCATTCATCACAATACTATAATAATTTATTTTATTTAAAAACTAAAGACCATGGAGGTACATGTAATTAAACTCTGTGCTTAAAACTTCATCGAAAAAATCGTCCTTCTCTCTGTAAAATCAATGAATATTTCATATATATCAGCTATGCAGACTCCATGATCTAAATAATTTTCAATAATACATTTTCCATAAGTGAAAAATAGGCTTCGTTGTAGAAATAATCAAATTTGGATGATCATTTAAACTCAAATATATTGTAATTGCGTTGTTTCAGTATGTAGATGCACAGAATGTAAGCAAAAATAAAGCGGTTTTAGGACGGATATAACAGTAAATATGAATTAAAAAGAACTTTAAAAATCACGATTTTGACACAAGATGGATGCCATATTTTATTTTGAAGTGGGTCACGTGATCTACTCATATAATGGTCACGTGATCGCTTCATATAAGAGGTGTAATTATTATTTTAATTTTTATTTAAAAAACTACTGTATATATTTTGCCGAAATTTTTTTTATATATTTTATGGGATAATTTGAATATTTCCTAAAATTTTCGAAGCAATTTGTGAATTTTAAATCCGCTTAAAAAATGTTTGAAAAATTAGGTCCCATAGGGGTTTTCCTTCTTTCAACCTGGGTTCAATCTAAAACTAATTGGGTGATATTATTCATTTATATTCCCATAGGTCCCACATGCCGTCTAAACAACATACAAAAATTTCATTTTGATTGAGTCATTTTTACGGTAGTTATCGTGCTAACGGACAGACAGACAGAATGAACGAACAAAGTCATAAACACTTTTCAACTTGTAAAGTACTAAAAATTGCTGTTGTAAAGTATTAAAAATTGCTTTTGTGGAAAGAAAGAGGCGTATCATATCAGCTATTGGTTACTGACCAGATGATGTCATCTCGATCAGCAAATTGTAGAAAAAGAAGAAAAGGAGTGAATTCTTCCCCTCGTATGAGTGTTTTTCCGCTGAAATGTGTTTTAAATCATCATGTCTCTTCACGAACAGATCCATTAAATTGACAACCCATGCACGTCTGGCGGAAGTGTCAACTATATGCATTTGTAATCAATTCTGATGCTTGATCGTGATGTTAATGGCTGCGAAAAATAAATGCCACATTACAGAAAAACCATGGGAGACCTCAATCTCCTTTCAATTTGTATTTGCCATACCTTAAAATGTCATCTGAAGATTTGAGTAATTGTGAAGAGATGGTTTTAATGGATTTACTGCCTTCAACTTTGATGACACTGTGGGAAAACATTCATTTCCTTGGATCACCATGAAGTTGAGAAAAATGTTCTCATTGCAAAAGATAGTTTTTGCTGTAAATATATTAAGTGTTTTGATGAGTTTAAAGCTTTTAAACACATCGCAACACTGACTGTTGTTCAGCGTTCAGAACAATTGTTTTATTTTTGGAATTGGGTGTCGAAGTGTGATGTTCTCCTTTAAGAAGTTCAGTTAACGGCTTGGTTATTGCTGCAAAATCCTTGATGTGTTTACGTAAGGTATTGGCGAAACCTAAGAAGCTTCGTACTTCATGTACAGAATGTAGAGAAATGTAACGATTTACTGCAGACGCACGGTTAGGGTCTGGGAGTATTTCATTTTGCGTGAGTATCCTTCCCAGCAAAGGAATTTGTGAAGCAACAAAGATACACTTCGAACGAGAAAGTTTAAAGCCATGCTGACGTGTGAGTAGAAATAAAAGACGTAAACATTCGAGGTGTTCGTCAAAATTGTCGTGCGCTAAACTCAAATCATCAAAATATGGAGCTAGTCCTCTATCCAGTAGTTGAGCATAAGCTTATTTTATTGCTTTCGACAGAGTAACAGGACAGTTAGAAAGTCCAAATGGCATTCTTAGGAATTCGTAGTGTCCGTCGGGTGTTACAAAGTCTGTCTTGTGAATATCGTTGGTATAAACTTTTATATGCAGAAATGCTGATTTGATATCTATGTTCGACATATATTTCTTTTCAGCAATACGATAAATAACATCGCCCATGTTGTCAATTGGTTGAGGGTCTTTGATAGTAATGGGATTAATTGTTCTAGCATAGTCGACTACAGATCGAAGGGGTGTTGTGTCGTGAAAGGGTTGTTCTACTACAAAAGCAGGAACAGCGTATTGAGAATTTGAATCTTGGTAAACGTTTTGTTTTTCCATTCAGAAATTTGATATTTTAAATGCAAACGATGTGGTTCTGGAAGTCGATATGAGTAGGGGATTAGGGAGAGATCTGCGCCACTTCAGAGGCGGTGAATCCCTATACTTTAACATGGGGAACCCTCCGAGGCCAGAAAATGAGTGCATCGACAGAGGCGGTGGTAAAGTCCCATGCTTTAACATAGGGGTTCTCAGAAGTTGGTGTGAGACGGTACGGTTACGGTTCCATAAGACAGGTATGGAAAAAAGGTGACGTCACAGAAGAGAGTGGAGTTTATGACGTATATTGTTTTTCCCTTTTTAAGTGTTAATGTTTTAAATATTTCATAAATGTAAGGTTTTTTTTTTTTTTCTTATAATTTTTCTAAAATGTAAGTTTTTTCAACAAGTTGGATTTTGAGGGTTGTCGGATTTCTCTATGGTAAATAACATGAATTTTAAGAATGTGCCGTTTCTAGCGTTTTTTTCACAAAAAGTTTTAAAAACGTTAAAAAAACAACAAAAATGTACGTTTTTTCAACAAGTTGAAGTTTTGGAGTTGTTGGATTTCTCTATGGGAATTAACATGGGTTTTCACACTTTTGTGAATTTTTTGTAAAAAGAAATGTGGTTTTTCGCAAAAAAGCGGCCAAAAATGTGTTTTTTGAAAAACGCGGAATCGGCCGATTTTTTTCAAACTGTCGGATTTCTCTATGGGAATTAACATAGGTTTTCACACTTTTGTAATTTTTTGAAATAAAATGTGCGTTTTTGCAAAAATGCGGCCAAAAAAGCGTGTTTTTAGAGTAGCAGAATCGCATGAATTGGGTGTATGGGAGGGGGTGTGTTTCCTCAATCCTTTCGGTCTTGGATTTTAAAAATTTTAAAAATAAATATTTTAAATAATAGCAGATACCTGTTTTCAACAATCTAAATGTGGTAAGGTCTCTTTCCTAAATTAAGGTGCTGTTAGAAAAATATATTATTTTTTTTATTGTGGTCCCACCTCCACCCGGTGTATAGGATACACCGCCACAATCTCTATTTTTTTTTTCTTTTTTTTCCTTCTTTTTTTTTTTCCTTCTTTCTCTTTTCCCTTTTTTTTATTTTTTTATTTTAAAGTGTCCGTAGGCATAACTTGTGATGCCGTCCTCGAGTAAATATCTTTTATCATCAATGGGTGACAAAGCCACCTTGTTCTGACATACAGTGAATAGTTTATGATGGCTACTATCAATTCTAATCTGTTCTTCCATGGTAGATCTAACACTCAACAGGCACTGTCTATAGTCATTGTGTGTAATTTTCCGTGCAACCACATGTGTAGAAACACCTTTAGCTCTTTTCTTTTCTCCAGCAGCTGATAGAATAGAGTACATTTTAGGTCTAAGTCCTATAAACTCTTGAATGGGGGTTGAATTCAGTTCATCTTTAAAATATCCAATACGCTTTTTATTGTCTTCACTGAAGAGGGGATGATCCTTGGGATAGTCAGAAAAATCATACAGGTGTTTATGTTGGTTCATATCTTCATAAATATCAGCAGTTTGGATTTCATAAGCCAATGAATCAGTATCGGTGAAGAGAAGCGAAGCTTTTTCACCATATTGGCTTTTAATATGTTTATAATGAAACTCATACATCAGGAGTTTAGATAACTCCAAGATAGCAAAGCCAACGTATATAGGCCGGTTCATTAAAATGCAATTCCTTACACGTTCAACACCCACCAGATCTTCGCTAAAAATCCTGATAGCTCTAAAAGCTGGAGATGCCACCACCTTCAGGGCCCGCTTTGAAGAATTCACTACTTCAATATTCACTCGATTTCGAAGATTCTCCATCGTTTTTCCAAACACAGCGTTATTAAGCAATTTAAAAAAGTCTTTCTCAAAATTAGTCTTTGCCTTCTTTCTTTCTTCTGTGTTAAATTGGATGTATTTCTCCAACCAGGGCTTCTGATTAAATTTTAAGGTCTTGTGAATTTTCTTGAGTCTTAAACCTAATGATAGGTATAGCTGAAGGTTACGATAGTGAACAATATAATGTTTCTTGTCATGCAGATTGGGTACTAATTTCGTAGTACTAACAAAATGTCCATGATGTAACTGTTGAACCAGTCGTTCAGCATAGGGGGAAAGCATTTCTCGTTCAATCTTCACCCTTTCAGGGGCTAGAGGGTATTCATTATGATAATCATGTAAGGATTCAGGATACTCCAGATCCACTTCAAATATATAGCCCTCTTGGATATTATCCTTTAGACTCATTATCCAGGATTCATTCAAATTTTCTGTCGATATCCATTCAAACCCACCATAGGGCAGTGGTTGAGACATAGCCCAACCATATAGGTTATTGGCATCAAGATAGATAATGTGCTTATCAGGCTTAGTAGAGTCATAATTTTCCAAATAACGATTATTAGCCTCGGATCTACGCTGACTTATCATACATATGCCACCGCGGATTCCACGCTCTATAAACAGTAACATATTTTCATCTGTGAGTAGTTCTAGGGTTTGCTCAGTCATTTTTAAAGAGGCCTGCCAAGCCAGTCCAGGGGCGGTCATCATATGGGCGGCATCTAAATCATAGTTCTTCTTGCAAATTTTTCGAAAATTCTCAAATACATCGGCTAACAGTAGCACATCTGTTTTCACATACAGGTCGTGATATTCTCCCAAGTTCTTTATGTTAAAGGTATCCCATACAGTTTGGGCATGCCGATAATCTTCACTCTTAATATCTTCACCTTTAATATCATTATGAAATGCAGAAGGGGGAGGGAGCACATTTTCATCAAATTTTTGAAAGGATGTCATATAGCTATAGGGATATACTCCTTTCCTAATAAGAGCATTCTGTTGTACTATATCAGGGAAATGTTCTCTGAGAATATGAAATTCACTCAAGTCTAAATTGGAAACTAGCTTTTCCAGGGAAGCATTCAGAAACTGTAGGCTATCAATAAATTGTAAACAGACACGGGGCCCCTCTTTCTTTGAAATCTTAAAAGATATGTATTTTTCAATATTAGTGGCAATCACATCAATTTTATGGTCTTGCAATTTCCCAAAACTCAGCATAATATGATGAGAGTCATAATTTTTTAAATTATGAAACACTACAGGAATATTAATACTTTGTCTATAGTTAAGATTACAGGCATTATGCAGGGCACCTCTATAGGCTCCAGTCACGTGATTGTGATCACGCACACGATCTATTTTCAGTTCACGATGGCACACGTTACAATGGGTAGCTCTTTCAAAGTCAACTTCATTCTCCTTAGTCATTCGCAGTGGTTTAACATAACGTAATTTTTCTCCAAGATACTGTTTCTCCATTATCAAGTTGTTAAGAAAATGATTCACAGGGTCGATACCTCGATACACAGTAGCTTGTTTCAGGCATTTTCCATCAGGTCCTATGATAACATAAGCATATCCACAAGGTTCATGAATTGCTAGTCTATGCGTGTAAGATCTAATATTCGAGGGTTTTGTAGTGTCTTCTTTAACGATCAGGGCTTCAAAGTCAGCATAAATGATGAAAGGGATGGAATGCTGATACTGTTTGTTCGTGAATTGGAGATATTTCTGATCTTCCGAGGGCATTTTAATGCGCTGAGGTGCATGTTCTTTACAATATTGAGCATGATCTTGCAAAAGATCGTCTCTGCTGTAACGATGTAAACATCTATAACATATATATTGGGTTCCATTGTGCTTAGTTATATCTCCCAGCAAGCGTGACATATTTCTTATGAGAGTATAGTGTTGCTTGTCTTCATCACTAATCAACAGGAGATTCACACAGTCTTCATCTTCACGTTTGGATATATGCAAAGGAAAAATCTCTTCGTCTTCATATCCATATACATTTATTCGTATATTATTCATTTTTTCAATCTGAGGAACCTTCACAACTGAGATAGGGTATTGAATATCTCCAAGTTTAATGTCATTTTCAAAACTTTTATAATGTGACACTCTTTCAGGCTTATATTCACGGGATATATAGTATTTGTGGGCTAATAGGCACCACACCAGACATTTCTCGTCTTCATTTCGAATATTGAGTAAAGCTTTCTTGGCTGCAAGTTTTGTTGGCAAAGGTATATAGCTAGAAGCTGCAAGAGGCTTATACTTTGCACAGAAAATATCTATATTTCGCATCTTTTGTAAAGTCCATCCAGATCCTCGACTGACAAATTCTTCGAATAACTTCAAGATTTGGGAAAAACCTTCCTCAACATTGTTGGGAGGGGTATCATCACGAAGTTCTGTCACAACATCTGTTCTAAAATATGAGCTGGATACCTGTTGGCCATTTGCAATGTCACGAATAAATTGCACATCTGCAATAAGATACCACTTAATAGATCTGTATGCATCTAGTTCGTCTTTTAATATCTTCAATAGCTGAGGACGAATCTCATCAAAACATAGCATAAGATCCCCCTCTACACTTTCAGTGGGTTCCAGAGTGTGTACAGAGAATACATCTAAACCCTTCTTCTTCTTCGCTGCAATCTTGGGGCGTTTATTAGAAGTTGAGGCTAAAGCAGGAGCTTTTCTCTTTTTAGAACCATGTTCAATACGCTGGTGGCGCAGGGCGTCACTTTTCTTGTTGAATATAAGTTCACACTGCTTGCATTTTATACCATCCTTCAGATGAAGTAACAGGTGGCGCTTCAGGTTATCTCGTCTAGTAAACTGTATGGAGCATTGAGTGCATTCAAACACTTTAACGGGAGAATGCGTATTCGCATGTCTAGCCAAGTCTTCCTTACGAACAAATGCACGTTCGCATACTTTACATCGATAAGTCAAAGCATCATCGTCAGAATGAATCTTCATATGTCTTGCTAAGGCATCTTTTCTAGAAAACTGCATTTCACAAGTAGGGCACACCTGCAAAAGATAAAAAAATACAAGACTTTAGTATAAACACGCTATTCTCGGTAACAATATAATACATTTCAGATGTATATATATATATATATCATTACAGATGTATATAAAGTAATTGCTAACCCATTATATTTTCCCCATTAGAAATAATAAAATTCCTGAATTAAAGAATATATCCATATACAAGACATTTCATGTAAAACCCCAATACATTTAATTAAATTCATAAAAACACTCATTAAAAAAGTTGTTACGCATCATAAAAATACAAAGTTTAATAAAATGAGAGAATAAAATCACATTAAAACAAGTACTTACATGTCCAATCCTGTTCAAAGAGGGCGCATTACGCACGTTAGTAACGGTAGGGATAATACCTCCGATATTACTTTCTAAGGCAAACATACTCGCAGAAGAACTTGAAACACCTCTTAACAGCATGAAATTCACAGCAGAAATGATAAAATCGCTGCTTAAAGACCACCTACACCCATTCATAAAAAAATAGTTCCTGGAATATCCTTCCGCCAAGGTCACCCCAAGGTTATCTCTAAAGAGTTCTTCGTGTATCCATCCGCCAAGGGCATGTCAATGTCACGTGATAGTTATATCACGGTTACCGTTAAACTTACAACACACAAATGTAATTATGCACACATCCGATAAAAAATAACCAATTCGTTCAACATCGCAATCGATTATATCCTTTTTAATAATTGTAATCGATATATTACATAAATTCACATCTTTAAAAAATAATAGATTTTAATAAAATAATAAAAGAAAATCCCCTTGCGAGACCCCTTAAAACCTCCAATTCTTAAACAATACAGCAACGCGCTATCCCTTGCAAGCATAAAACCCCCGAATAACATACTCTCCCCCTCCCTCCCCGAGACATCAACACTCACTTCTCCACACGTTAAACGTAACCCATAGCAACCGGAATCCATAATAAAACATTCACCTTCACCCCCAACGTACATCCAAATACACAGTCATTCAACGTGAAACCCGTATTTTTACAGCAAAAATCACTTTACAGGGATTCATAGAACAAAAAATCCTAAAAAATCAATAAATTCACCCAGAAACTAGCTAAAACCCTCAAATTACTTATAATTATCATCTACATATGCTATATAACCATTTATAACCTTAAAAAGGTGAGTATGCTAGTAGATAAGGAAGGTGGGTTCGCCAGAATGCGGTTAGAGCAATGCCGCCTAAAAATAGTTTCTGGAAAGAAAAAATAAATATTTTTTGGTATTTCCAGAAAGTATCCTCTATGTAATATTTTGATAAAATTAAAAAAGTTTTTAAAAAATTTTAAAAACTCAATGTTTTATTAATTTTCTCAAAATTCCTAATTTCCCTACTAGTATCCCTTTAGGCCGCTAGGGGACGCTGGCGGCACTGCACAACCTTCGCAGGTGTTGCCACCCTCAAAATAGTTTCTTCCCTACTTAGAAAAAATCTCATTCCAAAAAATTTATTTCCCCCTCAACCCCTCGTACAAGACTACGACATCGTTGCCACCCGACAAAAAGTTTCTCCAAAATTTTCACCCCCACCTTTTTTCATTCCCCCCCCCCCTTTTACACCCCCGTCCAGGATTACGGAATTTAAGATGGCGGCCATTGCACAGCATTGCACAGCCTTCCGTGCAGAACCCCCCTTTCTTATCTACTAGCATACTCACCTTTTTAAGGTTATAAATGGTTATATAGCATATGTAGATGATAATTATAAGTAATTTGAGGGTTTTAGCTAGTTTCTGGGTGAATTTGTTGATTTTTTAGGATTTTTTGTTCTATGAATCCCTGTAAAGTGATTTTTGCTGTAAAAATACGGGTTTCACGTTGAATGACTGTGTATTTGGATGTATGTTGGGGGCGAAGGTGAATGTTTTATTATGGATTCCGGTTGCTATGGGTTACGTTTAGCGTGTGGTGAAGTGAGTGTTGGTGTCTCGGGGAGGGAGGAGGAGAGAGGAGTATGTTATTCGGGGTTTTTATGCTTGCAAGGGATAGCGCGCTGTTGTATTACATAAGGATTGGAGGTTTTAAGGGGTCTCGCAAAGGGATTTTCTTTCATTATTTTATTAAAATCTATTATTTTATAAGATGTGAATTTATTTAATATATCGATTACGATTATTAAAAAGGATATAATCGATTGCGATGTTGAACGAATTGTTTATTTTTTATCGGATGTGTGCATAATTACATTCGTGTGTTGTAAGTTTAACGGTAACCGTGATATAACTATCACGTGACCTTGGCGGAGGGATACATCAAGAACTCTTTAGAGATAACCTTGGGGTGACCTTGGCGGAAGGATACACCAAGAACTATTTTTTTATGAATGGGTGTAGGTGGTCTTTAAGCAGCGATTTTATCATTTCTGCTGTGGATTTCGTGTTGTTAAGACGCGTTTCAAGTTCTTCTGCGAGTATGTTTGCCTTAGAAAGTAATATCGGAGGTACTATCCCTACCGTTACTGACGTGCGTAATGCACCTTCTTTGAACAGGATTGGACATGTAAGTACTTGTTTTAATGTGATTTTATTCTCTCATTTTATTAAACTTTGTATTTTTATGATGCGTAACAACTTTTTTAATGAGTGTTTTTATGAATTTAATGAAATGTCTTGGGGATCTTACATGAAATGTCTTGTATCTGGATATATTCTTTAATTCAGGAATTTTATTATTTCTAATGGGGAAAATATAATGGGTTAGCAATTACTTTATATACATCTGTAATGATATATATATATATATATATATATATATACATCTGAAATGTATTATATTGTTACCGAGAATAGCGTGTTTATACTAAAGTCTTGTATTTTTTTATCTTTTGCAGGTGTGCCCTACTTGTGAAATGCAGTTTTCTAGAAAAGATGCCTTAGCAAGACATATGAAGATTCATTCTAACGATGATGCCTTGAATTATCGATGTAAAGTATGCGAACGTGCATTTGTTCGTAAGGAAGACTTGGCTAGACATGCGAATACGCATTCTCCCGTTAAAGTGTTTGAATGCACTCAATGCTCCATACAGTTTACTAGACGAGATAATCTGAAGCGCCACCTGTTACTTCATCTGAAGGATGGTGTGAAATGCAAGCATTGTGAACTTATATTCAGCAAGAAAAGTGATGCCCTGCGCCATCAGCGTATTGAACATGGTTCTAAAAAGAGAAAAGCTCCTGCTTTAGCCTCAACTTCTAATAAACGCCCCAAGATTGCAGCGAAGAAGAAGAAGGGTTTAGATGTATTCTCTGTACACACTCTGGAACCCACTGAAAGTGTAGAGGGGGATCTTATGCTATGTTTTGATGAGATTCGCCCTCAGCTATTGAAGATATTAAAAGACGAACTTGATGCATACAGATCTATTAAGTGGTATCTTATTGCAGATGTGCAATTTATTCGTGACATTGCAAATGGCCAACAGGTATCCAGCTCATATTTTCGAACAGATGTTGTGACAGAACTTCGTGATGATACCCCTCCCAACAATGTTGAAGAAGCCTTTTCCCAAATCTTGAAGTTATTCGAAGAATTTGTCAGTCGAGGATCTGGATGGACTTTACAAAAGATGCGAAAGATAGATGTTTTCTGTGCAAAGTATAAGCCTCTTGCAGCTTCTAGCTATATACCTTTGCCAACAAAACTTGCAGCCAAGAAAGCTTTACTCAATATTCGAAATGAAGACGAGAAATGCCTGGTGTGGTGTCTATTAGCCCACAAGTACTATATATCCCGTGAAGGTCATCCTGAAAGAGTGTCACATTATAAAAGTTTTGAAAATGACATTAAACTTGGAGATATTCAATACCCTATCTCAGTTGTGAAGATTCCTCAGATTGAAAAATTGAATAATATACGAATAAATGTATATGGATACGAAGATGAAGATATTTTTCCTTTGCATATATCCAAACGTGAAGATGAAGACTGTGTGAATCTCCTGTTGATTAGTGATGAAGATAAGCAACACTATACTCTCATAAGGAATATGTCACGCTTGCTGGGAGATATAACTAAGCACAATGGAACCCAATATATATGTTATAGATGTTTACATCGTTACAGCAGAGACGATCTTTTGCAAGATCATGCTCAATATTGTAAAGAACATGCACCTCAGCGCATTAAAATGCCCTCGGAAGATCAGAAATATCTCCAATTCACGAACAAACAGTATCAGCATTCCATCCCTTTCATCATTTATGCTGACTTTGAAGCCCTGATCGTTAAAGAAGACACTACAAAACCCTCGAATATTAGATCTTACACGCATAGACTAGCAATTCATGAACCTTGTGGATATGCTTATGTTATCATAGGACCTGATGGAAAATGCCTGAAACAAGCTACTGTGTATCGAGGTATCGACCCTGTGAATCATTTTCTTAACAACTTGATAATGGAGAAACAGTATCTTGGAGAAAAATTACGTTATGTTAAACCACTGCGAATGACTAAGGAGAATGAAGTTGACTTTGAAAGAGCTACCCATTGTAACGTGTGCCATCGTGAACTGAAAATAGATCGTGTGCGTGATCACAATCACGTGACTGGAGCCTATAGAGGTGCCCTGCATAATGCCTGTAATCTTAACTATAGACAAAGTATTAATATTCCTGTAGTGTTTCATAATTTAAAAAATTATGACTCTCATCATATTATGCTGAGTTTTGGGAAATTGCAAGACCATAAAATTGATGTGATTGCCACTAATATTGAAAAATACATATCTTTTAAGATTTCAAAGAAAGAGGGGCCCCGTGTCTGTTTACAATTTATTGATAGCCTACAGTTTCTGAATGCTTCCCTGGAAAAGCTAGTTTCCAATTTAGACTTGAGTGAATTTCATATTCTCAGAGAACATTTCCCTGATATAGTACAACAGAATGCTCTTATTAGGAAAGGAGTATATCCCTATAGCTATATGACATCCTTTCAAAAATTTGATGAAAATGTGCTCCCTCCCCCTTCTGCATTTCATAATGATATTAAAGGTGAAGATATTAAGAGTGAAGATTATCGGCATGCCCAAACTGTATGGGATACCTTTAACATAAAGAACTTGGGAGAATATCACGACCTGTATGTGAAAACAGATGTGCTACTGTTAGCCGATGTATTTGAGAATTTTCGAAAAATTTGCAAGAAGAACTATGATTTAGATGCCGCCCATATGATGACCGCCGCTGGACTGGCTTGGCAGGCCTCTTTAAAAATGACTGAGCAAACCCTAGAACTACTCACAGATGAAAATATGTTACTGTTTATAGAACGTGGAATCCGCGGTGGCATATGTATGATAAGTCAGCGTAGATCCGAGGCTAATAATCGTTATTTGGAAAATTATGACTCTACTAAGCCTGATAAGCACATTATCTATCTTGATGCCAATAACCTATATGGTTGGGCTATGTCTCAACCACTGCCCTATGGTGGGTTTGAATGGATATCGACAGAAAATTTGAATGAATCCTGGATAATGAGTCTAAAGGATAATACCCAAGAGGGCTATATATTTGAAGTGGATCTGGAGTATCCTGAATCCTTACATGATTATCAGAATGAATACCCTCTAGCCCCTGAAAGGGTGAAGATTGAACGAGAAATGCTTTCCCCCTATGCTGAACGACTGGTTCAACAGTTACATCATGGACATTTTGTTAGTACTACGAAATTAGTACCCAATCTGCATGACAAGAAACATTATATTGTTCACTATCGTAACCTTCAGCTATACCTATCATTAGGTTTAAGACTCAAGAAAATTCACAAGACCTTAAAATTTAATCAGAAGCCCTGGTTGGAGAAATACATCCAATTTAACACAGAAGAAAGAAAGAAGGCAAAGACTAATTTTGAGAAAGACTTTTTTAAATTGCTTAATAACGCTGTGTTTGGAAAAACGATGGAGAATCTTCGAAATCGAGTGAATATTGAAGTAGTGAATTCTTCAAAGCGGGCCCTGAAGGTGGTGGCATCTCCAGCTTTTAGAGCTATCAGGATTTTTAGCGAAGATCTGGTGGGTGTTGAACGTGTAAGGAATTGCATTTTAATGAACCGGCCTATATACGTTGGCTTTGCTATCTTGGAGTTATCTAAACTCCTGATGTATGAGTTTCATTATAAACATATTAAAAGCCAATATGGTGAAAAAGCTTCGCTTCTCTTCACCGATACTGATTCATTGGCTTATGAAATCCAAACTGCTGATATTTATGAAGATATGAACCAACATAAACACCTGTATGATTTTTCTGACTATCCCAAGGATCATCCCCTCTTCAGTGAAGACAATAAAAAGCGTATTGGATATTTTAAAGATTAACTGAATTCAACCCCCATTCAAGAGTTTATAGGACTTAGACCTAAAATGTACTCTATTCTATCAGCTGCTGGAGAAAAGAAAAGAGCTAAAGGTGTTTCTACACATGTGGTTGCACGGAAAATTACACACAATGACTATAGACAGTGCCTGTTGTGTGTTAGATCTACCATGGAAGAACAGATTAGAATTGATAGTAGCCATCATAAACTATTCACTGTATGTCAGAACAAGGTGGCTTTGTCACCCATTGATGATAAAAGATATTTACTCGAGGACGGCATCACAAGTTATGCCTACGGACACTTTAAAATAAAAAAATAAAAAAAAGGGAAAAGAGAAAGAAGGAAAAAAAAAAGAAGGAAAAAAAAGAAAAAAAAAAAATAGAGATTGTGGCGGTGTATCCTATACACCGGGTGGAGGTGGGACCACAATAAAAAAAATAATATATTTTTCTAACAGCACCTTAATTTAGGAAAGAGACCTTACCACATTTAGATTGTTGAAAACAGGTATCTGCTATTATTTAAAATATTTATTTTTAAAATTTTTAAAATCCAAGACCGAAAGGATTGAGGAAACACACCCCCTCCCATACACCCAATTCATGCGATTCTGCTACTCTAAAAACACGCTTTTTTGGCCGCATTTTTTCAAAAACGCACATTTTATTTCAAAAAATTACAAAAGTGTGAAAACCTATGTTAATTCCCATAGAGAAATCCGACAGTTTGAAAAAAATCGGCCGATTCCGCGTTTTTCAAAAAACACATTTTTGGCCGCTTTTTTGCGAAAAACCACATTTTTTTTACAAAAAATTCACAAAAGTGTGAAAACCCATGTTAATTCCCATAGAGAAATCCAACAACTCCAAAACTTCAACTTGTTGAAAAAACGTACATTTTTGTTGTTTTTTTAACGTTTTTAAAACTTTTTGTGAAAAAAACGCTAAAAACGGCACATTCTTAAAATTCATGTTATTTACCATAGAGAAATCCGACAACCCTCAAAATCCAACTTGTTGAAAAAACTTACATTTTAGAAAAATTATAAGAAAAAAAAAAAAAACCTTACATTTATGAAATTTTTAAAACATTAACACTTAAAAAGGGAAAAACAATATACGTCATAAACTCCACTCTCTTCTGTGACGTCACCTTTTTTCCATACCTGTCTTATGGAACCGTAACCGTACCGTCTCACACCAACTTCTGAGAACCCCTATGTTAAAGCATGGGACTTTACCACCGCCTCTGTTGATGCACTCATTTTCTGGCCTCGGAGGGTTCCCCATGTTAAAGTATAGGGATTCACCGCCTCTGAAGTGGCGCAGAACTCTCCCTAATCCCCTACTGATATGGCTTGCATCGTATAGGACGATCATGCTGCAATTAAATTTTTAATTCGATGTTTGGAAATTCCCCGATTGGAGATTTCGAAGATGCAAAAACGTCGTCAAATTCAGAAAGAATGTTCTGTAATTTGAACTGTTCGAGAGGAGCGAGTTGAATTTGGGTTGACTCAACAGGAGATTTCGTTGATTTTGGAATGTTTGTATTCGATGTTTCTATCTCTTCCGAAAGTTCTGCAAATTTTTCTTTTAACATGTTTGGAAATGTTAGCGTTTGTGTTACATTCTTTTGCAAATGAGCTATGCAATTCACTGAAGGTTTGGCAGATACACATTTAAAATGTTGAAGTGATGTAGGCGTTGCAATGCGCAAAGAATTATTTTGTTCGAAAATATAACGTGCATGAACGGATATTTTCCAGTCTGTACCGAGAATGGGGGCAACGGGAAGTTGATCACAGATACCAATTTTTGGCACGGTGTGGTCAATGTTTCCCATTTCAATACGTAATGTTATCCATCCAGATGGTGCTACGTAGCCACCAGCAACACCGAGAGGTCCATCTTGCCACGGATACACATTGGC
Organism: Amaurobius ferox; assembly: GCA_951213105.1. Lineage (NCBI taxonomy): Eukaryota > Metazoa > Arthropoda > Arachnida > Araneae > Amaurobiidae > Amaurobius > Amaurobius ferox. Next base: position 14,000,138 of record OX578146.1, read on the forward strand.
AGTGACGTAACAACTGTTAATTAGGGTAATACAAGATCCTGGATCACAAAGAGAGTCGACTGTAGTATTTCCATTGATGATGGCGGCAATAATTGGTGTTTCATGAGACACAGATTTAATGCAATTTACAGAAGGTTGTCGTTTTGACTGTTCTTTCGTCGAATTAGAGTTTTTTGCCGCGTTGTATTCTGGAGATGTTGATCGATAATAGTTGGTAGAATTCGACTGCGGCGTGCTAAAATCTACGGATGGTTTTACAATTTGCCGTTTCTCTTTTGGGTTTGGTGGAGGTGACGAACATTGGGAAGAAATGTGGCCATAATTTCCACATCGCCAACAATGGAAGTATTCAGGAGAATTCTTTTTGGGATTAAATTTTTGCATAAATTTCGTTTTTTGTTCATTTGAGCAAAATGGTCTTTTTTCATAGTCATGAAACTGAGAATCATAGTTGTCATTTTTAGATACACTTTTAACGTTTAACACATGAAAGTTTTTCTTATTGTGTATAAAAAAAGTTGTTCCGATTTGTCTTTATACAAGCGTCTTCTTGAATCCAATGATGAAGCGCGGTCAACTAATTCAGAAACTGTGTCATATGTGTGAACGGAGAGTGGGTTAGCCCATCGGTCGTCTTTTATGTCACCTAAAATGAGTGAAATGCGTTCAGATACGTCCAATTTGTGCGGAGCATTTTCGAGCAAGGTATCTTTTGCGTAAATATACAACACTAAAGTTTTGTCTTCACAAAACACACGTTTCGTCTGAAATGAAAAAAATCTCTCATATTCATGGATCATTTAAATCGTTTTTAGAATTCTTTCCATTCTCTAACCAATCTTGACAATTTTTACCATACACGGAGTCCCAATCTGCGGCTGATGATTTTAATCTTGTTTGTGCATTTATGAGGGTTAAGGAAGGTGTCCAATGTGCATGAAATGCAATTCTTTCCACTTGCATTATCCATTTCGTTAGATCTTCGAATTGTTTTCCGGAAAAAATTGGTTTCGCTTGACCCGTATCCATAGCAGAGTTTATTTGAATCAGCGAATTTAATTTTTCTTGATTTAAAGCCAATTGCTGAACAGTGGCAGCTAATTGTGCGACAATGTTAGCAAAATCCGGTGCGGTTGAAGAAGATTCACCACAATGTTTTAAATTTTCGGTGATTTGATTATTTTTACCTTCGATTTGGTTTTTCAATTCTTGAATTAATTCTTTCTCCTTTAAAGTTTGTGTCAGTTCTATATGTTCATTGCGGGCAGAGTTTAATTTGTCGGTTGTTCTTTCACGAAAATGTTTTTCATTGTCCGAAACCAAACGTTGAATTAGTTCATCTTTCGATCCTTTGCAAGATAATTTACGAATATTCAGTTCCGTTTTTAATTGCGAAACTGTAAACTCCTTTAAGTGTTTCGAGTTCAAATTTTCCATTTTGTGTATATATTATGAAAAAAATATAATGAAAGCAATTACCTTCTGCCTTCGATACTTGGAAACGAGACAGTCATACGTCTAGAAAACGGCGGGAAGATCGGAGAGTCGACGGGGTGCATTGAACGATTTTTGTTTTCAGTCGATTTGATAAACAGAACGAAAATTTTTGCAGAGTGAAAGTTTTACGACTGCGCCATGTAAGATTAGAATCTAAACTAATTTATTTACAATCATATGTACACGTATAAAGCCCGACAGAGGACGCAGTTATATACAAGATACATCATAATTTCGTAATGACGGCTTACAGTACTACAGTCCGTTTGTAAAGAACTTCTCAAACATTATCAGACCCTTACATCAGTAAATGGAAGGAGGCAGGAAATTTGGATAGACGGCGGAATGTTAAGACGCCTTCAATCGGCTTAAGGAAATGTTGGTTTCAGTTCCCAATCTGGCATGTCCTTAATCAACAAAGAACTTTTTTCCAAAATACCGATGCTAGTCAATAAAAAATGGGACCAGTTTTCTCCCAAGACACAGGAGGGCAAGAACCAGATGCTACATGAGAATCCGACACGTCTGGTATAGACGCGAAGAAGGCCATGATCGCAGAAATAAATTAAAACAATTTACACAAACACTTGAAATGAGAACTAGTAATTAACAATAACATTTTTTTGGGATAATCTGTATATTAAGTAATCATCTACCTACAACATTTTAATACACTAAATTCATTATCCCAAAAATAGTGATATTCATTTCAAACATTACACTTAAAATATGACTTTTAATTATCCTTTATTATATTTGCATTTAGTATTGTAATAATTTACCACTATCTTAATGACGTGTAAATTTGCCTTCTCCTTATGGTTCAGGCTAACCTAAGTAGAGGGATCAGAGAGTACGCAAAACCTTCATGCTAGAATGTATATATAAGAGGCCTACCAATGGAGTTAAAAGTAAGGAGTTAAATCTTCATATTAAGAAAACGCCAATATCGTTTGAGACAATAATTCACGTGGCGCTGGGATAAGATAAGTAGTCCTATATTGTATGCATTTCTATGGCGAAAGACCTAAAATATTTATTTAAACTGTCAATTTTGTAAAAATAAATTATTAGTGCAATGAAATGTAGAACTGAAGCAATAAAGAATATTCCCAAGTATTCAAAATAATTTTACCTTTTAATTAATTTTTATCTCCCTATATTCTGTACTCTTTCCTACAACTATGCACACAAAAATACTGGTTAATTATAATCATAATAAGGCAGCCTTTAATTTAAAAATACATATACTAAATACTACTTTCTATAGTGCCAACTAACAATAGCAGCTACTTTACTAACACTAGCGACACCTAGATATAATTCCCAAAGAACTATGGATGAAACGCTTGAAAATGCCATAAGAGTTTTATCTCCTCCTTTCTAACTCCATGGGCCTACCTCCTTTGGACCGTTGTGGATCCAGGGCCGTACGGGACTTTCTCACGGTGAAAGGGTCGGCTCCACAATTATCTCCTTGGGACCGTTCCTGACCAACACTTCTTTTCAAATCCTCGAATTCAACGGCCCTGTCTACTATTGGTTAGCCAAATATTTACAACACGCCTTACGGCAATATTATTGACTTCGTTCCCTTATTGAAATTCTAGAAATTAAATATTTGTTTCACTTGTGGAAAATTCTCACGTCGACTTTCCCATGGAAAACATATTCCTTGACCTTTCGATTCAGCCCAGGTCAGGCCCTTCCGCTCGGATGGCTCCTTGAAATTCAAGAGCACCCACCCTTCTCCACGTCCGGCGCACGTGCGCCCCAGGAAAGTTCATACATATTAACCTCTGTTTCAGGGACCACCATCTTGGGTCCAGTTTCCTCTTCCGAAACTGCAATGTTACATGGTGATTGAAAATTCAGTGTAACGCCCGACACGGTTGGAGAACGTTCATCGTTTCGCTCAAGAGAAAATCAACATGGCTACCGATAAAATGAAGACCCGGTATGATACCAAAGCTACTGAAGTACGATTCCAGGAAGGCAAGAAAGTACGACTGTTCAACCCTCTGGCAGTTTGAAGTTCATTACAAATTTTGAAAGGCATCACTTTAAACTCTTAATGAAGACGAATAAGACTTTCCTGTGGATTCTGCTTTGTCTATTTGGACGATATAATTATTGCCCAGAGGTCATTTGAGGAACATTGAAAATTTTAGGCGGATATTTAAAAATTGAAGAGCGCTAAATTAAAGTTAAATCCTGAAAATTGCAAATTTTTCTAAAAAGAAGTCTCTTATTTGTGACATATCTCTGCGGAGGGTGTAATAACGAGATCCTAGCAAAATCAATGCTGTAAAAGAATGGCGCAGACTGTAGGACGTTTATCAATTGGGGACCTTCCTTGGTTTGTGTACCTATTATTGTCGATGTGTAAAGAATTTCTCAAACATTGCCAGACCCTTGTATCGGTTAACGGAAGGCGACAGAAAATTTGAATGGAGGGCGAATTGTGAAGATGCCTTCAATCGGGTTAAGGAAATGCTGGTTTCCGATCCCATTCTGCCATATCCTCAACCAACAGAAAACGTCATCCAAAATTCCGATGTTAGTAAAGAGGAATAGGTGCAATTCTCCATGAAATAGGAGTGCAACAACGTACCATCGCATACTTTAGCAAATGTTTATGGAACCCCCACAACATTTATTGCTTAAAAAGAACTGTTGATAACTGTTAAATTCGTAGGTAATTTCTATAGTTATCTGTACGGGAGGAAATCCCTGCTGCAGACTGATCACGCTGCCCCGAGTTGGCTCCTCAGCTTTAAGAGAACCCTTAAGGGCAGGTCGCAAGACTTGATTCACTGACGACACGGAGATTCGACATCGAAAGGGTCTCATGGAAACGGCGACCCCTCGAGGAGACCCTGTCCTATGAACTGTGTGCATTGCTCTCGTGATGAAATAAAGTTTGGAAGCAAGTTTTTAGCGACCATCTATAAAGTTATCACAAACCATATTTCAAATTCAGCTCCAGATTCGACATCGAAAGGAATCGCCTCATAGAAACGCTGACGCTCCCTCGAGGAGACCCTGTCTTTTGAACTGTGCGCATTGTTCTCGTGATGAAATAAAGTTTGGAAGCAAGCTTTTAGCGACCATCCATAAGTTGTCACAAACCATGTTTCAAATTCAGCCCCAGATTAGACATCGAAAGAGATAATCTCATGGAAACGCTGACGTGCTTTCGAAGCGACCCTGTTCTTTTAACTGTGCGCATTGCTCTCGCCAATATTTTAGGTCGCTAAAGAATCTGAATATCGCCCAAAGTTGTAAATCTGGCTCACAGAAATAACTAAAATATATATATATATATTTGAAATTTAAAAAATAACGCCAAGGTGTACGTCAAGAAGTACATTTGTACAAAATTTTATGATCGCCCGATGATTAGGATTTTGCGCTACAGATACGCAGAGAGACTCTTACTTTATTATGCAAGATCATATTTGGCATTTTCGTAGTGTATATATATATGGCATATTCGTGGTGTATATATATATATATATATTTCAGTGTTGAATCTTACTATCCCAGTTCATCCTGAGCTCGCCATAGGAATGTACTCTATTTTGAAGAATAACTTGAGAACCGAAGGAGATATAGGAAGTATTATAAATTTTGTATCCCTTGTCTTTCATACATTTAAGTCGCTTTCATTTTAATATTCATACGTTTAAGTTGCATACAAATCATAAATGTGTTCCTAAAATGGATTTTTTCTGTTCTTGCATACTTTAAAAAACACAAAAACACTTTAACTTTATTAACACTTTTTCACTTTATTTAGACATACAAACATAAAAAAATTCCATAAAATCAAAATATCACCGTAAAGCGATAGAACGGATAATTTTACAAATGGTACAGATTTAAGAAGTTCTATAAAAACCAGTGAGCAAAATTCAGAGATTAAGTAGAAAAAGCTGGAATGTCAGCCGCAATAGGAACAAGATCCCGTATCATCGAATAAATGCAGACAAATATTTACAACTAAGTCTATAGAACAATTAAATCGTTTCGACCCCGGTAAATCCTTTATAAAAAATATACAATATTATCACAAACTCAGTTTGAGTTACTTTATGACAAGGTGTGGATGAAAATTCTAGAGTTACCGATCGGAAAGGAGAATGTATTTGAGCTCGATTGAGTCATAAATTGAAGGTCGGTTAGAAAAAGGACCGACACTTTTATCTCTACAAAAGGCTAGTTTCTGATTGTGCGCGTTGTTCAGCATCTCATACCTAGAATTCGTCGTGACGGGAAGATTCTGTAGGATCTTCCTGGACCCAGTATTCTGGTGGCAGCAACGTCAGGAAGTACTCGTGGTAATTTTCTATGTCCTTCCTGCTCAGCTTGGAATCCTGATCTTGGTCTGCGATAGATATCAGTCTCCAGGCTTCTGCTTCACTTCTGTCGTAGGTTGGAACGACCCATTCCCTCATTTCAGTCTCGTTGAGGCTACCATCCTTATCCTTGTCCAAGAAGTTCGTGAAGTGGCCCTGTTGAGCAGCGGCCCAGCTGGGATCCTCCTTCTCCTCTCCGGATACCTTCAAGATGAAAACAATCATTTAGAAATGCGTATTACGACGTTTGCGGCAATTTAAGGGAGCACACGCATATGGAACGCCCCAAAATGAAAGGTAGATTGCCCAAAAGGAATAAACGATAAGTGTAAAACACTTTGTGCAAAGGATAAGGAAAACTTGAGCAACATAATTAAGCACAAACAAAATAATGTAGCATACAATTGTTTCCAGATTACTAAAGTTTAACCACCGTTATGAATTTTCTTCAAAAAGGATCATACAAATATTGTTATTGGCTCGTCTAGTACTCCATTTTTGGATATAGCGGAGTGCCCTGTAATTTTTTTTTCTTGCGAGTTTTGTTTCTTTTCTTAGTCTTTGGGACTTAGTTTTGACTTATTTTTCGTCTTGTTGGATCTCGTTTATTCTTTCTTGTTTGGACTTAACTAGTCTTGTTGGGATGTTTAATTTTTGTTGTGTATTGACGCACATCAATCTTTAATTACTTTTCGTTTAGGATTGGCTGGGCTGTTCTTTCTGGTTGGCTCTCGGGTGGACTCTTAATCCTTAAACTTTGATATATATATATATATATATAAACCCCTCCGTTTCATTTATTCTTTCCCATTTCATCTTTTTCGACTTCGGGTTTGTTGGTTTTCTTGCATTGACCAAAGGGATCCAGCGTATCCTTTAAACACTTGCATGCTATAGATTCTTTTATGTGTGCGTTTTCTTTTATACGTTACTCAAATTTTCCCTTACGAATAAACGGGATTTAAACTCTTCTTTTGTTCAAGAGCATATAGGGAATGCAAATGACAGCAATCCTTATCAGACGTGACAGAAATTAAATTTTTATTTGTACTAGTATTTCTCGCTCGGATGGAATTTTTCGGAAACCTTCAATAGTGTTCATTTATAGGAGGCTTTTTAATAAGTTTAATTCTACAGTTTTATGCACACTGAAGCAAATCCGACCAAGACCTCTAACTCCATTTTCGAACTACTTTTCCCATTGACATACCGAAATTTAGTGATCAGCATCTTAACTTTACGATAAATGGGTCGAAAATAAGAAGGTTACAAGCTTTGAGCAAGATTGGTTGAATTTAAGACGGTTACAAGCTTTTAGAGAGATTGGTTTCTTGTGCAACGCGAATTGCAATCGTTGTGTTCGAGACCCTATAAATTCAAAAACAAATCCAGTCTAACATGTCGTAGCTTCATTCGTTACTGCCTTGCAGCTACTCTCGACTTTTATTTGCCATTTAAGTAGCAATAGTTACTCACCAATTCGAATGCACTAATTTTTTTAATACCACGCACAAAAGTTGTTAATAACGGGTTCTGTTACTAGTTATAGATTAATGTGAAATCTTTTTTTCGCTTATCTTGAATGGGAAACTGTTGATGTATGACGGTGCAAGATACCTAGAGAAAGGTTTCGATATTTTTTTTGTTTTTAATTTCTTTGACTTTTATTTTTTTTTAATTATAGATTAATAGAATAGTCCTAATCTGACCACAAACGAGGTGATCACCGATGAAACGTTCGCATGTAACGTTTATATTCACTCCACCGAGCGAGAGTGCCATCGGAGCAAGCGATAAGTGCATCTTGCATAGCACAGATGTCTATGCACCTATGTCGCAGATGTACAACTCAATTTTTTTATCCTTTTCTACCAGAATTATTATATACTCTTTAAGCTGTATTATAAAACAAGAACAATTGCATATTAGGTTCTGCTTTAAGTTTAATGGTACTTCCGTTGCATAATTAAGTTTCATCACCTTCACATTTTTTTTTCATGATTTACTCCGTATCTCACTTCCCAAAATGTTTCACAAGAAAAGGGGGGGGGGCTGTTAGTTTTTTTAAATCGCAGATTGATAAAACAAGAGTAAATTGACCGATACATCTTTAAACTGGATTCCAAACCATTTCACACATCGCTGCTCATCTTGATATTTATATTTACAGTCATTTACTTAGCTACCCGTTGTTATTTTATTTTGTACTTAACAAATGAACAAGCTAACCGAGGCCTCCGTTGCTAATGATACACAATTTATATTTGAGTTTAACAATTTAATTTGGATAGGTCATCGTAATATTAACTACAGTATTTTGTTGACTATCATAAAGGAACAACTACAAATTTCCACATGGAGGATTCCTTTACCCATTAATTAGCGGCTCAATCAGGCTGGCGTGCATCAAGACCTATCAGAATGTTTCCTACTTCAATTCAGTTGTCTAACACTCAAACAAATGGATGTCTATTCTACGCAAAACATCCCACTGAGTCAACATTTCCTTTAAATTTTAAGTCATGTATAAAGGTGAAATTTAGAGAACAAAAATGAGCACTAAAAGGCACATCGTCTGTATTTTATTTTGCAGAAGTACTTAACCACGGATAAAATATAAATTATGTTCTAGTACATCCCATCAACTGCGCATTTTGGAGGAAGCATTTACCGAAAGAGCAAATCGTGATCATGCCCCCCTCCTTTTCAGCACAGCAATTCGCGTTGATATTTTTGGCTTGTTTTATCTCGTTTTACTTCTTTCACCACACTAGGTTCTATAGTTTAGACATTTCGACACCACGGCGTGCTTCAATTCTAGACTTGCTAGCACCGAATAAAAAAAAAATACGGTAACCTTTCGTTAATCCGACATCCAATGGCTCGACACGCCAGATACTGTCTCTCGACGGCATTTAGGTCCCTTCGGCTGTACACATGAATGTGATATAAGAATTTGGGAGGGAACAGTTAATTTCTGGGCAGTTTTTCCATTAAAACAAAATGGGGTCGGGGAGTGGTTGTCGCTTAGTTGTTTCATAATCGCTATACTGCTTTGTTCAATTGACTTGTGGCGAGTCTATTTTCAGGTCTAATCTCCAATATTTTCCAGCATTCGAGTATAGTATTTGTCATGTCTAAGGCAAATAGACGCTCAATCTTTTACGTAGATAAATATCACATTTATTGTAAATTATTTTGTTTAAACATTTTTCCAGTCCCCCTCCCCCCTCCTTTTAATACGACATCAGACAGTCCGACAAATTTGATAATACTGCATCATCGAACTGAAGTCGCGAATATGCAGGATCATCAGAAGTTTGGAGTATAAGTTTTTCCGAAAAGATCAAATGACTGCTTTTGTTGCTTTCCTTATATACATAGTGTAATGTATAAGGAAAGTTTTGTGCCGGAGTCAAAAATTCAAATTCGAATTTTCGGCGGGAGAGCACGTTTCAAGCATCCCTGAACACGAATCAAACGTTTTTGAGATGTCTGTGCGTGTGTCAGTGAAGACAATATCTCACGAACGAATGGAGAGATTCCAACGAAATTTAGTATAAAATTACAATCCGTGAATACTGAAAGCCTCGTTTTTAAACGCAATCGAATGTTCAAAAATCCCCCTAAATTTTCGAGTGAAATTTTGAAAAATCACCAAAAAATCAAAAGCTTTAATAAAGTTACGTAAATAAACACTTCGTATGTAATTTTTCATTAGAAAAAGATTAATACAAACTTTAGAACGCTAGCACGAACCGTTCTTGAGATATTGCACATTTTTCAAATAAATGTATCAAAATAAAAATCACAAAATAAAAATATTAACTATTGTGAAATATGTTCACTTTTCATATATAAAATCATACGATAAATTTGGTGACATTTTCGTGAATCTAGCTCGTTCTATTCATTAGAAAAGATACCTTGGGTAATACTTTTGTATTTGGACGCCAATAGTCATTTATTTGCTATAACAATAACTTATTTCTCCGCCCATAACGCTTGGCAGGATTTTGGCGACGAATTTGGCGGAATGCCGTCAACTTTGAGACTTTTTTAAATGTTGCCAAATGGATAAAAATGACGATAAATCAATGAAAATGACTAATTAATGAAAGTTCAATATCTTGGAAAGAACATAAGAGTAGACTAAGAATAACCCATTTCTCCGTCCGCTCGTAACGCTTGGCGAGAAATTTAGCGGGAAGTCGCCAGCTTGGCAACTATTTTAAATGTTGCCAAAGTGACAAAAATGTCGTCAAATTGATAAAAATGACGCCATATGGGAAGTAATGCTTCGCAAATTCTGATTTCCGTCATATGACGGGCATACGTTCTAATATGTAAGAAATGCTCTTCTCTCGGTAACATTTTATGCATTTGGCGAACTTCGTGAATAATTTAGCAAGGTATTGCCAAATTTGTGATATTTCGCCCCAGATCGACAAAAATACAGTTGAAATTGTAAACGTGACGCTAAATTAATGACAATGACGTCTAATTGATGAATTATTAAAATATATGGACTACCGCTTATTGAGGATGCTATCAATATTGATAATTATTTAGAGTTACGCGAAATAAAAGTTAATAAGAGTGCTTTGAAATAGTTTTACACGTTGTCATCAAGAAAATCGTCAAATGTACAATTCAATGATAAAAACAGTACCGGGGATCTTATATACATTATTTTTTATTGTAAAAGTAAATCCATTGCATTATATAAGGAAGGTCACGTACTGCCCACATTAGATTTTTTTTATCTGCGCAACAATTTACGTGTAGTTTATTATTAATGTGCAAAGTGACGTTTTGTACTTGTACTCACCTTTTTCAGATGGTTCATATACTCTTCCAGCGACACTTCTTTGTTCTTGTCGATGTCCATGTCCTCCATGGCTTCCAGCACCGCCACTCCTCCCGCTCTCTGGGATTCTTCGGGATGGATGAAATCCCTGAACTCTCCCTTCGAAAGACTGCCATCGCCATCCACGTCGGCATTCTTCCATCTTCGCTCGGCGCGACGGATCATGTCTTTCATGTCCTTCATTTCAGGAGTGGTGGGCTCGCCTTCTTTCAGAGCTGGAAAAAATTGAACACTTTATTCTCGAAACTCCGCTAGGGTGCGTTCTAAATCTTTGATTCATGCTCCCATTGCAGCAACCAGCATCTATCTATACAGGTGCATAACTGAAACAGAAGCTCAGATCGATCAGAAATATTTGCGGCGAAAACAACTTACCCCAAAAAATAGAGAAATGATATACGTATATAACTGTTCTAACAATCAAATACTCATAAGTTATTTATGACTCTTTAAACTGTTTGTGGCAAAGACAAAAACAATATCACGCAAAATGATAGATTGTTAAACGTAAATAAAAATATTTCTCAAAGATTGAGAAACGCTGGGATCTATCAAGTGCGAGTTATGACGAGGCTAAATGCGTATAACGATGGCTTCACTTCGCAGCAGGAAATAGCACAAAGTAAATGGTCAAGGTTCCTGGCGGGTTTTTTTAATATAAATTGAAGCAGCGAATAGTTTCGCAAACAATTTTAACACTTTTGAAATTAATTTTCATTTAACTACCGATGTCTGGAGAAAATTAAAGTAAAACTAGGAGCTTCAAAAAGGAGTTAAAGAAAAGAGAAAAAGAAAATATCGAAAATTTCAATTTTTTTCGCTTATGAAAAACCAAAAAATAAAAGAATTACTTTAAGTCATAATTTCTTTTAAATTATTTCATTTAGTGGGGGGAGGGGGCGCAACACTAAAATTGTGGACCTACAAAATTTTAGTTTTGCAAAAAAAACAAATCGAGTAGTCCCCTCCCCCAAATATAAACCGCTTAAAATAAAAGCCTTTTCTGAAATGCTTTAAATTGAGGGAGGTGAGGCAGAATTTCAATTTGAGGGAAAACATTTTTAGCTACATTTTTACTTTGGGCTAAAATTTCTTAATGATGCCGCTGCATCTGTGCACCAATTGCCCGCGTTAGAACCAGGTGGTCGTTAACTGCAAGGACAACAAGAAAGCTGGTTACTTGTCGGATACTGCCCACCGATTAACCAATGACATTACTCTCAATTTCCTCCCCAAATGATTGAAATTGTAATTGGGAGTACACTCAAACTCTAATCTGCCATAATAAAAGGAAATGAGAGAGAATGTGTGTGGCAGGAAATCCAAGCGTCATACGGCCATAAAATTGGGTACACATATGTACCAAATTTGAATGTAGGACTTGCAAGTACTTCAGGACCAAGAAAGGTACATCTTGGCATTATTTTTTAATTTCGAATTAGTTTCAGTTATTTCATGTTTTAGTCCGATTTACAACGATTTTGAGCGATATTCATACAAATCGTTTCCTTAACTACCGAAAATAGCATCAGAGTTTCCATCTTGACGTCATCGGAAAGTTCGAAAAATTATCTTTCAAACTTTGAACGGAATCCAAACGATTAATAGACGAAATTTTAAGAATATATATGCATTTCGTGCGTTTTACACCTCCCCTATTTTAATACTGCGATATAAAAAATGAACGGCCAATCCATTGTTTATGATTTAACATCAGCAACTTTAAATTACATCCACCGTTTCAAAACAAAATTAACTTTCAGAAGAAATCCGTTCATTGACTATCAATTTAAGCGATCGAACATTAATATTTGAATCAGCGGACAGTTTCTCTCCATTGAAGTCTCGACCGTGTGATTGAAGTCTTTAGATCTCCTAAAGCCACGCATACATTCGCGATGCGAATAAGTGAGAAAATCAGGGGAGGGAGTTACTTCCTTTCGCGTTTTCATGAGCGATGTGCTGAATCGGGTAAATTGCGATTCTGATTGTTTTTACGGAGCGTGTGTGCTCAATTTCCGGATCGAAGTCATTTTCAATTGTGTTCAAATTTATTATTTAAGTATCGGACGCATATTTAACCATTTATACAGGTCCAGGGCAATTCGTTCAGGTGGGTAAATAAAAATGGACGATCGTTTTAGTCCGATAAAGTCAAAATAGCTTCGTGTGAACAAATTCCTTGTAAAATAAAACTCCAAACTATCACCGTTTGTGCACAGCTAGCCAAAACAGCGAAATTAGAATCGCTTTTTCAAAATAGTTTAAAATATTAAATATTAAAATTATAGCCACTGTAATTCGAAAGCCAAGAACCCCCATGCGGAATTAAATTATATATCCTTGTAGGGCTTTCAGGGGGCTACTGATGACTTGCTTATTGTTCATAGCAGTTTCAGGTTCAGAAATAAATATAAGCATTTCAGATTTTAAAATCTGAATTTTTTCAATCTTTAAGATGAGATGATTGCTGGGGAACTATAAAAACTTTGCAAAAACAAATGGATCCAGAAACCGCATTCTCTGCTGAACACTTTTGTTGCTTACAATTTATGTCCGTTTTTTTATAGTTTAGAAAATATTCCGAGTAAAAGTAAACAAAGTAGAGCAAAAATACTCACAAAAACTTTCAAAAAATATTTTTTCGAAATATTAAAATAGGGGTACCATTTATGAATATAAAACAATTTCCAGTTAGAGATGGATATATATAATCTGTGAAAAAAATTAATACGTGACAACGCAAAATGAGATAAACCATTTTTGTAAAATAGTTATAAAGAGTCCAATCTATATATAGCTTCGCTTTTATATATATTTTTAATGTGATAACGCAAATGTGTTTGAGTCCCCGTGCTTTTCGTTCAGACAAATGAAATCTGGAAATAAATGGTCTAATCGGTCCCTTAAAATAAATTTTAAGAAGCAGAATAACCCCGTACGTTTGTGACAACATGGATCGAACTAAAATCAAAATGAAGTGTATACACCACCCATATTCCAAACACGTAACAGATGCACCCAGTCATAACAATGACCCAGAGTGATCCGACGCAACAGGTAGAGATGACTTAACGGTACAATGAAAACTAGTTTGAGAAATCCCAGTGAAATGGGACCATCGGCACGAAAGGGGGTCAAGGTTCGCGATCTTCCATCCATCCCATAACATGGTTACCTGCCCATTTATTAAACCGAGCAGAGGAAATTCTGCTTCACGTTAGATTCGTTGGGGAAAAGTAGATCAAACTCAGGGAAATAAATGATAATTAACACAGTAACTTCACTTTCAAATTAAAATCCAACGTAAGCTATCGAGCTAAATTTTGCCAAAAAATGGATGAGGCAAAGGAAATAAAATCTTCATTTTCTTGACAGTAGATGACACGTTCGCTACATAAAGCTGGGCAGCGCCTTTATGAATTTTAGTTCCTTAAACAATATATGTAAACGGGGGACCCTCAAAATTTTAGTTTTCCTAAAACTAAAATTTTGGGATATATATATTGATATTTAAAAGTGAAAACAATGCATTAACTACAGTCTTGACTGAAACCCCATCTCTAGTACATTAGTTACAAATAAGTGTTAACCTAAGTATATCCGCCCCTGCATCAGTGGCGTAACTAGTACTAAGCGCAGTTAAGCGACACACAAGGGCCCGAGAAACATGGGAGCTCAGAGCGAGCTGAAAAATAGGTGCGGCACCCAGAACAACATTTAGAAATTTTCTTAAATTTTATTGAAAAATAAAAGTATTTTGTTATAACAATTAGACGCATTGAGTTATTTATGAATAATTAAAGTGCTTTTTATCATAAATGCGAGACCCATTTTACATACCCTATCCTTTACTCGTTAAATGGAAATAAAAAAATGTTTGCCAAAGTTAGAAAAACGCGAAGTCTTATCAAGTTCGAGGCGGAATCCAGGAAGCGTGCACTGGCTTTTAACGATCCACTTTAGAGCGGGGACTTTAGGAACACTATTGACTACAAAACTGATATTTTGAAATTACAATTTAATTATTCTCAAACTTGCAATTTCCTACCAATTAGAACTTAGTTATATAATGTCAGAAAATACAAATTAAATATTGTTTATGCTGACGTTTTAAAATTAAAAAATGAGCATTTTAAGCACTTATTTTATGACTTGCTTCTTTCTGGTACCAATTTCTTAAACTTCCACCATTCACCTAAGCCTCCTACAAAAATTGCTTACTGTGTAATTTCTTTTAAACACATTCAATTCTTAATTCACTTAACTTTAATGATTTTTCGTAAAACATCAAAATTTGTTACCTATCGGTGATATCAAAATACAAAAATCTTTCAAGTTTAATGTACCAATTGGTAGAACTATATGCAATTATAATGAAACATCCCGTCATTAAATTCGGATAATCTTTCATGTGTATGCAGTGATAAGAATTTTTCACCCTATGTCAACTCTTCTCATGGACACATTACTGGTGAGTTAGTATAGTTCTAGTTAGGGATCCAAGAATAGTTCAGGATTATATTTTCAGGGATATTATGATCAAGTGTCCAAATTTCGCATTCCATTCTTCAATCATCCCAAACTTCTTCAGTCGTTATCTTTTGATTTTTATATAAATTTATATACCGACAGGCTTGTTCTTATTCCATACTTATTGAAGCTTCCCATCTATTCTACCTTGCATCATATTAAAAATGTAATTAACATCAAATTTACGAAGCCTAGCTATCCCTTTCTGCTAATAAAGACCAACATTTTGTCATGACTTATATAGATAAAGAATCTAATAATTATGCCATTATTTGTAAAAATGTTTATCTATTACACAATTATATAAAAATATTAAACCCATTAATAATCAGTATCAAAACTAAAATGCTGAAATTATATTCCCAATTAAATATTTATTGCAAATGTTATAAATTTACATATGTTACTTTAGTTTCAAAATTCCATAAATCACCTCTCAGTTTAAGAACGGTTACTTGGGGACACAACACCTTTACCACCACTGCTAGTAAGTACTTTCTAAATTGTTTAAATAAATTAAGATTCTTAAATAACAGGCTTCTGGATATTTCATATTGAACAATAATTTTAATTTACTTAATTTTTTACATTAGCAAACTTCCACATAAACTTTGTTTCCATACCTTTGATTTTGAAGACCTATTTATTATAATAATATTGATATTAAACATTTGTATAAAGTTATTATCTCTCCTTTAATCATACTCCTTTTAAAGTTAATACTGCATTTTGTTTTATACAACAGTTATATTATCCTAGGTGATAACACATTGACAAACATCTGGTGTACCTCAGGAGCAGTAGTAGCAGTATTATAGTTAACGTATCTTTATTATTATGAACGTCATTTTTTCTCCAATTCTTATATATCGATATGTAGACGTTTTAATTTTTATTATTGATGATTACTCTTAAATTAATATTGATTTTTACTTCTCTAACCTAGAATTAATTCCGAATAAGCTTAGTGTTAGTCAAACGGTTAATTATTTAGATTTAAATTTAGATACCCTCCATAATCATGTTTATTAATCTATTTGATAAAAAAAGATTCTTATAACTTCAACATCATTAAACTCAGTTACCTTACACCTTTCTGATAGGTCGGACGGTCTGGGTCTCAACATCATTAAGCTGCTATCATATAGTTCTTGTAATTCTATTCAGTTATTTAGAACATTTTAAACCAGCTTTTTCGAATATAAATTTTCTGATCCTCAGTATTACTACCGTCAGATGAATAATCTTAAGCGTATTTGTCAAAATTATCACTATCCATAGTTTTTTTGTTGATAAATATGAATAATTTCAAATACACCACGTAGTAATTTTACAATTGCATTATTTATCCTTGGTGGGAAAACATTTTCATGAATTTCACCCTTCCTTTTCACCATGACTATCCCCTAGTCCTATTTTAATTCTTATTTTTGAATGATAATTCTTTAAATTTTTCGTTCACGTTCACTCACTATTGTATATTCCGATTCGTTTTCACTCCGCTTAGCATACACATTGATCGATGGATGTAGTGTGCTGTGCGTTCTGTCGGCAAACACTTCATCCAACACGTGGCTCAAGCACATGCAAGTTTCTTTTTCCGATTTTTATTTCTTTTGGATTGTATTATTCTATTTATTAGCTAGTAGACAGTGCCAATGGGGTTTATAGTTAGTTTCTGACAATAGCGATAGAATATGACTATTCTTTCGATTTTAATTCGGATTGCACGTGCTGTCCTGATGAGAGTGCATGTTCCAATTAACCTATATTTTTTATGCTTAGTCTAATGAATAGCAAGGTCTTGTACCATTTATTAGTTTTGTTAATTGTTCTCCTTGTCTTTATCTAGATTAATTGTTATTGCTTTTTCTCTACAATCTTTGCTCATTCATATACATATATATTTTTATATATAATTATATTGATTTTTGTATACATTTATACTCGTGACATTTTAGATTGTATATTCACATTCCATTAATTATTCCCCAAACCCTTTTTTCCCCTTTATAGCGATAAGTTACCTACTATTTTTATCCAATTTGTATTGGTCTATCTATACGTATATCGCCCATAACGAGGGAATGATACCTTGAGTAGGAGGTCGGGGAGGCCGCGCCCCACAAAATTTTTAAGAGAGGGGGAAAGCATGAAAGTTTAACAAAAAAAGGGAAACTAAATTAAGGAGGATGGGGGTGATAAATGTTTGAAGAGGGGGAACATTTTGTATAGGTTGCCTCATAATTCAATGACAGCTTTTTTTTCCCCAACGAAATAATCACGCACAAGATCGCCAAAACAACACTTTGGAAGTTGAATCGTTCCATTTTGAACTTATCTTGAAGTTATACGAAACAATTTAAAATACCAAATCAACTTAACATTTCTCACAAATCTATCATAACACTAGATAGATATAAACTGCTAGCATCCGCCAAGTAACAGATGTATAAAATGCTTTTAATAAAAACAAATTTTACCATTTAAAACATTTGGTTTGATTTACAATCAATCTTAATAAAATTGAAAATTTATCTTTTCGTTCTCATGGGTAAACATTAAAAGGCGTTCATCAGTTGACTCCGTCTTCATGCTTTTCAAACCCCACTTTGAGCGGGACCCAATCGTTATTAGAGTCTTCAAACTAACGCGATAATAATTTGTTTTTATCTTCTCAACAATACATGCAATTCAAAGTCTGATACCGTGACCCGAAACTTATATCTTTATCTTTAAAATTATGGTAGCTTTATAAATTAACGAAATGAAAATGAATCTTTGAATCTCAAGGGCCATAAATAAAATATTTCTGTTCCTATTTAATAAGACCATAAACTTTGTTTACAAATAAGCTATTGTTTAATCAAAAAATTGTTATCTATAAATAAAATTGTAAGTTGCACTTCTGCCGGTCTGCCCATTATCTCAGAACGAGACAACTATTTTTTATGAAAATTATATAAAATTTCTAAAAGAAAGATTCCAAACATTAAAAGCTGTGAATAAAGTCTTTAAATTCTATATTCCGTACGAAGAGCCGGCACAGAGCTAGTACATTTATAAAATTCAGTGCGTACTGAAGGAATTTCATGCAGTGAAATGCAAGACCGAATTGCACGAGATCAAGTGTTTTAAGCAGATTTCCGTCATGTATTAGATTTCGTTTTTAGAGACAAAAATTGACTTTGTGCCAATTTCAGTTTCTACAATGCATTTGTATAACCAGAGTCGACTGAAGATATCTACCTTCATCGGGATAGGTGTAGTTGAGGTATCTTTCCCAGGAAACAACCATCTTCTGTTCAGGGTAGTATCCTTCCCATGACAGAACATCTTCAGTTTGGGGACTGTAGTACGCCCACTGTCTGTTGACGTTGTCCTGGATGACCTTTTCCTGCAGCACTTTCAGCCATTCTTTCAGCTCCTCGGCTGTTATAAATTCGTCCTTATCTTTGTCGATATTCTCATCGACGACCTGAAAGATGGAGGACATTTATCAGAATACACTTTTCAACAGGTAAGTCCAATTATAAAGGAAAATACACATACAAGAGTAACATATAAACAAAATTAACGACAACCAACATGGTTTCCTCAACGTACATAAATTTACAAAGCCAAAGCGCTTTCGGGCATCACCATGCCCTTCATCAGTGGCGATTTCGTCACTGATGAAGGACATTGTGATGCTCGAAAGCGCTTTGGCTTTGTAAATTTATGTACGTCGAGGAAAGGGGTTTTATTAAATGATTTTTTAAACCCATGTTGGTTGTCTTTAATAGTTTATTAAAGTTGACGTGTATCCATTCTATTTAATAAAATAAATACCAAAAGCAGAGATTCCCAACCGGCACATAAGGGTGCTTCAGGATGGAGAGAAAGTAATTTTTCAAATAAAATATTTTCTGAAAGAAAATGTATTACATCTGACATTCCATCGAAGAAACGGTCACGTGATAATCTTCCCTAACCATAAACCATGTCAAAACGTTATAAAATAATTTGAGGAGACATCTATTAATAGGAGACTTTGTAAACTTGAAAGTGCCTTGAAAATTGGATCCTCGAGTTATGGTTCCAGTGATGCCAAACTTTTCAATGTCGGGTTGCGATGTTTCGTCAGAAGATTTGAATGTTGATATAGCTCAAAATGAGACTTCCATTTCTGATCCAGTTATTATACCTTTAATTAATGCGCAAGTTAGAATCAAGGGCACAAACAAGGTCTCATTTGAAATCTGTACCCGGCCAACAACAAAATAAGATCTTTTTGTTTCGCGCTTAAGTCCAGAAACTACGGGAATTTACATAATTGAAGTCTTGAGAGCCAAGGGATTGGGTAATTTCGTTTGCATTAAAATGAAGATTCAATATCAAACTTATTCATCCTTCCGGATTTATATTCTGTTGAGTTACCTTGGGGTGCTATTGAAGGTGTTTGGTCGGAAGGCAGCCTTGTATTCAAATTGTATGATCGCTTGCAGGAGGCTCCGATTACTGTTGCTGGTGGTGCCAGTACTGTGAATGGAAATTCTTCGAATATGAATAAATGACTAAAACATTCTGGTACTATGCATAAGGAGGTCCCAGTTTTATTACCAAAATGTACGCAGATTGAAAACCAAGAAAAATTAGCTTTATCAATACTTTGACATATGATTAATATTATGGGTCTAGCTGAAACCTAGTTAATTAGTGGCATTTGTAACTGAAATTCGATGAAAATTGCATTGTTTTTAGATGCGATAGAGATCCCACTGCTACTGGTCTAAGTTGAGACGTGAGGAGGGGGGGGCGTATACTTATTGCAATAAAGAGAGTACTGCCATTGAACTAATAGTTTTATCGTTTGAGAAGGAATGCTTATGGGTTCGTACCAACGTTTCATACACCTTCAAAAATAATCAAATTCTATATTTGTGTTTAATTCGTACCCAGTACTGCTGTTTATTATGAAAGAATCTTCAAGAGAGTTGAAGAAACATAGTTTCTCTTCTAATCATATCTTTATATTTGGAGATTTTAATCTCCCATTTAAAATTCAACCATCCTGCGCTGGTAACTTAGCTGGTCATACTCGAGTCGAATCTTCCCGTATTGACCTGATGTTCCTAAATCGTGATCGATCAACATTATTTGTAATGAATGGTAAAATTCTCGAACTTATTTCAACCAAGTCAATTTGCATTGTACATTGTCTTCAGTTTCGTGAAAAGGTGTCTATATTGTTACGATGTATCCTCTGGAATTGCGAGTGTACTTTCAGGACACAAGAATGAGCTCAAATTTCTGGATAACTAGCACGTTTATTTACAAGAACCACGTAAACAATATACAGTATATAACTATCTCGCAAGATGACTAAACAACTATTGGTAAAACCGCAATTAAATGCTCCACTCATTTCACAAAACAACGGACACTATTCTCAAAACCTTGATTTATCGCATAATTCAATGAAGCTCATATCACGTCAGCTGCTCTCCAACTGAACGACGACTCCTTTTATATAAGCTCAGAAACTTCTAGAGGAGGTTTGTATTTCCTAGAATATTCGTATTTCGAGGAAGTTCTCATACCTTCGAGAAGTAGCCAAATTGGCGGTAAATCGACAAATCTGGCAACCCTATAGTGGCATAATAGTAATGGCTGCCTGTAAAGTTGTTTTTCCCTTTTGGTTCTCAAAAGGGAAAAACAGAAGGCATTTCTGTAGGCATTTTGTGTTCGTAAAGCAGTCAGCCTGCTCTGGAGGGATTCATCTATATTATTAAAAAGCAATCATGCATCTATTATCGATTCTTTTTAAAAACGTAGGCATCGAACTGGAGATGGACGTGAAACTTTCGAGAATTTTAAAAATTTGATAGACGAAGTCACATGAACGTTTTTCACACGGTTTTGTTTTAAGCGTCAGGGCCAGCCGAGTGGTCTGGGTCTTTAACACTGTTTTGTTTAAATTGGTTTCTCTGTTTGGGTCAAATCTTTAAATCAATTTTTGAGCCACTTCTACCAAATTTATTTACTTTAAATTTTACACATACATATTGGCGGGCGCGACAGCCCATTGGTTAGCGCGCTGGAGTTGCACTCGGTAGCCACTGCCAAAACTGCCGCCGTGTTCACGCGGAGTACGATCACGTTAAACATGTGGATCCGTAAGTCCTTCCGAGAGGTTGGTGGTAGGGAAAGAAGGGTACGGTCCCTGTGGATGCCTCCCCCACTGGGTTCCGGTCTAAATTAGGTGGCACTTCCCGGCCGTCCAAACAGTTGCCTTACACCTTTCTGGTAGGTCGGACGGTCTGGGTCTCAACAACATACATATTGGCGATGGCAATATAACATTTCATCCAATTTCAATTGATCCACTCCCTGGATTCTGGTCCCAAAAATTTCGATAGTTTTAAAATATTTATAAAAAAAACCGCCTCCAAAATCGGGGTAAAAAGAATGTGCGAAACCCATATCCTCTTATAAAAGAAAAAAAGAATGATCAATCATGCATAAAGCATTGATTATGAAACACTTCCAACTGATTTACATTTCAAAAATTGCCATGGACAAAATTTATCCTAAAACTTCATCGAAAAACAGAATGCTAGTTGCACAAAATGAACTTTATTCAAACAACGTCATCGAAGGTATAATTTGCGAAGTGTTTACGATGCTTTTGCTGTTAATATTACGTCACAATTATATTTCATTATGTAGTTTGCTTATCTCATGTTAAATTAGCTCTTCGAAATTGTTGCAACTATGGCAAACCATTTCATTTTATGAATAGGCTGCCTCTATGTAAAATCAATGAATAGCAAAAATATTGCAATTGAGTCGGCACAGAATATAGATACACAGATAATACGCAAAAATAAAGCAGTCTTAAGACGGATGCAAGTCTAAATATAAGTTTAAACAATCTTCAAACATCTACGGAAATAATCACAGCGGGAAAAAATGGAAGCCATATTTTATATTGAGTCACGCGATCTCTTCATATAATATGGGTGTCATTTAAATTTTTATTTAAAAAAGACCCAACATATTTTGCTGAATTCTTTTTTTACACATTTTATATGACAATTAGAATATTTCCTAAAACTTTTGAAGCAATTCGTAAATTTTAACTCCCGCTTAAAAATGTTTGAAAAATGAGTCCCATAGGATTTAATGTATTTAATTTTTTCAGCCTGTGTTGAATTTTAAACTAATTGGACGATATTATTAATTTTCATTAATGGACATCCCACAGACCGTCTCAACATACTAAAATGGTATTTCGATAGTCATTTGCACGGCAGTTGTACGAACGGACAGACAGAATGACCCAATTCAAACACTTTTCAACTATGTTGGAAGTGTTAAACACGGTAAAACGCTCCGAGAACAAACAATGCGGTTCGAATTTCATTCGAAGCAAATAATTTCGCTGGCGAATCTTCGAATCACAGACAACTGTCACCAGGGGTAATGGCAATAAAATTAGATTTTTAGAATCTGGAGTTTTATAGAAATTTTAAATATATAAGATTATAACAGTATTATAAGCATTCCTGGGAAAAAATCATTGCTTTTTGATGGAAACAGACTTTTAGAATTATTTATTCGAATTTCACGCAGAAGTCTTTCTGAGAAAGGATGCATCCTGGTAGTGAGAATAAATTTACAGATTTCTAAAATCTCGAGTTTTCAGACAGAAATTTGAAGTTATTTGTTAAGCGACGCTTGCTCCGATTTTGACGCATTTATGTAGTTTGATGAGTTAGTTGTATTTTATACTCGCTGTGAGAGGGGAATCTGAGGGGCGAGGGCCTTTATAAAATGTTTATTTTAATCTATCTTGGCGACTTTTATGTTATTTTTACGTCGTACGCCACTACTTTGCAATGGACCCACTCGACCGGCCCACTTTGAACTTTGACCGAATGTTGTTTTGCGATTTTTTAACAAGCACAAGGATGGGGGGGGGGGGGGGGGTTTGCACCTGCGCAGAATTTGCTAAAAACTGATTTGTATAAAACTGGTTTCTATATTTAGTAACCGCTAGCGGTTAAACCTCGCTAGTCTTGATTGCAAAGTTGAGTAAGAATCCTCGGATTAATAGTATTATGAAATACAACTAAGATGGCTAATTATCTTATGCTCCATGACTACTTCTGCAATACAGATTAGAACTTTTTAAACATCTCTACACTAATGTTGATGCTGTATATGAGAGAGTATGCTTTTACGATTGTATCTACAAAAGTTTTGACTACTTATGTATTCCTAAATACAGGACGTCTCACAAAAAGTGAACGGGGAGGGGGGGGGGAGTGAAGTATTCCTTTTCAACAGTTGGGTGTTCTAATTTCAAAAACACTTTAAATATGGCATAAAGTTATGAAAGAGTAAATTACATGATGTTTTTATTTTTTATAAAAATATTGAACATTAACTTTTTAACACAGCCCCCTGTCATTTCAATTAGTCAAACTTAATTAAATTTAGGACGAAAATAAATTGTTTTAACTTCCTGACTGGTATTACTTTCTCGTGACGTTTCTATAATTTTGTAATCACCATAATTCATGAATACAGGGACCGTTCACAAATTGGAACTGCTTCACGGAAATCATTTAGTGGGGTTTCAAGGATATTTTCCCATAGTTTGTCTTTGAAATTATTAAAGACAGACGGTAAACGTTATTTTAACATTTCAATAAGAAAAATAAACAGATTGTGACATTGTTGGTTTGCCAGATATTTTCTTAAGAAAATCTATGGAAAAAATAAGCATTCCTGTCAATTTTTGAAAACGACCAAGATCATTTAAAAGGCACCGTTTTCAGTTGGCTCAACAAGCTAACACATTTTCGTAACTACACCTTTTCATCAGCATAAGAGGTTTTGTAGAAGAATTAGCAAGAACTCTTGCATTTGGTGCAGCAGGTAGAGGGTTCGAGTACACTGGTTGAGGTTTTGGGGAGACCGAGGGAAACGTTTAGTATTTACGACCCTGACACATGCGGTATTTACGTCCCGGCATGTGGACATAATAGGCTAAAATATCTATTGCATCATTTTCCGTTGTCTTCTTAAGACATATCGATGATGAAACGAACCTGTTGATTGTAGTCGACATATCAGCTGCAAAATAAAAACGCTGCAAAGATGCCGACTGTACAGGGAACTACGATAACATTCATTGTATAACTAGGCGATCAGCCGTAAATCAAAATCCTCTCGCAGAGTTCGGCATCTGTGAACAACGTCATAATTCAAACTTTAGTTAGTAGCAGAGTTAATTGAATACAAACTGAATAGACAGAATGGTGACATAATAGTTTTACGGAAATATCTACATAAAATAAATTTGAAATCTTGGTAACTATCTGCAACCGAAGCTGGATTTATGGATGACCCTTATTTCCTAATGAAAATTTGAATCTATGACAACCATGTCAAATTAGATGGCATTACAGCCACACTTTTAGTTTTACCAAATACGGTATAGGTAACGTGTTTGTAATTATTTTTTCGATAGAGGGGGTTGAAGACCCAGACCGTCCGACTCGTCCAGAGGACTAAGAGCAACAATTTGGACGGCCGGGAAGTCGATAGAGGGGGTGTATAAACAATTTTATTAACTTGCTGAAGGGTAAATATCCATCGTACTCTTAGAACTATACGTAATATGAAATTAAAAAATGAGTTTCGAAAAAAATATTTTAATTGCATGAAAATTAGCATGAAAATTAAGTCATTTAAAACTTATTGCATATTATAATGCAATCTGATTTTCTGCAGTCGGAAAACTTGTATGTTAAAGCACTGAGTTAACCGACAAATTGTACTATTGGTACCATGAAAGATGGGTCGATTCTACTTTCAATAAATACAAGCCTATCTATATATGTCATGTTTGGCAGAATGATCCAAAGAGGCCATACTTTCATATTTAAATCAGATGTATTCACATTTTAGGATCCAGATACATTCTTAGTACATCTCCTTTGACTTCAGTCTGGCTGTGACATGAAAAGTTCAATACTTACTTCGGAGAGGGGGAATGTTCTGAAGGGTTCCATCACCGATTCCGCATTTAAGGAATTGTATCGTGGGAAATATGCGCTCTTCATGCAATCTTTGTATGGGGAAGCAATTACAGGTAGGAATGCTTATTAGAAACATATCTTAAGCGTACAGTTATGATTATAGACGTTCAAGGATGGGAAGTAGATAATTCGAATGAGCGAGTTTACGTTGTGAGCAAGAGTGGTTGCCAAGATTGTAGATATCGACAAGAAAGGATGACACGATGTAGAATTTACCAAGGTTGCAATAAGCGCGTTACACGAGAAAAGAATTTGGAATAAGTGTTAGGAAAGAAAAAGGGTACTTTAACTTCGGGATATATTATATAGTTACGACGAAGCCTCTGAAATTGTGGGTGTACTCCCAGGATACAAAAAAAAGTCCGAATTTCGGGATAACTAGCGCTTTTATTTAAAAGTACCAATAAGCTTAAACAGAACAATTTACATCTAATAACACTATAACTAGGGAAAACTTGAGCAACGTATTTAAGCACAAATAAGACAAAATGCAGCATACAGTTGTTTCGATGATATTCTGGGGCCCTCTGCAAGAGAACCCAAACTTACTATATGCTACAACTTTGCGACCTGTATAGAGACCGAAAAATTCCATGGATTCTATTATCTGCAATGGAAACGAAATTGTAACTTTTGGACCCAATAACGTGGGTTCTGCGAGTATGAACTAAGTTACAGTTCGAGGTCAATCGTCTAGAAAATGCATATACTGGCTACAGGGTAGAACTGAATCTGCCGATCTATAGCTTCACAAATTTAAGACGGTTTTCTTTCAGTCATTGCAGGTACCTGCTAGGACATATACGGATGAGCGTATAAAAATCCCAAACTGGTCCATGGATGCCGTTATCTGCAATGAAGGCACGATCCTAATTTACCGTCAGTGTTCATTATCCATGTCTTAAGTGACCACACATGACTGCGACACCTTATTTTGAAACCGCTCATTTTATAGGCAGTGTTCAGCGAACCGTCGCCGAGAATGTGGGGGGGGTTTGGGCGATCAAGTCCTGTATAGTGCTATTCCTAATGGGCTGCATTTGCACCCAGGAAATTTAATTTTCTGAAGATTTGCCGAGCGATTGAAAGCATAACATGAAAGAAAATGCATTTGTTACACAGGAGGCAAGATTTTTTTTTATACCATAGAGTTTCTCCGAAAATCTTCAAATTCAAGCTTTTGGTGATAAAGTACCTTCAATCAAGATTTCCTGAACACAAACGCGACAGCTCGCATTCTTGTCGAGTTTTTACTATAGGCTGAACAAAATATAATACTAGGTAGCGAAACCCTTAATACTTGGCACCTAAACGCTGTCACGGTTTTAGATATTTGAGCAATTTACCTTTAATAGCAATGCTTTCACTTCATCAGAACTGAGTTGTCTATATTCTTCAGAGGATGCTGCAGTGCTAGAGTCTTGAGAATCCAAATGCTGGTTGGTGTTGTCTTTCAGAGAGGATTGGTGTTGGAAGGATTGTGGTTTTTCCGATGCCTTAGCTGGAGCAGCCGTCGTTGCATCTTCCTTTGTTTCGGCCAAAGCAAGAGCGACAAGACAGAAGAGAACGAAAAGTTTCATCGTTCCGGTTAAACGAGACCTGCAAAAGAACTCAATTAGGATAATCTGCCTTTAAGTGTTAGCTTCTGAAATTTTTAAAACCTTGATTTTGAAACTGCTTGGACTCCATCCTTTATTTAGCTTGCGTAAAATAAAATTTAAATATATTCACTAGTAGAAATTTCTTCGACAATAACAGCGTTTATAGAAGTGTTTTGAGTCTGTTGAAATAGTTCAATTTCACTCAAAATGACTTAAAAAACAGCATCACTTTAAAAAATATACCACAAGTATTTTGAAATGACGCCACTTTTGTTTTAATGTCCGTTCATTCCGGCTCATCAATTCCTGGAAGAACAGAATAGCCACTCAAAAACTGTTGAAAATATTTTTGGAAATCAGAATTTATACTTCAAACTTTCTAAAGAAGGTCATGTCATAACAGTGGAAGAAAACGCAATCGTAAATTAAATTTGTATATACTTTTAGAAATACAACATTTTATTAACGACTCTTAGACATTTTTACGGTTCACCAGAAACAACTTTCAAAGTATAACACAAACAATTGGATAGCTCAAAATTAATTTAAAAAAAAATGTTTTAGAAGCTCAAAATACTCAACAGATTCAAAATATCGGCAGTAGCCAAATTCCGATGGAGCCGAAATGGTTTTGCGTGAATAACATCTTCGAGTGGTCCGTTTTTGGACATTTTCAAAACGGTTCAAAATATTTAAATATCGTAATCTGAAACATTTTTACAAAATAACTCAAAATTTTAAAATATCGAAATTATAACAGCTATTTCGAAAACAAAGGACCCGATCCCACATACAATTATATATTCTTGTAGGGCATTCAGCGGGATACAATTTGCTTCTTGTACTCTTAGTTTTCGAGATATAATTACAAACACACTGAAATCTCTCTCAAGGGAATATCCTTAAAAGTTTATTATTAAGCAGCGTACCATCCGATTCATAGAAATGCTGCGGACAATTACTATTTTGTGGAAGACTTGAGAAGCAGTATGTCGCTGAAAACACTAACTTGCATGCAACGAACTACCTGCATGAAAGTTGTACGCAAACATAAAAATTGTGCGAAAGTAAACAGCGCGAATTTCGTACGCGATTTCGAAGGCAGAAATTTAGCATTCAAGAAATGCACAAAATAAAGGAAACAGCTTGTTTTCCGACATTGGAAACATTAAAACCCATTTATCAACTGACATTAAATACCAAATGAATAAGTTAAAAAACTAATTCGCTTTTACTTTAAAGTACCTTTCATTATTTGTATGCAACTTAAATGTATGAGAAATACATTTCTTAAAATACATGAAAGATAATGGCACATCAAATATGGATTTTTTCGCTGCCCCGGTTCTCAAATAATTCTCCAAAAAAGAGTACATTCCTATGGTGGTCCAAGATGATCTAGTCCGATGAGGTTCAAAATTCAAAGAATTAAAATATACCACAAAAGACAACGACATACTAACTTTCGACCGTTTAGCAATTTCAGTAGTTCCCCCCAAAACGTGTACATTTCTACGACGGGTCCAATAGGCGCTAACGAAGAATTAATGTACCACCAAAGACGACATACCAAATTTCATGTTACTGCGATACATGTTACGATCTTAAGGATTTGAATCACACCGACAAACAAATAACAGATGAAGTTAAATAAAAGATTGTAAAAATTACTACCAAATATTAGGATGCTTAGAGAACAAAAGTCACATACCCACTTTTGCAATGTTTCCAAATATAAAATCGAGGCGGAGAAATGAAGACAAGACGTGTGCAATGGATGTTAGAGGTCAATTTTCAGGGCGGAAACTTTCAAAAGTGTTTCTCTACATCTTGGCAACTGACAATAGCCAAGGGGGAAGAGCTCATCCAGTTTCACTAGTTTTAGACCTCCTGGAAAAGTAATTGGAGAACGCAACTGCGAATTTGTGTCAGGTCATCAAGTCACGCTGAACTACATGTGACACTTTCCTCATTGAAACTTCAAAACGAGGTCGTAACAAGAAATAAAATTGAGGGGGAGTCTTAATCGAAGTCTGGGAGGGGGGGGGGGGGGATCTATATTTGGTTTCCTATTTCTCCGAACTGCAATGGACTCCGATGGGCCCTTGGGGGTTGACACCCAACTGCACATAGACACCATAGACATCCAGATTCCCATAAACTTATATATGACGAAATCCTAAGGTTTCGTCACATATCCTAACTCCAACTTTGATTTTATTGTTTTGCAACTTTATCATATTTTACCCTCAATAGGTGTCAGTCAGCTCCAAGATTGGTCCAGGAGAAACGGGCCATAATCCAGATATAAACCAGATCCTTTTCAGGCCATAATCCAGATCCTTTTCAACTTCGGCCCACCATACACGTCATTGATGACGAAATAATTGAATGCAATGAACCCGGCCCACCCCGAAATTTCCAGATATCCCACCGGCCATATCCGGGTCTGGTGTGGGTAATTAACAATATATGAAGAGCATTATGTGATGGACTCATAGTACCTTGTAGCTTCTCTCCCCCCCCCCCGCCACATTCAACCCCCCCAATTGCTCCTCGAAGGGAGAAAATGCATTGCATAGACGATATTGTATCTAGTCAATCAACGAGCGTGAATTCAGGAGTCTAAGAGCTCAAGTTGTTTAACTGGTAAATTAAAATGGTACAAGCCTAAAAGAATTCTTTGTATAACTTTATCGTACAGTAAATAAAACTGCTATATTTTTTTATTTCGACACAGACCGTCCAACCTACCCGAAAGTGTAATGTATCTGTTTAAACAGCCGGAACAATGTCGCCCAATTTCCAGTGGGGGCGACACCTACAGGGACCGTACTCTTCCTCCCCTGCCACCGACCTTTCGGAAGGACTTTCGAACTCAGATTTAACTTCTTCGTACTCCGCATGAACACCGACAGTTTGGACATAAAAGACCCGAATTCGATTCCTGGCTAAGTGCAATCCCCGTACCTTAACCACTGGGCTATCCCACCCTAAAACTGCTGTTTGCAAGACAATAACTTAAGATTTCCCTGAAGAAAGCTCAGGTGATCATAGCTGCTTCAATGGCATAAGTCTTTTCTTTAGACCAAGATTTCTGTTCGTTAGGTAGTTCGTTCTTAAGGGAGCACACTCTTTTGGCCTGAAGTAGGGAGCTTATAACGCTGAAGTAGGGAGCTTATCTGAATAAACAAGCTGACGCAACCGTCATTTTGACTGCAGCCGGTCTAGGCAGTTATGTCTGCCTGTGCTATTTCAATGGCGCGCGCATATGATACACGATACAAAATTTAGGTGTAAAATTGATAAAATTTTTTGGAAGCAAAAGCACCTATTCAAAAAAATCTAGAATATTTTAATTTTCTTGAGATCGAGAAAATATCCCCCTTTTGGACATGTGCAGCCATCGATTCAACTGGAAGTCAAGATGGCCACTATTACTCCATCCTGTATATTTAGAAGCCTTATGTAGATGTATCGTATTCATACTCCGCGTATACCTGGGGGATAGTTTGGGGTGGCGTCGGGGATCGAATCCGGGACTACTCCGCGAGATCCTCTTCTTAACCACTGGGCTATCCTGAACCCGTTATACGTTATAATCTGCATTTTTGATTTCAATTGACGAAACATTATGAAATTCTCTTAAATTAAAATCAAATTTCCGATAAAATTCCAATTAATTTCATGCTTACCCGAATTTTAATGTCATATGAAGTACTTCAAAAAATAGTACCGTAAAGCCCAATCGGGTTGGCATTTTGAAATTTATTTGGGAGACAATAGTTGTGCCCACGTCTTTCGAAGTGCACAATGAATTTCATCAACGAAGAAACGCCATGCATGAAATTAGCCGTATCCCATTTATACCGAACAGAAAGAAGAACCTTGTTTGTCAGTGACGAAATTGTTTTACAAAACGCCTCGTCTAACTGCGTGTAAAATTAAAAAAAATATTAAATGCCTATCCGTCAAACTAAACGATGCTTTACATAACATGGTGCCGATATGCAAATCATATAAGATAGTTCAAAAATAAGATTACAAATCGTAGAATTATTTGGGTAAATTAAAATATATTTTGTAAGCAGGTTTTGGATCAGACTACTTCGACGCTTGTCTAAAGGATTCTCCCCTTTACCAAACTATGTATATTAAAGTGAAATAGATTTGTTATAAATATTAGTGAGTAACCCTAAAATATCAAAGAAGGCATTTTATTCACTGAAAGTTAGAAACTTAAAATACTTTACATGTTAAAGATATCTTCAAAAGGAATATTTTTAGCAGAAATTTTATATGCACAGCTTAACTTTGTAAAACGACTAAAATTATCTCTCTGAATAGGTTTTGATATTCTCTTCAAATGACCGAAGAGTAATAGCAAAAACACTCAGTGTCTGTTAGACCTAACTGTACGCATACGGAGAGTCTTCTGTGAACGTATGGAACTTTTACTCTGGTTTTAAGATTAATCAGCTGAAAGTTATAAAATAAGTAAAAAATATTATACCTGTTTTATTACTGCAAAAAGGTACTTTAGCGCAATTTACTTTATCAAATGCTAATAACGTGTAAACAAACCCAAATCGTCGAACATGTGTATAGACTGTTATATTTATATATTTTAGTAGTAGGATAAAATTATATACAACATACCTATATGTAGAAAAAAAATTGATGTGGACAGCACGTGACTTTCTCTGCATAATGCAATACAGCAAAATAATGGTATACACAATCCACAGCACAATGTTTTTGGCATTGAATTAACACTGTAAATAGAAATTGAGCACTTTTGGGATCTTCCTCCAAACCTATTCATACTCACGCGCAGAATCTTCAAAATGCAATTGACATTTAATGAATATCCCGTGAAATAGATGACCATTGGCGAATTCTTGAGAGTTAAAATACAAAACCATTGCAAGAAGTACCTTCTCTCGTGAAGGGAATGAACTATATCCACGAGAACGATATTAAGGCGTGTTATAGCATATGGAAAGTGAACCTACTGGATGATGCCTACTATGAAATTTTTATTAATTTATTTAAAAAATTTGCAATATCTCAAACTGCTTATGCTAGCGTTTAAAAGTGTATGTCATTCATTTTATAATGAAAAATAACGTATGAAATGATTATTTAACAGCATTGAAGGTCCTGACAGCATCCCTACAACGAAATCAAAAACCTTTAATTTTTTATGCTTTTGTTTCCGATGATGTTAAGATAAAAACTGATATTTTCGATCGTTTAAGGAACCGATGTGTGAAAATAGCTTAAAATCGTCTTTCAACATAAAATAAAACTACATTCGATTTTTTTTAAATATCGTCGAGCCGTATTATTTCGGGATCTGTACCACTGCATCAAATTGCGTCGCTATTCAAAGCTTCGATTTTCTGCTACAGACGATACAAACACCATTATTAAATGAACACCATTATTCCCACAAACGCGATATTTCTGGGAAGGGGGGGAGGGCAAATCAAGCTATACCAAATAAATTTTGCACGCTTGTTTTATTAGGCAATAGCCTAAGTATTTTTAGCCCATTCCAGAACAAGAAAGGCCCAATGTGTTCAGTTTCCCCACAATATCTAAATCGAGTCCTTCCGAGAGGTTGGTGGTAGGGGAAGGAGGGTACGGTCCCTGTGGATGCCTCCCCCACTGGGTTCCGGTCTAAATTGGGTGGCACTTCCCGACCGTCCAAACAGTTACCTTACACCTTTCTGGTAGGTCGGACGGTCTGGGTTTCAACAACAACAACAATATCTAAATCGGGCGCGGTAGTCCAGTCGTTAGCGCGTGAGAATTGCACTCGGTAGGCCAGAGATAGATTCCCGCCTCTGCCAAAACTGCCGCAGTGTTCACGCGGAGTACGATTACGTTAAACATGTAGGTCCGTAAGTCCATCCGAGAGGTTGATGGTAGGGGAAGGAGGGTACGGTCCCTGTGGATGCCTCTCCCACTGAGTTCCGGTCGAAATTGGGTAGCACTTCCTGGCCGTCCAAATTGTTACCTTACACCTTTCTGGTAGGTCGGACGGTCTGGGTCTCAACAACATCTAAATCATTCTTTTTGAAAGTTTAACTGCAAATAGGGGACAATTTATCAATTTTTATCATTTAAAAAGCTTATGTACATTTTGTAGACCATAAAAGTGGGATTAGAATTTAATTTATTTAAACAAAACTACATATCAAAGAAACGGGCGTGTTTGTGAAATTAAGATGTAAAATGGAAATTTTAGAGTGAAGCCTAAAAGCATGGAAGCTTTCAAAAAGAATAATTTGACCAGTTGGGTTACCTTGAACATATATAATTGTTCGTTGCAACTGCTGTATGCAATGATTTTAATTTATAGACGTCCGATTTAAGTCTTTGTTACTCTAGAAGCCTCTAAAATGTTAATCTGTTAAAATGATAATTTTTTTAACAGATTTTTCACAACAAATTCAATACATATGCATTGTTTAAAATTGTTTTCGCTTAAATTCAGAGTCTGCTGTGCTATTTATTTAAATTGGACAATATAACCAAAAACGTGTCCAAGAAAAATTGACAATTTTTGTTATCCATTAACCTTGCAGGGGGCTTAATATTATTTTTTCTTAAATTTAAAGAAACTCAAAAATGTGCTGGCATGGTCCCATAGATTAGTAAAATGAGATTAAAAATCTTTGCTATCCTTCTTTAGGAATAGGGAGCCTGTTGTAAAGAACAACCTACCTCATCTAGGGTATACAAGAAGCTGCATATTTTTACTTCTTTGGTATAAATACAAAGACATCACAGTACACGTGATTAAAATATTACTACTTTCTTGAATAAACAGAAGTAAAATGCATATTTTCTTTTGGAAATATTCGTTTAACAACAAAAAAAAAAAGAAGAAAACTCAATAAAAAATACAGGCAGAAAGTGGAATTTAACGAAAATATTAAAAAATGCGAAATATGTTCTAAAATAATAAAAACTTGACAAAACAGTATATTCCTGAGAGAAATTACTAATTTTATAACAAAATTAAGAACATACGATACGACCGTTGAAAAAATAAGATAAAGGCATAATGATTCAGTTTCTGGTAACAAGCCCGAGCCCTCTAATTTATTCAGAAATCCTTAGTTACTCCAAAGTTAAGAAAGGATCATTAGTCTACTCGTAAACAAAAACTCATAACCAATTGTAAAGTAAAGGATCATTGGATCCCTGAACCATCAGACTCGTAGGCACGCCAAGAGGTTATTAAAAATAACCGTACACCAAGTCTGAAATTTAGATATAAAACTGTTTTAAAAATTTAACTTTATTCACAATAAAGGACGTTTTAAAAACATTTAAAAAGTCCGAGCGCTTTCTAGTGTGAAACGCCCAGAGGCATACGACGAAAAAAGATACAGGGCCAAACAGCCGGTCGTCCAAATAGATAGCTCTATGTCCTCGGATGAGTCTGACGGTCTGGGTCTTCAACACGGCCAAACAGAGAAAAATTTGCATATTATCAATGGTTAAATAGAGAAGGAAATACAGAGGAATGAATAAACAAATCTTAAAAAGACAGCAGGAATAAAATATGAATAGTAATTTTTTTTTTTTAAATTGTGTAATAATTGTCCTGGATAATAATAAAAGTATGTCATTTCTTTAATATATATGAAAAAATGCCATTTCTTTAAAACGTATGAAAAAAAATAATTCCGATTCTTTAATACGTATGAAAAAAATAATGCCGTTTCTTTAATACACATGAAAAAATTAGCTTCTAAATATAATTTTAAAATACCTTAGTTTGAGTAATCGTCTTGTCAAGTTGAAGTATAAAAATTTTACGTTTTCAAGTTTGTAATGCTTATATCTCAAACTAAAAGTGATAGCTATAAACAATAAGCAAGAATTTGTAGTTCTTTGAAGGCCCTATAAGTGTATATAATCAGATTTTTGATAAAGATATTTTTTTTGATACTACAAAAGTTTAGTTTTATTTTACAAAATGTTATTCACGCAAAACAATTTCGGCACCATCGGATTAGAGCCACTGCAATTTTTTTTTCTTTTGTAGATCATTAAAGTTAATTTTCTTATAATTTTGTTAGAAACTATGCAGTAATCAACAGATTAACGCCGTTTTTAATGCCTGTTCCCGATTTATAAGTTGCCATAAAAACTTGGGTAATTAACCGCGATAATCAAAATATAACTACAAATACACAATTACTAAATTTAGTAATGTACAATTCCTTAATAATCTATTGTCATAACATTGTCGGCGAGACCAAACTATGTACAACTTGCTTTTGATATACGAGCTTCAGTGTACAAAATTACTAGCACATACCATAGGGCCCAAAACTTACTATGGCCTTACTACCCCTTCTTAAACAGTTTCTTCAGAAATTCAATTTAAGGTAACAAACAGAATAAGTAAAGCTGAGCATTCTATTTTGCAACTAAATAGAACACCGATATTAAACAATTTGTTCAATACTGATGATGGCTTTCCCAAACTTTTCTGGTTGGGATAACTTTAATGGAAAAAATACGAAAATGGAAAAAAATATCGAAAATGATTTTAACGGATCAGTGGTTGAGATATTAAACTAATCTTCCGGAGAAATAGCACTATGCAGACTATATTTTTTCCTCAAATTTATTTGAAGAAAATTGTAGGTTCTTCAGCAACGCAGTAAATCGGTGTTTATATATGCATAATATATACTATATTAAACTTTTCTGATTTAAACAATAAAGAAATTGACATAAAAAATTATTTTACGCATGAACTGTATTGCATTTTTAACTGCATTATATCAATTACGGCCTTCGGGCTTAAAGATTATGAGAGTTATTGATATTTTTCAATTTATTTTGGGAAAAAAGTTTAAATTTATTGTGTTTAACCAATTTTTGAAAGAGTAAAAGTTGAAAGGGTATATCTTCCAATGCCATTTTAGCTCATTCATTTCATTATATTGATAAAATTTTATATTTGTAAATTTGTTTACCAACGAGACCAGGATGTTTTATTTTTAAGATCTGCCCGTGAAGATAATTTTGTATAGCGAGAACATTGATTCTTGTACTTTTTTTAGGAGAATTAAATATTTTAATAGAATGTTTGAATAGCAATGCCATTTAGAATACGGAATATTTGCACATATCCTTAATCACGAGCAACACCGAGTATACCTGTTATTTACTTATATAAATAAAATTGTTAAGTTGTGCTTCTATACGTTTATTATCTCAACACTGGAAAAATAACCCATTTCCTTTTTGTTAGTATACATTTTTAAAAAGGAAAACTCCTAATAAAAGTTTACGGCAAATTGTAATTTAAGTTTTTTAATATTATGCATTCCGTACGAAAAACAGGTATACTGTTAGAAATCATAAAATTCTATGGCTATTGAGTGCAATTAAACTTAAATCAAAAGATTTACGGTTTAACTAAAAATGTTCCACATGTTTTTCTTCGACATATTAACCCGACTCACGGATTTTAAATATTTTAACAGTTAAATGAGTTTTAAAAACTGAGTTACATACTGCATTCCAAGATTACTGAATGATTGAATATTACATACTTGAAATCCCGTTACTTAATACTGTAAGGATTAATTCACTTAAATTTATTCATACCTGTTATTTAGAGAACTTTAAAAGGCTAATGCTACATCAAGAGCCGCGGGCAAAAATGCTGGCGTCCAAGTTCGAAATCAATGTTTTTATAAAGAGAGAGCGAATGCCAGCACTTTCCTCTATTTACAAAACGTTTGGCGATAAATATCGTTGCCACCAGAGCGGAGAAAAAATTAAGACCAAACGATTCCTCATTGACAGAAGTGTGCCACACGAAAAGAAGTTTCCGAAGTGGAACAACGGAAGAAAATGTATCCGGGTTTTCCTACTAGTAAAAGCTTTTAGGATGTTAAAATGAAGTTCAGACATCCGTGTATGAAGTGAAGTAGGTGTCATCTACGTTTCAATTTAAATCTACTCAAGCGGAGTATTTATGCAGTGTAAATCAGAAATGAGGCAAGCAAAATAACTTGTGTTCCAATTTAAGTTCAATCAGCTAAACTAACTTAGTTTTACCTAACCCAATAGGAAGTGGGCTTGCATTAAATAGACTATATGTCCATTTCTTCATACTACGAGCAATGCTAACTTGGATACACTGGAAGCCAAAGCAGATTTTTTTTTATTCAATTATCTTTGTATTCCCACTAGCAGATGTACTCGTCGTTGCTCCCGATTACAAATCTGTACAAATTCTAGTAGTTTTCTGAAAGATATTCTTTTCAAAACGTCCAATATAAAATTCAATTCTCCGAAAAGCAGAAGAATTCGCCATTCTCCGTTTGCAAAATTATCTTCACAGGCAGATCTTAAAGTTTGGCCCATATTCATCGAAATGAAGTAAAATGGTAGAAGATATTACCTGTACCATTTTCAGATTGTTTCAGTAAGCAGATAAACGCAATATAAAATGTGAATTTGAAAAAGATTTGCCAAAATAAAACGGGTGTTTAATAAATTTGAAATACCAAAAATTCCCGTAATCTTATATCACAAGGCCGTAATGGATATCAAAAATATAAAACCGTTCATTTTTAAAATTTATATTCATATCAATGTCTTTATTTAAATCTTATAAAATAAAAATAGTCTGGTTATTCGAAACATGGATGTAGTTACCAGCTGTGAAGTAGAGAATAATCATACTAAATGTGAGGTATAAACCAGTCAAAAACTGGATTTGTATACGGAACAAACATATTCTCCATTTTATATATACTATATCGATTATGAGAAAATCTATAAAATTTTGAGTAATATATTTTGGGTTTCTTTACCTTTTTAAGTGACTAATGCACTAGTATTACCAAACCTAAACAAATCGCCAGAAAATGTTGCACTGAACAACATTTTTAGGCTGGATTTCTTTTTCTTAAGTACAAACACTGATGCGGGAAAATTAAAATAGCCGACCGAAAGTGAGAAAACAGTTGGTCATTTTTTTTAACCAAAATTACTTATTTCTTAGAAATTGCCTCTTTGAATTGAAAATAGTTTCATTTGTTGGCATTTAGTCACCAGTGGCAGCCTCGATACAGACAGGGTTACCACTTTGGGGGGTCATAATTCAAGATTGACACCCCCCTTCCTCCCCGTGTTCATGCGGAGTACGATCACGTTAAACATGTGGGTCCGAAAGTCCTTCCGAGAGGTTGGTGGTAGGGGAAGGAGGGTACGGTCCCTGTGGATGCCTCCCCCACTAGGTTCCGGTCTGAATTGGGTGGCACTTCCCGACCGTCCAAACAGTTACCTTACACCTTTCTGGTAGATCGGACGGTCTGGGTTTCAACAACAACAACCCCCCTTCCTCCAGTTCCCGGCCACACACTCAGCTACAGTAAACCTTCGGGTCTGTCGTGTGGTCTGGATTTCCAACATCCAACCCCCCTTCCTCCAAAAACTTCCGCCGTGTTCATGCGGAGTACGATCACGTTAAACATGTGGGTCCGAAAGTCCTTCCGAGAGGTTGGTGGTAGGGGAAGGAGGGTACGGTCCCTGTGGATGCCTGCCCCACTGGGTTCCGGTCTAAATTGGGTGGCACTTCCCGACCGTCCAAACAGTTACCTTACACCTTTCTGGTAGGTCGGACGGTCTGTGTTTCAACACCCCCACCCCTTCCTCCGGGCGCGGTAGCCCATTGGTTAGCGCGCTGGAGTTGCACTCGGTAGGCCCGGGTTCGATTCCAGCCGCTGCCAAAACTGCCGCAGTGTTCACGCGGAGTACGATCACGTTAAACACGTGGGTCCGTAAGTCCTTCCGAGAGGTTGGTGGTAGGGGAAGGAGGGTACGGTCCCTGTGGATGCCTCCCCCACTGGGTTCCGGTCTAAATTGGGTGGCACTTCCCGGCCGTCCAAACAGTTACCTTACACCTTTCTGGTAGGTCGGATGGTCTGGGTCTCAACAACAACAACTCCCCCTTCCTCCATACGCCCACACCAGTATTTAAAATAAATAAAAGATTAGGCTTTTGCAAGCTGAAAATACAAGCACTTTTGAAAGAGAAAAAATTTGGGTACTTCTTTATTATAGCGGCCCCCGAGGATGAATCGCCGAGCGACCAAGATGCATCACCAAGGTAGGTTCTAAAATCTCACCAAACGTTTGCAGTCCTAAAGAAACAGCACGTGTTTATATTATAGGACGAATAGGTGGTCCCAATAAAATTGTTGAGGATCGCTCGCTACAGACCTTGGCGAATTCGTAACTGCTTACCTTTGCAGGGGCCGTATAATAAGGAAGTACCAAAATTTGTTTCGAAAAATTAAATAAGCCTCGACTGGAACTTATTTTTTTTAGCGGAATTTAGAATAATCCTATGTTTTGCTCAAACAACGAACGCCTTGATTTCACCAAAGGCGATGAACGCAAGATCGACTAGCTAATATGAAGGCAGCATGTGCGAGAAAAGTTTGATGTATTCACCACCAAACTAATTCTCGCGGGAGCGGTGCTTTCCTAATTGACCAGTCGATCTCGCCTCAACACATGCCGCCCTTTGTGAAAACCCAGCGTTATTGTTTAAAGTTAGGAAGCACGAGATTTATAGTGTGAACAAGGCGCTTTGTATTGTTTGTTATAGTATAAGAACCCATTGTTCTTATCTATATTCCGCAGCCTCATTTTTTATTCACAATTGGATGAATTTTCCCATAAATAATGAGGCAAGGCGAAGAATTCCCATACACATTTTCTAAAATTTTTTCCCATCCACTAGTCTAGTCTTCAGAGTCGAACAGGTTAATTTCATTTTACACATGACCTAACGGGAATAGTAGCGGATTTAAATGCTGGAAGCACAAGGCGGAAGTCTGTTAGGGTCTATGACTATCATTTTGTCCTATTTTATTCAGTGGTATCACTATGACATTGATAGTCACTAAATTTCACATGCAATTTTGAGTCTATCCTTTACCCTTTCAATTCTTTATTTTAGCCCATGGATAAAATATATTTTTGCAATATATCTTGCCATAAATATTCTACAGTAGACTACTGAATTAATTGTACTTTGGCCCCAATTTAAATGAAATATTAAAAGATACCAATGTGCATGAAAGGGGAATTTCCAAACAGCCTTTGCCTACCGGTGATCATATAGCCACGGGTTTATCAAAACCTCCCCCAGGAACCCATCTTAACTCATCGAACTTTGTAAAAGGGATACCTGGGGAAATGGGAAAGAATTTGATTATTGCACCCACCCTCCCAACTTTTTCTGGCGACGCTACTGTGGGACACTCAAACTATTTAATTCTGTCACTGCCCGAGAAGAGGGGGGGGGCCCAACAAATAGAATTTTTTTTTTAACTCGTTCAGTAATTTTAAATTTCGTTATTTTAAGAATTTTTTTGGTATACCGCATTTTTTTCCCCATAGTCGAGTTAAAATGAGCGATAATTTTAAATTAAATATGGAGAAATTTGAAGGGCTTCAAGAGAAGCTTTAAGTGAAGGCTTAGTCCGCCAATCTAAAAGAAGGAAGATCAAACCATGCATGTAAGTAACCAAATATGCAGTATGTAGAGACAATACATTCAAATTGTAGTTGAAGACGCAACTGTTTGAGAGCGTGGGGGAAGTGGGGTTGGGACCGAAACTTTTCCAAGATTCGGTTAATTTACAAAATGAGACGTTTGGTTAAGATTCCAACTTAATTTATTCCAAATCGAAATGTTCTGAAAATGAACAATAAAATTATAAGAAAACTTGAGCAACGTGTATCGACACAAATAAAATGATAAGGCATACAGCTGTTCCGAGGATATGCTGAATCCCCTTCGCCAGTGCAAGAGAACAGACAAACCCGAAGTCCAGTCATTTACTACTTAGATCTATTTTTTAGAGTTTCGAGGATATTTCGAGTGAAAGTAAGAAAAATAAAATATCTGTCTGAGCGAGAGTTTCTTAAAAGTTTTTCGGAAAAAAAAAATTATCAATATTAAAATACTGAAATTATTTTTATATATTCGTAATCTGAACGACATCAGACAAGACAAGAAAAATTATTTACATTTTAATCTATTAGGTTCGGAGGTATGTATGAGCGTCGAAAGTGTTCACATTTTTCGTAAAGCTCTCATTTCGGCCCCAAGCATACGTTATCCACATCAAAAGGTTTTTAATGAGCCCCTACTTCAGGAATATTGAGCCCCCTTTAAATTTCACTCCAGCCACTCTTAGTTTGAGAAATACGCCCCTGGATGTACAGGACCCAAATCTTAATATGCCAGAAATTAGACCTTGCCATCGAACCTCAAATTGTGGTGTTTGGAAACTAAATTATCCACTTAACCTGATCTACGTACGTTTGAGAGAGGCAAAATCTTCGCAATTAAAGACTTGCTGAAGGAACCGTTTGTAGGCCGATGTTTACTTGCTCCATTTGTGGCATGCTTTATCGAGTGCCACGCTCGCCTGACAGTTGTCTTTTCCCCTTCGATACATCTATAAATCGAAAACGACGGCATGCTTGGCATGCCAACTGTGTCGCACACCGACGTGTTGAGTGAGAAAAAGGGGAAGGGCCTGTGAATCGGGCCATTTGCATTCGTGAGAAAACAAAATTGGATAACCATTGTATTCAGTAATGATTAAATGTTAAGTCGAGGTATTCATTAAGAAAATTGAAGCTGTATTAACACGTTCGATACCGTGTTCGGTCCCTGGAGTACGACACAGAACTTTCCTATCAGCCGGCATCCAGTGTTTCCTTCAGGCATACCTCCGGAGGGGGGGGGGGCGATGCCCCCTCGGAGACATTTAATGTTAATAGTTTCTATCTATGTCATAAATTTACATAGAGAAAATATAAAACTTGCCCCCTTAAAATCTTATTCGCCCCCCCCCCCCCCCATAAAAAAAAAAGTCCTGAAAGAAACTCTGCTCATGAATGGAACTAACTGGATCCACGAGAATGATGGTAATATAGTTTTTACATAATACTGCACATGGAAAGTAAACATGTTGGGCGATACTAACTTTAATTTTATGATTTTTTTGAAAAACGTGCAATATCTAGAGAGCCATTCATGTTGGTGTTCTAAATTTAATATTCGTTTTCGAATGTTAAATAATCATTTCAGATGTAATTTTATCATTAGTGAAGATCCTGGTATTTTCAAAAATTCATTCGAAAATTGTGGGGGTCTTTCGAACAGAGTTTCTTTCAGGATTTTTTGGCCGGGAAAGCCCCCAGAGACATTTCATGTTAACCTAGTTTCTATTTATATGACACAGCATTTAGATATATTTAATGTATATTTTAAAAAATCTATATTTTAAAAAATACTTATAGTGAGTAATCATCTTGCCAAGTCGAACATTGAAAAATGTTCAGTTTTTCAAGTCTGTAATGCTTATATCTCCAACTAAAAGTGCCAACTATAAAACAATAAGCAAAAATTAGTAGTTTTTTTTAAAACCCTGCAAGTATATATAAAATAAAATTTTGAATCAATCTTAGTTTTCGAAATAGAGATTATAATTTCGATATTTTAGTATTTTAACCTGGGTTTTCGCAATGGGTAGGAAGCTGTAATATTTAAAATGTCTGGATTGCTACAGCTCAGTCTGTTTACTTACTCGAATACTTATCTCAATCTGTTTACTTACGAAATATTGGTACACAAGCACGAGATAATTACCTTACAAGATCACCAAACTATCAGATACAACAATTAAATACTCTACAAATTCATAAAATAGCAGATACTGTTCTCAAAATACTGGGGTATCTCATTCAATTTGACTAGTATCACATTAACAACTCTCCAACTGAGCGATGACTCCCTTATATACTTTCCATAGAAATTTCTGGAAAAGGATAGCCTCTCCGAAACTAGTGGATAGTTCTATGCGATTCGGAAACTCGCAAAATTCGACAAGATTGTGATATTTCGCCAAATTTGGTACCTATGCTCTGAAATATCGCCACGCCTTGGAAATTCTTTCAAATAATTAGCAATGGCTGCCTGTAAAAGAGTTTTCTCCTTGCGAGGGGAAAAAGCACAGCGAAACGTTTTACATATTCGTAACTTACCGACGACAAAAGTGTTCCAAAAGGCTTAAAATGCGCTTTTCAGTGAAAACCTTTAATTTTAAATATTTTATGACAGCAATACCATCAGTAAGAAATTAAATATTGAAATGACTATAATCATCTTGCTAAAACTTATCGCCCTCCAGTAAAAAAAGAGGGTATTTGATAAAAAAATTTTATTCAGATTTCGTTTCACTGCTTAAAATCTTGATTTATTGAGATTCTATTCGCAGTCTCCATTTCCGTTAATCTGTTTATTAATCTCAATAGAAAGTTATTATTCTTCGCTAGAGGGTGTCGAGAAATTGTGGGGTTTTTTCCCCTCCTCGAGTTCCAGTTAAAGGGCGAGCGGTTCGCAGTTGTTCTGGTGTTTGCAAGTCATTTATTAGAATGCTAAACTCAGAAATTTTAATGTTAGTGGGTCATTTCCTGAATTTGCATTGTATAACATTTGTTAGCCACAGTAATTAACTGCAGTGTTGCGCAACTTAACTTTCTTATACTTTTTTATATCCACTTTTTTTTTTTGCAAATTTTACAAGAAAAAATTTGAAAAATCTGTATTGTTGGTCCGACTGATTACAATTATAACATGTTTTTTCTGTTGACGCCAAGTTTGATAATATAGACAATATACCTCTCTCTCTGAGGTTAAGAATCTTTATTTTAGAACAATATTTTTCCAGTTATTTATTATTTTTATGAGAGCCATTGAAGAGATTTATAAGAGTTCACTGAAGAATTTAAGCAACGCAATCCATTTCAGACAGTTTATTCAGAGTTAAAATGAAGTCCCGCTCTGAAGTTCTCTCAATTAGTCTGCGACAGACCTAGTTTCTCAGAAAACACCTCGCTAACCTTGTAATTGTTGAACTGTTTAGAGGTTTTAAGAGCATGGGCATTTCTTTTAAACTTCTTCAGAGTGAAAGGATTTTTTTTTAATTTTATTTTGGAACAATATTTCTCTAGTAATTATTGCTCCTCCACCGACAATAAAGAGTTTGAAAAATGTTTAATAAAGAGTTAGCAAAGCAGTTTATTTCCGACAGTTTATCCAGAGTTAAAATGGGAAGCCCGTCTGCTCTCTTAGCATGGGCATTTCTTCTGAAACCGCTGAAGACAAAAATTCTATTTACATTTTTCGAAACGCAAGATTTCAAAATTGTATGTCCGCAATTTTTCAATCACCGTACTGAAGGGACAAATAGGCCAAATCTTGCGAATTTTCGCAGGACTTTATTTATAACATATTTAAAACAATCCACTTCTGCACATAAAGCCCTATATGCGCGGCTAAATAGGCTCGATTTGTTTTAAACGAATATCTCTAAAGTCGTTCTCTAGAAACTTTTAGGAACAAATTAACCATTCCATTTAAAATGGCTTTAAATGAAATTTGCTATCCTGCCTAAATATATTCGATTTGTTTCAAACAAATCATATCTCTAAAGTTGTCCTCCAGGAACTTTTAGGAACAGATTAACCATACATTTAAAATGGCCTTAAATAAACTCTGCTATCCTGCTTAAAAGGTAATGTAGCTGCCTTAACTTAATATATAAAACAAAATCTGAGGTGGGCAGCA
Source organism: Amaurobius ferox (assembly GCA_951213105.1). Taxonomy (NCBI): domain Eukaryota; kingdom Metazoa; phylum Arthropoda; class Arachnida; order Araneae; family Amaurobiidae; genus Amaurobius; species Amaurobius ferox. The sequence continues at coordinate 14,044,804 of OX578146.1, forward strand.
CAGACTTTCCCTACAGAATTCAAATTTGCTTTATCTTGCATAATGTATTAAAATGAGTTTAATTTCAGAAATGACAATACTCATCTAAAACGACGTGTAATTTGCAGATTTAATTAATTATTTTTATTTGGTGGCTGGATGTATTTTCTAAGGGTTGCATTGCAAAAGTGACAAAAACTAAATTATCTCGATAACTGTTTCTAGCTTGATGGGGTTGGTCTTATTCTTTTCATAGCCAAAAAATACATTTAATTAACCATTTAACACCATTTTGTCTTGTATTACATTGACGATTCTTAACGGCCCATTAAAAAAAAGCTTTTCCTAATCATGTCAAAATCTGATCAGAATCAGGGTAACCCACAAGCGACTTAGTACCTACCAAATATAGTGAAATTTATTTTAATAGTTTTGGGGCTAGAATGGATATAAGCATTGCTGGCACGCTGAAAATGGATTTTTTCGTAGCCTAGAGCAGTGTTTCTCAACTGCCGAGACCTTGCATCCATTATATCGGGCCGCGAGAGATTCTCCTTGAAAGTGTCGTTTTAGTTTTCTACGCAAATTTTATGAATACCGCCTACAATTTTCAGACTGTTTTCGTTTGGCTATCACGACACTTCATCCCAGAATTAATAAGCTAAAGGACAAAAAACAGCAACAGAAGTCTCACTAGCCTAAATAAAACTTTCAAAAATAATAAAAGAAACAAAGTTTAATAATAAAGTAGTAAGTAATAAAAAGAAACCAAGTTTAATTAATAAAAGAATACGTTTAAGTAATAAAAGAAACTAACTTTTCAATAACTTATAATTGCTGTATTAAAGTGCTAAGTTTTCAAGTAAAAAATATTAATTAGCATTGGAACTAGTGTATAAAATTGAGAGATTTATACTTGTTTATTAAATCGCATACTACTGCGCATATATAAATGTTTGGCGTGATGCAAGTGTTTTGACAACACCGACATCCTTCCCTTGTTTAGCTGACTTCTAAGGTAAATTATACAATGTTTAAATATGTCTTTCAATACAGTTCTTTTTTTTCAAACCAAAATCAGTAAAATCAATTTAATAGTATAATATTAAATTTTTATATAGAATATTATAAAGTATTGGTGATCAGAATGAGATGCGTCAATGAAAATAAGCACACATTCATTGAATGTTGGCTTGAGGAAATTACAATGTGCTACAGGACAGATGTCCAGTGATAACTTATTTTAAATGAAATTTTTTTATAGGTCAACATGCCGCACCGTATGCATAAGTGTACTAATATTCTTTATGATTATGTCGTGATTCATTAATACGTGTGTTAGTTTAATGTACGAACATAAAAACTAGAAAGGTATTTATGAGTCAATTTGTTGGGTCCGGGCCCTTGTCATGTATATAAAAAAAATAATTGGCCGGGCCGCGGTCTCATGAAGGTTGAGAAACACTGGCGTAGAGGGGTTCGAAACGTGTAAACGGGTCGAAAACTCGAGTTCCGATACTTCCTTCATACATTACAATGTATTGTAGGGGGAGTAAAAATTAACTCTAGTGTGACTCGACTGACCAGAATCCATTTTTAAATAACTTGCGATTTTATTTTTTTTTTTTTCAAATTTTGCAAGAAAGTTTTTAAAAGTATATATTGGTTCAAATGATTACAATTATGACATGTTACCCTTCATTTTAAATGGTTTTAAAAAATCTTCCGATTGATACAAAGTTTGACAATGTACCCTACGGGGCAGTTACCCCCCCCCCCCTCTGGAGGGGGGAGGATAACTGACTCCCCGCTCTCCTTCGAGGGAGCTAATGTTATCACGAGCACAAAAGTTGTATCGCGGCTATTTAAGTTTCTTGATCACAGCCATAAATAAGCCCTTTTATGCATAATTGTGTCCTGTGCTGCCATGCTAGAAAACTATAAAATTTCGCATACATTTCAAAGTTTTCGCTCAAATTAAAAAAAACTCTTTCTAAATTTTCCGTTAAAGCAGGATATAAAGTTTCGTGAAAATCTATTAATACTTAACTATCACGTACACAAAAATTACACCACCGACAGACGGACGGAAATCACTTTCAAAATATTCAAAACGTGTTCAAGGAGGTCCTAAAACATATTGGCATCAAAATCTCGGAATTCAAACTTTTCCTGAAAACAATACTTTATGCCATTTTCTATAGTATGAAAAAGTAAAAATCGAATATGGGCAGCATATTACTTCCCCTATAATGCAATGAAAATTCCTTGCATAATGCAACAATTACTTTTACAGTGAAATGGTGTACAGAAGTGCACAGAAATGGTTCTGGCATTGAAATAGCCACACGTGAATGGGAACTGTTGAGTTTTTGGCAACATTACGTTCAAACTAATGATTTTTTTATACTCGCGTGCAAAATCCTCATCAAAATGAAATTAACATCTACATATATGTATAAAGCGTGGTACTGGGAGTTTTTCCTTGAGTGACCCCAAGATACTGAAAACGAAGCCCGATATTTGACTCTTTTTACTTTCCCCGCAATACATGGTAATGTATAGGGAAAGTATTGGAATCATGCCGAAAATTGTAACTCTAGATTTCGACGGTTCTACACGTTTCGGGACCTTTAGAACACGAAAAAACTATTGTTAGCGTGACGTCTGCGTGTGTGTATCTGTGCAATGCCTATATTCACTCGAACTCAAAAACTAATGGACCGAATTTCATAAAATTTTATAGGCGAGTCGCTTCTGGGTAACCCTGATGCTGATTAGAGTTTGGTATAATTCGGGAAAAAGGAACCAGCCTTTTTTTTTTTTGCGAAATGGCCCGCAAAAATCGTTAAAATCTAAAATAAAAGACTACATATGCTCAAACGCATCAATTAAACTGCTTGTATTATATGCAATTTTTGAAGATGAAAATAGTAAGACCAAGCCCATTACTCTAGAAGCTAGCCGTTCGAGATATTTTAGTTTTTTCGTATTTTTGGTACGCCGATTTTGAGAATAAGTCCAGTTACCAAATGAAAAACTGAGTTAAAAGCGTCAATTCTGTGTATTTTCAATTAATTATACGTGTTATTTAGCGTAAACTAAATTTAATGAAATAAAGAGACAATGAATTTGAGTCTGCAGAGAAAAAAGTCATATGCTGCTTGCTCAGATTTTTTTATCTTATTTGCAACAATGGAGAATTCTGGAGTTTTGAGTTACCTATACAGGGTGCCCCAAAAAGATTGAAACGCGCTCTAATTTTTACCTGTTTGAGATAAGTGGGCAATGTAAAATGCAAAAATGTTGAAAGTAAGGTAGGAAATAAGACTACATTAATTAAATAGTCCTCCCATTCATTTTCAAAAAGTTACACTTTCTAAATTTTTATACGATTCCCTTAGACAAATTGGGTCAATCAGAAAATTATTTTTAATACAACAAGATCATTAAAAAACTGCATCATTAAAAAAAACCTCATATCTGTATCTTTAAAATTCAGCGAGTTATATTTAATTGAAAATTGAACGTTGTAAATGGGGACCCTATATCAAATTAGAAATGTAAATGTGTGAGATATCACAAACAAGATAAAACTGTATGATAATACATAGGATACCCAAACGCGTAGCGAATACCACTACTTTAAATGATCTCTGTCTGTGTAATGCTTTATTTAGATGCATTTGTGATAAAAAATTGACACATATTAACGTATTTTTGATCTAAACAATTTCCATCGTTAATTTGCTTATAATCCCTATTTTCACTGATGAAACAGACTTTCACAGGGTACGGAAAAGTGGCATAAGTCATTTTTTCCTTTATCATAATTCAGTTGATTTCAAAGATGCAGATATGCGGTTTTTAATGATCTTGTTGCATTAAAAATAAAAATTTTCTGATTGACTCAATTTGTCTAAGGTGGTCGTATAAAAATGTAAAAAGTAACTTTTTGAAAATGAATAGGAGGAAATTAACGTAGTCTTGTTTCGTACCTTACTTTCAACATTTTTGCAATTTACATTGCCCACTTATCTCCAACAGGTTAACAAGAATTAAAGCGCGTTTCCATCTTTTAGGGACACCCTATATATGACATCACAGACTGAAAACTAAGCCGGGCATTGGACTCTTTACTTTGCGTGCAATACATAATGCATGGGGAAGTATTTAAATAGTGTCGAAAACCGCAACTCCAGCTTTCGATTGATCTACACATTTGATCTAGCACCCTAGAACACTGAAAAACTAATTTTAGAGTGACGTCTGTGTGTGTGTGTAATGTATATCCACTTTAACTCAAAAACTAATTGACCAAATTTCATAAAATTTTATTAGTCACTTGTGGGTGATACTGGCGCAGATTAGATTTTGGTAAGATTCGGAAAAACTTGCTTTTTTGCGAAAAACTCAGCAGAATACGCATGTATCTACCCTACCTGAGAAACTAATTTACTAAATTTTACAAAATAGGATAGATAAGTTGTTTGTGGGTTACCGTAGTGCTGGTTAGATTTTGGTACGATTTGGAAAGGAAATCTGCTCTTTTTGCGAAATGGTCCACAAAAATAGTCAAAAAATAATAAAATACAAATGTAAACATTTGTTTTATAGGACGAGAAAAATAAGTCCAACCCCGTTACTCCAAGATTGACCATTCGAGATATTTAAGTTTAATATTAAGGAACTGAAGACGTTCTTCACGGTAGTTAAAACTATAATGAAATTTCTTAAAATTTTATCGCTAATATGCGATATTCTGCCAAATTCGCCACTTTCGAACGCGTGTCATCAACTTCGTCCAAAGAGAATGACTTCATACCTGTATGCTAAATCCTCAATGTGCGATAGGCAATATCTCGTGAAATAAATGACGAATTCTTGGACGTCGACTATTACCAAAAATATCTTCTCTCGTGAATGGAACGAACTAGAACCACGAGAATGATCCTAGCAGATAGGTCACATAATATTTCATATGGAAAACAAACCTATTTCAGGAAGCTTGCCACTTTTAAAACTATTTTAAAACTTTATAAATTTCTTTGAAAAACGCGCAGTTTCTCGAGAATGATTCATGTTAGCGTTATAAAGTTTAGGTCATCCGTTTGCTAATGAAATATTGTACATGAAAGTATTAGTTTCTAACATTATCAAAGGTTTGTTTTTAATGATTTTTTCAAAAATTCATTAGAAAATTGGGCGGCATCGCGTTCGAAATCGTTAGGGTTTCTATATTCGCCCATTGTAATGAGCATACACAATTTTTTTTTTCCAAACACACTCGTTCTACAGACTTATGATCGCTCACGACCTCAAAGCTTTAGATTCGAGTTCAGGAATACTTTAAACGTTATCTTCAGTTTAAAACTAGCAAAACTGAAGCGCTAAACCCACTGTTTTGAACTTGCCTTTGTTTTGAAACAAAGGCGGTTGAATCTCAATTTTCTATTGTACATCACATCTCAAGAACACATTAAGAAACTCTCCTTAGATTTACAGATTAGAAGTAAAGGCAAAATGATGCCGAAACCGAACCATTATCTTTGATTTATCAAGTAAAATAAAAATGTTCCTTATATTGTTCAAAAATAAAGTTAAAAAGGGGGCACTTATTCTTTCCCGAAAGCTTTCAACTTTGAGTAAAGTATTTTGAGGAATCAATTTATTTTAAACAAACATTTTGACAGCTGCTAAGTACTTCTTGTTCTTTTATTTGCCGTTGGATAAACAAATAGAAATTTGAAAAGGAACGCAAACCCGGAAACAAGAGAACGGCAATTTCCTTGACGCTTCTTGATTTAGAAACATGGAAGGAAATTTAAGAGTTAAAATAAGAAAAGCCAATCGTCCGTTACAGTAATAAATTCTCATTAAACATTTTAAAAGGAAATTTCTTGTAAATCTAATTTAAGGTATTGGTAAGAGTATCTACTGCATTCTGGTGCGCATTTGCAGGATACAGCAATGGATTTGAATGACTTTTTCGCAACAGCAATAAGATAGAGTGATTGTTGAACATTAAAACAGTCAAGAACATTTAATGAACAGTCAAGAACATTCAATTTTAAAACCATAATGCAGCGAGAAATTTAAATATTTTTCAGTGAGTAGGTACAAATATATATCCAGAAATATATCAAATATCGTCTGCTATTTTTAATACGTCAGACGATCATGACCGACTTTTTATCAATGGAGGAACATTGCGCTTTTCCAATTTTATTTTAGAGCAATATTTCTCTTTCTGTTCTTGAGTGTTATTGAATTTCTAAAGAAATACCCATGCTCTAAAACTAGTAATTTATCAATCTTGACGTTAGTAACAGACAAGGCGAGAACAGGCAGAATTTTCATTTTAACACTGGATAAACTGTCTAAAATAGACAGTGTTGCTAAACTCTTTAATGAATGCTTTTCAAATTCTTCAATGGCGCTCGAGTAAGAATTATACTAGAGAAATGTTTGGAAAAACTTTTACATCACTGTGCTAATTTCCCAGTTATCTAGAAAAGCCACAAAGCAACCGTCAGATACAATAAAGCGGTAAATAAATTCTCATTTCATTCACAAACGAGATCGCATTCTCAAAACACTTTTTCGCATCATGTAACACCGCTATCTGAACACCCTTACTACAGAATAGGTAAAAAATTTTACCGATCGTTTCGTTTTTTGAACTTGCCTAAACTCACCAAATGTGTCAAACCTTCTCGCACAGTAATGAGACTTATCGTATATGTTTTGCAGGAGACTAAATGCAGATATCGGTCAACTGTAATAGAATACTTTGAAAATGGCGAAACTAGAATATCTGAATGTATTTTCCCGAAAATTTCCGAATTCGAAGAAACATTTCCAAGATTTGAAAACATTTGGGTCAATTTCGGAAATTTTTTTATGTGCAAATCGTCGAAGAATGCATACAAGTACCGCCATAAAATTTTATATGGATACATTATATAAAAAACTGGAACGAGATAGAAGTCTTACAGATTCCGCAATTAGAAAATAAATGGTATGAAATTTAAGATTTTCATAGCATCATTTCCTATAGGACAATAGAATACGCGAAACAATGGGGGAATGGTATTTGTGGGAAAATTTGTTTTAACCAGCCGTGTAGCCAAAAGGGGCCCATACCACCTCCCCCTAGGAACCCATTGAATTCTTGACTCAAAATACAAAACTATTACAAAAAATATCTTCTCTCAAGAATGAAATGATCTAGAGTCACAAAAATATTGCATAATATTGCATATGGAAAGTGATCAGATTTGACAAATACCAACTACTTTTAATTTTAGTGTTTTTTTGTTATACATTTATTTGAGAAGATTTTGAAACATCTCGAAAACTATATGCTAGCATTCTGAAGTCAATCGTTTTCAATGAAAAATTACTTATGAAATAATTTATTTAACAGTATTCAAAGTCCTTATATTTTAATTATTTTTCATAAATTTATTCGAAAATCTTACAATATCTTGAAAAAGGTTAATGTTTTCTAAAGTTTATATCATTCGCTTTTCAATGAAAAATTACGTCTGAAATGATTCATTTCTCATTACTTAAAGTTCTAATTATTTTTAATGATATTTTTTTTATAAAATATTCATTCGAAAATAAGGCGGAGGGGGGGGGGGGGGTCTTCCGAATATTCGACTGCGTTTAATAAAGGTTCCAGTATATTCACTAATAACCATACCAAATTATTTTCAAAACTCTTTATTCGGGGCGCGACAGCCCAGCGGTTAACGCGCAGGCATTGCACTCTATACCCGCGTCTGCCCAAACTGTCGCAGTGTTCAAGTGGAGAATGATCACGCTAAACATGTGGGTCCGTAAGTCCTTCCGAGAAGTTGGTAGTAGGGGAAGGAGGGTACGGTCCCTGTGGATGCCTTCCCTACTGGGTTCCGATCTAAATTGGGAGACACTTCCTGACCGTCCACACAGTTATCTTGCACCTTCTGGTAGGTCGGGCGGTCTGGGTCGAAGAAGAAAACTATTGATTCGTAAGATATCGCGTCCACAGACTGACACACTCACACATACCCATTTGATTAAGAGTTATTGCGTAGAAAACTCTTGAATTTCCGATTCCGCCACAATGCTTTTCTTATACATCATACCATGCATGCAGGGAAAGTAATATGCGGGCCCACAACACAGTAAAGATTGTTTTAATTTCGCCAGTTTCATGATCATAAAACATAAATATGTCTCCTATAGCTTTAGACTATAGGAGACATATAGAGAACCAATTGGTATAAATCTTGGAAGGTTATTTGTGGGACAAACACGCGAGCCCAACGTGCTTATTAAAGAATGCTTTCTAAATTAAAGTATCGCTTGAAAGAGCATCAAAAGTATGCCGAAAATAAAGAAATGGATAAATCTTCAATCGCTAATCGCTGTAGAATGGATAGCCATCGGTTTAATTTTTTTTTTCTTCTGCCGCCGATATTCGAAAGTGCTCCCGTTTCTGATTCGCATTTCTTTGTTGTATTTCATTAATATGAAAAGCTTCAATCTAGTTGATTTTCTTTGACGCCATATTTCGGAATCATGGCATGACCCTATTTAATTTTTTTCCTGCACTTCGCGTTCGTATTTTCTACATTTTATTGTTTTTCTAGTTAATTCTCATCACACCTGGAGGACTAGCTAGAGACCTGCGCTGACCGAAATTTCTTAATCCTAGAAATTCCAGACAGCACCAGTACTCGAACCCGGCCACAGCCCGAAAAAAATCTCATGTACAACCCCACATAAATACTCGTAAGTCCGAGCCCGGTTCGGCCAAAGTGTCTATAGACTAAAAAATATTAATTTATGCAACATTTGTTCTCAATTAAGATACAAGTCTGGTTTTATAATAATAGCCTTTCATTAATTGAAGACACGCTTAAATTTCCTTTCTAAATTGTCAAACATTGAACAATTGTAACCGAGGCTTGTTGCGGCCCACAGGTCCAGCTGACCCAAGTCCATGAGCAATGCCATTCAGACTTATCTATCAGTTTACCATCTTCATCACACTATCAATTTACCATCTACATCACACTCATCTATCTGCAGTTTAGCCATTTCATATTAGGCTTGTTCGAGTAGTAGGAAATCGAAGTAGTTCCAAAACACTGCCCGATTTCTATTACTTTCCTTATATACATAATGTATAAGGAAAGTATTGTGACGAGGTCGAAAATTCGAATTCGAGTTTTCGACGGGAGAGCACGTTTCACGCATCCCTGACCACAAATCAAACATTTTTGAAGTGATGTCTGTGTGTGCCAGTGAGTCTGTGGAGACTATAACTGACGAACGAATGGACCGATTCGAACGAAATTTGGTACAGAAATCACAATCTGTAAACACTGGAAACCTATTGTTTTTATACGCAATCGAATATGCAGAACCTCCCAAAATTTTCGAGTGAAATATTGAAAAAATAGTCAAAAAATCAAAACCGCTAATAAAGTTACGCAAATAGACATTTCTTATGTAATTTTTCATTGGAAAACGATTGACATAAATTTTAGAACGCTAACATGAACTGTTTTCGAGATATTGCACATTTTTCAAAAAAATTATCAAAAAGTTATAAAATAAAAAAAATATTTCCCATTGAGAAACATGTTCACTTTTCATATGTAATACCATGCGATAAATTTGGTGACATCATTCTCGTGGATCTAGCTCGTTCCAGTCATGAAAAAAGATACTTTGAGTAATACTTTTGTATTTGAACGCCAATAGTCATTTATTCAATAATAAGAATAACTTATTTCTCCGTTCATAACGCTTGGCGAGATTTTGGCGACAAATTTGGCGGAATGTCTCAAACTTGGCGACATTTTTAATTGTTGCCAAGTTAACAAAAATCTCGCCAAATTGATAAAAAAAAGACGCTAAATCAATGAAAATGACGACTCATTGAAGAAAATTCAATATCATGGAAAGAATATAAGTATCTAGTATAAGAATAACATTTTTTTTAACTGTAAAAGTAGTAAATTCATTGCATTATATAAGGAAAGTCATGTGCTGCCCACATCAGATTTTTTTTTATTGGCGCAGCATTTTAAGTTACAAATCTAGTTATTCACTAATTGGCATCTCAAAAAAAAAAAAAAAAAAAAAAAAAAACTCAATTGCAGCAATTATTGGGTCAACATAATTGAGAAATTTCAGAGAACTAATTTAAACACCCAAATATTAAACACAAGAGCAATCCATCTCGTATTCACCGGCTCAAATACATTCATGCTTCTATTGTTCAAGAACTAAATTGAAATGGCGGATGGAGCAATAGACTGCCACGGCTGGATTTACACGTCAGCTTTGAAAAGTAAGGGAGTTTCCATGTTACTCGCAGGCGTAGCTTGAGCCCTATTTCGTATTGCGGAGGATATACTATATAAATGTCACGCCCCCCCCCCCCCCACACACACACACACCACCACAAAAAAATAAATAAACGTCAAAATTTTAAATTTTCGTTTCATGACTGAGACCATATAATTAAACTCTTGTAATCATGAAATATTAAAAATGCAAAATATACTTCAATATTATTTTAACAAAATTAATGATATAATTACGCTGACCATACATTATTTTAAAGGACAGGCTTAAGATCCTTTAGATTTTTTTTTTAATTCAATTTGCTCATTTTCATGAAGATTTGATCAGATCAAATACTCTTGAGAATATTTTCAAGCATAAATAATTTAAATGTGTCCTTTACTGTTATAAAGGATTGGCCAAGTGCCTCATCTGAGAGAACATGCTCGTTCAACTGCAAATGATTTTTGGACAAGTGAAAAAACGAAACTTAGTTGAAGTTCTGGAGGCTTGAATTTACACAAAAAGCAACTATGACATGAATTGTCTACAATTTTGCGAGATTTGATTTTAGACAGTTCTAGTAAAACATGTATTCATCTAAGAAATACTAAAAGTATATATTTTTAAAGTTTATTATTTTAATGTCAATCGATTGTAGTTCATCATATACACACACGTGTTAATTTTATTTCCCAATCTTTTTACTTTCCCTATAGACAAAGTATAATGTATGGGAAAAGTATTGTGCGGGGTCGAATTTTTGACGGGAGAGTACGTTTCGAGCATCCCTGAACTCTAATCGATCGCTTTTAGTTGAAGTCTGTGTGTGTCTACGTGTGTGTGTACGCGTAAGTATGTGTATATACGTGTGTGTGTGTGTAAGTATATGTCAATAGAGACTCATTAACGAATTGAGTTTCAAGCAAAATTTGGTACAAAATCTATAATCTGAATACTGAAAGCCTATTGATTTTAAATGCAATCGCATGTTTTGAAGACTCCCAAATTTTTGAACGAAATTTTAAAAAAATCATCAAAAAATGAGACGCACGTAAATTTCTTATGTAGTTTTTAATTGAAAAACTATTGGTAAATTTTAGAACGCTAGCATGAACCGTTCGAGATATTGCACATTTTACAAATGAATTTATTAAAAAAATCTCGAAATTAAAAGTATTAACCTATGAAATATGCTCACTTTTCATATATATTATGCGATCCATATTTTACCATTCTCATAGATCTAGTTCGTTCCATTCATGAAAGAATGGACTTTGTGTAATAGTTTTGAATTTTGACCCCCTAACAATCATTTACGTAAAAGAAATGCGCTTCTCAGATTGTCTGTAAAGCTTGGCGATAAACACTGCGCCTCATTAAGACAAATATCGCTAACTTTGTGATATTTCGTCCAGATTGACGAAAATCATTGAAATTGTTAAAATTGACGCTAAAATGATTATTTAATCATTCAAATATTTAATATATGGACTATTGGTTATTGTGGATGCCATTAATATTGGTAAATGTCAATATAAAGTAGCGTTTAAATGTAAGTTAATGGTATGCTTTGAAATGTTGCATGTCATCCAGAAAAGCGCTAAATGTACAATTCAGCATTAAATACACTGCTGTAGATCCTATATCATTTTTGCACTGTGAAAGACGTCAATTATCTATACAAAAAGTCATGTGCCGTTTACATCCGATTTTTTAAATTATTCCGAATCCATTTCAGATTTAAACCATGTACGTTGGCTCTATGGGTGGTGGGGGAGCATAGACGTAAAAGGCGTATCGCAGTGGTTTGGAAAAACTACTTTATTATTGTAGTGAACTACAACTACATTATGACAAATGCACTTAACTACAACTACTTTTTTTAAAAGCTAACTACTTTTAAAATGTAGTCACTACATAACTACTTTTATGAGACTAATTTTGTCACAGCTTCAATTTTCACAAAAAGTTGAGGATGTGGGTATATTGTAGTAATTTAACATACTTATTCTGAATAATTAAAATTGACTAATCAACTTAACAAAATTTACGCTTTTACCCACTTCTGAAAACAGTAAAATAAAAAGTATAAACTTTAAAATCAAAGACAACCAAAAATAGGTTTAAAAATCCATTAAAATATTTCTTCGACATACAATAAAGTTTAATTGAAGTTGACGTGTATCCATTTTATTTATTAAAAGTATAAAATAAAAGTAAAAACTATTTAAAAACAAGTTTTTTCATTTTTAGTCGAATTTGCATCTCAAAATTGTAATCGGACAAGCAGGATCTTTTGGGAAATAACACATCTGAATATATCCATATAAAAAATCAATTTCATGAGGCAATGGCTTTCCTAACTCTGCAGCATCGTAAACCTTATGTAGTTTCTCCTCGTTCTCTCTCAGGAACCGGCACATTCGTTCGACGGCAGAATGCATTAAGTTCCATCTCGTTTTATTTGGTCTTATGAGACGAGCACTTGGCTCTGAAGATGTCTTTTCAACTAAAACAACCAACATTTTTGATTTGTTCCAAAGCGTTTGGCACTTTGCAAATCGTACATCGTTGCGCGGAACACTACATTTCATAAAAATGATGAAAGGGTGATCACATGATGTGTAGAATGGCACCTTGTTTGTTTACTGAAGTAAGGTTAAAAGTAGCGTTCAAACTCAATACAAAGTGATTTATTGTATCGCGTTACACTACTTATTTTTAAAAGTAGCGCGTTACGAGAAAAAGTAGAAACTACTGTAGTTTCGTTACTTGTAGCGCGCTCCTTCCAACCACTGGGCGTATGTCTATGTGGGGGTGGGGGCTACCGGGTTAGAGTACAGTACTGGTGACAGTACCAGTTTACAGTGGCCCCTGGATGAAATGTATTAAGTTGCTAAAAATGTATTATTAAGACTAAAGAGTCCCATAGAATAGGGTTAGTACAAAATATAATTATGTACTTTGTGAGCATTTTAGGTTGACATGTGGGGAGTTTTTTTTTTTTTTTTTAAGTCGTCATTTTAGATCTGTCTTCCTATTCAGTCACAAACTGATTCGGAAATGTGCGCCAAAATAGATCCTTTATTTTCTTCCAGAAAATAGGGTCACCGTAGCTATAGCACAAAATATCGAAAATTTGCGCCCATCTCATTTTAAAATATAATGAACCAAAATATGAAATATAATTTTTTGGAATAATGCAAACCATAAAACTTTTTTTTATATTAAACTCATTGAACACAATATGGATCCCCCCTCCCCTCTTTCCCAGAGCCTCGCAGGCTTGCAGAAATTGCCTACTTTACCTGTAGTCAAAAACAGCTCAAAACTTAAGAAAAACGAGGATTTTTGCCGGGAAAAAGCTGAACACCCATACCATATCCAACTTTATATTTTAGATAAAGGCTACTATGATTTAACTCGCAGAACTCTTACACATATAGCTAGGAGCAGTGTTCATGCGGAGTACGATCACGTTAAACATGTGGGTCCGAAAGTCCTTCCGAGAGGTTGGTGGTAGGGGAAGGAGGGTACGGTCCCTGCGGATGCCTCCCCCACTGGGTTCCGGTCTAAATTGGGTGGCACTTTCCGACCGTCCAAACTGTTACCTTACACCTTTCTGGTAGGTCGGACGGTCTGGGTTTCAACATCAACAACATATAGCTAGAAATTCTAAAGGTGGATCGATTATCGAGAGGGGTGCAGTGCAAGTTATACTTTATTTCTGTCATGGCAGTTCAATCATTCGAGTCATGGTACCAAGAGGAAATCAGAATTTTATGCGATGTAATTAGAAAAAGGCGAGCCTATTGTTAATTTGTTGAAAGTAATACGGTCTCCCTATAAAATCATTAAATCTTCCAATAGAATCATTACCTAAAAAAATGCATTTGGGAGCATTTTCGTCAAATACAGATTCCTATGTTGTCTATCTAAAAATCATATTTGCTTTCGTTCAATTTTTTATTCGAAATAGCAATGCCTTAGATTATTTTTAATAACTGAAGATACTCAACAGTGGTGTTAAAATAAAGCCAATGAAGTTTAAGTTTTGGTCCAATCTTTAACGTGACGAGACACCCCACACTCGAAAACTATAAGAGCTTTTAATACTATATAAATTTTAATACTAAATTTTCTAGTTCACATTTTTGTCGTTTACTATTTATATCTATATTTTATAGTTTAATATATATTATTTGTGAAAGAAAAATTAAGGAAAAAAAATCTCGCAGAACTTTTTTTTCCCCCGAAGAAAAAAAATTCAAAATATTAAAATTATTTTTATATATTCATAATCTGGACCCTATTTTCGACAAGAAATATTTACATTTTTATCTATTAGGTTCGGGGGTATAAACATCCATTCGTAACGCTCCAATTTTCAATCAGAGAAACCGCCAGCCATAAGTGTTATTCACATCAAAAATGTACAGGGGCAAAGAACATCGTTTATGATAATGGTGACATTTAGAAAAATCATGTCTTCTGAATATACTGTGGGAATGTAATTCAATGATTACGAAATAAATTTAAAGTACCCATGACTCCTGAAACTTTGCGAAGTAACCAGGAAAAATACACTGAAAGTAGTATTTTAATTTATTTTTATCCATTCAAAATTTCGAGAAAACTAATTTCAAAATTTCGAGAAAACAAATTTCTCGCTGAGAAAGTAAAGTTATTCTTATCGAACACAGTCTGGAAACTTACTTTTGACACCTCCAGCAATTGGCCGCGTCGGCACCACGACTTCAGACTTCAAGCGACCTAGAACGCACGTGTAATAACAGCCGTCTGACCAGTTAGGGTTGCAGTATTTAAAGGGCTCGTTCTCGCCAACTCTGGCGAGGCGGGAATTAAACCTCGCCAACAAACATCACCTGTCGGACTCGTAAAGATGAACTATTTTTAATATCCGTTTTCTAGAGCGTCGGATAACTTAACACCGTTTTAATGACCGTGGGAGGCGTAGAGGGTAATGGTGCATTGGCATCCTGAATGGGGCTCGAGAGAGGTAGAAGTAAAAATGGCCTTTGTCCGATATCTCACGCTTCGAAATTTTTGGTTTTGTTTTTCACAGGGCGGTTTCTTATTGGGTTGTAAATTTATTAATAGTTTGCTCAGGCAGAGCATACAAAAAGATAGGTCTCTATTTACATGTATGTAAATAATACGCACGATTGTAAAAAGTAAAGGTTCCAAGAATCACGAAATTTTACTTTAAGATCGTGTATAATGCATACTTACAAATGCAATTTTTCTGGCTGATATGTATGAGACAATGAATGTTTATAGAATAATTTGACAAAATAAATAATTTTTAACCTACTAAATAAATGGATGAAACTACTGTAAAATTAGTTTAAATACATAATTACAGAATCCGCCTAAATAAGGCGTTCTCAAAGCTAAGATCGCGCTTCCATTGCGTCTAATAACATTCATGGACCGGTTTTCAAATTTTTAGAGCTCTTCACAGAATACACGATTATATGGAATTATATGATAAGAAAAATTAATATAACATCAAATTTCATACTCCGATCTTAACTTTAAGAAACTGTAAGGGTGAAGTTGATAAAAATTGAGTAGTGCAGATGTTATTAAGTATCAGATCAAGATATGAAAATGAAAATCTGATGTGGGCAGCACATGACTTTCCTTATATAATGCAATCAATTTACTCCTTTTACAGTCAAAAAGGGATGAAAGATCCACGGCACAATGTTCATAACATTGAATTGAACATTTAACGCTTTCCCGGGTAAAGCTATTTCGCACTCAATTAACTTATATTTCACGCAGCTCTAAATTAACAATTATCAGTATTGATAGCATCCTCAATGAGCAATATAGTCCATATATTAAAATATTTTAATAATAAACTCATCAATTAGGCGTCATATCATTTTCATTAACTTGGAGTCATTTTTGCAATTTTGACGATATTTTCATCAATTTGGGGCTAAATATTTCCAGGTTGGCGATATTTCGCTTAGATTAATCGCCATGTTCGCCATATATATCGTTAAATGTGACAAACAAATAGAGAGAATCGCATATTTAATATACGAGAAGGTATGCCAGTAATATGACGCAAATAAAAATTTTCAAAGTATTGCATCCTATTTATCGTCATTTTTGTCAATTTGGTAACATTTTTATCAATTTAGCGGCATTTTCGTCAATTTGGCAAAATTTAAAAAGCTCGCGAAGTTGTTGATATGCCGCTATAATTCGTCGCCAGAATTTCGCCAAGCGTTACAGACGGAGTAATAGGATATTCTTATAGTAGAGACTTAAATGCTTTCCAAGATACTGAATTTCCATCAATTAATCGTTATTTTCATTGGTTTAGCGTCAGTTTTATCAATTTAGAGTCATTTTTATCCATTTGTCGACATTTTTATCAATTTGACAACATTTTTATCAATTTGGCAACATTTTTATCAATTTGGCGACATTTTCATTAATTTGGCAACATTTAAAAAAATCGCCAAGTTGGTGACATTTCGCTAAATTCGTTGCCAAAATCTTGTCAAGCGTTATGGACGGAGAAATAGGTTATTCTTACAGTAGATAAATGACTATTGGCGTCCATATACAAAACTATTACCCAAAGTAGCTTTTCTATTGAATGGAACGAGCTAGATCCACGAGAATGATGTTAATTTATTGTATAATATTTATTACATATGGCTGGCTAGTGAACATACTTCACAATAGTTAATTTTTTATACCATTTTTTGATAAATTTGTTTGAAAAATGTGCAATATCTCGAGAACAGTTCATGCTAGACTTCTAAACTTTATATCAATCGTTTTCTAATGCAAAAATTACATAAGAAATTATTATTTACGTAACTTTATTAAAGGTTTTTATTTCTTGAAGATTTTTTTAGAATTTCACTCGAAAATTTGGTGGGTTCTGAACATTCGATTGCGTTTAAAAACAATAGGCTTCCAGTATTCACGGATTGCAATTTTCTACCAAATTTCGTTCGAATTGCTCCATTTGTTCGTAAGATATCGTCTCCACTCGCACACGCACATACACACATACGCACGAATACACACACACACAGAAAGAGAGAGAGAGACATCACCTCGAAAGTTTCGTGTTCAGGGATGTTTGAAACGTGCTCTCCCGTCGAAAACTCGAATTCGAATTTTCGACCCCCTTCACAGTTCTTTCTTTATACATTATACTATGTATATAAGGAAAGTAAAAACATATATGCCAGATCCCAGCGACAAGGCAGGTGACTCAGTGAGGCAGTACAACGATATTAAAGGTATGTGCCGACGTTATTTAACAACAGGTCAAAGGTAGTGCTTTTAAATGTTTCAATTAAAACTTCAGCTCCCACGTGCAAACCTCCTGGATAACTTTGTGTAATTATTAGTTAGGAATTTATTGTTGTAATTATATATGAATCATAATTGTGTGTTAATTAAATATTAATTTTAAAGTTAAGATGGTGTATTTAATGATTAATGTGTTGTTTTATTTTAACTTGGGGATAAATTTGGTGGGTTATTGCTACGTAGCAGTTAATTGTTTTAAATATAATATTTATCACCACAACAGCAAAACAATCTGGTGTGGGCAGCATATGACTTTCCTTATATAATGCAATGAATTTACTCCTTTTACAGTCCAAAAATGATGTATAAGATCCACGGTACTTTGTTAAGGCTGCATTGTACATTTGGAGATTTTCTGAATGACAACATGAAAAACAATTTCAAAGTACCCAAACAACTTATATTTCGCGCAACTCTCAATAAACAACTATCAATATTGATAGCATCCTCAATAAGCGACATAGTCCATATATTAAAACATTTTAACAATTAATTCACCAATTGGGCGTCAGTTTCATTACTTTAGCGTCACTTTTGCAATTTTGACGATATTTTCGTCAAGCTGAGTCGAAATATCGCCAAGTTGGCGATACTTCGCTAGATTATTCGCCAAGTCTGCCAAATACATCACCAAGTGTTCAGACAAACGGAAAGGCGAGCATTTCTTATATACTAGAAATATGCTCATCGTAAGACGGACATAACTTCTCATTCATTCATATGCGAAAATATTACTTCCAATTTGGCGATATATTTTATCAATTCATCATTTTCCGACATTTTTCATCAATTAGTCGCCATTCATTGATTTAGCATCAGTTTCTTCAATTTGTCGAATTTTTATCAATTGAGTGAAATTTTCGTCAATTTGACAACATTTAAAAAGACACCAGTTGGAGATAATCCAACAAATTCATCACTAAGATTTTGCCAAACATTACGGATGGAAAAATAGATTATTCTGATACCAGATTTCTATATTATTTCTAAGATATCGAATTTTCGTCAAATAGTCGTCATTTTCATTGATTTGGTGTCGTTTTTATCAATTTGGAAACATTTTTCTTAATTTGGCAACATTTAAAAAGGTCGCCAAGTTGGCTACATTCCGCCAAATTCGTCGCCAAAATCTCGCTATGCGTTATGGAAGGAGAAATAAGTCATTCTTATAGCAGATAAATGACTATTGACGTCCAAATACAAAAGTATTATCCAAAGTATCTTCCCTCATGAATGGAACGAGCTAGATCCACCAGAATGATGTCATCAAATTTATCTCATAATATTACATATCAAAGTGAACAATAATTAACATTTTTTTTTTATGTGACTTTTTGATAAATTCATTTGAAAAATGCGCAATATCTCGGCAACGGTTCATGCTACCGTTCTAAAGTTTATGTCAATGGTTTTCTAATGAAAAATTACATAAGAAATGACTATTTGCTTAACTTTATTAAAGGTTTTTGTTTTTTGATAATTTTTTCAAAACTTCTCTTAAAAATTTAAGGGATTCTGAATATTCGATTGCGTTTAAAAACAATAGGCTTCCAGTATTCATGGATTGTAATTTTTGTACCAAATTTCGTTCGAATCGCTCTATTCATTCATGAGATATCATCTCCACAGACTCGCTGACACACACACACACAAACACACATCACCTCAAAAACGTTTGATTCGTGTTCAAGGATGCTTGAAACGTGCTCTTCCGTCGAAAACTCAAATTCGAATATTCGATCCCGTCACAATGCTTTTCCTATATATTATACTATGTATATAAGGAAAATAACATGAAACCACATGTTTAAATATGACAATAAAATGTTCATATGCACCAAATTTTGTGAGAAGAAATTAGTAATTTTCGAGTTTTTGAGTTAATGTCGTCTACCACTGCCGCAATACTCTCGATCACTTTTGGGTCTCAACCTTTGCCTCATAAAATTTCCTTATCATACGAATGGCATCCTTGTGCTTCATACTGGTTCAACCTCATTACTTTCATCTTTTTCAGCAGTAGAGACGATATGACTGACATTTCCACCATGTTACTGCCTGTAAGCGTCTCAGTCGGTTTGAGATCGATATCAATATCAACGAATTTATCAATATTCTGAAATGTTTTATTGTTTCATTTACTGAGAAATGAAAAAAACAATTTCGAAAAGATTTCATATGCAAGGGAAAATCTGATGTGAGCGACACACGATTTTCCCTGCAGACTCAAATTCATTTTCTCTTTATTTTTTACTTTCCTTATATACATAATGTATAAGGAAAGTATTGTGACGGGGTCGAAAATTTGAATTCGAGTTTTCGACGGGAGAGTACGTTTCAAGCATCCCTGATCACGAATCAAACATTTTTGAGGTGATGTCTCTGTGTGTGTGTGCAGGGCCGGCTCAAGGATATTTTCGTGTGTGGGCAAAACAGTTTGGGGGCCGCCCTTATATATATATATATACACTCTTGCAAAAAATAGATGCACCCATAAAAAAATTGAGCTACATTCACGAAACTCGGCATGCAAATTTCGTTTTAAGAGTTACGCAAATAATCAAACTGTCAACGCCAATGACGTTATAGGGATCTTGCAACGCGCATGAGAACGTCATGAGAACGACACATCATGCAGCATTTAAAGCACTTATGGGTCATTGGAACTGGATTTTCTGCTTTGATACTGAAAGTTGTGTACATAGATGCCTTTGAGAAGTACTCGGCAGCACTACGAACAATTGTCGGATTTAGAGAGAAGTCGCATCATAGGCCCAAGGGAAACTGTTTGGCCCAACAGACTATCAATCGCCATCTTGGCTGGAGCGATATGGTAGTTCTTCGGTGATAGGAACAGTAGATCAGAGAAGCCCCATGTGACCGTCGCAGATCCCCTCCCGAGACAGACAACTGCTCGAGAAGATCGTGCAGTCAGGAAAGGAGCCACGTCTACACCAATGGCGGCGCTATCAGCACCCCCGTGCATCCTGTATCAATGTATATTATTCGGAGACGACTGGCAGAAGGTGGGATTAGTTGTGGACGACCATTAACGCGCCTATCACTGACCCATCAACATAGACAGAGCCGTCTGGATTGGTGTTGAGCTCGTTTAACATGGACAGTGTCCGAATGCAGGCAGGCGTTTTTAGCGACGAATACCGTTTCTCTCTCATTGCTGATGAATGCCACATAGGCCTGTGGAAAAGGACTGGACTTTTTTTCATGATTACACACGAGAAAGATACTGAGAGCAAAGCATCTTAGAGGGGCAAGAGCAGGAGGGGACTAATTCCCTTAAAACAGAATCACCTTACGAAAATTATTTTATTTCAATGATCTATCAAATGTTATTCTCATCTAAATTTAGAGCTCTAATTAGCGGTTTAGAAAATGGAATACTTTCATTTTTTTCTACATACATACATAATGCAGCATTAATTCATAATACGTAACTAAATTATTTTGAACTTTATTTGTAATTTCCCTGCATACAAATAATGTATAGGGAAAATATTATGATGGGTTCGAAAACTCTTAATTCGAATTTTCGACGGATTAATATACGTTTTGGATATCCTTTAATCTGAATAGATTACTTTTAAAGGAATGTCTGTACGTATGTGAGTGTAATGTATGTATGAGTGTGCGTAGTAGTCTAGAGAGACATTTCTAGAACGAATGGAGTGAAGCGAATGAAACTTATAATTTGAAACGAAAATGAACATTTGGAAAGTCACAAATTTTAAAACTTCTTTTAAATTATTAAAAAAAAACTGCATCTAAAAATGTTAAATAAACAAACATGTTTTCATTGGAAATGAAATTGAACTTACTTTAGAACAATAGCATGAACTGTTCTCGAATAAATGGATCAAAAACTATGCATAAAGTTAATAAACGAGCATTTATACGATAAATTCATTAACTACATTCACGTATAAATAGCGCTTTCTATTCACGAGAAAAGACATGTTAATTTTGTTTTGTTCAACAATGCTATAAATTTCTGTTTAAGTTAGTTAATACACTGCTGATATTATTGTGAAATAAATTCTAGAACGTGGATACAAGGTTTTTATTTTATGTGAATAGCATCTACGTTTGGGGTTTCTGTGGAGGGAAAACGGAGCGTTACGAAAAATGTAAACCCTTTGGGCGCTTATAAAAATAATTTCAATATTTATAACTTTTTTTCTACAAAACATAAAAAGTATTCGTTCTGGCGAGTGTTTTTATTCTTATTTTCATTTTAAACTATAAAATATAGATATAAATTGTAAACGACAAAAATATGTACTAGGAAATTTGATATCAAAATCAATATTTATTATTAAAAGAAGCTTTTATATTTCTTCAATTTGGCAAGACGATTACGTCTTGCCAAATTGTAGAAGATTAAAAATTTTCCATTTTTCAAGTTTGTGATTATTTCATCTCAAAAACTAAAAGATCTAGCTGTGAACAATAAGCAAGAATTTGTAGCTTTTTGAAGCCCTACAAGTATGTATAATTAGATTTTGGATAGAGCTCTATTAAAAAAAGTTTTTTTTTTCCATGTTTCATACTTTCACTCAAAATATCCTCGAAAGTATAAAAGATAGATATAATTAGTAAGCAACAGAAATTATGAAAAAATTCAGTTTCTAAATCTATATGTATATTTAAAAAAGTTGTTATAGTTTTCAAGTAATCGTCTTGTCAAGTGGAAGAAAAGCTTGCAATGCTTATATTGTAAAAGCTAAAAGTGATAGCTATAAACAATAAGCAAGAATTTATTGTTTTTAAAAAAAAATCCTACAAGTATATATAATTGGATTTTGCGTCACTTTCTTGGTTTTTGAAGTATAGTAGTTATAATTCGATATTTTAGTATTTTTATCTGGGTTTTCCAATGGGTGGGAAGGCTGTAATATTTGAAATACCACGATTGTTGCAGCTCATTCTATTTACTTACCCTTTTGTGAAATATTGGTGCACAAGCACGAGATATTTTGTCTTGTTTAAAAAAAAAAATAGGAATTTAAATGAACTTGGAAATTCTAAAGATATTTAATGATTGGCGAGGTTTGAACAGAATAGGTGGAAATATGCGTATCCAAGTACATATTTATGTGTCGTCAGGCAAGTTTATAGATTAACTATAATGTAAAATCTCGTCAGTGAGTTTCATTTTTATACCGCAAATCATGTTGGTAAAATAATTGAATATATTAAAGTGGAGTCTATGGTCGGAGTTTCCAGATGAAATCGGGACGAAAACTAAAATCGCAAGCTAGCTAAAAATAATTTCCGAGTAATTTGCGTGCTTTGAAAGTCTGTAAACGAAACAAATGAGTATGAAAAAATCGAATAAACTCATTGAACTTTATTGAATTTTTATCTTACAAAATATCATTCACGCTAAAAAACAATTTCGGCTCCATCGGACTGGAACCACCACCGATTATAATTTTTCTGAATTTATCAGGAGTCTGAAGTAACTTACTGCATTATGTAGTGTCATGAAAGTTCCCTCATCATTTTTTAAAATAACATTTTAATTTGTAATTGAATAAATTTTATGAATTATTTGTACATCTTAGCAGTAAAACATTATAAACAAATCAAGCGAATGATCTCATGAATAAATTAGAAAAGAAGAAAGATGAAGAAAAAGCATTTCAATCTCTAAAAAGCTAAAATATAATATAACGGGACAAATCAGAATTTTGCAGGTTATTATTAGCAATATATTTAAATAGCTAATCTTTAAATATTAAATTAAAAACTCAAAAATATTTAAATTTATTGCGTTTTTGATTTCGCAGATAAAAACCTGGAATCCTATTTCGAAGCTGTTTGTAGCTGTCCATTGTAGCCCCTCTAAAATCTGATTCAAATACTGCAGGGACATAGATGCAAAATAATGGAATACTAGCCAAATTACAAGAAAATTTTACACCTTGAGAAATTTAAAATTTGTTTTATTGTATCACTGGAACGAATTACTCTATATTGACCGAAACTTAACCCCCCGCTACGTAAATAATACATTTACAGATAACACTACTCAATTTTCTTCAAATACTAAACAGGCGCCAAATTACCACGTACTTTATCCGCAAAGCAAAAAGAAAATACACCTTCTCCGTAATGCAACAAATAAATGAATGAAATATTAATAACCTCTAAGAGATGATGAACGTGGCATTAGATCATTACGGTAGCTTATCGTATGAGTAGCTGTTAAATCATATCGATGGCTGGATGTTCTGTAACTGTTAAATCACGAATAAAGCTGCTAGGCCATATCGGTAGCTGGAGATTATCTGATTTTGGAATTTAAAAATTCGTTAAAAAATCTAATTAAAATTTTGAAAAAAGGCTATTGAGATGCATTAGTTCAGGTATAGATGCGACTGTGTAGAAAACCCAGACCACACGACCAACCCAAAGGCTAATGGTAGCTTTCTGTGTGGCCGGAGATGCGACTGTGTGAAAAAATTCAGTGCGGTGAATATCGAGAGGCATTGTGGATAAACAAACAGACAGATTCTTCTTTTTATTATTATAGATTCACTGGGGCTAAAGGCGATAGAAACGTAATGTTTAAAATGTCCCTGAGTTTGTGACAAGTGAATGAAAATATATAAAAATTGTTAGAAGATACAAAACCTAATCCAAATGCAGGAAAAGTATGGGACAACAATTAGGAAGAAAATGGGGAGGGGGGGGGGGGGGGGGGTTAAAAATAAAAATATTCGTATTTTGTGTCAAAAGATAAAGCGTATCACAAAATTAAGAGAGGAAAAAAATCATATTTGCAATCATTGGAGGACAAGGCGGTAAAAAACGCAATATTTTTTTAATTTTGGAAAAAATAATAAACCGAATCATCTAAAAAGATTTAAAGATACGTGAACCCAACAGAAACACAAAGAATGCTTCCTAATTCATTAAAAAAAAAGGAGGGGGGGAGGCGGAGTTAGAAATTAAAAATGCGACTTTCGAGTGGGGTAATAAAAATAGGGCGTATTAAAAATTAAAAAAAATTCTATTTGTTGGAGAAAAAATAACGTCAATCTTTCAGATAGCTTCTTATAGACGGCGAAGATTGGATAATTTGAGCTTCTAAAACATTAAAATATGCGTTTTAATGGGAAAAATACTTTGAAACGTGTCAAAAATTTTCTAAATAGTACATATATATTCGAAAGTTATTTTATAAAAAATTGTAATAAATAAAAGTATGTTTAAATAATTCTTTAAACTAGATTTTAAGCAGGGGAAGCTCAGCTTTTTAGCTTCAATGGACGCTACGCCACTGGGTGGAAGTGAGAGGAATTGATTTTCCCAATGGGGTCCCCATATCAAAAATGTAATTGATTAGTCAATGGGGGAGGGGACGTACTGCATGTACTGAAGGCAGTTATATGATTAAGTTGCCTCAAACTAAAAATGCTATCATAAACGATTTATCACAAAATGGTCATGCACACAAGTTCATAGACTTCCATTTTCTGTATCTCTCCCCCATTGGCGTTACTTTTCTATAGAAGATAACCCTCTCTACTAGCTCCATCCATTCGATCGTCGAGTTCTTGGCTACGCCTAAAGGTGTACAGAGGGATAAGGATAATAAATTGTGTCGGTAGAAGAAAAATCACAATATCAAATGTGCATTTTACAAATTCTAAGACTGTTTACTTGATACTGTACCTAAAAGTGTATTACGTTATAATTATAACTATAATTGCAATTATACAAAATAAAATAATATATACAGATTATTAAATGTATATCTAGGCAGAAATTTATATGCATGAGCAAAAGAATTTGTCAAATTCGTAGCTATTTTGCCTATAGAATAAATTTATAAATTTACAAAATAGCTCTAACAATTTTAGAACAATTTTTGCACTTTTAAGCAAATATTCATAAGGAAATATTTTACTTCCCAAAAACCTTTTTTATCTTTTTACTTTCCCTGCAATATGCATGGTAATGTATAGGGAAAGTATTGGAATCATGCCAAAATCGCAACTCGAGTTTTCGACGGATCTACACGTTTCGAGACCTTTAGAACACGAAAAAACTATTTTTAGCGTGACGTCTGTGTGTGTGTCTGTCTGTATGTATGTCTATCTGTGTAATGTATGTATCCACTTTAATTCAAAAACTAATGGACCGAATTTCCCAGAATTTGGTAGATAAGTTACTTGTTGGATACTCTGGTGTTGATTAGAATTTGGTACGATTCGGAAAAGAAGAATCCGTCTTTTTTTGCGAAATGGCCCGCAAAAATTGCCTGAAAAACTAATGGACTGAATTTCACAAAATTCGGTAGATAAGTCGCTTGTGGGTTTCCCTGGTGCTGATTAGATTTTGGTACGATTCGGAAAGAAATAATCTGCTTTTTTTGCAAAATGGCTCGCAAAAATCGTCAAAATCTAAAGTAAAACTACGTATGCTCAAATATATCCATTAAATGCTTGTTTTAAAAGAATAAGACCGACCCCATTACACTAGGACTAGCCGTTCTCGAGATATTTTAGTGTTTTTGAATTTACGCTGCTCCACGGCTGAAAAAAAGTTCAGTTACCAACTGAGAACTAAAATTGAATTAAAAGTGTCAATTGAGTGTCCTTTTAAATAATTATGGACATTATTTCGTGCAATTAAACTCGATATAATGAATTATTAACATGAATATAAGTCTGCAGGGAAAGTCATGTGCTGCTCACACCAGATTTTTTTTCATGTAAATGAAACTGGGAAAAATTATTAAATGAAGACCATTTTACTCCCTCGTACAATAAATTGTCTTTGAAATCATTATAGAAGGACCATGTATCCTTTAATCCTTTAATCTGTTACTAAAATTCAAAAAGTTGCATTAATTTCATTTATATTAAAATGGAGCAGAATTGGTTTAATTAAAAAAAAAAATTGAATGCGTCCGCAAAAGTATTATATAAGTATTATTTTGGTACTTAAAATGAAAACATGCAAACATTGCTTTGTTTATCATATTATTCTGTGGTCAATTGCATAATCTAAACTCACCAAAATATTTAATCTAATAATAAATCTGTATTCAGCAAAAGAGAGTCAACTAAAATTTTAGGAAAATACTTTAAGAAATTGAAAAAAAATTACCTAAATAGTTCGAAGACTCTCAACAAAAGATGAAGACCTATAAGACAGACATATAAACAGCACGGCAGTGATATAACGCAATATTCTGAACACGTTTAGCCACTGGGCTATCTGAATGGAAAATGCACAGAATATACTCTGTGGGAAAATGCTTCATCTGTCCTCCAGCCAAACTAAATGAGCTTCGATAAAGGACCAAAAGGACAACTATTCTTATGGGACGCTCCTGATATTTTATGACATACAAATACTCTTTCTTTCTGCCCCTTCCAAATTTGCAATCTTTTAGAAGTGCGATAGAGACCGAATCCAGGTGTTTACAATTTGAATTTGAAACTAGGAGCAAATCGTGAATAGCTCTCGGGCTTTTTCTTAGCCGATATTGGGGGTAAGCAAATTCTCCCTCAGGGATTACAGGCTTCACCCAGCTGCAAGTTGTATAAAATCTAATATTCTCCTAAGTGTTTGAGCGCACGTATTTTCCAGGTAAACTATACATTGCTGCAAAAAAGACCTAATCACAGGAGAGAAAACGATTCTAAAAAGTTACATCAATTTCATTTATATTAAAATGGCACAGAGTTGGTTTAATTTCAAAAAAATTTTTGGATGCGCCAGCAAAAGTCATTCTTACTACACCTAATTTCACTTCCAAATGACCGCCCCTAATTCGGCCGCTGTGGGCAATTGCCCACGCCTTAAACCGGGCCTGTGTGTGTGTGTGTGTGCGTGTGTGTGTCAGTGAGACTGTGGAGACGATCTCTCACGAACGAATGGAGCGATTCGAATGAAATTTGGTACAGAAAACACAATCCTTGAATACTGGAAACCTATTGTTTTTAAACGCAATCGAATGTTCAGAACCCCCCTAAATTTTCGAGTGAAATTTTGAAAAAATCATCAAAAAATCAAAACCATTAATAAAGTTACGCAAATAGACATTTCTTATGTAAATTTTTCTTAGAAAACGATTGACATAAACTTTAGAACGCTAGCATGAACCGTTCTCGGGATATTGCACATTTTTCAAATAAACTTATAAAAAAACTCCCATAAATTAAAAAAAATATATTAACTGTTGAGAAACATGTTCACTTTTCATATGTAATATCGTGCGAGAAATTGGGTGACATCATTCTCGTGGATCTAGCTCGTTCCATTCATGAGAAAAGATACTTTGAGTAATTCATTTGCATTTGAACACCAATAGTCATTTATCTGCTATAAAAATAACTTATTTCTCCTTCCATAACGCTTAGCGAGATTTTGGCGACGAATTTGGCGGAATGTCGCCTACTTGTCGACTTTTTTATTGCCAAATTAACAAAAATCTCGCCAAATGGATAAAAATGGCGCTAAATCGATGAAAATGACGACTAATTAACGAAAATTCAATATCTTGAAAAGAATATAAGTATCTACTAGAAGAATAACCTTTTTTTTAATTGCTGTAAAAGTAGTAAATCCATTGCATTATATAAGGAAAGTCATGTGCTGCCCACATCAGATTTTTTTTTTTAATAATTCATTGAATTGAGTGGATTTCGCAAAATAACACTGAATATGCACTTTTAATTCAATTTTTGCTTTTATTTAGTAACTGGACCTTTTTTCAAAGGCCGCATAATAAAACTGCGATAAAACTGAAATATCTGGAGAACGGTTAGTCCTAAACTAATGAGGTTGATCTTATTCTTTTCCTAATAAAAAATTACGTGTAAAACAAGCATTTAATGGATACATTTGAGCATATGTAGTCTTTTATTTTAGATTTTTGCGGACCATTTCGTAAAAAAAAGACAGGTTCTTTTCCAAATCATACCGTAATCTAATCAGCACCAGGGTCACACACAAGTGACAATTACCTATAAAATTTTATGAAATTTGTTCCATTATGTTTTGAATTAGAGTGGATACATTGCACAGACACACACCCACAGACGTCACGTTAAAAATAGTTTTTTCGTGTTCTAGAGATCCCAAAACGTGCAGATCCATCAAAAGCTCTAGTTGCGATTTTCGACACGATTTCAATACTTTTCCTATACGTTGCCATGTATTGCAGGGAAAGTAAAAATGGCACATATTAGAATACATAATGATGACTTATTTTGACGTAATATCCGAGTTATCTGGAAATTTCTTGACGCTATAACCAAGGCTAAATACCGTTATTCTTATGGAGTAAGAAACTAGAGAACAAAATTATATTAACAAAATTATTCATAAAGAAACAAAATTAGGAATGTAGTAAATACTAACATAAAATTAAAAAGAAATCCGATGTCTTTTCCTATATATATTGCAATTATTCGCTTTTTAGTTTAAAAAGGATGGATTTTACTGGAAACAAAAATTATACAATTTTTACTGTAATCAGATCATAAAGTAAGAAAATTAGAAACGTAGTAAATACTAACATAAAACTCAAAGATGAATTAAGATGAAAAAAGAAAATCTAATGCTTTCCCTGTACATAATGCAATGAATTTGCTTTTTTCACAGTTTAAAAATAACGTACACGATCTAATGCACCATGTTTATAGCGTTGTTCTCATTAATATCGTGAACTTTTCTAGGTGACAACATGTAAAATTATTTCAAAGTACCCCATTAACTTTTATTTTGCATAAACCTAACCTGACAATTAGAAATATAGCTAGCATCATCCAAGCAGTACAATTAAAAATAATAATAATAATAATAATAATAATCTCTATTTTTCCCACACAATAAGTACAATTACGACCCTATAAGTAAGTGCCAACAAGGAATTGATGGAAAAAGGGCGATAAATGGGCCTGGATATATTAAATATATTAAGCAACTAGCAGCATACCCGTTCTTCGTACGGAGTATATAATATAAAGAAACTTGAAATTCATAATCATGCGCAAATTCTTATAGTATACTAAATGACATGTTTAATCAAAATATTCTGTTAAAATATTTAATATAATGCTCCTAAAAAGAAGTTTAAGAATCTCTGTTCTCGCTATATAAAATTATCTTCATGGACATATCTGAAGAATAAAACATCTTGGACCCCTTATGCAAGCAAATATAAAAAAAAAAATATGGAATTGAATCAATATATGCAAAATAAAAGCGTTAAAATTGTATGGGACCCGTACTAATTATATACGCGAATATTAGAAAATATAACCTGTATTAGTAGATTACATGTATAAATTGAAAATACCAATAAACCCGTAATCTTTAAATCTGAAGACAGTCATTTATTCCAATATATGTCAAAATTAAAGTGCTAAAATTATATGGGAAGATATACACGTACTACTTATAATGTCCGATTATTAGTAGAAGATTACCCGTTTTGCAATATGAGTCACAAATGTTTTTTGGTAAAATACAACAGACGACGTAATAAATTGAATATATAATTAATCCCCTTAATCTTCATACCAGAAGACTGTACTTGATTCCAATATATATGCCAATATATGTCAAAATATATGCCAATATACCTGTACTACTTATATTCTCGTAGGTTAGAAGATATACCCGTGCATTCCTAGAAGATTACTCGTACAAAGTACAATATGCGTGTGTCAGCAATTTTTGCCGCAATAAAACAATGGCGTAATAACTTAAAAATATCAATAATCACTGAATCAATAATTCCGGAAAATATCAATAATAATAATGTTTAAACCTGAAGAGTATAATTGATATTATCCAGTCCAAAATGAAATGGCAATGAAATTTATTTTATATACATATCTTCATTATTCAAATTGGAAAGGATTTAATAAAAATCGTCTGCCGCATAAACACATTGGATTTAAATCCGTTGCTAAGCGACATGATATCATTTGCTTCAAATAAATTGGTAGAAAAAATATCGTCTAAATAGTTATATTTCTATGGAACATTTGGCGACAGTTTCGTCAAATTAGCAACATTTTAAAAAATCGCCAAATTTATCGCCAAGTGGGACTGTAGAACTGACAGTTCCACTTTGCGACAAATTGACGAAATATCATCACAATACTATCCCCTAACAAAAAACAATTAATATCATTTATGTAGGGCAATTTTATCAATTTCAAGATATTTTTATAGATTTGAAAACATTTTTATCAATTTGGTGACATTTTAAAAATTCGCTAAATTACTAAGTAGGATGGTTGGTCTGACAGATAAATGCTAGCCAAACATCATTTCAGTACTCTCTTCTAACAAAACAAAAAAAAATTTCATTGATATGTAGAAGACCCAAGCCACACGACCAACCCGAAGGTTTATGGTAGCTGTTTGTGTGTCGTTTATATCAATTTGGCGACATTTCCGTCAATTTGGCAAAGTTTAAGAAAAGTTGTCAAATTAGCGATATCCCTCCAAATTCGTAGCTTTGAATTTGCAGATCTGAATGAAACATTCTTATCCCGTTTCAATATACTAAATGAAAACCTTACAATTGTATTAGAAGATATACCCGCTCTACTCTTTTTCTGTTTCAACAATCGGCTATATGAATTTATTGGCTAAACACAATATATAAGTTTAGTAGCTAAATACGATATAAGCTTGAAAACTCTTTGCCAAAATAAATGAAATTGATGATGCAGTCAGCAATTAATATAATTAAAAGAAAAATCAAACCGTCCATTCATAAGATATACTTTTATATCCATTTATTTATTATTTAAATCGAAAAAAAATAATAAAAACATTAACAAACACATTTAATTTAATTGCGATGCCTAGCAACATGATATATCCTCCTAAAATGTTAAAATTTATTAACCACTAACAGGACACCCGTTATTCGTACGGAGTGTATAATTTAAAGAAACTTATAGTTCGCAATCATGTGCAAATTCTGTTAAAATATTAAATTTATTGCTCCTAAAGAGAAGTTTAAGAATATATGTTCTCACTATGCAAAATTATCTTCACGATCAGATCTGAAGAAAAAAATATCCGGCCCCCATTTGTAAGCAAATTTACAGAAGAAAAAATAGGAATTGAATGAATATATGCAACCCCGTACTAATTATATTGTCGCAGATTAGAAAATATGCCAATGTGTTAGTAGAAGATTACCCGTATTACAATATGCGTCTCAAAAATATTTGCCAAAATAAAAGAGATGACGTAATAAATTGAAAACATCAATAATATCCGTACTCTTTATACCAGAAGGTCGTAATTGATTCCAATATATGCCAATATATATCAAAACATATGTCAATATACCTGTACTACTTATATTCTCGTAGATTAAAAGATATACACGTGTATTTGTAGAAGATTCGTACAACATACAATATATGAGTTTAAACAATTTTTGTCATAATAAAATAATTGCATAATAACTTGAAAATATCAATAATCCTTGAATCAATAATCCCCGAAAATATAAATAATAATAATTTTTAAACCTGAAGACCGTAATTGATATTATCCAGTCAAAAATGCTATAAGAAAAATCAAATCGTTCTTTTCTAAAATATATTTTTATATCCATTTATTTATTATTCAAATCGAAAAAATAATTATTAAAATTAACAGACAGATTTAATTTAATTGCGTTTCTGAGTAACATGATATAAGATAGAATCTTATAACATGTTAAATATGTCATGTCTTATAACATAAACTGCGAAATTAAATAACGATTTTGATTTCTCTATACTTCTCATTGTTCCGTAAAAGCTTGTTTTAAATAAACCATGAACCATGGAGATAGATTTCCCCTTTAAATCATGTTTCAAACAATTCATGTTTTCAGAAAGTGACTTATTAACGCAAAAAATCTCCCATCAAACTCAGAGATTAAATTTTAATTCACTTTCAAACGATTTTCAAGCTTTTCGTTTGGATAAACCACGGAGTTAGGGAGTAGAACTCCTAGGAAAAAGTTCCGTTTTCCATTAATATCTCAACAACCGCAGGTCTTAGAAATTCGAAACTTGGACAAAATTTATGGGGGGATATTTCAAGGCTATTCACCAAATTTCATTAAATTCGGTTCAGCCGTTTTTCCGTGATGATGAGACAAACGAAAATTTTGTTTTTTACTAATATCTCGAGAACCACTGGTCGTAAAAACTCAAAACACGGATATAATTTTAAGTGGGGCTATTTCTGGGCTACCCACAAAATTTCATCAAATTCGGTTCAGCCGTTCTCCCGTGATGATGGGACAAACAGACAGACAGACAGATTTTCATTTTTATTTATATAGATTACTTGCAGCATACCCGTTCTTCGTACGGAGTATATAATATAAAGAAACTTATAATTCGCAATCATGTGCAAATTCTGTTAAAATATTATATTTATTGCTCATAAAGAGAAGTTTAAGAATATCAGTTCTCACTATGCAAAATTATCTTCACGGGCAGATCTGAAGAATAAAACATCCTGACCCCTTTTGTAAGCAAATTTACAAAAAAAAGGAGTTGAATCATTATATGCAACCCCGTACTACTTATATTGTCGTAAATTAGAAAATATGCCAGTGTATTAGTAGAAGATTACCCGTATTACAATATGAGTCTCAAAAATATTTGCCAGAATAAAGGAGATGACGTAATAAATTGAAAATATCAATAATCCCCGTTATCTTTTACCAGAAGGTCGTAATTGATTCCAATATATGCCACTATAAATCTAAATATATGCCAATATACCTGTACTACTTATATTCTCGTAGATTAGATGATATAATGCATTTGTAGAAGATTACGTACAACGTACTATATATGAGTTTCAACAATTTTCGTCATAATAAAACAATGTCATAATAACTTGAAAATATCAATAATCCCTGAATCAAAAGTCCCCGAAAATATCAATAATAATAATGTTTAAACCTGAAGACCGTAATTGATATTATCCAGTCAAAATGCAATGTCAATGAAATTTATTTTATATACATATCTTTATTTTTTTCAAATCGGAAAAGATTTAATATAAAATCGTATGCCGCATAACACATTGGATCCGTTGCTAAGCGACGTGATATCATTTGCTTAAAATAAATTGATGGAAATCATATCATCTGAATAATGCGACCTCCATGGAAGATTTGGCGACATTTTAGTCAATTTAGCGATAACTTAAAAAATCCACAAATTTATCGCCAAGTGGGACTGTAGAACCCATTTTGCGACAAATTGACGAAACATCATCACAATACTATCCCCTAACAAAACACAATTATTTTCATTTATTAAGCGCGATTTTATCAATTCTATGATATTTTTATGGACTCACAAATATATTTATCAATTTGGTGATATTAAAAAAATTCGTTATATGTGTTACTAAGTAGGATGGATGGACTGTCCAACAAATGCTACCGAAACATCATTTCAGTACTCTTTTCTAAAAAAACAAATCATTGATTTGAGTCATTTTTATAAATTTGGAAACATTTCCGCTAATTTGGTAAAGTTTAAGAAAAGTTATCAAGTTATTTAGAGATATTCCGCTAAACTCGTAGCTCTAAATTTGCAGATCTGAAGAATAAAATATTCTGACCCTGTTTGTATATACTAAATGAAAACACTAAAATTGTATTATAAGATACAGCCATTCTACTCTTTTTCTGCTTCAACAATCGGCTAAATGAATTTATTGGGTAAACACAATATATGAGTTTATTAGCTAAACACAATATATGAGCTAGAAACCTCTTTGCTAAAATAAATGAAAATGATGTACGCAGTTCGTAATTTATATAATTAAAAGAACAACCAAACCTTTCATTTAAAAATATATTTTTACA
The DNA here is from genome assembly GCA_951213105.1 of Amaurobius ferox. Lineage (NCBI taxonomy): Eukaryota > Metazoa > Arthropoda > Arachnida > Araneae > Amaurobiidae > Amaurobius > Amaurobius ferox. The sequence goes on from OX578146.1 coordinate 14,079,413, forward strand.
TCCATTTATTTATTATTCAAATAGAAAAAATAATAATAAATATTAACAACACATTTAATTTCATTCCGTTGCCGAGCAACATGATATATGATAGAATCTTCCTCATAAAATGCGAAATTAAATAGCCATTTTGATTTCTTTATACTTTTAATCGTTGAGTAAAAGCTTGTGAAATATAACCACGGAGGTAGATTTTTCCATTTAAATTCATGTTTCAAACAATTCGTGCTTTTCGATAGTGACTAATTAATGCAAAAATCCTGCACCAAACTCGGAAATAAAGTTTTATTTCATTTCGCCGTTTTAAACAAACGATTTTCATCCTTTCCGTTTGAATAAACCACGGAGTTGGAGAGTATAACTCATAGGAAAAAGTTCCGTTTTTCATTAATATCTCGACAACCCCTGGTCTTAGAAACTCTAAACTTGGACTAAATTTATGGGGGGCTATTTCAAGGCTATCCACAAAATTTCGATAAATTCGGTTCAGCCGTTTTTCCGTGATGATGAGACAAACGAAAATTTTGTTTTTTACTAATATCTCGAGAACCACTGGTCGTAGAAACTCAAAACACGGACTAAATTTTAAGTGAGGCTATTTCTAGGCTACCCACCAAATTTCATCAAATTCGGTTCAGCCGTTCTCCCGTGATGATGGGACAAACAGACAGACAGACAGACAGACAGACAGACAGACAGATTTTAAATTTTATTTATATAGATATATGTTTAATATGTCTACAGATGTTTAGTTATCATATTTAACAGTTCATATATTAAACAATTATAATCATTGGAAGCTAATATTTTTATATAAAATTGATGATTTGCATCCCATCAATCTATATAAATAAAATTGAAAATCTGTCTGCCTGTCTGTCTGTCTGTCTGTCTGTCTGTCTGTTTGTCCCATCATCACGGGAGAACGGCTGAACCGAATTTGATGAAATTTTGTGGGTAGCCTAGAAATAGCCCCACTTAAAATTTAGTCTGTGTTTTGAGTTTCTACGACCAGTGGTTCTCGAGATATTAGTAAAAAACGAAATTTTCGTTTGTCTCATCATCACGAGAAAACGGCTGAACCGAATTTAATGAAATTTTGTGGATAGCCTTGAAATAGCCCCCTATAAATTTTGTCCAAGTTTCGAGTTTCTAAGACCAGAGGTTGTCGAGATATTAATGAAAAACGGAACTTTTTCTTAGGAGATCTACTCTCCAACTCCGTGGTTTATACAAACGGAAAGGATGAAAATCGTTTGTTCTAATCGCCAAAATGAAATAAAACTTTATTTCCGAGTTTGGTGCAGGATTTTTGCATTAATTAGTCACTATAAGAGAACATAAATTGTTTGAAACATGAATTTAAATGGAAAAATCTACCTCCATGGTTCATCTCTCACAAGCTTTTACTCAACGATGTAAAGTATAAAGAAATCAAAATGGCTATTTAATTTCGCATTTTATGAGGAAGATTCTATCTTATATCATGTTGCTCGGCAACGGAATGAAATTAAATGTGTTGTTAATATCAATTATTATTCTTTTTATTTGTATAATAAATAAATGGATGTAAAAATATATTTTGAAAATGAACGGTTCGATTGTTCTTTTAATTATATATATTGCGGACTGCGTACACATCACTTTCATTTATTTTAGCAAAGAGGTTTCAAGTTCATATATTGTGTTTAGCTAATAAACTCATATATTGTGTTTACCCAATAAATTCATTTAGCCAATTGTTGAAGCAGAAAAAGAGTAGAACGGGTGTATGTATCTTCTAATACAATTTTACTGTTTTTATTTAGAACTAGCAGCATACCCGTTCTTCGTACGGAGTATATAATATAAAGAAACTTGAAATTCATAATCATGCCCAAATTCTTATAGTATACTAAATGACATGTTTAATCAAAATATTCTGTTAAAATATTTAATATAATGCTCCTAAAAAGAAGTTTAAGAATCTCTGTTCTCGCTATATAAAATTATCTTCATGGACATATCTGAAGAATAAAACATCTTGGACCCCTTATGTAAGCAAATATAAAAAAAATATGGAATTGAATCAATATATGCAAAATAAAAGCGTTAAAATTGTATGGGACCCGTACTACTTATATACGCGAATATTAGAAAATATAACCTGTATTAGTAGATTACATGTATAAATTGAAAATACCAATAAACCCGTAATCTTTAAATCTGAAGAGAGTCATTTATTCCAATATATGTCAAAATTAAAGTGCTAAAATTATATGGGAAGATATACACGTACTACTTATAATGTCCGATTATTAGTAGAAGATTACCCGTTTTGCAATATGAGTCACAAATGTTTTTTGGTAAAATACAACAGACGACGTAATAAATTGAATATATAATTAATCCCCTTAATCTTCATACCAGAAGACTGTACTTGATTCCAATATATATGCCAATATATGTCAAAATATATGCCATTATACCTGTACTACTTATATTCTCGTAGGTTAGAAGATATACCCGTGCATTCCTAGAAGATTACTCGTACAACGTACAATATGCGTGTGTCAGCAATTTTTGCCGCAATAAAACAATGGCGTAATAACTTAAAAATATCAATAATCCCTGAATCAATAATTCCGGAAAATATCAATAATAATAATGTTTAAACCTGAAGAGTATAATTGATATTATCCAGTCCAAAATGAAATGGCAATGAAATTTATTTTATATACATATCTTCATTATTCAAATCGGAAAGGATTTAATAAAAATCGCCTGCCGCATAAACACATTGGATTTAAATCCGTTGCTAAGCGACATGATATCATTTGCTTCAAATAAATTGGTAGAAAAAATATCGTCTAAATAGTTATATTTCTATGGAACATTTGGCGACAGTTTTGTCAAATTAGCGACATTTTAAAAAATCGCCAAATTTATCGCCAAGTGGGACTGTAGAACTGACAGTTCCACTTTGCGACAAATTGACGAAATATCATCACAATACTATCCCCTAACAAAAAACAATTAATATCATTTATGTAGCGCAATTTTATCAATTTCAAGATATTTTTATAGATTTGAAAACATTTTTATCAATTTAGTGACATTTTAAAAATTCGCTAAATGTATTACTAAGTAGGATGGTTGGTCTGACAGAGAAATGCTAACCAAACATGATTTCAGTACTCTCTTCTAACAAAACAAAAAAAAATTTCATTGATATGTAAAAGACCCAAGCCACACGACCAACCCGAAGGTTTATGGCAGCTGCTTGTGTGTCCTTTATATCAATTTGGCGACATTTCCGTCAATTTGGCAAAGTTTAAGAAAAGTTGTCAAATTAGCGATATCCCTCCAAATTCGTAGCTTTGAATTTGCAGATCTGAATGAAACATTCTTATCCCGTTTCAATATACTAAATGAAAACACTACAATTGTATTAGAAGATATACCCGCTCTACTCTTTTTCTGTTTCAACAATCGGCTATATGAATTAATTGGCTAAACACAATATATGAGTTTAGTAGCTAAATACGATATAAGCTTGAAAACTCTTTGCCAAAATGAATGAAATTGATGTACGCAGTCAGCAATTAATATAATTAAAAGAAAAATCAAACCGTCCATTCATAAGATATACTTTTATATCCATTTATCCATTTATTTATTATTTAAATCGAAAAAAAAAAATAATAAAAACATTAACAAACATATTTAATTTAATTGCGATGCCGAGCAACATGATATATCCTCCTAAAATGTTAAAATTTATTAACCACTAACAGCACACCCGTTATTCGTATAATTTAAAGAAACTTAAAGTTCGCAATCATGTGCAAATTCTGTTAAAATATTAAATTTATTGCTCCTAAAGAGAAGTTTAAGAATATATGTTCTCACTATGCAAAATTATCTTCACGATCAGATCTGAAGAATAAAGCATCCTGCCCCCTTTTGTAAGCAAATTTACAGAAGAAAAAATAGGAATTGAATGAATATATGCAACCCCGTACTAATTATATTGTCGCAGATCAGAAAATATGCCAATGTGTTAGTAGAAGATTACCCGTATTACAATATGCGTCTCAAAAATATTTGCCAAAATAAAAGAGATGACGTAATAAATTGAAAACATCAATAATATCCGTACTCTTTATACCAGAAGGTCGTAATTGATTCCAATATATGCCAATATATATCAAAACATATGTCAATATACCTGTACTACTTATATTCTCGTAGATTAAAAGATATACACGTGTATTTGTAGAAGATTCGTACAACATACAATATATGAGTTTAAACAATTTTTGTCATAATAAAATAATTGCATAATAACTTGAAAATATCAATAATCCTTGAATCAATAATCCCCGAAAATATAAATAATAATAATTTTTAAACCTGAAGACCGTAATTGATATTATCCAGTCAAAAATGCTATAAGAAAAATCAAATCGTTCTTTTCTAAAATATATTTTTATATCCATTTATTTATTATTCAAATCGAAAAAATAATTATTAAAGTTAACAGACAGATTTAATTTAATTGCGTTTCTGAGTAACATGATATAAGATAGAATCTTATAACATGTTAAATATGTCATGTCTTATAACATAAACTGCGAAATTAAATAACGATTTTGATTTCTCTATACTTCTCATTGTTCCGTAAAAGCGTGTTTTAAATAAACCATGAACCATGGAGATAGATTTCCCCTTTAAATCATGCTTCAAACAATTCATGTTTTCAGAAAGTGACTAATTAACGCAAAAAATCTCCCATCAAACTCAGAGATTAAATTTTAATTCACTTTCAAACGATTTTCAAGCTTTTCGTTTGGATAAACCACGGAGTTAGGGAGTAGAACTCCTAGGAAAAAGTTCCGTTTTTCATTAATATCTCGACAACCCCAGGTCTTAGAAACTCGAAACTTGGACAAAATTTATGGGGGGATATTTCAAGGCTATTCACCAAATTTCATTAAATTCGGTTCAGCCGTTTTTCCGTGATGATGAGACAAACGAAAATTTCGTTTTTTACTAATATCTCGAGAACCACTGGTCGTAGAAACTCAAAACACGGATATAATTTTAAGTGGGGCTATTTCTGGGCTACCCACAAAATTTCATCAAATTCGGTTCAGCCGTTCTCCCGTGATGGTGTGACAAACAGACAGACAGACAGACAGACAGACAGACAGACAGACAGACAGACAGACAGACAGATTTTCAATTTTATTTATATAGATATACAAACGGGATCAGGATATTTTATTCTTCAGATCTGCAAATTCAGAGCTACGAATTTAGAGGAATATCTCTAAATAACTTGGTAACTTTTCTTAAACTTTACCAAATTAGTGGAAATGTCTCCAAATTGATAAAAATGACCAAATCAATGAAATTAAATTTGTTTTTTTAGAATAAAGTACTGAAATGATGTTTCTGTAGCATTTGTCGGTCAGTCCATCCATCCTACTTAGTAACACATTTAAGGAATTTTTTAAATATCACCAAATTGGTAAAAATATTTCTAAATCCATAAAAATATCATGAAATTGATAAAATCACGCTTAATAAATGAAATTAATTGTTTTTTGTTAGGGGATAGTATTGTGATGATGTTTCGTCAATTTGTCGCATAATGGGATTATCAGTTCTACAGTCCCACTTGGCGATAAATTTGGCGATTTTTTAAGTTATAGCTAAATTGACGAAAATGTCGCCAAACCTTCCATGGAGATTGCATTATTCAGACGATATGATTTCCATCAATTTATTTAAAGCAATTGATATCATGTCGCTTAGCAACGGATCCAATATGTTATGCGGCATATGATTTTTATTAAATCTTTTCCGATTTGATTAGTAAAAATATGTATATAAAATAAATATCATTGACATTGAATTTTTGACTGGATAATATCAATTACGGTCTTCAGGTTTAAACATCATTATTATTGATATTTTCGGGGACTGTTGATTCAGGGATTACTGATATTTTCAAATTATTATGGAATTGTTTTATTATGACGAAAATTGTTGAAACTCATATATAGTACGTTGTACGAGTAATCTTCTACAAATGCATGGGTATATCTTCCACTCGAGTATATCTTCCACGAGAATATAAGTAGTACAGGTATATTGGCATATATTTTGATATATATTGGCATATATTCGAATCAATTACGACCTTCTGGTAATAAGATTACAGGTATTTTTGATACTTTCAATTTTTTATGTCATCTCTTTTATTTTGGCAAATATTTTTGAGACACATATTGCAATACGGGTAAACTTCTACTAACACACTGGCATATTTTCTAATATGCGACAATATAAGTAGTACGGGGTTGCATATATTGATTCAATTTCTTTTTTTTTTTGTAAATTTGCTTACAAAAGGAGCCAGGATGTTTTATTCTTCAGATCTGCCCGTGAAGATAATTTTGCATAGTGAGAACAGATATTCTTAAACTTCTCTTTATGAGCAATAAATTTAATATTTTAACAGAATTTGCACCTGATTGCGAATTATAAATTTCTTTATATTATATACTCCGTACGAAGAACGGGTATGCTGCTAGTAGATTTCTAAAATTAAAAAATTATAACTATTTTATGTTTTCGTATGTTAATATTGTATTTAACATTTCGTTACTTAATTTAGAAAAGACGAATCTCGTTACCATGACAACTATCCAATTATTGCTAAATGCGCGTATAAAAGAACTAGTCACGTTGCGTTCTTTATAAATACCTCTTAAAAACTCGAGTGACTATACCAGATATACGTCCGCAACGTAGAATATGTCTTGCCACACATTTGCACACTCGTTCGGTGAGTGGCCCCTCCTTTTTTTATTCAGTGTTTTGCCTTCTTCCCGCCTCCCGAATCTTACAGGATTTTGAATATTTTCTTTGTAAATGTTTCGACATTTTGAAATAAAGTCCAAATTTTTGTCCTTGTTTCCAAATTTTCACAATGTAACTGTCCCCGTTCACTTTTGCACTTCTATTTTGTAGATCTGTCACTAACAAATCGTTTCAGTGGTCAAAAACACACGCAACTTCACTGGTTGCTGATTTACAACGGTTAGAATGGTGCGAAACGTGGTAATTTTTATTTTACCACGCGTTTGGCAGCATTTCTCTCTCAAGCTCTTCACCCCAATGAGTCACCCCTCATAACCCGCGTACGTCCTCGGCCTAACACTTGATACCACCACCGTCCACCTCCGAGTCCGACCATAACACGCCGAGTTACAATCTTTCTAAATCTCACTCTTTTTCGTCACACTCGATCCGCCGCCGTGATGCCCCATACCATGTGTGGATAAAAACGTATTCTACTTCAAAAAGCAATTTATTTACCACATGCTACCCCCCCCCCTCACAGCAACCTGGTCACACATACTGTTGTTGTTGTTGAAACCCAGACCGTCCGATCTACCAGAAAGGTGTAAGGTAACTGTTTGGACGGTCGGGAAGTGCCACCCAATTTAGACCGGAACCCAGTGGGGGAGGCATCCACAGGGACCGTACCCTCCTTCCCCTACCACCAACCTCTCGGAAGGACTTTCGGACCCACATGTTTAACGTGATCGTACTCCGCATGAACACGGCGGCAGTTTTGGCAGTGGCTGGAATCGAACCCGGGCCTACCGAGTGCAACTCCAGCACGCTAACCAATGGGCTACCGCGCCCCCGGTCACACATACTGTTGTTGTTGTTGAGACCCAGACCGTCCGACCTACCAGAAAGGTGTAAGGTAACTGTTTGGACGGTCGGAAAGTGCCACCCAATTTAGACCGGAACCCAGTGGGGGAGGCATCCACAGGGACCGTACCCTCCTTCCCCTACCACCAACCTCTCGGAAGGACTTTCGGACCCACATGTTTAACGTGATCGTACTCCGCATGAACACGGCGGCAGTTTTGGCAGTGGCTGGAATCGAACCCGGGCCTACCGAGTGCAACTCCAGCACGCTAACCAATGGGCTACCGCGCCCCCGGTCACACATACTGTTGTTGTTGAGACCCAGACCGTCCGACCTACCAGAAAGGTGTAAGGTAGCAGTTTGGACGGTCGGGAAGTGCCACTCAATTTAGACCGGAACCCAGTGGGAGAGGCATCCACAGGGACCGTACCCTCCTTCCCCTACCACCAACCTCTCGGAAGGACTTACGGACCCATATGTTTAACGTGATCGTACTCCGCGTGAACACGGCGGCAGTTTTGGCAGTGGTTGGAATCGAACCCCGGCCTACCGACTGCAACTTCAGCGCGCTAACCAATGGGCTACCGCGCCCCCGGTCACACATACTGTGGAATTTTCCACATATTTGAATCAAGAATATTAATTTCCCCAAACCGATAGTAATTATCCCATAGATTTTACTCGACTTTCCAAGATGTTGAATATTCATCAATTTGGCGCCATTTTCATTAATTAAGTAGGAAACATTTTCTTTAATTTGGCAATATTTTCAAAAGTCGCCAAGTTGGCGATTTTCATAAAATTGTCGTCAAAGCCATCTTTAAGATGATTAGATGGGCAAATAAACCGAAAATTTTTGGCGAATTATTGTTGGGTGTCAAAAAACAAAACTACTACTAAAAGTATTTTCTCTCGTGAATGAAACGAACTAGATCCACAAGAATGATGTTAATGAATTTGTCGCATAATGTTGCATATAAAAATAGAACATATTTCGGGATAGTTATAACTTTTTTAATTTTATGTAATTTTTTGAGTGTACGACGAGTTCGTTTAATGGAAATCTGAGAATAACGAAAAGTGAAACACCTCCAGCAGTGGTACGACATTTGAGACGGATAGAGTAAGGATGACACGTTACTCTTTCCGCTACGCCCGCCAATGAGTTAGTGAAATGAATGGCTATCTCTCGCCAGCATTGAGTGAAGCTAGCGTGCAACCCATTTTCATCATGCTCCCAGTTGTTTGCTACGCATTGAGTGAGTCTATCGTGTTCAGTGGCGTAGCGTCCATTAAGGCTAAAAAGCTAAGCCTCCCCAGCTATATATCTAATTTAAATAATTATTTAAACATACTTTTATTTATTATAATTTTTTAAATAATTTTGCGAAGATATATGTATTATTTAGAAAATTGTTACATTTAACTTTTAAAGTGACACGATTCAAAGTATTTTTCCCATTAAAACGCATATTTTAATGTTTTAGAAGCTAAAATCATCCAGCATTCGTCTAAGGAGGAAAATGGCATTAAGGCCACCCATAGTTAAACTCCTCCTTAGCCTATTAACTAACATGGGAAGTTAGCTTATAGAAGGCGTGGCTATTGCTTTCACATTTTCAACTCTTTATAAACATTCAATGATTGGATATGGGACGTGACGTTTCATCAATGGGGGATAGATGAGGATGGGTTGTGCAAATCTAATGGGTCCTCCATTTTGGGTCAAACATAATTCTATTAATTACTATTTGTAGAAAATTATCATTATTTGTAATACTAAAGAATTTGAGTCATTTTTCATGAATAACCTAGGATTTACTTAACGTTAAACTATCTCAAGACGAAGAAATATACTAATAATGACTACCATTTAACTTCAGTAGTTTGCAAAGTGGACTTAGCTCTTTATATAGGCATCAATATGGCGAAGCAGCCGCTTGTGTATTTGGAAGTTTTAGAATGAATAAGTTTCATTTCCCTTTAAAATCCCTTGTTAGACGAGAATCTCAATAAAATAAAAGTGGTTGATATTTTTTTTATTGGATTCTTAGCATATTGTAATTATAAGATATTTTGAAGTTTTCATAGTACAGTATTTGTAAATAATTAATAAGCAATATTGTTTAGGGACATTGTTGACTACAGTGATTTTCAACTGAGCTTATGTTCCAGATTTCTCACAAATTTTTTGTGCACTTTTTCATACATGGGCGCATGTATGAAAAAGTTTACGGAAAGGAGGGGGGGGGGGGGATAAACTCAAGAATAAAATGTATAACATCGTCTAGATTGATGCTCACCTCTGTTATCTTGAATATCCAAGGGTAGGGTGTCCTCCCCTATGAGCGACCATGACTTCATATTTAATAAAATGGTTGAAAAAGGTCAACTAATTTAGGAATAAGCAAACATTTAAAATGTTAAATTTTGTATGTATGTATCTTGCATCGGTAATATATTTTAAAATATTGTGCATTTCATTCACTTTTAGAATTTTTATGTTAAATTATTTTATTTATTCACCAAAGAAATAAAACTTATTGAAAGTGCGAATTCCAATGTAAATTCACTTATTATGTAAAAACCATTTCCAAGTTAAAATGACTCGCTTAGCTTCCCCAGTCAAGAATATCACGCTACGTTGCTGATCGTGTTTCATATTTTCATTACATTGCATGCAGTTTTAATGTGTGATTGTGAATTTCGATTATTTACTGTTTTTCGATTTGCATTAGTTATTTTCTTACTTTTCTTATATACATAGTATAATGTATGAGGAAAGAATTGTGACGGGGTCGATAATTCGAATTCGAGTTTTCGACGAGAGAGCACGTTTAAAGCATCCCTGATCACGAATCGAACATTTTTGCGGTGATGTCTGTGTGTGTGTGTGTGTGTGTGTGTGAAAGTATGTGTGCGTGTGTGTCAGTGAGTCTGTTGAGACGATATCTCACGAACGATGTGATTCGAATGAAATTCGGTGCAAAAATTACAATCCGTGAATGCTGGAAGTCTATTGTTCTTAAACACAATCGAATGTTCAGAACCCACCTAAATTTTTGAGTGAAATTTTGAAGAAATCATCAAAAAATTAAAACCTTTAATAAAATTACGCAAATAGACATTTCTTACGTAATTTTTCCTTAGAAAACGATTGACATAAACTTTAGAACGCTAACATGAACCGTTCTTGAGATATTGCACATTTTTCAAATAAATTTATAAAAAATTCCCATAAATTAAAAAAAAAATTAACTGTTGAGAAACATGTTTACTTACCACTGATGAAGGACACAATAACACCAGTCGAGAACTGGACCTTAGACGGTCTCTTAGAAATGATCGCCAAATATAATTCAACAAAATGCACATAAATCACAATTTTTTTTATACAAATACATCCATTGACAATTTTTTTCTTTCTAGTCCCTCATTTCATCCACAACTAGAAATAAATTTTAATCTACACTTTTATAAATATTTTAAACATTTTCGATTATAACATATTAACAATTTTCATTTCGCTAATTTCCATTTCCATTAACCTACAATTTCCATTTCCCTTGTTCTTCAACGTCACCTACTTCAAAATCAACTACATAAACTATTTTTATGATTATGTGTCACTTCAAAAACACAAACCTTTTTTCTGCCTCAATTGACTTCAAACATGAAATTATGCATCCACCTAATCCGATCCCTTTTATCGAGATATTTTTGTGATGAGTAAACTTCTCATTCCTAACATTTTTATAATTTAAACCAAAAACAAAAAAAAAATATCTTAGATTCCGATCTAACCTCAATGTTCCTCCACCCTTCTGATCAAGCAAACATTTATCCGATCTGTAACCCAAACTATATTCATTCTGCTTTCTTATTGCAGAACACCGACATTACTATACAGTTTCTAATACTTTAAAAGCCTAATATCAAATCAATTTTAAATACTTTAAAATTACTTAAACATCAAATCAAATCAATTGGGATTTCAACTTTTTAAAACATGACATCAATTAATACATGTCAATTCAAATGCAATATAAACTATAATTACTAAATACACGTAAATTTCAATTTTTAATTTTTAAACACCTCTCAAAGCACATGAATACAACTTTAATTTCTAAAACTTATTCAAATTACATTAATATCATTTTCAAATATCTAAATTTATTCAAAACACATAAATAGCACTTAATTTCTAAACTTAAACCAAGCACAACACAATTTCAACTCTAAAACTTAAACTCTAAACAAAAATTTCAATGCAATCTTAACTTTTAACAAGAAAGATCAATCATGCATAAAGCATTTATTATGAAACATTTTCCAACTTCAATCCAATTTCATTTAAACATCTCTAAAATGCGATAATGCTCGGTAATATTTTTAAAATTATCACAATAATACATTAATTTATTATATTTGAAAACTTAACTTCATCGAAAAAAATGAACTTCATTCAAATGATAGCATTGAAATGTAAATTGCCTGGTTTAAGCATCTCTAAAATGCGATACATTCCTCGATAATGTTTTTGAAATTATCATAATACTACAATAATTTATTATATTTAAAAACTTCATCGAAAACAACTGAAATTTATTCAAATGACGCCATCGAAATATAACACGCCTGGCTCTCTCTATAAAAGCAGCATTTCATTCATAAACATTTTCCCATTCATTTCATTCATCACAATACTATAATAATTTATTTTATTTAAAAACTTTATTTTATTTAAAAGACCATACAGGTATAAGTAATTAAACTCTATGCTTAAAACTTCATCGAAAAAATCGTCCTTCTCTCTGTAAAATTAATGAATATTTCATTCATATCAGCTATGCAGACTCCATGAGCTAAATAATTTTGCGTTAAAGAAATGCAGCAATTCTTATACAACTCATTCTACATATTTTGCTGCTTACATTTTCCATAAGGGAGAAATAGGCTTCGTTGTAGAAATAATCAAATTTGGATGATCATTTAAACTCAAATATATTGTAATTGCATTGTTTCAGTATGTAGATGCACATAATTTAAACAAAAATAAAGTGGTTTTAGGGCGGATACAACACTAAATATGAATTAAAAAGAATTTTAAGAATCACGATTTTGACACAAGATGGATGCCATATTTTATTTTGAAGTGGGTCACGTGATCTCTTCGTATAATGGTCACGTGATCGCTTTATATAAGAGGTGTAATTATTACTTTAATTTTTATTTTAAAAACTACTGAATATATTTTGCTGAAAGTTTTTTTATATATTTTATGGGATAATTTGAATATTTCCTAAAATTTTCGAAGCAATCTGTGAATTTTAAATCCGCTTAAAAAATGTTTGAAAAATTAGGTCCCATAGGGTTTAATGTATTTCATTCAAAAGCCGGGTAGAATTTTTTCAACCCGGCTTCAACCAAAACTAATTGTGTGATATTATACATTTTTATTCCCATAGGTCTCATAAATAGATCGTCTGAACAACATACTAAAATTTCATTTTGATAAAGTCATTTTTACGGCAGTTATCGTGCTAACGGACAGACAGACAGACAGACAGACAGAATGAACAAAGTCATAAACACTTTTCAACTTTGTTGTAAAGTGTTAATAATAACACGGCGCTTTAAGTGCATTAGACTAGGTGAAAAGAGGTGGGGTTAGGAGAGCGATAATGTGAGAGAGAGAGGGGGGGGAGGGGGTGAAAAATAGAAAGTTTAAATTTTTTCTTAGTTATAAAAAAAGTAAACTTATAATCACAAAAAATATACGAGATACAGCATATATACCCAAATACCTGAAAATAAAGACTGTGAAAACTAAAATGCAATAAAATATTCGAAGAGAGTGTCACAAAATCGGGATGGAACAAAATCGCTAAGGGAAAAATAATATTTATTTTCAGTTTTGAAGTGGCTAGCTGAAAAGGGAGCTGCGAAACGAAAACCGTAAGTTTTCGTTTAATCTTAGTTGCATTAAAACAATACACAAAAATTGTGAGATAAATCCTAGAAATACATTTTATTTCAACCCAAATACAAAAAAAAAAAAAGATAAATCTAGATGAAGTTGATTAGACAAAGAAAGGGGGGTACTAAGATATGAGGTGTGTATGAAAATGTAAATACCATAAAAGTATTCGTGTGAGCATATGAAAAAATCGATCACAGACGTCAGACAGACAGACGGACGGATATCATTCCTAAAATAGTCAAAACGTGTTCAAAAGGTCGTGAAATATATATAGTCATTAAAATCTCGAATTAAAAAATTTTTTGTTGAATCAATACCTTCGCTGTGCTATAGCTAATTTAATTTTAGTTTCTATGCGCCCAGTTTTTAGATGCCCCATTAGACTATTTTTATTGTTTTTATTTTCCAACCCCCTTCCCCAATTTTATTACCCTCGTCTTTTTTTGTAATTAACCTGATGCAACCTGTGTTTGCACTAAAATTATGTATCTTTAAATAAATTTTCCGTCTTTTTAATCCATTAATTTTTTCAAAACTAAGGTAAAAGCGATAATTTTTTTTTCTGCCGCCCTATCCTCCAAGATATTAAAAATGATATTTTTCACCATGTTTTGATGCGCCCTTTAGTTTGGTACCCTAATCCATTTGTTTAAATATTTTATTTTTAACCGGTCTGACCGGTAATCTGTATGTACAAGCTAAATTTCAAAATTGTCGAATGAACAAATCAGATTTAAAATATTGTGTGTGTGGGGGGGGGGGGGGGGGCGTTATTGCCTCAGTCAGCTGTAAATAAAAAATAATATTTATAGGATTTTGTAGTGAAAAACAAAGAAAATATTCATATTAGTCTCTGGAAAATATCGTTAATGACCGTACAGTAAATGACCGTACAGCATAGCTTGCATCTATGCAAGCTATACTGTACGTTCGATCCAAGTTAACATATATAAATGAGATGCATTTCTAATCCCTATCTAGCGATTCGACTACGAAAAACGTAAAAATTTTTGGATTCTTGATGAATTTTCGATGTGCACAAGCGTGTGTGCACTAATAGATCGTGTTAAGGATGTTAATTATTTTTTTTTATACTAACGGGTTTAATGAATGTTTAAAATGAATCTTCTAGTCAAAAGGAGGGTAGTGAATTATTTTAATGAATATTCGGGGAATACAAGAATTTTGTGTGTTGTTGTTTTTGTTGTTAAAACCCAGATCATCCGACCTACCAGAAAGGTGTAAGGTAACTGTTTGGACGGCCGGGAAGCCGAATTTTGTGTGTGAATGGGTTTACGAGATTTTAACACCGCGATTTACTACATACTGAATATGTTTCAACTATTCATTTTAGCTAACAAAAATTCACGATTCACCTACTGAATCCGTTACGACTATTTTTAGAGTGATGTTAGTTGTGTCTACCATGCAATATTTTACCACCACGTTTCAGAACCTACTGAGTACGTTTCGACTAATTTTAGACGGATGTTAGTTGTGTCTAGCGTGGGATATTTTAACACCAAGCTTCAAAACCTACTAAATGCGTTTCGCCTATTCTTAGACGGATATTAGTTTTGTCTACCATGCGAAATTTTATTACCACGTTTTAGAACCCACTGAATACGTTTCGACTGTTTTTTAAAAATGAATCCTTTACATAGAGTGATCGAGTGTTTTAGAGTGTGTAAAAATAGAGGACTCTATTTTTATTCGACGAAGTTGTTAAAATTAATTTTTCAACTTGCAAAAAATACTAAATAAGCAAGAACGTATGCTTTAAAACCTAGCACAACTAACCATTTGATATTACGAGGGTGTGCTACATTAAACTGTCATTATTTTACCCAACATTTTTTATGTTTTAGAGGTGGATGGGAAAATGCGAGCTGCCGATACTCTTACAAACCACTGTGCATTAAATCTGTTTCTACCAAAAACCGCAATGCTTGGTGGATATTTAAAAAAATTACATAAGAGAAAAGTTTCCATCAGAAATAGCATGAGCGATTTCTACATTAGAAATAGCAAGAGTATGGTAAGTTGTAGTATAAGGTGTTTTGCTAAGATGTTGCATTGCATATGGATCTAATCATTAGATCTAGTTGCCGGTTCTAAGACATTTTTCCATACAAAGGGATTTTCATTCATAGACTTTGTGTAAACATTTATGATTAGGGATTCGCTTAGAATGTATTTTAAGAGAATTTTAAGCAAGTTACATTGGTTTTCAGTGGATGTGTAGATATTTTTTTAATAAATGTTAAGGTGTTTTTTTTTTGGTATGTTAGGGGAAAATGGGATTTCCTTACGTGTGAAAGGGATTTTCTGCTATACTTAGTTAATTTTTAAAAGGTGGGGAGGGAATTATTTCATTAAAATCTAGTAATTATAGTAGATACGAGGGGGTTTTAATATATCTTAATGAGTTTTAATTCTACGAGGAATTATTTAATATATTTATTATGATTATGAACGGTTCGTCTATTTTAATGGAATAAGTGTGTGTAATTATGATAACTTGCACTCAGTTTAAGGGAAGGGCCTTATCGCAACCTTGGCGTAGATATATTCCAAAAATTTTTTTTTCTTGAATGAATGCAGGAATTAGCAAAGAAATTTACAGTTGTGCCATCTTTCGGGATTTTTTTAACTTTTTCATTTAGAAACAGTTCATTTTTTTTAATTGTTTAACTAAATAAGTCTATTAGGCGCAACTTACCATTCGACATTCGGATTTAAAACTCTAAAATTTCATTATTTTACCAATTTGGATGATATTTACTGAATGTTGGAGGGATTAAAGGTACGTTTTAAATGCTATATACTATTTAAGACTACCTTTTTTTTAATTTTTGATATTTAAATTATATTTAGCAAATTACTTGACACTTTGTACATGTTTGAGGAATTAAAGTTATGTTTTTAAATACTATATGTTATCAAAGACCCATTTTTTTAATTATGATATTTAAATGATATTTAGATGAAATTTAGCAAAAATTACTCAACATTTAACGCATGTTTGAGAAATTAGAGGTATATGTTCTCGATATTCCAAGAGGTCTAAGACGCTAAAATTTCACTATTTTAACGAATTGTTTGCTTCTTAGCAAGTGTTTGGCGAACTAGGAATGTTTTTTTTTTATACTTACACAGGGCCTAAGACTCCTTTATCTCTTAAAATTACGATATTCAAATGAAATTTAGCAAAAATTACTCGACACTTAGTGCATGTTCGAGGAATTAATGAAATTTAGCAAAGATTACTCGACACTTAGTGCATATTCGAGGAATTAGAGGTATATGTTCTCGATATTCCAAGAGGTCTAAGAACCTAAAATTTCACTATTTTAGCGAATTGTTTGCTTCTAAGCAAGTGTTTGGCGAACTAGGAGCGTTTTTTTTAAACAAGCACAGGGCCTAAGACTCCATTATCTCTTAAAATTACGATATTCAAATGAAATTTAGCAAAAATTACTCGACACTTAGTGCATGTTCGAGGAATTAATGAAATTTAGCAAAGATTACTCGACACTTAGTGCATATTCGAGGAATTAGAGGTATATGTTCTCGATATTCCAAGAGGTCTAAGAACCTAAAATTTCACTATTTTAGCGAATTGTTTGCTTCTAAGCAAGTGTTTGGCGAACTAGGAGCGTTTTTTTTAAACAAGCACAGGGCCTAAGACTCCTTTATCTCTTAAAATTACGATATTCAAATGAAATTTAGCAAAAATAACTCGACATTTAGTGCATGTTCGAGGGATGAATGAAATTTAGCAAAAATTACTCGACACTTAGTACATGTTCGAGGAATTAGAGGTATATGTTTTCGAAATTCCAAGAGGTCTAAGACCCTAAAATTTTACTATTTTAGCGAATTGTTTGGTTCTTAGAGTATGTTTGAGGAACTAAGAATGAAATTTTTCAATGTTACATAAACCCTGAGACACCTTTATCTTTTACAATTATGATATATTACTGAAATTTACAAAAATTGCACACTACGTAGTGATCAGGATGAGTCGGACGGTCTGGGTCTTTAACACTACGTAGTGGATGATTACCGAATAAAAGCTATGTTCTTAATGTTACAGCAACGTCTAAAGCTAAAGCCCTTAAATCGGTATATTTTTAAAACTGTCATGCATTTTAGGGAAATAGAGCAACACTTAGTGTATTTTTTTAAGGATATATGATTGTTAATATTGAATTTAAATGAAAGAGTGACCCTCTGGGGTAAGTGCAGTACATTGTAATAACATTAAAATACGAAAGATGCGCAATTAACACTTTAAAAGAGACATGAGAGAGTTTTGATATCTCAGTGCGAAGCATTATTGACATACATATAGGAATGTCATGATTTCGCGGCTGTAGGTGCACCATAAAACCATTCGATTCTTAGTGAATGAGCACATTTGAATGTGCATATTTAAACAACGTGTGGAAAAATGACAGAATGAAACTGAGATCCATGACAAAATTTTACACTTCTTACAGAATAAATCACAACGTCGTAGATTTTTAGAAAACTAGGATCGAATTTTCAGTGATTATTAGAGTTCAAACACCGTATTCTTTATGAATCTTCATACTTTTAGAGAAAGGAACATAACTTTGAATTTATTTTTAATGAATATGAGTATATAATTTCAGAATTCTAACATCAAACATAAATTTCATGAATGAAACTCTGTGAAGTGTGAATATATTTCATTACGAAACTCATACTGTAGACATATGGTATGATTCGGATAAATTTATTTTTTTCTACTTTTCTTTATATATATTTCTTCTAAAAAGTGAGATTACTAAATCCAATACATTTGAATGTATTGATACGTAACCCACGAGCACATGGATTTTTAAATAGCACAAAATGATTCGATAAATGAAATAAGGAGTTCAATTTGAAAGATAGAAAACATTTAATGAATGTGTTCTTCATAAAGTGCACATAAACCATTATTTGTTGTACATTTAAAAAATAATTTTCTTATCGCACATTCATAGTCCTCTGATTTGAATGACTTGAAAAAATTTCGATCATAACAGTAAAAGATTTCTTCACCACGCAACAAAACTTCCTTTGCTATGCTATTAATGTCGAGATTTAGAAGTACTTGTTCATGCACACTGTTGCACATTTCTAATGGAGTACTGCGAAGACATTCATGGTAACATTGATCTTCAATTTGAGCAACACAACCGACACATTTAAAAAGTTTTCCTTCATAACAAACACATTACACTGTCATGAATACATGAGATTAAATGTTCGAATGCAAATTTTCTATCACAGATAGTAGACAGGTCATAGTGTGCTTCATTTTTAATATTTGAGTAGGAAGCCAGTCTATAAATATACTTTCTCGAAGTTTCTTACTAATGTTGTTAACACAATTTTATAAACATGTTATGTGATTTTTATCTAAGGCAATATGGCACTGTGTTAGACAAAATTTGGAGTCATATAATTGAATGATCTTTTGTAAATGCAGTTTTCCGTTGTCATTGCGATTGACGAAAGAGGTATCTGCATATAGAACATTGAACGACCACAATTTTTGAGAAAATTCACTCCATGTAGCAGGTAACAATGTAACGCCTTCACGCTTGGGCAGTAGTTCATTTTGTTCGTTAAAGAGATATTTCCATATATACACTTACATCTCCCCATGGCAAAGTTTCAAAACTACGTACACACCAGAACCTAAATGTCGCCGACGGAATGTATCTTGCACGGAATCTGAAGAAGTAGATTCAGTTGAAACAGATTCTGTAGTGGAAGATAAAACTATGCTGTGTGTTAGAGCACACGAAAGCAGATCTTGAGTTGAGTTTATTACCTCGGTGAGGACTTGTAAATTGGCAGTGGTAGGTGTTTCTGCAGGGGCTATGGAAGACATAAGATAGGTGTCTAATCAATCCACCGCAAACTTTGGTGAGGGTGAATTTATCACAGCTGAGACAATATCCTCCACGGAATTTATCTCGCCTAGGGCTGGAACTGACAACTTCACAGTATTTCCACTAGAAATTAGCTGCTCGAGTGATGGCATACTTTGAATTTTAGACATTATTTGTAGATAGTAACATTCAAGTATCAGATTTACAGTACAAGATTTATTTTTAAAACACCAAGATCTTAAAACACTATAAATTTGTCACAGCTATGTACGAACCAAACCTATCCAAGCAACGCTCAAGGTTGTTATGTCTTATCGGTTCACGTCATAAGTATAATCATGTGTCCTAAATCGAGTGTCTTATGCAAACAGATTACATAAGATATGAAGTGGTTAGAGAATGTAATTTTCAGTGAATTGTATAACATTGTATTGTTTTAAACGCAATTTTTATCTACATGGGAGAATTTCTACATTATTTTATTCATCTTCGAAATCAGAAAGTGAAAATCGGTACCAAACTTAGTTAAAGTTCCTAATTTTTAATCACAGGAACATTAAATACGTAGGGAAATTTTATATATGTTTATAACTTTAGAGGATATGTTTGCCACATCGCGCGGAATATACAAGAATAGTTAGCAAAAACATGAAAAAAACTTACAGAATGAGGTCTTCATCAGCCGACATCCAAACTAAAAATGAACGATATACTCACTAATTATAGTACTAAACTGAGAGCTTATCAGTTCTTATCTATCTAAGATTTAATCTAAGATGACGTCATTGGTCCAAAGTTCACAAGATGGCGTCATATTCCAAAGCAGATCTTCTTTCTTTTTTACTTATTTTTTAATTACTTCTTAATTTTTATAATTATTATGAATAAGTGATTTATACGTAATTAAAACTTAAGAAATAATTAAAAAATAAGTAATTAAGAAAGAGGATCTGCTTTAGACTATGACGCCATATTGTGAACTTTGGACCGATGACGTCATCTTAGATTAGATTTTAGATAAGTACTGATAAGCTCTCATTTTAGTACTGTAATTAGTATGTATATCATTTATTTCTAGTTTGAATGTTGGCTGATGAAGACCTCATTCTGTAAGTTATTTTCATGTTTTTGCTAACTATTCTTGTATATTCCGTCCGATGAGGAAAACATATCCTCTAAAGTTATAAAAATATATAAAATTTGCCTATGTATTTAATGTTACTGTGATTAAAAATTATGAACTTTAACTAAGTTTGGTACATATTTTCATTTTATGATTTCGATGATGAATAAAATAATGTAGAAATTCTCCCATGTAGATAAAAATTGCGTTTAGAACAATCCAATGTTGTACGATTCACTAAAAACTACAAGCTCTAAACACTTCATATCTTAATTTAAGACATTACAACCTTGAGCGTTGAGTGGATATGTTTGGTTCGTTCATAGCTGTGACAAATTTATAGTGTTTTAAGATCTTAATGTTTTAAAAATAAACCGTATACTGCAAATGTGATACTTGAATGTTACTTTCTACAAATAATGTCTAAAATTCAAAGTATGCCATCACTCGAACAAATAATTTTTAGTGGAAATACTGTGGAGTTGTCAGTTCCTGCCCTAGATCAGACAAAATCCGTGGATATTGTCTCAGATGTGATAAATTCACCCCCACCAAAGTTTGCGGTGGCCAGGTTAGACACCTATCTTATATCTTCCATAGCCCCAGCAGAAACACCTACCACTTCCAATTCACAAGTCCTCACCGAGGTCGTAAACTCAACTCAAGATCTGCTTTCTTGTGCTCTAGCACACAGCGGAGTTTTATCCTCCACTACAGAATCTGTTTTGACTGAATCTACTTCTTCAGATTCCGTGCAAGATACACACTGTCGGTGGCATTTAGGTTCTGGTGTGTATGGATATTTGAAACATCGCCATGGGAAGTTGAAAGTTTATATATGGAAATATCTCTCTAACGAACAAAATGAACTACTGCCCACACGTGAAGGCGTTACATTGTCACCTGCTACTTGGAGTGAATTTTCTCAAAAATTTTGGTCGTTCAATGTTCTATATGCAGATACCTCTTTCATCAGTCGCAAAGTCCACGGAAAACTGCATTTACAAAAGATCATTCAATTATACGACTCAAAATTTTGTATAATACAGTACAATATTGCTTTAGATAGAAATCAAATAACATGTTTAAAAAATTGTGTTAACAACATTCGAAATAAACTTCGAGAAAGTATATTTATAGACTGTCTTCCTACTCAGATATTAAAAATAAAGAGCACTATAACCTTTCTACCATCAGCTATCTGTGACAGAAAATTTTCATTCGACATTTAATCTCATGTATTCATGACAGTATAATGTGTTATGTAAGAAAACTTTTTAAATGTGTCGATTGCGTTGCCCAAATTGAAGATCAAAGTTACCATGAATGTCTTTACAGCACTCCATTAGAAATGAACAACAGAGTGGATGAACAAGTACTTCTCAATCTTGACATTAATAACATAGCAAAGAAAGCGTTGTTGCGTGGTGAAGAAGTCTTTTACTGGTATGATCGAAATTTTTTCAAGTCATTCGAATCAGAGTACTATGAATACGCGATCAGAAAATTATTTTAACTTATTTGTTTAAACCTACAACAAATAATGGTTAATGTGTATTTTATGAAGAATAGATACATTAAGATCTTAAAACACTTTAAATTTGTCACAGTTATGAACGAACTGAACATATCCACGCAGCGTTCAAGCTTGCAATGTTCATTTTTAGTTTGAATGTCGACTGATGAAGACTTCATTCTGTAAGTTATTTTCATGTTTTTGCTAACTATTCTTGTATATTCCGCGTGATGTGGTAAACATATCCGCTAAAGTTATAAAAATATACAAAATTTTCCTATGTATTTAATGTTAATGTGATTAAAAATTATAAATTTTAACTAAGTTTGGTACATATTTTCAGTTTATGATTTCGAAGATGAATAAAATAATGTTTAAATTCGCTCATGTGGATAAACATTGCGTTCAGCACAATCCAATGTTGTACAGTTCACTGAAAATTACTAGTTCTAACCACTTCTTATCTTATGTAATCTGTTTGCACACGATACTCGATTTAGGTCACGTTGTTGTTGTTGCTTATAACCTCCTGTTTCGGTGAAACCTCAAACAGGACCAGTGATGCCAGAAGACGGACAAAGAATGACACAAGACAAGATCACAAAGTTTATTAACACAAACAACATCACTGATGAAGGTCAATGGGGGTGCAGCTTCTCATTTAGCGAGGACCCAGAGGGCGGAAGACTGTCTTCATCCTCAAGAAAACAACCTTGCCTTACTCGGGATTCGAACCCAAGCCCACTAGACAGCAGTCGGAGACGCTATCCACTTCACCGCCTGGGCGGCATTTGTAGTATCACGTGATTATACTCATGACGTGAATCGATAAGACATTACAATCTTGGGTGTTGCTTTGATAGGTGCAGTTCGTTCATAGCTGTGACAAATTTATAGTGTTTTAAGATCTTAGTGTTTTAAAAATAAATCTTATACTGTAAATGTGGTACTTGTATGTTACTATCTACAAATAATGTCTAAAATTCAAAGTATGCCATCACTCGAACAGTTAATATCTTGTGGCAATACTGTGGAGTTGTCAGTTATTGCCCTAGATGATACAAAATCTGTGGATATTGTCTCAGATGTGTTTAATACACCCTCACCAATGTTTGCGGAATATTGGTTAGACACCTATCTTATGTCTTCCAGAGACCCAGAAGAAACACCTAGTACTGCCAATTCACAAGTCCTCACCGAGGTCGGAAACTCAGCTCAAGATCTGCTTTCTTGTGCTCTAACACACAGCGGAGTTTTATCCCCCAGTACAGAATCTGTTTCGACTGAATCTCCTTCTTCAGATTCTGTGCAAGATGTACGCCGTCTGTGGCATTTAGGTTCTGGTGTCTATGTATATTTGAAACTTCTCTACGGGAAGCTGAAATTGTATATATGGAAATATCGCTCTAGCGAACAAAATGAACTACTGTCTACGCGTGAAGGCCTTACATTGTCACCTGCTACTTGGAGTGAATTTTCTCAAAAATTGTGGTCCTTCAATATTCCATATGCAGATATCTCTTTCGTCAGTCGCAATGAGTTGTTCGGTTTTAATAACAACGGAAAATTGCATTTACAGAAGATAATTCAATTATATGATTCCAAATTTTGTCTAACACCGTGCCATATTACCTTAGATAAAAATCAAATAACATCTTTAAAGAATTGTGTTAACAACATTAGTAAGAAACTTCGAGAAAGTATATTTATAGACTGGCTTCTTACTCAATTATTAAAAATAAAGGACACTATAACCTTTCTACCATCAGCTATTTGTGACAAGAAATTTGCATCCAAACAATTAATCTCTTGTATTCATGACAGCCTGATGTGTCATGCAAGAAAACTTTACAAATGTGTTGGTTATGTTGCCCAAATTGAGGATCAAAGTTACCATTATTTGTCTTTACAGCACTCCATTAGAAATGTACAACAGTGTGCATGAACAAGTACTTCTAAATCTTGACATTAATAACATAGCAAAGAAAGTTTTGCTGCGTGGGGAAGGAGTCTTTTACTGGTATGATCGAAATTTTTGAAGTCTTTCAAATCAGAGGACTATGAATGTGCGATAAGAAAATTATTTTAAGTTATTTGTTTAAATGTACAACAAATAATAATGTATGTGTATTTTATGAAGAATAGATTCATTAAATATTTCCTATCTTTTAAAGTGAACTTCTTATTTTATTTATCGACTCATTTTTAACTTGTGCTATTTAAATATGCTATGTGCTTATGGGTTACATATCAATACATTCAAATGTATTAAATTTAGTAATCTCGCTTTAAAAAATATATATATAAAAATATATTAAAAAAAATAAATTTATTCGGATCATATCAAATGTCGGCAGTGTGAGTTTCGTAATGAAAGATATTTACACTTCACAGGATTTAATTCATAAAATTTATGTTTAATGTTAAAATTCTAAAATTATATACCCTTATTCATTAAAAATAAATGCAAAGTTATGTTCCATTTTCTAAAAGTAAGAAGATTTTTAAAGAATGTGATGTTTGAAACTCTAATAATCACTGAACATTCGACCCTAGTTTCCTGAAAATCTACAAAGTTGTGATATATTCTGTAAGAAGTGTAAAATTTTGCCATAGATCTCAGTTTTGTTCTTTCATTTTCCACACGTTGTTTAAATATGCACATTCAAAAGTACTCGTTCATGAAGAAATGAATAGTTTTATGGCGCACCTACAGCCGCGAAATCATGACATTCCTATGTGTATGTCAATAATGCCTCGCACTGAGATATCAAAAGTCATTACACGTTTCTTTTAAAGTGTTAATGGCGTATCTTTCGTATTTTAATGTTATTACAATATACTGAACTTACCCCAGAAGGTCACTATTTCATTTAAATTCAATATTAACAATCATATATCCTGAAAAAAAACACTAAGTGTTTTTCTATTCCTCTAAAACTCCTGTCAGTTTTAAAAATATACCGATTTAAGGGCTTTAGACGCTGCTATAACATTAAAAACATAGCTCTTATTTGGTAATCATCCACTAAGTATTGTGCAATTTTTGCAAATTTCATTAAAATATTATAATTTTAAACTATAAAGATGTCCCAGGGTTTATGTAACATTAAAAATATTCACTCTTAGTTCCCCAAAATATGCTAAGAACCAAACAATTCACTAAAATAGTAAAATTTTAGGGTCTTAGACCTCTTGGAATATCGAAAACATATACCTCTAATTCCTCGAATATGCGCTAAGTGTCGAGTAACTTTTGCTAAATTTCATTAATTCCTAGAACATGCACTAAGTGCCCAATAATTTTTGTTAAATTTCATTTGAATATCATAATTTTAAGCGATAAAGGAGTCTTAGGCCCTGTGTAAGATTTAAAAAACACACTCCTAGTTCGCCAAACATTTGCTAAGAAGCAAACAATTCGCTAAAATAGTGAAATTTTAGGGTCTTAGACCTCTCGGAATATCGAGAATATATACCTCTAATTTCTAAAACATGCGCTACATAATTATCAAGAAAGATCAATCATGCTTAAGGCATTGATTATGAAACACTTTCCAACTTCAATGCAATTTTATTTAAACATCTCTAAAATGCAATACATTCCTAAGTAATATTTTAAAACTTATCACAATACTACATTAATTTATTATATTTGAAAACTTAAATCTTCATCGAAAAAAATGAACTTCATTCAAATGACGGCATTGAAATATAAATTGTCTGGTTTAAACATCTCTAAAATGCGATACATTCCTCGGTAATATTTTTAAAATTATCATAATACTACGATAATTTATTATATTTGGAAACTTCATCGAAAACAACTGAAATTCATTCAAATGACGTCATAGACAAAATAACACGCCTGGCTCTCTCTATAAAAGCAGCATTTCATTCATAACATTTTCCCATTCATTTCATTCATCACTCTACTATAATAATTTATTTTGTTTAAAAATTAAGACCATGGAGCTACAAGTAATTAAACTCTATGCTTAAAACTTCATCGAAAAAAATCGTCCTTCTCTCTGTAAAATCAATGAATATTTCATTCATATCAGCTATGCAGACTCCATGATCTAAATAATTTTTCGTTAAAGAAATACAGCAATTCTTATACAACTCATTCTACATATTTTGCTGTCTACATTTTACATAAGTGAAAAATAGGTTTCGTTGTAGAAATAACCAAATTTGGATGATCATTTAAACTCAAATATATTGTAATTGCGTTGTTTCAGTATGTAGATGCACAGAATTTAAGCAAAAATAAAGCGGTTTTAGGACGGATACAACACTCAATATGAATTAAAAAGAACTTTAAAAATCACAATTTTGAGACAAGATGGATGCCATATTTCATTTTGAAGTGGGTCACGAGATCTTTTCATATCATTGTCACGTGATCGCTTCATATAAGAGGTGTAATAATTATTTTAATTTTTATTTAAAAAACTACTGAATATAGTTTGCTGAATTCTTTCTTATATATTTTATGGAACAATTTGAATATTACCTAAAATTTTCGAAGCAATTTGTGAATTTTTAATCCGCTTAAAAAATGTTTGAAAAATTAGGTCCCATAGGGTTCAATGTATTTCATTTTTTCAACCAGGGTTCAATCCAAAACTAATTGGGTGATATTATTCATTTATATTCCCATAGGTTCTACAGATTGTCTGAACAACATACTAAAATTTCATTTTGATTGAGTAATTTTTACGGCAGTTATCGTACTAACGGACAGACAGACAGACAGACAGAATGAATGAACAACGTTATAAACACTTTTCAACTTTGTTGTAAAGGGTTTAAACAATGGGTCTTACACAGCATATAGCATTTAAAAACATAGATTTAATTCTTCAAACATTCAGTAAATATCATCCAATTTGGTAAAATAATGAAATTGTAGAGTTTTAAAACCCCTGGAATGCCGAATGGTAAGTTGTGTGTAAGAGACTTATTTAGTTAGACAATTAAAAAATTAACTGTTTCTAAATGAAAAGGTTTAAAAAAATCCCGATAGATGGCACAACTGTAAATTTCTTTGCTCATTCCTCCATTCATGCAAGAAAAAATAGTTCTTGGAATATACCTACGCCAAGGTTGAGATAAGGCTCTTCCCTTAAACTGAGTACAAGTTATCATAATTACACACAAATACCCATTAAAATAGACGAATCGTTCATTATCATAATAAATATATTAAATAAATCCTCGTAGAATTAAAACTCATTAAGATATATTAAAACCCCGTCACATCTATTATAATTACTAGACTTTAATGAAATAATTCCCTCCCAACCCTTTAAAAATTAACTAAGTATAGCAGAAAATCACTTTCACATGTAAGGAAATCCGATTTTCCCCTAACATACGGAAAGAAACACCTTAACATTCATTAAAAAATCTCTACACATCCACTGAAAACCAATGTAACTTGGATAAAATTCTCCTAAAATACATTCTAAGCGAATCCCTAATAATACATGTTTACACTAAGTCTATGGATGAAAATCCCTTTGCATGGAAAAATGTCTTAGAACCGATAATCATTATATCCATATGCAATGCAACATCTTAGCAAAACACCTTATAATACAACTTACCATACTCTTTTCGATTATCGAAATCGCTCATGCTATTTCTGATAGAAACTTTTAGGTAATTCTTTAAAATATCCATCAAGCATTGCTTTCTTCGGTAAGAACAGATTTAATGCACAGTGGTTAGTTTGTAAAAGTATCGGTAGCTCGCATTTTCCCGTCCATCTCGAAAACATCAAAACTGTTGGGTAAAATAATGACATTTTAATGTAGTACACCCTCGTAATACCAAATGGTTAGTTGTGCTAGGTTTGAAAACACACGTTCTTGCTTATTTAGTATTTCTTGCAAGTTAAATTAATTTTAACTACTTCGTTGAATAAAAATATTCTATTTTTCGACGCTCTAAAACACTCTATCACTCTGTGTAAATGCTTCATTCTTAAAAATAGTCGAAACGTATTCAGTAGATTCTAAAATTTGCTATTAAAATCTCGCATGGTAGATAAAACTAATATCCGTTTAAAAATAGTCGATTCGTATTCAGTAGGTTCTGAAACGTGGTATTAAAATATCGCATGGTAGACACAACTAAAATTCCTCTGAAAATAGTCGAAACGGATTCAGTATGTACTAAATCGTGAATTTTTGTTAGCTAAAAGTATAGTCGAAACGTATTCAGTAGGTAGTAAATCGCGGTGTTAAAATCTCGTAAACCCATTCACACACAAAATTCGGCTTCCCGGCCGTCCAAACAGTTATCTTACACCTTTCTGGTAGGTCGGATGGTCTGGGTTTCAACAACAAAAACAACAACACACAAAATTCTTGTATTCCCCGAATATTCATTAAGATAATTCACTACCCTCCTTTTGACTAGAAGATTCATTTTAAACATTCATTAAACCCGTTAGTATAAAAAAAAATAATTAACATCCTTAACACGATCTATTAGTGCACACATGCTTGTACACATAGGAAATTTATTAAGAATCCAAGAATTTAACTACGTATTCATTCACACCTCTTAAAAATATCATTTTCTTACAAAATATATATCATTTTTAATAACCCTCTTTCAAATCTACAATCGAAATCCCAAGACATTGAATAAATCCCTCCACTCGTTCCTCCCTTCAAATTCCATCATTCATTTATTGGTAATACGAAAGATATCATCCAATGTTCATATCTTATCATCTCACGATAGCCCAACGGTCAGCGCGTAAGGCTACATACAATGCCACGGCTCCGAGATCGAATACAGGCAGTTTCAAACGGAAGTATATTCTTTTAAATTCCACCTGCGAGATATTTCAAGCTGCCACTAGATGGCGCCATCTCGTCGAAATTCAGTATTCTTTCAAATGCCAACTCAAGGTCGCCTCATGACGTCATATGTCCAAAGGTCAACTCACTCGGCCAAAACATCAGATTCACTGTTCAAACAATTACTCATTATGTCATCCGTTCAAAGTTCAACTCTCTCAGCCGAAAAGGTCCCTCATTTAGTCATCCGTTCAATGTTCAAGGTCATCTTATGACCTCCTCAGTACAAAGTTTAGTTTCCAATATCCAATGTTCAAGCTGATAACACAACTTCACTCAGTCCAAAGGTTCTTCTCCTCATGAGATAACCTCACTCACTCACTTCTCTTCACTCATGAGTAATCGGCAGGCTGTGCTGCACCCCCCGCGGGAGCTCAACTGTCATTTCTCTTCTACTGTCGCAGCTGTCATTCGACTTTACTCCTATCAGGAAAAGAAGACCTAGACATCTTCTTCTTGGTCCTACGGCGCCAGTGTGGAAGCGCCCCAGGTATGTGACTCCCCCAAGCAGGAGTTTCCTAATCACGTCGCCGGGCGACAATAGTTGGCGACTCTGTTCCACTTAGGTTATTGTCCAGGCAATTTCGAAGTGAAATGTGGCCACCTGATTCGTCCTCCCCGTTGAACCCACAATCCTAGTGAACAATGCCTTGCTTTAACTCGCGATTTAATGCCAGCCCGGTCTCACTAATTGATGCCTAACCTCAGCACACATGCTGATTGTAATATAATTGTAACGAGAATTCAATAAACTTTTAACATAAAATTAATCATTAATAACTAAACTTAACACGAAGTAAAACTGTCAAACTATAAAAATCCTAATTTCGTTTACTAAAAATCTGAACTTCAACTCAATTTAATTTAACTTAAACTCAACCATATATTCCTAAAATCTAATGGTAATTGTTTGTAAACCTTTTTATTATTGTAATCTCATACTTTATTTGCATTTACCTCAAGTAAATACTTGCTAACTTGTAACTTTGGAAGTTTCTTCCTGATTTTCCATTGGCCCGCTCTTCCCCTGACCCCGCCCTCCTTTTTCAGCCACATCTCAGTTACAGCCATCACAAGACGAAGACGGCATATCACCAGCCGTATCTGACCTCTGCAGATCACCTGTGTATACGAGGAGTGCAATTTGCTATCTCATATTGCTATTTGGAAAATCTACTTTACGTGAACTTTTTATACTTTCTGAGGTGGAGGTGAGGGTCCTTCGAACCCAGGTACTCCGAAAGCAAGCGTCTTGGCTTGGCTTATTTTTCAGTTTTACATCATTTGCGGTTACTAGGAGAACTTGAAACACAGGAAATACTATTTCTAGCCCATACTGTGTAGAGACAAAAGATCAGACAACAAAAATATTATTAATACAATTGAAACGCAGCAATTTACCAACGTTAATTAAATGGACTGAACCGCTAATAACTTAGACCTCGAGTCCCACCAAATACCAACTATCTCCGTGGTGTCATGAAGGCTGAATTGTAGGAGTGGAAACCAAGGTTATTATATCTGTAATGTTGCTCCACTTCAGCTGTAGCCAATAAGAGGACGTTAACACGCAACGTCACTCGCCGAAATAAACCAAAACTAATACCACTTTTCCGAAGGTCAACATCCGTAACATATGAACTTTGTGATTTTTATGGCAAAATAACGCCATTTAGCACCATTTAAAAATTCATATAAAACATTCCAACTCTTTGTAACGAATAAGTCACTTTGGACCAATAGGCAAATGTTCCGCGCGTCGCTGAAAAGAGACACTGGGATGGAACAGACACTGGGAAGAGACACTGGAAATTGGTGGGGATTTATCTTATGGGCCAACTCAACTCAACTCCAAGAAGAAAGTGTTTTTTTTTTAAATAAAAAAAGGATGCAAAACAGTTCTATAAGTGAACAGTAATAAAGGTATTCTTTCATGATAATTTCTTATAAGTCATTTTCTCTACAAATTGGCGTCCGCGACAGGACTTCTAAGATGGAAAAACTAAATAAGGAGAAAACACAAACTAGGCGTTTGTTTACATTGGCGGCACAGCAATTAGATTTGAAATTTACGGCCGTTCCAGTGCTGAAAGAGGAAGTGATACCCGATTTTAAGGGTGAGCGTCAATAAATTTTCTGCCCTATCCGCGCTTTGCTAACTTTCGCGGCACACATATATCGCCGAAATTCTGCTCAAACAGTTGCGAAATATTTTCTGAAAGATAAAATGCAATGCGTAGATTATATTAAAACTAAATTTAATGCCCCAAAAAACATAGAATATATTTTTTATTTTAATCCAAAATATTTTTGGTGCTGCCATCTGTTGTCGTAATTTAATTCATGCCGATTATTTTTATTTTTTAATGAACATTTTAAAATATCTATTCCTTCTAATACAGTGTTAAATACAACAACAGATCATATATAATAATGCCACAATCACGGAAAGGTAATTTCTCATTCTATAAATTTGATAAGGGATCTGAATGTACATCACTGAGGACTGCAGTTTTGTCTTCAAGTTCCTTTGTCTTCAAGTCCAAGTTCAATTACGTTTCCGTGATTATGACAGCGTATTAGAAGGAATAGACATTTAAAAATGTTCATTAAAAAATAAAAATTGTCGGTATGAATTAAATTACGACAACAGATGGCAGCACCAAAAATATTTTAAATTAAAATAAAACATATATTCTATGTTTTACTGGGTATTAAATTTAGTTTTAATATAATCTAAGCATAGCATTTTATCTATAAGAAAATATTTCGCAACTGTTTGAGCAGAATTTCGGCGAAATATGTGTGCCGCGAAAGTTAACAAAGCGCGGATAGGGCAGAAAATTTACTGACGCTCACCCTTAAGATATATGAGGATAGAGCGGCCAATTTATTTGAATTGGACAATTTGATCAAAGACTTGATACTAAATGAAGAAGATTTTAAGGAAGAAAATTTCGCCAAGGAAATCGATGGTACCGAAAGTTATAAAACCCGGTGGATACTCATGAAAACCAAGTATGAAGGTTTATTAGAAAAGAAAGAAATCGATCCTTTAAATATTGGTCAAGAAAGTGTTTTGGGACAAGGTAAGCGACATTTCAAGTTACCTAAATTAGAACTGAAACATTTTGATGGGGATATTAAAAATTCAGTCGTCCGCTTGGATAAAAATTAAACTTCAATCAAAACTAAATAAGGGTGGACAATTCAAGGTCCATAAATTAAATCCCGTACAACACTATCTCTGTTACTCTTTTCTGTGACTCAGAATTAGCAGATTCATGGAGTCTGGATGTACTTGGAATCAGAGATCCAGCCGAGACAAAAACGAAGGAAATTTTAGATAATGAAGTGACTGAATTTTTTTAGCAAACGCTCTATGAAGTACGTTTACCTTTCAAAGAAGGGTATTCAGATTTAGAAGACAACAGAGAACTGGCAATGAGAAAGCTTATAAGCACTATCAAGCGTCTCGATTGTATAGGCTACACAAAAGAATATGAAAATGTATTTGAAGAATGGCTTCAGTCGGGAGTAGTAGAACGTGTGCCAAACAATGAAATTATCTCCATTCATGGACATTATCTGCCTCACCATGCCTTTATTAATATTTCCAGTTTGATGACGAAGGATAGTCCAGTTTTAGACGCATCGGCCAAGGATTCGAAAGGGACCTTTTTAAATGCATGCCTTGAAAAAGGACCGAACTTAGTCGAATTGATTTTTAAATTGTTGACTTTGTTCAGAAGAAACGCCATAGGTGTTACAACACATATCCGCAGGGCTTTTCTGCAGATTAGTTTATCTCCAAGAGACAGAGATTTTGCCCGTTTTCTCTGGTGGAAGAACAAGAAGAGAAAAGAAGTAGAACCTTTTAGACACTGCAGAGTTGTTTTTGGCATGTCTCCTAGTCCGTTTCTGTTAGGAGCAACAATTGCTTATCACCTGGAGCATGCTCCACTGAACATACAAAATACTACTGAATGACTTAAACAGTCCTTTTATGTTAACAATTATGTCACTAGCCTGCAGACAAAGAAAGAAGCAGTCAAATTCATAACAGAATCTAAAGAACTGTTGATGGCTGCTCAGCTTGATCTTGGGGATTGGACTACGTCTCCAGTAAAATTCACAGAAACAGAAGTGAACAGAAAACTTGTATCCGTCTTGGGAATGATGTGGGATACAGAAAATGACACAATGTTTAGTCACATCGACCCACTTACGATACTTAAGAATAAAATAACTAAAAGAACATTATTATCAGTAGCACAGAGTATTTTTGATCCCATTGGCCTAACTTGTCTTACTTCACTGATACCTAAATTAATTCTTCAGAAAGCTTGGATCCTACATTGTGGATAGGACACGGAGCTTTCACAAGAACTGAACAAGAACGATCAATCATGCATAAAGCATTGATCATGAAACACTTTCCAACTTCAATGCAATTTTATTTAAACATCTCTAAAATGCGATACATTCCTCTGTAATATTTTTAAAATTATCACAATATTACATTAATTTATTATATTTGAAACCTTGAAACTTCATCGAAAAAAATGAACTTCATTCAAATGACGGCATTGAAATATAAATTGCCTGGTTTAAACACCTCTAAAATGCGATACATTCCTCGGTTATATTATTTAAATTATCGTAATACTACAATAATATATTATATTTGAAAACTTCATCGAAAACAAATGAACTTTATTCAAATGACATCATCGAAATATAAATCGCCTGGCTCTCTCTATAAAAGCAGCATTTCATTCATAAACTTTTTCCATTCCTTTCATTCATTCCAATACTATAATAATTTATTTATTTAAGAACTTAAAACTATGGAGGTACGAGTAATTTAACTCTATGCTTAAAACTTCATCGAAAAAATTGTCTTCTTCTCTGTGTAAAATCAATGAATGTTTCATTTATATCAACTACATAGCAGACTACATGAGCTAAATAATTTTGCGTTGAAGAAATGCAGCAATTCTTATACAACTTATTCTACATCTTTTGGTGCTTACATTCTCCATAAGTGAAAATTAGGCTTCGTTGTAGAAATAATTAACGTTTGATGATCATTTAAACTCAAATATATTGTAATTGCGGTGTTACAGTATGTAGATGCACAGAATTTAAGCAAAAATAAAGAGGTTTTAGGACGGATACAATACTAAATATGAATTAAAAAGAACTTCAAAAATAACGATTTTAACACAAGAGAGATCCCATATTTTATTTTAAAAGTCACGTGATCTCTTCATATAAAGGATGTAATTACTATTTTAATTTTTATTTAAAAAACTACTGAATATACTTTGCTGAATTTTTTTATATATTTTATGGGATAATTTAAATATTTCCTAAAACTTTCGAAGCAATTTGTGAATTTTAAATTCGCTTAAAAAATGTTTGAAAAATTAGGCCCCATAGGGTTCAACGTATTTCATTTTTTCAACCCGGGTTCAATCCAAAACTAATTGGGTGATATTATTCATTTATATTCCCATAGGTCCCAAAGACCGTCTGAACAGCATATTAAAATTTCATTTTGATAAAGTCATTTTTACGGAAGTTATCGTACTAACGGACGAACAAACAGAGAGACAGAATGAATTAATGAATGAATGAACAAAGTCATAAACACTTTTCAACTATGTTGTAAAGTGTTAATGAAAACGAGTTCGAAAAGTGGCTCGAACAGATACATTTGATAAATGATTGTAAAATTTAAAGAAGACTCTAAACAGATCCATTTGATGATTGCAAGATAAGTCTTCACACCTTTTGTGATGCTAGTAAATCAGCATATACAGCTTGCATGTTTTTGCGCACAACCTGTGGAACAAACACAACTGTAAGTCTTGTATTTAGCAATTACGATTCCGAGGTTGGAACTCATGTCTACTGTTATTGCTACTAGACTATATGTGCAAGTCATCAAAATTTTGAATCTGTTGAACTGCGAATCATATTTTTGGAACGATTTATCGGTGGCATTGACTTGGATAAAAAATAAAGAAATCCTGAAACTAAAATTTTGAGATCAGGACGTATTATAAAGATTTCCAAAAGATTAGATTTGTAATTTTACAATTATATCAAAATTGCTAAATGGGAAGGATGTTTTGGATTTATCTCATGTGTCGACTCAGCTCAACTCAACTCTAAGAAAAAAGTGTTTTTTCCAAAAATAAAAAAAAGGATATAAAACAGTTCAATAAGTCAACAGTAATAAAAGTGTTCTTTCATGATAATTTCTACAACGAAGTTATTTTCTCTACAGAAATGCTCTGTTGCACCAACGCTATAATGGTGCCTAACAGGTTAAATACTAGAACGAATTATCCGGCATTACGCGGATCCTAAATAAACACCCGTTACTTCAATAATGCAGAAACGCTTTTGATACGTCATAAATAAGCTCCTTTGATACGCCCTAAATAAACGCAGTTAAGATTAAGAAGGAACTGTTTGTTCATTCAGTAAACAAACAATTCGCTCTTGGTGGTTGTAATAGGCACATACTGTTCCACCTGTGCTTTTGGCCTGAAGAAGAGATCTTATAACGCCTTCGAAACAATTGTCACCTAACTAACATACCTGATTTCTTCAAGAAAGTTTTGTAAGTCATTGCTTTACAAGCATTGTAATTTTACGAACCTGCTAACTTTTCAATAAAAATATTGTATTTTCTTTTTTACGGAAGGTATATATTTTGTATTTTTCTTACATTTGAGTTTGAAAGTATATTGTATTATTTACAAAATATATTAATTTCCCAGCCTTGCAAAATTAGTTAATTTTTTGTGTGTGTGCACGGCTGTCTTGAGCAGCCTGCCCGCGAACACTACCAAAACCTTGTGAGGTGAGCACATAAGCACTGCTGTATTTCGTGGGACCCTCAAAATGGATGCTAATCACCCGCACAAAAATTTGCAAACCACCACGCCCCCCTCTTCTCTCGCATGTTGACTCGTATCTACGTGCTGACTCCCTATTTTTTATCCTTCTAGTGCTAATTGGACCCACAGTGAACAAGGTTTTGAGTGAACTCCGTAAGATGTCGCTATGCAGTCCTAGCTATTCAAATGTATTTGCATTTTCGTATATTCGTTACACTCTTTTTGTATTTTCGTTATTTTCTTACTATATTGATTATTTTTTATAATCATTTTGCATGAAAATAAAGTTAACCTTCTTTATTTTGACTTTTGAATTGGTCGCTGATTCCGTCCACTGGCAGACATTTCGTCTGCTTCTGCGAGTTGCATCCACTAAAAATGAAACACATGAAAACAATAAATTTTTAATAAGTGAGGGGAAAAAAAGAAGCCAGTAAACAAAATAAGGGTTATTTGTAATAAAGGGGCAGGGAATTATTCAGCAGCTTACATTAAATAAAAATTAAAAATATTTCTACACCATGAGTTTTGCTTCTTTTTTTACAAATCTGGTGGAAACTGCCGGTTGGTTGCCGTGTTTCCTTTCAAAGGCTGTTTACAGCCGACAATTTTCTAAACTTGTCATAGGATATTTAATTTAATCAGTAAGTTAAAATATTTGTAATTTATGAAATATTTTCATCATGTTACTTCATGATAAAAATCTGAATTATGAATAAGTTCTAATTTTACAAATTCAAGATATAATATTAAGTGTCAGAATGTGTAGGCTTAGTGTAACGTAGACGTAAAGTGTAGTAACTTGGGTCAAATGGGTGTTACACATAGCGGGCGTGGCGAGGAAGTGGTTTTAAATTTTTCGAAAAAATTAGTCAGTGCTGAAGTTGTATAATAAAAACATATATACCGTTTTTTGTATTAGATTTAGTAAAATATACAAGTTATTACTTCTTTTAAAGGCTTAATCTGTGTGTTATCAGTTGATACTTCATTTCCTGAATTGAATAGTATTGTTGAAATCGAGTGTGTACTATGTTTATTATATTTCGTATTTTTATTTTGAATTTTTATAAAAAGTATTGATTCATTGAATTTTTCTTTTACAGCAATTTATATGTATTTAATGGTTTGATTCCATATAAAAAGAATTATGAAAATCTTGTTTTAAAACTTTGTATACAATTAATTATATATATTTTCAATGCTTATCTGTTATATGAAAGGCCACATTGGTTTATGCATTATATAGTCAAAATATAGTTATCAGTATTAACTACAATTTTAAACTTAATAGTAGACTAATCACAACTATTAGCACTAGTAATAATTACTATATATAAACTAATTGCATGTGTGTATATCATTAGTAGTAACAATCGGCTTTTCAGATATTATCTGGTAGTCTTTTTCTCATGAAAATGTAAGATATTAATTAAATTAGTTATATTAATGATTAGTTTGGAGATGCTAATAATTTATATCTAGCTTAAGTAAACCCCCATTTGAACATGAGACTTATGGCTGCTTGTAGGGGAGGGTACTTGCTGGGTAAAAACTGAAGCTGGTGACCATATTTTCAGCAGTCTGTTTTTCTAATAAATTAAAAATAATTGGCATGATGAAAGCTCCAGACTTCTGTTGCTGATACTATGCAATACAAACACCTAAATAGAGAAGAAATAAAATTAAACTGACCCTTTAAATGGTGGCTCATAATGACAAGTCCCCCTTAAACGTTAGCCATGATGTCCAAGGAACGTGGATTTGTGATATCACTGACTGGCACCACTATAAAAAAAGGAAAACAGAGAGAGAACTTGTTACTCTTTCTCTTTACATGGACGTCTGGATGTGGGAAATTCTTAGAATATTCAACAATGATTACAGATTGATGCCATTGTAGTTTGTAGCACATTTCAATTGCCGGATGGTACTGGTTTATTTAATTATGAAGAAATAAAATAAAATGTAAGGTTTACATTATAGAAATTTTCTATGTAATAAAGATAATTTCTATAATGTTAGACAGAAGAATTTCTTGATGATCTTTCAACAAAGTGATTTGATCAATAAATGCCAGGAAAAGTTTTAATATTGAACAGTTATTGAAAAAAACTGAGGCCATTAAAGATAGATTTCTAAATTTAAGTTCTCTTATTAAAATAGTGGCTATTATACCAGTTTCCATAACTTCATGTGAGAGAAGATTTCCTCACATGAACCTGTTAAAAAATAAATTAAGAAGTAGAATAGAAGTAGACGTTTACAAAATTTGTTGATAAATTTGAAAGGACCTGATCTAAAGTAAAGAACATTAATCCTAATAAAGCTGATGAGCGACGGCCATTCGTATTTTAAAATAAAAGTGATGCATGTCGGTGGACATAAGTGTATAAAATGTGTATACATTTAATTTACCCACTTGGTAAGATCTTGTTAGTACTAATAATATTAAAAAAAATTGCACTGTTTCTTTGTGTGTGTGTGGGGGGGGGGAGGCCTTTCAAGTTTTCTAGCCTGGCTCCTAACATTTTATTAGATTTTTCAATTGCTGATTTATGGCTACTTCTGCAATTATGCTAATCTCTAGTTACAGAAGAAGACCAGCATTCGCTGGATGCAAATTCATTTTGCTAAAATTTTGTTATATTTTTGTATGTTGTGTACATAATTACATTTTTTTTTAC
Organism: Amaurobius ferox; assembly: GCA_951213105.1. Lineage (NCBI taxonomy): Eukaryota > Metazoa > Arthropoda > Arachnida > Araneae > Amaurobiidae > Amaurobius > Amaurobius ferox. The sequence goes on from OX578146.1 coordinate 14,118,155, forward strand.
ATTATATAAATATTTGTAAATTAAAGTTGTGTCATTGAAGCAAAAAATTTTGAATTCTCACTCAAGTTTTGAAAATCTCACTTATTTTTTGCTAGGGTGGAAAATTTTACTCAATTTTTTGAGTTAGTGAGAACCCTGTACATATAAATTTGGGGCCTTCCAATAACATCAAGGTACCATATTTTCCTTTTTTTATAAATCTGAATTTTATAATGTCAAAATTAAGAAATATGTTATCACTTGTATTATGTGTACCCAATATTTACCCAATTTCTTTCTTTTTGCTGATAATTTAATTTATTTCAGGAGTTATCCTTGTTTTCCTAATGACTGAAATTCATAGTTTTGGAATTGAACCTATAACCTGTCATGCATGGAATCGTGACAGGACACGTAAGTAGCTCTTCTTCCATTTAAGTTAAGTTTTTAAATGTATGGCAAACTTTGAAGGAATATGAAACAAACATTGGTAGTTTCATCATAATGTAAGATTAGTTATACTTTTTATGTAATTCAGTATTTGCAGGGGCAGCCCTAGTATACATATGTCCATGCAAAAGCCAAAACAGTACCCTCCTCCCTCCACTCCATCTTTCCAAACTGGCAGTAAATTATGAAACGTAATAAATTGCTTTATATTATAAATACGAGTATAATACATCAAGAATTAAAGTCTTGCATTTCCTGTTTTAATATTTACCAAATGTTTAAACTTGAGGCTGATTTTGGACAGAAATGGCAAAACAGTAATTTTTTCAATGAAATTAAAATTTAAGAGTTGGCATCTCTGCAATATTTTGTAAAAGGTAAGCCTTTATAAAGACTATCTAGCAAAAGGTCCATATAAATTTGACGGTCCGTATAAATTTTAAGCATTTTCTCTAGAAGTTATTTTGAAATTCTTTAATATTTATTAAGTAAAATAGTGTTTATGAATTAAATTGCTCTCAATAATTTTATTGTCAACAAAGTCATACTCTATTTTTTTTATTAAAAAAATATTTTGGGGTTAATTTTTTGTTTGACATTTAGTTTTGCTTGATGTTGCACACAGATTATAACACACACAGCTATCTTTTGAATTCTAATTCCACCAAAAAAGTTATTGTTGTTATTTCTGTCAAAGATGTTAAAACTCAATTGAGAAGTCTTATCTTCATATTTGTTTAGAGAAATATCAATTGTTTAGTTGTATCAAAGTTACAATTTCTCCTTATTCATTATTTTTCTGTATAAAAACCTTTATTACTGGCATTAAAAGTTTAGTTATTGGATTATTAAGGGTTATGAAATTTCAAAACGAATTATATTTCATGATTTGCATGGGCCATGGATGAGTGTCTTTGTTAATGTAAATTTCTTTTGGCAAGTTTATATAAAATGTATTTTAACATTTTTATATGAAATATTTTAAGTATTTTATCAGGAGAATCCTTTGCATATCCATTCCATTTTTTGCTAGTTATTCTCAAATTACAACACATTTCTTTTATAGTTCAAATTACAACATAATCCTTTTTCAGTTATAGACTGAAGCAATTTTTACTTTCTGTACATGGAGTCTCTAAGATGGGAATCACAGATCTAATAAATTCTGTGGTATGACTAGACTGGCACTGTCAGACCTTTAGAATTGGATGAATAATGAAAATAAAATCTTCATTTAACAAAGATTGTAACACTTTTCTCAGAGAATTGAAATTAAATGCTTGTATCTGTAGCCTAAGAAAAGTTTATTAGCAACTTTATTCATGTTGCTCAACCCCTATCAACTTTGTTAACAAAGTAGAGGAATATGTTACCTTAGGCAGGTTATGGAGTTTTCACTGAACCTCAGACCAAATTAGTGCTTCTATGCATGTGGTTTGATAACAGAGGGATTCGTAGACCAGGGCTGACAAAAAACCGGGCTTCAAGTTGCCGTGGTACCTAAAATATTAGTGGTTAAGACTGGAAATTTGGTAGATCAGTAAAAGAGAGTGGTCATTCAACAAAACATTTAACCCTTGAAATAAGTGATAAGAAAAATGCTAAAATTCCCAATGTTTACAAAAAAAAAAATGTTTCTTTTATAAATTTTAATTTGAAACATGCTTGAAAATATTAAGTATTAAATTAAAAAAATGAAAAGTTATTATTTAAGTATGTGTTAACTTCTATGCGTTATACTATTGTAACTATTTATCATAAGCACTTTCTAACAAATGTCGTCAAAATGCAAAATAATGTAAATTAAAAGCTTTCTCCTAACTTTTTGGACTGGTTCTTAGATTGAAGAGAAATTTGTCCAGCCCTGTCATAGACCCAGCACTTGGCGGCATGCCAGGTCTTGCAATGAATTTCAGGTCTTGCACTTGAATTTTCACTCTAATGAATCTCTGATCATAACTTTACAGTCCATATAGTGAGTAGCATTTGTGATAAATATTATTTACAGTGCAGCAATATTCTTTGTTATATTGTCATTTTGATGATAGTAAAGCAGCTTAATTTTTTTGCAGCTTTTAAAACTCTTTAACTGGAAAATGAGTTTGTGCCAGATTAATAAATGTATTATTCAAGAATTATTTAAAATATCACTTTCAAACAGCAATTTAGCAGAAAAGAAAAAAATAATAAAAGATGGGAGACCCACTCCACCTTTGCCAAACCTCAAGAGTGTACATAAGGATAAAAATACATTTGGAATTTTCAAGTTGTTTAATATGGTTTCTGTTCATGGTTAACAAGATGTGAAAATCTGAACAAATTATGTTGCTGACTTTGCTTACTGTTTTCTAAGTGTGTGAGTACTTGGAGCTTAGGATTTGCCTTTTATAATTTAAAATTTTCACAATTATAATTATTGCATTGAAAAAGTTTTTAATTTAAAGTTTATTTACTGTTGGAATGTAATTTAATTTTGTGGGACATATGCACAAATGTTTGAAAATTTCGATGAATGCTCAGCAAATTTCATTATTTTTTTCTGCCACACAGTTCCTGCCGTAGTTACAATGAATAATACAATATTAACATTATTTATTATCATTACTATTCACCATTAAATCCCTTGAGTATTACAGTTCTATTGACAATGTGGGGTGGGGGAGTAATATGTATTTCCACATGACCTGCTGTGTAGATCAGAATTTGCCGCTGCTAAAAACATATAAATGAATAGTCATAGTGGCTACTAGTAGGTGACATTTTACTATCCAAATATGAAAGCTATTGGCTAGTGGCTGTTATATTATTTATACCAGCCTATCCCAACATTTCTGGCTAAGTATTGGTTATTGGACCTAATATACAAGGGGTCAGAAAGTCATGGACCAGGCGAATAACTCAGGAGGTTTGAAGGTTATCATATTTTTATGCAGGTATAGGATAGAAAATCCTCATGGTGCTACATGATGAGCTAACTTTAAAATAGTTGACTCCCCTTTTTAATGGGGTTATGGGGTCTATCTCGTTTCCTGTTTGAAATAGAGGGAGAAAGTCAATTACAAAGTTATAGAGTGTTGCAAAATTTGTACTAAGCCTTTTTTTGTCCCACAGTAGAATCTGCAAAATAACTCTAAATAACAATTTAAAAAGAGATCATTTCATTAATCTGTATGTAACAGTGTAAATGTAGACTTTTTGAAAACACATGGAGCAGAGAAATCTTATTACATGTATACAAGGGTGCTGAAGGCAAATATGTGTATAATGATCTCAATTTTATTCTGCTACATTGTTTAAATGTTCTATTTTGGGGCAAGAGGAGTTACATTGTATACTTTGGTTTTCAGCGTTTCTATTCATCTTTTGTATGTGGGGTGGGGGAGAATTCTTGTTACTAACTTTGTAATGCTTTAAAACTTTAATTGACTTTTCTCGTCTATTTCTAATGGGAAGCAAGATAGCCCCAGCAGCCCCTCAAAGTTGTCTCATCATCTAGCGCCATTGGGATTTCCTATACACCTGCATAAAATATATACGATAACCCTAATGCTTTTCGAGTTATTAGTTTGGTCTATGACCTTCTTTGACACCTTGTATAATCCAGTCAAAAATTTGATTTTCTACTAGTATAAAGCTATTAAAATGCAGTTGTATTCTATGTAGCATATTTATTGATGTAATTATTTTTATCCTTCTAGAATTAGCTCTTTCACCTAACAGCAATGAAGTCCATATATATGAAAGAGAAGATGACAGGTGGTCTTGTAAAAATGTCCTTTCCCAACATGACTTAAGGGTCACAAGTATAGATTGGGCGCCTAATACTAATCGGATTGTAACATGCTCAGCAGTAAGTTTTGTCTACAGGTTTTATTAAATTCTACTGTACAGTCAAGTTTGTTATTTCAGTCATTTTAATACTTATTAAACATGTCTTTTTGGTTTTAGTACTTTCATACTATTGGTGTAAACACGCTTGATACATTTAAAGAATAGTTACCAATTTTTTGCATTCAGTTTTTCTTGATCTAAGACTGCAGAGTTGTAGACAAGTAAAATAAAGTATCAGCCATGTGATGACAATTAAAAATCTAGCTGATTTGCCAAATGCAACAATGCAGAATCTGAAAAGTGTAGCACAGTAATTTAACTCCAATTGCCATTTGTGTTCCACTTGATGAGAAGGGGGTGATTTGAATATAATTTCTAAATTTTTTACATTTACATATTTAGTTTTTCAAATTAATTTTTTTCTATATAAATTTAAATTTAAAAAACATTGTGAATTTGTATTAAGTAGATTAAATATTGAAATTATATTTAGAGGACATGCAGGAAAATATTTAGAGAAGATACAATTTTGAACTTTACAAATTATGCAAAGATTCTGATATAATTAAATACAGTGAAATTAACAGAATGCAATGGGCAAGACATTTGTTAAGAATAGATAACAAAATAATCACAAAGATATTTTTTTAGGTCCATACCAATCAGGAAAAGAACTAGAGGGCGAAGTTGAGATGGATCAATTGTGTGAACAAGGACTTGGAAGTGTTGAATATTAAAAATTGGAGAAGCATTTCTCCAAGGGGGATATCTTAGAAAAATCTTTTGAGGAAAGCCAAGGCCCACAGTGGGCTGTCGAGCAATTAATGATGATGAAGTTAAATATTTAAAATTTTACATATGTTTGCTTTGACAGGCACTTTGTCACTTTTGTACTTCCCCAATCAAATGACAAAATATTGTATATATAGTTGATAGAGCGATTCATTATATGATTCGAGTTATTACATATTATATAAATTGTGTGTTGAGTGTGCCATGCAATACTATATTCAACAATAATCCATTTTGACATTAAGCAATGCATGTACAGTGGTGCATCATTTACACATCTTTCCATTTATACATTGATTAGCTGGGCGGTGTTATGGTCTGAGAGGTGTTATGATCAAATATGTTAAGCAATGAAAAATAAATTTTTGTATTGCTTAACTGTACAAAGCAGTTAGTAAAATAAAACAATCTTATTCTGAATGTAAACAAACAGCTTTTTAAAGTTTTGTTTTTTTCAGCTTCTTTGATGTCAGTGCATACAGCTTATCAAACTAAAGCAAACTGGATGTAAATAATCACTTGGGAATTTTAAGGGGCATTCATACAAATTTATTTTGATCTTTGTCTTTGATCATATCTAATTAGTTGAAAAATTTTCATATCTATTTTGTAATAGTTTTATAATTTCTGTCTACCAATGTGAATAATATAAAAAATTCTATTATTATTATTATTATTTTTTTTTTTTTTTAAACACGTTCCTTCCCCTTAAATGAATTGACATTAATAAAAACAGTACATTTTGGTTTAAAAGAAGTTTCATCATGGACATACATTTAGACTAAACCTGATAAAAGTAGCCTTAAAATTTTGAAATATTGCTTGAAAAGGGCCTGAATTTTTTATATGTGTAGAGTGGGAACCGTGCAGATTCTGGTGAATTTCTCATTAGCAAGATTAAATAAAAATCAATATTGTTTTTCCTAGATACTTTTGATACTGACTTTTGACCTTCTTTACTTAGATTTGGTCACAGTAATAATGGAAAAAATAATATCTGATCTTTTGCAGATTGTAAAAAATGCACTTTTAAACTCAATTGTTACAATTATCCCAGAAATTATGATGCCTTAACCTTTTCCTTATGGCGGTACAACAGTTGTACCACTGAAATTCTCTTGAAACTCTCAATCTTCTTCTGAAAACTTGAAGAATGCCTGCAGCCCTTCCTTCAAGTTTCCCCTGACTGAAGGAGGAACGAGTTACGAACAAAAGACAAGGTCATTGAAGGTGTTTATTTAGAGGGGTGGAATTTTCAGTTATTTTGCCATTATAGCGTTGAAAAAATGGGTTCTTGGAGCCGTAAAGGTTAAAAATGCAAGTAATTTCTTTTATGTTTTAGGATCGTAATGCCTATGTTTGGTCAAAGGTTGATGGCAAATGGAAAACAACCCTAGTCTTACTTCGTATAAATAGAGCTGCCACATGTGTAAGGTGGTCACCTAAAGGTAATTGAGATATTTTAGAAAATGAAGTAATTTTAAATATCTTATAATTTTTACTAACATCTGTGATTTAATCGTAATTAAGACCTTAATTGTGTATTGTAGAAATGATTTCTCCACAATATCTTTTGTGAGCATTTTATGTAAAGAAATCATTTTTGCAGTTTTTCTTTTTTTAATTTCCTTGTATCAGTTGATCTTTCATGGTTATGTAAAGGTTTGATTAGGTTAGGAAAGTGATAATATACAATACTACAACACTTCTAGAATTCTGAATATATTAATGAACTGTTAACCTATTAATTTTAATACTTTAAAGTCAAAATTTCATATTGGAAATTCTTTTAAGATCCTATAATAGTTAGCTTTACAAATATCTTTGATACTGATTTGGAAATTATTTGTGATTTAAATTATTTTTTGTGCATATTGAAGCTCTAAATATTATGCTAAAATTTTATGAATATTTTACTGAAATATTTCTGCAAGTTTCCTGGTTATTAAAGTAGAGGCATTTTCAGATTATATTATATCTATGGGCTTAAATTACTAATGTGAAAAATAATTATATATGATAATCCCTCATCTTGCACCCTTCCATACAACTTTATAATCAAACAGCATAATATCGAGTGTGAGTAATTTACTCACATTATTGTCATTTATCGAATGCCAACAAGCATATTATATATATATATATATATATATATATATATATATATATATATTATATGTACAAAAAAATAGTTTATATATCTAATATTAAAGAAAAAATGTAACACATGACAATGCAAAAAGGAGGTATTATAATGGTCATTGTTGTAAGATAGTTAAAAGACTCCCACATTCATCCTCGCTTCTATATATATATTTAACATGTGACAATGCAAGAGGAAGTTTTGTGGTGGGGTGTTTGACTTCCATGTTATTCTTTCCAACAAATGTAACCTGGTGGAAACAATTTATCTGATAATTCCCTATGTGCTGATATAAATTTTATGAGACAGAACCATTACGAACATGGGGAACAACTTATTTTTGTAACTAATGGCTTATTTTTGTCGATATATATAATTAAAGCCAAAATGATTGCAATTGCATAGTTTGTTATAATGCATGCAGAAAGACATGGTGTGTCTATTAAACTCTTAATAAAGCTATTGAATGAGAAAAGAAGACGATATACTTCGACAAGCTGAAGAAAATATTGAAATCAGCTGAAAAAGAAATGAAAACTTGCCAATTGAATTGTTATTTTCAGAGACTTATCATTAAATATTTAACAGATTCCTAGTGGGCAGATACTGTGCATGGGTGCAACTAGTTATAATATAATGTTCATTAAACATTGACTGATTTTTGCTTATTAAGAAAGTTTAAGTTCTGTTGGAGTATCATAAAGAAGGTAAAGTAAAAATTTTTAAATAATATTCGAAAATTATTGTCAAAGTTTGAATAGGTTAAAGTATCTAAAATAAATAAAAATTAGCTTGTCTTTTTTAATTTATGGGTATAAATTCGGGTTTTCTAGGGTTTGAGGAAATGACTACAACTCTCTAAACATTCAACATAACTAAACAAACTTTTCCCCCCTACAGATAGACATTTTGAAATTTCAGAATAGGTATTTAAAGTTGCATTTAGTTTATTGTTTAACAAGATTAAAATAATGGACTTAAATTCAACAAATATGAATAGCAAAATCGCCATTTCCAGGTGGCTATAACTCCAGAAGGGCTATAAACTAAGAACAAATCTTTCTCCTCATAAACGAGTGGAAGACAGCTTATAGCTTATCAAAAAGAAAATCCCCTTTGAAAATCCCTTTCTACCTTTTTTTCAACACTGAACTTGACAAAACTAAAAAAATTACATATTTCAAGGTCAAATATCTTCAAAAGGGGACCTGACAAAAATTTGAATTGTTTTAAGTTAACTACTCTATTTGTACCCTGTAAGTGGTATGAATTTCATTTTGTGGTTCAATACAGTTTTAGAATTATGAGGACTCAAAGTGTGGTAGAAAAGCACTCTTAAGATAAACAAAAAGTTATGCATTTAGGCTATTATTGTGGACAAATGTAATTTTACATACCATTAAAAACAATTAGATATATTATATTATATATTGATCTCTATAGCTTTTTGCATGAAGTCAAATTATTATACTAAGGAAGAGTGCTTGAGGCATACGGATAGAAATTGAAGATTTAATCATTGAAATCAATGGCAAAACTGAAATGAAAAGCACGCTTTAAAACATCATAATCTGTTTTACACTATACTTCCATTCTCTTGTATATATTTTTGTGAATGCCATATTTTTTTTGCATGTATAATCAATACTAAAAATAAATGGCTGATGTTGATGTTAATAAATATATCAAATTTTCTTAAAAGTCCTTAATTTAGGGTGCTTAAAAGTTCTTAATTTTGAAATCTCAAAATGAGTATGAACCTTGATTTAGTGTCATAAATTCTTAGTGATACTTAGTTTTATGTATTCTTAGTATCATAGTATATTCTTAGTGATATTTCATATATATTGTAAGTTTAAATTTAATCAAAGTTATCTTAAATATTTGTGAATAAATATTTTCACTTCTTTTTTTTTATCACTTTTAGAAACAAAATTTGCTGTTGGGTGTGGGGCTCACTTAATTTCTGTTTGTTACTTTGAAGAAGGAAATGATTGGTGGATAAGCAAACATATAAAAAGGCCTATTCGATCTACTGTTACGTGGTGAGTTGTATTTTATTTCTACATTGGATTACTATATACATTTTACTAAGTATAGGTTTGTGGTCTGGCTGTAAGCACAGCATTATAGCATTTGTCCAGCAGGTATTACCAGGTTGTATACTTTAGTTATTTTTGTTGTGTATCAGAACAGGCATTTTGACTATCAAACACATTTCCATTATTTTCTTATATTCAGTCTGACAGATAATAAATTTCGCATTTTGCTAATACTTCATTATTAAATGATAGAATTCAATTATCAAGTGTTTGAGCTAATAAAAGATTGCAGAAGCTTAATTGTTATTAAATGGAATTATCTTCAGTTTTTAGAAACATTTAAATGGGGTTTTTCATAAGTGTTTGAAAATGATTGCAAAACTGCTAATCAAAATCAAAGTTGATTAACAATTATACAAGTTTGAGTAGCATTTTGAAGATTAACCAAGAGTTTTAATAAAATGTCATTCAATTAAAATATTCGCCATAAACTAGCTAATTTTCATAAAATTCACTTAGTAAATCATGTATGATATATTCAGTGTAAAGAGTGACAAAGTTGCTAATTTTTTTGTAGATCAGAAGTCTGACACCTAGTGCTTGTCAAAACCATGACCTTGCGATGGCAGGACATCTCAAGATATGTTGTTTTGCTTTTTCAAAGCTGGTTGGCTTTCTTTTAAAGGGGCAATGCTATGATATTTTTGGTGAAGCCATATCTAAATTAATAAAGCAGATATGAGACTGGGGATGAAAATATTTCCATAGCATTGGCTTATTTGGAAAAACTTTATTTCAGAATGATGTTTCTCATGATACGTTATTTTGCCATATAAGGCCAATCAGTGCTAAACTTAGTATAGTAATGCATATATACTTTCTTTAGCGTTGTGTAGAAGTAAATATATACTTTCTTTAGTCTGATGCTTCTGAGGAATTTTTTTTTCATGCAAGAGTTCTTGTCATTGGTAAAAGGTTGCAGACTTTTACTCTAGACAGGGTTGATGGAATTTAGCCAGACCAAAATAAGCTTGTTATTTTTTTAATTGCTTTATGAAAAGCTGGCTTTTTAAGTGCAAAATGTAGCTTGGTCAAATTGAAAGGCAGTATTATTTAAAAGTGGTTAAAATAAAATTTCCACATTGATTTTATAAAAACAACTTTGAAAAATTGTTAAATTTTACATTTAATAACATAATTTAAAAGATTAATGAGTAAATTATTTTTGTATACTAGTAACATCAAGAACATACTATGACAACTGGTCTATTGAAATTGGCTAAATAAATCTATATTGAAAAGAAAGTAGATAAATTTAGCAGAAATATATATATATACTTCATAATTTATATAACCTTGTAAATACTCAAACTTTAAAAATTTTATTAGGAAATAACAAAATCCACAACGTTTACAAAAATAAAATTTAATTTGTATTTTACTTTTACATTGATTATAGCAATTTGCATTAATTATAGCAAAATCATTTTAAAGATGTCAAATGTTTTTGCTATAATTAATGCAACTGGTATTAAGTTAATAATAAACAAATTCTGTATCTGACATAACCAATAGAGGCAAGCTGTACTATATAAAACATGCCGATACAACTATATTATTGTAGCATGGTTCTTTCCGCATGTCCAGTCAGGACGCTAAAAATCTGCAATATACGCATTCCCCAAGATTGATGTTTACGTAGTGGCTGCTTTCATACATATACTTAAATATCATTTAAAATGAGGACACAAGTTTAAATATAAAAACACATTTATTATATTGAAAACCTTCATTATAATAAATGTGTTTCATTTATATATTTATATACATCATACCTCTTATTCATACTTATATGGTTATACTTAATTCATACTTATTACATACTTACACTTATTACTTCTAACTCTCTCTCTCAGTACTTAAATTGTTACCACCTCTATTCTGGCACTCTCACTTTCCAATTGGTCAGCATAGGGTTACATATTTCCCCCGTTGGTTCAGCCTGGCCCTTGATATTGCTGGGGAGCCTGAAATGAATAACTTTGTGAGGCCAAATTTCCATGCTTCCAAGGAATATATGATACCGAGGTGGTCACTGAGGTCAGCTTCACTATGGCCCAAGCATCTGTACCCTGTAATTCAAGAGCATTCTCTCTTGAGCGGCAAAGGGGTGCGGGGCACATCCTTTGCAGGTGTGTGTGAAGGGAACCTCTCACAAATTGTGTATTCCATTCTCAGAGGTCATCTCTTTAATTTGTGATCTTCTTTACACAATCCATAATGTTACATTTTAGTGCAATATCAATGTAACAATTATTTCATCAATCAGCTAGTTCTGTTTTACAGAAACTCATACCTGCCAACTTTACTGGTTTTTCTGGGAAACTCCCAGTTTTTGATTATTTTTCCTGATTTCTAAAGAGAATCTCCAGATTTCTACCAATTTTATCAGAATTCTCTAAAGTTTGGGATTTTTTAATGAAAATTCTCTGTCAAATGGAATTATGATGCAATTTATCACCGCTATTTTGTTTCTTCTGTGCATGAACTTTGCACTAGCACCAAGTTGCATAATTTTCTCTTTATTAATAGATACAGTTTTAAATAATGGAGATTTCGCATGTATAGATTACATTCCTGTGTAATGTTGAAACATCCTTTTTCATCCATATTTAGCTTCAAATTATGTGAATTACAAAATGCACAACATTCTTTTCTTTGTAGTATGTTTCATTATTAATATATTCCAGACGGTGTTTGTCCCTTGGCACCAACACCAAACTTACTCTTCGGCCGGCATCGGGCCCTGAGGACTGCAGCTGAATTTTCCGTTTAGCTGGTGTCAGATTCTGTGGACAGACTGTATCAAATCTGACAAATAAACTTAATTTATGAATCATAACAAGTACACTTACAAAACTTAATTTATATAACATTAAAAATACACAAAATTGTAATTTATCTAACATAAAAAATACACTTACACTTCTTCAGTGTATTTTATTCAAACATTCTAAATATAAAATGAAATAGAATCTATTGAGTTGAGCACTCTATCTTCTGTCTATACTCTGTACTGTCAAACATCCGCTGAGTGCTCTCCACTGACTGAACAGAAAGTATATCAAAATTTGCTCCATCTCAAACGTGTTAATTAATATTTTCGTAAAATATTGATTATTTTTAAGAGCAGTATTGTGTTACAAGTTGCAGTGAGATACTGCTTAGTGCGAGCCTTGTATTTAAAAATATTTTGCTAAATATGTTTCTTATAAAGGCCGGGAAATTTTGATTTAGAAAAGGGGGAATGTGTAGTTCCAGAACAGTTGGTAGATGGCGCTGTTATTTCCTGTAAGACCTGATTTATTACTGTCAAAGTTCTTATAATCCTTGTATTTTTAGAGTTCTTTACATTATCTGATAATTTAAAATCCGCATCTCTCTCTGTTTGCGGTATATTCTTTACTATATTTCTTTAATAAATATAGTTATTTTTTATTTAACCTAGAACATTTTTAGTTTTGTAAATAGAAAAAAGGTACAAAATTAATATCTTTAATATGTTTTATCGTTTAGTAAATTAAAAAAGGGAAATGTTATTAATTATTATTAAATTAATTATTAAAACATTAAAATAATTTTTTACAAGAAGGAAATATACTTATAAACATGCACAAAGCCAGAAATTTCCATAGGGGGATGTCAGAAGCAATTTTTTCCTAATTTAAAAGCGAAATTTTTTTATTTTAGTTATTATTAAATAAAAATTAAGTTATAAATTATATTAAATAAAAATTATTAAAATATTTTTAATTTTTTTAAATCCAATTTTTCATTAACATGCCATAAAGTACCACCCTCCCGCCAGGGAATTCTCTAGGATTTATAAACTGGAGGGAGGGGGGGTTGAAGACCCAGATCGTCCGACTCATCCGAAGACTTCAGTAACCATTTGGAGGGGGGGGGGGGTATAATTAAAAAAAATTGGAGGGGGTGTCGACAGGGTAGATTGATTTAAATCAACTTCATTTAAATCAAGATTTAAATTACTTGATTTAATGCCAGTGAAAAACTTCTATAGCGGATTGGCGAGAAATTGAAAATCCTTAGTTCATTAAAGTTGTGATCCTGTGGATATTTATAATTATTTCTTGACCAGATTGGGCTTGTAAGAAAGCCAGATGTTTGAGCTTTCTAAAAATGTAAATTATTAGTCGAAATTGAGTAGTTTTTACGATGGGAGGATTTGAAAACGAAAGTTGTTTTTTTTTTAACTGAAAGTGACTTTTGTTTTAAAATCTTTAAAAAATATTCGAAATTGAGATTTGAAGTTGATATATTTTTACTCGCAATTTTCTGCTCTTTCCGGTGGTGTGATTTGTTTTTTTCTACGACGTCTGGATCGTGGAGAAAAAAGGGCAAAAAATGGTTGACATTGTATAAAACATTAAATAACAACAAAAAAAAAATCAATTTTAAAAATCAGTTTTCATCGCGTGCCCCCGTCTCTTATTGCCAAATTTCGTAGTTCTCCGACGGGCGGTCGCTGAACGTATAGTGTATAAGACCCACAGACAGACATTGCCTTTTATTATTTAAGAAGAAATACTTATATTTCAATTTATTTTTCTTTACATTCGCAATCGAGTATAATTTGAATTTCCCCGATTTTGATTCTCAACGTTAAAATCATTTACTATGTGTGATTTTTAATCTTGTAGATTTTAATTTGTTTTGATAATGTGAGTTTAACTTTTTAACCTTCACAGCCAGCAACTTAATTTGTAATTATTTTGGAAAACTATGAAAACCAACGTTTTCTCTCATAGTGCAATCAGAATTGCAATATGGTACACGACAATGCACCATTTTTACTGAATTATTTTTGCACAATATTGTTATATTAATGCTATAAAAATTAGTATAATTTAATAAATAATAACAAATATAAAATTATAAAAAGAAATCTTTACCAAAAACAAAAGCGTACCCAAACCCTCACGAGTGCATCATTGTTTACATTGAAAAACTGCAAAAAAATAGGAAATAAAAGTGATCCTAGTGGACACTTTAGTGAACTGAGCTGTTGCCCGTTTTCTGGCGAAAATACGTGAAATTTCCTTGCCTTGTTTATTACGTAGGCAACTGTGCCACATAGTCTGTCTCAGCTCTAGTAGGTAGCTATTGCATAAATGACAGCTTTTTCCTAAACAATAAAATTGTTTTTATCAAATTAATGTTTAAATTGTGTGTTTTAATTTGATGTCTTTTTGATATGGAACATCTTAGAGAACGAGGAGTAAGTAAATCATGAAAGAAATGTGACGGGGTAAAACAGAAATATGTAACAGAAGCAATATAATAGGGTTACTAATACATAAGAGAACCATTATAATAATTTGAATGTCTGAGTTGTTTGACCTTGGTGATGGATTTGACAAAATATTGCTAACTTGGCTACTTTTGGGGAGTTCTAGAAAGTTCTTCAATTTTGTAGGTTAGCTAAGAACTTCATGAGTTACATGCTTTTTTCAGAATTTTCCACAGAGGATTTATATAAGATCATCATTATTCAGTTGAATTGTTGACATGATACAAGTAAAAATATCTACCAAACTCAATACAGAACCCAATATGTAAATTTTCTCTTAATTATATATACCCTTTTAGCTGAATTATAAAACAATTCTAGTTGAAAGGGTAAAAGATTTAAATTTTAGATCTGTGACATCTGTGTATAAATATAAGCACTATATGCTAATATGCACTTATTGCATTGCTCAGACCACATGCTTTCTTTGTAGAGTGACTGAAAATGTTACATTTAAATTTTTCATCATTGATGACTTTGTCATTGGTGGTCCAATTCAGATGAAAGGAACTGCATTCTATTTATCTATTGAAACTGTACAATTAAAAGTTAAATAAAGTAAATTAAATTACAAACAATTAAAAAAAAATGATAATATTAAATCTTTCCTAGATACCTTGTACCACCATCACTCACATCCACCATTTCCCATACGAAATATGTGAAATGGGTGATGTTTCATATCAATCTATAAGGAGTAACAAAGTTACTCACTATTTTTTTTTTTTTGTCTATGTATTCAAAATGTTTTTCTTTTCAGTCTTGACTGGCATCCAAATAATGTTCTTTTAGCATGTGGCTCAACAGACTTTAAAACAAGGTAAATCACAGGCTCATTTTTTTAACACTCAATTCATTTTATTTGTAATGTTTACTAACTCTGTTCTAATTGTTAGAGTGTTCTCTGCATATGTTAAAGAGATTGATGAGAGACCCGAGTCTACTGTCTGGGGGCATAAAATGCAGTTGGGAAACATGATGGCAGAGTTTTCAAATAGTGAGTAAAAAAAAATTTCTCTTTATATTGAAATTTAAAATTTTTAGGAACACTGATTTGTACACTTTTGCATTAAAAATCTGTAAAAACATATAAAATTTGCTTGGGATATGCTCATATTTGAAAAAAGCAAACAAAAAACTTCTGGATTTACTCAAAATAGTTATGCATGATATTAAAAAACATAACTCTATCGTGATAAAAAACGGACAGGAACTAATAAACCGGCTAAAATTTTGCCATAACGATATCAACTTTAAAAGTTACGACTTTCGAAATCTTTTTAACAATATTGATTTAACTAATTTACAATCAATTCTGAAAGATCTACATGAAGAATACGATTTAAAACAATTTATAACCTATAGAAGATACATGGACTTGGTGGAATTGGTATTAAAGGAAAACATACTTCATGACGGAAGAAATTTTTACAAGCAAATCAAGGGCATACCTATGGGAGGGGGTTGCTCGTCAATAATAGCAGATATCTATCTAAATACGAAAGAGGCACCCATATCCTATCAGAAATGCCTTACTTCTGTTACGTCGATGATGTTAATTGGGGGCTATGAAAACACCCCTTGCTTTGACTTTTCATTCTACCCAAGCGAATTGGACCTTATTGAAAATCCAGAGTGTGAAGACGGATCGGTGAAATTCTTGGATTTATCAATAAAAAAACACCAGAAATATGGAATATACAGAGTTACACGACAAAAGAGAATCATACAGGATCAAGATAAATCTTATAATCGACTGGAATTCAAACCTTACAAAGTATGTCTTCAGAAATATAATAATTGGTCACTTTAGAAGAAACCAAAATTTCAATACTTTTAGGAAAGACTGCATTTACAAATGTAAAAAATTTGCAGAGGAAGCTATAAAAAGAAATTATCCAATCAATTTTATACAACATTATTACAATTCATTTTTTAAAGAAAAGTTGTAATCTAAATATTGATAAGTGAGGTTTAATATTCATAACTGCGAAACTGTTATCCTGATATATCTCTGCGCATGAGCAACTTTACTCTTATAAGGAGATGTTCCATTGGGTTAGACCGACGGATGTGTCTCTTTCAAAATTCGCTTACTTCTTTGGTTCTGAGTCTGTTCTGGTGCTTTTGTTTTCTCACATTTGGGAGACTGACCATGGAATTATGTTGGTGCTGTGAGCGTTACCCGGATTGTAAAACCTGCAGCATTACCCGGGTTGTAAAACCTGCTTTAAGCGGGGAAGGGGTGTCGCAATCCACCCCTGCCATTTTTATGTAATTCATATGGTCACTCCCGTTCTTATCTGCTTACATTCATATATATATATATATATATATATATATATATATATATATATATATATATATATATATATATATATATATATATATATATATATATATATATATTGCTTAGCAGATTTTAGTAATATTTCCAATCATCCAGTTATATTTGCATGAAATATAAGTTAATGTAGTACTTCAAAATAATTTTCCATGTTGTCACCCAGAAAAGCACCAAATGTCAGAGTACTTTTCAACATAAAAAACTTGCCACAGATCTTGTCCATCATTATTTATATCAGAATATTTTGCTTTTTATTTCTGATTTCAAAACAACCATTTATCAAAACAATTAAACATATTTAGTTTTGTATTGCAAATTTTGACAATTTTTGTTGACCATTTCCCAAATAAAGTCGGGTTCTTTTCTTCTGAATCATACCAAAATTTAATCAGCGCCAGGGTAACTTATAAGTGACTGCTACATTTTGTGAAATTTAGTCATATAGTTTTCGAGCTATAATAGATACATTGCATAGATGTCATGCTGAAATTTTTTTTTTCTAGAGCCCCCTCAGATCCATCGAAAACTTGAGTTATGGTTTTCAACACGATTCCAATACTTTCCCATTACATTACCATTTATTGTACAGAAAGTAAAAAGTGTTTTTCTAGTTTGATTGTACAACTTTACTTCATACTGATCATTCAAGTAAGATTGCTCAGCAATCTTGTATCTTTGTGGCAGTCTTTAGACTGACTCAGGTGCATATTTTAAAATTCAAATTGGGAAAGTGTGTGTGTGTGAGGGGGGGGGGGCAGTTTTTAAATTAAGGTTATATCAATCTTAAAGAATTTAAGTAACTCACTTTTGATCTTTCTTTCTTCCCTTTCTTCTGCAAGCTCCAGGAACTAGGATCTTTCCAAATTTGGGTTTACAACAGTAGAATTTTTCTCTATATTCCTGTGTTGCAGTAGCTGGAGAATTTCTTTTTAAATTCTCTGCTTAGTTTCTAAAAGCTTTTTATTCTCATTTTAATTGTTTTCTATTGGAGGTAAAAACAGGTTGTTTTTCTAGTTCAGGGACTCAGAATGACAAACTGAATATGGATTGAATACATTTTTTTTTATCATATAGGTGTTTAGGGAGTGATTTTTTTAATTTGGGGAGAAGGGCTGAACCCTTACTCCCTTCCCCCTTAAATATGCTCCTGGTCTGGTTGGTTAAACCCACACTAGATATTTTTGCTATATTCTGGGAAAGGTGCATCATGTAGAGTTACAATATTATGTAAGACAGGTTTACATTGTTCACTTCAGATAACCACTTCTGATGAATACTATTAAGAGTGAGTTCTACTTAATGAACCAAATTCCATTTACCTTTGTCAAATGTAAATTAGTATATTCATTTAAAAAAAGACATAAACTGTGTACAAGTACAAAATCTGATTCTTGAAATAATAGTTTAGGTCTGAAAGTCTGAATTTTATGTTGAGAAAACTGGGAACTTTGTAATGAGTTTGTACCTCTATCATTTAATACAAAGCAAAATAAAATTACTATTAATTTTTGAGGCAAGATTGAACCACAAGAAGAACACCATAGTTCAATCTTGCATGTCCATTCATGAATCTTATGTCATATTTATCCAATTTACTTTCTGCTGAAAATGTTCCCTTTCTGTTCGCAGATGGATGGGTGCATTGTGTCAATTTTTCAGCAGATGGATCCAAGCTGGCTTGGGTTAGTCATGACAGTACTGTAGCAATTTGTGATGCAGAGAAAAATATGGCGTAAGTACCTAATTCTTATTTGGCACTTAGATATTTTACTATTGAATTTTATAATTGGGTTTCCAGGCCAAGTGGCTAAAAACTACCTGATTTTTATTATTATATCTCATACAAGGCTATTTCTAAAATATTTTATCAATTACACAAAACAAATTAATATGGGGTTAAAAACTCCAGAAAATTTCATTTCCCTCCCCTCCCCCATATTATTGTAGGGAAAGTATCATATTTCTATATAGAAAAAAAATAAACTATAAATATAGCAAAAATTATAAAAATAAAATTGGTTACACATTTTAAAAAGCAACTATTTAAAAAAAAAAAAGTGAGTAAATTGTGGCTGAAAAAAAAAAGTTTCAGAGCAAGGCCTAGATTTCTTTTAATAAATTTATATTCTGTATGTAGTATACATAATTCATGATTGGATTAATTTATTATAGAATGGTAATTTCTCTGGTAAAGTTGTGACAGTTACCACCAGTTACATAACTCAGAATTTTAGTCCCTTAAGTAAAATATATGAAAGGGCACTCCAAAATTAAAGTACTTCAGAAAATGGCATTTATTTTGAGGGCATAAATTTTTTGGGGTTCCCATAATTTTAGTCTCTTTCAAATTTTAGTTTAGGTCTCCAAACAGTAAAGAAAATGTTTTTATTTTGGGAGGGGGGTGGGGTGGGGGGTATTTTCATAAATGGGAAAATTTGAAATTGCTAGTATTTTCTTAAATTTCTCTTTTTCTTTTGCTCTTCTTATTTTTGAAGCTTCACAAGTTTTATTTATATTTTTGTCAGCCATAGGTAATTGAATGAAAATTATTTTCAAATGCATTAAAATAGTTTAATAAATTATTCATTGTGTCAACTTATATTAAAAAATAACTGTTAGAACCATAGACCATTTCCATTTCATATTCTGTGAAGTGAATGTAATTGTTAAATGACGTCATCGTTAGATGCACATGCAAGTTTTTGGCCTCATTCTGGCTCTTGCCTCATGCTTGATAAGGGTCTGCATTTTTCAAACTTTAAGAAACATTTTTAATTATATTTAACAAGTTATGGATATTTTATACAAAATAATTTTCATAGCTCTAAAATTCAGTTTAATTGGTCAGCCCTTTGCTACAATATACTATACTAGTTATGCCACAGATTACCACCCTAAACATCCCTAAAATGTAATACATTCAGTGCTGGTATTTTTAAAATTATCACAGTAGTACTACAGTAATTTATTATATTTGAAAACTTAAAACTTCATCGAAAAAGACAATACTAGTTACACAAAATAAACTTTATTCAAATGATGTCATTGAAATATAAATCCTCTGCATCTCTATGTAAAATCAATGAATATTTCATTCATATCACTTATGTTTCATACTCCAGAGCTAAATAATTTTGTGTGAAAAAAATTCAGCAATTATACAACTCACCTTACAATCGTTTGATTTGTTTACAGTCTGGATGTTATGGTATATGTTAAAATTAGACTTCATTGTCTGAATAATCTGAATAATTATCTGAATAATAAGTTTTGTAATCATTTAAAATAAAAAATATTGTGATTGTGTTGGCACAGAATTTAGATAGACAAATAATATGCAAATTTAAAGTGGTTTTATGACAGATGCAACACTAAATATAAATGTAAATGATTTTTAAACATTTATGGTAACAGTAGAAAAATAGAAGCCATATTTTATTTTGTAATGAGTCATGTGATCTCAAATGATCTTGGGTGTAATTATTATTTCAATTTTTATTTAAAAAACTAACTAACATATTTTCCAGAAATTTTTTACATCCTACAAACCTTCTAAACATTTTTACGGCAGCTATGATTCAAATGGATGGACAGAATAACCAAAGTCATAAACACTTTTCAACTATATTGGAAAGTGTTAAAAAAGCTGTTAACTATTTAAACTCTAGTATGGTTTGTGTCACACTGTATACTCTTGAAGTTGTTAGTTTTATGAACTTTTAAGCTGGACTACCCAATAACGCATTGTGTAAATTCCGCTGAATGACACTGCTTGACTGACAAAGGGATGAATTACACAGCCTGCACTGCTAAAATTAGAAAACTTTTGTTTAAAAATATATAGATTTTGAATTTTTTGTTCTAATATTCTAGTTATATAATTCAAGAATAGCCAGACATATAAAATTTGTTTCTGACGTTCTGTCTGTCCATTTGTCTGTTCGCATGGTAACTGCTATAAAAATGACTTTTGGTATGTTGTTGAGACGGTTTGTGGATTGTTTGGGAATGAAAATGAATAACATCACCAATTAGTTTGATTTATCCCGGGTTGAAAAAATGAAATACATTGAACCCTATGGGACTTAATTTTTCAAACATTTAAGCAAAGTTAAGATTCACAAATTGCTTCGAAAATTTTAGGAAATATTCAAATTATCATATAAAATATGTAAAAAAAAATTTCAGCAAAATATGTTGGGTAGTTTTTCACATAAAATGTGAAATAATAATTACACTCATGAAATATGAAGAGATCACGTGACTCATTGCAAAAGAAAATATGGCTTCCATTTTTGCCGCTGTTATATTAGATGTTTAAAGATCATTTCAATTTATATTTAGTGTTGTTATTGCTCCTCAGGGTCTCCACTCTCACCCTTTGTTGCTGCTCATTAATTGCCTAAGCTCACTTTGCCAGCTCTTTCATTATGCCTGCTGAAAGCCTTACAAACAGACAGTGTTTCGCAAGCATTATTATTATGAACAATTATGATTCATTGTTGAAAACATTATTGCCATTTCAAAAGAAGTAATATTTAAATGAAGCTCTGAATAATTAATGTATTTTTAATTGTTTAACTAAAAGCTTTAAATATTGCTGCTTTTAAAATGGCAGCAGTATTTTTTACCTTGAAAGTTAAATCATCTAAATATTACTTTTTTTGAGATAGCAACATCGTTTTCAACAATGAAAGATTAGATTTTGAAGATATAACAAAAATAAAATTTTCATATAAAAGTAGTGTAAAAATTTTTTCACTTCAAAATTGTATACAAAATATAAATTTCTATTTAATAGTAACCAAAATAGAAGGCAACACATGGCAATGTACAGGGTCTTTAAAATTAAAGTTCCACTTTGAAATGACCATAAAAGGAAAACTACTGGACGAAATGTTATCAAACATGGTAATAGTTTACAGGAGGTCATGGGATTTTATTTTCCGCAAAAAACAAAAATTTAAAAACTCACCGCCAGCGGGGAATGGCGCTGTATGCAATATTGTTATACAAAATAAGACATGAAGACATCAGTTTAAAATGTTTTTAATCATTTCTAAAACATGTTACAAATCATGTTCAACGTGGCTTCCACCATTTTCTGAAAGCAAGTTAAATCTTGCATTATTGCGTTCTCAACAGTAGCTCTTAGCATATCAGGAGGAATGTTACGGACATGTCGGTGTATCACATTTTTCAATTCCGCCAAATTGTTTATGTCATCACCGTAAACAGTGGCTTTGAGGTAATCCCATAACCATAAGTCACAGGGGTTGAGGTCTGGTGACCGGGGTGGCCAAGAAATGGGGAAGTGTCGGCGTACAATCTGGTCATCCATGAAATGTTGCTTAAGTAACTGTTTGACACGTGTACCAATGTGAGGTGGAGCCCCGTCCTGCATAAAAATCGTGGTGTCTAAAATGCAACTTTGCTGAAGTTTAGGTATCACGAACGCCTTAATATCAGCTCTAAGTGAGCAGCAGTCACAGTGTTAGTCATGGGCCCAGCTGTCGATCGCTCGTCAAAGAAAAATAGTCCAATTATGATACTGGCTGTCATACCACACGAAACGGTGACTTTAAGAGAATGCAATGGGACTGGGTGGATAACATGAGGGATTTGTTTGGACCAAACCTGCAGTTGTGGGTATTGACATCCCCATTTAGGTAAAAATGGGCCTCATCTGTCCACAATGTTCGTCCACCTCCATCCGTGCAAGGAATTCCAAAGTGAAAGATTCTATTACAGCAGGGTCGTTAGGTTCAAGTTGTTGAACAAGTTTGATTTTGTATGGGTAGTACAGCAGCACTTTACGAACGATTTTGTACACTGTACTCAATGGTAAGTCCATTCGATGTAGAACAGCACTTATGCTGCATGTCCCGTGTTTGCTTTCCATTTTTGCTTCCTCTACTGCTAATACAACAGCCTCCTCGGTTTCCACAGAAACAGACTTTCTTCCCCGGCCAGGTGCAACAGATAACAAACCTGTGACTTCAAACTTTGCCATCATTTTCCTCAAACCCTGCGGTGTCATTGGCCCTCTGCGTACTCGTTCAACTGTACGATACTTTTGCAAAGCACGCCGCTCATTGCTATCACATTCATAATAACACTTAACGAGAAAAACATGGTCTTGCGTGGTTATAGATCTCGTCGACTCGTATTAATGAGAGCTCTGACGAGGAGCCTCAATTTTATAGCTGCAAAATCAAATAACAAAACGATTCAAAATATTTTGAACTGTTGTCTTCATGTCTTATTTCGTTTAACAATATTGTATACAACACCATTCCCCACTGGCGGTGAGTTTTTGAATTTTTTTTTTTTTTTTTTTTTTTTTTTTGCAGAAAATAAAATCTCATGACCTCCTGTAAACTATTACCATGTTTAATAACATTTTGTCCAGTAGTTTTCCTCTTATGACCATTTCAAAGTGGAACTTTAATTTTAAAGACCCTGTATTATAAATCATCTTGCCAAATTGCAAATCATTTGATGCCATAGGTCCAGTGCTAGTCTTATCAGAAAATCTCTATTTTAAAAGGATTTAGTATTTTAAAATGTTTTTAATGGGCTTTTTTTTTTTCTCCTTAAGGTTGTTGACTGTCAAAACACAGTTCCTGCCCTACCTCACCTGTGCCTGGGCTTCTAATTCTAGTATTATAGTAGCAGTGAGTAGCTATTTTTATTAATTATATATTTATCCATCCTGCTTTATTTTGTAAGTATTGATACATTTGTTTAAAAATTATATATTAAGAGTTATCTTTCTTAAAGATGCTTGCTTGCTGTGTGATCAGCAACTTTTGTGCAATTCACGAAACTCAATAAATATACCATTTATGCATACAAACTGGTATATTTTTTGATATTTTACTGCAATGAAACTTATTTATTATACTAGAGGCTCTGTCCCTAATTACAACTCTAAAGAGCTCTAGCAATTGCACATTTTCGATTTTCATTCCTAATGCGATAAGATTGTTTTCACTTTGGTGAAGGCATTTTATAACAATTTAAGGAACCAAATTTAAGCTATATTAATAACCAGCTAAATATTTTATTTGAGATTTAACTGATTGTACAACACATGGTTTTAAATGTTTGCAAATTAAATGGTTATCAATTAAACAGTTAAACAGACATGCTAAAAGTTCTAACAATTGTGGTTATAAAAAGTTAGTTTTTGTAATTACTATAGGAATAAACAGTATGACATAATTCTTCATTAATAATTACATTTTAATTGTAATTGTTTAGCAATCATAGTTGTGAAATACTCTGTTTGTAAGAATCAGCAATAAGACATGTAATTGCTCTCAACCATCTTTGCAATGTTTCTGTTAGCAACCAATCACAAAAGTTGGAAGTTGGCTCAACACATTAAATCTTTGCCCATACTGGTAATGCTAAATTTTATCAATTAGCCTATTTTGTACATCTACTTGTATTAGTCTATATTTTGCTGCCTGCTCGTAATACAGTATAAAAAATTTGCAGGATTTTTTTTTTTAATACAGAAATATTTGAATGAGTTTCCCTGTTTCAGTTGGACTCATTCATATTTTGTTCTATATTGACATGTTGTAGTTTTCTTATATTTAAAAAAAAAATTAATTTTACTCCCTGTTTCAGTTTGGATATTTTTGTCTTTTTGAATATTTTGGCACTTATATTTCAGCAATTTAAATTTTTTTACTTGATTCAAACCATTAGCAAATGAAAATGATTTTTTTAAACCAATTTTCAGTTCATTGTTCTAATAATTTCATGGAAAAAAAAAATATATATTTGGCCACTTATTCCTTGTTTACAATCTTACTGAGGTTTTTCTTTTAGAAAATTTTTAAATATTTTATAATTGTTTCAGGGTGTTTTGGAAATTATATATTTTCTATGAAACTGTATGTTCTATTTCTATATTTTAGTATTTTAATTTTAAAATGCCTTTTTGGCAAATTTTTCTATTTTTTTGACACAATATTTGTCATTTAAGAATTTTTCATTTTTTTTTAAACCCATAATTACCAATTATTTTAAATTTTACATGTTTTCTCACTTCATAAATTTCACTCATTTTAAAAGAACTTCTTATTGGCAACAAGTACTGTAATTTATAGCTTTTTAATGGCTAAGATTTGTTAATTTTTTTATCAGTTGATAAGCTGTTTGGCCATTCTTTTTATCACTAATTATTGCCAACATTCTTTCTCTGTTTAACTGACGTTTCTTTTCTTTTCTATCCTCTTTATTTTCCATTGGCCAATACATTTGTGAAATAAAATTTGTTTCGAATGTCAAAAACTTTTTTTTTGTTGTTGTTCAATATTTTTAAATATAAATTTAAATCTTCTGACACCACTTAAAAACCCTGTGTTCAAGCAAAATTTAATTAGCTAAGAACAAGCACTCTGGTTTTTAATATGAACACTGAATTCAAGCAGCAGTGAACTTGGACAGTCAATATGTGATTAGAAAAATTTAGTGTTTATGTGGAGTGTTATGAAAATGCTGATGGTTTTGGTTAGTATCTAAATTGAAATGTTTATCCATGATTGAAACACGTTTGGCAAGATTTTGTAGCAGCGTTACCCAGAGATATATATATATATATATACAGACAGATAAAGCAAGGTGTTTATACTATTAGTTATTTTCCTTCATTTTTATCTATTAAAATTTGTCATTCAATAATGTTGTGTTCACTATTTCCAAAAAGTTGTCTACAGATTTTTATCTATTTTTAGTTCATTTTCTGAATATTTTAAACATTTATGGCTGCTAGATACTCTCTTATTTGTTTAAAATTTTACCAATGTTTTTTAGGACTTTTTGGGTGTGATATAAAGCATTGGATATCCTATAAAAACATCAATAACCATGTATTATTTAAATACTTTTTGCAAAGATGCCAACCAGTCGATGAAAATTTCAGTATTGAAAAGAAAAATATCTAATTTTAAGCCAGTAGTCAAGATAATGAAATATATACACTCACATAATACAAAAATGCATATATATAAAATTATTTAAGCACATGTATAATTATGCATTAATATATATATATATTTATATTTATATATGTTTTTATATAATTACTTTATATTGAAAACAAATAAAACACAAATTTTCACTAAAGATAACAAATATTGATCTTTAATAAAGATAAATATAAAAATGTATTTATACAGTACAACCTCGAAAATCCGGACTTTGCCGATTCCAGATTTTCGATTTTTCCGGATTATAGAATTTGAATAACATTCAGATTTAATATTAACTACATACACTATAAAGCACTCTTTTTAGTAAAAATAATGGCAAAAGTTAAGTTAATCAATTAAAACATATTATTTAATCTAAAAAATAGGGCAAAAGAAATTTCTAAGAAAAAATATACACATTAATAATTTAGAATGTGTGAATGAAACGAAATGATAAAATTATATTTTATCATTTCGTTTAAATATTTGAATTAACATTTGTTATTTCATTAATTTTGGTTTATAGGAAAGCAGTTTTCTTTTTCCTGTGGATGGACATTATTTCTACTCGGTTATAAAGCTTCTTTGTTCAAGACCTTTAATTGCATGATCGATTGTTTGCATAAGGTTATCAATGGGTATTTTTTCTTCTCCACATTTATCGTCGCTACTTTGATTTTTTTTATTTAATATCATATCATGAATTTCGCCATCTCTCAATTTATTTACGATTGGCGCATCATCATCAGAGTGCAGAACTTCAGTTATATCGGTTTTGTCGAGATTTAATGAAGCGCCGGAAGATTTAATTAAGTGCCGAGATTTAATAAAGATCGAGGATTAGCACTTTTGACGATATATTTAAAGATGTAAATGTGTTTAAACTATTTTCGCTAGTAACGAACGAAAAACAAAAAATAAGAACTTAACCCTTTCGGGACAGCGGCATTCCGAAACTGCCGTATCCCAAAGGACGGAGCGCTTCGTTTCCGAACTTTTCCCAAAAGACGGCTGATTTTTTGCGTTAAGCCTAACTCTCGAAAAAAATTCACTAAAAATCACCCGTTCAACGCAGCATTCTACTTTTTTCAGGAAGAAAGGAAATACTTATTTTCTATTTGATGTATATTTTTCATACAAATTTTCTTTTATCAAAATATTAAAAATTTTAGTGTATATATGTTTTAGGTACAGATGGATAATTCTTTGGCATGTCTTTTTGATTTTTTAAAACTGTACCACATATATGCGTATTCTTAGACAACAAATACTTAGCAAGTACAGGAGAGGTAAAAAATTTATTCAAATAAAAAGTATATCCTTTTCCTAAAAGTTCACTTAAAAGTGTTTTCACAACGCGTTCTCCATACCCACCATCAGAGCTTGATAATTCCGTGTCCTTTCCAATATACACAAGGAAATTCCATATACAGCCTGATTTCGATTCTGACAATTTATATATTTTTATTCCATATCTGGACCTTTTCGAGGGGATATATTGACAAAATCCCAGCCTTCCTTACCATGAGAACAAAGATTCATCAATGAACATATTTCTTCTAGGAGTGTATATAGATTTAAATTTTGAAACTAATGCATCTAACACGGGTTTCAATTTATTTAGTTTTTGGGCATTACTATCAAGAGTAAAATGAAGGTAACGTAATATTCCTATAAATCGATTGCGGCTCATAACTGAATTAAAAAAAGGAGTACTGATACTGAAAGGAGTACTTAGAAAAATACATTTTAAGATTTGGTTTTCTGACAATGCTTGTCAAAATTACTAGTGCGAGAAACGCACGAAATTCATTTCCTGTCACAGGTGTAAATGCATTTGAAACATGTGGAGTCTTCGATGTGGAAGGAGAGAGGAGATTTTTCTCGCATTTTTTCTTTGCAAACTCATTAGTTGCTTTTACGATAAATTCTACTATTTCATCATCAAAAAATATGCTAAAAAAAAATCAAGTTCCTTATCTAAATTAGGCGGCATGATATTGTGATTTATTCCAGGTATGTTCAAAAACTCCAAAGAATTCAGATCTTTCAAATCACATGTCCAAACATCATTCGAAAAAACAGCAACTGAAGCTGGCGGCATTGTAATGATAGTACGCTCAGAATCTGAAGAATCAATTGCATTTTCAGAATCATCATCAGAAATAACACTTTTCCACGAATCTTCACTATCTGCTTTGCTTTCATTACTGTCGGAAATTAAATTTTAAAAACGTCCGGATTTTCGAGGTTGTACTGTAGATGTGAATATATTATCACTTTTTAATAATTTCTGAAAAATATCCCTTCAAAGAGTTTATACCCATAGGAAAATACATATGCAAAAATAATTAAAAAATTAACCTTAATAATTAACCAGAAGTTTAGTCAATCTTATATGTAACATTGAAATGTAGATGGATTGAAAATATATTAATGGACTGTAGGTATTTCACAAGTATATAAGAGTTGTGCAATTGCACTATTTATGCAAAAATAATTTGAAAATAATTAACCTGAATAGGAAAGTAAGTTAGTTTTGTCAATCTAGGGTGTATGAACACTGCATCCAGCCACGTTAAGTTGAATCTTGAACAAATTTAATATTGAATTGATAATAACAATGAGTACTTCTGTACTAAAAATACACTTTCACTCAGCTATAAACATTTTAGAAATTCCTAGATTTTTTTTTCTTTGTTTATATCTCTGATGATAGATAAACAACTGAAAACAGAGGATGATCTATATATAAAAAGGAAATCAGAATTTCCTTGTGTGAGAAATACAGTATGGGATCTATTATCCAGAATTCTTGGGACTTTAATTCTTGGGATAAAGGTTTTTTCCTTAACCTTTTGTGGATGGCAGCATTCCAGAACTGCTGTGACCCAACGGATGGCTCATTTTTTGCACTAAACCGGACTCTCGAGAAAAATTCACTAAAAATCACCCATTCAACATAGCTTTCTACTTTTTTCAGGAATAGAGGAAATACATATTTTGCATTTGATGTATATGTTCCACACAAATTAACTTTTATGTAAATATTAAAAATTAATTAACCTGATTAAAATGTTATTTGTTATGCAGGAAAAATATCCAAACGATTGTACTCAAAACTTTATATAGTTAATAGAGATTATGTACAATTTTTAAGAAGAAAATAGCATTGTTACTAATTAATACGCCTTTTACGTATGATGCAGGCTTCGGGAAATCGGCAAAATCTAGCCCGTCCGCGAGGACGGCTATTGAAATTTTTTACCCGTCCTCGAAAATTTTTACCCGTCCTCCTAAGAATTTTTTTTCGCTTTATATTCCTTAATATATGTGCTTAAATACATCGTACAACAATAATAAATTAGAACCAACTGTCTCACGATGAAGTGCGATAACTGCATATTCATACACCACCCCCACAGCACTTAACCGCCGCGATGAAAGTCGCCGACGCGGAGTCTCCGATAATGGATCTGACCGGTGGAATTCCGATCTATGGGTGGGGTCAAAGGGGTAAGAACTGTAAGGAATCGCTCCTTTTTTCAATGTTTGGTAACTTGAAGGCTTGGTAAATAAATAATCATATAAATCCTCTTGTCTCTAAGCAGTTTAAACCTCATCGGTACTCTTAATTTCTAGGGAATGTAGTCAATCAAGATTAAAATCTTCTTGGACTGAATAGATGTTTCATACTTTAACTTCAGTTGTCAAACAACTGGAACAAATGCCATGAATGAATTTTAAACGTTTTAGTTTTAAAGTTGAAGCCAAAGTGGGGAAGAAAATAAAACACTTCTAGCTGAAACTAGAAGAATCCATTCCAAAAATTCAAACTTGTTACTTACTCCCGTCTATTACAGCAAATGAAAATTTTATAGTTTGGGTTTTAAAGAGTTAAATGGTGATTTGGGCTTAGACCCGGGCTGGACTTGAGTTTTCTATTGTTTCGGGCAGGGTTGAGTCTTTTTTTTTTTTTTTAAACGTCCGTTACGATCGGGTCGAACATATTTCTTTTGAAAATTTTTAAAATGGATTTAAATTGAATGCATGAACTTATTGCTTTTATTTCAGCTGTGTAAAGATAAATGTTTAAGAAAACAAACTAAATTATCCGTACAAAATTTTGAAAAATTTATTTGTAACATATTTGAATACAAATTATTTCGGGCCTGCTGAGACGCAGTTATCTTCAGGCCGAGTTCATTCTACATTTATAAATTTCTTCGGGCTTGGTCTGGATTTAAGCATTGGTATTGTCGGTCTTATGAAAATCCGAAAATTTCCGCTCATGTAGACCTTGAAAAGGAGAAAAGAACATGTCACTTCGATCGTGAGTGCGCTATCGCATTTTCGTGCGATCATCGCATTCACTGGGTGGAGGATGAGGGGAGAAAAAATAACTAGCGCCTATGGTTACAATTCAGATCTGATGGCTCGCCTAGAAAGAAGGCATTGATAATGCACACTAGGGGGATTTGCAGGTGACGACATTTCAATTTTCGCCACAATTTTACGATGACAACAATTTGTTATCTTTTTTTTTTTTACGGAATCTCTAATCTCAAGGCCATCCAAGAGGACGGCAACTTCCGAAAATTGGTCGTCCTCGCCGAATTTTAACCCGGGGAGGACGGGCGATTTCCGGAAGCCTGGTATGATGTATTTCAAAACATGGATTTACACACGGACCAACATTGCAATCTTTGCATTCATTAAAACTGTCTGTGTGCTTATCAGGAATACCAAAGTTCCACGAATCTTCACTATCTGCATTACTTTCATAACTATTCAGTTTGATTACCATGTTGTTGTTGTTGAAACCCAGGCCGTCCGACCTACCAGAAAGGTGTAAGGTAACTGTTTGGACGGTCGGGAAGTGCCACCCAATTTAGACCGGAACCCAGTGGGGGAGGCATCCACAGGGACTGTACCCTCCTTCCCCTACCACCAACCTCTCGAAAGGACTTTCGGACCCACATGTTTAACGTGATCGTACTCCGCATGAACACGGCGGCAGTTTTGGCAGTGGCTGGAATCGAACCCGGGCCTACCGAGTGCAACTCCAGCGCTCTAACCAATGGGCTACCGCGCCCCTATTTTGATTACCATGTGAATATATTCTTCCAATGAGTAGAAAATGCATTGACTCAGCCATTCTTTTATCTGAAATAGCCTAATAAATTCACTATCGCACATTCTTCTAAAACCCAAACTTGAAAGAAAATACTCTCTTACAATTCAATAATTCACCAATGCAATCATTGAACTGAAATCAAAACAAGAACCCATACTCAATTATAACATAGCATTGTTTGCGGGAAATGATTTGTTTGTTTTTATGACAAAACCATATTTTACCGCTCTAGATGAAGTACTGATTCATTGGGACTCCCTATACCAAGGTCAAGTATTAACAAAATAAGTTGTATATATTAGAATGAACATTTAGTAATGAACATCTGGTATTTAAATAAATTCAAATAAAAACATTCTATATGAAATCGTGCATTGGTGTCCATCGTCCTTTAACCCTTTCGCGACGGTTGGCATGCCCGCATGTCGGCTGCGAACTTGCATTCAATGACGGACGGCACACATTCGTGACGGAGAAGACTTTACCTTAAACGGCGAGTGGCACGCATGTGTATTTTCACATGGAATGTTTTAATTTGTCTACTAGATGGTGTTACATGCCCGTGGAGACAACTTCAATGTATTTTGCAGATAATTGACATTGACATAAGGAGGGTCCAATGAATTATTTCTCCATTTGGAGCAGTGAAACATGGTTTTGTAATATAAACAAATAGAGCACTTCTCGCAGCATCAACAATTTTATAATTGAATTTCGGGTCTTGTTTTGATTTCAGCTTTATGATTTCATTGGTGAATCATAGGAATATAAGAGAGTATTTTTTTTTTTGGGGGGGGGGGGGGGGGGGGGCGGGGTTTAGAGGCAGTGAAATTATTCGTTTATTTCGGATAAAAGAATGGGAGCAACTGACGAGTATTTTGTATTCAGATTTGTATGAAAAATATACTTCAAATAGAAAATAAATATTTCTTTTATTCCTGTAAAAAGTAGATTTCTGTGTTGAATAGGTGATTTTTAGTGAATTTTTTTCGAGAGTTAGGCTTAGCGCAAAAAAATTGCCGTCCCCTGGGAACTGTTCGGAAGCGAAGCGCTCCGTCCTTTGGGCTGCAGCAGTTCCGGAATGCTGCCGTCGCGAAAGAGTTAAGGTAAATAACTCCTCGACGCGAATGTTGAGTATCGTCTTTGAATATAGTTTCACAGTCGACGTACAGACGTGTTTACCATTCCTCAAAGGGTTAATTTGGAACACTTTCTCTAAAATCTACTGAAATGTTCAACAATGTTGTTATAAAAAATTATATTCAGTTTTTAAGCATAAATGTATTACATAAAGATTTATTTTGCAATCTATATGAAGTATACTTAATTCAATACAATTATTAAAAATATATGATATTTAATTGAATTAGAAAGGTGTAGTTAAGAAAAAATTATGAAAAAGGGGTCAAAGCATGAAAGAAGTTGATTATTGAGGTTGGATACAAGTTTAAACATTTTATAGTAATATTTATTAATTTTAATTAAAATAATACCATATTTATAGATGGGAATACATCGAATTTTAATATATCCTGTCAAAATGGCTAATGATATGTCGAAGGATATGTTTTCTGATTGAACAAAAAAGCTCTGTGTGGTACTACCTCACAACTTCTAGTTTTATTGCTTGTTTCATACCTTTATAAAGATATTCATTACTGATTTCATTAACTGAAATTTTTTAGTTCTCTGACTTCTGATTTCTTTACTTTATTGTGTCTAAAATATTTCATTTTGTTTAAGGGTCATGATTGCTGCCCAATAATGTTCCAATACAGTGGTAATCAATTAACTTTTGTTACAAAATTAGACAAATCACAGAAAAGAGAAGTAGATGGTTTCAGGTAAAATATGTTTCATGCTTTTTAAAAATGTTGCTTTTATCGGTGATATATTGGCTAGGAGTTAGAATACATTAATAAATACTTTTAGGAAAATATGGTGCAATAAATGAGTACATATTTGATATATAAGGTATATTTGATAATTTATATATTAATTTGCCTACAATTCACAGTATGTGTAAAGTGAAAGTACTGGGTGCTTCACTAGGTAGTCCCCTTAAAGAACTAACTATATTTTCTTTCCATTCTGCATAGAAACATGACATTTAGTTTACAAGTGACCATAGTTCATATAAATTTAGTACCATTCACAATAAATGTTCGAAATGTCATCTACCGACATCTAGATGCACTTGAATATGATGCTCCAGTTTCTTTGAACTTGGCAATGTAACATTTGCCTGGTGCTTTTCTTTTTCCCAAACTTATCTAAGAGTTCACACTGTGCTACCTTTATAGACTATAAACACCTGTTCTGTAAGGGTATATACAGGATGTCGCAAAAAGATTGAAATGCACTTTAATTCTTTATCTGTTGGAGATAAGTGGGCATTGTAAATTGCAAAAATGTTGAAAGTAAGGTAGGAAATAAGACTATGTTCATGAATTACTTCTTCCATTAATTTTCAAGAAGTTACACTTTTTAAATTTTTATATAACCCCCTTGGACAAATTTGGTCGATCAGAAAATTTTTACTTTTAATGCAACAAGATCATTAAAAAAAAACTGCATATCTGTATCTTTAAAATTGAGCTAGTTATATTTAATTGAAAATTAAACATTGTGAATGGAGACCCTATATCAAATTAGAAATATACATTTGTGACATATCACAAACAAGATA
Organism: Amaurobius ferox; assembly: GCA_951213105.1. NCBI lineage: Eukaryota > Metazoa > Arthropoda > Arachnida > Araneae > Amaurobiidae > Amaurobius > Amaurobius ferox. The sequence continues at coordinate 14,151,926 of OX578146.1, forward strand.
AAACTGGATGATAATACATAGGACCGTACCCACCTTCCCCTACCACCAACCTCTCGGAAGGACTTGCGGACCCACATGTTTAACGTGATCGTACTCCGCCTGAACACTGCGACAGTTTTGGCAGAGGCGGGAATCGAATCCGGGCCTACCGAGTACAACTCCCGTTCGCTAACCACTGGGCTACCACGCCCATAGTACGGAAAAGTGGTATAAGTCAAATTTTTTCCTTTATCATAATTCAGTTGATTTTAAAGATAGATATGCAGGTTTTTTTTTTTTAACTACCTGGTTGCATTAAAAATAAAAATTTTCTGATTGACCAAATGTGTCTAAGGGGTCATATAAAAATTAAAAAAGTGTGACTTTTTGAAAATTAATGGGAGGACTACTTCATTAAAGTAGTCTTATTTCCTACCTTACTTTCAATATTTTTGCAATTTACATTGCCCATTTATCTTTAACAGGTAAAGAATTAAAGTGTGTTTCAATCTTTTGGGACATCCTGTATATATTTCGCCTTCCTGAATGATGTTGAACAACACAGTGAAAAAACAGGATTGTACATAGACCTGAAAATAAGCACTCACCACATGTAAGGGTATACTTTGCCTTCTATAATGACGTTCAATAACACAGTGAAAAAACAGGGTTCGTACATAGACCTGAAAATAAGCACTCGCCACATGTAAGGGTATATCTTGCCTTCCATAATAACGTTCAATAACATAGTGAAAAAACAGGGTTCGTGCATAGACCTGAAAGTAAGATCCAGTGGATTAGAGAATTTTTTAGCCATCGTTGTACTATCACTGATTTTCAAAGACAAGCATGTAAAAGCAATTTCGCAAAAAAGAAAAAAAAATGTTTACAAAACAGGTTTTCTTATAATTTGAAACCTTAATTTTTTAAACTTCACCCATTTATTTTTATTATTTATGTTTTTACTGTTGTTGTAATTAAGATATGAAACTCAACTAATCACAGGGGGGGGGGGGGGGCAGTGATAGATGTAACAAATTTGCAGTTTAATGAAGTAAAAACTATATTTAATATTATTGAAAAATATTTTTTGCTGAAAACTATGTGGAACAGATTGCATGCTAAACAAATACTGCAAAAAATGTTTAACTTATTTAAAAAAATTTTAACTCCAAAGTACACAAAATTGATGATTGTCAGAAATTCAGCCATATATTACATATTAAGTATATATAACCATACTTATTAAATTTACAAAAAATCTGATATCAAAAATATTATCGCAGAGTTTTCATCTTAACAGCACCCGAAAAATTGAGAAATTCTATTGACTGACAATCCCATCTTCATAATTTACCAGATGTTTCATTGAATGTCACACACTGCTGAAATAAAAAACTCATGTTTTTGCTGTATTCCTTTCATTAATTATAAATTTTTAATATTTTGTATAATATTTTGACCTGTTAAAGTATGTTTCCTCCTTCTTGGTGAAATATTGGTGTACAAGCATGAGATATTTTATTTTATTTTAAAAAAATTAAGCAGTTCAGTGAACTTGTCCGTGTGCGACAAAAACAATCTATTGAATTCGAAAAGTTAGAAAATCGATAAATTAAATCCACTTCATTTGCAAACAGCTGTTTTTCATCAATACAAAATGTCTACCATTTAATCAAAACACCTGGTCTCAGATATTGTTTACAGTGACAAAAAATCTGATGTGGGCAGCACATGACTTTCCTTATATAATGCAATGAATAATAAAGTAAAAGTTTAAAATTTATAAAGTAAATTTATACATATTTATTTTTGGAAAATTTAACTAATTTACATGAAAAAGAACTTAATTTTATCAATATATTTACTTCAGAAATATGCATGCATTTCTGTCTAAAAGTTTTCTAGATTTAGCGAGTTTTCGCTTGTCCTTATACTTATTTCGCGCACTGTATAATACAATGAATTTACTACTTTTACAGTAAAAAAAAAATAGATTATTTTTATAGTAGATATTTATATTCTTTCCAAGATATTGAATTTTCGTCAATGAGTCGTCATTTTCATTGATTTAGAGTCATTTTTATCCATTTGGCTAGTTTTTCGTTAATTTAGCAATATTTAAAAAAGTCACCAAGTTGGCGACATTCCACCAAATTCGTCGTCAAAATCTTGCCAAGCATTATAGACGGAGAAATAAGTTATTCTTACAGCAGATAGACTATTGGCGTTCAAATACAAACGTATTACTCAAAGTATTTTTTTTCATGAATGGAACTAGCTAGATCCACGAGAATGATGTCACCCAATTTATCGCATGGTATTACATATGAAAAGTGAAAATGTTTCTCAATAGGAAATATTTTTTTTTTATTTTATATGACTTTTTGATAATTTTTTTTTAAAATGTGCAATATCTCGAGAACGGTTCATGTTAGCGTTCTAAAATTTGTCAATCGTTTTCTAATGAAAAATTACATAAGAAATGTCTATTTGCGTAACTTTGTTAGAGGTTTTGATTTTTTGACAATTTTTTCAAAATTTCACTCGAAAATTTAGGGGGGTTTTAACATTTGATTGCATATAAAAACAATAGGCTTCCAGTGTTTACGGATTGTAATTTTTGTACCAAACTTCGTTCGAATTGGGCCATTCGTTTGTCAGTTATCTTTTCCACAGACTCACTGACATACACACACACAGACATCACTTCAAAATTGTTCGATTCGTTATCAGAGATGCTTGAAATGTGCTCTCCCGTCGAAAACTCGAATTCAAATTTTCGACCCCGTCACAATACTTTCCTCATACATTATTGAATATAAGGAAAGCAAAAATTAATAGATTTTGTTTTATGCAATGGTGGAAAATTGACCAATTTTTTTCTTTAAAAGTTAGTAACTTTTAAACTAATTCACATTTTAAAAAATATCACTAAGGTACATTATCCAGGGACGTAAAGCACCTCGGCGAATTTTATCATTGCTTGATGCTCTGTTTTCCTGCTACAAACTACATACACACACAGACAAACATCTTTTATTATATGTAAGATTGGCAGTGATGTGAACATCTATTCATGTTCTTAATTAACTTATTATGCAAAAAAATCCTGATATATAAAATGAATAACAGTTAATATGTTAGTGTCCAAAATTGTAGACTATTGTTCAACTAAGTCAAAAATACCAGAGCCTGGCTCTGTCTTGAGTCTCAGGTTGCTTTAAAATAAAGTTCCTCTAAATTTTTCAAAACCATAAAACTGTGCCATTCGTGCACTAAAAATTAACTTAAGCTGTTTCTTTTAAAGTTTTCTCCTTATATAATTGATATTAACAAAAATCTTGTGTTCTCTTAAGTTTTATGACTTTGGCTTTATCTTTCAGCCTGAATTTTTAATAATGAGCTCATTTAAATCTACCATACATTCTTAACATAATGAGGGATTATTGTATACTAGAAAATGTAGCCAGCTTTGCCTAGGATTTAAGATGTAAACCTCTCATTAAAATTACACAGGAGCATACAGAAAATTCTTGAAAACCAAGCAATGTTTTGATGATGTGCCCACTTAAAACAAAAATAAATTAAGTTGCTCATGCGTAACACATCTTAAATAAGCATGCAAGGCTCATGTAATCCTTGTAGACAGCCTTCATCAACTCAAGCTAAAAAGTGTAGTCTTTAAAACTAAGCTCTAGCATAATTAGAAGCTGAGATGTGATCAAATTAGTGAAATGCCTAAAATTAGAGGGAGGGCATTCAAAATGCATAACATTATGTTGCTTTCAAAACACCTCACATTGAGAAAACAAAGTAAAATAGTACTTCAATTTCACAAATAAGCACACTAATAAAACTAAGTTTATATAATCAGAATTAATGTATCAGAATCTCACTAATCATGAACAAGAATCTCACTAACATCTGAAAGCCCTGTTTTGATAAAAGTCTTTACCAACTATATAAAATATGCCACTGCTCTCTATAGCAACGAATGAGGGGAATTGTCTCTACGAGAATCAAAAACTTATGCTTTTGTTTAAAAGTTCATACAAAATTTAAAAATAGTAGTTCTTTTTTAGAATGTTAAGTTATAAATCCATATTTATGCAACAAGATAGAATTGTGCTAATCTTCCATTTTCGGATGTGACAAAATTAAAATCAAGTAGCCTAAGACATGCATATTTTGACATATTTAACAGTAAATCTATATAAATAAAATTGAAAATCTGTATGTCTGTTTATCCAATCGTCACGGGAGAATGGCTGAACCGAATTTGATAAAATTTTGTGGGTAGCCTTGAAATAGTCCCACTTAAAATTTAGTCTAAGTTTCGAGTTTCTAAGATCAGTGGTTCTCGAGATATTAGTGAAAAATAAAACTTCCTTTATCTCATCATCACGGGAAAATGGCTGAACCGAATATAATGAAATTTTGTGTGTAGCCTTGAAATAGTCCCACTTAAAATTTAGTCCATGTTTGGAATTTCTAAAACAAGGGGTTGTCCAGATATTAATGAAAAACAAAACTTTTTCCTTGGTGTTCTACTCTCTAACTCCCTGGTTCCTCCAAACAAAAAGGTTGAAAATCGTTTTTTAACACATGAAAGTGAATTAAAACTTTATCTCTGAGTTGGGAGATTTTTTGTGTTAATTAGTCACTTTTTGAAAGCATGAATTTAAATGGAAAATTTATCACCATGGTTTATTTTTCACAAGTTTTTACTCAAAAAGGAAAAATATTAAGAAATTAAAATGGTTATTTTATTATTGGCATTTTATGAGAACGATTCTATCTTATATCATGTTGTTCCAACGCAATTAAATTAAATGTGTTTGTTAATGTTTATTATTTTTCTGATTTGAATAATAAATAAATGGATATTAAAATATATCTTATAAATGAATGGTTTGATTTTTCTTTTAATTATATTAATTGCGAACTGCATACATCAGTTTCATTTATTTTGGCAAAGAGTTTCAAGCTTATATATTGCGTTTAGCTAATAAACTCATATATTGTGTTTAGCCAATAAATTCATTTAACCGATTGTTGAAACAGAAAAAGAATATAACGGGTATATCTTCTAATACAGTTTCAGTGTTTTCATTTAGTATATACAAACGGGATCAGGATGTTTTATTCAGATCTGCAAATTCAGAGCTACAAATTTGGCGAGATATCGCTAACTTGACAACTTTTCTTAAAAGTTGCCAAATTGTTAAAAATGATGTAAACCAATGAAATTAATTTTGTTTTGTTAGAAGAGAGTACTGGAATGATGTTTCATTAGCATTTGTCTCTCAGTCCAACTATCCTACTTAGTAACACATTTAGCAAATTTTTAAAATGTCACCAAATTCATAAAAATGTTTGTAAATCCATAAAAATATCTTGAAATTGACAAAATTGTGCTAAATAAATGAAATTAATTGTGTTTTGTTAGGGGATGGTATTGTGATGATGTTTCGTCAATTTGTCACCAAGTGGGACTGTCAGTTCTATAGTTCCACTAGACGATAAATTTTGCGATTTTTTAAAATATCGCTACATTGATGAAAATGTCACCAAACCTACCATAGAGATAGCATTATTCAGATGATATTTTTTCCACCAATTTATTTGAAGAAAATAATATTATGTCGCTTAGCAAAGGATTTAAAGACAATGTGTTTATGCGACAGACGATTTTTATTAAATCCCGATTTGAATAATGAAGATATGTATATAAAATAAATTTCATTGCCATTGCATTTTTGACAATTACAGTCTTCAGGTTTAAACATTATTATTATTGATATATTCGGGGATTATTGATTCAGCGATTATCGATATTTTTAAATTATTATGCCATTGTTTTATTGCGGCAAACATTGTTTAAACTCATATATTGTACGTTGTACGAGTAATCTTCTACAAATGCACGGGTATATTTTCTAATCTACGAGAATATAGGTAGTACAGGTATATTGGCATATATTTTGACATATATTGGAATCAAGTACGGCCTTCTGATATGAAGATTATGGAGATTAATGATATTTCCAATATAATACGTCATCTGTTTTATTTTGGTAAATATTTTTCAGACTCATATTGTAATACAGGTAATCTTCTACTAACACTCGAACATGTCTTCTAATCTACGACATTATAAGTAGAACGGATACATCTTTCCATATAATTTTAGCACTTTCATTTTGGTATATATTGGAATCAATTATTGCCTTCAGGTTTAAAGTTTAGGGGTTTATTGATATTTCAATTTGTACATGTAATCTACTAATACAGGTTATATCTTCTAATATTCGTGTATATAAGTAGTACGGGTCCCATACAATTTTAATTTTTTATTTTGCATATTTTGATTCAATTCCATATTTTTTGTAAATTTGCTTACAAATGGGGCCAGGATGTTTTATTCTTCAGATCTACCCGTGAAGATAATTTTATATAGCGAGAACAGAGATTCTTAAACTTCTTTTTAGGAACATTAAATGAAATATTTTAACAGAATATTTTGATTAAAAATGTTATTTAGTATACTATAGGAATTTTCGTATGATTGTAAATTTTGAGAGTCGTTGTAATATATACTCCGTATGAAGAATGGGTATGCTGCTAGTAAATTAATATAAAGGAATTGTTTTATGGATTTAATTCAGAGATCGTTACAAAAAATGTTTTTCAATTGTTTTCAGTGGTATCAAAATGGAAACTATGTGATAATATTTGCAATTGCTAAGTGACTGATTTGTATGAAAATCACTCAAAATTACAATGTAAAATACTAAAAACTTAAAATTCAGTGAGCTTGCTCTGTTAGCATGTGATTTCTGTTAACCATGTACTGAATGCTTCAGCTGTCTGAAGTTTAAATTTTCTGCTACAAAAGACACACATTCTCATAGAAGCAGACATCATCTTTTATTATGTAAAATACATTCATTTTTCACATTTGATTTGTTGAATGATTTGATTAACCAATAAGTGTAATTTTATTGATCTTATTAATTATTTATTTCAGTGCGATGAGGAAGTTCCGTGACATGGATAAGCGTGCCATAGTAGAAAACAGTGTTGATACTTTATTAGATACTATACACCAAAATGCCATAACCAATTTAACAATTTACGCAGGGAATAAAATGAGTGTTTCCAAGCTCTGTACTACTGGAATGGATGGGAAAATGGTCATATGGAATTTGAAGGTATTTTGATTTTTTTTGTCTTTTTTACACTTTATAACATAGTTGAAAAGTGTTTATGACTTTGTTTACTCTGTCTGTCTGTACTTTCGCACGATAACTGCCGTCTAAATGACTTTATCAAAATGGAATCTTAGTATGCTGTTAAGATGGTCTGTTGGACATATGGGAATGTAAATAAATAATATCACCCAATTAGTTTTGGATTGGACCCGGGTTGAAAAAATGAAATACATTGAACCCTATGGGACCTAATTTTTCAAACATTTTTTAAGCGAAGTTAAAATTTACAAATTGCTTCAAAAATGTTAGAAAATATTCAAATTATACCGTAAAATATATAAAAAAATTTCAGCAAAATATGTTCAGTAGTTTTTTAAATAAAAGAGCCAGAAGATTTGTATTTCAATGATGTCATTTGATTTTTTTTTTTTTTTTTTTTTTTTGGGAGGTTTTATGTTTCCAAGTAAAATAAATTATTGTAGTACTGTGATAATTTTTAAAATATCACCACTGAATGCATCGCATTGTAGAGCATTTCAGTTGAAAATTGTTTCATAATCAATGCTTTATGCATGATTGACTTTTCTTGTTTTTTTTTCATCTGTATACCATATTTAATCATTAACCCTTTCACAACGGTTGGCACGCCCGCGTGTCGGCTGCGAACTTGCATTCAAGGACATACGGCACGCACTCGTGCCGGAGAGAACTTTACCCTAAACGGCGAGTGGCACGTATCGGTGTTTCTACGTGAAACGTTTTCATTTGAATTTATTTGTATAGGCGCTAAATGCCCGTGGAAGGAACTTAAATGTATTATAGATGTTTGAATTATTTCTCCCAATCCAATGAATTATTTCTCCATTTGGAGCGGTGAAACATGGTTCTGTAAAATAAACAGAGCACATCTCGCAGCATCAACAATTTTATAATTGAGTTCCAGGTCTCCTTTTGATTTTAGCTTTTAATGATTTCGTTGGTGAATTACAGGAATATAAGAGAGTATTTTTTTTTCGGGAGGGGGGGGGGGTTAAAGGAATGTGCGACAGTGAAATGATTAGGCTATTTCGGATAAAAGTATGGCTGGTTTGAGACTTTTTCTTTCTGTGGAAGAATATACGCGTATGGTAAACGAACCAGACAGTAATGAAAGCAAAGCAGATAGTGAAGATTCGTGGAACAGTGTTATGTCTGATGATGAAGCTGAAAATGCAATTGATTCTTCAGATTCTGAGCGTACTATTATTACAATGCCGCCAGCTTCAATTGCTGTTTTTTCGAATGATGTTTGGACATGTGATTTGAAAGATCTGAATTCTTTGGAGTTTTTGAACATACCTGGAATAAATCGCAATATCATGCCGCCTAATTTAGATAAGGAACTTGATTTTTTTTTAGCATATTTTTTGATGATGAAATAGTAGAATTTATCGTAAAAGCAACTAATGAGTTTGCAAAGAAAAAATGGGAGAAAAATCTCCTCTCTCCTTCCACATCGAAGACTCCACATGTTTCAAATGTATTTACACCTGTGACAGGAAATGAATTTCGTGCGTTTCTCGCACTAGTAATTTTGACAAGCATTGTCAGAAAACCAAATCTTAAAATGTATTTTTCTAAGAATCCAATTATCAGTACTCCTTTTTTTAATTCAGTTATGAGTCGCGATCGATTTATAGGAATATTACATTACCTTCATTTTACTCTTGATAGTAATGCCCAAAAACTAGATAAATTGAAACCCGTGTTAGATGCATTAGTTTCAAAATTTAAATCTATATACACTCCTAGAAGAAATGTGTTCATTGATGAATCTTTGTTCTCATGGAAAGGAAGGCTGGGATTTCGTCAATATATCCCCTCAAAAAGGTCCAGATATGGAATAAAAATATATAAATCGTCAGAATCGGAATCAGGCTATAAATGGAATTTCCTTGTGTATACTGGAAAGGACACAGAATTATCAAGCTCTGATGGTGGGTATGGAGAACGTGTTGTGAAAACATTTCTAAGTGAACTTTTAGGAAAAGGATATACTTTGTATTTGGATAAATTTTTTTACCTCTCCTGTACTTGCAAAGTATTTGTTGTCTAAGAATATGCATATATGTGGTACAGTTTTAAAAAATCGGAAGGACATGCCAAAGAATTATCCATCTGTACCTAAAACATATATACACTAAAATTTTTAATATTTTGATAAAAGAAAATTTGTATGAAAAATATACATCAAATAGAAAATAAGTATTTCCTTTCTTCCTGAAAAAAGTAGAATGCTGGGTTGAACGGGTGATTTTTAGTGAATTTTTTTCGAGAGTTAGGCTTAGCGTAAAAAATTAGCCGTCTTTTGGGAACAGTTCGGAAACGAAATGCTCCGTCCTTTGGGCCACGGCAGTTTCGGAATGCCGCCGTCCCGAAAGGGTTAATAGACTTTAAATTTCCTGAAAATTATTTTGATATAATGGTTTTTCTATGATGTAACAAAACCAAAATCACCATGTGCAAACAGCAGTTTTATTTACGATTAAGAATTACTATTTCTTATATGAAAAGTCATCTGAAGAATGTCTAGGCATCATAAGGAAATCCTGTATTTTCCTACTTCAGAGGAGGCCCAATGGAGATACAAATATCACCTTATTAAGATGTATTGTAAAGATCCATTTTAAGATGATATCATGACTTTTCAAAATGTGTTTAGGATTTTAGTGAATTCTTTGGGGACATATGGAACATTTTGCGGCATATCAATTTTTTCCTGATGATTTTGTCCAGTATAGATGCCGAAAGTAGGAATGTTTGTATTTTAAGTACTAAAATAACTTTATTTTTAAGCACTAAAATAATTAGAAATATTTTTGTAAAATGAATGCATTACTTTTAGATATATATTAAAAATGAATTCGGAAAAGTCTTTAAAATTTGTATCTCAAAATAATTACCATCATAGCATCTACAATATATTCAAGCTAGCCATGCCTCGAGTATAGAGAAGTGAGACTAGATCTAGCATCTCTGTAAAGTGATAGAGATCTGCTCAGAGCTGTAATTGACAAGGTTGTTTAAGATATAATATTTTTAATTTTGGGTGCCTCAAAGTCTAATTTTAATGAGTCAAAATGAGTATGAATTTTGAATTTGTGAGTAAAATTTTCAATAAGGTCAAATGAAAAATTCACAAAAATAAAGACTAAAGAAGTCCTTTATTGACTGTTTTCCTAGAAACAGAGGTTCTGAAAGCTGCTTACTTATCCTCTAATTAGATTCTTTGTTCGGCATCATACAAATAACACTAACCTATATAAAAAAAAAGAATGTCCTATAATCTTAAATTTTAAAGTTATTTTTAATTAATTTTAGCATACTGAACATATATGTAGTCAGATTGTTTTTAGTGTATGAAAATTTTTAAATATGTTTGATTTTAACCATGGACATTAATTTGTTAATACATTCTCGACCAAGTGACCTGGCCAAAGGCAGAAATGTGTTTATAAATGTGATGTGATTTGGAAGTTGAGTTTGGTCCAATATACCTCCAGTTTGTGTCTTCTTATTAGAACCATATGTTTTTATAATGTGAAAAAATCTTGAAACTATGAAATCTACTTTTTCAGAAATGCATAGTTAATTTTTTTTTTTTTTTTTTTTTTTTTTAAAGTATTTTTTGACATGATGATGTACCTGAAATTTACAATAATTTGTCTATTGTTGTATAATAATACATTCATAACTTTCTAATCAATGACCTTATCTGGTTCAGCCAAACTAAAATTGTTTTTAAATGTTATGCCATGAAAAAATTGGGAGGACCAGAAATTCTTTCTTTCAGACCAGAGTTAAAAAATGACAAAATTCTAACCTTTATTTGTCACAGAAGATTTCCTGCAAATTATATACAGGGTATTGAGGAAAGTCATGGATCAGTTCAATAACTTAAGTATTAGGGTTTTTATATATTTTCTTATGCAGGTGTATAGGAAACACCTATGGTGCTACACAATGAGCCATCTTTAGGGAAGCTGACTCTTTGGTGTAGCATACATCTTTGTCTGCATGTAGTATAGCAGGGTTCTTCAACCTGGGTTCCGGAAAATTTCTGAACAGTTCTGCGAAAAATTACCATTGTACTGTAAAATGATCTCTAAGAAATGATGTCCATAGTGCAGCGGGGGTGCACAGGACAAGAGTGATGTTAAGACCGCCGCGGCATGCATGTGCCCGTTTGTAGTAAAATTTAATGCAAAAATACACTAATACAATCACCACTTAATTTCAAATTCAATAGAATTTTAGTGAATCTTTTGAAATGGATTTTAATCAAGAGGTTTATAAAAACACACCTCTTTATTTTAGTCCATTTAAAAAGATGCGCTAAACTTCTCTAGTGCACTAGTCTAGTATTAGTAGCAGCAGTAGTAGTAGCAAGAGCAGTAGTAATAGCAAGAGGATTATTATTAGTAGTAGGTTATATACCTCTCTCTATATATATATATATAACCTATATTCATATAGGTTATATAGTTATATACTATCTCAAATTACAAGGGTTCCTTCAGAAATACCACACATCAGAAAGGTTTCGAAGGCAATGAACCCTGTAGTATATGATATTATGCTGGCGAATTGGGTATGACGGAAAATACGAGCTCAGCATGTAATAGTTGTAGGGGGATGGCAGTGGTATCAAGTGTTGGGCTGAGGATGTACGCAAGTTATGAGGGGTGACACGCCTGAGAGAGAAATGCATCCAAATGCGAGATAGGATAAAAATTCAATGTTTTGTGCCATTCTATCAATCATAACTCAGCAACCAGAGGAGTTATGAACCGACTTATACACTGAGTTTAAAAAAAAGAAACATAAGTCTAAAAGTTCTTTTTCCTGCGAGGCAATCCCTCTTAAAACAATGTGGTAGTAATTACACAATCGTGCACTCCGAATTTCTCTGCACTTCAAAATTCTCCTGTGAGTCATTGTCGTCTCAATGCTCCGGACTACCAGTATATTGCATCATCAAAAAATATGCATACATTTTCGTTAGATGCTTATCTCGCTTCTCTGATTACGGCCGATCGTTTTCAAAAAATGACTCTTTTCAGAAATAATTCGGAAACACGGATTGTTTTAAACTATAATGCAGGATTTTAAGTTGAAAGTGTTTTTTTGTTTTGTTTATTGAAGATAGTATCAAATAATAACTGTGTTGGGGGTTAACGAAAAAATTAGCTCATATAACGGGTGGAAGCCAGATATTGTTTTGATTGCGCGGTGGGCCAATGACGCTTAAGAGACAGGGATGCGTGGTTTCCCATCCGTTTTGAGGATGCCGCGTGCTGGGAGTAAAATAATGCCTAGAGCTTGTCACACGAGAACGGGCATCCCCAAAACGGATGGGAGATAATGTTCATTTGTTATAGGCCTACTTGTTTGAAATTGGACTTTAAAGGGTTCCGCTGAAGTTTTTATTATGAAAATTAAATTTTATTATATATATAAAAAAATATATATTTTTTTCTTTGTTTTCGAATAATTTATTGAAAACTTTTAATTTTTTTGGGATCGATTTATACACGAGTTTTGGATTTTTTCCCCTGAAAGTAGGGGGGGGGGGGGGGGTCGACTTATATGCGAGTATATACAGTAATTCAAATTTAAAAAAAAATATTGCTGAGGCACATTGCCTGAGGATCGGAAGTACCTCTGTAGCAAACTTTGACCTTGTCCAATGCTGTGTTTTTTTGCTACAGGTGATATACAAAAATATTTTTTTATTGTGTAAGATAGGTTTGTTACAATGAGTTAAATCTATCATGTAAAATATTGACTCTGGGAAAAATATTGAAAGGATATATTTTTGAAATTATTAATCATTTACAGCATTCAGCTTATGTGCCATTGTTATATTGTATTTTTACATATCGGAGATCTGAAAATTAGTTTTGAAAGTGGTCCTTGAAGTTTTTGATAAAAGAGTGGGAACCCTGTGTTATTAAATAGCATTAAGCATAGCTCTTAGCAATAATAATTTTTAATAGTAATTTAATAAATATATTGAATTTCTAGGCTCTAGGTGATGTACTTCCAAGTGACATTTAGTGTGATATCATACCAGTTACCTGCTGAAGAGGAACCTCTGTTGGAACACCTCCATTCTTCCCCCTATTGGTGCTGCCTCATGGAAGACGATAATTCTCTTCCCTGGCACTTGTTGATTATCTACTAGTTGATTGACTGAAGAGAAGGACAGTGGTTACATCATGAAGAATACTGGCCCCGATGAATGTTTCGCCAATCTGAAGGGATTTTGCATCAGCCAAAAATTAATTTATACATGTGCTCAGAATCACAAAGGATTCTTACACTTAAATATTGAAGCTGTACTGATTCAAAATGAATTTTAATTCCACAAGCACAAATTTAGTTTTCTGCTAAATTTATTTTCTTTTTCTACTTTTAAATATATATAGGGGCAAATAAATCATGTTCATTTCTTATGGTCTACAAATACAGTGAAATCTGTCAAGCAGACACTATTGATTCTTTAACTAAACTGACTGTTTAAACATAGCTATTTAATGCTAAAAAGTGTTATTAATGAAGCTAAATAACAAAGGTTATATTAATACATATTTATATCAATTTGTGTGTCCCCCCCCCCCCAGTCACAAAAAAAAAAAAGAATTTTTCAATTAAAAATGTACTGTATTAAAAGAAATTCAATAGTTATCTCTGAATCACCAATATAATTATTGCATATACTATATTTGTGATTTTTATTTCTGCTGATAATTAATAATTTGAATAATTAAATTTCATAGTATTTGGAAGCATGTTTCAGCAGAAAAACTTGAACTTTGTTTTCTCATTCATTTTGAGAATGTAAATCTCAAATTATTAATTACTAGAGATAGGCGAATAGCACTTTTCTCGAATTCAAATATTAACCAAATCTCAAATATTCGAATGCCCTGAATAGTTAGTTCAAAATTTTAATAAATATTTATATTTATTAAATATTTATTAATTATAACTAAATAAATTAATTAAATAAAATCAAGTGTAATAAAACCTCACTAATTGAGAAATGAAAATTTTTATTTTACAGTATCTTTTTATTTTAGATACTAAGTATAATAATTGAATAATTGTAAATGTTTCTCACCTACTGGAGATTTTTATTTAAGAAAACAAGAATTCGAACAATTTCAAGTTCTAGTCAGTTTCTTTTCTGTAGCAAATTGAGCTAGAGGTGCTGAAAATTGACTCTAAAAAAACTTGATGGTGACACGATTAAATACTCAGATAATTCCTTCAAACTAGGATACAGGCTGTTCTTTTCCAGTAGTTGAAAGTGTTTTCACTTGGTAGAAGCAAACTTTCTTCTAGGTACTATAGAATGTCTTCTTCTGAAGTATCTTAATTTTTTATTCTTGAATCTGCTGTTAATCATGGCATGATATTCATAGTATTCACAGATCATATTCACCCATCTCTATTAATTAGTATTTATTAATAATTTTATTTACTAAAAATTATACTTTTTTAAAAAAATATCTATGATTCATACTGGAATCATGCTCCTAGCATAGTGGGCAGTACTCACGGATTAGTTTCATGCGTTTTAGTGCTTTTCAGCACATAATAGCCACTCTCTGCACAGGCAGCAAGAAAGATTGCTATGTGCTATAATATTGTAAATCTCTATTGTAATCAACAAAGTGAGTTATACACTACACAGGCTTTCCAGCTAATGGCTAACATAGTCACCACAGAAAAAAAAATGGACACAGTATGTCTGTGTGCCTGATTTATTTTTATGTCCACTACGCTCTATAGTGTACTGCACCTCATTACATAAAAGAAACTTGATCATGCTTTCAGACTGATTCATTTACTTAAATTTTCTGTGCACTGTTAATCTCATTTCACTGAAAAATTTTAAAATATTAAATCTGTTAAGATAGAAGAAAGAAATGCATAAGGAATATTTAGTCTGATTATAAAACAATTATGTAATATTTGCAATCTGCAGATTTACCTTTTCAAAATATAATAAACTCTGTTTTTAGAATTTTTTGGGGGCATAAGATAAAAATTAGCAACATAATTATGCAAATTAATATATAATACAGCTGTTTAGAGGATACGTTGAATCCCTTTGTCAGTGCTAAACATGTCAGTAAATCTGAAATCAAAAAGGCAAACTGAACTAATTTGGGGGGCACTTTAGTGAATATCCTTTAAACAGCTGTTTTCTGCATTGTATATCAATTTGTGTGTATTTGTGAATAAATAATATCTATGCTTGCTGTATCTCTGGTGGAAATTGGAGCATTGTGAAACAGTGTAAAGACTTTAAATGCTTATAACGCTGAATCTAATAGATAAAAATAAAAACAATGTTTACTTGTTGTTGGAAACAGAATGCAAATTATGAATATATAAAAATAACTTTAACATTTAAAAAAATAAATAAAATAGAAAGTTTTACTTTTACTCAAAATATCTTCTAAACTATACAATATATACTATATTATATATATATATATATATTATCTTCTAAACTGTACAATATAATATATACAATAACTATACAATATATATATAAATATATATATAGTAAGGGACAAAAACGCTCAGTAGGAAATCCAGTTTCAAAATCAATAATTTATGTTAGTTTTAAGGCATCATCTTGTTATATGAAGAACATTGAAAATTTTCTATTTTTCAAATTTGTAATGTTTTTATCTAAAAAACTAAAAGTGCTAGCTATGAACTATATGTAATCTGTAGCTCTTTAAAAGCTCTACAAAGATATATAATTGGATTTCAGTCTAGGTTCTTAGTTTTTGAAATATAGTGGTCATAATTTCAATATTTTGAAAAGGCTATGATTCAGATATTTTGAAATGGTGGTTCTAATATCAATATTTTGATGTTTTGAAATTGTCTGAAGAAGATAAACCATCCACAAAGAAAAATGTTATTCATGCAAAACTATTTCGGCTCCCATGGACTGGGGCCACTACTGATTTTTTTCTTCAAAGTTTTTACTTATTAATTATTTGTGGTATCTATGGAATATAAGTGACTGTCTTCACAGGTTTCTCTGTATAATCAAATATAGTATCAAAACACTCATCGAAAAAAATCCCTACTTGTTGGTCATTATTAAAGACATCTACAATTTCATCTGGCTACACTTAGAATAAGTTTTCTATTGCTTCTAAATTGAAAATTTCCGTATATCTTTAGTAATATAATTTTTTGTTAGCTGTGATTTGGCAACACTGATTTGAGTAAATATTAAATATTTGGTTGTTAATATTTGTTGTATTTTATACTTTGTTATGGTAAAAAAAATATAGTGTGTCATGCTGCTTTTCTTTTCTTTCTGATGTTATAGGGTAACCTATGTTATGTAATATATCTTCTAAGAATATTTTTCATTTATTTAAAGTTGTCGATACAAATATTGTATAGTCATGAGATTATTCCTACGTCTGTCAGTACTTCGTGTTCCTTTGCATGGCATACTTTTTAAATTTGGTAGTTTTGTATTGTTTCAAAGTAACATCTGAAGAGAAACCAGCTTCTCACCACTGTACTTAAATGGTTTTAATATTTTCTAATTAAAGCATCTGTTCATTAAGCAGTTCAATTATGTAGGTATACATAAAATATTTAAAATGTAATTAAAATAAATTGTTTTTTACAAAACTTGCTGTATTCCTTTGTAAAATGATTCACTTTTAAGAAACAGTTTATGTCCTGAGATCAGTCAGCTGAATGCAAAATGTTCTATTAATTGAATGAATTTTTGTTACTTTAGTTTTGACACTTTTTAATTGCTGTACATTCCAATATCTAGGCATTGCTTTGGATTTCTTTTGAACCACAAATTATTCACGAGTAAATATTCTGTGCATATTGAACATGGTTCTGTGCATATTGAATATTGTTTTGTGAATCCGACAACTTTTAGGTGCTCTATCACAAGGTATTTGTATAATCTAATTTCTCTATTTAAAAGTTGAGAAATATTTAAAATATTATTGACTTAAGCATATTCATATGTGGCCGAGCATTTGGTTCGTGCTATTTTACTAATTTATGCATACTGGATGGATTTTTTGTTAGAAAAACCGAATATAGGAATAGGTTTGATACTATGCTTCTGACATTATTTCAAACACTATAAATTTAAGTTTCAAGAAAACAGATTTTCAATAAATAAAATTTTTGTTTTTGAATTCTCTAAAACCAAAGGGCCAATTTAGTTTTTATAAAATATTTTAATACAATATATTTTATCATTTACAAAAAGCATATGCCTCTCCTAATATAATCCCTTCGCAACTCTACTACTATCTGATGCCAAAAAAAAAAAACTTACTAGAATGAACAATGATTAATATTTTATCAGAAACTTAACTTGCTTTTAATATTTTCATATAAAATTACAAAATTGTAATTAAAACATTTCAACAGGTGAAGTTCATCACTTGGACAGATAATTTTTGTACACCAATTCTGCAGCTGCAACATCTTCAGCAGCCATGCCTATGAAAAACATGAAAGTATATATACTTGTTCTATACTCGTAACTGTAGAAAGTTATGATTTATGTTGATGCGAATACATACAGAATATACAGATCACAATTTCAAATATACTGATGTGTGAAAAGTAAATTTTAATTGCATAAGCATCCAGGACTTGAAATTTTGTCATTGGTGAATTAATTTTTCAACTGAGTGATCAACAAAACATACAATTTTCCTTTTTCTAATTGAAGGAAAAAAATCTTAAATACATTTCCTATTAACGTTTATCAGTAAGGCATTTTTCCAATATGAATTTACTTTTCTGCCAGCCAGAAATTATAAAGTTGAATTAATAGTACTATATTGCATCAAATATATGATGCAATGTATTGCGATTTTCAATTTTGCTAATAGGAAAAATATATTTAAACAGGCAAGTTTTATAGTATTTTAAAAATGCCTTTTAATCACAAAAACTTTTAACTACAGCTTTGTTTTTAAAATTGTAGTACTTTCTGCAAATGTTCATGTATACTAAAAGTCTGCATAGGCAGGTCAAAATTTCAAATTTTTAACCTGGCCCAGCCCAACAATACCTATGCTCAAACTTCACTTAGATGAAAGTCTTCAAATGCTGAACTCTTGACCTAGTCTGGCCCAAAGTCCTTGAATCTTGGTTCGGTCCAGCCCAAAACAATCCAGATGTGTCAAAAAACATAAATTTTTGCAGTTGTGCTCTGAATTAAGAATTTGTTTTTAAATTTATGTTTACATAGCTTTAATCAACAAAATAATTTATGTGCTCTACTAAATTTTATTTATAAGCTTTTCAAATTTTGGATTTGCCTGGCTCTGTCCAATTTTTTAAAAATTCAGCCTGGTTCAGCTTGAAACAGTAAAAGAGAAATCAGATGCAACCTGTTGTGATGAAATAAAAAACTTATATTTTTCAAATTTCCTTCTTTAATCTATATTAATTTCAATAAACTTATCTTGAGGTTTACTTAAGGTTTAAGGTTAATTATTATTTAATGTTAAATGTTTGTTTTGAACTACTGAACATATAGTTTTAATCAATAAAGTTCCTTTTAAAGTATTTAATATTATCTCTGTTTCACTTTATTATTACACTTCAATATTAAAGTTTTTAATTTATTTTAATAATTGCTTTTCCTATGTTTGGCCTGTGCACATTACTTTGTTGTTTATCTTTAAATATTATCTACAATCAACTCATTCTCTAAAACTTCACTTACCTTTAAACCAGAAATAAATCGAGCACAGCCAACAAAGAAATACAACCAATTTTATGTTAAATGAAACTTTCTTTATTAACAACACCTCAATTTACGAACAAAAAAAAACATCTTCCAAATTGTTATAACTTAAAAAGAATCGTATATTGGCTAGATTAGTACATGGCGAAAATAAGAAAAGAACAATTTAAATCCCAGATTCAGATTCCACTCTGGTCTGAAGACCAGAGTTTGGTCTGTCTGGATGAGCTGTCCACAAAAATGTTAAATTCCAACCCCCAAAAACACCAATTTGTAAAAAAAAACTCAAAGGAAAACAAATCGACTCAAAAATGTAAAAAAAAGGTTGAAACTAAAAGTGTAAAACGTGAGTATTCAGAGTAAAATATTTAAAACCATAAATGATTTAAGTTGCAGGAATATAAATTCTTAAAGACACTGAAGGAAACTCATTTGCAAACAATTGTAGATCTCTGCTACAACACTGGTGACTAATGACACTCGTTTCAGAAAACCATTGAAGGGAAGCTGGAATGTTGTACGATGTAAAATATGGGAGCACTTAAATTTGAGTTTGATGACACATTGAACACTTGTAGCAGAGTATACAGCTTTGGAGATCTCAGCAACAACACAGGTGATCATCGGCTCACGGAACACTTGTTTCAGAAAACGGTGTAAATTACGGAAGCACTTAAATTTGAGCTTGATGACACATTGAACACTTGTAGCAGAGTATACAGCTTTGGAGATCTCGGCAACAACACAGGTGACCATCGACGCATGGAACACTTGTTTCAGAAAACAGAGGATAGCTGGAAGGTCATATGATGTAAATTTGAGAGAACTTAAATTTGAGCTTGATGACACATTGAACACTTGTAGCAGAGTATACAGTTTTGGAGATATCTAGCCCTATTCACTCAACGCAACCAGTAAACTATCTAAATTCTTGAGCCGTACAACACTTCGAATAGATCACGGTGCAGGGTGTTCAAATTAGACAGCCCTTTTCTGGCGACCTTGTCCATGGCCTCCAAAATACCTTTCTGGCGACCCCGGGCTCGGTCCTCAAAATCTTTCAACCTTTGATCTGCTGCTTAGGTTCGAACTAAAAAACTTGCCAACCAAATTTCCGCTTCCCAAGAGCCGCCAATCTTGGCAAGTGAAAAACTTGCGCCGCACAGAGCGCCTATACATACCCCGGGGAATTATAAAAAAAAATGATACTTCGCAACGAACCGCGCAGCAAAGAAAATGCCGCCAAGCTAGCTACCACGTTTTCCTGCCAAAGTTCATTGCTCCGTTAAGTCAACCCTACGGAATGCCTCGGCACCCACAAACATCTGGAATAAACATCATTTCTACTGATAAGCCATGAAACGGCCAAAACCACACTTAAAACGAGCGTTACTTTCGCTTTCAGATGAATATAATTGCTGTTCGAAAGTGAAGGCGTAAGGCCGAAAAGAAAAATTACAGGGACACAGGCGAATTAGTAAAGGACTCTATGGATACATTTAGCGTTTGTAGATACATCGTGTGCGTAATTTAGAATATAAAAATGTATGAAAGGGATGATAAATAAATATTAATATGCGATAAATTGCTGAAATACTCAATAAACATAAATTAATTTAGAATTTTGAAGGGAAGGTGGAAAATTATGAAATTTCATTAAAAATCTTAGAAAATAAAAATCTCTGAATCTAAGCACAACAAACCTGGTGAAAGGATTGGGTTGGGGCAGGTTTATGCAAATCTTTAATGTATACACATTCTGATTTTTAAATATAGTCTTAGAATGTATGAAATATGGTTTATAATGTTCATGTGTGTTAGGAACTACCTTTTCACAGTATGTGTGTACACACAGGATGAAACAATCAGTTCAAACAAAACATTTTCTTCAATAAACAACAAAACTGTTCAATGAAGCATTTTACTTTTTAAATTGAATGGTGTCTACAGAACAAAATATGGTTCCAAAACAAATTTGCTTCTCGAATGAAAAACACTTGTCTGATGAAAACTACCCAGGTTGGTGTTTTTGCCAGGAGTGTACAAAAAGCAGCACAAAATATAAAATGTGCTTAACTGAACACAATTACACACATTATATAGCAACGAATTATATAAAAAAATATTTCATTTTAGATATAAATATCACTGATAGTATTTTTCATTAAAAATTATTTAATTTGGTTAATTAAAGTATAATTTAAAAAATATTGCAATGTTGAAAAAAATTGAGGTGTATTTCATCAGTCATGGTTCCCACTCTTTGGACCAAAAAAAAATCAAGGACTTTCCAAAACCAAAAAATTTTTTTTCAAGGACCTTAATTTTTTTTATAAATCACAATTTGAAATAAAATGTATGCGACATTTGTTAATTAAACAGAAAAGGGATAAATATAAAATTGACTGAATTTACTGCATTATTTACATTGATAGTCAAAACGACGACAGTTAACAAAAAGGAAAAACCATCTGAAATATCAAATTATAAAATACGAACTTTTATTTTTTTAGTTTAGAGAGAATATCATTGATTTCGACATCAAGTTTTTGCAATTCAGTTTCTTTTTCTTTTGCAGTTCTGAAACTGTTCGATTGTGTAATATATCTGAAACATTCTGTTATTTCTGCTTTTTCCACAGGTTTATCAGCTGACTTCTGCAGCTCATTAACATGCCTTTCAATGCGAACCCTTTTTTCTTTTAAGTTCACTAACTCACAGTGTCATATTTTCCTTTTTTTCCTCCCCTCCCCTCTTCCAACTTCATTTTTTTCTGTTCATCTAAATAAGAAATATATCTTTGTCTGGCTCCATTCACAGCAGTGCTATTGTTGATGTTGTTGAAACCCAGACCATCCGACCTACTAGAAAGGTGTAAGGTAACTGTTTGGACGGTCGGGAAGTGCCACCCAATTTAGACCGGAACCCAGTGGGGGAGGCATCCACAGGGTCCGTACCCTCCTTCCCCTACCACCAACCTCTCGGAAGGACTTTCGGACCCACATGTTTAACGTGATCGTACTCCGCATGAACACGGCGGCAGTTTTGGCAGTGGCTGGAATCGAACCCGGGCCTACCGAGTGCAACTCCAGCGCGCTAACCAATGCGTAGTTCTTTGCTTATAGTAAAATGTTTTATGCCCCGCAGGAATTGATTTCATCTAGCACAAGTCTTTTCGATGTGTAATTTTCTTCTTTCAAATTTTCTACTTCCAATTTGGTGTTTATAGAGAATCCGTGCTCTACAGAGGCTTGCCCATGTGATATGGTCAGTAACATTTTTACAATACCCCTCAATTTTTCATATTTCTCTTGTCTTAGTTTCTCATACAGAAAACAGTCCAATCGAGAAACTGAGCGATTAAAATTCAAATGTTTAGAAGAAATATCGTTAAGAAATTTGTTGAACTGCAAAAGAATGAAATCACAATCTTTGGCTTCACATTTACTGCTCTTTGAAAGAATAGTTAGTAACTGCTTCATTTTTTTATAACAGCCACTTGTGTCTGATGACATGCATTTGGGGTCTAAGCAAGACAAAAGTCTGATGATTGTATACTTTAAGGGTGACTTGGTGACCAACTCATGCAGCAAAGTGTAAATAAAAAACTGAGCTTGCAGTTTAAGTTCCTTGATGTCATTGCTTGTTGCTTTTATGTCTTGCAATAGATCCTTCAGTAATCTGTGATAAATCCCATACTCACCTCATTGACATCAGATGATTTCTTGTTCTTGAAATCATGATTAATGAGTTTCAAGGGGGTTCTCAACTCCTTCAAATTCTCTCGCTTCATGACATTAAAGGTTTTAGCACAATTCATAGCTGCTTTGTGTAAATCCTGTGCTAAAAAAGGGATTATGAGCCAATCGGTCTGGTAACCTTTCAGAAATGGTTGCAAAATATTTACAACACTAAGAAAAAAAATGTAGTCTACATGGTATCAACACATTGTTACATGCTTGAGACATAATTTGGTAAGATTTACATTTAGGTTTAGGCAGTTCACCTTTCTCCATGGCATGTACATAATTACAAATACCATTCCAAATTTCTAATGCACATTCTGTTGCAACTGAGTTTTCCGACCATCTATGTGCACAAAATTTACTTGGCAACTTCTTTTTCTCCGATTGATTCAAGAAATCTTCTCTTCTTGCAA
The DNA here is from genome assembly GCA_951213105.1 of Amaurobius ferox. Lineage (NCBI taxonomy): Eukaryota > Metazoa > Arthropoda > Arachnida > Araneae > Amaurobiidae > Amaurobius > Amaurobius ferox. The sequence continues at coordinate 14,175,108 of OX578146.1, forward strand.
GAGCATCTTGAAAAAGCTAATATATGCTGAGAACATCTTCAATATCCCATGAAATTTCCCTAGAAGCATTTTTAACACAATTGTGTAATGTATGTAGGCCACAGCTGCCTACATCAAGCAATGTCGTACCAAAATCTTTTGAGAAATTTTCCTGCAATATCCTGAAAATTTTCCAATTCACAGCTGGACCGTCCATGGATAAACTTAGAACTTTTTTCAAATTCAATTTCTCCATTGCATTACATAATGCAGCCAATGTTACCTCTGCTGTGGAGTGGCCAAGAAATACTGAAGTATAATACCTTGTTACTATGCATTAGCTATTCCAAAATTTTACATGCACATCCAATTGCTTCGACTGGGTTTTATTATTCAAACTCTCGTCAAATAATATAGTGAAACAATCTGCCTTATTTACACAATCAGCATTCTTCCTGAGGAATAAAATTGTTAAGCCAAAATTAAGAATATAAGAACATTTGGTGGCCCCACAAGAAAATTTTTTAGCAATGGAACTATCAGGAAACATATCAGAAAATAAAGAAGCTATTCCTTCACATGAGTTTGCAGAATAATAGCTCGTGCAACATTTCACAACCCACTTGATTTCTGCATCTAAGACTTCTGGACCTGATAGCTGGTTAACTATACAAGTTTGTGTCACAGAATTTGTAGGAAAGGTGGTTTCAATCTCTGCATCAGCTCCACTGGTAACAGGCATATTTAAAAACTGTGCAATTCCAGAACATGTCGATTTTCCCCTCATAAGTGAACAATGTTTTTGACCTGAAAAAAAAAAAAAATTCTTTATCAAATTTTTATTCGGAGCAATGTCCTTCCTGCATATTTTAAATTATCAAAATATCTTCCAAGTTTTCATCAGATAAGGAACTGTGAAATTCAGTTAGATTTTTTTTTTTTTTGGAAATTTCAGATTTGGAAAAAAATCCTAAAATTTTTGTAAACTTGGTCATTTGTCCAAAAATTTACATGCATTTGGCAATTTTTCCGAAAATGTTAGTACATTTGGCAACTTTCCAAAAATTTCAGTAGGTTTGGCAACTTTTCAAAAATGTCAGTAGACTTGGGTGGCAATTTCTCTGAAATTTTCAGCAGATTTATCAATTATGCATATGTTGGGGGGGGGGGGGGGGAGAAAATCTGCTAAAGATCGGAAAGATCTCATGCCTGGTAAAAATTAGAACAGAATGGCCGGAAAACCTCCAATAGTAGCCGTTTGAAGCAAATTGGCCCAACAGCATTGATTTGGTGCAACGGAAGCAGCTGGCACATCATGAAGGGAGCTGCATAGTCATAGCGACGGGTGGCGCCAGACCAGCGCTAGAAAATCACAGGATCACAGCGGCGAGCAAACACTTAAGCCAAGACGATTCAATGCGTAAAAGTTACGCACATCAGATTTTTTTTTTAAACCTTTTTCTTCTTTTGACTGAAAAAAAATGGAAGTTCTGCACTATTATTTAAAATTTTAACAACCTCGACTTTTCTTTTTTTTCGGGGAAGAACCAAATTTTTTTTTTTTTTTTTTTTTTTTGACGCAAAACAGAACAAATGTAAAACAGTAAAAATTTTTGGGAAAAATACTGATTAAAGTTTTCCATAAATTTTTAACGTTCATTGGAGGGGGGGGGGGAGAAAATCTGCTAAAGATCGGAAAGATCTCATGCCTGGTAAAAATTAGCACAGAATGGCCGGAAAACCTCCAATAGTAGCCGTTTGAAGCAAATTGGCCCAACAGCATTGATTTGGTGCAACGGAAGCAGCTGGCATATCATGAAGGGAGCTGCATAGTCATAGCGACGGGTGGCGCCAGACCAGCGCTAGAAAATCACAGGATCACGGCGGCGAGCAAACACTTAAGCCAAGACGATTCAATGTTGTTGTTGAGACCCAGACCGTCCGACCTACCAGAAAGGTGTAAGGTAACTGTTTGGACGGCCGGGAAGTAGACGATTCAATGTGTAAAAGTTACGCACATCAGATTTTTTTTAAACCTTTTTTCTTCTTTTGACCAAAAAAAAAAATGAAAAAAAAAAAAATGGAAGTTCTGCATTATTATTTAAAATTTTAACAACCTCGACTTTTCTTTTTTTTCGGGGAAGAACCAAATTTTTTTTTTTGACGCAAAACAGAACAAATGTAAAACAGTAAAAATTTCTGGGAAAAATACTGATTAAAGTTTTCCATAAATTTTTAACGTTCATTGGAGGGCGGGGGGGGGGGGGGGGGGGGGGCTGAACCCAGGTTGATGCAGCGGACCTTTACTACCTTTTTAATGTTAATGTTTCATTTCTGGAGGGGCGAGGGGGGCTGTAGCCCCATCAGACCCCCTGGATATGCCCTAGCTGTTAAATGTAATTACCAAATAAGGTGATAGCCCCACCACACAATTAGAAAAAAAACGCATCAGTTGTAGCAAAATTTATAAATTTTCTGAAAGTACAAAAATGAAATTTAAAATAAAAGCACAACTTACTTTTCATATGGGACTTCAAAGCTGATTCTCCCATTCTTTCTACGTCGAATTCCTTGGTACAAATCTTACAACGTGCTTTGTTCTTTGTGCTGGCAGTTTGAACCCGTGGCTTAAATGCTTCATTCTCTAACCATAACTCGTTAAAAGTGCATTTTCCAGGCATGTTTAATGGTTGGAAGCAATAGATATATGATTAATCTTATTGTTAGATCAATTCGCGGTACTAAAACTTGAATCCTAATACATGGAGAAACAATTATCACTGTTGGATCTCGATAACTTTGAACATACAATTTTCTACAGTAGGATGAGCGGCTGCAGTGTTGCCGACCTGAATAAGATGAAGGAAAATAGAAAACCTGTTAGAAAAATTCCTAATATTTGTCATTGAAAGCAGAAATCTGTCCCTACTTTGGAGAAAACGTTTGAATATCCCTATGGTTGGCAATATTGCTACGATGGAGGGATTGTTTTCGTTTATGACGTTTGCACTTTGAAGTGGTTAGTCTGGTTCTGGCATATGTCACATGGTGCGTTATCGGAAGAAACTAGTTCAGACAACAGAGCAAGCGGGAATTACGCAATTATTAGGCAATCCACCATTTCAGAAGGGGAGAAATATAAAAAAAAAAATTCAAGTACTTTCAAGGACTTTTTCCTGATTTCCGTAATTTTCAAGGACTTTCAAGAGCCCCAAGTTCAGAAAAAAAATTCAAGGACTTTTCAAGGACCGTGGGAACCATGTCAGTGCATGCATATTGTATATGCTTAATGTTTAGAAAGTAATAAGAAATTACCCTCAAATAGACAAGATTAGCTTGCTTTGTCTGTTTTATAGACTAAGTATTTACAATTTGATGCTAATTTTTTCTGTCAGTATAAAAATTAATAAATAAAATAGAATCACCCATAAATAAATACAGTAGAATGCCACAATTTTGTTTCCCTAGAAACAGAGGTGTTAAGACCTCAAAGAATAAACTTTGCTTTAATTCGAAAATAATAACTACAACTTTCATAATAACTCAACTACTAGGTAGAGTAGTCAATTAATTTATCTAGAAACTTGTATGCAACCACAGCTCATACACAAAAATACCAAATAAACATTTTGAAAAGATGGATAAAAGCATAACTAGTATGCATGATTTTAATCTTTATCAGCAAGTCAAGGATCTTACAAAACAATTGAAACCTGTATCAAATGCCTTAGCTCAGACACGGTACAGCCCATTACCAGAAAAAGCAGAACTTTGTAAAACATCAAATATAACAAATTTCCATAAACATGCTGTATACTATACCAGTAGAAACCAAACATGGTAAATTAATCTATGTATACAGTAGTGGCCAAAATTGGGGAAACCTTTTGGAAAAAGTGTATATTTGAGATTTGATGGCTCATAACACCACTTTTTTTTTACCAATACCATAAAATTATATATCAATGGAAAGATAATTTAATCAAGATTGTAATGCAATAATATGTGTTCAATTATCTGTATTCTATCAAAAGTTATAGCTAAATAACCACAAAAAAGAAACACAACTTGCTTAGGTTTATATGTAGCTTTCCTTCATTTGAATGTAGCCAATGAGTGTGAGTGTTTAGAGAGCCAATCAGGTGTCATCTTGTTTTGGCAATGAGCCAATAGGTCACAGGACATTTATCAGTGTGTTATGTGATTGCTATCAAGTCGGTTGGGGTTTTTTGTGTTCTTTGATTTAGTGAGCTTGTAAAACGTAACAAAATTAAAGAAATAGCACAGAGTTGACTGGTCACCCAGAAAACAATGTAAAATAGTACTATTTAGTGAACAAGGCTACAGTTATGAAGAAATATTGGAGGAAACTTAACCAAAGGCGGCATTTCTAAATTTTTGAAGAGGTATTAGGAGACTCAGTCACTACAAAATCAGACTGGTAAAGGCACGAAAAGGTGCAGAATAGCAAGTAATGATAGAAGAATTAAGAGACCGTGCCTAGGTGACAGAAGTAAAAAAAAAATGTGTATACAAGGTGAAATGGTGCAATACAATGTGAAATTGAGTGCAAGGACTGTTTGGCGCAGACTACATGAATTTAGTCTAAATGCTAGAATTCCACGAAAGAAGCCATTTTTATCTCTCAAACAAAGGTTGAAAAGATTAAACTGGGTTAAAACCCATATTAACTGGACAATGGGACAGTGTAATTTGGAGTGATGAGACCAAAATCTCATTGTTTGGTAGTGATGGCGTAAAATATGTAAGGAGAAGAATCCGAGAAGATTTGCATCCTGATTGCATTACACCTACTGTGAAACACCCAATTAGTGTTATGATCTGGGGTTGTATGACATCAAGAGATGTGGGCAGAATTTGCGTGATCAATGGGAATATAAATGCCCAAAGATACATAAATGAAATACTTGTCCAAACTGCAGCCTTCTGCACATGATCTTTTCCAAGATAATGAGGCATTTATATTTCAACAGGATTCAGTTCCATGTTATGTTGCTCGTGTGTGCAAAAAGTGGCTTCAAGATTATCATATTCATCTGCTGGAATGGCCTGGGAATAGTCCAGACTTTAACTCCATCGAAAATCTATCGACTAAAGAAACTTGTTAGTCAGAAGCAACCCAGCAGTAAATCCCAATTAACAGAAGCAATAATTCAATCTTGGTTTCACATTATAACAACTGCAGAACTAAAAAACTTGGTTCACTCCATGAGAAAGCACTGTAATTAAGGCTAAAGGTTGCCCAACTAAGTATTAACTCACATGGTGAGAATTTTTGTATATCTCATTTTTTTTTATGTATTTCACTTTTCTTCTTTATAAATGCTGTTCTATTAAAAAATAATTCATAAATGTTATTGCATTACAATCTTGATTAAATTATCTTTTCATTGATATATAATTTTATGGTATTGGTACAAAAAAAGTGGTGTTATGAGCCATCAAACCTCAAAAATACACTTTTCCAAAAAGTTTCCACAATTTTGGCCACTACTGTACATGGAAATTAATTTAAGAATTCAAATTACGGAATATTTAATGAAAATACAACAAATTATGGATAACAAATTATTGCATTTAAAAAATATGATTGAAATGCATTGTACGATTTACTCTTCCAAAAGCCCTTCCCTGATTCACTAAATACGTGTAAAATAAATAATATAAAACATTGATATTTCTCTATTAGTAATTTTTATTTTATTTTAAAAATGAAATTAAAATATTGAGATGTCCTAACAAAGTTTATATATATTGCAAAAGGGGACAGTAACTTGTAATGGGGCAACATTTATTGATGATGCAGAAGCTGCTGAAGATGGTTTGTAAAATAAAAATTCTTGGAAAAGTATAGTTTGCATTTTTAACAAACATTTTCTCCATGGGCTTTTTTTGTTTCCAGGTGGTCAGCAACTGTCACATTGCTTTTATCATAGTAAATTAAGTCACAACAAAGATTCCACAGAACTTATCCACTAACATCTACTTTTTTATGCAGTCACCAACACATCATCTTGTTTATCACCAAGTTTCAATTTTACAGACTTTATTAACCAGTCATATCTAAATTTAATTTGTCTAGATCAACTGTTTTTAACTGTGTTCCGCAGAATCTCTGAGTTCTCCATTATGATAGTTTTGTGTAAATTTTCTTCTAACATATATATATATATATATAAAAGCAGGTAAACTTTTGAATGTGACCTAAAATGTTTGAAAAACATTGTTCTAGATTATTTGGCATTCTAATTGCCACGTAACTGACTTAAAAGAAATCCAAAAACTAAACTAAAACATATATTTCAGTAAACAGAAGTTCATGAAAAGATGGCTGAAATAAAAAATTGTTGAAACAAAACACTTGCTTGTCACATACATCTGAAGAAACCATAAAAAAAAAATGTCACAAGATCAAAACAGCTTTGTACTCAATTTTTCATTACCTCCAGGCCGAATAGGAAGAAAGGAAATAAACAACCCTGACGCATAACGAAACACACCACAGACCATGTATGCCAAGGATCTCACCTCATTCATATTGTGCATCAAACTTCCACTGCCCATCCTTCACTTTATCAGTGTCCGAAGTCCCAAAGTTCATATTTCTCTCCTCAGCACATTACTATCGAAGAGCAAACTGATCAATATTGACCACCCCTTTATCTTCACCCGCTTTTCCTCTGAAATTCTCCCGTAGTGCTAGTCTCCAGCACTGCTGCCAGGGGAGTTCAAAGATCACCATCAGTAATGATTAAACGCGTCCCTTACTGGTCCTGGTTTGGCTTCATTACTAACAAAAATACCTCCCACCCCAACAAAATTTTATTACGGATTTGCATCCATCTCAGGAATGGTTAAAGTCAGTGCCAAACAAGAAAGATTAATCATGCATAAAGCATTATGAAACACTTTCCAACTGCAATGCAATTTTATTTACACATTTCTAAAATGTGATGCATTCAGCGGTGATATTTTTAAAATTATCACAATACTGCAATAATTTATTGTATTTGAAAACTTCATCGAAAACAAATGAACTTTATTCAAATAATGTAATCAAAATATAAATCGCTTGGCACTCTATATAAAAGCAGTGAATATTTCATTCATAAACTTTTTTCCATTCCTTTCATTCAGCGGCGATATTTTTAAAATTACCACAATACTACAATAATTTATTTTACTTAAAAACTCAAAACCATGAAGTTAAAATTACTTTCTAATTCCATGCTTAAAACTTCATCAAAAAATGCAATACTATAGAATCGTCTGCTTCTCTATGTAAAATCAATTAATATTTCATTCATATCAGCTATATTGCAGACTCCAGAGCTAAATAATTTTGTGTTAAAGAAATTCAACAATTCTTATACAACTCATCTTACAGCTTTATGTGTTTACATTCTTCATACGTGAAAATTAGGCTTAGTTGTAGAAATAATCAAAGTTTGATGATCATTTAAACTAAAAAATATTGTAATTGTGTTGGCGCAGTATATAGATGAACAGAAAGAAAAATAAAGTGGTTTTAGGACACATGCAACACTAAATATAAATTAAAAAGTACTTTAAAAATCACGATTTTGACACAAGATGGATGCCATATTTTATTTTGAAGTGAGTCACATGATCTCTTCATATAATATGAGTGCAATTATTATTTTACTTTTTATTTAAAAAACTACCAAACATATTTTGCTGAAATATTTTTTATATATTTTTATGAGATAATTTGAATATTTCCGAAAATTGTGAATTTTAAATTTGAAGCAATTCTGAAGAATTTTGAAGCAATTTGTGAATTTTAAATTCGCTTAAAAAATGTTTGAAAAATTAGGTCCCATAGGGCTCAATGTATTTCATTTTTTCAACCAGAGTTCAATCCAAAACTAATTGGGTGATATTATTCATTTACATTCCCATATGTCCCACAGACTGTCTCAACAACATACTACAATTTCATTTTGATAAAGTCATTTTTACAGCAGTTATCGTGCGAATAGACAGACAGAATGAATGAACAAAGTCATAAATACTTTTCAACTATGTTGCAAAGTGTTAAAAAAGAGTAAAACTACATTTCTGCAGACTTGTACCATGTCTGAAGCTGATTTCAGAGTGATTCATCAATATTAAATATGTTTGCTGTATATAGTGCAATCTATTGAAGAATGAGGATTTGAAGCCACATTTTCTAAAGTAAGAAAATGGATTGAACAAAATATTCTGCCATGCCATTTGGTTGCATATTTGCTGCACCCTAAATATAGAGGTGTACACCTAAATAATGGACAGAGAAAATGCAGAAACATAATTGGGAAAAATTAATTTTGACTTTATGTCATGTGTCATTAACTATGAGCTGAAGGAAAAAGCCTTTTCCTAGTACTTATTTTACAGAAGAAGTGATTACAATAATCAATACTTAAGTGGTGGAGAAGCATTGCAAGAGCATACAAAATTTTGAAAGATTTTTGTATGTTAATCGCTCACCTTCAAATCTTTCCCACAAGTAGCTCTGCAATAGAAAGAATATTTTCAAATTTGTACACTAAAGTCCGGAACATGCTTCAAAACTTTTTTTTTTGTTATGCAATGCTGAAACACAAAAAATAGGCTTTGATGTAGTCCATTTTTTGTTTCATTGCTCAATTAGATGAATTTTAACTATTATATCATATAACAATTAACATTCATCTAATTGAGGCTTTGAGCAGTATAAATTATATCATTAAAATCTTAATTTAAATAAATAGATTCTCTGTCATGTATACTAATACTAAGGGTGGTAACCTGTCATAACTATAAAACAATTAAGTAATAAATTAAAGACAAATCTTTAGATTTTAAAAAAGTCATTTAGTAAACCTCCTATAGATGTATATATAAAATAAAAGCCTCCCCCCCCCCCCCATTGTTTCTTCTACCTCTGGTAAAAACATGCCAACCCGGAAGAACAAATCAATGTGTGCTTGCCAGTAGTGTTGCATGGTATTTTGGGTGTGGGGAGGCTGAGTGCCTGACGTTTTAAATTGGAAAAGGTTTCATTATTACAAGCAAGATTTATATTTGAATTCACTCTTTCAATATTATTTCCTTGGTGAGTAAAATAATATAATATAACATGAAAATGCAAAAAGTGCATGAAATGTGCAAGATTTTAGAATGTCACCTATGTAAGATGAATACATACAAGATATAGTATTTTAAATGTTTTATTATTTCTAAATTAGATCAACTCTTACAACCATTATTTTAAATATGAAGTAGAAATAAATTAGAATATTATCAGCGTGTTAAAAATATATATATATCAGTTTTGTAAATATAAACAGCTAGAACTAACAAAATAGAACAATTCAAAAGAGTGCACTGAAAATGGGTGAAAAATACATCAGAACTAACAAAATAGAACAATTCAAAAGAGTGCACTGAAAATGGGTGAAAAATAAATCTGGAACATAATTGAGTTGAAAATCACTGTAATCAACAATGTCCTTAAACAATTTTGTATATTAATTATTAACAAATATACTATGCTGTGAAAATTTTTAATATAATATCTTACAGTTACAATATGCTAAAAATCTGCTAGAAGTATTATCAATCGCTTTTGTAAAAGAGATTCTCATGTAACAGGCGATTATCAAAGCCAAATCTGATTTATTCCTTCTAAAACTCCCAAATACGCAAGCGGATGCTTTGCTATATTGATGCCAAGATAAAGCTTACTTCACTAACTACTAAGTTTAAATAGTAGTCATTGGTGTATTTCTTCGCCCTGATCTTGTTTAAAGTTAGGCGAGTGCCCAGTTATTCGTTAAAATTAGCTCCTATTATTTAGAATTATGAAAAGTTATTATTTTCTGCGAAAATAGAAGATCGTTGGACCCAAAATGGCAGAATCATTGACCTTTCTGGAGAAATTTCCTTTCTCACTTCTCATGCACACTTACCCCGTCTGCCTACATCATTGGGGAATGTCACGTCTCACATCCAATCATTATCATTTGCAAAGAGGGAAGCAATAGTCACACCTTGTTTTAGGCTACCACTACCTTCCAGATGCCTGTTACATCTATTTATCAGCCAGGGAAGAGTCGGGAGGTTTCAATATCATGTTTTTCATAATATACTTCATAGGCTATAAAAATTTAACCTACAAAACTTTAAAAGATGAGATTTAATACTTTGAAATGTGTCACTTAAAGAAAAGAATGTGTAACCATTTTCTAATATATATATATAAAAATATAAATTAGTAAATCCAATGTTAGAATGTATGTAGTAACTCATAAAACACTATTCCAAAATTTTCTACAAAATACAAAGAAATAAAAGAAATTTAGACATAAAGAGGAAATAATAAAGCGTAATGCAGGTCATAAAGACAAAGATAATCAACAAATTTCAAAAATGAGGAATGAAAATAGGAAAACTAAAAAATCAAGCAAAAAAGCTTGCACATGGAAGAGCTTTAGGCTTAAGATAAGTTCATTTCGAAAAAATTCTCTTCAAGTCCATATATTCCTTCAAAATGAACACAAAAATGCTTGTTTCTGAAACACAAGATAGATTTTATCTATAAACTTGTGTTATATGGACGACAAGCATATAGATTGGAACAATAAAGGAAACATAAATACCTTAAAATACACTTCATTAGTGCAACCATGACGATATATATATATATATATATATATATATTATTTAAAAAAATTAAAATAAATAAAAAGGTTTAAATAATTTCTTAAACTAAATTCGAAATTTTAAACAGGGGAGACTCAGCATTTTAGCTTCTATGATGGACGCTACGCCACTGGTGCTTGTGCTATTTCTCTCTTTCCTTGCAAAAGCTTCAGTTGACTCAGTCAGTTGCATTGTTTTAGTATGCTTACTTTGATTATCATAATTAAGTATTTGTGATTTGTATTTTTAAAATTTGTGATAAGCTAATTAGCAATGTGAAGAAACTGAACTTAACCTCCTGGACGTAACTTTTAGTTTAACTAGCCCTACAATTTTACATTTCAGTTTCTAATTGAGCGAATTTGGTTCTGCTGGTGGCTATAGTCTCGGTACCATCTGTATATATCATCTGGATATTCATCTTTATTATGTCAACCCCCTGAATATAGTTTTTACTTCAGTTAGCTTTTAACCCCCTCCCTCAAAAAAATTCCAATTTCGCCCCCTAATTGAATGATTTTGATTCTGCTGGTGGAATTAGTCTCTGCACCATCTGTATGTGTCACCTGAATACACATTTTTACTGTATCAACATCCTGGGCACAACTTTTACTTCGAATAGCTCCCCCCAATTTTACATATTGGCACCTATAATTGAGAAATTTTGATTCTGCTGGTGGATTTAGTCTCTACACCATCTGTATGTTTCACCTGGATATACATATTTTTGTGCCCCCCCCCCCCTCCCCCAGCATAGCTTTTAGATTAACTAGCCCCCACAATTTTACATCTCGGCTTTTAATTGAGTCATTTTGGTTTCTGCTTATGGTTATAGTCACGGCACCATCTGTACATGTCACGACTTGGATATACATCTTTATTGTGTTAACCTCTGTGGGCATAACTTCTACTTCAAGTAGCCCCAATTTCACATTTCGGTTTTATAAAAATCTTATGAATAACCATTGTTCTTGGTACTAAAGTACCTGTGTACCACATTTCATGGCCAAACAATGTTTAGATTTCCCACTACAGACTACACATAAACATCATCCTTTATTATGTTCAATGAAATGACCGTGGTAGAAGAGGGCAGGGGTGAGGGAAGGCCCCCCTTTTTTATATCTCCATTTTTATCGACTTAGTGACTCTTGCTTCGATTTTGATGTAATTTTCACACTGTATTTTCCACTCTGCAATAGACTCACTCGACCTGCTTACACTAAACTCTGATGCACTTTTGTTACTTTATAACTTTTGCACCCTCTGCATGGGCATAGAACTTGCTAAAATACTTATTGCTGTAAAAACTGGTTGTTATATTTAGTGACCATTAGTAGGCAGAGCCCGTTTTAAACATGAATAATGATAAAAATAAAGCATGAGAATTTTCTGTAAATTCAAAATAATTTCTTAAACTTGTATTAAAAATAGTTCTTTCATATCTACATATTAATAGCTGTAGATTTAGTTGGTTTTCAATCTTTAATTCTTTTACTGTTTAGGATGCAGGGACAGGTCAGATACAAAACTGTCGGCCATAGAGTGTATATGAGATGAATCATGTGCATTTTGGGTGTAAAGAATTTTTTACTAATCATAAAAAACATGCTGCACATGCATATGTCTGAAGGTATCTTATTTTTACAAATTTGAAACAAATGTATCTATGAATTTATTTAAATACATTTCATCACTGCAATGAACTATTATTCATTTTAAGAAAACTTGAACAGTGTATACAAGTAAAATAATAATTTGGCATACAGCTGCTTTGAGCTGGATCCTCTTCATCAGTGCTAGATAACCAACAAATCCGAAGTCAAAAAAATGAAATAAGCACAAATACAAGAAACTAAGGGTTATATAATATACTTAAGTCATGGATATACATTAATGATAGTATGTGTTTTATTGGAATCTTTTCATTCATGTGGATTGGTGGTTTAAAAGTGATGCTTGGTAATGATGGTTAAATTAATGAATTTGACTAATTATTACTAATTATTTTACTGATTATGTGTGCTTATTTGTGAAATCATTTCACAAATGAAGGCATTTCACTAATTTGATTATACACTCAGCAAAAAAGTGTATGCATCCATAAAAAATTGAGCTAGCCATGAAACTCGGTATGTAAAGGCCATTTTAAGAGTTATGCAAATGATCAAACTGTCAGCACCAATGATGTAAGGGCTCATACAATGCACATGAGAACAACACATCATGCAGCATTTAAAACAATCTCTGTTCTCATTCATAGGCAATTGGAACTATATTTTCTGCTTCTATACTGAAAGTTGTGTACAAAGATGCTTTTGAAACGTACTCAACTGCACTACTAACAACTGTCGGATTTAGAGAGAGGTTGCATCATAAGTCTAAGGGAAGCCAGTTGGTTCAACATATCACTTGCCATCTTGGTAGTTATCCAGTATTGGCAACAGTGGATCAGAGAAAACACATGTAAACATCGCAGAGGTTCAGGATGTCCAAACAAGGAATTTTTCGAGCAGATCATACAGTCAGGAGAGAAGCCATGTTCACACCAATGGCATCGCTATTAGCCATTCGAAAGCATTTGCCATCCTCCATGCATCCTGTACCAAGAGGTGCCGACATCCATTAAGACGTCTATCACTAATCCCTTTACATAAGCAGAGCAGTCTGGATTACTGTCGAGCTTCGTGAGCCTGGACAGTGTCCGACTGGAGACATGTTGCCTTTAGAAATGAATTCCACTTCTCTCTCAGTGCTGATGACCATCGCATATGTGTGTGCAGGACTGGCCAGCGTTCAGATTCTGCATTTGTTGTCAAGTGGCACATGGCCATCACATGTGTTGTGACAGTCTGGGGAGCCATCTTGTGGGGCAGCTGATCTCCTTTGGTTGTGCTGCAAGCCAATCTGATGGCTCGATTATATGTCAACAATATTCTGCAGCTAATTGTTCTGTTTATGCTGTCAAGCCACCCAGGTTCCACTTACTAATAAGACAACGCTTGACCACATACTGCATGACTTTCTCAACAATGTCTTTGAAGATTTATTTCCCTCCCAGGTCCCCTGACCTGTCACCAATAGAACATGTCTGGGACAATCTGGGACAGCAATTGCAGCCTTCTCAGAGTATCATAGAATTAGCTGACCAATTGCAACATTTGTGACAGAATCTTCCACAGAGGAACATAAGCAATTTAATTGACTTTATGCCACACAAAATATATGCTTGTATAGCTGACAGGTGAAGATTTGCCACTTACTAAAAATGTCATCTTCTTGTTGCCACTATTTTGTAATAAAATAATTTTTTGCTCCCAAATTAATCATTTGCATATCTTCTAACGATATATACATGCCAAGTTTCGTGGCTGTAGCTCAATTTCTTATGGGTGCATATATATATATATATATATATATATATTGCAACAGAGTGTATATGTATATATACTAACACATACATAGACATAAATATATACGTATATGAACATCCCCCTCCTTTACATGTTGCTCATGATTTGCCACTGGTATTTAGGTTAAAACATTTGATTGAAAAATTGGATTTAATTACCTAAGGATTTAAATATGGTTGTTTTGTGAGGAAAGGCTTCCTTCAAACCTAAAATAACTTCTCCAATTTCTGCATATATTGGCGCCTGTGAAAGAAAAATAAATACACGGAATGGTTATTTATAAATGCATGTTTTATTAAATCAAAGAATGCTCAAATATGTAATAACTTGATAATAAAAGCGTAAATACAGCAGAAATAAATATATACTGGTTAACCAGTTTCAAATACACAAAACAGCATTCTTCTTCAGGATCCACAAGTAAATACGATCTCACTTATTCAAGTCAGATTACTTATTTAGTGAGGTAGAATAGAACATGGCAGAAGGAGCAAAAGTTGTTGACATCATCGCAGGAAGAATGAAAGAAAAAACCCAATGAGATAGGTAAATGACAGGCAGGATACTATGAACAATGGAGGTAAGAATAGCAAAAAATAAGGAAAAAAAAAAATTGGTACGAGAATAAATAGATAGCCATTCTTTTCAATATTTTTTACCTTTTCTTCTTTGTTTGTAAAATTTTACAAGTAGTTTAAACTATGTTCTTTTATTACTGTTTTAGTAGGTTTTCTCACTATTATGCTGGTCTATTCACTTTGGTATCCGTTCTGTCCTCTGTGGTTTCTACCGCCCATAGTATCCTGTTTCATTTGTTTTTAATTCCTTCATTTCTTCCTGTGTCAATGGCAACAAATTTTGCTTGTACCTTTAGTAATGTGTGCTATTCTACCTCAATTGCTGATCTGATGAATAAGTAAGGTCATGCTTCTTGTCAGTCCTGAAGATGAAGGCTGTTTTGTGCTTTTGAAACCAGTATATTTGTACTTACGCTGTATTTACGAAGTTTCGATTATAAAGTAGGTTTTATTACTTTCCCTACAATACAAGGGGAAGTATTAAAATGAAGTCAAGTATTGGAATTTGAGTTTTCAATGGATATACACATTTTAAGCAGTCTAGTACACTAATAAATCATTTTCAGTCTGCCAGTTGTCTGTGCAATGTCTGTCAACTCCTAAAAAATTGACAACATTTCATAAAACTTGGTAGCTAAGTTACTTATGAATTACTCTAGTGCTGATTAGATTTGGATACAATGTTGACAAACTAGCAACAACAACACACTAGCAACACAAACTAACAACAAATTGGATATAATTTCAAATAAGTATGTATTTTATGTGTTCTTTTTTACATAATAAAGAAGATGTCTGTTGGTTACGCAGTGGAAAATCTAAGTGACCCACAGCTAACAAATTTGGTACAGTGATACTTCATTCAGTTCAGGTCCAAAGACTGTGGTATTGTTTTTGGTGATTTATTAAATTAAAAACTTTTTAACTCCCTTTTATTGCCTATGAAAGAAAAATAACTTTTAAGTAAATAATTAATAAATGACCAGCATTCATAAAAGGTGCAATTAGGATAAAATTATAGAGCTATAGCAATGTTTAAACAGCGGGAAATTAATAAGTATTTAAGTTAAGGAGAATCCAGTTCAGTGTTTGGAATTTTACCTATAATATAAAGAATTGCATCCTTCCAAGTAAAATCACATTTTTGTCAACTGTCTGTTATTCAGATTATTCACCCAAGTACTAAGACAGTAATTATTTTGTTCAAGTGTTTTGTTCTAGAAATTTTGTAAGTATAAAATTTAATTTAAAAAATCATGCATTTCACGCCTGTACAGAAATCCACAATAAGTCAGTGTTTTAATGGTATTTATTTTGTTTTAGATAAAGTTCGTAATGTTTTCCAGGCTAAGACAATTTCGTACATCTTTGGGGTCATTTCACATACAAGTCAGTTTTGTTAAATTCAACTTTTATTCTTCTACATGGTGCTATATGTGGGACTATTTTCTTTTTTCTGGCAGTCACCATCTTGTTTCAGTAAAGGAAGTCGGAAGTCACTATCTTGTTCTGGTGGAATAATGAACAGCTGTGCGGGAAGGATGTGATGTCATGAGTCAAGTGATACACCTCAGTTTATCACAGAAGGCACTCACTTCGGCAGATATAAAAAGACCAGTGTTAGCAACATTTCTTCACCACTCACTACACTCTTGACACTTTCTCGGCATGGATTCACTACTTTTTTATGGATTAATGCTTCTCGCCATGGCTATTCCTAGTGCTTGTGGATAAATCACGTAAGTCTGTTAATACTTGGTGGTTGGTTGAACCATGTTTTTGCTCAGCATTCTCATACATCATGAAAATACATCATGATGTCCTTTGTTGGTACCAAACAATGATACATCATGCCATATAATAATGTGTCAACTGGCAAAGATGAAAGGAGATCTCGAGATCTCTACCGTCCAAGTAATTTTCTTATTTTCCCACGAACTTTTTCTTCAGACTCTTGTCAATTTCTCCAAAATGTTTTGGTGACATATTTGTCCATTCACATAATGAACGGTCTATAGTATCATTTACTTCTTTTAGATGGTAAAATCAAAGGTTGGACTGGCCCATTGGGCGATGTCCGATAGGTGGCTGGGTTTCATGGCCGCTTTGGTTCAAGAGCATTCCAATGAACATAATTATTCTATTACAATCACTAGCCGGAAATATCCATACGTTTCTGACCAGTTTGCGAGGTTGAAGAATGCTGATTTAGAGAATGGAGATGGATGGGAGAAGATATTTATGGACTCTCCGGACTATACAAGAATACACAATGAATAGCGCAATCACACTATTTATGTGAAAATAATTAAAAGATTAAACTTAGTTAAACAAAATATGAAAATAAACTAGTTTAGTCAATCTAATGTGCATGTGTAATGATTTGCAGATGAATGGGAATGGATACTTGTATACTCTCGACAACACATGAAAATACAAATTGAAATATATAAAAATACATAATCACATTCTTTATGTGAAAAATAATTTTGTAACCACAAATCAATGATCCAATTGGCCGCAGCTTCCAAATAAAGAATTGTAGTTTAGAAAAGAAACAGAAAGAGATTGTATTTTATAATAAATGGATCGAAAATTTCGCAAAATTGCGCAAAATGATAGAAATTGAAGAGGGAAAAAGATCCAGAAATCCTCAAATCTACTTAAAAAACAAAAACGGGAAACTTGTGGTTCGCAGAAAAAGTGGCATGCCTGGCTAAGACATGTTCTAGGTCAACTGAAGCATCACAGCATTTGCAAATTAATTTTGGTTTCAGGTTAAATCTATATGTGATTATGCAGTAATTGTATTTTTAGGGAGTTGAATAGCAATAAGTAACAAGATAGAAAAAGGTACATGTCTGGTAATTTTAGGAAAGCAAGTGCTGCAGGCAGCCAGAAAAGAGGGAATCTTTTACGTAATTTGATGCAGCTGTCATATGAGTATGACTTAACATATATACAGGCTTAACATATATACTTACAGCAAACCTAATTTGACACTAAAGAAGTATAGGAAATACAGTAAATCTCTGCTAAGTCCATTTATTTGATGCTAAGTATAATTTAATTTTAAATTAATCTAGTTTTAACTGAAATTTTACTTATTAAATCTGGTGGTTTTAAGTTCAAATAAGCCAATTCTTATCATTAAACTTCAAAATTATATTCATGTTCATTCATATTTCAATAATAAAAGTACTCTAAATTGATATTCCAAGAGAATTATATTGCTAGGGTCAACCATCTAGTCAATGCACATATAATGAGAGTATGAAGACAAAGCTTGGACATTAGTCAGTCATAGCATAAACAATGTATTCAAGTTAGACTTGTGCCATGAGTATAGTGTTAAATACTAGAATGAATTTCCCAATATTTTCCACATCCTCAATAGGTGCTTGCTATATAAAAAATACAGATACAGATAGCAACATAAAATTTCTAAATCACTTGTTTTGAATCAAAATCATTCCTGCACTCCATTTTTCCATGGGCAACCATGTCAATTGTATTACAACACAGTCATAATATATCTTAATATGCTCCTTTGATATGCTATAAATAAGCATGTGAATGTTGTCATTTTTTAGCATAATACTCACAATGATAATATAATATCAAATTAAAAGAAAATCAGAATGAAATCTTTTAAATCCACAATGTTAGAATTTTGTATTTTAAACCATAGTTACTGTCGCAACAGCTACCACTCAAAGTCTAGATAAAAATTCAGCAGATGCTTCGGTGTTAAGCTTCAGGTATTCTTAATGAAATCATCATCTGTCATGATAAATAAATTGATTTTGAAGGGAAAAAAAAAAAATTTTTTTTTTTGCTTTTTAAAAAGTGTTGAAATCCAATTTAAATCATATTTTCAGGATAAACTTAAAATATTGAAATAATTTTATATAAGATTGAAAATTTATCTATAAGATTTAAATTTATATTATCTATAAGATTGAAAGCTATATGATTACCTATAAGATTGATCTATAAGCTTGAAAATTTATCTATAAAATCTAAGAAATTAGAAACATGAAATGTAATAACACTCAAAGTCTAAACTAAATGTCTGAGACATTGTTTGCAGAACAAACACTTTCAAAAGAAATTGCTCACATTCAAGTAAAATATCATCTGCACAATAAAATGATTAAAAATTGGTGAATATTCAGTCAAGCTTTAAATGTTCGCATGTAGCACTCGGGTACCAACCTGACACAGAGAACCTTTTGGTGCAGGTATTGTGAATGCTTGCTGTGGTTTCCACTACAGACAACACAGAGAGACAAACATCTTCTACTATACAAATAATGAGAGTTCAAACTTTGTCAAGTTAGAATTTTGAAAAATGGGCCTGGATTCAGCTCTAGTATGGTGATTTTTTTTTTAAGAATTCTATTTAAATAAGGTAATAAAAACAAATTACTTTAGATTTTATTATATCTCCTGATTCTGCTAGTGCTCCTTCTTTGCTATCGACATACACCACTGAGGATAGTATTAAATCCATTTCTAGCTCTTGCCATTCTGGTACTGGAGCTCCAATTGCTAAGAAAAGAATAGAAGAGTTTAATTTTAAGCATGAAATTTAAATAACTTCAATTAGCTGTAAACATATATTCATAAAATATAAATGAAATTTAAAAATTTAATGTTAGTAGTAAATTTAGTATTTTTTAAATGTTCACTAGACAATATTTGAGATGGAAATTCCAAATACCAACCTAAAAATTGATTCTAAAATCTGGGATTTGTTTCAGTTATTTTAATTTGCAAAATAAAGTAGGCACCACTTAATGTGATTGCATCAATCCTTTTGTAATTGGATACCATTTAGAATCATTGGAAAAATTCTTAAATAAATTCATATATTTATAATAATAAAACAAAGTTTATATGTGTGTATGTGTATGTATAATCATGATAAACAAATTATTTATTTATATATTGTATTTGCTACATATTTCTGAAAAATCTATTAATTGCTGATTGCCTTGCTGGAGCTAATTTTCTATCGATGATAGAGATATTCATAATTTTTGCATATTACATCACTATGCTTGTGCACTAATGTATAGCGTTGAGGGTCACACAAATTTCAAGCATCATTGGAGGTGTTGGAGAAGGCACCATTTCAAATGTAATCAATATTTTCAGTTTCACCTTCTGCAAGTAAGTTGCCGATCTAACTTGAGTAAGTGAGGTCACGTTTTTTGTTGGTCCCGATGAAGAAGACTGTTTTTTGCCTTTAAAACCAGTAGATCAATTTATATTTGTGTGTATACTGTGTTTATGAAGTTTCTATATTATCCTGTTATTATTGCAGTAAATTTTTTAGCATTTATATGTAAGATACTCTATATCTATTAAAAGTGAAATAGTGAAAGAAAAAATAATAATTTTGATAAGAAAATAGATGTATGTATTACAAAGAAGCTCAGAAGAACCACTTTTTAAAATTATTGACATTGTAAGCTTGTAAATAATTTTTGTTTATCCATCAATTTTATTCTTTTAGAATTTTTATTATCTTCAAAGTAACATAGAAATATAAATTAAAATAGTTGTTAGAGAACTTCACACACACACACACATATATATATATATATATATATATAATTTTTTTAATATTATTTTATTTTATAATTTCCTTCTTCCAAGACATGGTTTATAATATGAATTATTTATGGGCAATTATTTAACTTTTGGAACTTTTCACTATAATTCTATAAATTCTTCTTCTAATTATTGAAATTAATTTTTAATAATAAATTAATATTAAAATCCTTTTGTTTTTATTATATATATATATATATATATATATATATATACACAGTCGAGCCCACATATAGCAAAGTCGCACGGGACACTGAAAATTATTCGTTATATCCAATATAATAAAAAAATGGACTTACAGGCATGTTCTAAAGCAAAAGAATTTTCACGCGAAGGCTAAAAACTTTATTGCATAAGAGGGAAAAAGTCTGTAACTTTCTTTTGAACAGTTGAATTTACAATGCATTTGCATAATTTCTTTTTCCAGTGCACTTAAATTATCACAGCAGTCAATGTTACGGGATTTGAAGAACGCACACAAATTTTGAAGTCCGTCTATGGCAGATATTGATGTCACTAATTGCCTATTTACTTCAATTTCAAAGTCTCTCTTCATTTCAGTTTCTCTTCGGAATCATCAGAAGTATTTTGTAACACTGCTGCAATAATGTCATTGTCTGTTTTTTGTGCTTCAATTTCTATGTTGCAATCGCTAGTAACATAATCAGCAAAAGTAAAATCTCCAACCAAAATTCCCTTTTCATGTAAATTTTTCCACAGGGAACTTCTTCAGGATCAGGCTCAGAAATGAAATCTGAGTCCCCAAGTACTCCTAAAAATCTTGTATGTTTCCAGCAGTTTTGGATGGTTTTCAGTTGAAGCAAACGCCAAGCATCGTCTAAAAATTGGCAAGCAATTTTAATGTCTACCACAAAATGCAGATCAGTTTTTAGATTCAAAAGAACACGTCGAATAATCTGAGATCTGTAATGCACTTTCATGCATTTTATAATGAAAGTGCTTTCATTAGTCTCCACCACTGTTTTAAAAACAATCCCATGTCGATTCTTAAACTGCTGTAGCCATTCATTCCCTGGAACAAAATCTGGCTTTCCCAAAATCTGTGCAAAATGAATGGCTTTTCCTTTTAGAATGGATCCATTTAATTGGTACATTTTTGCTTCGTACAGTTCTAAACCATTCAAATAAAGAACTATCGATATCTTCATACATCGATCCATGAAATCGTTTCCTGTCAGAAACAGTCGAGCTTTGATGATTGTAGACAAGATGAAGATTGTAGACAAAGAATTTGCAGGGCTTCCAAATTTTTTCTACTAATTCTTTCTAATACTAATACTTTCATCTACTAATTTTATTGCTTCAATTTTAGTCTCAAGAGACAAACACCTTCTTTTTTCACCAGACATTATAAAAACACTTACTAAAACTTCCCAAAGAACTATTTTGCGCCTTGTAACTAGACAAAATCACACTGTCACCCTAATCCGGTTTACAACTCAAGGTTAAAACACGTGACCCTAGTAATCAATAAATAACCAACGAGCAAAATCTCTTCCCCCACGTTTCTCGGAAATTTTTCTCCCTTACCTCTCTCCCCTTTCGTTTTTGTCATTCACAATTGGGAAAAAAAGGGTTTTTGGTTCCTTGCCAGCACAAAAACTTCGCAGTATCTGATATTCACATTCCAATACTTTGCTATAAGTGATATTTTAACACTGTTTAATATTGCAGTTCCAGAAAAGAATTCGTAATAACAGATACTTCACTGTATCAGAGATATATATATTTATCGGTGAATATCACTTGTAAAAAAATATCCTGACAGCAAACCTTCATTGTTTTGTCTTGTAAAATATATTTGTACACAAATGTGTAAGAATATATTTTTAATTCTACATATTTAATTCAGTATATTTTTAATTTAATACACTTAAAATTTAATACACTTTTAATTTAATACACATTGATTTTCCTGTCAATTCCACAGCTTATAGTTTGTGTACAACTTAAATAAAAGCTATTCACAGCAATTTTTTGTTGTGTCTGTTTTTTGAAATTTTTTTGAAAAAATCTGTCTTTTGAAGATGGCATTTAGTCTTTTTCAGAAAATATGAAGGAATGAAAATTATTGTATTTGTTTTCAAAAATTTAAAGGCAAGTGCCATATGTTAATTCTCTGTTAACAGCATTCAGAGTATATAATATTTACTAATAAAGCTGAAATAAATTACTTATGTGAATTTTGCTTAGTTTAAAGATAGATTTTCTTTACATGTGGCTGTATTTCTTTGGCCTAACAAATAATGCTGATATTAAAAAACAAAGTGCCAACTCTACAACTGTAAATAAGTTGTAAATAATTGGAGTTGACAAACAATTGTGGAAATGATGAATAATAGATCCTGCCTAATATATTATATTACTAAGAGATCCGTCCTTGATTTCTACATTTGCCAACACTTCATATTAGTCTTTTAATGTTTTTAGTTAAATAATTACTCTTATAACCTAAAAAAAAGGGCTTCCAAAATATTATTTGTCTGGCAGTCTAAAATGTTTAATCCAGCTAAGGATTTCTTTTTTCTTTTGTGTATGTGTGCATGTGTTTTCTACAGACTTTTAACAAAATTAATTAAATTCTAGGTAAGATTGTTTAACCCCTTAACCGGTCAAAGTTTTTCCTATACTCAGTAAACACCTAACCTATAGCACTGTGGAAGCTACAAGAGACTTTTCACTCAGTTGCTGGTAATTGAGTTGCTAGATTAAGCACCTAATGCGAATTTGGGCAACAGAGATTTATTGTAAAAGAAATTTTTCACTAGCACAGTATTCCTAAAGTATGATCGATTATATGCATACCAAGTATAATAGAATTACATTTGCTTAAGAATATGAATATAAACTCATGTATGTCCATATAAAATTAAAAAAAATTATAACATTAACAAAAATTAATTGGCTCATAATGCCAATTCAAGGATTAAAAAAATTCCTGTTAACCATATTTATTCATTACTCATATGAAATTTGGCATGTTGTTATCTTTTATGGTAATTTTAGTTCTTTTGATTTTGAACCTTATCCAGCTAGCCCGTCCTGAATGCACCATATGAATGCACTAGTTCTTGATTGAGGAATAACTTAAGAGCCGGAGCAACTGTAACACTCAAATTTAGTATGTTGGTTTTTTTTGTAGAATATATTGTGATATTTTTGCTGTTCAACCACATTTGTATATACGTTTTCTTGTAGATGTCTTTGGAATGCTTTCAGAATGTACACTATGATAAGGAACATTGTCAATAACGATTACACTGTTTTGTTCAATATTTGCAGAGTTTTTCCTTAAACCAGGTTTCATACGATTCACCATTCATTGTGCTCCAGAATCTTTTTTTGCTTGTAACATTTCACAAGTATTTAATACAAAACCTTTGTTACTTCCAGCATATATTAAAATAAATCTGGACCTTTTTTCTGATGGGGCTTTTAATCCAGTTGGCAAACCACTTAAAAAAGCCTGTTTTGCAGACTGAATTGTGGGAAATATTGGGAAAATAAACATAGAATAATCACAGGTCAAATGACAGTATGTTAAACTGGATAATAGAATAAACAATTTGAGATTTGGCTGTAAAAAAAAAAACTCTGCCAATAAAACTTATCCAAATCTGCCGATAATAATAAGGTGAAAATTAATTTGTATTTATTTTTTTAATTCTAAATAAAGAAAAATTATGTCAGTTTATATTTAGTGTGAAACATTCTGAAAATTTCAAATAAGTTTAAATTTTGGTTCTATCTTTAGTTTTAAAAGTTTGACTGAAAATAAAAAGTGAATTTTAACTTTTTCAAAAACAATTGTGGTTTCCTACATAGGTTTTCCATATGGCAATTTCTAGCCATGACCAAGCCAACTAATTTATCAAGTAAGGGAATGAATATAAATATTCCACTTTCCATTCTATGTAAAAAATATTTCAATTTTACCTTAAATCTATTTTATTTAATCTTTCCATTTGTTTTGCAGTTTAAAAAAGTTAAAAAAGTATTGATTTAAAAAGTATTTTTTATCAACTTCTATGGTGCATTATTTCTTTTAGTGGAAGAATAAATCTAGGTGTTCGTCAAGGTGTTTGTAATTAGATGTTTCATCAAATATAGAAGCATTTTTTATTACATATTTTTAATTACTGAACTTATTAGAACATGAAAATGAAAGTGAAAGTTATGTACAGTTCTGTTATACACCTATATCAATTTTTATTTTCTAATCTGCAGTACTAACCCTAAATGTTTACTTGTGTGTGCACACTCTACATGCACTGAGGCAAATATTACGAAACAAATTCAAAGCACTTACCATATCTCAATTAGAAGTTCTCAGTATTTTTTTTCATAAGTCATTATTAATATGTTATGCTTTAAAATATGGTGAAACACAAAGTTCCACATTACAATCGAAATAGAAATGCAGACCTTCCTTTCAAATCCACTTTCTATTTTCATTGAGTTTCGGAAAATTGGCACATTGCTTTGTGGGTCTCAATTTTTAATCTATAGGGCAGTAATTTCTAAAAAGTGGGGGTGGGGTGGGGGGGTCAGTCTAAGAGGGCTAGGCCCATAATCTAGTCCTTCACATCTAAAATTTAAAACAGAATTGCATTTCTCAATATAGCAGTCTTCAAAGTCAAGTCTGAATAGAAAACTTAATTCAAAATACGGGGAAATCAGAAATCGAAAATTAAATTTGATGACCGTTTGTCGCACAGGCAAACTAGCTGGAGATGATTTTAGTATCCTTTATGGCATGTTGGCAAATCAGTTGAGGGGTTAAATAGCAACTGCTTCTAGAAGTGTAATAAAAGCAGAGATGCGAGTCTGTAATTTTCTGCTATGTTTTCCTGGATAATCTGCTTTTTTTTCCCCTTTTTAATTAATTTGAAAATTACATGCAATATTATTTCCCCCCAATTTTTTTTAAAGCAAGTATCTTTACAAGTCTTTGATTATGCAGTTATTTACTTTTAAGAAGGAAAGAGGGGAGTAATGCTTTATTTTGAAGAAAATGAATAGATGAGAACCAGGTACAGGTGATATTTTATTCATTCTGCGAAAACAGAAAGTAAAATTTCAAAAAGCCTATTCTTTCAGTGTAAATTTCTGTAAAATTTATAAAAATACAGAATGTTTTTGAAAGTGCTTCTGCTAAGGAAAATGCTTTTAATTGCACTAAATATATGCTTAACTTATTGTCCATCAAACTGTCTCTTCTATCTCATGATACTCGCCCATTCAACTGCAAGCAGGTATTGTTTCAAATAATTTTTAATATTATATATAATAATTTATTATCAACAAGGTTTTAATTATAAGCTTTTTTAAATATATTTTTGTATTGTAATACATTTATAAACTTAATAAATTATTTTATATGTATAATAATATGAGTAATTTATATTCCTTTATTATTTTCTTGGTAGAAATATTTTCCATTTAATTAGCAGGTATTTTTAAAACATTTTTAATATATTTAATAATGTATTTTTAGATTACAAGCAGCTTTTAACTTTTTTCTTATAAATTATGTTCAATAATTTATTTTTATATCTATAATAAACAGTAAATTTTTTATGATTCTGAATAGGTTTGGCAATTTTATATTATTTTTATTTAATTGCTATTTCTTTTGTTCAATGTTTTAAATTTGTGATTTAGGAAAATATTTTTTTTTTCTTGTTATTGATAGAATAGAATTATTTTTATAAATTTTCAAACACATGTGTACTTAATAAAAATATTATAGCTGCTGATTGCAGTATACAGGTATAAGATATTTTTATACGATGAATTTTTTATACATTTTTAAATTTAAACCTTTTTTTAGCCATGTTATGTAATATATGTCTGACTGTAGCTGCAATATAAGAAACATACTTTTAAAAGTTACTGGCCATATTGTTTCAGCTGAAATGTAATATTGAGAAGAATTTCAAAATTTTCCACTATGGAAAATTTTCTGGAAAAATTTTCCATTTAAAAAGTTTTCCTGCAAAATCTACATCTTTAAAAGTAATAGACATTGCACCTCTATTATATATTTCACAAAAGTTAGATAAAATTACCATTAATATGTGCACCATCTTTGACCCATTCTTTCTTTAATATTGGTTTAGTAGCCATTGTCACTGTTATAATGATATCTGCATCCCTTACTGCACTTTCAACAGTATCACACAGCTCACACAGTAAGCCTTGTTCTTTAATTTCATCAACAAGTTTCCTGGCACTTTGTTCATTTATGTTCCAAACTAAAATCTGTGAATACAATTGGTTTAAAACATCTTTAAAATAAAACAAGAAAGATCAATCATACATAAAGCAATGATTATGAAACATTTTCCAACTGCAATGCAATATCATTTAAACATCTCTAAAACATGATAAATTTAGAGGTGATATTTTTTAAATTGTCACGATACTACAATAATTTATTATATTTGAAAACTTTATCGAAAGCAAATGAACTTTATTCAAATGACATCATCGAAATATAAATCACCTGGTTCTCTATATAAAAGCAGTGAATATTTCATTCATAAACTTTTTTTCATTCCTTTCATTCAGTTGCAATATTTATTAAATTATCACAATACTACAATAATTTATTTTACTTAAAAACTTAAAACCATGGAGATAGAAGTACTTTCTAACTCCATGCTTAAAACATCACTGAAAAAGGCAAAACTATAGAATCGTCTGCTTCTCTGTTGTTGAGACCCAGACCGTCCGACCTACCAGAAAGGTGTAAGGTAACTGTATGGACGGCCGGGAAGTGCCACCCAATTTAGGCCGGAACCCAGTGGGGGAGGCATCCACAGGGACCGTACCCTCCTTCCCCTACCACCAACCTCTCGGAAGGACTTACGGACCCACATGTTTAACGTGATCGTACTCCGCATGAACACGGCGGCATTTTTTTTTTGTGGTAGCGTGCAAATCTAGCGCGCAAACCACGGGGATACCGCACCCGAGATGGCCAACAGCATGCGGTGTTCCGAGGTGGTCACCCACCAGTCTGCTTCTCTGTGTAAAATCAATTAATGTTTCATTCATATCAGCTATATTTCAGACTCCAGAGCTAAATAATTTTGTGTTAAAGAAATTCAGCAATTCTTATACAATTAATCTTACAGCTTGACATGTTTACATTCTCCATACATGAAAATTAGGATTCGTTGTAGAAATAATCAAAGTTTGATGATCATTTAAACTCAAAAATATTGTAATTGTATTGGTGAGGGAAAAATAAAATAAAATAAAGCAGTTTCAGGTCGGATGCAACGCTAAATATAAATTAAAAAGAACTTTAAAAATCATGATTTTTACACAAGATGGATGCCATATTTTATTTTGAAGTGGGTCACATGATCTCTTCATATAATATGGGTGCAATTATCATTTCAATTTTCATTTAAAAAATTATCGAACATATTTTGCTGAAATTTTTTTTTATATATTTTATGGGATAATTAGAATATTTCCTAAAATTTTCAAAGCAATTTGTGAATTTTAAATTCGCTTAAAAATATTTAAAAAATTAGGTCTCATAGGGTTTAACGTATTTCATTTTTTGAACCTGGGTTCAATCCAAAACTAATTGAGTGACATTATTCCTTTACATTCCCATATGTCCCACAGATCGTCTCAACAACATACTAAAATTTCAGTTTGATAAAGTCATTTTTATGGCAATTATCATGCGAATGGATAGACAGACAGAGACAGACAGAATGAACAAAGTCATAAACACTTTTCAACTATGTTGTAAAGTGTTAAAAACGCTCAAAAGCTACTGCAATAATAACTCGATAATATAAAAACTTATATATATTCTGTATATACAGAATAAGCACTAAAATATACTCTGGACTCTAATCATGTTTTTAATTTTTCTGAAACAAGGATCACTTTTACTCTTAATTCAATTTTGAAATTGGAATTTCTTAAAAGTTTATTGTTTCTCAATCACACTCCCTTGTTAATGACCATTGTCTCTACTTCTCTTCCGTTTTTAAATCTTTGGTATAATTTCTTCATTCCAGTCTCAGTTTTTCTTTTTTTTTTGGTAATTTGCCTGTCTTTTTCCGGAGTTTAGTTATTTTTTCACTATTTTATCTGACGAATTTACTTCATATGGCATCTGAAATCAGTTGATACCTTCAAATTTGAATTTCCTCTTTTTTCCTGTTTGTTCTAATTGTTTTGTCATGTTTTCCAATATTTTCTACCTAATTTTTTTGTTTTCATTTTTTACAGCTGCTTTAAACATTTTATGTTCTTTCATTACTGTTTTAGTAGGTATTTTCATTATTCAGTTGTTTCTCATTATTTATTTGCTCTGCTTTTCATCTTGTTCCCCCCCCCCCCCCTCATTCTTTATTTTCTGCTATTCTTTCTTTCCTCCATGTTTTTTTACCATTTATTCA
Source organism: Amaurobius ferox (assembly GCA_951213105.1). Lineage (NCBI taxonomy): Eukaryota > Metazoa > Arthropoda > Arachnida > Araneae > Amaurobiidae > Amaurobius > Amaurobius ferox. The sequence goes on from OX578146.1 coordinate 14,203,866, forward strand.
TAGTATCTTACCTTATTCAGCCATGTGTGCTATTCTGCCGTATTTGGCGAATTTACTTGAATGAGTGAGGTCATGTTTTTTGTTGGTTTTGTAGAAAAAGGCTGTTTTGGAGCCATCAAAACCAGTTGGCCAGTATATTTTTGTGTTTATGCTGCATTTATAAAGTTTCTATATTATCGAATTATTAAAATGTTTTTATAATACAATTATTATTGATTTTATTTAAATGATAAACTTGAAAAATAACATACACAATGTTAAATTTTTACTTGGATATTTTAAGAAATTCGAGATTTTGGCGGAAAAGTTAGTTTTAAGATCTGAACATATTTCAAATACTTTTGGAAATGTGTCTGTATGTGTATACTCAAGAATGAATGAACATATTACTGAAATTTTATGTCCAGATATATTTTGCAGAAAACTGAAACTAGATAAAAATATTTTTGTAAATAACATTATTTATTTGAAACTTTAAGATGTGAGATGCAAAAACAATGAATGACTGCAGGATTCTTGTATATTTTTCATTTAAAATTTAAAAATTAAGCACTTTTTAAGGACTAAAGAAAAAATGTCAAGTATTGTGAAAACAGTAGGTCATACAATGGTCACACTGACATTTTTGAGATACGGCTATGTGGTACAAGTTAAACTTACCAACTTTTAGGAGTGTTCAAAGTACCCTACAACATCAATGCACTTTTGTAGGTGAATTTTCCAAAGATTAAATGTTTCAAGCCATCCATTTCTTGGAATCAATGAAAAATATGCTTTTATTGCCTCATAAATCTCATCTTCGGAATGAAAACGATGACCACATAAATATTTTTTTAGATTATAAGGTAGCCAAAATTCACACATAGCAAGATCAGGAGAACAGGGTGGATGTTCTATCACTTTGATGTTTTGTTGTTCAAGAAATTTGACTGTCATTCTTGCTGATTGAGAAGATACATTGTCATGGTGAAGCATGAGTCCCCTAACAATCACTTCCTGAAAAGTGATTCCTGACAGTGGTGTACTGTTAGCTGTCCCTCTAGCTTTCTGTCTTCTGTCCCTCTAGCTTTAAGGCTTTGACCAGACCTGTACTTCTGAAGTACATGGCATACATTAGTTTTTTCATTACTCGTTGTCTTTTCATCATTGTTGGTTTGGGGGTCATCTTCAAAGACCCATATTTTACCTTCTTGACATGTTGTAATATCAAAAAATGGTATGTACCATCACCAGTTATGATTTTAGAAATAATGCGATCTGCCATCATTAAGTAATTTTAGGGTTACTTTACTGATTCTGACATGCTCTGCTTTTTGGTGTTCTGTTAAATTATGGGAGACCCAACAACAAACTAATTTTTTCATATGCAGTTCTTCATGAATAATTTTATGTATAGCTGTGTATCCAATGTTAAGTTCCTTTTGTATCATTTGGTAGGTACAGCGATTATCATCGATTAACATTTTATGAATGGCTGACACATTATCTGGGACTACAGCTGACAAAGGTCTTACTCCAGGAGACAATTTCGACCTCTTCTAAACTCTGTAAACCATCTGAAAACAGTGGTATGAAATGGAGCATCATTTCCATATGCTAATTGTAGATGTTTAAGACATTCTTCTTGATTTAGCCCCACTTTAAAATCACAGCTCAATAATGCTCTCACGTCAACTCCATTTTCTTTTCTTTCAAAACTTATTATACAATAGCTAAATTGTAATTGTTGTCACAAATTATTGCCTGCAGACATAAGAGTTCAAATTTAAATATCCGACCAATAATTTTTTTCTAGTGCATATCATCTGCCCCTGTCTCAAAAATGTCAGTGTGACTGTTATATTAATACATTATGAAGTTTTATCCAACTTTACATAATATAATATCATTTGATTTCAATACTATATCAAAAATATCAAGGAATGATTATAAAAATTCATGCTGTCACTAAAAATTTCTTCAAATTTGAAAAAAATTGACATATGCCGATTTGAAAATATTTGCAGATTTTTTATAATATTTTATACAAATAATCCCAAGTAAAAAAAGGTGAGCTTTCAAGAATATATTAGAGACTTTTACAAATGAATTCTAAAAATGAAGAAAGGTTTTCTGATCAGGCAGTTATAGATATAATTTCAAACTAAGTGAAATAAATGTCATCCAAAAAGACCATACACTTTTTTAGGAGGACCCAGAGTGATTATGGGTGCATTAGTAATCTATAATTAGACTCAAGGTATCAAGGTAGGGTTTCATCAGGACAGTGGGAAAAATAGGAACCGGAAAAGTTTGAAGCATTTTGATCCCTTTTCTATATAGTGATGAGAATTTTTTTTTCATAAGTTTGATAGCTGATCATCAATCATCACTGTAAAGCATTTGCAAGCATGTTACTGAACGTTTCAGGGGAATCAGCTGTCTGTAATGGGGAGTAAGGTTCCTGATAGTTATGGTATAACAGTAGTTTATGCAAAAAATTTTCGATTAAAATCATTTAATTTTTATATATATATATATATATATATATATATATATATATATAATAATAATAATAGTAGTTTGAAAATCCAATTAACGAAAAGTAAGAAGCTGCAACACAATAAACCTAACTTTCTAAAACACCCACAAAATAAAATATAAAACAGCAAAACATCAATCAAATGGAAAAAAATACAAAACACGAGTTATCAAGTTACAGAAAATCAACAAAATTCAAAGGTATGGAAACGAATAAAGAAAAACTTAAAAAATTAAGCTATATCGTTATACACGTGGAAAAATGGAAATGTTCACTTCGTAAAATTCGTTCTCAAGTCCAAGTATTTTAATGAAGCAGACACAAAATATGTATGTTTCTGAAGAAATAGATAGATTATATCTATAAACTATTTCTATTTGGACGACATACATAAAGAAGGAATAAAAAAGAAAAAATGAATACCTGGAAAATGCACAGCATATGTACAAACAAGTCGAAACTGGGAACTCTGATTGAAGAGACCAGTGTTGCCATTCGCAAATAAAAAATAAAAAACGATCTACTGTTGCCATTCATAAGAATTGAAAAACAGTAAAGCGAAATGGTAAGAAAACGTAATGAAATACAAAAAAAGGTACTAAAAGGAGGGGCTAATAATAGTAATGCTGATGTGGAAGAGGATGTAAAAATAAAAGTATTAAAAATACAAGAGAATGGAGATGTCTGGCTAATATAAGATATTATGAATAGAATTATAAGATACTATGAAAATAATTATAAAAATTCAGCTATTCTAAATTTTTTAACAATACCATTTATTAAATAAGAGGGATATTTATATAAATTGCTGGTAATTTTGAGATTATTTATATGCATAGTATGAAATTTTTTATCAGATAATCTATAAATTCTAAAAAGCTGATTAAGTATAATATTTCTAAACAATTGAATCGAGTTACAGGAATTAAATGGTAAGATTTTATTAATATTAAAATTATAATAGTCTTTTTTATCATATAAATTTATAACGATTCTATTAGAAGGATCAATAAAAAGATTCAAATCCAAAAAATTAACATTATTACTAATAATAGCTTCATTAGGAATTAATTCCAAATTGTCTGGATAGAAATCTATATCTATGAGATAATTTTCTGTATGTACTAAGCAAATCAGATCATCAACATATCTGTAAAAAGTATAATCTATTGAAGTAAAAGACTTTTCATAATGATAAAGGTATAAATTAGTTAACATACTGCTACTGTAGCCACCCTGTGAAACTCCTGAGACTTGCAAGAATAATTTATTTCCTTGAAAAATATAATTATTGAAAATAACAAAGTGAAGAAGTTTAAGAAAATTTATAAAATTAATTTGATTTGAAAGATTAGTAATATAAGCATTACATAGAGCTAAAATTTCATCATATAGATCAGATATCTTAATATTATTAAAAAGATCTTTAAAATCAAAAGTTTGAAATCCTATTATTTTTCTAAGAGATGTTAATTTTTTTATTCTTTAATTCTTTACTATTATTTAGAATAAGGTAATTATTGCTAGTCTGGCATATATAATAATAATAATAAAAATTCAAGTAATATTAACATCACCATAGAAGCAAAATCATGGTCATAATGCTGATAAGAGAAAAGAACAGCACTGGTCCATATCCATAAATATATATACAAAAATAATGCTTTGGCAGATAATAATTAGTTAAATATATAAAAAATGAAGCTGCAATTTTCATGAGTGCCTGTACTTGTGGACTTTTTTATCAGTATTCCAAAATCATCAACAAAGTAGCTAAAAAAAATAAGCAAAGGTTGCAGAATGTTTTAGAGTGTTGGGAAACAATTTTCCCACATTTATCATAATATCTAAACTGTTATATCTGTACAAAAATTAAGCACTTTAGTAGAAATTTGAGCATTTTTAAATTCCTTAAAAATCGAAATTAGGCATAGTTTTGTGTGTCTTTGAGCAATCAAATCTAAGTTTGTAGCATTGATGATGGAAAACAAAACATTTGAAAAATATGTATAGGCCTTGATTACAGACGAGTCCACAAAGCCCTGTCTACAGACCTCAGATTTCAAGGGGTATCCTATAACTGTATCCTAAAATCTTTAAACTTGTATTTTTTTTAAGTTCTGGCATGGCAACCAAAAGTGTTTCAAGGTTTATTTTTAATGGCTAGGCACTTAATTACCTAATCATTCACCCATTTTTAGCCTGGCGAACTATGTGGGATGAATCATATTACATCCTAAATGGACACCATAACATCCATGCCATAGGTGGGATTCGAATCCCTAACCTATGAGGAAATGCTTATCTTATACCTCTCAGTTACCGGGCCTTTGTGTTTCGAAGTTATGTCACATAAAATAATGTAGTATAGGGTTTGTGCATTTTTATCCATCAAAATTTAATGTTGTTTAAGATAGATTTCTTTTACAGTGGGAATTATGTAGCTGTTGATTCTTAAGAGTGCATTGTAGTTTTATACCTACCACTCTAAATCACTGTTTTTATTTTGTCTGTGGAAAAAATACTGACATAGAGAAAAGAACAATATTTTTGTTTTTTGCTTGTGAAAACCGAGAAACTGGATGTGGGAGGGGTTCGGAAAAAAATTCTGTGCCTAGGGCCTCATATTATATTAATGGGACCTGCATACATATACTTATTTGTCTGCATTATTTTATTTGTGCTACATTTTATTTTGTGGTCCAATTCATTATTGACTGTGCATAAAATCACGTGCTTTACACATTTAGAAATAATTTATTTTCACGCATTTATACTCAATTCAAAACTCATACTATAAAAAGCAAAATTTGATGCTTTTGGCAATTATGTTGGCTAGAAAAAAAATCCTTACTTATACTCACATGCAAATATCATTGACATGCATTTAATACCATGTAAAATAAGTGAAAAAAATTGGCAAATTTGTTCATATTCAATCACAAAACTATTTATTACCAAATGTGCCTTTTCTCATAAATGAAACATACTAACTGCATGAAAAAGATGTTAACAGATAGATTTCTTTTTGTGATTTTACGCAATAAAAGAATATCAAACATTACAGTTATACCCTTACTAACGGCAATACAGTTATACCCTTACTAATGGCATACCACTGTGCCATAGCATACCAAACGGGAAACAGGCTTCAAATTAGTGGTCTTTAAGTCACATTTTGTTCCTATAAATTATGTTTTGAAGACCATGTTTTTAGACCTAGTCATCACTTTTTATGCTTACCTTTTCCACCCCTTTTTGCATGTACATTGCAAATTCTGACTGATCAACTGTTTATTATTCTTTCTAACAATCTTACCAACACATGTCATATATTGCATGCCTGTGCAGTGGGTCAAAGGCTAATATAAAACAATTTATTTTTAAGTATCATAAAGTAAATAAAATTGTTTCAAAATTGCACGTAGAATATTTTGGAACTGAGGAAAAATGGTTAGATGCAATGGACACCGGACTTTCTGCTCCTAAGTTCTAACCCTGTTGGGAAGCACCTCCTTAACTGATGGCATTTGTGCATGTCTTCACTGAATATATATGGTTTTTATACTATGGATAAAGTATTATAATGGGGTCAAAAATTCAAATTTTCGATAGATACATGTTTTAAGCGTCCTTGAATATGAATATGTATTTATTTTTAATGTGGTATCTGTGAATGTATCCACTATAAATAAAAAATTAGCATAGATGAAAAAGTAAAAACACTATATATAATTTACAAAGTGATTTATGAGATTCTAATATGGTTTACTACTGTTACAATTCTTTAATGTGTGTGTAACTATGTATTTTGCAGAACAATTTACCTTCTTAAAAGTATAAAAATGGCAAAATGCTTGATAATGGCTACGGGCTTGTGATCCAGCTCCCAAAATGGCTAAAACTTCTTTCTTTTCAGCTAAATACTATAGTAAGAATAAACAAATAAAAATACTGAGTTAAAAAATGTATACAATATAAGATCACCAGTATTCAAAATTCAATGAAACCTAACTACCATGTCTTTCAGGAATGGATTTCAAATTCCATAAACATAATCCCCCCCCCTCCAATTATTCAATTACATGTACTTTCCTAAATGAGAAAATTCTTCCAATATCAAGGTAAACATATTTTCCCCTCTTTGCATTAAGTTCCCCAAAAGTGAAGAATTTCAAAGATCCATTTTTTTCATACTAATCTTTACTTGTTTAGTTACTAATCTTCTATTGTCTGCATATGCTATACCCTAATAAAATGCAGAGTTGCATTTGTGAATTTAACAGTGTATCTGCTTCCCACAGGAATCTCCGCTTTACTATTGAACAAGTTTTAACCATAATACTTACACATATGTGTTTTACACATACCGCTTGTCATGAATAGTTCAAAATGGAAGGGGTGAAAATCAATCTTGCCCTTCCTCTATTTGAGTATTTTTTCTGTATGATTCTGCTTGTTCTTCCAAGTGGTGAGTAAAATGTCATCAAACAATAAATATAAACTTGTGTGTAAGAAATTTCTTGAAGCTATTTTTTAAACAAATTACAGAGTAATAATTGAATGCATATAATAAAATGATCAAGTGATATATACTTTTTATTTCATTTTTTTCCCCAGAACTTAGATATGCCATCAATTTTGCTTACTTTTCAAAATACTCCTACAATGGCTATATTTTTAGAATGCCGAGAGATCATAGTAGAGATTTTACTGTATACATACATATAATACCAAGATATATACAACACATAAATATAAGGTAAACAGCATGAAAAGTTTAAATTATTTTTTTTCAATGAAATATTTTATTAGTTTGAGCTCAAAATAATCATATTCATTTGAGAGCATAAAAAACTTTACAAACACAGGAAGGGTTATATTCCTCACCCCAAAAGTGAAATATCTCTTTAAAAACAGCACATACATTTTTTACAGTAAAGTACCATTTATAAGCTTCCTAAGGGATCAGTAGACAAAATGTATAATCACAACCTGTCAAGATCTACCACAAAGTGACAGCAATTGAAATTATTACGTTATTACATTGTACATATTTATAGTTTTATTTGGATTTTTTTATATTATTTACTAGCTATGCCAGTCCAGTTACTTTTTAAAAAGCTCTTAAACTGAAATAGCTTTCTTGCAGTAGCTATCAACTGTATACCCACCTGCTGCATGGGTCCATTGTGCAGGCATACATACACATATCTGCATGATTCCTACTGCATAGATATAATATGCCCTAAATACGTGTCTAAACATGCTTCTCCAAATATTAAACTTGACTTACATATGAAGTCATGGTAAACCCCAGTTGTAAAATACGCTGAGAATTCGAAACCCCTTTGTAGTGGCAGAAGAATATATAAGAAATATAAAATCCCAATGAACTGGAAATGATCATAGTAACCGTCTTCATCCAAATACACATGCACATAACAGAAAGGTTCCCCCCCCCCTCAATGACCTTGCTAGTTCACAGAATAAAAAATTAATGATACACAAATACATTATAAAAATCAAATTTAATGAATAGGTGACCTAAGAAACATAATTTTTGTTTTGGAGTAGCGTGTGATATTCAATTGAGCTCCCACAAATGATAAAAATTGGATTGTCAATGGATTTTTCTATGTCAAAATTTTAAAATAGATTGTTTTCAACGTGCCTTTTTTTCTTTACAGATTTTTCAAAAATCTGTTTAAAGCTTCTTGGAAAGAGCATTCTTTGATCTTTACGATGATGTTAAAATAGAAACTCTGTGCTATTATATTTTCAATAGCTAAAGAATCAATTTGTGTGTGCAAATCACTGAAAATTATGCTTTAACATTAAATAACTCAAAAACTAATTTGAATTTTAAAAAATTGCTCCAAGATATGTCACGCCTGAATTGAAATTTTGTAGCTGTGTGTTGCTTGGATTTTCTTCTACGCTGCCGCGAACACAACTCTTATTATTTAAGATTTATATATTTTTTAGTAAGTGTGGTACACTTTTTTATGCAACACCTTTAAAAACACTTCAACATCATATAACTTCTAAAAATTCCACTTACCTTTATATAAATAAATAGCACAGCCAACAACAACTAAAGAATCAACTCTTATTGTTAAATTAAAAATTAACTTTTATTAACAACAATTAAAAAATATCATCCTATTCATTATTACTTAAGTTGAATGTATAGTGGTAGTACATTGCATCATTTAAGATTACATCTATTAAAGTTAGAATTCGATTAAAGTAAAACAAATTACATCTATTAAAGTTAGAATTCGATTAAAGTAAAACAAATTACATCTATTAAAGTTAGAATTCGATTAAAGTAAAACAAATTACAATAACCAAACCATCACAATTACCCAGGTACAGAATCCACTCTGGTCTGAAGACCAGAGTTTGGTCTGCCTGAGCTGTCCACCCCCAAAAATGTTAAAAGTTGAACTGAAAATAACAAAACAAACCAAAATAGATTCATATAAGTGGATGAAATTAAGACTCATTTGGTGAAACTAAGGGGGGGGGGAATACCCACCCCCCAGCTGATATGTGTTGGAAAATTTTATAATTGTTGCGTTGTAGACAGACACTTAGGAGAAACATTAAGAACTGCGAGCACTGAGCACTGGAAATATGTTGTTGAAAACTGATATCGTTATTTTTATGGAATGAATTCAATGGTTTCATCACAATATCGGAAGATTCAAAGGCAGAGGAAACTGTATCTGCCTCGTTTAGGGCTTTGTCAGTTATAACGTCATCCTCAGAGGCACATTTCATAATATTAGACATGATGCATAAATTTCCTTTTCACCCTCTCTCGTCTGCTGCTTTGGAATCGAATAAATAGCATTCTTACGGTGACCGCGGGATACGGGCGCCCTTGCATTTGGGCCCCGTTCCACGGATCTTTTCAGCAACCAAGAAACCACCTCTTCCAAAAGCCGCTCAGGAATCGAATGCCTCGGCAACACGCTTGCCTCCCAGAAGCTGCCAAATTTGGCGAGTGAAAACCTGCGCTTCGCGCCGAGCGCTCACGCATATACTGCGGAAATAAAAATGCTGTTATGCCAAGAACCATTAAATGGATAACTTCCGCCAAGCGGCAACCCACCGCGCAGCAACCCCACCGGATGTGCTGGCACCCCATTTGCAGGTGTCCAACAGATAAGTAAGCCGTGAAGGCCAAATTTTTCCTAAAATGCACCCTTTTTTTCTCACTCTCGTGAATGAAGTGAAGTTAAAACCCGAGAGCGAGAAGCCGAAAGATTAACAAAAGATATTTTAACGTTTAAGATGCATTGCATATAATTTTGAATAATGAAAACAAGGGAAAAGATAACAAATTACGGTAAAGGGGAAATAAATCACCGAAATATTCAAAAACAACAAATAAATTTAGAATTTTGAAGGGAAAGGGAAAAATAACGAATTTTAAGCTATTACATAATTTTGAACTATTAATTAAATTTAGAATCAAAAATCTCGGCATAACAATATACCTACCATTTCTGGCTAACTGAATACAAATTTAATATGTAAAACAGTGTCAGCTTGGGATGGGCAGAACACAGCCGTTTCCCACCAAGGTCCTCATCATCCCACTCTCAGCTCTTCTCCTCTTCCTTCAATAACCTGGCGCCTTTGCTTTTTTCAAGAAAATGTTTATGAAATGAACAGTTTAGGCTCTCAATATGGCCCTTTTTCTAGTGTTCTACTTCATGACCTCATATGAATGCATTCAACATTGAATAATCAATAGTTAGTTTAATTACAAATCTGAGACCTTTCTAGAACTTATGCTGGCCACTCATGACAAAGATGTAAATCTGAATCTAGATAAGTTGCCTGGTGGTTATGACTTCAAAGATTATAATAGTGGTATTAACTGCAATGCTTAGATGTGACTTCTCAGTTAAGCTTTAAAGTTATTCAACAAATTTTGTATTTTAAACTGCATGTATTCCAATTTATATAAATGCTACAAATTTGTTAAGTGAAGAAATTTTTAAACCCCTCTTTTTAATGTTATCAAATAAAAAAAAAAAACTTCGAACTGCAACTTTTTTTTGCTTGTCAGGTGACCCTTGGGAACTTATATCCCATGGGGGTCTTTAGGGGTTCAAGCCAATACTGATGCAAAGTTATGTTTCTATTTTTCAACTTGCATTCAAATTATAAAAAACAGATTAAAATATTTATAACAATAAATAAAAATCTACAACCTTTGTAGCTACAAAAGAAGCAGCTGCAGTCCTCATTTTAGTAATCATATCACCATCAAGAACCTAAAAATATAAAAAATCAATACAATCAAATGCATTAACAAAAAGTAATGATTAATTCTAAAATATAATATAAGAAAAGTAATAGAATATTTATCAAAAATATACAAGTGAAAGCATTTTCTCATCCAGATAAGAAGCTTTCCTTCCTAGTCTCCTCTGAGAGGACAGGGTCACCCGTTACCCCATAATGTAAATTTTAAATAACTGTACCATAAAAAATAATAGTATGGTTAATATGCATACATATATTTTTAAGCAAATCCAAATAGTTAAAAAGCAGAAAATAAAAGTGGTCCATTGTATCTAGCTCTTTCCTCCTTATGGCAAGTGAGTGGAAGACCACACTAACTCAGCAGTGCTGGAATTTAATACCAGGGTTAAAGTATGGTATATCATTGAGCTAAAAGTGTCTTAGACTGAAGTCATTTAATATTACCTTGTGGCTGAATAATGAACATAGAAAGGGAGAAAGCCAAGATGAGACTTCATCATATTATATGTGATAGTAACATATGTAGGTGTCAGACAAATTGTTCGTCATGGTGAAATGTGATCAATGATCGAATATTGCAATTTATTCATCCAGTCATCCCTTATATCAAGTATATGAAAGACCAACTTGGTAGTGCTGAGATTTGACCTTGAAGGTCAAAAGTTTGATAGGTAACCAATATAGTGTTGAGCTAAACATGACTCAAATGTTGAAATATGAGAGCCTTTCAGCAATATAGTGTTGAGCTAAACATGACTCAAATGTTGAAATATGAGAGCCAAAAAAAAACATTCTTGCTCCAGGTGCCATATTTTTGGTTATGCTACTGGTTTTATATTTCCCCATCATTTATTACTTTATGTTAATAAATTCACCAGTAATTTAAGGATTAAGTTAACATAAGAAATATATAAGAGAAGCAAACATACTGCTTTTAGTTTCCCATTCTTTGCATCGTACAGCAATACTACTGCTTGAACAGCAGGTACACCTTTTACTTTATTGTTTGGGAATACAGTAACAACTTTAGTAGCCATAGTTTCAGCATCACCATTGTAAGCTGGCATAGCAAATAATACTCTGAAATGTAAAACAATAAATATTTAGCATTTTAAAAATACAAAAATATGTAAAAATTATATTTGAAAACTAGTATACCAAAATAGTGATGAGGGACATTTTCACTAGGGGGTGGAGCCTGGATTGAACATGCTGATTAATTATTTTATGACCCTCTAATCAAACATAAACCATATACTTATTTAAATTACATTAACTTCAGATCAAATAATATATAATTTCATTGCTGAGAGAAAGCCTGAAAAAAATAAGTATTTGAGATATAATTATGGAGATAAAGGGACTCTTTAACTTCATGGATACTTTGAATGAAGTTTTTAAATTATGGAGTATGAGTTTCCCTTTACCTTCATATTTTAAACAATGTAATTAAGGCTAAATTTGCTGCCATTTGGAAATTCATAATTAGGCCTTTTTTTTAGCTTGATGTACATAACTTGATGCATAAGCATTTTATATATGTACATATATAAATCCTTCATCATGTATTACCAAGCTGAAGGGTGAGCGTCAGTAAATTTTCTGCCCTATCCGCGCTTTGTTAACTTTCGCGGCACACATATTTCGCCGAAATTCTGCTCAAACAGTTGCGAAATATTGTTTTATAGATAAAATGCTATGCTTAGATTATATTAAAACTAAATTTAATAACCAATAAAACATAGAATATATGTTTTATTATAATTTAAAATATTTTTGGTGCTGCCATCTGTTGTCGTAATTTAATTCATACCGACTATTTTTATTTTTAATTGAACATTTTTAAATGTCTATTCCTTCTAATACGCTATTAAATACAACAACAGATCATATATAATGCCATAATCACGGAAACGTAATTGAACTTGGACTTGAAGACAAAGGAACTTGAAGACAAAACTGCAGTCCTCAGTGATATACATTCAGATCCCTTATCAAATTTATAGAATGATAAATTACCTTTCCGTGATTGTGGCATTATTATATATGATCTGTTGTTGTATTTAACACTGTATTAGAAGGAATAGATATTTAAAAATGTTCATTAAGAAATAAAAATAATCGGTTTGAATTAAATTACGACAACAGATGGCAGCACCAAAAATATTTTGGATTGAAATAAAAAATATATTCTATGTTTTTTGGGGCATTAAATTTAGTTTTAATATAATCTAAGCATTGCATTGTATCTTTCAGAAAATATTTCACAACTGTTTGAACAGAATTTCGGCGATATATGTGTGCCGCGAAAGTTAACAAAGCGCGGATAGGGCAGAAAATTTACTGACGCTCACCCTTAAGCCAAGTCTTCAGCTTTTAACTAGTTATTGCAAATATTAAAACTTTAAAACAAAGTTTTTCACAGCTATATAGGATGTTTAAATACAAAACATTTTTGTCTTTGATTGCTTTCGGATGAAAATGTTTTATATTTAAATGTCCTATATAGCTGTGAATAAACTGTGTTTTAAAGTTTTAATATGTGTGATTCCTATCTATGGACGTGTAGCCATTTTATATTTCTTGCAAACTAAGGTTATCTCTAAACAGAACTCAAACCTGTAATCTTTTGATCTTGAGATATGTGCTTTATCAGTTAAGTTGTTCTGGGCTGTAAATATAATATGATATTCTCCGATTCATAATTTGTCGCTGAGATCTATCTGCTTGGCCTTAATCAAAGAGTCAAAAGTTTCCCCAGAACTCATCGTCATATCACTTTTTAGCCATAATCATACACCAATCTTTAGTGAATAGCATTTGAACAATGCAATTTTCTCCAAAGAAAAACTTAAACCTGTGAATTGTTGGGAATTTGTGCTCTCTCTCTATATATATATATGTTCTTTATATAAGATCTAAAATAATGATAGTTAATAGGACTTAATAATTTATATAAAATATGTAAACACATTTTTAATAGTTTCCTTCGTTTCTTCTGAAATGGTGGAAGAAAGGTAGTTCTTTTGAATATTTTTTTCACTTTGGAAGAAACTTGCTAACCCTGACTATATGCATGAACAGGTAGGTGTTCTTTCATTAAAATTTGAATGACAGTCTGCTAATTTACAGATCTGGCTAATTAGTAAAATTTTTGTGAAATTTCCATACCTTTCTTTCAGGATTAGGATTTATCTCTCAATTGCGGAACACAAAAGCAGATGCCCCATCTGACCCCATCCCCTCTACTTACACTCCTATATGTCTAATAAGGACAACTTAAAAAGCATCAATGATTTCAATTTCACTAAAAATATAATTTTAAAAATGTTAAGATTATCAACAGCAAGAAGTGTGAGTTTGCACTTTGCCAGTCTAAAACATGATAGATAAATATTTGTATAATGTGAAGAGAAAACACATGTAAGAACGTTTTTTACCATCTTATGATTTATGGGCCCAAAGAAAGAAGACTGCCTGCAACTAGTGACGCTTTATACAGACAATAGATAAAACTGATAAGAATGGGAGTTTACTGTACTCAGAAAAGTATGTTTTATAGTGTCTTCATCCTGATAAAAATTAATAGAAAGACGCAACCCTCTCAGAAGAAAATTAGAATTTTGTGAGACTTGGAGTAAAATGTTTTCGCAATGCTTCTTTTACAAAGATTAAAAAAAAAAAAAAAAAAATGCTTATTGGTTCTTTCACAAACCTAATTTAATGGTTTTAACCTATTTCCTAGTTGTGAGTGTCCTAGCTTTAACATCAAAATAATGATCTTTCAAAAACAAATTTGAATATCTGATAATCTAGTATAAAAAGCAAAAATTTCAAAATAAGTTGTACTTAAATGTATTTTTTTACTTTTTTTTTGTATAAGCAACATTGCTATTATGAAACTAAATGCACAATCAAGATATAATGATTGATTGAGGTTGGTGGGTTACCAAAACCTGGATTTATAATTGATAATCAAAATTTGCCCTAGGTCTCATGAATGTTTAGGATGACCTTGGTGAATTGGGAACATCAATTCAGCTTAGTTATTTTTAACTTTTAAAATATCAGATTGATAAGTGGCATCTTAAAGAACTACTATCAAGGTGACCTCTGTCATCTCAGTATGTTGATAGCTCTTGAAGTTGTTCTATGACCATTCATGAGTGGCATCACAGGGGCAGGGGTGTATTTAAGGTGGGTGTCATATCCCCTAAATTCAAAAGGAAGTTTAAACTTAAAACAGTTTCGAAGTTTAACACTGCTTCTTAAACCAACTGATAAAAAAAGTCTACTCAATCCGTATTCAATTTGTTATTCTGTAATCTGTGAACTAGAAAAAAAGGTGTCTTTACCTCCAATAAGAAAATATAAAGGGTATAAGGAATTTTTAGAAACTAAGAATTGAAAAAAAGTTCTCAGGCTATTGCATCACTGTAATAGGAGGCAAAATCCTCCAAATTTGGAAAAATCCCAGTACAAGTTCCTGGACCCGGTAAAAGAAAGGGAAGAAGCAAAGATCAAAAGTCCCAGAATAGAAGAGATTAAACTTTCTATGTCAAATTAAAAAAATATAACAAATTGCAACTCACAGTTGACTAATGATAAAAACCAAATGATCATTTCCTCAAAAATTAAATGTGGAATGTATTACTTCACTATTAAATTCATAGATTACATAATGTTACAAAACATGACATCTGATACATTGGCGTTGTGTATTTATTTTGTTGCATCCAGGCCAGAATATATTTTTGTTGTGTAACTGCAGCTTCAAGCAACTTAAATGTTGTGAAGAGCATATTTAATTTGACTTCGACAAATGTTGTGAAGAGCATATTTTAATTTGACTTCGGCAAATGTTGTGAAGAGCATATTTTAATTTGACTTTGGCCTATTGTGGAATAAATAAGTGAAATTACCATTTTTCTGTATTCAGTTCTAATTTACACATCTGCATTTTTCATACAAAGTAAACATTTATTATTTAATATGGGACAGGGAAACTTTCACTTGTTAATTGAGAATTTTGTTTTATATATCATTTCAAATTTTTGTTTCAATTTTGATCTATTTTTGGCTTTTTTTCATTTATTTTGACCTGGCCCAACCCAAATTTAATAAAACTTGGCACAAGCATGTGCAGACCTCTAACCCTTTGAGATTGATATAAACTTAATTTAAAACTGAATCCCTCCCCCCCAAATTGAATTTCAAAATATGCCACTGACCCTGAGGGGGGGGGGGGGTCATAATTCCCCACCAAGAACCCATTGAAGTTCAGAAAATTATTAAAAAAAAAAAAAAATTCTGACAACGCTAACATTATACATATCACATTTTATTTATAGTTTTACAAAATCATATGAAGTATGTATATAGGATAATATGAATACTATCATGCCCAATGTGCTAAAAGTTTAGTATGTACCAGTGTTTCTTTCAAGCATACCTCCGTGGATTATTATCCCCCACCCCACCCACACACACACGGAGACATTTTAAGTTAATCTAGTTTCTATTTATGTGACAGCATTTAGATATATTTATATAGGGCAAAAAAAAACTTGCCTGTCCCACCCCCTACCCGACCAAAAAGTCTTGAAAGAAACATGGATATACCTTAATATCACCTGCATTACATGATAACTTGCTAGTAAAAGATAAGATTGAACATGTAATAAGTAAACTTCATAAAAGGAAAAGCAATGAGAAAAAAATGAAAAGAGGAAAGAAAAAAAAATCAGAAGAAAATTTAAAATAATAAAATCCGAGATATCTGGAAGATACCAATTTCTTCAGACATATGACATTTTATTTACTTTCTTGACATCCAAATCTAATAAATCAAAATGAAAGTATTATAAAGTTACCCGGCATGTTTCTCCACAGAAACTGCAGCCCTAACAGGTTGAAAAATTTTCCCACAAGAATACGACTTCAAAGCGTCCTCAACAGATACAATTAAATTTTTCCATTCAGTTTTTAAGTATTTTGAAACATCTTCAGCTCCTAAATATATTGCACCATTGTCTAGGTTTGTCATGTTTCACAGCTATAAATTTAACTATATTAATGTATTATCATACAAAGGATTTGCTTGGTATTTTGAGGCAAGATTTTGATTGGGAAAGGGGATTAAAATATTGTTTTTTTTGCATTAACCTTCAAAAAGAATCTGACTTTGCTTTTGAGATATGACTGATAAAATTTCCAGATTTCCATCACTTTGGGCGGAGCTTCCTTTCCTTTCCAATCAGCGATTGATCCACTAGTGCACGTGTTTGTGTTTATTTACAAGCAAACAAGGTAATTACAAAAATCCATGTTTACAAATAAAACATGCGAAAGTAATTACAAACGCTAAAATGAATTTTATGTGAATCAATATAATCTTGCTTAGTAAATATTGCAAAAGTTATAGAAATTTCGTAGATTTCAGCAGAATCGTTTCTTACTAACTCACTAAAATTCAAATAAATCATGTGACCTTTTTGACCCAATCAGAGTTTGAGACATGGAGTTAGAAGAGTTATGGAGTTACTTCTAACTCCATGGTTTGAGAAATTCCCTTTAGGGCGAGATGCTCCATATAATAACCTTGGCTCCATATCACAGAATACTATATTTATTAATCTGTGCTCCATATATTTTATGCAGCAGCATATTATTTTATGTAGTTTGTATATCAAATTATTCAAATTTTTAATAAAAATTTGGATAAGTGATTATGCTTGTGGTCAATCAATTGGTAGATTTCTGACACTATTGCTTGAAATTTCAACCTTTTAAACTTCATCAATCAACAACAAATCAAGATGTCTTCTCTAAGCTAAATGTTAATTTGAGTTTTTAAATTGTAAAGTTATTTTAACCAAAATATTTGTATATTTTCTTTATTAACATGCTCAAATGTGCTGTTGATAGTTGTTCTAATAAAAGCGGTAAAAATGCTTTATATTATTCTTTGCCGAGTAATGTTACCAGAAGAAAACAGTGGTTGAAGGCATGTAATATCAAATCTAAGGATTATAGCTCCATTAAAATTTGTTCTTTACATTTTAGAAACAATGATTTTAAAATTCAATTTAAAGGAGATGGCGAATCTTTTGTATATAAAAAAATCTTGAAGAAATATGCCATTCCAGATGTTGATACTAGTGCTAAACGTAACTCTCGAACGAGAACCCATAAACGAGAAATTAGAAGTTATGTTCTTGCCACTCAAAGACGTTATGCGGTAAATGCAAATTTTGATAAGTACTCTCTACAAACTTTGAGTAATTTGGCACTGTCATCTTGTAGATATAATTCAGCTTTATTATATAAAATTTGTGAAAGAGACAACGAAATTTCTGAACTTCAGGAGCTAGTAAAGAAACTTAAAAGAAAAAATGAGAAATTGAAGCTAAAATGCAAATTCTGGAAAAAATTGACCTTGAAAAAGTCTTATATATAAATTTACTGTTCATTTTGTACAATGTACATATTTCATCAAGATATTCCTACTGTATCATTAAGATTCTATTTTATTAAAATTGATTTGATCATAAAATATTAATTTTATCTATAAGTTTACCTTGATTTTATGTGATCTAAGATAAATATTCTATGTCATCAATGCTTTGAAATATTTTAATTCTGTCTGAGTACATATATACAGGCAATATCTTTAGAAATTAGCAAATTTTTGATTGGATGATTATAACATGTCTAGGGAGAAATTTCACCTCTTTAGTCATTTGTAATGTGCCAAGTATGCTAGATATTTAAATAACTGGAACCATTACATTATACAAAAGTTTGAATAAAATTTGTATATTACAAGAACTTATAAAGGCTAGACATAAACAGAAAAATACTCGGGACAATTTTGAGAGCGATTTTTAATTGTGAAAAGAAAAGACAACAATTGTAATTAAAGTTCTATATCAAACATTATATATATATATATATATATACAGTGCTTTCATTTATTAAACATCTTGATGGTCAGTACTTTTTTTCCCAATTTTCAAAATCCATGAAATATTTGGAAAAACAAATTGCTAAAATGCATTGCTGTCATGGGTGAAATCAGTGGCAGATTTAGCAGTTGGCAAAAAGGTCAATGCTGAGGCTGATAGGACCTTGAGCATATTGGGGCCCTCCAGGAAGTAATATACTAAAATGCATTGCTGTCACGGGTGAAATCAGTGGCAGATTTAGCAGTTGGCAAAAAGGGCAATGCTGAGGCTGACAGAACCTTGAGCATGTTGGGGGCCCTCCAGGAAGTAATATATGATGCAAGATGTAATATTTTGCATTAAATAAAACTGATAAAACAGTCATTAATATTTTTTCTGATATTCTCTCAAAATTTGGTGTTCCACCACCTAAATACACCCCTGATAGCCCCTACTAGGGTAGAAACTTTGTTCAATTGTTACTCTATGCCCAGTGCTAGAGGGTGTACTAGGTACACCAGTATGGGGGCCCCCATTATCAAGGAGCTTTAAATGCTCTGTTTCAAAAATTTGCTTGTTAAGATATTTTAGAATTTTGAGTAGGAGCTTTTTATTTATCCTACACACTTGGGGCCAAAATGACTGGCAATGGGCCAGCTCCAATGTGTGTTACTTCATTTGGGGCTTGTTTTGCATCTCACTGAACTCAGGGTCAACAGTATGGCTCCATTAACTATAATTCAGTCTATGGATATGTAAGTAGTGAAAAAGATAGAGCTCAATCACTACAATACAAACTAAAAATCCCATTTTGTTTCAGATGTTTTAATTTGAGTTGTGCAGTTATGGGTTTGATGAAATCTACTAAGTATCTCAAGATTCACATTGATGATGGCATAAAATGGAAACATATTCAGCTAAATGTTGCGGTAAATTGCTGTTTTTGTTTATAAATAATAGAGTCCTTCCTCATATTCTGTTTTCCATCTACTTAAATCTGTCACTGGGTGAACTGTGTTGTATAAGTAACTAGGATGTAAATTCCCTCTGGTTTGAAAATTAGAGCAAATTAACTTCTGTTAAATGATGTTTTTGAATTAAAGAGATGGTAATATTTCTTTTACTTTGAAAATATTCTTTATTATATGAATTTATTTCTAAGAGTTTTTTTTTCAACAGTCTATTAGTAAAGACTGGATCAGTATGGAAAAGATAGAATGCCGTTTCTACTGACTATTATCTGTCAAGACAGTAATCTGATGCAATGAAACATTTTAACAAAAATCCTACACACCCAAGTTTTGTAAAAATAAGTACAAACCCAGGCCCTATACCTCACATGATTATTTACAATATGTGGATTAAGCAAACACTTCAGGCCTCCAACATAGTAAATATGATGCTGTGAAGCTGGTAGAAATTTAGTTGATAAATAGTGACAGGCATCAAATTTTATCCAGTCTTAACTTTGATGTAATGTATATACAGAACTATTGCACACTGAATTTTAAGTTTATTAGATTAATGTTCCTTGTCGATTAAATTCTATAGCAGCATAATTATATTTTTTCAGTTTTATTCATAGTTCACACAACATTTATAGGGGAGAAAAACAGAATTCATTTAATAAGTTAAATCTTTTTATGCACCCAACTTAAGGAGAGAGAAGATTTGTCTACAAATGCACTCAGCAATAAGAGGATTATAGGATTATTTACCACTCTGGACTCTTATCATTCCTTCCCCATACTACTATGTAGAGAATCGGGATGATTCGGTTTATGTCTCACTCCTCTTCACCTGCCCAAATTCCACATAAAGATATTCACATTCTGTCAAATGGCACTAAATCCAGCTAAAATTGTATTGAGTATTCGTTTCTTCTTTGGCGAAAAGTGCGGAAACCGACGCGGCTCACATTGGATTGCAATATTGTAATGTCTGTTTTTTTAACTCAAATTTCTATTGCCGTTATAATAACGTACCATTTGTTCTATCAGCAGGAGGTGATAAAGGGAAGCGGCCCTTATTAAAAATCTCGTCTTTCCCTGTAATGCAGTATTTTTCCCTAGATTTAATATGGTCTGAAAAGGCCATAGGAGACTTTTTTAACAGTCAAAGCTTTAGTGCTGCCATCTAGTGACAATTTTATCACTTATTTCCAATAATTCAACTTTCAGTTGAAATAAAATTTAGATAATTTTCTTAAAAATTGTAATTAACCTATATAACTAAAATAATTCTATTAAAATCTACTGTCTTTCTTCTTAAGGTTAGTAGGTATGACGATCCAATTTTTTTCTTTATGAGACCCAGTTTAAATTCCTGATGTGGCATGGGATTCAGAATTTTCTAATAACTAATAAATTTATTATATTCATTGAAAAATCAATATAAAGTGCAAAATTTTTATATATTTGTAAAATGTCACAAAGCGACTTGGAATGAATTCACATTGTTACAAATTATATAAATTGATCATTGGTCTGCTACAAAATGTATACTAAATTTAACTTTACCTGCCACAACACTAATACGAATCTTAGTTTTACCTGATATGAAAGATGATACGAATGAGACTAGCAGGAGTAGGATGCTTGATTATTACAATATCTTAAATTTTAACTTTTGTAATCTTTGACATTTATAAACATGATAATCTAGTAGAGGTGGCATGTGGCATTTTCAGATTGACACAAGGTACTACCCAATGTTGCTTAATTTTAATGATCTAATAAGAAATGGTATTTGTTATACAGTGTGTCCCAAAAAGATTGAAACACACTTTAATTCTTTACCTGTTGGAGATAAGTGGGCAATGTAAATCGTAAAAATGTTGAAAGTAAGGTAGGAAATAAGACATGGTAGGAAATAATGTTAATGAAATAGTCCTCCCATTAATTTTCAAAAAGTTACACTTTTTAAATTTTTATACGATACCCTTAGATAAATTTGGTCAATCAGAAAATTTTTATTTTTAGTGCAACAAGATCGTTAAAAAACCCCACATATCTGTATCTTTAAAATCAACTGAATTATGATAAAGGAAAAAATCTGACTTATGCCACTTTTCCGTACCATGTGAAACGTTGTTTCATCGGTGAAAATAGGGATCATAAACAAATTGATGATGGAAATTGTTTAGATCAAAAATACGTTAATATGTGTCAAAATTTTTTATCACAAATCCATCTAAATAAGGCATTACACAGACAGAGATCATATAAAACAATGGTACTCACTACACAGTTGGGTATCCTATGTATTATCATCCAGTTTTATCTTTTTTGTGATATGTCACAAATTTACATTTCTAATTTGATATATGATCCCCATTCACAATGTTCAATTTTCAATTAAATATAACTCACTCAATTTTAAAGATACAGATATGTGGTTATTTTTTAATGATCTTGTTGCATTAAAAATAAAAAAATTCTGATTGACCAAATTTGTTTAAGGGGGTCGTATAAAAATTTAAAAAGTGTAGCTTTTTGAAAATTAATGGGAGGACTATTTCATTAATGTAGTCTTTATTTCCAACCTTACTTTCAACATTTTTGCAATTTACATTGCCTACTTATCTCCAACAGGTAAAGAATTAAAGCGTGTTTTAATCTTTTTAGGACACCCTGTATAGAATAGCATTGTACTAACAGAATTTGGCAGCTGAATTTCTTCAAATATTGCTCTTTAATTAATATGCTATTTTTCCAAAATTTATTATGCTCTATTTAATTCACTATCTTGATGTACAGGAAAAGTTTTTCAAAATGCTATAAAGCTTTCTGACAACATAGTGTCCATCATGAGTGGCAATAATAAAGAATTGACAGCACATAACTGAAAAATTTTCCGAATGTTTAATTAGCTTAATAATATTATTTTAATATCTAAACACATTTTATTTTTTAAAATAAAAAGGAATGTATCTGTGTGAGGTCATGGATTTTGAAATGTAAGCACATATTAATTGCAAGTAAATATAAAAATTTTGTTTTCTGGGTAAACGCTTTTATTCATTATTTGCCATGAGTAGGTTTCAATGGAAGGAAATCATAAGATATCAAGTTGATCAATGGTTAAATGGTTAATATTAGAAAGGGGAGAGTTTTTTGTCTTTTCATTATCATGTGCTAAAATATTTTCTCATATATATATATGTGTGTGTGTACGTATATAGTATATATTATTAATAATGTGTTATTTTATATTATGGCCATTTTGTTGTATAAAGAGATAAATTTTCTACTTGTGTTGCTTGACTGTGGATCTGGTGTCCTTCCATTGTTGGGTACAAATTGCATAAATGTTTAACCATGTGGTATATGCAACCATAGAAACAACAGATTTTATATCTGTCTAGAAAGTACCTTTGAAGACGTACGTTTCTGGCAGATATACTATTCATTGATTCGTTTTCTTTCTTCCAATTCAGTGTAAGAAACTTGAACTTCTACATACATGTAAGTCAATTTAAGAAGATTTTACTATTACATCACTTCCATTCTATTGATTGATATTCCATATTTCTTAAATTATTAATTTATTTGTTTCAAATTTAATGGGTTGTTTCGTAGTTTTTCATGTTTATGACTGACATTCTCTTGAGTTTTTTCTGGTTGGTATTTGAATACTTTTGTTTGTTATGGATGCCTTACTATTTTTCTTCAATAATTCTAATTTAATACATCTTTATTACTTTATATATATATATATATATATATATATATATAATTTTTCTTCAACCTATCATTGAGTTTATTTTCTTTTCACATATGCTCTACAGATTATTTTAAATAAGAGGAAGTCACTGGTATTTATAGTACAAGTAAATAAAATTCTTAAATATATATATATATATGCATACAAGGTGTCCCAAAGTGGGCACGGTACCTCACTGGTCAACGCACGGGAATTGCACTCGGTAGACCCGGGTTCGATTCCCTCCGCTGGAAAAAGAAAAAACTGCTGCCGTGTTCACGTGAAGTACGATCACGCTAAACATGTGGGTCCGTAAGTTCTCAGGGCTGCGGAACTAAACCTGTAAACCGAGAGATAGGCCAGGTCTGCACTACTGTCTCCAAGGGTGTCCCAAAAAGATTGAAATACGCTTTAATTCTTTACCTGTTGGAGATACGTGGACAATGTAAATTGCAAAAATGTTGAAAGTAAGGTAGGAAATAAGACTGCGTTAATGAAATAATTATAGTCCTTCCATTAATTTTCAAAAAGTTACACTTTTTAAATTTTTATACCACCCTCTTAGATAAATTTGATCAATCAGAAAATTTTTATTTTTAATGCAAGAGGATCATTAAAAAAAAAAAAAAAAACTGCATATCTGTATCTTTAAAATTGAGCGAGTTATGTTTAATTGAAAATTGAACATTGTTAATGGGGACCATATATCAAATTAGAAATGTAAATTTGTGACATATCACAAAAAAGATAAAACTGGATGATAATACATAGGATACCCAACCGCGTAGTGAGTAACACTGCTGTATATGATCTCTGTCTGTGCAATGCTTTATTTAGATGCATTTGTGATAAAAAATTTTGACACATGTTAACGTATTTTTGAACTAAACAATTTCCATCGTCAATTTGTTTATGATCCCTATTTTCACCGATGTGAAACAGCCTTTCACATGGTATTGAAAAGTGGCATGAGTCAGATTTTTTCCTTCATCATAATTCAGTTGATTTTAAAGATACAGATAACTCCAAAAAGAAACACCGACCCACCCGAAGGTACACGGGAAAGAAACCCGTCGCCACGATAGCGCACCCAGGACGCCAAGGCGAGGCCAAGAGGCCCCGTGACCCAAACCATCCTCTCCAGCCACGCAACACACAAACAGCCAGCCAAAAGGATGGTGGGCACCAAACCAAGAAAGCAGCAAAGCCCAGGGCAAACGCGTCTTGCCATCTGGAGAGAGTCATCCTCTGCTGAGTCCCTCAAAACTTTATTGTTTCATTCACGTTACAAAATACAATACCCTTCATTTAGGGATAACTCTTCTATTGCATTAATCTTCCACAATTAGTACAAATTTTTCAAATTCAAGATAAACATAATATACTTTCTTAATAAAGAATAAGATATATGCATAACAAGTAACTCCTGGTTACTAAAATAAATACAATCATCTTGATTGTTATTTGACAAATAAAAGTATATATAAACTTCATCTACAATACACATATTTACAATTTCATTCCAATACAATCCAAAGCATCCATCAATACAAAATCATCCTAATTCATTTCTAAAGCTAAAACATTTTTCATTTTTTCTATAACTCCATTTCTACATTTGGGTAACAAGCACAATTTAAAAATATTTACATTCATATAATTTACAGGGAAATGATCACTTCTAATGAAGTCCCAAAGTTCACATTCGTAAATCGTATGCTTGACTGTTCCATCAGATTTTCCACATTGGCATCTTTTATCCTTTCCGAAGAATCTACTTTGATATTCCTTAAAGGCTCCATGTCCCGTCAACACTTGATTCAAGTAGAAATCTCCACATAATCTTTTTGTTGATACTTTTCTAATTTCATTGTGCAACTTCTTTCCCTCTCGGTTCTCATCCCATCTTTCTTGCCATTTCTTAGTTGATTCCATATATATCTTCCTCTTTATTTGCTGTTTACTCCATTTAAAGGGGTAATTTATTTCTATTTTTTCCGTTGCACCTTTTGCAAGCTCATCTGCTTTTTCATTTCCAACTGTTCCAACATGGGCCTTTACCCAATGTAAAATAATAATTTCCCTATTTTGAACCAATTCTTCTTTTAAACTTAAAACTTCCTCATTATTATTTTCATATGAACACAAGGCCTGTAACACAGACCTTGAATCTGTACAAATGTGTGCTCTATATCAAAATTCTGTTTTAATATATATTCTGTTGCTTTACTTATAGCGTAAAGTTCCGCATTGTACACCGTTGTAGTATCATTTAATCTATATTGTTGCTGATACTGGATTTCTCCTTCTTGGTACACTACAAAAGCGCAACCTACTTTTCCATTTATTTTTGATCCATCTGTATAGATGGTCAATTGCCCATTATTAGGAATTTCATCATTCCAACTCAAAGTCTGTTCTTCCCAGGGAGATTTCCTCGAGTATCTCAATTGTTCCATTTCTGTGTGTTCTATAATTTCCTCTCCAATTAACATATTCTCTTTCCAGTGTATTCCTCTATAAAGAATAGTTTCTCCTTTTAACTTCAAGTCTAGTGGCAAACATCCCGCTAAGACTTGAAGGTCCATATTAGATGTTGTTCTATAACACTTGGTTATAGACAACAAAGCAATTCTTTGGATCTGGTTCAACTTATCGTTAATCCTTCTTATATCCCTATACCAAATTTCGGCTCCATACGATATGAATTTTTCTACCGCTTTTAGATATATTTCTTTCCTAATTTTGGGTTTAAGTCCCCAAGTCGCTCTTATAATCCTATTTAGTTTTCCATGGAAATTCAACACTTTGTTTTTTACTTCATTTAAATGCGGTGTCCAAAGGAACTTGGGATCAAATTGTACACCCAAATACTTGAGATTTTTATCATAACTAATTAAAACTAATTAATAATCAACTAATTAACTAATTAATTTATCATAACTAACTAAAGATACAGATAAGCGGGGTTTTTTTTAATGGTCCTGTTGCATTAAAAATAAAAATTTTCTGATTCAACAAATTTGTCAAGGGGGTCGCATAAAAATGTAAAAAGTGTAACTTTTTGAAAATTAATGGGAGAACTATTTCATTAATGTACTCTTATTTCCTACCTTACTTTCAACATTTTTGCAATTTACATTACTCACTTATCTCCAACAGGTAAAGAATTAAAGCACATTTCAATCTTTTTGGGATACCCTGTATATATATTTATATATATATATATATGTATATATAATAATAGAAGTTTGAAAATCCAATGAACGAAAAGCAAGAAGATGTAACACGATAAACCTAACTTTTTAAAACACCCACAGAATAAAATATAATACAGCAAATCATCAATCAAATGGATAAAAAATACAAAACACAAGCTATCAAGTTACAGAAAATCAACAAAATTAAAAGGTATGGAAACAAAAAAAGAAAAACTTAATAAATGTATTTTGCATTTTCAATCCATTTACTTAATAACTTTAAATTCTTTATTTAATCATATTTGCATAGTATCCTTCATATTTTAGTAAGCTATAGTATCTATATATATATGTGTGTGTGTAAATAATAGAGATTCATTAATCAAGGGGAGAATAAAATGCATAATCAACAAATATCAATGGTTAGATTTCGAAAATTGAAAAACAGAAAATGACCAAGCTGAACACGTGGTAAAGCACTAGGCTTAAAAAGGAAATCATTTTGAACAGATTCTTCATCAGAGCCTAGTATCTACTCAAAATGACAAAAAAAAACTTGTTTTTGAAAACTGAGGTAGATAATATCTACTTGGTCTACAAGCTTAAAGATTGAATAATATTTGCACAATAAATTAAATGTATTTTGCATTGTTTTACTTTATTACTTAAATACCTTTAGTTTATTTAACTTTTCATACTTGCTAAGTATAATTAACATTTTTAGTTTGCTTCGGTATTTATGAATCTTTTAATTTTAATATTATATATATATATATGCATTTGTATACATATACTATATATACATATATATATATATATATATATACATACATACATATATATATATATAACAAAATTAAATGATTCATATAAACTAAAGCAATTTCAATGTAAAAATACTTAACTAGTATGAAATGTTAGAAAAACATAATATTATCAGTAAATAACAGAATTAAATACATCTATTTATTGTGCAGATGCAGCTTATAAATAAAATTATTCTAATAATTAAAAAAAAAAAATGATAATCCTAAGTAATAATAGAAATGTGTTGAACATCTAGAGAAGACTAAAAATTAAACGTTTAAGAAAGTATTAAGTTATATTTGATTGATTTAAACATAATTTAACAATTACTACAGAAAACAAAAATCTGAGCTGGATGCACCCTGACATTCTAATTTGTCAAAAACAACAAATTGAAGTAGAAAAATATTGCAATCAAGAGAGATTTAAAGAGTGGTGTATATATATATATAAAACAAAAATGAAAAAATGACTAATAGCAAGCAATCAATGAAGAAACAACATAAAACAATGATGAGCAGTGTAACATAGAAAATAAATGAGACAATCATGTCAATAAAGTGGAGATAATTAAGCTTATGATGGAGGTCAATTTTGAATAGATTCTTCGTTAAGACTGAGTATCCATCCAAAATAACCTAAAAATATGCTTTTTCTAAATATGGAGATAGTTAATAACTGTGGATTCTATATAATTTCTTTGGTTTATCATAATAAAAGATATTATGTACATAAACACTCATGTCCAACAGTTAAGCAACAAAATGAAAAGAAAAGTATTTATTTGAATTCATTCAAACTTTCGCAGATCATGGGGTATATCAAAAGACACAAGCATGGGAAAATGCAAAGAAAATTATTGATAAATACTTCAATAATTGAGATAAATAAATACATAGGATTTTGGGCGGCAAAAACATTTCATTGGTGGAGGTCTGTCAATACGGAATGTGATGATCTCTACTGGAAACACATGTCTGACAATGTTGATCAATGTCAAGAGTAAGATCATCTATGGCAGTTTAAGGTATTTACGCCCATTCATGGAGCAGACATGTTCTTAGCTTGTAAAGGTTCCAGTGAGGGTTATTCAGAGAATTTAAGCATATCCCAAGTCCCATACATGCTCGATGGGATTCAAGTCGGGTGATCTCGAAGACCATTCCACATGAAGCAGTGTTTCTGATTCTATGTACTGGCCGACAATGTGAGCCCTGTGAACTTGTGCATTATAGTTCATAAAAGTGGCATGAGTGAACATCATGAGTAAAGATGCCATCTCTATACCACACTGCAGTCCCAGTACCCTGAGGGAAATGTGGAGATCAGTGCGAGCACTGACAGCAATCCCTGCCCAAACCACTGCCTTTGTATGCGAACATTTCACGGATTTTACTGGCGTGATAGCAAGTTACAGGCATTCTCCAGACCAATAACCGCAGAGATTCACCCTGTACATCAAATCGGGACTGATCTGTTAAGAGCACAGTACCCCATTTTTGTGGCGTCCAGTTGAGGTGATCTCGAGTCCAGTTTAAGCAGACCCTTCTGTACGAAGGCATCAGTGGGACACAAACCACTGGTCATCTTGCATACAGCTGACCTGCATGTAGTCACCTGTAAACAGTTTGCCGAGATACTTCTTTTCTGCGAATGCTTCAAGGTCGGAAGCAAGCTGATGTGTAGCGATTGACCTGTGGCATCATGCTTGCAGACACAGAAAGTTGTCATCCTACGTGGTTGTGATCCTTGGATGTCCACTGACTAGTTTTTCCCGAAATTGCTCCTTCATTTTGATACCACACACGACAAATGATGAACTATTGATATATAGGAGACAGGCTATTTCTGACTGTCGCTGGCCCCTTTATGACTTATGACTTAGAGGTGGGTGGCTCAAAAAGAGCCTAGCCCAGCAGCCAGAGGTCTATTGTACTTTACCCCAAAAGATGAAACGTCCCTCAGAGAAGAGGCCAGTAGCTGAAGCAAAGATCAGCAGGAACTTGACAAGAATATCCTGTAACTCCCAGGGCTCAATTACATGCCGACCCAAATGCTCGAATCTATGGGCAGAAAACACCTCATACTCACAGAGTATGTATGTGGCAGTTTCTTTGCTGTACTTACAGCCTCTACAGATCGGGTCCTTAGTGACACCCATAATATTTAGGTGTCTTTTAAGGGTGCAGTGCCCAGTAAGGAGCATAACAGCCCTTCTAATGCCAGTTGTATTGAGCTTAAATAGCTCCCTATGATGCACACTAGGGCACTTGCAGTTCAGTTCTTTTGCCTGCCTTTGGCCTTTGATGTCGCACCAGTTCTCGCACTGCTGCATTCTAAAGATGTCATAAACAATTCTTCTGATCAGTTCATTAGAGATACCCAAAGCTGGCTCTGCTGGCCCCTTTGAGATGCCCGATTACTTCCCATCGCCTGATGTCACTCAGAGGATGTTATCTACTCATTTTTCAAAATTTGGCTATTTTGATTTTCCTTCTGGAATCCGTAATGCTGAGACTCAGACTCTGCACAAAACAAGCCATTTTTATACCTAATATGTTTTCTGTGGTCTAGTTTCTGTATAGATATGCAAATTTTGTGGCTGTGTTGATTTCACTAAATATGCTAATTTTTCCATTTCTTGCTTAACATTTGAAAATGAGTGTGTATATATATATATATAGAAGCGAAGCTAAATATTGGACTCTTTTTTGAGTATAGCTCACACTAATTGGATTTTTATGAGTTATTTTGCAAAAAAAAAAAATCGATTGTATTGAGATTCCACTAAATTTTAATAGATTAAAATGTTCTACTAGCTGTGTATTAAATTTTTAGCTCATGAGGACCTAGGAAAATATGTTAAAAATGCCTTCAAAAAAATTAGAACAGACAACTACTCACACATAGGCAGTCTTTCAGGACTTTTGGACCTGTGGGGGAGACGAATGAAACTTTAGGGGAGGGGGGGGGGCAAGTTTTTCCTTTACCCTATATAAATATACCTAAATGCTATCGCATAAATAGAAACTAAGTTAATATATAATGTCTCCTAGGGGGGCTTCGCCCGCCCCCCTTCGGATATATGCCTGAAAGAAACACTGCACACATCGGCCGTAACGAGGGCTTTTTTAAAAAAATGGTTATGTTTAACGAAAAGGAATTGCTTTTAAATATGAAGTATAGATGGCAGCACCAGACTTAATTCGTGAGAGTCCTTTTATAGGGAATTCAGGTTTCTTGAATCCTGTGCTTTGTGAATTTATATTTAAGTTTGAACAAATAATTTCCAATTATGCTTTTTCAACAGGCTACACTAAAAAGTAAAAGTAAATAATTATATGTTTTTCTGAAATTATTTTTTTAATTAACTAGATGTCAGCATAAAAACATTGATGTAGGAAAAACATTTATTTAACAATATATATGCACGGCAAAATAAATTAACATTTCATGAATATCCTTGAAATTTATTCACAGAGTACTATATTTCTACCATTAGCCTTTGGGTTGGTCGTGTGGTCTGGGTTTTCTACAGAGTACTATATTCAGACTCACAGAATATACATGTATTAGTCTGGTGATACTAAAATGAGGCTCTATATTTTCTCGTTTAGTGCTGCTATCTAGTGACAAAATTATATAACCGCCATCCTTATCGGAAACAAAGAATATAGATAAATTCATGAGATAAACCAATCAAACATGTAGGCGTGATTCGAAAATTCATTTGAGAGTGTTTGTTATCTGCTGGAAGAACTTATAATTTTACGTTATACAGTTTGACATCGATATAAGCCCAAAACTGTTAACAAAAATGATTTTGTTAGTTTTCATGTGCATCTTTATTTCTCAGGCTTTTTGTCGATCAGTTGTAAATAATAGACCTATTATTGGTTAGTTTTGAATGTTTTTGCTAATTTTATTATATTTTGTTATCCTATATTTAGAGTAAATATTTATATTTGAAGACTGGTTAGTGTCGTTACAATTATGAAATCTATATTGTTTTTAACTCATATTAAATGAAAATTACTCGTTCACTCTAGAGCACACGACATTTCGACCATATGAGCGTATTTTCCATTTAGTGAAAGGGGCTAGGTAGTTGAAGACCCAGACCGTTCGACTCATTCTAAGACTTGACAGCTGTTTGGACGGCCGTCATATATGACTTTTTCAAAATTTCAACCGGTTCATTTATGCTTCATGTATGCATTGCATAAAGTTAAAAAAAAATAAAACAATAAAAAATTTTACGTTTGATTTTTAGATTTTGCATTTATAAATTATTCATTTATGTCTTATGCAATATAATAAAATAAACTTCATTATTATTACTGTCTTAAAAAAAAAAAAAATGGCTTGTGTTCCATAGATAAAAGTAAACATACAAAAATAAAAAGTTTAAGAATAAAAATTTGAAGATAACTTTAAAAATCAGACCATTTCTGTGCAATTCTAGATTATACAAATCACAAGAGTGAATATATAGTCCGATTAATAAAACTATAAACATGTACCTAGTCTCTTAGTGATAAAAATGAAATATTTGTCCAATTTTTGAAATATGCAAAGTAGTTTATTTATTGTGTCTGGCATAATTTAAATGTCTGAATCAATTTTGTCAGTAAAAATTCATTTTAAAGTAAAATAAAGAATGTCATCCTAGTATCAGTAAAAATGAATTTTATTGTATTGGTAAGTAGGCTCATAGCCATGTGGGATTTAGGGAGATTCTAAACTCACCATAATTTTGTTCATTTCTTTGTATGTTTTCAAAAGAGAAGGCAAGAAATTAAGTATGTGTATAAGCCTGTTGGTAAGACTGTTGACTGTTATAGCTCTTAATGCATGTTTCATATTCATCATGATTATTTATTTTCTGCATGCAAGGATTATAAATCATACTGAATAACAGTATAATGTATGTATCCATTAATTTAAATTTTGCACTTATTTGTATTTTTTCTTTTCTAAGGAATTGTAGCTGAAGAAGTTAACACAACCTTTGCACCAAATGCCACAAGTTACATTATGGCATCATACGTTAAGTATTTAGAATCCAGTGGTGCTCGAGTTGTTCCAATTATGTAAGATGTTCTATTTATGTGTATTTATAATTTCCGAGTTTATATTATATTTTTACTTGATAAATTACAAATCAACTTAAAATGATGGTTGATCTGAAAAATAATCTCTCAATCTTCCAATCTTACCAAGTGTTCCTTCTCAAGCGATCCTCTTTCATTGCCAAATCTGGTAACCTTCTCATCAGCACTCAGTTTTTATAGTTGTTACCATTTTCAAGAAAGGCATTTTCGTGTATATTTGTAGTCATTCTGTGAAAAACTTGGTTGGATGCTTTTTTCTGTTTGCATTAACAATTTTATTTCTTTCGTTGTTGCGGCTATTTTCGATATATTTTAATTCATTTTCAGCCTGTTTTACAGATTTTTTTTGCGGCTATTTTCGATATATTTTAATTCATTTTCAGCCTGTTTTACAGATTTTTTTTTAATTGTTAATTATTGTTTCAAATGAATATGGGTGATAGTTCCACTGGCGGGATCCAGGGGGTATGACTGGGCAACTGTTCATTTTGAATCCCCATTACTTCATGGTTAGATTGTGGTCGGAAACAGTGTTTCTTTCAGGTATACCTAGCCCCCCATCCCCCCGACGAGGCTTTGCCCCCCCCCCCTCCAGACACATTTTATGTCAACCTATTTTATATTTATGTGACAGTATCTAGATATATTTATATATAGCAAATAGACAAATTGCCCCCCTCCCACACACAGCCAAAAAGTCCTGAAAGAAACACTTGTCAGAAATGTCATGTCATGTAGTCAAAATGTCTGCTTTTTTTTTTTTAAGAGGGGACAATTCTTATCAGTTTTCTTCTCACCACAATCTAATGACCAAGTAACTAAGATGTAAAAGAGAAAACTGTGCCCTTAGGGAAAATATCTGAGTAAAGTTTGAGAGCATGGACCATGCAATGCATTACATACATTTGTATATTATGTTTGAAATGAAATATAATAATAAATTTCACACAAATTTCAAAGGATTGAAAAATGTACTAGATGAGGAATAAACATGTGTCAGATATCATGATCAGGGCCCCCACAAAGGAGGGGTCATGGTACTGGGGCCTGGCGACTATTAGGGGCCCGTGAGCATTGATGAGGATAAACTATTTATTATAGAACATCTATGTATGAATTTATAATTTTGTTTATTTCCTAAATTACTTGAAGATTGTTTGATTTCCGAAATAGTAAAAAAAGGCTCAAAGAAGGTATCCTTAGTTAAATACAAGTCTTCTGGGTAGAGATAGCTTCATAGTGTCATTGTGTTTAACTGCAGAATCTTTCCATTATTTTTGTTATTAAGAAAAGCGGTGTCAACAAGGGAATTAAAAGGACTGATCACTACAAGGTAAGCAGGGATCAATTTTCTAGAATTGCACACATAAAATAGACACTTTTATACCCCTAGTGGGTAAGTTTGCTCTCCCTCATTCATTTAAGTTTACAGCTCATATCAATCACATCCAGCTGTCTACTGAGACGATCCTTGTCTACAGATTTCTTTTGTGAAATTATAAGTTTGGGAAAGGGCGATCTTATCTTCCCTTCTCGTAAACCAATTAATGCAATGGGGGTGTCCTAGAGTCCAACTGTATGCAGGGCTGTAGAAAGGAAAATTCTCTCTAGTTTCTTTCTAAAACCTCCGTATGAACCAAAGAGCTACTATCAGATTAAATTGCTCCTCGAAGGCATGAATTTGCCACCCACATTGATTTCAGTGATGTAATAACCGATGTTTCTTTAAAGAAAGTGCAGAAGGCAAATTTATTTTAATTTCTCATGCAATAATATAATAATATTATATGTGTTATCAGTGCTAGTGCATCTCTCAACATGCGACTAAATCTTACAAAAAATTATTTGCTGAAACAATAGATTAAAGAGGCAATATTGATCCCAATGCTACCATCTAAGATTTAAGGTATGTTCAAAATAATTTTCGTATATTTTTCAAATATTATTTTTAGATATCTTAAAATAAATCTTAGAATAAATTAAATTTATTTTATCACATTTTTATACTGCTTTGTAAATGTATTTCTTTAAAACAACATTTAAATATTTACAAAACTCCAGGCAAAATATTGAGTTATTAAAGGAATACGAAGGCTTTAGTGCTTATAATGCATTTTTAAACTTATATTGTATGATTTTACGTTGAACTTGGTAATTAGTAGGAACTGTACTCACACACACACACACACATTGAAAGAGAAAATTCATACATTTTCTATTATATATTACATTTTGACAAGGCGTATATTGTCATATATTGTTCCTAAATTTTTCTTGTGTTTGAGTAACATTTTATTTACATTTTTGTTTGTATGTGATCTCCGAAATTGTAATTTTAAAACATTTGCAATTTACTTGAAGTTATGCATGCAATATTGTTTATTTATAAAACTAATAACTAAAGTATGAACATTGTCTGCATATATGAGTACTGTCATTATGTAAGAAACATAATTTATGTATGGGTACAAGAGTTTAATAATCAAGAACAGTTGTTCATCAGCTTTAAACCTATGTATTTAACAAAGTTTTGATGATTTTGAGGATAGCATTTAACATTTAAATTTTACTTCTTGTGCTAATTTTTTAAATACAAAAACTTTGAACTTTGAAAATTAACTTAATTTGAATTTCATCAGAAATATACATAAATTTATATCATAAATTTGTAAATGTCAATACATAACACTGTACTGATTAAAATATTTTCAAGGTCTGAATATCGGGTATTAAAAAGTTGTAAACAATGTTTGAAAAAAAATGTTCAAGACTCTAAAATGTAAATAATTTTAAGTTAAGCATCAAAAAAATTTTAAACACAATAAATGTATTTTATAGTAGTTAATTGCATAACATGAACTATGAAGTATGATAATAATTGAAAGCAAACTAATCCATGGCTTAAAGGTTGATATAAATTTAGCAGCTCATTCAACCTCAAAGTATTTCATAAATATTGGATAATTGCTTATTTGTTTCCAATGGATATAGTGTTTTCTGTATAGAATGTGTCAAGTACCTATCAATTAAAACTAATTTGTAGCCATTCAACAAGTAAGTCAAATTACAACTAGTATATATATTATATATTTATATAAATACCTTTATATATATATATGGCTAAATACCTGCTATAAAATAATCCGAAACCCATAATTGGGCGAAAAATCAGGCCAAATTAAAATTTTATAGATTTCAATGCAAAATCGATCTATAATATCCATGTAATGTAAAGCAGACGAATTGCTAAGTGGTAAACACACTGCCTTAACCCTAACTGCAATGTTGCAAAATACACAACTGTATATTTCTTGCCAAAAAAGTGATAAAAATACAGTGCTTTCACTTGCAGTTTTTCATTTAGACCAACTTCTTCAATTGTCCGACAACCCTATCACCAACTTTTTTACTAGAAAATTGGTGGAAAAGTTATCTGAACTAGTTGGTTGTTCCAAAAGTTCTTGAATGTGATATGGTCTTAACTGAACATGGTTTACTGGAATTGGGAGTTCTCTTAATGGGCGATCCATGATGTCCCAGATATGCTCAATTAGCAACAAATCCAGAGAATATGCTGGTCAAGGCAGGATATCAAAACCTTGTAGCCTATTCATAGTTACCCGTGCAGTATGTGGCCTGGCATTATTCTGCTGAAAAAGCAGTCCAGGCCTGGTTGACAGATATGGCTATACCACAGGTCTCTCAATGTCAGAGACGTATCGTTGTGCCGTGATACTGCCAGAAACGTGGACCAAAGGTGTTCATCCACCAAATGTTATACCACCCCAAACCATGGTACCACATAGGGGCTGTGTGATGACTGATAAAAAAAGCTTCCTGGTAATGTTGTTGAAAGCACTGCCATATACGAGTACGGCCATCTGGCATGCCAAAACAGAATCATTATTCGTCCTTGAACAGAATGTTTTGCCATTCTGTCGATCAATTATGTGTCATTTGACACCACTGGAGGTGACATAACCTGTGAAGATGTTGAAACGGTAGGTGTACGAAAAGGTCATCAACCTCGGAGTGATGCAAATGGTTTTGAATTGTGTGCATCGAAACCATGTTACCTGTAGTGTGGGTTAAATGTCGCTATAACATAGTTGCTGTGGTAAACGGTTCCTGTGTAATGCTTCTCAGAAGCATATGATCTTCATGTGGTGTGGTACACCTGGAAGCTCCACTACATGATTTTCATGCCATTTCATTGTTTCTCATGATCTCATGAACCGTAACACACACCGTTGAACTGTGCTCACATTACGGTCCAATATTTCAACGATCCTTTGAAGGCTCATTCCACCCTCACATAAAACAATGATTTGGTGCCGTTCCGTTGATAACAACTGAATGTATGTGGTATGTCGACATACTCTTGGCATATAGTGATGATTTTTACAACCTGAAACCAATGATACTACAATTTAGCTGTGATATCGCTCCTCCTTGACCTGACACTTTTATGCTGTTCGGGCAAGGTGTTATGTCACTACGAGTAACGAAACGGTGATCATTTGCATATCTCGCCTTGCTGTTTCTATTGCCTGATTTACATAGAGCTACACCTACAACTTTTATGGTGTTGTGATTTCAGTTGTGAGCAGTGTAAAAGCATTTAAGAAAATGTTTTTATGTCAAGGGGTTAAATTTTAAGGGGCCCAGAATTTTGTGCCTCTGCCCTCAAAAGTTTAATTTTAAGCAAACTAAAATCTTCTCCCTAACAGACTATGCCACAAGTGCACAATCCCCTTCTGAAATTAATCCTTTAAACACCCCTCTAAAAAATTCAACAAAATAAGATGTAAAAGATGCACACTTTACATCTTTTACATCGTATTTTGTTGAATTTTTGAGAGGGATGTTTAAAGGATTCATTTCAGAAGGGGATTGAGAACTTGTATTATGGTTTGTTAGGGAGAAGATTTTTTAATTTTGGCCACTTTCTTATATGGGTATATTATGGATAGGTAGAAGCATGAGGCTAGATACATCTAGCTTCATGGGTAGAAGCCAGTCAAGAGGTGACCAGGCTGATCATTGAAGGTGGCTTATGTTTAAAAATATGATAAAAATCATGAAGTGGGTTTGAAAATTAATTTTTTTTTCATAAATCATAAAATATATTTTCATTTTCAGTTGAAAGTATAATTGAATGAGGCTAACATCAAAATTTTGGTTGAGTGACATTTTTAACAATAATTTGCTTTTGCAGTTCTTATGGAAGAATAGCCTTCCAGCCTTTATAAATAGAAATACTTATGAAGGTTTTTTCTTGTAGATAATTTATAGAACCTATGAAAATCTTAAAATATATCTTTTAGAAGTGATATACATATGGAATTCTGATTATTAAGATGTTTTTCCAACTATTGGAAACATTTAATTCAATTTAAATTATTCCTCAATTTTTATATAATGATTGTAGTTATTTATTTCGTTTTTGTTTTCAGGATTAATAAACCAGAGAAATACTATCAAGATCTTATGAAAAACTTAAATGGGTCTGTTAAATATTATTCATTTTAAATAAGATGATTTAACAACATAAAAATTTTGTTCTATATCACAAAGCATATAACTAAATATTTGTACTTCTTAAATTTGTTGTGTAAATGAATTTAAAATTGAAAATGATAAATTGACTAATAATAAAAAATTAAATGATGAAAATTCTATGAATCTTTGGAATTTTTCATGTCTCATATAACAAAAAATGTATTAATTTTAATTATATAAAATTCTGATAATTATTTCAAGATTTAAATAAACTATACAATTTACTTAAAAGTGTTTTGAATTAGAAATTCAAGTACTGTTTTTTAACTTTTCAATTGGTGTGTTGTAATTTGATCGTATAACCCCTCAGGGTATCTTTATACTTCTTTAATTTAAAATTTTCTTTCAAAGTAATATTGGTTATGACAAATTTGCATTATTCATTTATTTAGTCACTAAAAATGTCACTAATTGAAGGGTATATATATGAAAAAATCACTCTCACTGGAGTATCTGTTCAGATTTGTGCTATCAAAAAACCTGAATTTGAAGAATGAAAACTACAATGTTTTGATGAAAAGAAATGCACTGGTAACATTTTTTGATACTTACGTATTATCCCGTCGACAGTTGGTGAACTTTTAGTTGGTGACAAAAAGTTCACGAAAAGTAGTCAATCAAATGTTGTAACCAAAATGTTATCGCCAACTAGGAAGTTTTGTTTACATTTAAAATAAACTTTGCTTACATTTTCATGCGATGAATATGCAAACAAAACACTTAACACAAATTGACCCTGACATGAATGACGGGATAATAAGTAAGTAATAATACATACCGTCTTACTACTCATGTATTATCCCATCGATCTTTCACACAAATTTTGTTCGGACCTCCTATTTTTTTAAAATCTCACTGTTGTAGGCTATACATACACACTTCCCTCATGTAATTATTCCAATCTATAACTGTCTTGTCAGCTAAATCCATCTGCTCCTTTCCCCATTTAATTGATGTCAATTCTCTAGTCCAACTGTATGTAAATAAAGTGTAGTGCAGTTACAAATGAAAGTCTGGATCCCTCAAACCACATGTCTTTTCTAATGGCTACATGTTTCTGACAGTCTTTCACATTGCATCGCCACTGTTTGTCTGTTTTCAAATAAAGACCCATATTACGGCCATTAACACACATTATTTTAGATGCCAGAATTCAGTATTGTTGAAAATAGGCCACTGCATGCTCTTCTGTAGTAGGCAAGTCTCAAATTTTAATCATTTTGTCGACAGAGAAAAAAAACAGCACTCTTTAATATGCACATTTACTAAAGCAAAAATGGATGGCTTCTGCTTTAGTGACCAAGGTTTCCACAGTGTGTTGTGATGTCATAGTTTTCGAATATTGGCGTGAAATCTACCTTTTGGCGACAGTTTCGATTTCGACTGAAATGGTTGATGGGATAATACATAAATACCGCGCATACCCTTTTTTTTTATATATGGACTAAAGCTTATCTTCACTTCCATTTCCAGAATCATCAGAAATAGGCTCGGATTAAGGAGGCTGGCTCCCAATGGAAATTTGGTCTCAGGCACTCCTTCCTCAGGAGATATCTCACCATCCTGTAATTTTTTAATGCAGTGGAAGCCCTTTTTTGGAATCTTTGTGTAGACATACTGTCTTTGATGAAGATAATTATTTTCAATATTTTATTCCTATTTCCTATGTTTGTTTTAGATGGAGGGGGCCTATCTCTTTATGTTTTGGAATTTAGTCCGGGTCTGCACCAGTATATAAAAAAAAATTTCTTTCCTATTAAAACTTTTATTATTTTTATTTTCAATCTTAGGGATGTGCTTTTATATTAAAATCATATCTCCTTCAATTTTCATGCAATTTTTATTGAAACTAGTTCTTGGATATCCAGGGTTCTGATGGTACAGCTGCCCCATTCTTGATTATGGACCCACTCTCATATCAAGGATATCTGTTTCTATTTATGTTTAATTATTATTGAAAATGTCTGTTTGGGAATTCCTTAAGATTTAGAACTTTTGACAGAAAAGATTAGCACAATTTTATAGTTTGGCAAAAAGTTGAGTGTATATTTTTACATTTTAACAGTAATTTTTTTTTTATTTCATAAGTAATTTATTCTTTTGTCATTTTTTTTAAGCAAGTGAACCTATAATATTTGTTATGTTCCACAATGAAGTTCTGTGCATTTTTCGACCTGGCAACTGTGCATACCAACCAACCCAACAATATTACGAGGCATGTTTTTTAAGTAAGTACCGTTTTGGAATTAAAAAAAGACGTGCAAAGATATCGCAATAATTTTATTTCTACATGAAAGCCTGTACCTTAATCTACTTTTCTACATAATTTCCGTGAATATTGAGGCACTTGTCATAACGTGGCACCAGTTTTTGAATACCCTCCTCATAAAATTCTGCCGCCTGACTTGTTAACCACTGTATCACAACTGTTTTGACTTCGTTATCGTCTTGAAGACGCTGACCACCCAGGTGTTTCTTCAAGTGCAGGAACAAATGGTAGTCGCTGGGCGCCAGATCAGGGCTGTATGGAGGATGATCTAGAGTTTCCCATTTAAAAGATTTGATGAGATCTTTGGTCCGATTAGCCACATGTGGACGGGCATTGTCATGCAGCAAAACGATACCCTTACTCAACTTGCCACGTCTTTTGTTCTGGATTGCACGACGCAGATTGTTCAATGTCTCACAATAAGACGCTGCATTGATTGTCTCATTACGAGGCAGAAACTCCACTAGCAATACTCCTTTTTTGTCCCAAAAAACTGTGCACATGATTTTCCGGGCAGAAATTGTTTGCTTAAACTTCACTCTTTTGGGTGATGATGAATGTCGCCATTCCATGGATTGTTGTTTTGATTCTGGTGTGACGTAGGCCACCCATGTTTCGTCACCAGTAACAATTTGGTCTAAAAAATCTTCACCTTCATTGTGGTACCGCTCAAGGAAAGTCAATGCACTGCCTAAACGTTCGGTTTTGTGCAAATCCGTCAACATTTTTGGAACCCAACGTGAACACAATTTCCGGTAATTCAAGTTCTCGGTCACAATGCGATACAAAACACTACGAGAATATTGAGGAAACCAGTCGCACATTGATGAAATTGTAAAGCGTCTGTTTTCTCTCACCTTTTCTTCCACTTTCTGCACCAAATCTTCATTAAAGACCGAAGGACGCCCACTCCGTTCTTCATCATGCACATTTGTGCGGCCATCTTTAAATGCTCTCACCCATTTCCTTACCATTCCATCACTCATAATGTTTTGTCCGTAAACTTCACAGATCTCACGATGAATATCGATCGGTTTTACGCCTTTAGCACTAAGAAATCGTATAACAGCCCGTACTTCACAATCGGCGGGACTCACGATTGTCGGAGGCATCTTAAACACTCAGTAAACAACGTATACAATGAAGAATCAGACTGTAATGGCGTCAGTGCGTAGACAAGAGATGTAGGTAACCAGCGCGCATGCGCGGAACGCCGACCGTAGCGCTGCGGCGGCGGAATCGCAAAACGGTACTTACATAAAAAACATGCCTCGTATTTAAGCCACCCACGCCTACAGAAGAGGGAGTCCGTTTAGAGGACTGTTTATTTTATTTTATTTATTTTTTTTTTAAGCTTTCAATGTTTGTGGAGTGGTGTTTTTTATTTTTAAACTACGAATTTTGCATTTTGTGGTGGTTTGGACTGAAATTAATTTGGAAATTTAGTGGTATTATTTAAGAAGTGTGTTCTTATTTATGACCTAGGTAATGCCAGATAATTATTTCTAGTCTTGTTTATATTTTAGGGAAATTAGTGACTTCTATGGGGAATATTTTAAAAAATACCAACTTAATTTCTTTCCAGCTTTCTAGTTTTCCCAAATTTCTGGATTCTGTATGATTGGTCTGTTACTGTATTTTCATATTTAAAAAAAAAATCCTTTCATTGTTGCACTTATTATGTTTATTTTTGAATAAATAAGTAAAATAATATTCTTTCAAATTAAATTATAATATGTCTTGCTTTTCTTTAAATTTTCAGCATTTTTTTTCTGGTGAACATAGCTGTAAATTTTATAAAGCCTAAATTACTCATATTAATTTTAATATCCTGATTTTGAAAATGTAGTACCAAAATACCAATTTTTAACACTTTCCAACATAGTTGAAAAGTGTTTATGAATTTGGTCATTATGTCTGTCTGTCCATTCACTAAATAACTGCTGTAAAAATGACTTTATTAAAATTTAGTATGTTGAGACTGTATGTGGGACATATGAGAATGAAAATGAATATCACCCAATTAGTTTCAGATTTCACCCGGGTTGAAAAAATGAAATACATTGAACCCTATGAGACCTAATTTTTCAAAATTCTTTAAGTGAAATTAAAATTAACAAATTTCTTTGAAAAATTTAGGAAATATTCAAATTATCACATAAAACATATAAAAAAATTTCAGCAAAATATGTCAGACAGTTTTTAAATAAAAATTGAAATGATAATTACACCCATGATATATGAAGAGATCACATGATTCATTGCAAAATAAAATATGGCATCCATTTTTTCCTCTGTGTAATGATTGTGATGTTTAAAGACCATTTAAATTTATATTTAGTATTACATCCATCATAAAACCTCTTTATTTTTGCGTATAATCTGTGTATCTATGAATTCTGTGCTAATGCAATTTACAATATTTTTTATTTTAAATGATCACTAAACTTTGATTATTTCTACTGTGAAGCCTAATTTTAACACATGCAGAATGTAAACAAATCAAGCAGTTGTAAGGTGAGCTGTATAAAACTTGTTGATTTTTTCATCTAAAATTACTTAGCTCTGGAGTCTGAAATATAAGTGATATGAATGCAATATTCAATTCATTGATTTTACATAGAGAGGCAGATGATTTATATTTCAATGACATCATTTGAATAAAGTTCATTTTGTGTAACTAGCAATGTCTTTTTTGATGAAGTTTTAAGTTTTCAAGTATAATAAATTACTGTAGTACTTTGTTAATGTAAAAAATATCAGTACTGAATGTATCACATTTTGGAGGTGTTTAAATAATTGCATTTCAGTTAGAAAGTGTGTCTTAATCAATGCTTTATGCATGATTAATCTTTCTTGTTATTGTTTTGACCTGGTATTGAATGTCCTAGTTGTCATGTAGTGAGTTATTTTCAATTACTGTTTTTATTCTTTTAAATTAATAGCCAATTTTACTCCACCTATTAGTTTTGTATAGAATGATAATAAAATTTAGAAAAATTTCTTTTCTTTGATTCATGGTAGAAACTCTTTTTTTAAATCAACTCATAAGCTGTATAAAACTCTAAATGTTTCAGCTCTTGATATGGTTGAAATTGAAAATTGCCTATTTAGTATAACTTTTGTATTTTAAGGAATATAGCGTTTTATGTTACTCTTGTTTATATGACACTTTTATCTCTATTCTAGTGTCCTATTTCCTGGTGGAGCATTTCTTTTATACAGTGATGGGTACGGTAGAACTGGGCAAATTATATTTGACACTGCAATGAAGGTAACACTGATTTTAATTTTAAAGATTTATTACGTGTAATATTTGCTTAATTTAATCTGCACTACAATTCACAAATTGTATTAGATTTTTAATGATGTTTTAATATTTTATTTTATATTATTTGATATTTATTGTATGTAATATTGTAGTGACATTCTTTCCTTACAATGTTTACCTGCTGTTATTACAATTTAAAAAACCCAAAATAACTTAAAAGCTGTTTTCCTTTCAATCTGAATTTCCACAGCCAAAATAGTGTTGTGAAACTAAAAGAGAAAAAGCTGAGGTTAAAGGAGAGGTTGTAAATTAAGACACAAACCTGATTTTTGTGCACAAACAATTTATCTTTGAATGAAAACTCACCTTGTATAATTTTCTCAATAGGTGATATCAACAAACTGTTGTAAATTCATTAATTCATGGATGAATCTGTTCCACTAAATAGAGAGGAAAATGTTGTCCTTACAGAATGAAAATACTCCATGATAAATAAGCTCATAATAAAACTAAA
This sequence comes from Amaurobius ferox, assembly GCA_951213105.1. NCBI lineage: Eukaryota > Metazoa > Arthropoda > Arachnida > Araneae > Amaurobiidae > Amaurobius > Amaurobius ferox. The sequence continues at coordinate 14,248,063 of OX578146.1, forward strand.
TTTTTACGACACCTGACACCTAGATCCAACATTGAAAATCAATGGTTGCCAAAGGAGGAGAAAATGAAGCTTAAACATCTACAATGAGGGGGCTAGGCAACACCTGTGCCCCTGGAATTTAGTAGGATGCCAGAGCAGATATCATTGTTTTTGACTCGAGGGCCCACTACCCACCGTGGATCTATTGTCTACAAGTAAGAGCAGTAAAGAGAAGTAATTTTGCCATCCATCGTAAACTTTGCACTTGTGCTTTTCCTGCTGGTAAGGTATTGTCTGCTGAAATTTCGATTTTCTCTTTTTATTTTTGAGATGGAATGGAGTAAAATGTCTCATTCCACTACATGGCCCCGGAATGTGGGAGCTGCATGTCATACATTCTTCTCCTCTCCTTAGTCAAGAACTGCTTATGTTGGAAGCATTGGTGGGGCAATTTCCCGGGAATTTGCCAAAGTGAGTGATATTTTTCACTTATACCCAAGGACTCAAGGAATCACAATTAAGGAGTACCTAGGTCAGCCGAAGGCTGCCTTTAACCTCCAATCTAAGGGTCGGCTGGGAAGTAATAGAAAGGAACAATTACAGAAAAGAGGTTTCAATAAAGAAACGGGCGATGCTCTTATAAACCGTATTGTGACGAATCACAATAAAGATCTTTTTAGGGTCGCAGAATTTGGAAACGAAGAGTAAAATTTTTCCTCAAGAAAGAACGGGGGGGGGGGGGGGAGGACAGACTGTGCTCAATGGAGCACCGGCCTTGAATCAGTGAGAAGTTACGTTCAACATACCACCGGAACTAAACTCATCAGAGCGGGCCCTAAGCAAGTTTTAATCTGTGATCTGGTGAAGAACTTTGAAAAGAATATGGACTTTATCTAGATCATGCTCAGCAGCTTTCATTTGGGGAAGAACTTTAGTATAACAGTCATAAATGTATTTGGGGGAGAAATGTTTTTGATAAGTCATAAGCATGACTATGACAGACTCGTAAAGTTTTTCACTATTTTCATCGGTGGGTTTGGATTCCGGAGTTTTCTTAGAGGGGGGGGGGGGAGTTCAGGAAAGTCTTCAGTGTTATTTTTAAAAACATTTGCGTATGAAACTTTTTTAGTGGCATATTTGGAAGTGAATCTATTTTGCTCAGAGTTATGATTTGGTCTGGGTTTAGGTTTAGGAAACTTTGGACATCCTCTATAACTAGCGGGGTGCGAGCCGCCGCAGTTTACACAAGTGCAGGGGGTAGATTTTATTTTTAGACACTCTATAGTTTTATGGGGGGCCTGTGCATTTTATGCATTTAGGGGGGAGAAAGCATTGTCGTGCAGAGTGGTGGAAGGACTGGCATGAAAAACATTGGCTCACTTGCCCCCCTTCCTCTGTATTTCTCGATTTTAATTTCAAGTCCTAACATAGCTTTTATTTGGAAATTTTTGGGGGGTTTGGGGCACTGCACATAGAAAAGGGGCATAAGAACTTTATTTAATTTTGGGCCTTTGTAAAGCTGAGGGATACTATTGAAATTGATATTATGTTTAATTAACTCCGTTTTTAGGATTTCTATGTCCGCAGGGATGGGTAGACTGTGAATGACCACTTTAAGTGGTTTTTCCTCGTTTAGCAGGAATGTCCTATAATGTATCTTATCGTTTGTTAGTTTTCTTTGAACTGCTGTGTATTCCTCTTTACAATTAACAATCAATTTGACAAGCGGTCCTCTCTGGTTACCCTGAAGGGAGGGAGCAACTACTTTTAATTCCGAAATGTAATAATGCCAGTTTGGCGAGGGAACAATAAAAAAGGGCGGCGGAGGTTTTTCCTTTTTAGGGGCAGTGTCTACAACCTGGACATCAGGTGCCGGAACATTAGATTCAAGCATTTGCTTGACTGTACTAACGGGGGTGGGGGGGGATCAATTTTCTTTGCTCGGGCAGTAAGCCTTTTTGGGATAGTTTGAAAGCCGTCCTCATCTAAGCGGGGATGCTTTTTAGGATTTGGACCGAAGTCTGGTTTAACATTGCAGCTAAAAGGAGGGTGATGGAATTGCGGCAGCAAAGACATCTATCAAAGATGCCACACGAGTCAGAAGCCTTGACACTCCCTTCCTGGTTGACCACAACTGTCCGTCATGCCGAGGCAACACGCCTCCCGGCCCTGACGTCACGCCGAGGCGACACGCCTCTCGGCCTCCTCATCAGCGAGGGGAGTGTGCGGCAGCAAAGACATCTATCAAAGATGCCACACCGCCAAAACCCGAATTATAAGAACAGAGGAGGAGCTAGCTTTTGCTCAGTGATTATAATGTCGGTCTACGGTGCATCAGGTCCCTGGTTCGGGGCCCGGCGACGCCCAATCGCCACAGAATCATTACTTTTAACACTACCAGAAGGCGCCTCTTGTGTGGTGGCACTAGAAGATTGCTGGTGACCAAAATTGGCAAAAGAAATTGCAGGAAAAGGAATACTCCCATGAGAAGAACTCATGGGGGGCTCACCATGTTCAGAAGTAAAAGTGTCCATGCTCTGGGGTCGATTATTTTGCAATTGTGCCAGTCTGGTACGCATCAGGTTTCTCTGCTCCTGGTTCAAATCATCAGGTGGGTCTTCGCAGATATCCAAAAGTTCAGAAAGGCTCATTTCCATGATCCACGTCTTGTCATCATCCATAATTATTTCTTCCACATTGACTCCACATGCAGGAGCACGTGTAACGGGCGTTCCCCACATACTTTCGCAATACTTATTATAATCATCAATAGATTTGTCCACTCCGAACATTCTCTTAAATTCATGTAGCTTCATCACTTTACGCTTACGCTGGGCTGTGCCATCGCACAGAAAAGCAAAAGACAAACTCAGAATAACACAAACTCAGAAGTAACTCATGGCGAGGAGCTCAGTGAAACACGTCCTTCCTCGACCAAGTACACCGACCGAATCCTTTCTTACTTATAGATACACTGCATGCCAAAAATAGTATTGTTAATCAATGCACACACACACACAAAAAAGAAAGTGTGATGCCAAACATACCAGTTAAAATATATTCCATTGTTAAGCAACATGATATAGTTTTCTTCAAATAAAGTTTTGACAAAAAGAAATGGTTTGTGCAATGTTATTTATATAGAAGACTTAATTTTGGGTTTTTTATTAATATCTGGACAACCATTGGCGATAGAAACACAAAACATGAATTGGGTTATTTGTAGTGACAAAAAGAATGACAATACCAAAATTGAAACAAATTGCCCAAATTTGTCAACTTGTATATAGAACAGACATACAGACTTTAAATTATATGTATACAGATTGCAGAATAATGGCCTTGATAACATTCATAATTATTGATTCCATTCAAATAATTTTCATATTTGTTATTTGATCTGTTAGAAATCATTAGTACAAAATTTGGGATTCAAGATCAATTCTGGACATTTTTGCATCCATGTTTTTGTTACAATGTTCAAGTTCTGTGGATAAGAAATTTGCATATTACATTCCAGTGCACACACGGTTATGCAATTTCTAAAGTTGCTCGGTGGAGAATGTCTGAAATTTTCATATCTAATCACAGCACTCCTCTACCAGTATTTTAAACTAACATTTGTTAAGTAGCTTTAGTTGATAGACAGTGGAAGTAGATGGTTGAAAGTCAAAATTAATCTTAATATGCATTCTTTTTTAATGCACATATTAATGGATAGTCAGTTCAACCATGTATCTGTCATTTTTTGGCTAGTTAGATGAGCCATTTGTGCGAGAGGATTGTTATAATTATTTTCAATCATACAGTATTTCCAAAGTAATAAAAGTTCAAAATTCCTAAATTTTCAGCCTTTCCCTTCAAAATTCCAAATCAATATATCATTATTTGTTTATTTCAACAATTTGTCTCATATTAACATTAAGTCTTTTAGGTTTTGCTTTGCTACATCACTCCATGAGCACTTTATTCACGATATTGACGAAAAGGTGCATCTTTTTAAGAGTCCAAAAGCTCCCTGGTTATCTGTAATCCATACAACACATGTTTGGGGTTGCCTTGCAGAAATTCTTTAAGCTTGAGGTTACACCCGGGGTAGGGTAGCTAATGTTGAAACCTCGGGCCTCGCATTTTTGATGAGGGATTCTATTTTCTTCATGTAGTATGCATAGGTGCTTAATATGACATGCAAGTATGACATGCATTTGCCAAGGTTGGTGGTTCTTGGAAAAGGAAAATCTCATTAGCGGGACATTTTATGCTGAGGTTTTGAGAAAGAGAGATACAAGTCTTTGGCATTACGGTGGCTAGCACCTCTGCCAGTCCCTTGGCTTATACCAGACCAGCAACCACTGTGGAAGCTCAAATTCTTCTTCCAGATCACCTTTAAGTTTTTTTTTTAATTTGTTTGATTGACAAATTCATGTTCTGACTCTACATCTTAGAGACTCCACTGTCTAATGCTCATCCTTTCTTTTCGATAGTTTGTTTTGCCAGTTGCAAAGATGTTTCTGTGTTTATACAGGAGCAGAGTGTGCCTTTATTTTTTTGATGGAATTGATAACTATATTCTTAGATTTTTCGTGTTGGGCCCTTATATTGATATCCATCAAGCCAAGTCGCTTCTACTGAATGACGATGCCCAGTTGCATGGCCAGACATGACTTTGTTTATAGTGCATAATAGTTTTACATCAACAAGCAGCCCAAGCATGGTAACCCAGTGGTCAGCGCATGGGAATTACACTCGGTAGACCCGGGTTCGATTCCCGCCACTGCCAAAACTGCTGCTATGTTCACGCAGAGTACGATCACGTTAAACATGTGAGTCCATAAGTCCTTCTGAGAGGTTAGTGGTAGGGGGAGGAGGGTACGATCCCTGTGGATGCCTCCTCTACTGGGTTCCGGTCTAAATTGGGTGGCACTTCTCGGCCATCCAAACAGTTACCTTACACTTTTCTTGTAGGTCGGACGGTCTGGGTCTCAACAGCAACCAACAAGCAGCCCGGCCAGTCAATTTGCTGCTCATGCCTTAGGGTGAGTCAAGTGGTCTGGGTTTTCAACCAACAAGCAGTGTCAAATCTTCTTCCAGTGTATCGTCCAAAATAAATTTTGCAAGAGCTTCTATTGTGCTTTCAAATTAAAGTGTGGAGATGATTCTTCCTCAGTTTCTTCAAGTATTGTGCCATCCAATGCTCTCATGGTTCTTAAACATGCAATTCAAGACAGGGATTAATTCTCCCCCAGTTTCCACAAATATCATGCCATCCAAGGCACTTGTGGTTCTTCAACACATAATTTAAGACAACAAATATTTAAATTAAAGTTATCTTCATGGAATTTTCAGTACTGCCCTCTAGGGGTGGCACCTTGAAATATAGCTCATTTTCAGATTATATGTTATTATTTTTTTATTATAAGGGACTGTGTTTGTGGATCTAATTTTATTTGGAGATTTTTGTTATGTATTGTGTATACTTAAATTCATGATTTCTTCTTTTTCTTCGATCCAGACCATCTGACCTACCAGAAAAGTATAAGGTATCTATTTGGACAGACGGGAAGTGCCACCCAATTTAGACCGGAATCCAGTGGGGGAGGCATCCATAGGGGCCGTACCCTCCTTCCCCTACCACCAACCCCTCAAAAGGACTTATGGACCCACATGTTTAACATGATCATACTCTGCATGAACACGGCAGCAGTTTTGTCAGTGGTGTGAATCAAACCCAGGTCGTCCGAATACAATTCCTGCATGTTAACCACTGGGCTGTCATGCCCCATTTGTATTTTCTTGAAATTTGAAGATTTAATTCTAAGTAATGAATAACATTTTTCTTGTAATTTAAAAGTAATTTCTGGTAGTGGATAGAGAGGATCTGCTCCTGGGATTAATTATTTATATAAAGTCTTGTTAAAATTTAGAATGATTATGTTTTGTATTTATATTTATTTGAAATATTAATGATTTAAAAAGTGTTTTGAAAAACTCATAAAATTAAATGTAGCTCTAAAAATGGGCTTTTCTTCATTTCTGTTTTTTTTTAAATAAAAGTTTAGTTTGGCACTTATCTTGTTAAGTTTATTTGTATGGTTCGTTGAATTGTTTTCCAGAAAAATATTAGTCAAGCCAAAGTAAGTGTGGTTTGTGAACTTAAAGATATGTTAATGTGGGGGGGAAAAAATGAGAAATAAAATATAAACTATACGATCAGGTTATATTGCAGTTAATGAGTAAAATCTGGAGAAGAAGAACTAACTCAGAACTTTATAAGTCTTTTAAAGAACCAGATATAGTCAATTACATCACGATTCAGAGAATTAAATGGGTGGGTCACCTGTGCAGGATGGCCGAAAGCCGTACAACAAAAAAGATCTTCTCTGCCAGACCATTCGGCACCCGTAAAAGAGGAAGACCTAAACTCAGATGGCTCGACTGTGTGGAAAAGGACTTTAAAATTTTAAAAGTTTTGAACTGGAAGTCTTTGGCCAGGGATAGGGGAGCCTGGAGTTCTATACTGCGGAAGGCAAGGGCCCATCCTGGGCTGTCAGGCCACTGAAGAAGAAGAAGAATGAGTAAAATATTTATTGAATAAAAACAAATTGAATTTTGAAACATAATTATAAATATTGATAGGAACAACAAAATTAAATCTGTTAAGGTAATAACATCTAATTATTAACTAAACTGAAAGTTAACTAATTAAGTAAAGCATTAATATAATTAATAAATTAATGATAAATTTAAAATATCTTTAATATAATCTAAAGAATAATAATTAAATAAATATTTATTAATTATGAATATTAAATAATTGGGGAGAAAAACTTTCCCAACAGGATGTTCACTTAGATTTTAAAAACATGGAATGCCGAGCGGGCATATCTTATGTGCTATTTTTATCTTTATGTTATGTTTAAAGTTTACTGTTTCAAATGATAAATATATTTTTTATTTAAAACTGTATTTATCATCTGTTATTTAAAACTGTATTTATCTGTTATTCTCATAGTGAGCTATTTTAGATCACGTTAATGCTGTATTTGTTTTAGAATTCCATCTTTGAATAGGGCTGACTTTATTGCACAATTGCAACTAAACAGCGACTGATTAGCTTACAAAGGGCCAATGAAGTTAGAATGATTAGCTGCTGTCACACACACACACACAACATGCTTTAATATTTATCATCTCCTGCATTCTTCAACATATTTACATCATGTTCATTCTTCAGTGGTTTCTTTGACTGTGGTATAATATATAAACTTCTGCACATCTATATAATAATTGTCTAGCAAATTTTTGTATTTTGAGAAGTCCCATGGTGATTAAGAAATTCGAATCTTTGCAAGCTTATAGTATTGACCATGTGACAGAAAGTAACTGAGCCAGTTTTTTGATTTTCTGTCTTGAAAAAAATGGGGGTTTCAAACTTGCTTTTCAGACCCTTCCGAAGCTTCTGGCAACTTAAAATACTGAATCTTTGCACATATAGTTTCAACCATGGGATCAAATCTGATGAAGATAAATTTTGTATTTTTCTTTCCAGGGTGGAGAAAATGGGGTTTTTCAAAACTAATTTCCAGATCCTCCACGGGCCCTCCAGTAACTTAGAAGATTGAATCTGTGCACACTTATACTATTGACTATGGTACAGAAACCTAATAAAGCTGTATTTTCAATTTCTTCTCCAGGGCGAGCAAAGTAAGTGGAGGAAGGGGCGAAAGTGTTTCAAGACCCATCACAAAGCCACAGTAACTTCAAAGATTGAAATTTAGTGCACTTATAGTATTGACCATGGGACATAACTTAATTGAGCTGTACTTTCAATTTGCCCTATCAGGGGGTAGAGAAAATTGAGACTTTGAAAATATTTTCCAGATCCTTCAAAGGGAATGATTTAGAAGGTTGGTTGACTTAGAATTTACATATTTATAGTACTAGAATGAATTACCTGACATCAACACACCCAAAGTCCAAAAGAGGACTGGGCCAAACTTCGAGTGTGTTGGTTCTCTTGCACTGACGAAGGGGATCCAGGATATCCTTGAAACAGTTGTATGCTGCATTATTGTTGTTATTTATGCTTTTATGCGTTACTCAAGTTCTCCTTATCCTTTGCATAAAGTGTATTGTACTTATTAATTACATTGTTAGCATGAATTTGAAGATAAAGGAAGAACCTCTCAATATTAACTTTCCTATTCAGCTGAATCATCAAGTTGGTCTCATCTCTAACTTTATTAGCTGAATGTAGTTTTCCTTTTAGTCTTATGACAATGCAATTGCATTATATTGTGGCAGTGCTTTTGACTTGAGATATAAGCACAAAAATAGCAAAAAGGGTCAAACTTTGAAAGGCTATTTCTCCAGATATAGGACTAATTTGAAAATCAGATTTCAGATTTGGATGTAGCATAGTTGAATTAGTATACAGCTTTTCAGCCCTCAGTGTTGCATTTGGTGCTCTTAGCGAGTACTGCTTTTATTTAGAGAGGTGATAATAATTAGAGAAATGAAATAATTTAAATAAGGGAACCGGCAGGAATATTACAAACTTAGATATGAAAGTCTTGTACTACATGTGCACACCTACTGTACTATTTTTACAATTACATTGTTTACAATAGATCACTATTTTCCATGCTAAGCACCATATACTGTTAAATAAAATAAAACTTTTAGAAAAGTTGTAACTTATTTTTTTAAAAATGTTAGTTTCCCTGTCTATGACAAGTTAAATTACTAGTACATATGTACATAAATTAGTATTTTTCATAAGTTAGATTATTATTAGATAGATTTTATCATGATTTTGCTAATCATTGAATTATGTATAAGTAATTATATTCATTTCAGATGAATGATGAAGGAGATTACTTTCCCCTTTGGGGTACTTGTTTGGGATTTGAATTGATGAATTTTCTTGCTGCAAAGAAAAACTGGATGAAGGCTTGTCTTGCTGAAGATCTGGCCACTAATATAGATTTTGTAGAAGGTAAAATTTTTATTTTATGTTTCAAGAAAACATATCTGAAGAAGTTAAGTAGATTTGTCTGTATTCCTTATATTCTACTTCAGTGTTGATCTCTTTATCCTTCATTTTCTAAAATAAATTTCAACCAAATCTTTTAATCTAGAAAAGTGATAAAAAGGATTTATAATAGGGGAGAGTGGGGACCTTGGGACACATTGGATTTTAAGTAATTAATTTCTCAGGTTTGAGATCAGGTTCTTGTTATTTTGTGTACTACTTGATCGCTCTTTTGTGCATTTAATGTTGTGTTTTGAAAGCTCTACTGCAATTAAACAATCATTTATCAAACTTTTTTAGTTTTTATAACATTAAAAAAAAATATGGAAATTTTGTAGACAGTAACAGTGGAATTAGAATTTAATTTATTTAACTAAAACTATATATCAAAGAAACAGGCATGTTTGTTGTGAAATTAAATGTAAAATAGCTACTATAGTGTTAAGTTTAAAAGCATGAGAGTCTTCAAGAAGAATCTGGCCAACTGAGGAAGCTTGGAATCCATGATATCGGGGTGCCTTGGGGTACCTAATGGAATTATTTTTTGTAGTGACTACTGTATATAATATTCTAGTTTGCTGTAGGGTTGAGATTCTTACAGTTTTTGGCAGAATTTCGCTTTTTTGGTTTTCTCAAAGAAATCTGTCTTTTCCGAAAAATTCAGTTTTTTTAAATAAATTTTTCTCTTCGGACAAAGTTTCATCTTTCAAAACACATCTCAGACATCTGTACACTCCTGTCTACAAAACCCTTCATTTGTAAATTTAACTGTGATACTGTACACCCCACATTGATTGAACATTTTTTGCCCAACGAGCGAACGTGAAATTCTTTCAGTTTTATTCTTATCTCTGTCGTGCAGTTTTCGGCTGACATTACAAATTAAATTTAACTTTTACATTAAACAATATTACTTTAACTCTTAGAACATATCATAACTTGGAATTACTTTTACATTTGCTATTCTTATATATTTAGTTCTTAGAATTCTACTTTATATATAAAAACTTACACTACTATTAAACCAAGAAAAATGTTACAACAAAACAAGTTACTTGCATTAACTGCTTAATTTAAATTATTTACACATTTAAAATTATTTTTCAAAAATTAAGAGAAAGGCTGTGAATGAAAAGCGCAGTAATTTAGTAAAAGGAGGCAATAACCAAAACCCAGGAAGAGAAAAGTGGTTGTTTGAGAACATGGATAAAATTAATACAGAGGCAAGTTAAAATTTTAAATGAAAAACATTGATTTATAAACAAATTGAATTAAAATCTTTGTTTTACTTTTACTCCTTTTATAACAGTACATTATTTAAGATATGACCAGTGTATTTTTTAATATTCTTTGAAGTAAACTCATTAAGTTTTTTAAATCCTTTTCTGGCACATTTTTTATGAAAAGTCATTTTTGAACAAATGAAACATTTTCTTTAAAACATAAGATATTGCCACCAAATTTTATTCATGTGTAGACACTAGACAATGCACATTTTAACAATACATGATAATTTTATAAATGTGTTTAAAATATACTGTACTTTTAAAATAAAAAATTTGTGTTTTGTCAATTGTGAAAAATTTGTGTTTTGTCAATTGTGAAAAATTTGTGTTTTGTCAATTGTGAAAAATTTATGTTTTGTGAATTATGGATTTTCTTTTTACAGTTCATAAATCCTGAACTGTTATTGTAATGATTTAATTTCTACAAAACAGAGAAAATGAAAGCATAAGTTATTATTGATAACAAAAGCATAGTTTAGAATTAATATGAAAGAATATGTAAATTTGGCCCATGCGTATCAACCCTCTTTTAAAATGCAATTGCCAAGTTTGTATTATACTAAATATAATATGAATTAAATCATTATTTTTTCAATGTAGTATTTTTTTTAGTTATGTGAAATTCTCAAATGTTTTAACACTTAAAACATCTGTCACGTATAATTTACTCAAACTTTTGCTTTTTTGTCAATCTCATTTCTGTTGCTGTAACTGTTCAACTAAGTTCAATATATATGCATTGTATAAAATTGTTTCTACTTAAATCTAGAGTTTATTGTGTTAATTATTTAAATTGGCCAATATACCCAAATATTTGTCTAAAAAAGTTGGCAATTAACAATCTGTACTGTCCCAATGTGCTCCATCAGGTGGATTACCTTGGAACACTAGAAGGGTTCTGAGATTTTTTTTTAATTATTTATGTATTAGACATTTGAAGTGGGTTATTCTTTTATCTTATGCAGAAGTATTTATAAAAAGCAAAAACTGAAAAGTGCTCCAAGGTGCCTTACTATCCTCTATGTACTTTATATTAGTCATTGCCAAACTGATTATAATTTTTTATGTGACTTGTGCCACATAAAATTTGTAAATAAAGAAACACATGATATTTATGAAGATTTTGCCATTTAATACTTCTTTTAATGTAAAGAACTCAAAATGTCTATCATTTTGTTTGTATTTTTTATGCTAATTATTTAGTTTAGTTTATTAACCTTTTGACTGGTATGTTTTTAACCGTTTGATTAGTATGAATGTATAATATTAGATTAATATGTACAAAAATGGTGAAATCACTTGCTTGGCAGTATTGGGATTTGATCATAGGGCCAAAGCATGGTAGGCCACTATCATAGCATTGAGCTAAAGACATCTCCAGTTTAAGGCAATTTAATGCTGCCTTATGAATGTTCGTTACTACAATATGCCTTATGAATGCTCGTCTTCCTTTGAGTTGTTGATTGCTGGACAAAGTTGTTGCTGGGTTACAGATGAGGCATGTGAGCTATAAGTTGAAAGGAGCAATCATTAGGCCATGAGGAGGCATGCTGCAGGAATTGTATTGTCAATTACATGAACAATGAAGAAATTGTGGCAGAGTTTGAATTCTTTATTCAACTGCTTCTCAACATAATTTCATGAGGAGTAAAGAAAGTAGATTTTTACAATGCATATATAATTTTCAGAATGCTGAATAATTGGAAGTAATAAAGCAAAGAGTACTTCATCTTTGTTGAAGGTCACCAATGTAGTGAAAATGTGAAATCAGAACTTGACAGTACCAGGGTTTGATTATGGAACCAAAACATGGTAGGCCAATATCATAGCGTTAAGTACGTCTCCAGTTAAAGGCATTTAATACTGATAAAGATGTTTTATTAGCACTCACTATAAATGCAAATGCATTCTAATATCAATCAAAGAATTGAATGCTCAAATTTAAAGTGGATTTTTTTTTAGGTTTTGAAAAGAGCAGGATCTTCAAAAACCTTGACAACTCATTGAAAGATATAATGAAGCAGCAAAATGTTACAATCAACTACCATCAGTGGTGCATGACACCTACAGTAAGTGCTATGGAATTTTTTCTAACACTTTCACAATTTTATTTTATTTTTTACTTTGATTCCCTTTTTATTATAGCTACCAATCTCCTAATTTCACTAGATACATTTTACTACTTTTGTTGGATATTCTCTTATTATAAGGATTTATTTTAAAGAGTTTAATAAATCCCAAATTTGACTGAAGAATCCTTATAATTCTTTAAGAAAATTACCTATATATAAATTTGGGAGAGTTTTGAACTTTATTACTTACTAGAAAATGTATGCAACATTGCCTGGGATTTCAGATAAACAGTATGGCATAGCTGTGTGTATATCCACACAACAGTGTTTGTATTTTATTTTTACTATAAGTAAGCATAAACGTTTTTGGTTTTCGGAATTTGCTGTGAGTTCTTGTGTAGTTTTTACAGAGACTTTTTCTTGAATCGTGGGCAATGTCGCAATATTCTAGAAAATGTTCCCAGTATTGGCCAGAGATGTAAGATGCAAACCTTTAATTACAATCAAACTGGAACTCACAGTGGATTTTCGAAAACCACAGAACATGTTAACAATATGCCCGCTTATAATAAGCCTATTGGAACCTTTTTGACCAACAAAGGAAATTTTACATTGAACAATTAAGTGATGCCGTTTTCAGCTCACAAAGAAATTGAATTGAACAATTAAATTATATCTTACTTTTAAACCTTTACATTTAATTTACATATTTAAACTCTAATTATTCGAAAACATTAAACATTCATTTAAGATCTTATCTAGTAGAATCTGGCTTCAGTTGAGTTTTTCCCATATTATTAAAAACTTATAGCCATCTTGATATCATGAACAGAAGTGATCTTCGATTCACTAACTACACTGCAACTAAACATTCAAAAACTTATTCATTTGCATCAGCCATAAAGGTCTAATAAATTAAATAAAGTAACAAGATTAGCTTCATATTACACATTTTATATTTAAAATCGAAGTATTATTAATATATAACTTTTTAAGTTTGTATAAAAATAATTTCAAACTTTTGATGCTTATATTATAGTCATTATCTTAAGGTTTACTTTCTATATTTTTTATTATAATTGTATAGTTCATACTAATCTGATTAAACAAAATTTACATATACCTCTGCATATGGCAGCATCTTATTTTTGATGATTGTATTTAATTTTACCAACAGATCAACCAATCAGAAATCCAGGTCGCTTCATTCCTACCATTCCACTCCATATTCTAAACTAAAGCAGAGTTTGAAGTATAGAGGGGAGGAGGAGGGTGATAAAAGTTAAATATAATTTAAAAGTGGGTCATAAGTAAAAAATAGTTAAAAACACTACCCTGAGTAAATGAATTTAAGTGTTCATTAAACAAAGGTAAAGGATTTTTAAAGCATTTATTAGGCATAAGTAAAGGAAATGTTTAAACATTCATTAAGTACAAGTAAATAAAAAAATGTTTGTACTTGCATTGCTAGAAACATTTATGAAAAAAAAAATATCCATTAGTATAGTAAGGATAATTCATGTATCTCTAGCATGGCTTTACTGAGCTGAAGATTTTTAGTGTATTTTAATTGCACAGTGAGACTGTGTCCAGTTTCACATATTAGTGAAAGTATTATTTATTTTGAATTTATGTACCAAGAAGGACCCATTTTAAAATATTTTATTAAAAAATTTTTGTAGTGAATTAATTTCAAATATTTTATGTGAAATGCTTGGTGAATGTGTATAAATAATTTGTAAATAAGTTTATGTATAGTTTTTCTTAGATAGTTTAAAACTGATGATAAGCTAATCTTGAAGTTGTTTTCAGCCTGTTTTTACTCTTTTTTTTTTATATAAATATTCATTTCATTATTCCTTTTTTTTCTTTTAAAGAACTACAGTGCATCCCATTTAGATGAATTTTTTAAAGTGCTTGCTACCAATAAAGATTCCAATGGAGTGACTTACATTTCTATTATTGAAGGTAATACATATTCATACATCCCAATATATAAATTTTAAATGCTGCATTTTTTTAATCATTAGTCCATATTAATTGAAAAACTAATTCTTTAGGTTGCATCATGTCAAATTTACTTTCCCTACAATATGCAAAGGGAAAGCATTGTGATGAGAGAGGGGGGAGGGCTCATCTCTCTGAGTTGGATGGATCTGCATGTTTTAAGCATTTCTGAATACAAATCAACCATTTTTCAATTATGTCCATGATATCACTCAAACAAATTGAGTAAAATTTGGTATGGTTATTTCAATTGATAAATTATCAGACACAAGACACATATTGGTTTTTAAGATTGGGCTGTAAAAGGACCCTTATTATTTAAACATTATAAGCCTTTTTCTGGTGTTGAAATTAGGAAAACACTCACTCGCCATTTAAGACTCCATGAAACGTTACTACATTTAATAATACATAAAAATTACAAATCTTTTACAAAATTACAAATCTTCTTCAGCTATGCTTACAACACGTTAGCACATAGCTAACGTGTTATAAGCAAAGCTAGGATTAGCTATATCTTACAACATGTTAGCTATGGACTTCGAACACCATTCTCAAACTCGAATAATTTGTAAACAACACAAATGTTTTCAAGTTTGGTTGAGTGCTGCCATTTAGTGTCCTTTTGGTAAAATACAGAATGTCTCTTACAACATCTTTTTTTTTTTCAAAAATGGAAAAATTAATTATGTTACAAATTGTTACATAAACGGTCATTTTATACGTATCTTTTTATTTAAAAGCAAATGACATAATTTACAGAACATTAACATGCTTTTTTTTTCAAGATATTTCTTCCTTTTTTATCTAAATTAAAAAATGTCATAAAATAAATATCTTCACTTTTATTAAATAAGTGAACACTTAGTACAAGTAGCAAAATTAAACACACATCCATAACAGAAGATCTTTATTTCACTTCCTTAAGACGTACAAAAGTTTAAAAAAAGGCCATAGCGCTTTCGAGCATTAGCATGCCCTTCATCAGTGGCTACACGGAAATAAAGTTTGAATAGTTCATATATAGACCAGATATAGCGACGAAATTTGCATAAATACAATTTACAAAAGAATCTACGTTTAGACAAGGATGAACCGTAAACAATTTTTCAAAAATTTTAACAAAAGAACAGCATATTAAATTACATTTTAATTACAGAAATCGAAAAAAAGGGGGGTGGGGTGGCAATCAAGCATAATCCCAAAGAGGAAGACGTCAAAGATAACTTTGCAGAGACTTGAATTGCATGGAGTCGAGAATGAGTCGCCAAGCATAACTCAAATTCATAACAGGGTCAAAATTACAAACAGACTCACGGTAAATATAAAAAGGAATTCAAAAAGGAGAATATCACGAGGGTTATTACAACGCATCAAAAGGAAAGTCTTTTCAAAAAAAGACTGAAAATTATCTTTAACAACAAATTGAGCAAGATTAATTATTCACTTTACAAGTATTATAACTAGAAATACAGGGATATTATTGTGTAGAAATTATCACAATGCATTCTTGAGATATTAGACATTTTACTTTTCCACAAAAGGAGTACAATGTATCTTGAAAAGTTAATGTAATTTCCATGAAATTTGGTATGCTTATTTTAATTAGTGACAACTTTTGATTTTCAGTGAGATCAAGTTGAAGAACACTCTTAATTTGTGTTATGTTCTCACACTAAATTTCCTAATGTGTAGGAAAAGTCATCTGTTGGATACATCAGATTATTTTTATCTTATCAAAATTCTGCATGAATAACTGATGCATCAGAAATGTTGCCTCTTTTTAAGATTTCTACTTTCTTATATATAGTCTCCACATAATATTTAGAAACTGTTATTTTATTTTCGAAAATGTTTAATGTAAGATTTTAGCAGAAATATATAACAAATCTATATTTTAAAAACGTTTTTGATGTGAAACATCCTAGGGTGTGGGGTATGGAGTAAATCGTAAAAAATTGTGATTGGGATAGAATGGAAGTATGTAACAGAAGTGACATCATATTTTTATATATACATAACAGAAAAATATTGTTACAATTTGAAGGTTTGGTTCGCTTGACCTTGGTGACAAATTTTGTGATGTTGGTAACAAATTTGGTGAAATATCGCCATCTTGGCAAATTTTAAAAACTTCTTGAATTTTGCAGTGTGGGTCAATCAATTTGTGGGTCACATCACAAATTATGTGCTTTTTCCTGAATTTTCTACAGAAGGTATACAAGCTTATCATCATTCCGTTGGATTGTTGATGTGATACAAGTAAAAGTATCTGTGCCAAATTCAATACAGAATCCAATATGTAATTTTTCCTCTGATTATATATATCATTTGTACTGTATTATAAAATAAAAAATTTGTACTTTATTATAAAATTAAAAAGTGTAAAAATATAACATTTTAAATCTGCGACCTCTGTGCATCAATATCTGCATTATACGACAGTATGCGCTTGCGCTGGCCACACGCTCATCTAGTGGAGTGACTGCAAGCAATGCATTCAAATGTTTCATCATTGATAACATCATTTGTGGTCTGATCCAAATAAAGTAAGCTGCATTCTATTTATCTATCAAAACTATATACTTTTTAAAAATGAAACAATATGGAAACAGGCCCTTGAAATTTTGCAAAAATATATTCAATAATTTTTTTTTTTATTTATCAGAATTTTAATTGCCTGTACTGGAAATGGCTGCATAATAAGATCTTTTGTGAAAAAAATTATTTTGATATCATATCATTTAAGTCCCCTGCCAGTTAATTTGAAATTTGCATTATCTGCTATTTCTCGATATTTTAAAGCAGCTCTTTGCTTATTTCGCAGAATATCCAAACATTTTGGAGTATAAAGTTGTCATGGGTTTTATTTCACAAACAGGTGAGGATGCTTTTGCCACTAATTTGACTGCCT
Source organism: Amaurobius ferox (assembly GCA_951213105.1). Taxonomy (NCBI): domain Eukaryota; kingdom Metazoa; phylum Arthropoda; class Arachnida; order Araneae; family Amaurobiidae; genus Amaurobius; species Amaurobius ferox. The sequence continues at coordinate 14,265,355 of OX578146.1, forward strand.
TTTCAACAACTTGTGTATGTCATGGAAGATTCCACAGCTTACTTTCAATAACATGTCCCATTCTAGCCATTTTCTCAAGTTCTGTACTGGGTATATGTTTAGTCAGTTGAGGTTCAGTAAGTGTGTACACTTGTACACAAGTCTGCCAATTAATGAGTTCTATATAGTCATTTGTCAAAAGATTAAAAGGTGGAATGACAAAATCACAAATTGTCTCATTAAGAAGTTTTTTTGTTTTTTTTAAATGGCCAGGCACTTAACTTTCGTCATTCGCTTTTCATCAGCGGCCAGAACGTGAACCATTTAGCCATCCTAAGACGTTGCCCCAGGCGCACCAGAGGGGGGCGGAACACACTATGCCCACAACACAAACATCCATGCCTTACGTGGGGCTTGAACCCACAATGCAGCGGTCGAGCGATTGCTGTGGAAAGGCTCGCCTTGACCACTCGACCACTGCGTCGGCTCATTAAGAAGTACTTGGGCCTTCATGATTCTGCATGTTTTTAAAATAAATGTAACAAAAATTTATATAAAATTTAAAAGTAGTATCATCAAATAGGTTCACTTTCCCTATGAAATATTATGCAACAAATCTGTTAACATCCTTTTCATGGACTTAGTTTGTTTCATTCACAAGAGAAGATACTTTCTATAATAGCTTTGTACTTTGATGTCAGAGAATTTGCCCATAGTAATTTATTTCACAGGATATTAATTAAATGTGCTTTGCATTTTTATAAGAATTTTGCACGTGAGTATGAACAAGCCATGCTGTTTGGACTGATAAGTTGCTAAAAGCACCACATTTCAATTTACGTGATATTATTCAATCCCATTGTGCCACGGATCTTGTATGTAGGCTAGTATTTAAGTTTTTAGACAATAATACACAAAATATTTGCCTTTAGCATCAATACATTTTTTCATTCGAATAAATCAATTTTCAAAACAGTTATGCCATTCAGAAGTTGGTATAGCAGAAATATCTGATTTATAAGCTTTAACTGTTTCTTCTATGTTGTTAAATCGTTGACCATGTATTTTATTTTTTATTGTTGGAAACAAGAAAAAGTCATTGGGTGCTAAATCAGACGAATAAAGACAATGGCTCATCAAATCAATTTTTTCATGCTTCAAATAATAGATAGTATAAATGCAGTATGTTAGCTTACATTGTCATGATGAAGAATGTAACGTTTTGTATTATTTTTTCTGATTTGAGCAACTATTTCTGCAAACAAATTGTCATATATCAATCAGCATTTACTGTTCTACGATACTCCAATGCAATAGTTGCAACATTGCTGGATTTACCAAAATATGAAGCAAAAATTTTTCTTTGAAACACAAATAACTTTTGTAGGATTTGGTTCATTTTAAAACACCCAAACAGTAGATCGTTGTTTTGTTTCAGGTTCATATGGATAAATCTAATTTTCATCACCTGTTACAATGTCAGACATGTTTTGAGGCACCACAGTTGAATCTTTTGAGTTGAATCTCTTACACAACGGTCGTCCAAATGGATACTCTATGTCTTCGGATGAGTCAGAAGGTCTGGGTCTTCAACACCATTTGACATGAGCATCCTTTTCAGCTTGAGTTAAATTGTGTAGAATCTAATGCACACATACCTTTTTGACTTTTAAATGATCATGTAAAATTGAATGCACTTGGGCCCTTTAAATGTTCAAAGATGCCTCAGTTTCATCATATGTGACACGATGATCAAAAGTGATCATTTGTTGCACAGCTTAAATGTTTTCTGACGTTACAGAAGTTCTTGGTCGACATTCACAAAATTCAGTACTGAGACTCGTATGTCCAAGACAGAACTCTTTAAACCAGTTGTAAATTGTTTCTTTGGATGGTATGCTTCATCATCAAAAGTTGAATTCATTCGATTGACACACTGTTGCTACTGACTGTTGACACACTGTTGTTCAGGTGAACATTGGCTATTAAAGAATGTGAAATGCTATAAAATTATTTTTATGACATCATTTTGAAGTAATAAGGTAGTGACAAAACATGGATTTAAGGCAAAGGAATTTTCAAGATATGATAATGACTTCCGACAAGGGTTACATAGTAGCAACAGTGTTGAAGACCCAGACCGTCCGACTCGTCCAAAGGACTAAGAGCAACTATTTGGACGGCCGGAGTAGCAACAGTGTGTCAATCGAAGTTGAATTCATTCGATTGAAACACTGTTGCTACTCCGGCCGTCCAAATAGTTGCTCTTAGTCCTTTGGACGAGTCGGACGGTCTGGGTCTTCAACACTGTTGCTACTATGTAACCCTTGTCGGAAGTCATTATCATATCTTGAAAATTCCTTTGCCTTAAATCCATGTTTTGTCACTACCTTATTACTTCAAAATGATGTCATAAAAATAATTTTATAGCATTTCACATTCTTTAATAGCCAATGTTCACCTGAAAGGTTCACTTTAAAAATGTTCACCATAAGCCAATGTTCACTTTAAAAAATCATCGGCATTGAAGGCTGTTATTTTTGGAATTACCACAGTCTAAAAACTTAAGTACTGGCCCTCGTATACTGTTATTTTGCTATGAATGAAATACATTCATTGCATTATGTAGTCATGTACTGCCTTATAATTAACTTGTAATTTCAATCACTGATATTTTCTCATATTTTTCAGCATATAAATATCCCTTCTATGGAGTTGCCTTCCACCCAGAAAAGAGTTTGTTTGAGTGGGTTCAGTCCCCAACACACAACAACATTCCACATACACCAGAGGCTGTGAGAGTGGCTCAATATTTTTCTCGCTTTTTTGTGGATGAAGGTGAGTATTTGACTTTTTATTTGACTTTTACTTTCTCTACAATGCATAGTTGTATATATAAAGGAAAAGTATTGAATAGAGTTTTAAATCGAAATTCGAGTTTTTGACAGACCTGCATGCTTCAGACACTACAGAACCAGAGCTCTGTTAATAGTGCCTCAGGCTCTATGCAGAAAGGTGAATTCAAGCCCCTCCCCTGTATACACAATAACTATGCCTAATTAAATATCAGGTGTGGCATTAGTATTTTATAATTATTTTTAGTTTATTAATTTTTTTACTGTATTTGCAAATTATACGTTACTCATACAAAACATCAATATCCTAGGCATGTTAGAATCAGATCAAAATATGCATTTTTGAGTTTTTATATGGCTTATGGTCAATGTATATAAATTATACAAATCTTATGGTCAAAGTATATAAATTTGTATTCATCAAAAGAAACCTCTTTGGTTAAATCCACCTGGATATAAATGTTTTGAAATATTAATTCTCGTTTTCTACTTGCTGATGGACTGGGGTAATTTTTAAAAAGGAATTTAAAGCGTACATTATGGCTGATAGTTTCTTACCATTTACAAAATGCTTTTAGTAAAATTTTGTAAAACAGCATTGATATTTTTTTTTATAGCTTTCCAGGCTCCCCAATGTTTCCTGGGTCCTAGACATATATCTAGTAGACATATGTATGTCAAGTTGGCCTAATGGTTAAAACAGCTCTGTGTAAAACACAAATTCACTATTTTTTGACATGATATACTATTTTTGATTACTGATTCACTATTTTTTGGCTGTATCTGTGTATGTCTGTGCAATGTATGTAATAATAAAACTTGGAAGGTAAGTTACCTATAGATTACTTTGGTACTAATTAGAATTTGGTTCAGCTCTGAAAAACAAGCTGTTTTTCTTTTTTAGTTTGTAAAATGGCCCTCAAAAATTGCCAAAATCTGAAATAATGAAATAATTATGCAGAAATGTATTAATTAAATGTTTGTTTTAGATGTAATTTTTTTATGATGAAACATATAAAACCAACCTTATTACTCTAGGATATACCATTCTCAAAATATTTAAATTTTTCAAAATTTTGAAGAGCTGAATATGTGTTTCCTTGTAGTTAAAAACTTTTTGGTGAAAATTTTTAAAATCAGTTAAGCCACTTTCTTTCTTTCTCTTATGATTCAGACCGTTTAACCTACCTGAAGGTATAAGGTATCTGTTTGGACGGCTAGGACAGTACCATCCAATTTAGACCAGAATACAGTGGAAATGACATTCACAGGGACCATATCCTCCTTCCCCTACCACCAATCTCTCAAACGGACTTTTGAACTCACAGATATAATGTGCCAGTACTCCGCATAGACACATGCATAGTTTGGGCAGCACCAGAAATCGAATTCTGATCTTTCGAGTGCAATCCCCATATGTTAACCACTGGCTATCCCGCCCTTTAGTTAAGTGACTTGTAGGCTACTCTGGTGCTGATTAAATTTTGGTATAAATCATAGAAATAGAATAGGCCTTTCTTTGCAAAACTGTCAAAATCTGGAATGAAAAATAAATATGCTTAAATATATTAACTGCTTGATTTATACATAATTTTTAATGACAAATTGAATAAGACCAAAACCTCATTATTCCAGGATGAATCGTTTTTGAGATATTTAAGCTTTTTGGAATTTTGAGGAGCTGGCAATTTTTTAAAATGCATTAAATTAATTACCTTTTGAAAAACATATATTAAAACTGCAAATTTGATATAATATCTAATAAGTATCCATACCATTTTGAGCAATTAAACCCAGTTCAATCATTTGTGAAAGAGAAAATGAATTTGAGTCTGCAGTGAAAGAAAGGTATTATTGACCAGTTTTACTTTACCTAAATTACCTAGTATCTCTCTATATTAAATAAAGTAGCTGTTGCCACTGTTTGGCAAATTTCGCACTCCTTAAGTTTCTCTGTCACGTACCTCAAAATCTATATATAGTATACAAAATTATGAAATTTGGTACATTTGTAGAGAAATATTTGGGGAATACATGGAAATAAACTATTTTTCGATTTAAATTTTAGTTTAGGAAATATTTAATGTCAAAGTCAAAGGAAGAGTATTTGAGCTATGATTTTGTGTCCAAGACAGAGCCCTTTTTTTAAATTTTGATTTAGTTAATGAGTTATTCAATTTTTTATGCACTTCTGAAGTGAAAATTTTCCATACGGGCGAAGATTCAATTGGTGAAGACGATTGCTAGCTTCTTTCTGATTGGTTTCTAGCAGAAACATTACGAAATGGCTGAGGACTGAGTTATTGAATCATTAAAAATGTTAAAAGTATAGATATTTATTTCTAAACTTGACTACAACGTTAGTTAATGCACTTGGGAAAATGTGAAATGTTAGCAATCATACGCATTATTGTTTATTCTGACAAACAGAGCATTTTGCAACTATTGTTGTCATGAACATCATGATTTCCATAAAATTGGGTACATTTATTTTAATCAGCAACAAATAGCCTATTCATTTACAGCAAGATCGAATTATAAAGAAGATTATCCCTGTTCATTTATAGGGAAAGTTATTTAATAGGCACATCGGAATTTTTACTGAAGAGGACTTTATACATTAAGAATAGCAAAATAATTGGAATATTGAAAAGCCTAATTATAAAAATTTTATGTGAAGATGAAAATCCTTATTCAATCTATGTTAATTTTACAAACTTTAGATACATGTTCGTCAGATATGGTCTAAACTATGATTATAAAATGTTTACAGTATGTCAATTAACTATAGGTAAATATTAATGGTTGCCACCAGTTAAACATCTTCATTTTAGCAAATTTTGACCAAACTTCATATGAAGTTAGTACTTATTTGAATTTTATGCGTAAATCCTGGAAATTTTTAAAATAGTGACTTGCAGATTTTATAACAACAAGTCAACAGTTGACTCGTAAATATTGTACACATACTCCTCATTTCCTGACTATCAGTAATCCTAATAAAAAAGCAACACCATCTGAAACAATTCTTTTGACAACAGCAGTGATCATAGACAGGTGGAATGTTTCAAATTGAACTATCATACCTCGCATTGTGGCAATATGCAAGTGTAAGGGGGTAGGATTAGTGAGCATCATGATATGAAAGGAAAAGAAAGAGTATTCTTGATGTTCAATCATTTTCTCCATGGATTGGTATTTTACTCTGACTTTCACATTCGTTTTGGCATTATGTGGTTGTTACAGTAATTAATCTGTTTTTGTTGCTGACTGCAATTTAAAATCTACATGCCTTGCGAAGTTACAGATTCTCATTTTAAATTAAACATATTTACATTTTTTGTTATATAGTGAATTAGAAAAATCTTTAAACAAAAATGTTTCCCAAATGATGAAGGGCAGCCCAAAATAATAATTTGTCATTTCAACAAGAGCTAGGAAACTGAATTCCAGTGACTGGAATTTGATGGGAATGTACAGATTTTTCCTTATAGTAAAGCAATTAAATGTTTTGAAGAAATGATAAATAGTCAAATATTAAAGTTGATGTAAAATTATAATTTTCATTGTTTTATTATATTTAAAAATAAATCTGACTAGAGCTGTTTTTTAATTGGACTCGCACTTTTCTTACCAGCAAGTCAGGCTGACTCATAAAATTTTAAAGAGGGCTAGGACACTGAATTCCAGTGACTGGAATTTGATGAGAATGTACACACTTTTCCTTATAGTAAAGCAATTAAATGTTTTGAAGAAATGAAAAATAGACAAATAGTAAAATTTATGTAAAATTATAATTTTCATTGTTTTATTATATTTAAAAATAAATCTGACTAAAGCTGTTTTTTAATTGGACTTGCACTTTTCTTAACAGCAAGTCAGGCTGACTCATAAAATTTTAAATGAAATGCAAATCTTTTTCATATCTTTTGTAATTTGTTTACAAACTGGTGGATCAGGATATTTTATTCTATTAATTTGTCAGTGAAGGTAATTTTGTATAACAAGAATAGATATACTTTTAAATGTGTATAGGGGAAATATATTAAATATTTTTAATAGAATTTTTTAAAGAATGATATTTTTAAATATTATTAGAATTTGGACATATTTTAAATTTCGAACAATGCTAAGTATATATGCTAGTTATATTCTAGTTTAATATAAAGACTTTTGTGAATTTAATTGCATATATTGGTTCTTAAAGTGTCAATATTCTTTTTCTTGCCTGTAGCACGGAAGAGTACCCACCATTTCCCTTCCAAAGAAGCTGAGGATGCTATTTTAATATACAATTATAATCCAGTATTTACTGGTAAGAAGAAAAATTACTCAACAGTGCAGAACTATTACTTCAATTAAAGAATCTGCTGCAATCTGTATGGCCACTTCTGCTCATTTTGAATAATATTTTGTATGTTATGAAAATATTTTATAATGAAATGTTGTAAAATTCTTAGTTTTATGTCTTTTAAGTTTATAAAAAGAGTATTTATTGGTTTCAAATTAGTATAAAATGAAGAAAAATGAACTCAATGATGCAGAATTATTACTATTATTAAATAATCTGCTGTAATATGTATGGCCTTATATAGAATAATGCATTACATGTTATGAAAATATTTTATGTTAAAATGTTTTTAAATTTAGTTTTATTTCTTTTACATTTATAACAAGGAGTTTATGCATATTTTATTGTTCCTAAAGTATTATAAATTGCATTTTTAAATGGCTTTCATCAGTGATCATTTTTTATTTGTTTAGAACACACATAAGTCTACTCTTAATACATTCTTTGGGACAGCAGAGCTCTATTTTTAAATCTTCCTTTTTCTCTATTTTTCAGAAGATCTCAGGAAGTTATAATTTTTTTTTTGCCTCAAAATCAGTACTAACAGAATCAGAAATAAAAGAGAAAGAACCAAAACAGCGCCTTTCATCTTTCTAGCAATCCAGTTGTAAATATATCCCTGGTCTTAAAATTTCTGGTATAGCCTGAAGTTTGGCCGGTGGGATATTCTTGTGTTTTACTAACAAACATTGATTACATGTGTTGGGTTCAAGAATAGCTTATGCTTTATTATTTTTATTTTCTATTAGTTTTATTTATTTTAATTATATTTAATTAGATCACACCAAGTTATTATTTAAAAGCCTGATTGTATAGATTTATTAATGTTACCTTATAATTATTAACATTATCTCTTTGTTTCTCTTACTAATTGCTTGGCTTGTGCACATTACCTCATTGTTTATCATTCAAAATACACATAAACAACTTATTAATTTTTTTTAGAAATTCCACTTACCTTTAATACCTTAACTCAAATTAAACTATCACAGGCAAGTTACGAAAGAATCACACATATTTTTGTTAAAATAAAAAAATCTTATTTATGCAACAATTAAAACTTTACAACAATTATCTTTAATTTCATTAACATTCAAATTTCAGAGCCTTAAAACATCTGGAAAATTATTGGTAGTACATTGCACAAAAGTAACTAACAATTTAAACTCCAGTTAAACATTTTTAAAGACTCCAACTAAAATAAACCCAGTCAACAATTTAAAATACTCAGATTCACTTTAAATACCCAGGTTCAGAATCCACTCTGGTCTGAAGACCAGAGTTTGATCTGTCTGGTGCTGTCCACAAAAACGTTAAATGTTAACCTCAAAATACTAAAACAGACACAAATGGTAAATGTTAAAATTACAAACGTACATGTTCAAAACCTCAAAAGAAAACAAAACAAATTAAAAGGGCAAAATTCCAAAGTTCCATAAAATATTTAAAACCACAAGTTATTTAAGTTACAAAAAATCTAAATTTTTGTCAATTGAAGAACTGTAATATTAGCAAAATGCTAGATGACCACACCATCTCCGCTAAAACCATGCACAAAACAGGCATACATTTACAGCCCTGTTAAAACTAATTTCAAATTGCAAGACACATTTTTGAAACTCGAAGAAAACTGGCAAAACCCGGTAGGGATGATAAATATTAGCTGATACTTATAAAGCTGGCAAGGAAACACCTAGGTTCCAATCACTCACGGAACTTGAAAGCTGGTGGAATTTCAATTTTGCACAACCCTTGTAATAGGCATATCGGCTTTGCTGACTCTATGGTCACTTATAAAGCTTGCAGGGAAACACCTAGGTTCCAATCACTCATAGAACCTAAAAACTGGCGGAATTTCACTTTTGAACACACTTGTAGTGGGCATATTGACAGTACTGACTTTCCGGTCACATGAAGAACAAAAACATCAAGAAACACTGAGTAACAAAGGCACAGTGTAATACTGGGATGGCAGCGGCAATAGAACAATCACAAGCACTTCCCGTTGATAGCTGGCACCATGTCAAAACATCAAAAACTAGCTTGTAGACACTTAAACTTGAGCTGCATTATTAAAACCATTCACCCATGACTGCGAGATGCGGGTGCCCTTGCAAGCCCCGGTCCGCGACTCCTTCTCAAAAGGCTGCTCGAAATCAAATGCCTCGCCAACAACATTTCCATTTCCCAAGAGCCACCAATCTTGACGAGTGAAAACTTGTGCCTCAGACATAGCGCCTATGCATAAAGTGTGAATAAAATATGGATGCTTCACCAAAATCCGTGAGGTGCGGCCAAAAATGCGAAGCACGAAATTGCTGCTGAAACTTCGCTATCACGTAAGACAACCCTACGGAATGTCTAGCACCCCTCTACATATGTTTTACATCTGGTTTCTACTGATAAGTCGAGAAACGGCCAAATCCGAGCTTAAAAATTTTATTTTTTCCACGATCTGGTAAATATAATGTTCAGTCGAGCGCGGCCGCAAAGGAAAATTTACAAGAGCACAGGCGAATTAGCAAAGGACTTTATGGATATATTTAGCATTTGTAGACACATTTTGCGCGTAATTTAAAATATTGGAATGCATGAAAAGGATAATAAATAAACGTTAATACTAGATAAATCGTCGAAATATTCAATAACCATAAATTAATTTAGAATTTTGAAGGGAAGGGGGAAATTTATGAATTTTGAACATTAATGAATTAGAAAAACAAAAATCTCTGAAACTAAGCACAATAAATAACTTATAAAAGTTTTCCACATCTTGAAAAGCCCCTATCCAAAATTATTTGAAAGTAATTGATATGTCTTTTGAATTCCAAAATGAGGGAGATGTGTGATTTCAATTATTTTTCCCATTAATGAGTGTGGTATTACAATCTTATTCTCATCTATTTTCCTATATGCTTGTCTTTTATTTTCCTACTTTACCATTAAAAGTTTACTTTGGCTATCAATATAGTATATCTTATTATTTAGATATCAGTTTCTTCCTTTTTATAATTCGTCTCTTAAGTTTAATTAATTTTTCATCTGCCATTTGTTCCTCTAATATTTTCTTCACACTAATCTCATAATTTTTTAATAATGTATTTACAAATTTAATTTGATTCTCATTGTCAAACACATATCTAGAGCAATAATCATTTGCATTATTTTCACCTTTTTGGTATTTGAATTTAAAATTCGAATTATATTAATTAGCCACCTTGATATGATATTAGGCATTTTATCTAATTTTATGTGGTACATAAGAGATTTTGCATCACTTAACAATGTAAAATTCCTTTCAAAGAGATATTCTTTCTCTACAGTGCTGTAATGATGCATGTACCGCTGATAATTCTAGCTTGATCACGGGATAATGCTTCTCTGCCAGGTTCAAAGGTCGTGTATAAAATTCGATAACATGATCGATTCCATTAACACATTGCATTAAAATGCTATGAATCTACCTTGCTAATCCCTTTAGCTGCTACCTCTGTCGATTCAACTAATTTTCAGTGTTTGATTAATTAATCAATGTTTAGATTTCTGGCATTACATCGACCAACATTTATTTCTGCATATGGTGCTATAAGAAAACTTAATCAGTTATTTAAATGATATGAATTGTGCAACAAATGAACATTGCTTATTTTAAAAATAGATCAATGATATCAATTTCTAACACTTTACAACATAGTTGAAAAGTCTTTATGACTTTGTTCATTCTATCTGTCTGCCCATTCGCACAATAACTGCCATAAAAATGACTTTATCAAAATGAAATTTTAGTATGTTGTTCAGACAGTTTGTGGAACATACAGGAATATAAATGAATAATATCACCCAATTAGTTTTGGATTGAACCCGTGTTAAAAAAATGAAATATATATTGAACCCTATGGGACCTAATTTTTCAAACATTTTTTAAGCGAATTTAAAATTCACAAATTGCTTCGAAAGTTTTAGGAAATATTCAAATTATCCCATAAAAATATGAAAAATATATAAGTAAAATATATTCAGTAGTTTTTTAAATAAAAATTAAAATAATAATTACACCCATATTATATGAAGAGATCACGTGACCCACTTCAAAATAAAATATGGCATCCATCTCGTGTCAAAATTGTGATTTTTAAAGTTCTTTTTAATTTATATTTAGTGTTGTATCCGTCCTAAAACCACTTTATTTTTGCTTAATTACTGTGCATCCATATTCTGAAACAATGCAATTACAATATATTTGAGTTTAAATGATCAATGCCATCCATCTTGTGTCAAAATCGTGATTTTTAAAGTTCTTTTTAATTTATATTTAGTGTTGTATCCATTCTAAAACCGCTTTAATTTTACTTAATTTCTGTGCATCTATATTCTAAAACAATGTAATTACAATATATTCGAGTTTAAATGATCATCAAACTTTGATTATTTTTACAACGAAGCCTAATTTTCACTTATCGAGAATGTAAACACATCAAGCTGTAACATGCTGAATGTATAAGAATTGCTGAATTTCTTTAAAGCAAAATTATTTATGTCTGGAGTCTGCAATACAGCTGGTATGTATGAAACAATCATTGATTTTACATAGAGAAGCAGACGATTTTATAGCAGACTTTTTCGATAAAGTTTTAAGCATAGATTTAAAATTACTTTTACCTCCATGGTTTTAAGTTTTTAAGTAAAATAAATTATTGTAGTATTGTGATGAATGAAAGGAATGGAATAAAAGTGCATGAATGAAATATTTACTGCTTTTACATAAAGAGCCAGGCGATTTATATTTCAATGATGTCATTTGAATAGAGTTCATTTTTCTCGATGAAGTTAAGTTTTCAAATATAATAAATTATTGTAGTATTGTGATAATTTTAAAAATATTACCGCTGAATGTATTGCATTTTAGAGATTTTTAAATAAAATTGCATTGCAGTTGGAGTTCCATAATCAATGCAGCATGATTGATCTTTCTTATTTTTAAATGTATCCTGTGGCTATTTAATGACAGCATCAAATTTAGATCTTGTTATTATGATGTATTTACTGTTATAGTTATATATATATGTTGTAATCTTGCAGAGCCAAGATCTCAGCTTATTAGGTGATAATAGCCCTCTATTTTGACACTTTTTTGTAACTAGTATAATTTTATTTTGAATGCTACAAGTTCTAATTTTTGGAATATTAGTAGTGAAGTATATGCTATTGCTGTCCTTCATAAGAACACCAACTATACCATTAGAAAATTGCAACTTACATGTAGTTTTCAATTTATATTCATTTTATATGTTATTTGTCATGCTAAAATGAATATAACTAATTTCAATGAATATGAATGACAAAATTTACTGTGTAGAGATGTTCCTGTTTTGCTACAGCCTAATACATTTTAATATTACTTTATTAGAATTTTGGTATCTTATACAGAAATTATTTCAAGCTTCCTTTAACATTTTAAATATATTAGTTGTAGAATGTGGTAGCTCCATTTTTCCTTCCATTAGAATCAAATTGGAAAATGGCTAAATTTTACTCAAGGTTATCTCTCTAAGGTTAATAAAAAAGTACTTTTATTTATGGAAAGTACTTTTCCCACTGTTGCACTAATATCTTTAAATTGAAGTATTTTAATTTTATATTTTGGTAATTCTTTGTGGATGCGCCAAAAGTATTTGTAGAGATGTTATTCAATTATAAGAATTTGTTAATATATATGCTTAAGGCTTTATACTGCATATAAATTTTATGTTAATTTTATGAATAATTGTTATGTTTTGTTTTTAAATAAATATATTTTTATATTAATTTGTGTCATTTTTTTTCTTACAATGCATATTTTACGTATATAGAATTGTGAAATGTGATGGAGGTGGAAGTTTAAATATAGGTGCAAGAAGACTAAGGTACTGTACAGTACTAGATTTACCCTAAAGTGCTAAGTGAATTGCAGCCTATAGTGGCAAATTCTGAGGAGTAGTGAATTTTAATTTTGTTTTTTTAAATTTGCCATCTTGAATTCAGCTTACCCTGTGTTTTGATCAGTCTGTATATTTATGGAAGATCTTTCTCACAAATAGCGTATTCTGAAAAGATGGTGTCTTTGGCAGTTTTGCTACTTTTTATGTAAAACTTTCTTTTGGTTGATATTGAGTTCATCACATCAATTCATGTTCACTTTCTGTCAGAAAATCAGAGAACTTATTTACTAAATCATAAACAGCTTATTTTAAGAAGTTTGTTACAGTACAATAGACCTCTGTGCTTTTTGAGCTCCCCACCCCTAAGTCATAAGAAGTTTGTTCTTTAGATAATCTAGAACTGTAAATGAAAGCATATTTTTTCAACCAGCATTAATATTTTCTGAGGAATTTTTAATTCATTTAATGCCATCTATTGATCAATCATACTTTTAAACACTTTTTATCCTTTCTTTATCAAATGAACTGTGCATCCTAGATTTCTGGTTTTGTCAAAATATAGTACTCATGAGCAGTTTTCATTTAAAGATATCAACTTCCAAAGATCCTTTGAGTTTAACATCATCTATTAGGTAATTGATTGGGCTTTAGATCAACCAATTCACAAATAGTGCATCATAGAGCAGTGTTTTAATGACAAAGATAAATTTTTAATTAAGATGTTCACACTAACTAGCACAAACTCTCCCAGAGCTACTCTGTATTCTATAAAGTACATTAAAAAAAATTCCCTCTAACCGATTTTTATCTAAAACTACTCAACTGATTGAAATAAAAATTAGAGTGTTATATACATATAAAAATATCTTAAATTTTCGGGAATATGCCCTTATTTCAGCTGAAGTATGCACATGCATATCTTGAGACCTCCAATTTTCAGATAATTGCATTAAATATACCATGGTATGTAATTTTTGAATTTTTTATAATGAAGTACATCAGTAAATGTATATCAATTGTTTAACTAGTTTTTGAGGTTTTATCTAATATCCTATTGGGGCCACAGAGAAATCATGGGAGTTTTAATATATTTTCATCATGAACTGTCTTCCTAGTCTGATAGTTATCAGTTATCAAACTTCCTTGACAAATCCCCCTGGACCAGAGGTCAGTAACCTTTTTTGGCAAAGCCACTTTGATCACATATGTGATAGAAGTGCATTTAAAGAGCCACTATGAACTTTGTCTCACTGCTTTAAGCAGTTCTTGCTTAATATTCTAAGAATTTGATGCCAGCTGTGTGGTAAGATTACCTTTCCCTTAAAACTTTGAAGAATCCTTTAAGGTTGTCTGTTTGTACACTTTTCAATATTAGCAATGCTGGAGTAGTTGGTATACATTGATCATGATAAATACTGCAAAATCATGTTTTGTAATACTATTCCTAAAATAAAGGTGACATTTATTTCAACATTGCAAGATCTTCTTTATTTTTACATAAAAGTGATGTAATGGTATAAATGATATACACTGCTCTTCAAAGGTTAAGCATGGAATACAGGTTTTTGTAAATTGGGCATAATTCATGAAGTTCTACACCGATCGACTCCAAATTTTACAGGAAAAGGATGAGTTCAGTTAAACTTTAATGAGATAAAATAAGTACTTGTAAGGGTTTTATAATTGTTCTAAATTGCTACAACAGAATGATTCATAGAGAAGATAAACATTGTGGATAATACATAGAGGGGCTAAGTGATATTTAGTATGGAGTATGACTCCTTGAACACTAATACATCACTGATAATTCATTCCACCCAATCAAGTTATCAAGAATGACAGAGGGCAATAAATACCATTCCTGTATAAGATCAGTTTGTAGTTTCTGGAGGGAGTAGGTGGATAGAGACAGCTCTCACTAAGGCATTCTAATTGCTTTTGATTGGGATTAAGATCAGGTTAACGTGATAGCCATGGCATACACTCAATACCATTGTTCTGAAGATAGTCCTCCACTAGGTTCATTCTGTAGGGGATAAATCCAAAATAGATAATTCTTTCACTATATCGAGTAACAGATATTGCAATTGAAGATATACTACACTTAGGTTTAGGTACAATATTTAATAATATTTCAGTGCATTGCATAAATGTATGGACTACACTTAGCTTGTGTTGCACACACCTGCCAGTGCTTCCTTATATTTTGGTGAACACAAATTAATAAATTGGCTGGTATGATACCAGTTGTTGTGCAGCTTTTGTCTTAAAATCTATATTCTGTTTAAACCGAAACAACCGAAAAATATATATAATTTAAATTGTTAGGCAGAGAAGAGGCAAATATTTTGTCTTTTGTTGTGACAATATACATCATCAGACATATTTGGAAAATTAAAATAAATCTGAATTTTAATTTGATTTTCTCAACATTGATGGAATTTAACCTTAAATCTAAGTCTCAGCAAAATTCACTTTTACGTAGAGAAGTAGCAATTTTAATTTTGGAATTCAAAATAACTTTCCTAAGAGAATTGAACATCTGCTAATATTTTGGGGGAAAATAAACAAAAGAAAAAAACAGGTATGAATCAAACACAACATACCTAAACAATCCCCAGCATTTGCGGTCATTTTCACTTGAGATAATTGAATCTTAATGAGGTCATATGATAACAGGTTTTTGTGCATTGTTTCGAGAAACTACCAAAAATAAATAAAATAGCTCCTGTATTATTTTCTAAGCCAATTTAAGACTCCACTGGAAGGAAAATGACCATTTTGTACATTAAAAAGCCAAGCCCTCTGCTTTTGTATGAATCCTGAATAAAGAACAGATCAGATAGCAAGAATTTTGGTACATGCGAAAACACCAGAGTGGCACAACTCAATAGTCAAATGTATCTCTCTAACCTATTAGGAGGTGACCTTGGTCAACTTCGTTGCTTGCAGGTAGCCGAAACAAAGATTTGGAATGCTACAGCCCGCAGGTACCTGATTTCTTCTCAATCCAGCGCGGGAGGTTTTTCGGTGGTTCATAGTCAGCAAGTTCTGAAGTAATGGCACTAAGCTCCGTCCTCTATAGCCAATATGCATTATGCTAGTAACCAGCAGGAGAATTTGATTTTAATTGACTAAAACAACAGCTCTTTTCTAAGATAGATAAACTATTTGCTAAGCAAACCTTGGGAGGATACATAGACTGATGGTAGTAGAAGAGAAATGACAGTTGAGCCTCCGCAGGCGCAGCGGCTGCGCCTGCCTCTTTTGGGAGGATCCTCTCAGAGGGTCTTTCCTCCCGGAGGATCCTCTCTTGAAACCCCCCTCTTTTGGGAGGATGCCTCTCAGAGGGTCTTTAGACCAACTGTGGAGGCCTCTTTCGTAGTATTGTGAAAGAGGGCAATTGCGAAAGTCTTTCACAGTATTGCAAAAGAGGCCTCGGAGTGAATCGTCTTGAGAGGGGATGATCCTTGACCTGAGGAAGTGGTTTCAATGGATGTCGCAATCAGCGATTGCAGAATCTGGAAATGGCGTGTCGCTGACTAACCCGAGTACATGTGTAGCAATCGTCAATCCCGGAACTCTTAAGCACACGTCCGTCCTCTCTGCTGGCTGGAAACAAAGTGAACTCGCTTATCAGCGTGACGTAGTTAAAGTGCCCTCTGGCGAATTTTGATGAAGTGCTGCCATCTATCGGCATTTTTTTTTCCAAAAGAATTTAATTTCTCACTTGTTGGGAGCGGGACTCGAACTCGTAACCATCTGATTACAGTGCTTGCGTCTTATCCACTGGACCACAGCACCCGTGCTCCATAGATTATTTTCTTTGAACAGTACCTTATCATTGTCATGGGGAGATAGAGTATTTTTCGCTCGGTGAACAGATTGAATAGCGATGTATTTTATAAAAGGATTTCGGTGCGTTTTAAAACAGAATGTTACGAATTGAATATAAAATTCTGAATTATAACACCATGATTTTTTTTTTTTTAAACGAATCGAATACACAATTACGCATTTTCAAAATTGTGTTAAGTGAATAGGATTCAACCCTTTTGTCCACTTAAAATTTAAACGCCTTATTATACTTACCTAAAATGAAGTGAACAAGATTCAACCCTTTTGTGTGTTGTACACTTAAAAACATGAATGTAATACTTAGTTAAAATTGCATTAAGTGAATAGGATTCGACCATTCTAAGTGTGTGTGTTTGATATATACCAATGTGATTTTTATAATAACGAAATGATTTTAAATGTTTAAAAACAAAAAATATAATAGATTACGGATTTCCAGTGAACACAAAAATTGGGTTAAGTGAATAAAATTCAACCCTTTTGTGTGTTGTGCACTTAAAATTTAAACGCATTATACTTAGCTAAAATGAAGTGAACAAGATTCAACCCTTTTAAGTGTTGTACACTTAAAAACATGAATGTAATACTTAGTTAAAATTATGTTACGTGAACAGGATTCGAGCATTCCAAGTGATATATACCAATGTGATTTTTTAAAAATAAATGTAACAATCGAAATGATTTCAAATGTTTAAAAACAAATTGAATACGGATTTCCGGTGAACACAAAATTGGGTTAAGTGAATAGGATTCAACCCTTTTAAGTATTGTGTATTTAAAAACATATTTAAACTTATTATACTTAGCTAAAATGAAGTGAACAGGATTTGATCCTTTTAAGTGTTGTCTGTTTAAAAAAAAAATTAATTTAATACTAAATTGTACTTAGGCATTTTCAAAAATTGTGCGACAAGCTAGTCACTCCGCACAATCTGAAAAGAAAGAGAAAAGTTTCCATTAAAAAATATATGTTATTAAGAACTATTACATATTATAAATTATATAAAGTGTTAGAAAAAAGCGGGAAATAGATGAAGAGAAAGTTTGTGTGATTATTTCACTAATATTTAATTAAATAGAGTTTAATTGCATTAAATAACTCGCATAATTAGTTAACATTGCAATGAAGACCCATGGATTGAGAATATATGTAAATAAAATACAACAGAGCAGATATAAATTTTAAAATGTTCGAAAATCAAGCTATTCAAATTCTAGCCATTTTCAGGGAAAATATAGGTCATCGAATGTTCTAGCTTATCGGAAATCATGTGCTTCTGACTTTTCGGAGGACATTGTTTGCTTAGCACAAAGGTCGCCTCAGAAAAGGGTATAAAATGCAGTCCTTATCGATCAATGGTCAACTGCTATTTTTTTTCAGCTAGTGCTTTGCTTTTTCAATTTAAATACGTTTAGCAACATTTACGATGTCTTCTTCCCTTGCATTTGAAGTAAGTATATTTTTGAATTTCATTATTTTATGATTTATTGTATATGACTCAACGATTAGCACATATTTTTATATTAATTATTTTTTTATGGATTTTCAGTTTGACTTCGGCATTTCCGCTGAAGAGATGGCCGTTATATGCGCAAACAATCCCACGACCAAAGACGATATAAATCAGGTGAGTTATTTTAATAACTTTTTTTTAATTGAAAAATGTATTTGTTTTAATTTTATCCATTCCTGAAAATGCTGTTTAACGCATTAAGAAATTAAACACAACAATTTAATTGAACCTTGAAAAATATAAACTTATTTCATGCTCCATCTGAGCAAAGCCACCGCTGACTTTATTAAAACATTTAATAGGACCTACATATAATTTTTAATGTTTCATGTGTTGAGCCATTCAGTTTAATTGAACTTTGAAAAATATAACGTTATTCCCATCGGAATGGAATCATTTTTATTTTTAGTAATAGATTTTTATGACAACATTTTAATAACACTTTTAAATTCAAATAAATAATGAGTTTAACACAGAATTTAAAATAAAACTAAGAATGAAGCAGCGTTTAAAGAAAAAAACATTTTTAATAAAATATAAAATAATACATAGATTTTTACAAAAGTAATATTCTACTAACTTGTATTTCACATATGGAACAGCCCAATCATCGCCGTATAATAGTCCTTTAAGGTGAGACTTTTAAAAAATTCAGATAGTGAAACATTGTTTTCATTTGTTTCACAAAACTCTCGAGCAATTTCTTGAGTGTTTATCATTAAAAGTTCGTGATCGACTAGTTCATAATCTACAAATTGCATATGAGTGGATAGTGTACAGCACTTGTGTTTCAAATCGGTACACCCGTGACTTTTGCATGTTTCGCGTTGATATGATTTATACAACTCTGCACATAAATTTTTATGTACACACTGCATTAAAATACGTTTTAATTCATAGGGTGGCAAAGTCGGTAGTGCTTCGACAGGTTTTTGATACTTCACAATACAATTTGGTAGGATATTTGTCAGTAACTGATCCAAAACACAATTAGTAACATCTTGACTTATATACTGAAGGGTATGAAAATTGTCCTGATTTAATAAGATTCATTTCTTTTTGAGTTGTCCAGTGCAAGGTGGTAATTGTTGTAAATATATACTGCTTTCATATACACAAACTAAAAGTTCATTAATTGTGAAAGATGAATTTTCACTATTCATATTTGAAATGCGTTTTAAAAATACACTCCACGTATTAGGCGTGAGTGTTACACCATGAGGAGTAGGCACGATAACATCAGACGCATTCATCTTGTAGACACGAAAGTGTACTTGAACATTTCCTCGAAAATGTTGCACGGTAACGTAAATGTTACATCCCAAATGGTAACGGAACTTTTCAGATGAAGATAATTCTATCAAAACCGATCCACTTTGAGAAGTAGCATAGTTCAGGGCCGACAATACCAAATCACTTTGCGAATCTGTAGTAGTTATAGATGGAGTATGCATATGGCTCCAATCGATTTCAGATATACAGCGCTGCAGGCGGGACGTACATTGGAAACTCACACTTGCGTTTCTGCACAGGTGTTTTAGGTAGAATTTTTCTAAATGTTAGACTTATTCTAGCTTCCGAGACTTCGGGTTCACTAGCAATTCCATGAGAATAGAATTTGTTGGTTGGCGCATGCATCGCATAAAGCGATCCGTGTTGAAGTGGAATACTTAGAGGAGATTGTCCTTTTCTTTCGAAAATTATGGATCTCGTAGCACCGAAACTGAGAGCCGCTATAGGTGTTTTAGAGCATAGGGAGGATTCATTGTCCTTGTGTTGTCCTATTTTAGCATGTCCATCCGCATAGTAGTTTACTAGCACAAAATTGTAGCTGTATCCCATATGTTCTTCCACACGTGATTTTATCTCCGATAAGAGAGGTGTCCATTCCTCAGAACTGTTTCCAGCGTCTCCAAATGCATATACTTTTCGAGCCGATTGGTATGGGTGGCCATGCACCACCACTTGTGATTGTTGAAAGGGCAGACTTTTCAACTCGTGAAAAATTAAATCGGCTACATTTACCGAATAAAATTCGCGAACATATTCTACATTCAACTTCTCGCGTTTAAAAAAGATTGACATTTTTAAAAATAAGCAACGACAACCTTCTAGGAGAACAAACGTTGAATGAATCAAGGTTATTATATCTATATATTATGAATGAATGAGCTCTTATCTAAATAATATCCCTTATCGCATCATGTGATATTTCGTAACATTTCTTAGCGAATGTAACATTTCTGCCATGTGTGATATTCCTTATCGTATCACGTGACACATCACATGATATTTCTTATCTGTAAATCATGTGATCTGTTACCATTAGCGGCTCGTGGGTTGGGGTTGTGGTAGGGCTGCAAATAAATTGTATCTTAATCTTAAACTAAATTAGATTTTTAACACAGAAATATAAAATAATTTACATAACAGCATACTGATAAATGTTTCATTTATTTATATATAAGGGACATTCTTCTGAACGAACACATCAATAACTTTTTCATTGAAATTTTTTATTTTGTCCATTAAACTCCTCCCTGCACTGAGCATAGCTAGCTCTGATAGATGATCTTCAGACATTGTGTTTCTTAAAATGGTCTCTATTCTCTTCAGCGGAGGGAAACATTCTGGTTCCGATGTTGTCATTGGTGTTGACAGGATAATTTTTAGAAAACAGCTCAATTCACCAACTGAATTCTGAAGTTCGCTGCTTACAATCAATTTGTGAAGATTTAAATTTGCAGGACTTAAAAATTATTTTCGCTCATACAGAACAGAAGGCCCTGTTCTCACTTCCTCTTTTTTCAGCATAGGATATAGTAATACTGTTTCATCTAATTCCTTTGAAGGAAATTCTTTGCAAAAATGGGAAAATTGTCCGTACGCCAACAATTTTGCTACCAAAACCGTGTATTTCTCGTTTCACAACCGCATAACCAGTCATATTAAGCATAAATTTCCTATTTAAATTTTTTTGGTATGCACTCTTACTGCTTGATGATGTCTGAATAATTTGAAGTTCAACAGAGGGCGACCATTACTTTTAAAGCAATTTTTCTCAATCAAAGATAATCCTGAAAAATCAACTTCCTGCAAAGACCACACACTCATCGTTTAATTAACTTCCAAACACGCAGACATTAATTAAACAGTCATTTATTCCAAAAGAAACAAATAAGCGACATAAACGAACAGTTTCTTACTCAAAAACGCGAACCCGAGCACGTTCCATTCAAGTAAAGCTCTAGATGGATCTGCATTGGCTGCAGCACGCTACGAGCGGATAAATAGCACCGGACCCACTCCGATTCGACCAACAAGGAACCACTACTGAGGATGATGCGATTGACGTAGCCGATGACGTAGGGTACGCGTTGATTCTGGTTAGCGGAGTTTTTATTTAGCATTCGCGGCAAAATTAAGTTTCGTGAATTTTTTCTTTTTGAGAAACATAAATATTGATCCAAAGCTTAAGGATGGACCAAACACTTCACAAGCTAAAAACTCACAGAAAACGGAAAAGTTTTCTAAAATGTGCAATTGCAAAAATATATTTTCCAGTAAATCTACCTTTTACAGACATAGAAAAAAAAATGTTCACCAGTTGCTGAAAAAACAAATTATGTTGGTTAAGAAAAAGTTCTTTATATAGATTATGCAATTGCTATGTCAAAAATATAAAATAACATAAATATGCTCATAACGGTAAAGTCTTGTGTAAATACAAATTTTAGTACATTCCTACATAAGCTGATAATGATATGTAAGAAAATAACAAAAATACAAAATTGAGTAAAATTTTTGAGTGGATAACAATTTCTTCCTAGCTATTGACATATTTACATTTGTCAGCTGAAACATATCATTTATAAATGACTGATTCTGGATTAAAATTATCCAAATGTAGACTTTTAATAGATATAATGCAAGTTTACTCATTTTGCTTATTTTCAATCTATTTCTCTAAATCTATATAAATAAAATTGAAAATCTGTCTGTATGTGTGTCTCATCATCATGGGAGAACAACTGAACCGGATTTAAATGAAATTTTGTAGATAACCTTGAAATATCCTGACTTAAAATTTAGTCCATGTTTTGAGTTTCTAAGACCAGGGGTTGCCCAGATATTAATTAAAACAGAACAATTAAACCTTTCATATAGCCTTAAGCAGATGATATTTTTTCCGCCAATTTATTTGAAGAAAATTTTATCACGGCAGCTGATTTTTATTAAATTCTTTCCGATTTAAATAACAAAGATATATATATATATAATAAATTTCACCGATATAGCATTTTTGACTGGATTATATCAATTATGGTCTTCAGGTTTAAACATTATTATTATTGATATTTTAGTTTATTATGTCATTGTTTTATTTTTGCAAAATTTTTTGAAACTCATATATTGTACGTAGTACCGAGTAATCTTCTACAAATGCATGGGTATATCTTCTACTCAGTGACTTATCCTGACTCTAAAAAGCGTGTGTGGGGGGGGGGGGGAGGGGGCAACTGTTTAGCATTTGCTTATGCCAGGGTTATTTTAAATGAAAAATACGCATAACAATAAAAAGCCTTGAAAAGTTTGAAAAGTAGGAGGGCCTGCCCCCCCCCATGCATACGCTGTTGCTTCTACTCTAAGAGAATATAAGCAGTACAAGTATATTAGCACAATTTTTGGCATATATTGGAATCAATTACGGCCTTTTAGGTTTTAAGATTACGGAATTATTGATATTTTCAATTTATTACGTCATCTGTTTTATTTTGGTAAAGATTTTAGAAACTCGTAAGTTGTAGTATGGGTCCTATACAGTTTTAGCTCTTTTATTTTGCCTATATTTATTCAACTTCATATATTTTGTAAATTTGTTTACAAACAAGACCAGGACATTTTATTCTTCAGATCTGCTCGTGAAGATAATTTTGTATAGCTAGAACAGATATTCTTAAACTTCTTTTTAGGAGCATTATTAAATATTTTAATAGAATATTTTGATTAACAATGTCATTTAGTATATTATAGGAATTTGCACATGATTGTGAATTTTAAATTGAACTTGACAACTTGAATGTTGCAAAGAACAATGTTTCATTTTGACAATCTAATTAATGAATGACTAATAAAAGGAGATTGATTTTGTGAGTTGCATAATATAAAAATTTGATGTGGGCAACATATGACTTTCCTTATATA
Source organism: Amaurobius ferox (assembly GCA_951213105.1). Lineage (NCBI taxonomy): Eukaryota > Metazoa > Arthropoda > Arachnida > Araneae > Amaurobiidae > Amaurobius > Amaurobius ferox. The sequence continues at coordinate 14,289,035 of OX578146.1, forward strand.
ATGCAATGAGTTTACTACTTTTACAGTAAAAAAAATAGGTTTTTCTTATAGTAGATACTTATATTCTTTCCAAGATATTGAATTTTCGACAATTAGTCGTCATTTTCATTCATTTAGCGTCATTTTTATCTATTTGGCTGGGTTTTCGTTAATTTGACAACATTTCAAAATGTCGCCAAGTTGGCGACATTCCGTCAAATTCGTCGCCAGAGTCTCGCCAAGCTATACTGACGGAGAAATAAGTTATTCTTATAGCAGATAAATGACTATTGGCATTCAAATACAAAAGTATTACTCGAAGTATCTTTCTTCATGAATGGAACGAGCTAGATCCACGAGAATGATGTCACCCAATTTATCGCATGGTATTACATATGAAAAGTGAACATGTTTCTCAATAGGAAATATATTTTTTTTATTTTATATGACTTTTTGATAATTTTTTTTTAAAATGTGCAATATCTCGAGAACGGTTCATGTTAGCGTTCTAAAATTTATGTCAATCGTTTTCTAATGAAAAATTATATAAGAAATGTCTATTTGCTTAACTTTATTAGTGGTTTTGATTTTTTGACGATTTTTTCAAAATTTCACTTGAAAATTTAGGGGGATTTTGAACATTCGATTACGTTTAAAAACAATAGGCTTCCAGTGTTTACGGATTGTGATTTTTGTGCCAAATTTCGTTTGAATCGGTCCATTCGTTCGTCAGTTATCGTCTTCACAGACTCACTGACACACACACACACAGACATCACTTCAAAAATGTTTGATTCGTGATCAGGGATGCTTGAAACGTGCTCTCCCGTCGAAAACTTGAATTCGAATTTTCGACCCCGTCACAGTACTTTCCTTATACATTATGTATATAAGGAAATTAACAAAGTAAATAATTTTTAAATTGCATCTATGTAGAACAATTTTTCAAATGGGGAAAATTGGTTAGGTGCCATGGACACATGGCTCTCAAAATGACTAAATTATATCTATATACCACATCTAGCCATCAATTATAGAGTTTAATATTCTATGCTATCCAATAATACGAAGGAGATTTAAATCGCCTTGAATAATACCGAGATCGTAATTAAAACAAAATACTCCTTGCACAGGCGTAGTTAATTTTAAGCATCAACTCTAACTTAGAATTTAAAATTCTAAACTATCTAATAATACTAGTATTCGAAAGTAAATTTAACAGCAGAGTGATGATGAGTTCGTATTATAAACTGCCATCTCCGTGCACAGGCGCAGTTCTTTGAAGCTACTTCTTCATAGAGTTTCGTCCAGAACAGAGCACCAGGCGCGAAGCGCCTTTAATCTCCAATCTCTAGGTGTGGTTGTTATCTTCATACTGTGACATTATTTCATTGGTCCATAGTTGGAGGTTCGAGGTTTTTGATTTACTCTTTTTAATATTTGTCCTAGCTCCTAGTGTGGCAGTTTGTTGCACATTAAGAGTTTAAGCAGTTTGGGGGGGTTGATGCAGATCTGAGGGTAACCTAGCATTTTAGCAGTTTAGGATTTTAAACATTTTGTAGAAAACCAAAGATCGCGAGTTTTCTTTAATATCAACTGATTAAGGTGGGACGTTCCTAGTACCGAATATCAAAGTTAAGTACCGAGCGGGGTCTCTTACGAGATTTAGCCTTGCGATGATCATAGTCATGCAGATTAAATAATAGTTCATTTGGGACAGATGGCAGATTTTTGTAGAATTTAAGCGCTAGCTTTTTGATTTGGGCTCTAACAGTTTTTATTTTGAAGTCTTTCCTAATTACCGAGTTTCTTAAGTATCTAGGGGCTTTCCTTATAATCCTTAGGGTTTTGTTTTGTCTTGTCTCTAATAAGTCTATGGTAGTTTTACAGGCATATCCCCATACGGGTGCTGCATACAGCATTCCCGGGCAGATGACCGATTTATAAATTAGGAGTTTATTTTGATAACTTAGATTTCCGTTTCCTATCATTGGGTATAAGGCTCCTATGGTTATATACGCTTTTTTGATTATGTTCGTTACGTGCAGTTTCCAAGTTAGGTGGGAGTCTATCGTTACACCTAGGTATTTAGTAGATTTTTCCGCTTTTAGGGCATGGTTGTTTATGTACAGAGGAGGCGGAGGTTTACGTTTTCTTGAGAAATAAATCCAATGACATTTATTGGGATTTAATTTTATTCGCCATTTTTCCAGCCATGTTTGGAGTATGTCTAAGTGTTGTTGTAGCTGTCTGTGCATTACTGAGACGTAAGGGTGTTTTGCAAGTATCGCGCTGTCGTCTGCATAGAGTGCCAGCTCCGTGTCTGGGGTCCTGGGAATGTCATTTAGATATATGTTAAAAGAGTGTCGGGCCCAGGATGGATCCTTGCGGTACACTACTTTTAATGAGCTTGGGTGTAGATAAGTTATTTTTTACTCTGACTTGAAAGTGTCTGTTATTTAGGTATGAAATTAAAAGTTTGACAAGTGCGTCAGGGACTTTTAGAGTGATCAATTTGTAAGCTAATCCACAGTGCCACACTTTATCAAAGGCTTTTTGGATGTCAAGAAAAATCGCAGCTGTGGGTGTCTTATTATTAAAACCAGAAGAAATGTACTCTACCACTCTCAGCAATTGATGAGTGGTGGAGTGTTTTGGCCGAAATCCAAACTGCTCCGGAATGATAATGTCATTCTCACTAAGGTGCGTGTTCAGTCTCTTAAGAATTATTTTCTCAGTAATTTTACTAAGTGTCGGCAACAAACTGATTGGTCTGTAGTTGGCTGGAATTGAGGCATCCTCACCAGGTTTATGGATCGCTATAATTATCGCTTCCTTCCATTCTTTGGGGAAATAATTTAGTTCTAGTATTTTATTTATTAAGATGGTCAAGTAAAATATTATATTTAAGGGTAGGATTTTTACCGCGATATTCCTGATTTTGTCGTGCCCTGGGCTTTTACGGTTTTTAAGGATTTTGATAATCTCTACTATTTCTTGCGGGGTGGCTGGGTTAATCTCAGCCGTGACCGGGGAGTTCCTGAAATTGTTTAGAGTTTGCATAACCATTCTTAGGGTGTCCTGACACATTAGATCGTGGTTTGGTTCAAATTGCTTTTCGTAATGCCTAGCAAGCGCCTCTGCCTTTTCTTCGTCTGAGTACGCAATATTAGCGCCATCTATTAGTGGCGGGAGTTTAATTTGAGGTGTTCTGAGTCTTTTAGCGAATTGCCAGAGCGATACGTCTTCCTGGCTAAGGGATTCGATTAATTCTTTATACTGTTGCTGCTTTTCTGCGACAATTTTTTCACTGACTTTACACGTGAGTCTATTAAGCTCCCTTTTAAGGGTAGGGTCTCTGTTAGCCTGCCATGTCTTACGCATTCTATTTCTCTGTTTAACTAACTGTTTGACATGGTGGGAAAGTGTTGGCATTTTTGATGACTCACGATGTGTTGTGGCAGATGCAATAGCTCTCCTGATTTCTGTTGTGAGTGTGTGCGTGGCAGAGTCAATATCCGCCGTGCTCATAATGTTGGGTACTGCTAAATGCGGCTCGAAAAGTGCTCTTTTAAATACGTTCCAGTTCACCCTCTCTTGTCCCAGAGAGGCTGGAAGGGAAGTGTTCAAATCGAATGTCACCAGTACCGGTAGATGATCCGAGTCGAATTCATCCAGGGTATCAATTGTGTGAGCGTATTCTATGTTTCTCGTTAGGACAAAGTCTATGAATGAGCCATTGGCACCTGAGAAGCAGGTTGGTCTCGACGGTGCAATGATGTCAGTGTTTGTTGTGTTTAGCAATCTATGTATCTGTGTACCGCGTGTGTTGGCTCTCCTGCTGCCCCACGCTCGGTGGTGTGCATTGAAGTCGCCCGCGAGTATTGTGTTTGAATATCGCGAGAAAAGCAGTTCCAGCTGCGCAGCTACATTTATACCACTCATGTTTTTGACATATATTGAAGTTAGGATAAATGGGTTTACATTATTTATTTTAATTTTTATACTAGTATTTTCTATACCTTGAAGATTTATGTTGTTTATTTCCTCGTGGGGAATATTACTTTTAATATATATTGCTGTTCCTCCATGGGGATTTCTAGCAGTTATATTTGAGCTAAGGGTATGATAGCTATTATAGTTTGCTATATTTAATTTTTTGTTTTCTCTAACTTTAGTTTCCTGGATTAGCAGGGCATCTACATCATTTTCATTTACGTAGCTCCTAAGTTCCTTTATTCTTGGAGATATGCCGTTCGCATTCCAAAATATTATTTTAAAACTTTCTTTTTGGGACCTATTCATGGCGGGTTTGTTTCTCACTGTTTTTATTAAATTCCGCGATTAATTTAAAAGCCTCAAAGACCATTTGCATTGGATCGCTCTTTTTTGAATTAACTCAGCGAGCTGCATCAACAGATGTTTTATATCGTCTAGGTTGAACATACTGATAAATCCTCTGACGAGGTTGAGGATTTCATCCATCTTTTCATCATTGGATTTATCAGCAAGTTCAGTCTCAGCTTCCATTTCCTCAGTCTCAGCTACAATTTCCTCAGCCTCAACCGCGGTTTGATCTGTTTTGTGAGTATCCTTTTGGACCTCGGTAGTCTTTTGTTTTTTTTTCAGCCGATTTGTCTAACTGCTGTGTTTGCGCGAGCTCTTCTCGGGCGCGTTTAGTTTTCTGCCATTCCTGCACCTTTTTTTCTAATCTTTGTTTTGCTTCTCTTGCCTCTTTGGCGGCTTTATCAATTGCTACCTGATTTATGTCTTCATGAGCTATTCTCACTTCCTCCACAGTCATTTCTCTGGAGGTCGACGGTTTAGGGGCCTGCTCTTGCACCGATCTGGTAGGTGCTGAAGTTTGAGTTCTTTTAACCTGTGGCACAGAGTGCGAGGAGTCCTGATGGGGTGTCTGAGGGTTTAGACCGAGGGCCTTTTGCCTCCAAGGGGGTATCTGATTTTTGGGGGGAGGGGGGGCATACCCCGGTGCCTTTCCTCTGTTCCAGGGGTTCTTCGGGCATTGCCTGAAGTTCGCCGGGTGATCTCCATTGCAGTTAGCACACGTTGCCTTCTCTGTCCTTGGTCTTTGGCAGTCACGTGTGAAGTGTTCTTCAGCACACTTAAGGCACTTTGGTGGCATGCTGCAATTCTCAGAGGAATGATTGAATTGCTGGCACCGGTAGCAGATTTTGAAGCCCCGTGCTCTGAAGGCCTCTACCTTCACAGCCAAGTATCCTAATCTTGTCAGTCGGTATACCCTCTGCCAGTCTTCCGTAGGCCTAATGCTGACTAAGAAGATCGGCAGGGGCAATCTCGTTTTTGTGTTTCTCAGTTGAGAAACCCGGACTACATCTAATCCTTCGGATGTTAGAGTGATTTTTATTTCCTCAATGTTATAGTTTGTTGGTAGCCCCTTCAAAACTACCTTTTTGGGCCTTTCCGTTTTGAAGCTACTATTGGTCGTCGATATTGACGTCGGGTGACGTCACAGCATGACGTCGGAGTGGGTCCGGTGCTATTTATCCGCTCGTATTACGAAAGTCAACCTCTGTCCCCTACGCATTACTCTGAGCATGCGCACTAAACATTTTAGCAGAAAAACTGAGCTGCGAGTTTTGCAGCTCGACAGATACTTTTCCCACATGCTTTGAGAACATGCATACGGAAATTAATCTTCCCACCTACGTTGCGGCCGTAAAAAATTTGTTTAGAACTTTGATCTGCATTCATTCAGTGCCAAATGGTGGTAAAATTATACAAATGCGATGAATAAATAAAAATATATATTTTGAAATAAATTACAGGGGGTGCTGCAGCTCTGCAGCACTTATTGACGAGCCGCTACTGTCTGTTACGTTTCGCATCATATGACACATCACATGATATTTCTTATCGCATCATGTGACACGTGGCATTTCTTATCGTATCACGTGACATTCCTTATCTGTATATCATGTCACGTGACATCTTGTTAGCGAATCACAAGGTTCCACGTATGGAATCACGTGACAAACCAGATAAGGTTTCCGTCCACAATACATGCTACGTGGAGCTCACTTTGACTCGAGACTTACGCTAGGAAGGACGTCATTTTAATTTGCTCCTCTTTATTAAAATATCGACAAACGAATTTTCCACAATAATGAATAGGATTGTTTCAAAAGTGAGTTCAAGATGTTTTCGAATTAAAAATAAAGATACATTTTTAAAAAATTCATAACACAAGAACTTTTAAAATGTACAACACAAAAATTAGCTTCATACACACTTCACCCTTTTACATGTTCTGTGTTCTTAATATTAAGGATATGACTGTACCAGCTGCCCCTGTGAAAGCTGATGTTACACCCCTTGTGATAGCTGGTGTATTGCCTGCTGCAACACCGATCGTGAAAGCTGGTGTACTGCCTGATACAACACCGACTGTGGTGGGAGAGGCTGGACCTAGTGCTATTCTCGTAAGTTATTTTATTTCATCTTTTGGTGGAGATAGGGAAAATCGGCTGTTTCTGGGAGTATAGGATTGTATCGTATATATTTCGCATTTCAGAATTTTAAAAATAAACAGCTGATTCATTATCTACGTCATTTTTAGATTGCATTTAGTTAGTTAGGTTTTTGAAGCAGACGTTAATTTGGACTTTTGTCTGTTTTTCAGATGTGTCCTACCTGCCACAAAGTCTTCACTGCGAAGCGTAATTTGGTTCAGCACATCAAGACTCAAACTGGAGAAAGAGCGTTTTCTTGTGATATACGTGAAAAGTCATTTTTAAGAAAAAGTGATTTAAATCGCCATACCAAAACCCACACCAATTCTAAATCACTCCAATGTAACATTTGCAATAAAACGTTCACGAGGGAAGATAATTTAAACGCACACAGGAAAATACACACACAGATAAAGACATATCCCTGTTCCCTTTGCGAGAGCACTTTTACGAGAAAGGGGGACCTAGCACAACATGTGCGAATTATGCATAAAACTCCTGCCCCTGTTGGATTGAAACGCAAGATCGCTGATGTGGCTTCCGCTTCTAGGAAGCGTGTGAAACGGAGTAATAGGGCTTTGAGGGTGTTCTTAACAGAAACATTGGAACCCTCCGAAGAAAATTGCCACGATTTGCTACTATCCCTGGAAGAAATGAAGCCGCATATGCAAAATCTTATCCTGACAGAATTGAATACACGTCAAATTAAGTGGTATGCCGTTCTAAATGTCAGGATGAGCCGAATCAATTCTGATGGGGAGGAGGAGTTTGCTACACCACATTTTCGCACAAAGTGCGCAATATCCCTACAAGATTACAACGTTGAGGAGTATGTGAAACATGGCATTCAGAAAATTTTGAATTCTGTTGAAGAGTTTCACCAGCTCGGATCTGGATGGACCTTGGATCGAGTACTGAATATGGATGTTTATATCGGATCCTATCGTCCCTTGCGTCCGTCCAGCTTCATTCCACTACCTCCCAAAATAATGGCAAAGAAGGCAGTTCTGAACATACAGAATGAAGACCAAAAGTGCTTCATGTGGTGTTTCATCGCACATTGGAAGAATTTAGACTCTTCTAATAATCCTAATCGCGTGAGCCACTACTTGCCATTTGAAGGGGAGGTGAATCTGGGAAACGTGGAGTGTCCAGTGACAGTATGTAAGATCCTGATTCTCGAGAGGCTGAATGATTGTCTGTGTTCGGATATGAAAAGGGGGAAGTTTTCCCTCTCCAAATATCTGAGCGGGAGGATTCCGACGTTGTTAATTTACTTTTAATCAGCGACGGGGTCCAACAACATTATTGCCTTATACGCAATTTTTCACGCCTTCTAGGGCATGGATCAACTCATGATGGAAAGATCTTTTTATGCTACCGGTGCCTCCATAGATTCTGCCGTGAAGATCTTCTTCAGAAACATACACCATTTTGCAAAGAGCATGCTCCTCAGCGGGTTTCCATGCCAAGTCCTGACAAAAGTCTTTTAAAGTTAAATATGGAGCACTACCAACACCCCGTACCGTTTGTATTATATGCAGATTTTGAAGCGCTGCTGGTGAAGCTGAACAGTAGTGAGCCCTCTCGTGAGAATGCATTTACAGAGAAGATGGCTTTTCACGAACCCTGTGGATATGCTTACGTAGTGATCGATCCACAGGGTAAGTGTCTCAAAGACCCCAAGGTATACCGAGGCACTGAGGCAGTCATTAACTTTATAGAAGATGTCTTGCGAGAGAAGGATGAATTGATCCCCAAGATCAAGACCAACAGGCCAATGAAGCTCACCAGGAGTGAGGCAATTGCATTCAACCAGGGTACAGAATGCTATTTATGCAAGAAGCCCTTTAAACACGACGGGGTGAAGTATGTAGGGAAATGTAGACACCACGACCATGTGAGTGGTGCATATCGAGGAGCACTCCATGTGGCGTGCAATCTGAGATTTCGTCTCCCTACTACTATTCCGGTAGTGTTCCACAACTTGAAGAATTATGACGTTCACCACCTGATGTCGGGGCTTGGCAAACTGAAAGATTACGAAATTACGCCCATTGCAGTAAACATGGAGAAGTACATTTCGTTTACCCTTCAAAAGAAAGGTGAGGGTGTGAGGCTGCATTTCATAGACAGTCTTCAATTTTTAAACACCTTGGAAAAATTGGTAGCCAATCTACCCAAGGACAAATTTACAATTACAAGCACATCCATACCATCTAATACTGATCTGCTGCTACGTAAGGGGGTGTACCCATACGAGTACATGGACTCGTATGGAAAATTTGAAGACCAGGTGCTGCCTCCACCTTCGGCCTTTTACAGCACACTAACAGAAGAAGATATATGTGAGGAGGACTACAAACATGCTCAGAATGTATGGAGGACATTCAATATGAAGAATCTTGGCGAGTATCATGATTTGTACGTCAAAACGGATGTCCTTCTGCTGGCCGACGTATTTGAGCATTTTAGAAAACTGTGTATGACATACTATGGTCTGTATTGCGCTCACCTGATGACTGCACCGGGGTTGGCGTGGCAGGCCTCCCTGAAGATGGTAGAACAACCTTTGGACCTCCTAACCGACATTGATATGCATCTTTTCGTTGAAAGGGGGATTCGAGGGGGAATATCTGTCATCACCAAACGGTGGGCGCGGGCAAATAACCCATACATGGCCGAGTATGATCATACAGAGCCCACCCGGTATTTCATGTATTTAGACGCTAGCAACTTGTACGGGTGGACCATGTCTCAGCCCCTGCCTTATGGGAATTTTGAGTGGGTGTCACCATCCTTAGCAAGTGAAGAGTGGATTATGAGTCTCCCCAGCGATGGAACAGATGGGTACATATTAGAGGTGGATTTGGATTACCCATCTGAATTACATGACCTTCATAATGATTATCCACTAGCCCCGGAAAAGCTAAAGATCAGTGAAGATATGATTTCTCCATACACGGTAGAAGTTATGAAATCCCTTAAGATGTCTCGGTTCCAGAGTCATGAAAAGTTAACCCCTAATCTGAACAATAAAAAAAACTATATAGTACATTTTCAAAATTTAAAGTATTATCTGGAACTGGGACTTAAATTAAAAACCACCCATAAAATTTTAAAATTTAAACAGCGAGCCTGGTTGAAGCCCTACGTTGACTTCAACACCGAACACCGTAAAAGGGCCCAATCAGGTTTCGAGAAAGATTTTTTTAAATTAATGAATAATGCCGTGTATGGGAAATGCATGGAGAATTTAAGGAACCGGGTGAAGATCGATCTTGTGAAGGACGAGAAACGTGGGGAGAAACTTATGGCGGCACCCACATTTAAATCTTTTAAAATTTTCAATGAAGATTTGGTAGGGGTCGAGAGACTATACAACAACATCTTACTGAATAGGCTCATATACGTCGGTTTCGCCATTCTGGAGCTTAGTAAACTCCTCATGTACAGATTCCACTATGGATATATGAAGAAAAAATACGGAGCAGATGCAATACTTTTGTTTACCGACACCGACTCTCTCACTTATGAGGTCGAGTGTCGGGATTTTTACAAAGACATGCAAGAAAGTAACCACCTCTTTGACACATCGGATTATCCAACAGATCATTCCGCCCACAGTGTGTCAAACAAAAAGAGGATAGGTTGTTTTAAGGACGAGCTAAATGGAACACCTGGACTTGAGTTTGTGGGGCTCAGGTCCAAAATGTATTTTCTCCTCTCCACACAAGAGGAAAAGAAGACTGCTAAAGGTATTTCGAAAACACTCGTAAAGAAACACATAAAACACCAACATTATGTCGAGTGTTTAAAAGATGTGCAAACCACCAAATCTTTTCAACATCGTATAGGGAGTGAGTGTCACCGTTTGTATACACTTAAACAAAGTAAGGTGGCACTCTCCCCATATGATGACAAACGATATGTTTTGGAAGATGGCATTCACACCTATGCACATGGACATTGGAACATATTCAAGGAATAGCCACTCCATTCTTTTTTTCAACATTCAAGACCATTCCAAGATTTTTACATTTCTATTCAAGAACTTTCCACGATTCAAGACTTTTTCACGTTTTTATTCAACAACTTTTCACTTTTTTAACACAAGAACTTTCCACGATTTTTTTAAAACAAATCCTTTTTCAAGATTCAACAACTTTTTATGATACATGAACTTTTCACGATACAAGATCCTTTCAAGATTTTCATTACACGAACTTTCCATGATTCAAGACCTTTTCACAATTTTGATTACGAGAACTTTTCACGATTTTGATTACGAGACCTTTTTACTATTCTGAATATATGAATTTTTCAAGATTTTTTATCACAATTCAAGAATTTTTACTATTTTGAATATATGAATTTTTCAAGATTTTTATCACAATTCAAGAATTTTTACCAAGATTTTTAATACATGAAGATTTTTATATGTTTACTGCAATAGACCTTTTCAAGATTTTGAACACAAGGACTTTTTACTATTTTGAATATGAGAATTTTTCAAGATATTTTATCGCAATTCAAGAATTTTACCAAGATTTTTAACACAAGAACCTTTGAAGATTTTTCGCACAGTGTATTTTCCTGTTCTTCCCTCGTGAGAACTTTTGAAGATTTTTAACACAAGATCCTTTCAAGATTTTAAACACAAGAACTTTTGAAGATTTTTCACACACGACCCTTTCAAGATATTCATATAGACTGTTTTCAAGAATTTTACTTTCCTCGAAAGAACTTTGAATTTTACTCTACAAATTTTGAATGAACTCTATTCATTTTTAATGGGAAAATAGGTCTGCCAGTGTGAAGTAATCTAAACTATTAATATTTAACTTAAAATTAATTCTTATAATAATTTTCTAATTTTTTTTTAAATTTCATTCGTTCTGAAATAATAACTTACTCACTCATTCCTTAAAATTAATTGTTATATTCATTTCCTTTTCTAAAGCATTTATTCTAAAATATTAAATTGCTCAATCATTTCTTAAAATTAATTATCATAATCATTTTTTTTTTCTTTAATTTCATTTATTCTAAAATAATAAATTACTTACTCATTTCTTAAAATTAATTGTTATATTCATTTCTTAAAATTAATTGTTATATTCACTTTTATTATGTAATTTAATTAAACAAAATTATTTCACGCTGGTGGAGAACACTGCCCGAAAGAGTGAAACGACAGGGTGCACCACCTCATGGGGCTGTTGGAAGTGCACAAACTTTCTCTTCTTCTACTAACATTTCCCACTTTTTCTATCTTTTCTTTTCATATAATTTATAATATGTAACACTTCTTAATAACATATAACATGTATTTTCAAATGGAAATTTTACTCTTTCTTTTCATGACCTTTATTTTTCAGATTATATTTGAATTACAATTTCACATTGGTAAGGTTTTATCTATTCTAACATGCAGTTCATGTGTGGACTTTCACTAATTCTTATCATATGTTTGAGAAAGAAAGTACTAATCTCGAACAGAAGCGCTGATACTGACCAAAGCAATTGTTATCTGGATGTTTGAGCGATAATTGTAAATACTCGCTTGGACGATTCTCGTAAATGACTGCATTGGATCACATCGGAAGAGTGGTTTTAAGCCAAACTTGCAATAGATTTTAAACGTGTTGGTGTCCTGTAAAAATAATCGAAACTGTATACTCACTTCTAAGTTCTATAATGGTAGTAAAAATTATACCCTTCACTGTTAAAATGGTTATATCATATTCATTGGGTTTTAATTAAACTAAATGCTAAAGTTTTGTGGGTGTATCTGTGAAAATTCGTTAGCTTGTTAAATTCTAAATCTGGATATTTCAATTACATCCACCACTTTAAAAATGGTCAAATTATATTCAATGCACAATATCATTAAAATGATGTATTTCAGATTATGTGTAGCAAATCAGACCGTTAAAGTATCCAGTTATTAAAATATACTATAATAAAAAAATAGGTGGCAACACCTTATAATGTTGACGTCATTATAGATAAGATCTAATTTTTAATAACGTAATGAGTGCATATGTCTCACTTGTAGATTGGACAGCAGCTACTGAAGACGTCGCATGTGAGTTCCAATTTTCATTATTATTTTTATAAAAAGAAAAAAAAAATCATTTCGTTATTATAATAGTCGTATACGCTGTTAGATTTATTTTTAAAAAATTCACATTGGTATATATCACTTGGAATGGTCGAATCCTGTTCACTTAACGCAATTTTGTGTTCGCTGGAAATCCGTATTCAATTTGTTTTTAAACATTTGAAATCATTTCGATAGTTAGATTTATTTTTTAAAAAATCACATTGGTATATATCAAACACACACACACACACTTAGAATGGTCGAATCCTGTTCACGAAACATAATTTTAACTAAGTATTATATTCATGTTTTTAAGTACACAACACACAAAAGGGTAATCTTGTTCACTTCATTTTAGCTAAGTATAGTGCGTTTAAATTTTAAGTGGACAAAAGGGTTGAATCCTATTCACTTAACACAATTTTGAAAATGCGTAATTGTGTATTCGATTCGTTTAAAAAAAAATCATGGTGTTATAATTCACAATTTTATATTCAGTCCGTAACATTCTGTTTTGAAACACATTGAAATCCCTTTATAAAAGACATCGCTATTCAATCTGTTCATAACGCGCCGAGCGATTCGAAGGAACCTCAAAAAATATTCTATCTCCCCATGACAATGATAAGGTACTGTTCAAAGAAAATAATCTATGGAGCACGGGTGCTGTGGTCCAGTGGATAAGACGCAGGCACTGTAATCAGATGGTTACGAGTTCGAGTCCCGCTCCCGACAAGTGAGAAATTAAATTCTTTTGGGAAAAAAAATGCCGATAGATGGCAGCACTTCATCAAAATTCGCCAGAGGGCGCTTTAACTACGCCACGCTGATAAGCGAGTTCACTTTGTTTCCAGCCAGCAGAGAGGACGGACGTGTGCTTAAGAGCTCCGGGATTGACGATTGCGACATATGTACTCGGGTTAGTCAGCGACACGTCATTTCCAGATTGTGCAATCGCTGATTGCGACATCCATTGAAACCACTTCCTCAGGTCAAGGGTCATCCCCTCTCAAGACAATTCACTCCGTATGACTCATCAGGCCTCTTTCGCAATTGCCCTCTTTCACAATACTAGGAAAGAGGCCTCCACAGTTGGTCTAAAGACCCTCTGAGAGGCATCCTCCCAAAAGAGGGGGGTCTCAAGAGAGGATCCTCCGGGAGGAAAGACCCTCTGAGAGGTATCCTCCCAAAGAGGATCCTCCCAAAAGAGGCAGCTGCGCCTGCGGAGGCTCAACTGTCATTTCTCTTCTACTGATGGGCAACTTGAAGACCACTCTAAAAGACATACATAATTACTTATATAACTGTTAGTGGATTGCCTACATCTGTTTGAACTTTTTATAACAAAGTTTGGCTTATTTACATGCTCAGTGTTGGCAATTATTAGAAAGGTTCGATTGTTGCTTTATCATTTTACGTAATTGATCAATTGGCATGAAGGTTGCTATATTGACTTCCTGTTATGAAAATTCCTATATGGGAGTAGTATGGATTTTCTACAATCGTACTTCTCCTCAAAAGGCCTGGAGATGGATAGTGATGCCTGGTCCACTGGAGGACCATTCAAAAAGACATCCAAGTCAAACAAATGATTGCTATACCAGGGATGCATTCTGACCAATGAATGGAACATTGCCAGACAGCTTACCTTCATGGGGCTTGCAATGTTTATCAACAGCAATGGACTGTACGGAAGTGATCGTAAAATTGTGGATACAGACTGACTGATATTGCTGCATGCAGAAAAAGCCATGATCTACAATAATGCTGTGATAAGTGAGTTAACTTTGATACTCAAGCAAATGCATATTTGAACCACTAAATATTAAAATATAGAATTTGGTATAATTAAATCTGAGAACTGTTAAAATAGAAAATATATATACAAATACAAATCGTTTTTGGTTTTAAGAAAATGATAATTATATAAAATAAAAGGATATATGCATATAATGCCTTTAATTCCTACAGTAGAATTATGAATTCCACAAAAAAATAAAACAAGTAAATAAATAAATAAATATATTAAATAAAAAATAAATAAATATATCTAATTTCACATGAATAGAATTTTTGGACTTAAATTTTATACAGTTTGTTAATTCCAATTACATAGAAATTTAAATTAGTCATAGACTGCCAAAATGTAATAAGCATTGTATGATATATAGATGCATTAGGCTCTGGATGTTTAAATATGAATAAATAATAATAATAAAAAATGCTATGTTTAAAACTGTATTTTAGCATGATTATATCCATAAGATGAATTGCAATTGTGTAATGATAAATTTTGATGGGGCTGCTAACATTGTTAAAAAGAGGTGAAATGATTATTGTTACATTGGTTTTCCCTATACAATGTGACATCGTAGAAATGATTCTCATACCTATAAAGATGGCCCCTGTGTTTTTACAGAATTTTTTATAAAGTTCCCCTTTTGACCAGTGGCGCACCCACGGGGGGGGCCGAGGGGGCCCTGGCCCCCCCCTTGGGCTGACAAAGCAAAACGCGAAGGGCGCTGTCAGCACAAGGGAGAACTAGGTCTGCCTTCGAGAAAGTATAAAAAAAAAACATTTACAACCATTATTGTAATAAATAATTTTAATCATTGTGAAGAAAACAATTCCAGCATATCCCAACACTTACACTGAATGTAATTATACATATAAAGCTCTTTATCGTACTGTACAAATTATAAATTAATTCGCACTAAAGGCGCCAATTCTGGAAACCCGTTCTTCTTAAGACGTTTCTACCTGTGATTGAATTTAACTAATGGACTCGTCCAAAATCACGTGACCCAAATGCCTTCTCGCTATAGTCGTACTATACCAGTGCTGTGTAGAGTGACGTCACAGGCGCCTCCGTGGCCCTATATAAAGAGTGAACGGCGGGGAAGCGGCTGTTCGCTCGAAAACTCGAGGATTTCGTTTACCCAGTGAGAAAATTGTGGAAGTGAATAAATAGATCGTGCCAACGCTTCGCGAATTAAGTGTTGCTGTGAGTTGAAATAAAGTGCGACGTTACGACACAAGGTGATAACAGTGAATTGGTAGTTTCGGAACGAGGGCCTGCGTGGTGAATAGCTGAATTTAATAATGGTCCTGAACTTTCAACTGATCTTACAGTGAAATGCATCTTTAACGATCAGTGTGTGTGTTTATGTGCGTATTTCGGCTATATAGCAAATTTTGTTCTTGAATAACTGAGGAGCAAGGTAAAAAAAAAGACAATGAGTGAAAAACGAAAAGGGCTAGGCCAACAGACACTGGGAAATTATTTAAAAAAAAAAAGTAAGATTGAAAATAGTGACGTTCCCAACGACGTTTCCCTGAGCTCTTGTTACATTGATGAGGCTGCAGTCGAAGCAAGCAACAGCCGTGACCCCGGGCTGTCTTCAAACGCTTGTGAGGAGGTAAAGGTAGGACAAAACACAATACCAAACACAGTTGAAATAGAAATTCTGGCTGCAGATATTTCTAATTATGTCAAGAAATCTAACCTCACAGATGAAGATAGGATAACAGCGCTAAAAAATCTTTGGGAACCATATGCAAATTACAGTTTTCCTGCTACTGTCACTAGTGCTGTATCAAGTCAAGGAAAACCTCACCACACTCGGAAGTTCTGCTCATCTTGGCTGAGTAAGCATAACTGGCTAGCTTACTCAAAGGCAGAGGACAGTGCCTATTGCAAATTTTGTGTTCTCTTTGCACCCCATGAAGTCGGTTTAAGATCCACACAAGCTACAGGTCAACTTGTTTCAAAAGGATTTAATAATTGGAAGAAGGCCTTGGAGAAGTTCAGTCAACATGAAAAATTTTTCTATCATAAGGATTCAGTTCTCAAAGCCGATGAGTTCTTAAGGGTCACGGAAGGAAAAACGGTTCCTGTGGATCAAGTAATGGACAGAGGAAAGCAAAAACAAGTTTTGCAGAATAGGGCTATTCTTAAACCTATTATCAAAACAGTGATTTTTTGTGGAAGGCAAGGGCTGGCCATGAGAGGGCATAGAGACTGTGGGGATTTGGACGTATTGTCAGAACCATGCCAAGGCGAAGGAAATTTTAGAGCCCTTTTGCGACTCCGAGTTGATGCAGGAGAAGAAATACTGAAAACTCATCTACAAGGTTGTGCAAAAAATGCAACTTACATAAGTTGGAATATACAAAATGAGATTATTTCAGCATGCAATGATTCCATTGTGAAGCACATAGCAACTGAGGTGAATGAGGCCAAATGTTTTGCGGTTTTATGTGACGAAACCACAGATATTGCAACGGTAGAGCAAATGACACTTTGCGTTCGTTATTTGAAACGGTTTGAAACAAATGATAAGTATAAAATTGAATTTAAGATAGTGGAGAACTTCCTTAAGTTTGTGCCCCTGACTGAAACTACAGGTCGAGCAATTGCAGATGCTATTCTTAAAGGCCTTGCAGACTGCAACATTGATACGTCTTTCCTCCGTGGACAAGGGTTCGATGGAGCTTCTGCAATGAGTGGAGAGTACAATGGCGCCCAAGCAATTATATATGAGCAACACCCCAAAGCCCCCTACGTTCATTGTGCATCACACTGTTTGAACTTAGCCATAACTTATTCATCTAGAGTTCCGGATATCCGAAACAGCTTTGGAATAATAGGGAAAATCTCTAGTTTTTTCAACACACCAAAACGAAACCTTGTTCTCACCAGCAAAATTAATGCAGCTAATCAGGAAGAGACAGAAATCAGTGCCAAAAAACTGAAGAAATTATGCCCTACTCGTTGGGTGGAGAGACATGATGCCGTCACAGTTATGGTTTCATTGTTTGATCAAGTAATCGACGCTCTGGAGGAGATTACTACCTGGAATGACAAGGAGACATCAACAGAGGCTCATACCTTGTTATGTTCAATGTTAACATCACAGTTTGTCATAGCACTTGTTTCAGCTGACAGATTACTCAGCTACAGTGTTCGTCTGAGTGAAAAGCTGCAGGAAGTTAACCTTGATCTGGCAACTGCTGTGAGTGACGTAGAAGACGTTTTGAAAGCTATATCTATAATTCGAGAGAACGCAGAGAACGAGTTTCACCATCTGTTTGAACAAGCTGTTAAGAAGCTGGAACAGCATGGAGAAAACATTACTCTACCACGCCGTGCCACCAGACAAATTTATAGATCAAATTTCAACGTACAGACTCCTGAAGAATACTACAGACTTTCTATTTTCATTCCATGGATTGATAATTTCATCACTCACCTCCATGAAAAATTTCTCAAACATAAGGAATTTCTACAAAGTTTTGCATCTGTCATTCCGAATGGAAGGCAGCCGACACTGGAAGAAAACGAGAGATTTGTTGCCTTATCAAGGAAATTTGCAGATGATTTAGGACCCAGATCAGATAATACTCTAAAAGCTGAACTACATCTGTGGTACATGAAGGTCTTTGCATTGAACAAGAAAACTAAAAGCCCAATCGAACTGCTTAACTTTTGTGACCAAAGGACTTTTCCAACTGTGTTTGAACTTTTAAAAGTGTATGCCACCCTCCCAGTATCAACAAGCAGTGCTGAGAGGTCATTCTCCACAATGAAGAGGTTGAAAACTTACTTGAGAAACAGTATGAGTGAAACCAGACTGAATGGACTGGCGTCAATGAACATTCACCGTGAAGTGGAAACTGATCCAGACCAGATAATTAATGCTCTGGCTACAAAGAAAAACAGGAGGCTGGACTTCGTTTTATGAATATGTATAGATCATAATTGAATAATATAACAATATGTAATCATGAGAGAGTGGTTGAAAACAAGTATACAGTATAAGCAGACCAGAACAAATAATTTTATCTTCATCTATTTCTTAATTTGTGTTGTTTTGTATAAATATCTACTACTACTTCTTCTAATCATTCAATTCTCTTGCACTGCACTAAAGAATTGTTAGTAATTTGATAAAAATAAATGTACAAAAAAAGACAACCGCCTTGTTAATTGATATGGCCTCTGATCATTTTTTCTCGGAAAATTTATCGAGGAGTCATCCTCCTTCATAAAAATTTTGTGCACCAATGGCCCCCCCCTTAGGAATATTCTGGGTGCGCCACTGCTTTTGACCACCTGTGACGGAAAGGGTCAGTGGATCCGGACACCATGCAAGTGGGTGGCCTCTTTCAAGATGGAGGAAAACGCAGAGCGTGGTCAGCGGTCGTTGGGACGCAGTTGAGCCCAGGTGGCACGAAGGAGGTGGGACCTCAGCCGGCTGCAATCAGGGTCTACTGACCAAGCCCTCCTGTCAAGGGCTGGCCACTGAAAGTGAGGATCCAATTGTCTTCCAATAATATTAAGGGGGCTTAAACCTTACAGCGAATAAAATTTAAGAGGGAGGAGAGATCGACTTGGAAGTTTTTCGAGAGTAAAAAATTTGGAGATGAAAAGTCGAGAGTACCTCTTGAGTTTTGATGGTGTAAAGTTGTGCAATTCTTGCCGGAGCGAGATGCTCCCCTGGTCCCCACTATGCACCACACGTCCGGCCGATTGGCCCAAGAGTAGAGGTAAAGCCTTTGACTTCGTACAGACTGTCTCTTCTCCCCGCTCTTATAAATACCTCTATGCGAGGAGTAATATTATGAATTTTTGAAAGTAACTAGCCTCTTAAGTGTGTGATTTTAGTAGAGTCCGAGAATTGTAATTTTGAGTGTATTAGAAATTTTGAGAACTTAAGAATAGTGAGAATGGTAAATGATTTCGTTCGAATTTGAGAATAATGAGAATTTGTGGGAGCAATCTTTTTAAGCTCCTGATTTAAGGCTAAATCTTGTCATGTTTTTAAATGTTAATTGTGTAAATAAACTTGTTTTTTTGTTATTTTTAAATCTAATCAGTGTCCTCATTTCCTAACCTTTCAATTATTTTCTTAATTTTTCAGAATAAATCTATACAGCTATACGACACGGCGGCCTTAACGTAATGTTTAATGAAACTTGTTTTTATTTATCTCGCCCAAACCGGGTGTGTGGGTATTTCTACGCAGCAGAAATTGGTTCCGATGACCAGGATCTGAAATAAAAATAATTAATAGAATAATTTTAAATAAAGTTTTTTTTTCGGAAATGAGGATTTTAAAGGAAGTAAAAAAAATGTTTTTCGATTCTTTTCTACAAATTGTTATGCCATGGTAAGGGGGATATGTGTATTATTTTTAGGGAAACACCGGAATAAAATACTAGAATTTGGGAAAACTAGAAGTATTTGGTATGCATATTAGGAGTGTATTTTATATGTGAAAGTAGAATTTTATGTACAAGAATTTTAATGTTAAGAGTGTATATATATATTGCATGACAATTTTTGTTTATTATATGTGATAGGGTATTGGTAGGAAGGGAGAATTTCACTTAGGATGCAGAATTTTGTTTAGAAGATCTTGGGAAAAAAATTTTTTCGCGTTTCCGTCATGGCAGAAGAATGGAACGAAATCCCAGTAGCTCACGTTAGCAAAATTCTGGGAATTACGCATTTATTAGAGGAATTAAATGGGGAAAACACAGAGGAAACGAAGATGTTTTTTGAATAGTTCAACGCTTTGTCAGAGCTGGGAAATTGGAATGACGCAGAGTAATTAGCCATAATTAAATCAAGATTGCGGGAAAATGCTAGAAAATTTTATATGAGTTCTAGGGAATTGAGAAGTGAAACCTCATTTGAAATTTTCAAACAGAATGTTTTGGATTTTTTTACAGAGAAACGCCATGTCAGTGCCAATCAAGTAATTTTCTCATCCATAAAGCAAAGCCAGGGCGAAACCATCAAACAATTATCTCACAGAATTAGGACATTAACGTTAGAATACATAGGAGAGGCACAGAAAAATGATGACACGCAACAGATTATTGACAAATTAAGCCTCAGTAAATTCATCGAAGCGATTAGACCCGAGTTTCAAATTGAAGTGATCAAAGGTAACCCCAAAACTTTCACGGAAGTGGTAAAGATAGCGCAGAATTTAGAATTAGCTAATTTAGTGGCAATGGTGGTATCGGTGAACAATATAAACGACATTCAAGAGCTGCGCAAAGAACAGGAGCAATTCAATTCACAATTATTAGATACAATAACTAAAGAAATAAATAAGTTAAAAGTTAAAGAATCGCAAGATATAGGGAGGAAACAAAACACTTTTCTGTGTCCTTTTTGTGGCAGACCCGGGCATTTTATGAGGGAATGCAGAATGTATTTAAGACAAAATAATAATAATGAGAGAGAAGCCAGATATGGGCAGGAGATGAGGAATTATGCACCGTTTAATGGGGAGACGAATTATGTGCGCACGGGAAGATCGAACCGGTGGGAACCCGCCAACGAAAGAAGCAGAAATTTCGAAGTGCAGCCCAGAAACGAAATAAGCATGAGGGGTCAGCGAAATTTCCAGAATTGGGGCGGAAACCCTGCATCCTATGTTGATGAGGAAAATTATGCAGACTCTAGAGGGGATCGCAGATACGTTCGAGGGAGAGATGAAAATAAAAAGTTTAGATCTTTAAACTAGTTTGGGGGACTGAAGAAGAATTTATTCAAAATTCACAAAGTCACAGGGGTTGGTCTCCTGTATATAGATATGCAAAAAATCCTGTGAGGTATGATTTGAGAGAAGACATTTATACACAGAGAGATGCGCTAAATTTTGACAAAAATTACAATAAATCGGAGAGAAGAAATGTTAGGAATAAATTTAGAGAAGAAATTAATACACAGAGAAATAGACGAGATTTTGGGGAAAGACACAATAAATCGGAGAGAAGAAATGTTAGGAATAAATTTAGAGAAGAAATTAATACACAGAGAAATAGATGAGATTTTGGGGAAAGACACGATAAATCAGAGGAAAGAAATTTCAGGAACAAATTTAGAGAAGAAATTAATGCACAGAGAAATAGACGAGATTTTGGGGAAAGACACAATAAATCGGAGGAAAGAAATTTCAGGAATAAATTTAGAGAAGAAATTAATACAGCATAGGAAAAAATATAATCTGGCCAACCAGCTCCAAAGGCACAAAACAGCCTTTTTCTCCAGGGCCAGCCAGAAGCGCAACAGACATTTCTTGATTCCGGAAAGACAACAGTGCACACAGAACTTTCCAGTACATAGAAATTTCCAGTGCATTGAACATTTGTGTTTCTAGGAAATATTCACGAGGAACTTTACACAACATAGAACTGGCAAAATCAATGGACTGTGACAGAGATTTTGAAAGCCCAAACTTTTGTTTCATATTTTTAGTACTTTGCGTTTTACATGTATGCATATATCGGTATTTTTGAGGTACGCTGGACAGAGGTGGTTTTGCCCCAAAACATTAAGGGAAAGGGGTAAATGTTACATTGGTTTTCCCTATACAATGTAACATCGTAGAAATAATTCTCATACCTATAAAGATGGTCCTTGTGTTTTTACAGAAGGATTTTTACCCCTTTTGACCACCCGCGACGGAAAGGGTCAGTGGATCCGGACACCATGCCAGTGGGTGGCCTCTTTCAAGATGGAGGAAAATGCTGCGGGTGGTCAGCGGTCGTTGGGGTGCAGTTGATTTCCAAAGACCGCTGACCCCAAACAAATCCCCTCTTACAAATACCTCTATACCAGGTGGCACGAAGGTGCGTGGGACCTCAGCCGGCTGCAATAATAACTCAGGGATTACTGACCAAGCCCTCCTGTCAAAGGGCTGGCCACTGAAAGTGAGGATCCAAATGTCTTCCAATACTATTAAGGGGGGCTTAAACCTTACACAGAATAAAATTTAAGAGGGAGGTGAGATCGACTTGGAAGTTTTTAGAGAGTAAAAAATTTGGAGATGAAAAGTCGAGAGTGCTTCTTGAGTTTTGATGGTGTAAAGTTGTACAATTCTCTTGCCGGAGCGAGATGCTCCCCTGGTCCCCATTGCGCACCGCACGACTGGCCGATTGACCCAAGAGCAGAGGTAAGGCCTTTGACTTCGTACGTCACTCAGATTTTGACTATCTCTCCTCCCCGCTCTTATAAATACCTCTATGCGAGGAGTAATATTATGAATTTTTGAAAGTAACTAGCCTCTTACGTGTGTGATTTTAGTAGAGTCCGATAATTGTAATTTTGAGTGTATTAGAAATTATGAGTGTATTAGAACTTAAGAATAGTGAGAATGGTAATAATGATTTCGTTCGAATTTGAGAATAATGAGAATTTGTAGGAGCAATCTTTTTAAGCTCATGATTTAAGACTTAATCTTGACAAGACTTAATCTTGTCATGTTTTTAAATGTTAATTGTGTAAATAAACTTGTTTTTTGTTATTTTTAAATCTAATCGGTGTCCTCATTTCCTAACCTTTCAATTATTTTCTTAATTTTTCAGAGTAAATCTATATAGCTATACGATATAGCGGCCTTAACGTAATGTTTAATGAAACTTGTTTATATATATTGCGCCCAAACTGGGCGTGCGGGTATTCCCACGCAGCAATGATATATATATACAAATAGATCTATGTTTTCTCTCTAATTAATTGCATTTTGTATCTAACAATGGGTACACATAAATTGGAATGATCAAGTTAAATATTTAATTAAAACTTGTCGACCAAATCTTTGCCTCTTCTCTGTTGCAATTTTAATTTAAATGTATATATATATATATATATATATATATATATATATATATATATATATATATATATATATATATATATATATATATATATATATATATATATATATATATATATATATATATATATATGTATATCAGTGATGGGATTACAAAAAAACTCTTTTGGAGCAGCAATTTTCCAAAATTGTAGCAGTTTGTAGCATTTTTTTTTAATTGTAACAGTTTGTAGCAAGTGATTTTGTTATGTTGTAAAAAATAGAAGCAAGGCACATTTTTATTTCAGCATTTTGTCATATATACAACAGGTATAAATAAGAGGTATAAAAACAGGTATAAAAAACAGGTTTAAAAATCTAATTACCAAAATTTAAGTATAAATATTTAGAATTTTCAATTAACTTTTAATAAGCTAAAACAGTATATAAATTACATTAATAAAATATTCTTATTCTTTTATAAAAAAATCTTTTTCACAATATCTACTCTTTAATAAAAAAATAAAATTGCAATAAATAATTTTAGTAAAGATCTATAAAAAATTTTAAAATTGCGATAAATAATTTTAAAGATTTAAATGAGTTTTATTTTATTAAATATTGAAAAAAATCTAAAAAATATCAATAAATAATTTTAAAACATATTTTAAAAAATTAAAATAATCAAAGATCTAAAAAATTTTATTGCGTTAAAATATTTAATAGGATCTAATAAAATGCAGTAAATAATTTTAGAAAAAAAATCTAAAAATTTCAAATAAATAATATTTTACAAAATCAAAAGAATTGTAATAAATAATTTTAAGAAAGATCTAAAAAATTAAAAACTGATTAGATTTGGGTATGATTTAGAACTAAACAACCTGCTTTTTTTTGTGAAATGACCTGCAAAAATTGCCTGTATCCACTCTAGCTGAAGAACTAATAGACCAAATTTCACAAAATCTAGTAGACTTATGGGTTACCCTGGTGCTGAATAGATTTTGGTAAGATTCGGGAAAAAGAACATGCCTTTTTTTTGTGAAATGGCCTGCAAAAATCACCAAAATCTAAAAGACTACATATGCTCAAATATATCAATTAAATGCTTGTTTTATATGTAATTTTTGATGATGAACAGAATAAGCCCAACCCCATTACTCTAGGACTATCTATTTTCAAAATATTTTAGTTTTTTAGCACTTTCACTTCGTCACTTTTGAAAATATGTTCAGTTATCAAATGAAAACGAAACTTAAATTACAAGTGGAAATCCAGTATCATTTCAAATAATTATGGGTGTTATTTTTTTCGTGCAATTAAACTCAATTTAATGAATAATTAAAGAAATATAGAAAATGTGAATAGGAGTCTGAAGTGAAAGTCATGTGCTGTTCATTTCAGATTTATTTTATTTTTACTATGATACTCCTCCTCCTCTCTGAAACAAAAAACAAATTAACTAGAGTTTGGCTCAATTCGACTTTCTCATACTAGAATCTATTTTTAAGCAACTTGGAATATATATATATATATATATATATATATATATATATATTTAAGTTTGTATTGTTATTGCAAATTATCCCAATTATAGCATGTTACCCTTCATTTTAAAGGGCTCATAAAAATCTTTTGATTGATACCAAGTTTAATAATGTATCCCCCAAAGAGGGGGACTTCTATATATATATATATATATATATATATCTAAAAAGGGCCGTTTTTTATTAATTTTATCAGACATAGCACGGAAATAGATAAGAGTGAAGAAGCTTTGAGCTAAAAAAACATCGAAATACACAAATTCTTCAGCACAAACAAGAGGGATGTACAATAAACCACTTGGTTTTGCAGAGTTTTCTAATCGTTTCCTGTGTTGTGTTCTTATGTTATAAACGTATCTGCAGAATAAATAAAATACTGGATTTTTACATGTTTCTAAAATGTTTGAAATTTTTCAGCAAGATCTTATGTAGTTCTCATCTGGATATAATTTTGGGGGGTAGTTTAGCATATAATTTGTTGATACACAGTTAGGAGTTTTAAATATTTCAATTAAAAGATGTACACAGATATTTAAGTTTTCAAATCCCAATCACAAAATAATCCAATAACCTTCAATCACAATTAGTTTTGCTGATGAAAAATATAAAAATATATTCATTTTGTGCTAATTTCATGAATGTTATAGAATTAGTAATTGTGTAGATTCCTAGAAAATGAGTTAGGTATATTAATATAGAAGTTTAAGATTTTATGAAGTGTTATTTCTGTCAAAATAGCTAAAAAATAACATCTTTGTTAAAATCACAGACTAAAACAATAAATGATACTATTACTAATTTGTTTTAATACATTTTTTTAACTAAAATTTTATATATCTGTTATTTTGTATACTTTTACTTTGTTGTTGGACCACTGCATTTGCAGGCCAAATTTGAATGATGTTGGATGGATAGTTCAGATTTACAATAAAAGGGCTTCAAAGCCAACATAATTTTTCATGCCCTTACTATCCCTATTTTATATTACATTGAAATTTTTACAAATAGCTTGTGGCCCAGGCACCTATGTAGTTCATCCTTTTGTTTTTCTCCCCCTATTGGTGGCCCTGAGGGTTACAGACTAAGAAAAGCACTTGTTAATAGAGATCCTGCTTTTGACTACAGGGAGGATTCATGTGACATCATGATATTGTTTTTTTTGTACAAGCAATTACTGAACATACATTAGGTTTGTCATAAAAAATACTATTTCTTTAAATATTTTGGTGGAATTTTTTTAAATAAAAATACATTTTTATCTAGAACCTAGGTGTATATCAATATATATTGATGTATACCTAGCTAGAACTAACTAGAAAACATAAAGATGTGTGGTAGTATTACTTTCATCATGAATCGTAAAATTAAAAACAGTAGCGATATATAGTTGACTATCATTTTATAATAATTGAAATAAATATTATTAATATAGTTTTAAATATATTTACTTTTATATTCAGTTTAGATCACCTTGAAAGTTATCCATAAATTTTCACTGGTTATTTTTTTTTTTATTTTAATATTAATTATGCTTACATTAAAAAAAATGTCTTCACAAATGTCTGAAATAATAATACTTCAGTACCAATAATTGTACCTCAAAATCATGCTAAAATTTTATGTTCGAAACTATGAAAATGCGAACGATAGCAATGTTAATGTTTACTATTAATAATTTAAATACAAGATAGTTCTCTGAAAAGAAGTAAATTTTAAAGAGTCTCTTTTGAGTTTTCCTCCCAAGCACACTTATTTGCATAATATAATTTTCTCTAACTTTTGTGCAGCATAACCATTCATGTTTTATTTTTAAATTTCATTATATTTCTTGAGCAAATTATTCTGAATATAATGTAGTTTTCATTAAATATAGCAATGTGCAGGTAAAAAGTAAAT
Source organism: Amaurobius ferox (assembly GCA_951213105.1). Classification (NCBI taxonomy): domain Eukaryota; kingdom Metazoa; phylum Arthropoda; class Arachnida; order Araneae; family Amaurobiidae; genus Amaurobius; species Amaurobius ferox. Next base: position 14,315,673 of record OX578146.1, read on the forward strand.
AAATAGGATTGTTACTTTATATGCACATGCTTAAATATTAACTATTCAATAATGCTTCTTAAAAAAAAAATCATGACAGCATTGGCATGCATAGGAATTTTTCCTGGAAAGTTATTGGTAACATGCATTGGTATAAAAATAAAAAGCAAGTAGTTATGTTCTTACATTTTCAAGCAAAGTAATAAAATCCTATCAAGGAATCTTATATAATTTGCTATTTAATACTCTTTGAACATAAGTACCTTGAAAAATAAACCAGCTTTTGATGTACTTATTTTTGAAATAAATCTGATACAGTAAAGTTTAGAAAAATGCATTGAATGCTAATTGAAAAATGCTATGGCCTGCTGATTTTTTCCAACTAGATCTCCAGTTATAAAATGCGAAATATAAGCAATTCTAAAAAAAAAACATGAAATGCTTCAACTGTAACTTTATTCAAATGTTGGCAACTTTATCGGCAGTAAAAAAGACATTTCAGGATGAGATATGGAAAAATGAACAAACATTATTTAATATTTAGATGTTGAAAAATAGAGCTTCACATTTGAATTTTAAAAGTAAACACGCTTTTTAAGGGCAAACTATTTGCATATAGAAACATTTGGAGATAAATTAATATGATTTTGAATTGTTATCACAAAATTACTTTATTTTGCATCAACCTTGAGATTTCTGATATGAAGAAAAATAAAATCAGAAGATGGGCAAAAAATTTTGTAAATATGTTTAATAGATCTGGGCTGAAAGGCAAGTTCAGTAATAATCAGCTGTATTAGTTTTTTAGCAATTAGTTTTTTAGCACTTAGTTTTTTAGCAATTTCTGTGCCAGAAGAGGAATTAGTCGTGAAAAATTAAAATATTCTATTTTAGTTGAACTAAAGACAGGATACTGATTTCTCAGAATGCTGTCAACAAAGCAACTGCCATTAATCATTAATTTGCATTACTTTTACTTTCCCTGCAATACATGGTAATGTATAGGGAAAGTATTGGAATCATGTCGAAAATCGCAACTCGAGTTTTCGACGGATCTACACATTTCAAGACCTCTAGAATACGAAAAAACCATTTTTAGCGTGACGTCTGTGTGTGTGTCTGTCTGTGCAGATTTTGTATCCACTCTAACTAAAAAACTAATGGACCGAATTTCACAAAATTTGGTAGGTAAGTCACTTGTGAGCGAGACTGGTGCTGATTAGTTTTGGGTACGATTTGGAATAAAAGAACCTGCCTTTTTCTGCGAAATGGCCCGCAAAAGCTTGTATCCACTTTAACTGAAAATCTACTGGACCGAATTTCGCAAAATTCGGTAGATGAGTCACTTGTGGGTTACTCTGGTGCTGATTGGATTTTGGTACGATTCGGAAAAAAATAACCTGCCTTTTTTTGCAAAATGGCCCGCAAAAATCGTCAAAATCTAAACTAAAGAACTAGGTATACTCAAATATATCCATTAAATGCTCGTTTAATACGTAATTTTTAACGACGAAAATAATAAGCCCAACCCCATTACACTAGGACTAGCCGTTCTCGAGATATTTTAGTTTCCGTATTTTCTCTACGCCACCTTTGAAAATAAGTCCGGTTACCGAATGAGAACGAAAATTGAATTAAAAGTGAAATAAATTTAATTAAAATAAAGATAACGTTAATATAAGTCTGCAGGGAAAGTCATGTGCTGCCCACATCAGATTTTTTACTTTAGTTTTAAGCATGTTTAAAATTCTGTGATGCATTTAGGTTATTCGGCAATATAAAAATACTGCCATAACAAATGAAACATTGAATACATTAAAGGTGAAATATAAAATGTAGATTACCTAGCTATTTTATATTTATACATAAAATCTATTATAAATTATATATTTTGAATGAAAATATGTAATAAATATATATGAGCAGCTGTTCATATGTATAATTAACATTTATTCTGATTAATTTTAATGGAAAAATGAACAAAATTAAATTTCTCTTGCACACATAGAAATAATTTATAATAAAGGATGCATACTTAGAATTGTATGTATGCATCAGGGTTGGGGACATAGAATACATGTTCTACATTTGATGTAGAACATGTATTCTATGTAGAACATGTATTCTCAGTTTTCTACTGATGTATTCTACATTGTAAAATTTTCAGATTATTTACATATTCTAGGTGTACTAAATTTAACCAATCATTTTGCAGAGTCCACTTCGACAATAAGAGTTTCCTATTTAGTCCCAGTAGCTCAAGGGTAAAGCGTCGACTGACCAGTTCAGAGAACCAGGGTTCGATTCCCGGTTTTGGAAGCAAAGCTCTTTACAATTTTAATTCAAAGTAATATTTTAAAACTTTAAAGAATGTAAGATATTTTTAAAAGTATTAGCATATTTTTACAATACAAGATAAAAAAAACTTACATTACCAGTTTATAACTTTATAATTAAATATATATATATATATATGATACTGATACTTCGGGACTTTTAGTGTTTGTACAGATATGAAATGCCTTTGAAAATGATAACATCTCGCTGAACTTTTTTTAATTACTCCAAATCTTATTGTTTTTAATATTCACCAGACGGGGATGCTTTGCATTTCCTAATTAAAGTATGATTAATTTTCTAAAAGTTAGGGAGGGAGGAAGAGAATGAGTTTTTCCATGTTATTTGGAAATTTTGAATTATTTTTTAAAACATTTGCATCAAATAAATTCAAAATTTATTGTATATTTTGTAATATATACATTTTTGTCATGAAGAAGTCAACTTTCAAGCTCATTAATTTTTTCCCCATTTTGAGTTGTCTGTATTTCCAAGATTAGTAATTATCTGTTGAATTTTACTTTCTAAAAATTAACTTGAAGTATTGATTAATTCTTTTTATTTTCATGGCACTAAGATATCAAATAAGAGATTACATTAAACAAAGTTCAAAACTAAACGATCACTATGAAATAGTGAAATAGGACAAATCTATGATTGAAATTAATACTAGGTATGATCAGAGGCAGATTTAAGGGAAATGGCGCAGTAGGCAAGAATCTTAGGGGCACCTGATACAGTGGCATAGGCAAGGGGGGGGGGGGGGTACAGACGAGCCGGGAGCTTTCTCTTACTGCAAAAAAATCAGAAGTGGGACACGGGACTTCTGTGATGTTTTGGAGATTTCACAGTGATTAAAAAGATTAAAGTAAATTACTTGCCTCAGTTTAAACATATATTTTGATAGAATATGTTCCATATTATATAAAAACTTTATTTTAAAAAAGATTATATGTGACAATTATCATTTATGGTCTGAGGACACGAATGTTTCATGTTTGAGATTTTGACCTTATAAATGCTTCCAAACGACATTGACTTCGATTATTATGAAGTCTATTTAAAATATATTTTCGGAAGTGATCTTTAGTAAAATACCTGAGTGTGAGTGGATGACATAGTTAAGGCGAATCCATGAACGATTCTGCGTTATAAATGTTAATTTGAAATTGTCGCAAACGTTCCTGTTTCTTTTGTTTTCTGAAAACTGGAAAATCAGCCCGTGCAGCATCTCTTCGTGGTGCAGTAGGCAAATATCCGCGTGCCGTGTGTTAAATCCGCCTCTGGGTATGATACACAAATAATTGTTTCAAATGTGTAAATATTAATATATTTATAAGAAAATTATAAACATGCGACTAGTTTGAAGTAGCTCTTTCAAGTTGCGCAGTTTCATAACCAAGCTATTCATCTCTGGATGTTGTTTTGAACTCATTCCCCAAAAGTAGATGAACTTGTATTTCATTGAAGATACATACCAAATACTCCAAAAGTAAACCATGTTGAATAATAAAAAGTAAACAAATATTTTAAGAAATTATATTACATCTTTGCAGTGACATATGATTACGTTTCTATTATTTTTAAACTGTATTACCTTGAAATTTCATATATTTTGAATTATTTCAATCAAGCACATCTATAGTCTGTGGTTTACCACGTGTTATTTGGTTTGTATTTTTACGTCGAATATTAGACAAGATCTTGTAGAGATTGAAAATAGGTTTTTAACACAAATGAGTTAATTCATCATTTCAGAGTAAGATCAATGAAAAACAGTGTCAAACTTACACAGTATATGTAACATATATATATATTATATATAGTGTACTATATATTACAAAGAAAGCAAACAAAAAGTTTAAAAAATAGTCTTTTTTATTCAATGAAATGTAGTAATAAAATTCTAAATAGTATCAAAACACAAGACAGCATGTTAAAAATCATGTCTATCTAAGTAAGATACCATCTAGATCTGGTAAATGAAATGAAATTTAAATCAATTTAATAGCGCGAGTGAAATCAAATAATTTCTGACGGTAATCGTCATCTACCAAAGCACCAAAATGCAAAATCATATTGTTAAAAGCATAAGATTGGCCAGAGGTTCATAACTTTCTCATATTTTTTTAAAAGTAAATTGTTGCATAAAAATAAATTAAATAAATAAATATCAAAAGTATCTTGACTTCTTGTTTTGTAGTTGGAGTAGATGTAAAATATCCATTTGACCGATTGTATCAGCACAAGTGATCGAGAAAACTTTGCATACATAAAATATATACGGATTGTTGTTGGCTTTTAAGAGGCAACTTTTTGGAGTGAGGCACAATTTTATATTGCATATTTGACTACGTCAAGTTAAAAAAAAACTTGTGGACGGCGTATACAGAGTATAGCGGATAGCAACCGTTGCTTGGGGAGTGTGGATGCTTAATCGCCATTGGTTGTTACGTCACTTGTCCTTTTCTCTTTTATCCGCTCGTGAAACCAGCTTCATGCTCTAATAACGAGCGCTTATCATGAAGACTAGAGAGTCTTCATAACTTCTATCTAATCTTCATGGCGCTTATTCACTGAAACGCACTCCCGCCATAATACCACGTGATACATACGTCAGGCGGGAATTTAAACAAACCCAGCCCTTCGACAGCTGGTTTCTTTTTGTGTTTGTCTTTTTGCGTGACGTCATGTAGATGTTTGGGCGCAGATGAATGATAAGAGAATTGGTTTCTTTATGTGGAAATTTATAATTCAATTCGTGTGTTCGTTCGATTTTGATACACACATGTATATATATATATATATATATATATATATATTACATATATATATATATATATATATATATATATATATTAATAATTTATATTAATTATTTTCAATTTTTTTTCTGTTTAAATCTTTTCAAGGCTATCAAACTACTAGTATTAGGAGTTGCTCCTACTTTTATTGTAAATATTACAAATGAACTTTATTATGTTGTTGATTTTTCTTCATGCCCAAGTCAACAGCGCAAGAAAGTCTTGCAATTTTTTCCCCCTCTTTTAATATGAATATATCATTTTCATGTTAACAATTTAGTCACGTTTAAAATGCATTACCGTTTAAATTAGAATTAAATTAATTAACGTCTATGGGATGCCAAGTGTCTTCCTTGCCCTTCACTATGGGCGCCCATGTAACATTTTCCAGGAGGGAAACTCAAGGATGAGGCGTTCAATATCGAGTAGCTTGTAACCTACATTTGTAACTTTAAACGTCCACTGGAGGAAGAGTTTCCCCTTGCGTTCCCTTATGGGAGCCCATGGCACACACACCCAGAGAACTAATTCCAGCAGCGACAAGCTCAGGATGAGACGTTCAATATCGACTAGCTTGAGATACATTTGTAACTTTAAATACCCACCGGAGGGCAAATTTCCCTTTGTGTTCCGCTATAGGCGCCCATGGCAAGGACACCCATAGAACTAATTCCAGCGGCGAAAAACTCAAAGATGAGTTTGACTGGTTTACGATATTGACTAGTTTAAGACATAGATTTGTGACCTTGAAAGTCCAGAGGAGGCAAGTGTCCGCTCGTTCTTCCCCATGATGCCATACAACTTCAACTTTTCTGGGGGTTGCAAACTCAAGGATGAGACATACAATATCGACTAGCTTGATAACTATATTTGTGACCTTGAATGTCCCGGGAGAGAAACTGATCCCTTGTGCTCCCCTATGGGCGCCCATGATAGCAGGTGTTCAAAGTTTCAGTTTCCTATATCGTGGAGACTTTGTAGGATTTGGACATACTTTATGCTCCCCCATACACCTTGTCTACCCTTGGGAGAAAAATGGAAGGACCTGTTAGGTTCTGTCCCATTGTTGATGTTATAAGCATGGGCGCCCATAGCACTTCGCCAGGGAGCGAACCCATAAATCATACATACTCTCCCCTATGATGCCATGACAACTTCAACTTTTCCGGGAGTTGCAAACTCAAGGATGAGACATACAATATCGACTAGCTTGATAACTACATTTGTGACCTTGAATGTCCAGGGAGAGAAACTGCACCCTTATGCTCCCCTATGGGCACCCATGAGAGCAGGTGTTCAAAGTTTCAGTTTCCTATATCGTGGAGACTTTTGTAGGATTTGGACATACTTTTTGCACCCCCATACACCTTGTCTACCCTTGGGAGAAAAATGGAAGGACCTGTTAGGTTCTGTCCCATTGTTGATGGTATAAGCATGGGCTCCCATAGCACTTCGCCAGGGAGCGAACCCATAAATCATACATACAATATCGACTACATTGGGCACCCGATACCCACGTTTGAGACTTTGAATGCCTAGGGGAGCGTGTAAGTTCCCCTTTGCCTTCCCCTATGGGTGCCCGTCGCATGGACTCTTTGCTTATACAGTTAACCTCGGGGCAGAACTTAATGGAGCCAGAGTTTCGATCTCCCCTGGGGTGAAAAATAGTGTTTCAAAATCCTCCAAAAGTCTCTGTAATATGAAAGGCCGAAATATTGCACACATGCCATGGGCGCCCATAGGGGACTTAGAACGTCTGAAATATAGGTATCAATCAAATCAATACTGTACGTCACATCCTTGTGTTTGTCTTCGCTGAAAAGAGTTCCAGTATGGCCCTCGCCATGGGTGCCCATAGGGAAGCGTAAGGGGTCACTTACCCTCCCGTGAGCATTCAAGGTCACAAACGTATAGGTGTCAAACCAGTAGATATTGTACGTCTTATCCTTGAGTATACTCTCCTTGGAAAAATTTCTATTGACGCCCTTGCCATGGGGGATGTTGAAAGTTCCAAATGTAGGTATCAAGCTAGTCGATATTGTCGCCCTTGAATAAGTTCTATAAGCGCTCTTGCTATGGGCGCCCATAGGGAGCGTGAGGGGGAACTTTCGATCCCGTGGATGGTCAAGTTCCCAAAGGGAGGTATCAAGCTAGTCGATATTGTGCGTCTCACCCTTCAGTTTACCCCCTGGAACAGTTCTATAGGCGCTATTGCCATGGGCGCCCATAGGGAAGCGTGGGGGGCACTTATTCTCCCATGGACGTTCAAGGTCTCAAATGTAGGTATCAAGATACTAGATATATTTACTTCTCATCCTTGAATTTGGACATTCCAAGAAAAGTTTTATGAACGCCCTTGAATCCCACTCCCTCGAAACAAGGTCGATCCCTTCCTGCAGTTACAACACTATATTTTGATCGCACTATCCTTGAATCTCACTCATTTTGAATAAGGTGGACCCCCTTCTGCAATTACAACGCTGTATTTTGACATTCATTCTCTCATCCAAGTTCTAATCACGTTAATTACAAAATATTCTACCTAATTTCATTTTTTTACAGAATGCATATGCATATAGAATTTCATGGCTGTACGTATTCTCTCTCTTAAAATATCTAATTTCGAATTATTCGTGTTTTAATTAACTCTTTCTAATTTTCTACAGAATGGTAGAATATTTTGAAATCAATGTGATTGAAACACAGATTATTCAAAATTAGAGATTTTACAAAAGAGAGAGAGAGAGAGAGTACGTATAGCCATGAAATTCTATATGTAGATTCATTCTTAAAAAAAATCAGAATTAGGTATATCATTTTATAATTAACGTGATTAGAGCGCGAATAACTGAGAGGATGTGTGTGTGTGTGTCAAAAATATAGTGAGATCAAAATATAGTGTTGTAACTGCAGGAAGGGATCGACCTTGTTTCGAGGGAGTGGGATTCAAGGGCGTTCATAAAACTTTTCCTGGAATGTCCAAATTCAAGGATGAGAGGTAAATATATCTAGTATCTTGATACCTACATTTGAGACCTTGAACGTCCACGGGAGGACAAGTGCCCCTCGCGCTCCCCTATGGGCGCCCATGGCAAGAGCGCCTATAGAACTTTTTCAGGGGTAAACTGAAGGATGAGACGTATAATATTGACTAGCTTGATACCTACCTTTGAACATCCACGGGATAGTAAGTTCCCCCTCACACTCCCCTATGGGCGCCCATAGGGGACAATAACATTTATCAATATTTATACAGTAATATTAACAATATTCGAATATAGGTATCAATACTGTATGTCAATATAATCAATACTGTACTTCACATCTTTGTGTTTATCCCGCTGGTAAGAGTTCTATTGGCGCCCTCACCATGGGCGTCTGTAGGGGAGCGCAAGGGGCCACTTGCCCTACAGTGAACGTTCAAGGTCACAAATGTAGGTATCAAATTAGTAGACATTGTACTATTTATCTTTCAGTATACCCTCCGTGGAAAAATTTCTATTGACGCTTTTGCCATGGAAGCCCATACGAGATGCTGATAATAAGGTGTTGCCCACAGGGTGTCAAGTTAGTCGATATTGTCACCCTTGAATGTGCCCCCGCTGGAAAAAGTTCCATAAACGCTCTTGCCATGGGCAACCCATAGGGGGTCTTGAGGGGGAACTTGCTATCCTGTCGACGTCCATGTTCATAGATGTAGATATCAAGCTAGTCGATGTATGTCTCATCCTTCATTTTTCCGCCTGTAAATGTTATATGGGTGCTCTTGCTATGGGCGCCCATAGCAAAGGAGGCCATAGAACTTATTAAAACGGGGCGAACTCAAGGACGAAGCGTATAATATCGATTACCTTGATACCTACGTTTGTGGCTTTCAAAATTTGTATGGGCTCCCATAGCAAAGACGTCTGTGAGGAACACGTCATTTTTTCGAGCCTATTTTCAGCCATTTTCAGAACAGTTTCAGAGTTCATACACCTTAAGACCGCCTGCATTGCAGTTTTGGAAAACAAGGATATAAGGCTCTGTCATCACAGTCTGATTTCGGAGAAATGCACCCATTTTGAGCCGTCATCAGAGAAGGGAATCCCAGAGGGTAGCGTTAGGTGGTCTCTGATATGAAGAGCTTGAAAAACATTCCAACGAACTTGGTTCGGGTGGTCCTCAAATTTTGGACCAGAATATATACACGAAAGAGACGCTTTTCGGGAGAGGCGAGACAATTTTCGAAGAGACAGGCCGTACTTTTGGTGCTCCTGACGCACAGGTTCTCGCCCTCACCAGAATGTTATTCTGTAACTTTTGATATTCCTTGTCATGCTATAATAAAAGCTTATTTTCTTTATCAACGCTGCCTGTTTTATCCAGACTTGCAGAAATTCATTATTTTCATGGTCTTGTCACTGATTCGAACTCACGAATTTTGAAGGGAACGGCTACTTGCATTTAGGTCGGCACATTTTACTTTATGTGCGCTGACCGGACTAACGCTACTGAATCAGCAATCATGCAGAGGTCTGAAAGAGAGCCGGAACGAAGAAACAAATTTATGACAAATGGTGGCAGCAACTAGGATGATGTGATGAAAAGCCAGACTGTCAAACCCATCAGAATTCGAATCAAATGACTCGCCATTCGAACGCAACTGCAGAACAACGACGCCAGAGAGTTCAGCTCCCGGAGAAAACCGAAAGTCAATGTTCCCGCAGCTACTGACGGAGGAACCCTGACCACCTCCGTCCATCCAGAAAGTAATCCGACACCAGATCCTTCACCGATGTTTAACAAAGCCCAAAGAATCTACGGATGGGTGAGTGATAATTTTTATTCTTGGTTTATGTTGCTCAGGATCCTTTTGTAATTCAGAGAGGGCTAGGCAAAATTTTAATCAAAGCTCAAAATAGGGATAGTAATGCTTAGTGTGAATTTTAAAGATATCTAATGTATTGTTTTCATGTATATTTAAGGTATAGAGTTTTAATTATAATTCGAATACTGGAAATACAGTATTGGGATAGAGAAGAGTCAGGTTTAGACAGTGTTAATACATTACTTTTATATATAGTTATAATTTTCATTTTCAATTTAAAATGGCATTTCTGGCAAGGGCTCGAAAAGCAGACTTGGCTAAATTAGCGGCCAAACTCGTAGAATCGGTACCGCAAAATTTAAAAATTGTTGAATTAAGAAAGTTAATTTTGGAAAGCGTGGATTATGAGGAAGAGCTAGCAGAAGTGATGTTAACGGCTATTGTAGCTGAAAGGGAGGTAATTCGAGAACGGGAACAGTTTAAATTAAAATTGGAATCCCAAGAAAGGTTGGAGTTAGAGAAAATTCGGGCGGAAAGTCGCAATAGCACAGAGAGTCCGATTGTAAGCGTAGAGGCAGGGGCGCAGATGAGGTTTCGAACGGTGGAGGAGACGGTCAGAATAATAAGACTGCTAACAGTCAAAGTACCCACACGGTATGACCAGTGGGCGTATTTTTTCTCAAGTCTAGAGAGAGCATTCGCTTCTGAGAGCGTACCGCTTGAATTCAGGGCGACAATTTTGTTAAATTTACTGGGGGACAAAGCGGCTAATTTGCTGACCCAGGTTCCAGAAGAGCAATACGGAGATTATGAGGTAGTAAAAAGAGTTGTATTAGAAAATTTTCAACCTTCGCCTCAGGTATGCTTAGAAAAATTCCGGAAAGGGAGCCGTCGAGCGGACGAAAATTTCTTTCAGTTCGCGACTCGGGAGACGTCCATGTGGGACTATTATTGCAAATTAAAGGGCGCAATGGATTTTGAGACCGTAAACCAATTAGCGGTAGCGGACAAAATTACCCAGGGACTGGACGTCGAGACCTATGCCCATATAGGTATACGGCAAGGTTATGGGTGGTTTAAGCCCAGGGAACTGGCCAGGAAGTGCGATATGTACTTCGCGGTCAGGGGTAAATCATATGCGGCGTCTGGGCCAGGAAGGGCTAGTGGAGATAAGAAAGAGGAACGTGGTCAATTCCGATCCGAGGGCGAAAGAGCCCAGACAAGTATTGGGGGACCCGTAAATGGGGGAAAAAGGGCCAATGTTTTATATGTGGGTCGAAGAACCATTTTAAATGGGACTGTCCTCAAAGGAGGCAGGGGAAGCCGAATGGTCCAAAGGACACTAGCCGGAGATGGGAAGATAGACGCGCGGCTGACCAAAGGGAGGCTCCACGAGTTACTGACCACAGAGTCGTAGCCAGGGTTGATGCAGTTAGGGCGGAGAATCCGGAATTTACGGAGAGGAAACCGCTATGCAGTTTAGAGAGGGTACAGGTGAGCGTCAATGATAGGTTGGCGTGGGCACTGATTGACTCAGGCGCGGAGATTACGGTCGTGAGAAGAGACCTGGTGCCAAGCGAGTCGTGGACGGACGAGGCGGCGATATCCTTGTAAGGGGTATTCGGGCCGGCCTTGGAATGTCCGGTTATAAGTATCCCGATGAAATTGATCAGGGGAAGAGCGATAGTGCGCCCCAGCAGGAGGTTGTATGCGCGGTAGTACAGGATATGGCGTAGCAGGTACTATTACCCCCGCAGGTAATTAATTTGCTAGAAGGTACTAAGGAAAATGGGGAGGCAAACGCCACGGCCCCGCAGGAACGTAAATCCGCGAAAATGGGCGGGGAGAAGGCCGAAACGGAGTCGAGCCCCAAGAAGTTTTAGTTTCGATATCGGGAGAAAAGCAAGCCGATGAGAACGGGGAGAAAGAGGGAGACAGATTAACCCCTGCGCAGAGATGCACGAGCGAGAACGAAACCGTTTTCAAAACCCGAGGAGGGTCAGTTTCGAATTTTGAAAAGGGAGCCATGGAGTTAGCGGAAAACAAAAAGCGATTGGTTGTTCCGAGAAGGAGCAGGTCGGAGAAAAGGCAGCGAGCGCATTTGAGGCCGCTGGAAATTCTCTTGGTGCAAGCGAAGACCGAAGGGTACTTCGAGGATCGAAAGGAAGTAGCCGGTCAATTAGGTGTTCTGGAGGGCGAAAATGAAAGGTGTCCCGAGCAAGTTCTAAACAGGGAAAAGAGTAACCCGAGAGCGGAGGTAAGGGAGCAAAACACCCCAGCACGGAGAGTTTCGGTTTCAGAAAGGGAGACTCGAGATGTGTGGCAGGAAAGAAACCACAGCGCAGTTTTGGGGCTTAAGAAGGCCGATCGTGCAATGCGATGCGAGATGGATAGAAGGAGGGGGACGGAGAGTCTCTCTCACCGCTGTAAAGTACGGCAGAGAAAAGGTATGGGTTAGAAGCGTGCAAAATCCGGGAGGGGCAGGCAGTTGCAGCGTTTGAAAATTGAGTCAAATGGGACTGCCGCGACCTCGAATAACGGAACGGAGGGAGAGTTAGTTCCGATTTTATGTATAGGTGTTTAAGGTTTACCGGAGTGGTTATGTGTAGTAGGGTACAAATGTTGCAAGAGTTTATTTTATATTAGTGTACTGATTTTTGGTTTGTAGGATTTTATTTTATTAGAAACTTTTATATAGTTGTGTACAAATTCTGCAGGAGTTGGTTATATATTAGTGTACGTTTTTTTTCTTTTCTTACCGGAGTGTAGTGAGAGATTACAGTGTAGATGGTTCCAAAGGAACTGGGAATTATTTAGGAGGATAGATTAGGTAAACTCACTGATGAGATTATAGATAGATACTGATAGAGAGGTTAAGAATGATTTGTATAGTTTTATATTATGAACAAGTTTAAAGTGTTATAGATACTGGGATCTTATTTTTGTCTTTTGGCCGGGATTTCTGGGAGAGTTATAATGTTGCAATGGAAGTATATAATATGAGATCCTGGGTGGCAGCCAAAGTAAATAGTCACTATATAGCAGGCATATACCCAGCATCCATGCGTTTTACAACTAGTTATTCAGAGGTGAAAAACCCGTAAAAAAATGCCAGACACTCTGGATTTGAGAAAATTTTATTATGTATGTAGACTCTGACACTCTAACTTTTAGGTGTGCACTATAAGAACTGAACATGCATAAACTTTGAGTGCATGCTGACAACAGATTCGGCATAGCAGCAGTGATGTGTGTGTTACAAGCGGTTGCTCAATACCGGACAGTTGTGTGGGATAATAAGGGTCAATGGACCTGTGTTCGGACGATCCTCAAGGCGGGTAATGTTGTAGTGTTATTGTAAGTGAAATGTGGTTAGTGAAAAAAGCTGGGTATTTAACCCTAGTTTTTCTCTGAGTGGGGCATGTGAGGAACTCGTCATTTTTTCGAGCCTATTTTCAGCCGTTTTCAGAATAGTTTCAGAGTTCATACACCTTAAGACCGCCTGCATTGCAGTTTTGGAAAAGAAGGTTATAAGGCTCTGTCATCACAGTCTGATTTCGGAGAAATGCACTCATTTTGAGCCGTCATCAGAGAAGGGAGAACTAATTCCAGAGGGAAGCGTTAGGTGGTCTCTGATATGAAGAGCTTGAAAAACATTCCAAAGAACTTGGTTCGGGTGGTCCTCAAATTTTGGACCAGAATATTTACACGAAAGAGACGCTTTTCAGGAGAGACGAGACAATTTTCGAAGAGACAGGTCGTACTTTTGGTGCTCCTGACGCACAGGTTCTCGCCCTCACCAGAATGTTTTTCTGTAACTTTTGATATTCCTTCTAATGCTATAATAAAAGCTTATTTTCTTTATCAACGATGCCTGTTTTATCCAGACTTGGAGAAATTCATTATTTTCATGGTCTTGTCACTGATTCGAACTCACGAATTTTGCAGGGAACGGCTACTTGCATTTAGGTAGGCACATTTTACTTTATGTGCGCTGACCGGACTAACGCTACTGAATCAGCAATCATGCAGAGGTCTGAAAGAGAGCCGGAACGAAGAAACAAATTTATAACAACGTCCATAGAGTTTCTTCCAAGAGCATATACAAGAATGAGACGCACAATATATGCTAGCTTGACACCCACATTTGGGACCTTGATGTTCACGGGAAGGCAAGTGCTCCCTTATGCTCCCCTATGGGCGCCCATGGCAAGGACGTTAATAGAACTTTTTCCAGCGGTGACAATCTCACGGACGAGACGTTCAGTAAGTATACATTAATTTGATATTCGTGACGTTCAACATCCCTATGGGCGCTCATGGCAAGTGTTGTTGTTGAGACCCAGACCGTCCGATCTACCAGAAAGATGTTCGGACGACCGGGAAGTGCCACCCAGTTTAAACCGGAATCCAGTCGAGGAGGCATCCACAGAGACCGTACCCTCCTTCCCCTATCACCAACCTCTCGAAGGATTTACAGACTCATATGTTTAACGTGATCGTACTCCATATGAACACGGTGGCACTTTTGGCAGTGACAGGAATCGAACCCAGGCCTAGTGAGTGCAATCAATTCCCGCGCGCTAACCACTGGGCTGCTGTGCCCCATTCCATGGCAAGTGTTAAATGTTTCAGCCTTTTATGTCACAGAGACTGTTGGAGGATCTGGAAAGACTGTTTACTACCCCTGTGGAAATCGAAAATTTGGCTCTGTTAGGTTCTGTCCTGAGGGCAATAGTATATAAGCTGGGAACTCATGCGCTGGGAGCCCATAAAGGACAACAAGGGATCACTTAAGCTGAACTGGATATTCAAGGTTACAAATTTAGGTTACAAGCTAGCGATATTGAACGCTTCATCCTTGAGTTCCTCCTGGAAAATGTTACATGGCCGCCCATAGTGGAGGTAAAGGATGACACTTGCCGTCCCATAGACGTTCAAGGTTAGACATGAAAGTCTCAATCTAGTCGATATTGAACGCCTCATACTTGAGTTTATCGCCGATGAAATTAGCTCTACGGGTGTCCTTGCTATGGGCGCCCATATGATAACGCTTGATGGAACTTATCATACCGTGTACATTTAAAGATATAAATGTAGATTACAAGCAAGTCAATATGGAACACCTTATCCTTGAGTTTGTCATCCCTAGAATTAGTTCTATGGGCATTCTTGCCATGAGCTCCCATAGCAATTCCCGCGCGTTAACCACTGGGCTGTCGCACCCCATCCCATGGCAAGTGTGCAATGTTTCTGCCTCTTATATCACAGATACTTTTGGAGGGTCTGGAAAGACTGTTTACTACCCCCGAGGAAATCGAAACTTCGGCTCCGTTAGGTTCTGTCCTGAGTGCAATAGTATTAAGCAGGGAGCTCATGCAATGGGAGCCCGTAGAGGACCGCTATGGGCGCCCATAGGGGAGTGTAAGGGGTCGTTTACCCTCCCCTGGTCACAAATGTTAACATTAAGCATGTCAATTTTTTCCGTCTCATATTTTAGTTTGATCACAAGGTCGACTCCCTCCTACAATTACCACACTATGTTCTTAATAGTGCTATATTTTTGACATTCTCTCATCTAATAAAAGCAGAAGTAACTCGTAATACTAGCAGTTTGATAGCCTTGAAAAGACTTTAAATAGAAAATAAATAAATAATATAATAGAAAAAAGTAATAAAAATTATTAATATTAAATTAAAATTTCAATTATATATATATATATATATATATATCGGTGTGTGTGTGTGTGTGTGTGTTTTCAATATCAAAATCGCGCATAGACTAATTGAACTGTAAATTTCCGCATGAAGAAAACAAAGACCTCTCATCATCCAACTGCCGCCACAAGGTCAGATGAAATTCGCGCCTGACGTAGATATGCATAGGTGTATTTCCCCGGGAGTGCGTTGCAGTGAATAAGCGCTCGTCTATATATTATCTAAAGGAGTTCCGTATATCAAATAGTAGATTCCGTAGATATTATCAAAAACCTTAAAAACCGTAAAAGCCCAGGGCACGACAAAATCAGGAATATCGCGGTAAAAAACCTACCCTTAAATATAATATTTTACTTGACCATCTTAATAAATAAAATACTAGAACTAAATTATTTCCCCAAAGAATGGAAGGAAGCGATAATTATAGCGATCCATAAACCTGGTGAGGATGCCTCAATTCCAGCCAACTACAGACCAATCAGTTTGTTGCCGACACTTAGTAAAATTACTGAGAAAATAATTCTTAAGAGACTGAACACGCACCTTAGTGAGAATGACATTATCATTCCGGAGCAGTTTGGATTTCGGCCAAAACACTCCACCACTCATCAATTGCTGAGAGTGGTAGAGTACATTTCTTCTGGTTTTAATAATAAGACACCCACAGCTGCGATTTTTCTTGACATCCAAAAAGCCTTTGATAAAGTGTGGCACTGTGGATTAGCTTACAAATTGATCACTCTAAAAGTCCCTGACGCACTTGTCAAACTTTTAATCTCATACCTAAATAACAGACACTTTCAAGTCAGAGTAAAAAATAACTTATCTACACCCAAGCTCATTAAAAGTAGTGTACCGCAAGGATCCATCCTGGGCCCGACACTCTTTAACATATATCTAAATGACATTCCCAGGACCCCAGACACGGAGCTGGCACTCTATGCAGACGACAGCGCGATACTTGCAAAACACCCTTACGTCTCAGTAATGCACAGACAGCTACAACAACACTTAGACATACTCCAAACATGGCTGGAAAAATGGCGAATAAAATTAAATCCCAATAAATGTCATTGGATTTATTTCTCAAGAAAACGTAAACCTCCGCCTCCTCTGTACATAAATAACCATGCCCTAAAAGCGGAAAAATCTACTAAATACCTAGGTGTAACGATAGACTCCCACCTAACTTGGAAACTGCACGTAACGAACATAATCAAAAAAGCGTATATAACCATAGGAGCCTTATACCCAATGATAGGAAACGGAAATCTAAGTTATCAAAATAAACTCCTAATTTATAAATCGGTCATCTGCCCGGGAATGCTGTATGCAGCACCCGTATGGGGATATGCCTGTAAAACTACCATAGACTTATTAGAGACAAGACAAAACAAAACCCTAAGGATTATAAGGAAAGCCCCTAGATACTTAAGAAACTCGGTAATTAGGAAAGACTTCAAAATAAAAACTGTTAGAGCCCAAATCAAAAAGCTAGCGCTTAAATTCTACAAAAATCTGCCATCTGTCCCAAATGAACTATTATTTAATCTGCATGACTATGATCATCGCAAGGCTAAATCTCGTAAGAGACCCCGCTCGGTACTTAACTTTGATATTCGGTACTAGGAACGTCCCACCTTAATCAGTTGATATTAAAGAAAACTCGCGATCTTTGGTTTTCTACAAAATGTTTAAAATCCTAAACTGCTAAAATGCTAGGTTACCCTCAGATCTGCATCAACCCCCCCAAACTGCTTAAACTCTTAATGTGCAACAAACTGCCACACTAGGAGCTAGGACAAATAATAAAAACAGTAAATCAAAAACCTCGAACCTCCAACTATGGACCAATGAAATAATGTCACAGTATGTAGATAAGAACCACACCTAGAGATTGGAGATTAAAGGCGCTTCGCGCCTGGTGCTCTGTTCTGGATGAAACTCTATGGAGTTCCGTATATCGGGATTCCCCTCCGAGACCTCGTACTGTGCTGACCGCTTTTTCTCCGCTCCTGCACTGCTGCTCTCTCCGAGGATGAACCTGTTTGACCGCCTGCCTGCTGCCTCAGAGCCGCCGCTCGCTGCCGTCGCCGAACCGCCGTACCCTGTTGCACGTGGTGACCTTGCTACAAGTGGAGACCTTGCTACACGTGGTGACCTAGCTGATACACGTGGTGCTTCCGAGTCTGTGGAAACTGCACCTACGGACGCTTTCTCTGCCATACCTGATGACCCTGCCAAGGCTATGGAATTCCTCATTCAGTCAATTAAGGACTTGAACTTTAAACTGAGATTGAACGACAACCAAGTTGGAAACAACTAAATTACTGACAGTCTCTCAAGAATGGAAGAGCTAATGAATGCCATCAGCACAAGATTCGACATACCTAAGTATGGCAAGCCCTGTCGGAGGCTTCCCTCCGGCAGTTATTCTATGTCTCTTGCGCCTCCTTCCCAGATTTCTACTTCCAATGCCTCTAATAGACCAGTGGTTATTTATGTCCAGGATAACGGTAACGCTACGCCCATAGCGGGTAGCTCTAGGAAACACCCCAGGGGTGTCGACGACGAGGGGTTCCAGCAACCTCCTAAAAGGCATACTGCCAGTATTAAATCTTCTCTTCTGATTAGTAACCCCCCCCCCAGAATTTAAATTTTAATACTGATTCTGATGTTCCGGCACCTGATGCCGATAATGTTAATTGCTTGATTACCGACGCTCCCAAACCGGAGCGCCGCCCCGCCCCCCTTCTTCATCTCCGTGACTTCAAATTGGTCACAGCTTATTCAGGACCTGAAAAGCAAGGTCAGTAATCTCACCAGTAAATTATCTGGTTCAGGGGACTTTTTGAAAGTCCACGTCAGCACTAGAGATGATTATATAAAATTTCAAAGTTTTTTGCTTGAAAATAATGTGGAGTTCAATTCTTATATTCTTGATGAGCAAAAGCCCATCAAAGTTGTAGTCAGAGGTCTGCCCATCTGCACTGATGCAATGGAGGTCTCTCGCGAGTTGGAGTGCTTGGGTCACAAACCCATTAGTGTCACCCAGTTGGCCCGTGGTCCCAAGTCCAACCGCGTTATGATGCCATTGTATTACGTGCAGGTGCCAAAAACCCCGGATAATGAAAAAATATATAGCATTACTAATTTATTTCATACCATTGTTAAAATAGAAAAATATAGAAGACAGAAGAAAGTTATTCAATGTTTTAGATGTCAGTCATTCTTCCATACGAGTAATGGCTGTCATCTCCCCCCTAATTGTGTTAAATGCTCCCAGCCGCATCTTACCAAAGAATGTAGTAAGGTTTTTGATGCCCCCTGCAAATGTGTCAATTGTGGAGGATCGCACCCTGCCTCTTACCGCAATTGTCCCAAATTTCCGAAATACAAGTCTCTCCCCCCTCGAACTCCACCTTCGTTAGGAAGCTTGCCAACCCGCAACGCACATATGCAAATGCTACGGAAGGACGTAGGGAGGAGCCCAAAAAGACTACTAGTGTCACCTCTAAATTATCAGCACCCCAAGGAGCATCCACTAATTATGCTGAAGATGGTTTTCTGAATTATCTATTCCGTTTCGAAGACAGATACGGAATAGATGTCACTAACAGGGCATTTAAGAATGCCCTTCCTGCCATGCGGTCTGCTCAAACCGAAATGGGCAGAGTTCATATATTTTACGAGAGCATTCATACTCTCGTAAGCACAGGTTAACCCCCCTCGGCCATGGGTTTTTGCGCGAGAAGCTTGAAGGATCTCACCATTGGCATCTGGAATGCCAATGGACTTAAAAATCGGTGAAGCTAGGGACTTCTGTACAGCACATAACTTAGACCTCTTCTTGGTCCAAGAGACCCACTTCAGACCAGGGAATTCTTCTTGCAAGATTGCTAACTATGATCTCTACAATGATGACAGGCCTCTAGTAGGCAATCGTCCCAGCGGCGACACTGCTATCTACATTCGCTGAGGCATCCCGCACTCGCGGGTGCCCTCCCCCTCCTCGCCAGTAAAGCTACGGTTGTGCAGATCTCTCTGTCCAACAATCCTGTCTTGACCATTGCGTCGGCGTACTTTCCTCCTCAGTCCCAAGCTGGTCCTGTCCTGGCCGACCTGCAATCACTGTTCAAGATCTCGCCTCATGAAATTGTTGCTGGTGATTTCAACGCCAAGCACCCCGCCTGGGGCTGTCCTCGCTCTGACGGTCGCGGCCCGAAGCTTAAACGCTGGGCCGACGAACTTAATATGGAAATTATGTCTCCGGGCGAACCTACTCATCTTAACAACGTCATTGACTTTGCGATCACCAGCAACGTCCCATACACCTATTGCATGGAGGCTTTCAACGAGCTGCCGTCCGATCATCTCCCGATCATCTACACTCTGGAAATGTACAGCTACTGTCTCAGGAACACTGCCAAGTTGAGTACGAATTGGGGCAAGTTCAAAGGCATCCTTGCCAAGGAGCTCCCCCTCCCCGTTGCAAGTTCCGCGGACCAGGTGGATGAGGAGGTGAGTAAATTCGAGAATATGCTTCGAATAGCTTACTCCTCATTCTCCCGGCCCAAAGAAACTAAGGTGGACTACTACAAGTTTCCCATGGACATTAAGGAGATGATCAAGGACAGGAATCGTCTTCGGAAGGAGTGGCAGGCCAGCAGAGACCCCAGCATCAAGAGGGAGCTGAACTTCATCAGAGCTCAGGTAAGATCTCGCATCAAGGCCTTTTCCAGTGCACGATGGAACACTTATGTTGAGTCCCTAACGACTGAAGACAACACCATTTGGAGGGCAACCTCACGTTTCCGTAGGCAGAAAACACACATTCCGACCCTTGAAGGTCCCAACTCGAGGGCCATTTCTCACACACAAAAGGCTGAACTGCTTGCAGACAGTCTTAGAAGTCAGTTTGAACCACACCACGACGTAATCGATCCTAGGACGGTTGCGATTGTGGACTCCAAGGTTGAACAGTTCATCACAACACCGACTCCTAGCACACGGACTGATGTCACGATAGGCGAATTGATGACCCGTATTCAAAAACTGAAGAAGAATAAGTCTCCTGGGAAGGTTCTCATCTCTCCTAACATGCTTAAAAATCTTCCTTCTCTTCTTTACATTCATTTTGTCAAGTTCTTTAATCTCCTTCTCAAACTTAACTACTTTCCGCGGGCTTGGAAGGTGACAATTGTCGCCCCCCCTCCCCAAGCCCGGTCTTGACCTTTCTCTTCCTGTCAACTATAGACCTATCTCTCTCCTTTCCTGTCTTTCTAAGCTTTTCGAGTCTGTGATTACGCGGCATCTGGACGAGCACTGCAACCTGAAGAACATTCTGATTCCTGAACAATATGGGTTCAGGACGAAGCATTCCACACAGCACCAGCTGCTTCGAGTTGTTGAACTCGTTCATGAGGCTCGCTGCAGACAAGAAAGCACTTTTGTCTTTCTCGACCTTCAGAAGGCGTTTGATAAGGTATGGATTAACGGACTGTTATTCAAGCTTATCAAACGCTCCTTCCCTCCTCCTCCTCCACTCGTACCTTACGGAGCGTAGCTTCGTGGTGCGAGTCTCTAACCTTCTCTCTTCTCCCAGGAATATTCTCAGCGGGGTCCCGCAAGGTTCCCTTGTCGGACCCAAACAGTTCAACTTTTACATTAGCGATATTCCACGTTCCCCCAGTGTCTCCCTTGGCCTTTACGCCGATGACACGGCCCTGATCACACATCGCAAACAGACACAAGTCGTGCACGACACTCTTCAAGGCTATCTGAACGAGCTGACGCAATGGTTAATATACCCCTTCCACTAACTTAATACCAATTCCCTGGCAATCTAGATACAAGTACCTTGGAGTGTACTTGGATTCCAAATTATCCTGGAAACCTCACATTGCTGATATTTGCAGAAAAGTGAGGATTTCCCTTGCCCTTCTTCGTCCCCTTTTGGCTAGGAATAGCCGCCTGTCTGCTAAAAATAAGTTACTGCTGTACAAGTCCTATATACGTCCAATTATGACGTACGGAGCCCCTATCTGGGGCACCGCAGCGGAGGTTGACCTCAGGAAGCTTCAAGTACTTCAAAATAATATACTTCGTTCTATTGCTAATCTTCCGACCTACGTCAAGTTAGAAGTTCTGCATAAAGACCTCCAAATTAGGCCCTTTTTGGTTCATGTCAAGAAATTATCTATCAAATTTCACAGAGGTCTGAGAAGCGTAAATAACCCTACGCTCGACACTATCCCACGTTACCACCCTCGCAATACGAAGGCGCGAGGTCATTGCCGGGGCGTCCCGTGCGTGATATTTACCTCCGCCCTAAAAAGCGGAGCCGTCTAGCATAGTTTTATCTGCTCTCTTTTCCGGTCAGACTTTTAACCATTTCTGTAACCCTCCCTAGATTTTGGGAACTCGTGTAGTGTTGGCAAATTCTTCCACCTTTTTTCTACTAGGCTTCGTTCATGTTCAAGGTCGCCCCACTTTCCTCTTCTCCTTCTTTCTCTCTGCTGGGAACTCACTTGGGCCCCAGCTCACTCTTTTTCTGAAGACTTGAGGGAAGGGCGGGACTGCGGTCCCCCCCCCCCCTCCCGAGCACACTTTTAGTCTATCTATTTTTCTGCACTGTCACTCTTATGCTATCTTTCCTTTTAGTCTGCCTCTCCTGGGTACTTCACTGATCTCTCCGACCTTGAACCTTGAGTTCCGTATATATATTATCTAAAGGAGTAGAAATCCTAAATAAGGACACAGACTAAATATATTATTCTGTGATATAGGATATCTACGTTGGGTGTTCGATAAATCGGGGGATGCTCTTTTATGAACTCACTATAGAAACTCTATGGCATAATCTGTGCTCCATGGTCTCGTCTCTTCAAAAGCGCCGCGTAGTGTAAAAAACACATTTTTTTTTTGTCTTCAATCATTTCAATGGCCAGAGATCATATGTTTTAAGTTTAAAAAAAAAAAAAAATGCGAATTCTGAACGTGATGATATTTAAGTGACAGATCGAATCTGTTGGGTATAATGTACTCATGTAAACAAGATAAATATAGCCATATTTTTACTTTACTCTTATGTTTTATTTTCTCAGAAAAATCACACAATTAAGCTGTCACTGACTCATAATGTATTTACAAATAACAAACAAATTATCTTATCACATATGTCTAATCTGACGTCTTAGGAACGCCCAACAAATATCAGTCATGAAGTAAAACATCTGAAAGATAGGTAATAAGATTTTACATTTTAAAAGCTAAATTAATTTTTACATTCAATATCCTGCTTATCTGTTTTATTATATTATAGTAATTATAATGTAGTCCATAAATGTTATTGTGCCGCTGAACTTCAAATTTTTAATTTTTACAAGGGTCATTCAAATAGTGTAAACCCCCTTTGATCTGGTTAAGTTTATATTTAAAATGCACATAAAATATATTACTTTGGTTAGCTTTTTTCACTTTATTTAACATTCTGTAAAAGGCTCTACATTTAATCTTTTACTTCATATTCAAATGTGTTGTAGAGAATGAATTTGAACTATAATTTTTATTAAAACATGTAATCTTAATGCTTATTTTGGCAAAGCATTTCAAACTGTCACTTGCCTTAAAGTGTGTTTATTCAACATTATTTTTGCCTAACTTTTGTTCAGTGGAGGATTGTGGAATTTTGCAGAAAGTTCATTAAATTTTATGTTACGAGTATAGTATATATTGAATAAGTATATAAGTAAACATTTGAGGATTCATATGAGACAAGACCATTAAAATTTCCCAGCTGCAGATTTAGTATCAGTGGTTAGGAACCTGTTTCGTGTACCTATGGGTAAATCTGTCACTGTCCATTTGCTAATCACAGTAAAATTAAAGTGCTAATGAAGAAACAGCAGTAAAAAGTAGCTTATCTGAATTCAATCTTTTACTTTAGTTACATAAGGAAGTTCATTTTCTTTAAAAATAAAAATTATTTAAGATTCAGATAACTTATTTACTCTTTTTTAAGATGTCATTCCCTTATGTTTTAAATTATAATTTTTTATGTATATATTCATAGTGTTGTGCTATAGTATCTGGTAGTACTTTTTTTCTGAATTATATTGAGCCTAATCTCTCTATTAAAACATGGTTATATGATCAAGGTTACTTACATCATTACAACAATGAAACATAGAAAGGTTGATATGGTTTCTAATAATAGATTTTGTATGCTTTGCCATATGAACTATAATTTAAAAAATAAACAATGTGGATTTACAATCACTTTGCACTTAGAGAAGGATCAGAGATCAAATTGAACTGTCACATCATATTCCAGCTATCGAGTCAGTACACAATTTCCACTTTGCGAGGTCGCAGACATTACATGTGTCTGTCTAATGTATTAAACTTCTGAAGCCAGCAGTTTTTTTGCTGTTACAATAATAATGCAGCATACAGCTATTTCGAGGATACGTAGTATCTCCTTCATCTGTGCAAGAGAACCAATAAACCCGATGTCCAAAGGAGGAATAGGTACAAAGTGGGATTATATACCCAAGACATGGATTAAGAGAGAGCCAAACAGAAAACAGCATGAAGAACAGACAAGATAAAAGGAAACAAGAAACAACAAGAGATTGACATGCGTCAAGACACAAAAGCGATATCTCCACAAGATGGATGAGGACAAATAACAACGGATTGGTATGCGCCAACTTGGGTATATAATCTTCCTTTGTATCTTCCTTTGCACCCATTCTTCTTTTGGACTTCAGATTTATTGTCTCTCTTGCACTGACGAAGGGAGTCCATTGTATCTTCGAAACAGCAGGATGCTGCATTATTGTAGTTATTTGTACTTCTATGCGTTGTTCAAGTTCTCCTTATCCTTTGCACAAAGTATATTTTACTTGTTGAAAATGACCTATGTCAGATATTTTTATTTTTTAAAGACTATTTTAGGATTAACTGTAAGATGTTGTCTATCCATATGAATGCAAATTTGCAAAAATGTGATATTAATAAATAATTAAGATTTTACTATTGATGGGGTATATTTCATTTATAGAAATAACAATTTGCTGCATAATACTATATGCTCTAAATATATATTGTTGTGCTGCAGATGTGAATCATTTGTAGAAATATGCCAGGTTTTGAAATACAGTGGAGTCCAATTATTATGAATAGTTCAAGACCCACTAATATGTTTTTTAAATTAATTTGGCAGCTTGCAAAAGGGATTTAACAAATAAGTTCATAGGGCTACTAGCTGCTTGTTATTTTCAAATCTTACTGTATTTCAAAACAAGCTATTTTTCTATCAACTATTTACAAAATTGTTTTATACATGAAACATTTTCATAAGAAGTATAATTTTATTTTGCAGATTGATGATTAAGTCTTCCACCATTTAGTCCTATTTTCTGAAATTAAGTATTTAATTGTTAAGTAAAGTTAACGATGCCTGCAGGTGCATTGGAAGATGGAGAGGGTTATTCCTCATGGGTAATTAGATTAGTTTTTCATTTTTTCATCTTTGACTAGTTGTGCTTAATTTTGTTCTGAATAGTGTACTAGCCATTTTGTCCATGTACTGCATGGGAAAATGGCTGGAAGACATCTCTTAGTAGCACTATAATAAGACAATAAAGTTAAGCTTTATTGTATTTTTGTGATAGCCACAAGCTATCTGGCTAATTTTAAATTTGTGTGGACTAATAGACATTGTGTCTAACTATATGTATAGGAAAGCTTGTTTTAGTGACCCAATTGATCATTAAAAACAGACAATAGGATATCTTAAGGAAAACTTGAGCAGCATATTTAAATATAAATGGAGTAACGATGCAGTAAAAAGCAGTTTCAAGTAAGTATATGTTGGATCCTCTCCATCAATGCTAAAGAACTAACAAACCTTAAAGTTAAAAAGAATAAGTGGCTATAAACAGAAGAAACGGAAGTATATATGCTCATGTTGTGAATTAAGAGTCTATCTTAGAAGGTCAATCAGAGAGCAAATTGAAGAATAGCTCAGTCCAGCAAATCTGAAACAAGAACTAATACACAAGATTGGAGTATGTTAAAACACAACATACGTGTTTCAACATATGTATATGTTGGATCCTCTCCATCAATGCTAAAGAACTAACAAACCTTAAAGTTAAAAAGAATAAGTGGCTATAAACAGAAGAAACGGAAGTATATATGCTCATGTTGTGAATTAAGAGTCTATCTTAGAAGGTCAATCAGAGAGCAAATTGAAGAACAGCTCACTCCAGCAAATCTGAAACAAGAACTAATACACAAGATTGGAGTATGTTAAAACACAACATATGTGTTTCAACAAGATGAGACATGCATTTGGAGCATTGTAATTTTTTGTCTTTGAATTGGCTGGACTGTTCTTCATTCTGCTTTCTGATTGGCTCTCTCAGGTGGACTTTTAATCTATGGTTTGGGTATATACCTCCCTGTTTCTTCTATTTGTGCCCTTTGATGAAGGGGATCTAGCATATCCTTGAAACAGCTGTATGCTACATTGTTATTCTATTTGTACTTTTTAATAATTGTTTAAGTTTTCTTTATCCTTTGGGCAAAGTGTTTTTTTACTTATTGAATAAGATATCATGACAAATCGAATAAAATCTGTAGGAGAATAAAACAAGTAAATACAAAGTACAGTGGATTCCCATTAAGTTGATATTTGTTTAAGATGGGTTTCTCATTATTATGTATAGATACAGATTCTCCAGTTAATGTCTATCGACATTTCATGTTATAAACATCACTTAATATGAATCATTAATTCGTTAAGATGGACAAAATGTGTTTAATTTTATCAATCGGTAGAAAATGTTCTTGAAAATATGTTTGAACTATTGTCTAAAATTGAAAATGATAAAGAAAGATCAGTTACTCAAGAAACAAATACTTAATTTTCTAAATAATATGAACGATGTTTTTGTTTATACACTGAATATTAATAGTTCATTTATTCTCATTATGCACTTCCTGACACTGAAAATGCAACACAATAAAAGAATGAATGGAGTGGGATGATAAAGGACACACAAACAGAGATGGTATATATAAATAAGTGATGTTATTTCCAGAAGGATAATGTAATACAGCAATTGCATAGACAGGGTGATCAGTAGGCAGTACCTCTTGCGGCGATACAAGCAGCAATCCTTCGAAGAACAGATGCAATGAGCATGTGGGTAGTTTTCTGAGGGATGGATGACCATATGTCTTCAACCATCCTTCACAGGTTGTTTTCTGTTTGAGGTGGGGGCAGAGCAGTGATACAATGGCTAATCAAGTCCTATACATGCTCGATGGGTGAGAGATCTGGAGACAGCTGAGACAAAGGAAGCACCTGGATACCGTGCAAGGCTTGTCTGCTGATGGTTGCCGTGTACAGTCGCATATTATTTTGCTGGAAAACAGCATTTTGCAACTGCTGAAGGTAAGGCAGTGCAACCTACGGCAGCACCTTATCCACATATCGTTGTGCCGTCATTGTGCCTCTGATACGAACCAGAGGTGCAGAGGGATCGGAAGTCATTTTGCACTGAGGGTGCAAGATTTACAGAATATATATATATATACTCAATTTACCAAGCACGCTATCAGTGAAGCAAAGAAAAAAGCATGTTTTTATTTTATGGCCGTTTAAAAATTGCTAATTTTAGAATTTAATATCGCAGAAACATGATTTTTTTTCAAGGAATGCTTATAATGCTGTTACAATCTTATATTTAAAAATTCAAATCTCTATCTGTAAAACTAGGCGTTTTAAATTTCGGAATTTTAAATCCTACCACCAAAATACCAGCTGTTAGGAATGCCCAGTTTTGTGAGCAAGACGGCTCTATGATCTTGCTTCCGTTCCTCGAATGAAATTCTAGCCGTATTTTTCTCCTTGAGTTTTATAGCTTTTTAATGGTCTCAAAGAAAATTCGAGTCTATAAAATAACTAAAAAACTAATTCGAAATTAAAACTTAACACCGAAGTGCACCTATTCATGTCCTCGTGTACCACCTAATTCCATGTCCGAATGACACTTAGATTTCCCACTAAATACTGCACACACACACACACTTCCTTTATTATGTAAAATATATGTTCTTATAGCAGAGGGAAGTAGCATTCTACTCCCTTTGTATTCTCTTCCCGCTAATGTCAGATTGACGGACATCTTGATAATATGACTGGCCACCTCCTGAAATTTTTATCTCAGCCTCATACCCTGATGTTATTTTAATCCTCCAGGTTAGGTTCCTTCGTGGCCGTTGGTTGTTAACCTCTCGGTTTGAGTTCGAAGCTCAATAACAGAGTCCACCGAATCTGTGCTAGTCGCATAGATATCTTTACCTTATATTCTTTAGGATATCTACGTCTAATCATACTAGTGTCGCTTTCAGATCCCGACATTATTGCACTAACCTGGGGTTGATTGTTTGGGCTACATTAAACCTTGCTACCCCAACCCGAATTTAAACCACTGATTCTAGTACTGGTCAGCCGACTCTCCACTGTTAAGCTCCCGGAACAGAATTTCAAGCTCTTATTGTTCAAATGGATTCTACAAACCTTACTTTTTTATGGTGAACTAGTATCTGCAGAAATATTGGAAAATTTGAAAAAATAATTGTTTTTTTATTATTTACAGAAATATCTCTAACATTCTCCCATTCCCAAACATTTCTCAAACGTTATCGCTTCATTATTTTTTGAACTGAAATCTCCCCCACCATTTTTTTTAAAAGAAAACACTCGCAGACAATGAAAGTTATGCACCAAGAAGAAAACATGGTACAACCGCGAAATGATGTAAATAGCTAGAGGGCGGGCTGGTATGCAAATGATCCCAGTCTGGTGTGATTGCGCATGACCATTGACCTGTGAATGGCACTGCAAGCATGAGCCAACGGCCTTATACACCAGCATGTAGTCGATGGCCCATCAATGCGAGAAGCTTCGGCCAATACAAGCATGAGTACGGAGTGAATAGAATGGTGGGTAGATGCCAGAATCATCAATATACACAACTGAAGGGCTTCAAGAGAGGCTTTATCATCTGGCTGAAATCCACAGGGTGGTCAGTATGCCGGATAACCCATCACATGGATCATTCAGACTATACTACCTGACGGTGTTGGGAGCATTTGCTACAGGACTCCACCCAGACACTGAGAACCGGCTCTGGACAGATGAGGCATAACACGATTAGAAAGTATTGAATGATCGTGCAGCAGGCATGTATAGCACCCACAGTGACCCGATCAGCGATACAGGCACATGTAGCGGCTCCTATGTGCCCACGAACCATATCTAGATGCCTGAAAGACGTGAATCTGCGATCCCAGTGTCTCTTATGTGTGCTGCCGTTAACATGGGAACATCGGCTTCTCCGGTTAAAGTGGTGCAGGGCCAGAGCAACGTGGAACGCCACAGATTGGCGATGTGTGGTGTTTAGTAATGAGTGCCGTTTTGTTTTGGTGATCGATGATCAGCGTGTCCGGGTGTTGAAGGCCCAGACCACACGACCAACCCAGGGGGTTTATGGTATCAAGTTGTGTGGTCGGAGCGTGTCCGGGTGTGGAGGTCCCCTGTACAACGCCACAATCCTAACCTTGTCATCGAGTGCCACATCAGCCCCACTGCAGGCTTCATGGGCTGGGGAGCCATTGCCTATGACAGCCGATCCGCTCTAGTAGTGATACCTGGAACATTGATGGGCCAGCGATACACGAATGAGATTCTACAGCCCCATGTGCTCCCATTTGCTACTAGCATTCCAGGTGCGCAATTCCAACAGGGTAATGCCCGGCTGCACAAGGCTTAGGGGGCCAGGCCTGTCTCAGTCATGTCCAGACACTTCCGTGGCTTGCCCGCTCCCCAGACCTGTCCCCTATCGAGCATGTGTGGACCAGTTGCAACACCAGCTGCCTCATTGCCGAAAACTTCTGGATTTGGAGCATAACGTTCAACAGGTGGGGACTCGTCTGCCGTAGGGCACCATCAGGCATCTGTTCGACACCATGCCGCACCGTATTGCTGCTTGTATTGCAGCAAGAGGTGGTGTGACACGCTATTGAGGATGATTGGACTGTGTACCTCAGCTCCCTCCATACATATTCTGCTGTGCTGTTTTTGTGATCATGTATATCATTCATCTGTATCCTTCCATCAGTAAAATTTCAGGTGTATCCTATGCTTCCTTCTTGGTGTGCAACTTTCATTGTTCGTGAGTGTATGTGTAAATTTACAGATTATAAAGGAAAATAAAAATATCAATAAATTTTATACAGATTTTTTTAAAATAGAAAAAATATTGAAAATCTATGTCTCGCTTATTACAAAGCTAATAATTTGCCAAGATCTCTGGATTGTTTAGGTGAACTAATGATCTCAGTATTTGCAGAACACTTTCAAAAATTCAAACAATTAAATAGATTTTTAATTCTGTACAAAAATTCTTTAAAGAAACAAACCTGCAAACACCAAACAATACTTTCGTAAATGCTAGTGCCTAGTTATTTTTTGCATTGAACTCTCGCATTTTTCTTGTAAAATGGAAGCTGCTGAATATGTAGAAATTTACAGGTTACAGTAAAAAAAATAGTATCCAACGTATGGTCCTCATCCTCATTTAACTTTTATTTCTTTGGATTTGGGAATAAATCCGTATTTTTTTTTTCATTTTTAGAAACAAAATGTTTTTAAAACTACTTTATTTCATAACCAGTTCAAACAAGATCAGTGCCAACGAATTTCACACTACTGCAGTGTCTCTAAGACAGTCACCTTGTTCATGGTGATTACTGATTACATAATATTTTTTGCAGAATTTAGCTGCTTAACTTCTATACAATAGAATTTCACAAAAGACCATAACTCGCCTGAATTCTGTAGCCAGATTCCTATTAGTTGGTGACTTTAAACTTGAAACACTATATTTTATCCACAAACATACTTAATTACCTACCCAGATAACCAAGGAGTCCCAGATACCTGCACTATTACGTATTACGTACAACGTGTAAGCAGTATCGCAGGGACAAATATGTAGGAACAAATAGCAATAGTAAGGCACATAGTTCAGGGTGGCTCTCCAAAGTTCCATAAAAAATTAATTTGTTAGTGTCCCTTATTGTGAACAATTAATTAATCATTGCGATTATTGGCATCTTTATGACATGCAGAAGAACAGGAAGTTTCTTTTCTAACTGCAGTTTGTAAAAATATGTTCTAATGAAATCCCTTAAAAATCCAAGAAAAGTTTAAAAATGAAAAAAATGAAAACAACCCACTATATCCTCCTTCTAATTGAAGGCCAAGACTTATTGATCTTAACAACCCTAAATTTTCCCTCTGTTATAATACAGGCATATTCTGAATCTGCTTCATTCTTTTTTTATCATATCCGTGGGAGTTAATTACATGATATGCAGGTTAACTACATAGTGAGTTTATTTTATTTTTTTATAAATTTTTCCATTTTAGATAAAGGTTTTTTACAATTTTCGAAGATAAAATATTTTTAAAATTTAAGGCCTTCCCTTGGTCAGTTCATTTAGAATATCAATAGACTCCTGACTTTCGCCAATTGAAATTTTTTTTTTTATTATTTATTTATTTTTCAAATGGAAGATAATAAGACATACATTATACAAACAGAATAAATATCCCGAACATATAACATGAACAGTTAATGTTTCCTAAACAATGGCCAGAGCCGTGAACCTGTTAGCCGTCACATGAAGTTGCCCCAGCATACCAGTGGGGGTCAGAACACATCACTCCCAACATCACAACATCCATGTCGCAGGTGGGACTCGAACCCACAACCCGGCAACCGAGCGATCACAAGGAAACACCTGCCCTTGACCGACACTTCGACTCTCCGATTGAAATACCGCTTCCACTAATTAAACAGAAATAAAAGTTTTAATCCATGTAAAATTTTTATATTTTCAAGCTAAGTTATTTGTATATTATTCAAACATTTAGCACATGCATTTTGAACTTTGTTTCTATAAATATGGTTTTTGCACCCACTCAATAGAAATATGCAGTATAATTTTCCTCAACAATAAAATATATTTTTGCAGAATTTTTCAGTAGGTGCAACGCACCTATAGAAGATTTATTTGGTAATTTTAATTCCTTTTTGCACCACAAATTTGTTATTTGAAACAGACTACTTTTGAAACAGAATCAGACCTACCAGCCTGCAATTTGGAGATTTTTTCTGTCACAAATTAATGCTAATGGGTTATCAATTATTAACATTTCTCACAGCCAATGAAAAATTATTCTAGTTAGTTACATACCTAGATTATTTTCTTATTACTTGTCCTTCCATGCTATGTTACTATACAGATACTATGCTGTTTAATTTCCCTCTATATGTTAAAGAAAACAGCATAGCACAGTTCTAACATTTCATAGAACGGCAAACAGTACAAAACACTTGAATAGAATCTCTTTCAGAAAACAACCATTTTAGATAAAGGTTTTTTACAATTTTCGAAGATAAAATATTTTTAAAATTTAAGGCCTTCCCTTGGTCAGTTCATTTAGAATATCAATAGACTCCTGACTTTCGCCAATTGAATATTTTTTTTTTATTATTTATTTATTTTTCGAATGGAAGAGAATAAGACATACATTATACAAACAGAATAAATATCCCGAACATATAACATGAACAGTTAATGTTTCCTAAACAATGGCCAGAGCAGTGAACCTGTTAGCCGTCACATGAAGTTGCCCCAACATACCAGTGGGGGTCAGAACACATCACTCCCAACATCACAACATCCATGTCGCAGGTGGGACTCGAACTCACAACCCGGCAACCGAGCGATCACAAGGAAACACCTGCCCTTGACCGACACTTCGACTCGCCGATTGAAATACCGCTTCCACTAATTAAACAGAAATAAAAGTTTTAATCCATGTAAAATTTTTATATTTTCAAGCTAAGTTATTTGTATATTATTCAAACATTTAGCACATGCGTTTTGAACTTTGTTTCTATAAATATGGTTTTTGCACCCACTCAATAGAAATATGCAGTATAATTTTCCTCAACAATAAAAGATATTTTTGCAGAATTTTTCAGTAGGTGCAACGCACCTATAGAAGATTTATTTGGTAATTTTAATTCCTTTTTGCACCACAAATTTGTTATTTGAAACAGACTACTTTTGAAAGAGAATCAGACCTACCAGCCTGCAATTTGGAGATTTTTTCTGTCACACATTAATGCTAATGGGTTATCAATTATTAACATTTCTCACAGCCAATGAAAAATTATTCTAGTTAGTTACATACCTAGATTATTTTCTTATTACTTGTCCTTCCATGCTATGTTACTATACAGATACTATGCTGTTTAATTTCCCTCTATATGTTAAAGAAAACAGCATAGCACAGTTCTAACATTTCATAGAACGGCAAACAGTACAAAACACTTGAATAGAATCTCTTTCAGAAAACAATGACCAAATGATGTTCTTCAGTGCAAGAGCTTTTGAAATTTATTTCATTTAATTTTTAATAACATTTTAACGAATTACAATATCCTAGTGTTACCATTCAATATTAAAAAAATTTCTTTTAGTGGGAAACAATTTATTCAAGTTAATGGACGAGTTCAAAATGATATAGTTACCCTTCACTACCGATATACAGAACATGCAATGCATCCATCTAATTTCATGCCCAAACTCTTCAATTGCAAATATGTGACATTTATCATCATTTACTTAAAATTTCAATTTGTTTTCTCACAAGTAACCTAAAGAGTAGCATTCAATTTCACTAGAAACTAGCTATTTTTTGTATCACATTACTCACTACACTACTTTCTTTTAGGGGCACATGCATTATGGACTTTTGTTTGGAAAATAACCTGATTGTCGTGAATGACCCGAAGAGAGGCCCAACATTCGCTTCCCATTCAGGCAGGGGTTTCCCTGACCTTTCCCTTGTAACTTTTAACCTTTATGATCTTCTCCAAAACTGGGAGGTCCTCTCGTGCGATACCCTTAGTGACCACAAATATATCCAAATTTCTCTCAACATCGACCCTGTTCCTGATTCTTCCTTTTTTCTAAAAACTAATTACAGCCTAGGCAAATTCCTATACAATTTTAAACCACTACTTAAAGACCTTAACTCATCACTGGATTCTGTTCACGACTCCACCATGCTTGACGAATTTAAAAACTTCATTCAGAAAACACAAAACTGTGCTCTAAACTTCATAAGGAAGAAAAAATCCTCTAAAAATTTTAATCTCAGTTGGTGGAGTCGTGATCTCGCTAAATTTAGAAATTTTGTTAACGCCCTTTTCAAAAGAATTAAATTGCTCGAGAGGAACTCTGCTCCCCCCGATACCATTTCCCAGGCCAAAATTAAATACAGACAGAACAGAGCAAAATATAAACTTTTAATCATTAAAGCTAAATCTAATGCCTGGAAATCTCATTGTAGTAATTGCTCTGAAAAATTTGGCTCTTTATTCAAATACACCTTCCAAAAACACAAAAAATTTAACAAAATTAACTTAATATTTCAAGATAACCCTAACTTAGATTACAACGAAAAAATTCAGCGTCTTTTGGACCATTGCTTTTCGGAAGACTCTTCCTTCACCACTTTTCCTATTCACGACATTCCTCCTGAGGGTTTGGGGTCGGTCTCGGATGACGAGCTCTCCCTTGTCTTTAACCGTCTAAAACCTGGCAAAGCCCCTGGACAAGATAATTTAGACTACACTATATGGAAAAATTTATTCAAGACCTATCCCGCCCTCTTCACAAAAATAATTAACCTCATCTTTAAATTCTGTAAATTCCCAAATTACCTAAAAAATGCCAAAGTTCTATTTATTTTAAAACCTGGTAAAGACCCTTCAGCCTGTAGTTCTTATAGACCTATCTGCCTTTTACCTACCTTTGGCAAGATAATTGAAAAACTATTCATAAACAAACTAAACCTTTGGTTAAAGACAAACGGTTCTCTTCATCCGCTACAGTTCGGTTTTAGGGAGTTACACAGCTGCGAAGACGCTGCTCATGCGCTGGTCACTCGTATTAAATCGCTTCGGCCTTCGAGTCTTGTTTCCCTGGCCACGGTCGACATCAGCGGGGCCTTTGACAATCTTAATTGGAATGTTCTACCCTCTACCCTTGATAGAATTAATCTTCCCCCCCAATTTGAATCCTTTATCTACTCCTATTTACAATTCAGAACTATCTCATTTTCATGTAATAATTTAACACTTACTAAATCAATTTCTAAAGGAGCCCCACAGGGCTCTGTAATTTCACCCATCCTCTGGAATATTTACTTCAACAACATTTTAAATTTAAACAATGACCTTTATTATCTCCAGGCTTTTGCTGATGATTTGGCCGTGGTCTCCTCTGGCAACGACATCCACACTGTTGTCAAAAACACTAATACTGTCCTTTCCCTTATTGAAACCTCCCTTGCTTCCTTAAACCTTTCGGCCTCTGTAGAAAAATCCTCATGCATTATATTTAATAGATCTCGTAAAAAACGTAAATATTACCCCCCTATTAAATTCCTTAATAAAACCCTCAAAATCCCAAGGTCCCTTAAATTTTTAGGTATCATCATTGATGATAATCTTAAATGGAGCCCTCATATACTGTATTTAAAAGAGAAATGTTTCAAGCTCTTTTCTACCTTTGGAAAGATTTCGGGCAATAACTGGGGTGTAAACAAAGCTTTTCTTAAAATTTGGTATCAATCTGTCATTGAAAAAATAATTACTTATGGCTCGGGTATCTGGGGTGGGAACCTTACTGGGGATCAAATGTCTAAACTTACTTCGTTACAAAGAATCTTTCTACTTAAAATTTCTTCCGGATTTAGAACATCTTCAAACATTTCTCTTTTTTCAATCACTGGAATTCCTCCCCTACATTGTGTCATTAAAACTCAATATTTTAAATATCATTTCTGGAAGCATAAAAACAACCTTTTTCCCGATCCTTCTTTTCCCGCCCCTACACTTTTCGACTCTAATATTGCTCTCTCTGGCCTTCCCCCTTGTCTCCGCTCCATAAATTTTCCTCCCTGTCAACCCAATATTTTCTCCAACTTTAACATTTATACCGACGGCTCTAAGCTCGAGGATAAAGTTGGTTCTGCGGTTTGCGTTTTTGAGGGGGACTCGTTGGTCGAGACGCTTTTATACAAATTAAATAATGAGAACACAGTCTTTCAGGCTGAACTGGTTGCTCAAAGTGCGGCCTTTTCCTGGGCCATATCTAAAAATATCAATGTCAATATCTATTCTGACAGCCTTTCAGCCATTCTGGCTCTTAATTCCCCCAATATTAAATCAAGATACCTAAACGATATTAAATCAAAAATTTTACCCTTTAAATCCCTTTTTAACCTTTCGTGGGTCAAGGCCCACGCTAACATTCGGGGTAACGAGGTCGCCGATGTTAATGCTAAATTAGCCACTTCTACTGGTTCCCCTATTGCAGTTCCCTTCCCTTATTCCTTTTTGAAAAACCTTTGTAAAAATTACCTTCTTAATATTTGGCAATCCCTCTTAAACAATTATATTTCTCCCCGGACCCATGACCCTGCTAGGATCCTAACCTTTCTCCCCAAAGTTAACTTAAACATCCAAATTTATAACAAATATCTCATTTATTTTCTTACTGGTCATGGTCCATTCCTAGATTACCTCCACCATTTTAAACATAAAAGAACGTCATGCTGTACCTGTGGTGCTTATGGTGATGTGGACCACTATGTCTTTTCGTGTCCACACACCTCCTCTTTTCATCTGGTCAAACCTTCTCCTGCTCATTGTGCGACCTGGTTCTCCGGTGTTAGCAAAAATCCCATTCTTTTAAATAAATTAAAAAACTGTGTTCTCATTGCGACAGAAATCTCTAATAAAATTACTTAACCTGCCCGTGAGCACCCCTCTGCTTTCAACTTCTCGATCAGTGAGGTTTAATAATGCTCCCTGGGTTTCCCGCTGCTTGTTTTTGTACATATTAGTTGTACATATTGGTTGTACATCTCTGTATATGCTGTACTTGTATTTTTACTGAACATAGTTGTTAGCCATTTTACCATTTAATCATAATACCAACTACATTTATTACACTAATTTGTCCTGGGGCGCGGTAGCCCATTGGTTAGCGCGCTGGAGTTGCACTCGGTAGGCCTGGGTTCGATTCCAGCCACTGCCAAAACTGCCGCCGTGTTCACCCGGAGTACGATCACGTTAAACATGTGGGTCCGTAAGTCCTTCCAAGAGGTTGATGGTAGGGGAAGGAGGGTACGGTCCCTGTGGATGCCTCCCCCACTGGGTTCCGGTCTAAATTGGGTGGCACTTCCCGGCCGTCCAAACAGTTACCTTACACCTTTCTGGTAGGTCGGACGGTCTGGGTAACAACAACAACAACTACTTTCTTTTAAGAGTATTACACTACAAAATACAAAGACAGTATTGATTACAGTAGTTTCATTATTCATAGGGCACTATTTCCAAACACAGAAAATAGATTCATAAATATGGTAAACACATCTAAAATATTAAAATATTACAGTTTACAGATTCTTTCTTTTAGTGGGAAACAATTTATTCATGTTAATGGATTAGTTCAAAATGATGATATAGTTACCCTTCACTACCGATGCACAGAACATGCAATACATCCATCTGATTTCATGCCCCAAATCAACAACTGCAAATATGTGACATTTATAATCATTTACTTAAAATTTCAATTTGTTTTCTCACAAGTAACTTAGAGTAGCATTCAATTTCACTATAAACTAGTTATTTTTTGTATCACACTACTCCCTACACTACTCTCTACACTACAAAATGCAAAGAAAGTATTGACTACAGTAGTTTCAGTATTCATAGGGCACTATTTCCAAACACTGAAAATAGATTCATAAGTATGGTAAACACGTCTAAAATATTACAAATATTTTCTATCAAATACTACAAGCTCTGTAAACTTTATTTAAAAACATCCTTTTGATATAGAGGAATATTTTTACATTTTAAAGTGCCATAGCACTTTCAGACATTATAATGTCCGTCATCATTGGCAATGTTAAGGAAGTGATATGATGAGCTTTATACAACCCAAAATCATGAATACAAAATTTGCATATGGTAAATCGAATTTAAACCAATACAAAAATTATAATAAAATACAAATAAGTACAAAAATATTCAAACAAATCTAATTTATAACTCATGTACATAAATAAATCAGGCCAACCCATAAACATAACATTAGAGGCAAAACACTAGATTTCTAGAAAATCTAGTACTTTGTCTCTGTTCTGTGCTTGCCCATTCCACTGTTATTTCATTATTTAGTCGTATTTGTGCCAATAAATTTAGGGATAAAAGTAATTTTTTGAGTCAAGCTGGGTTGTATGTTGTCCCCCTTTAATCTTCTGATAATAAGTTTTATATTGGTAGTAAAAAACATATTGTTAGTATATTCATTTATCTGATCATGCTCATAATATTAAAAATAATAAACTGTCTACTGCCCTTTTACAATTAGTTAATGATAAATTTACTTCTCATTTTGATATAAAACTTTTCTTTTAATTAATTGCAATAAACCCCGTAATGTTTTACTTTTTGAATCCCTTTGTATTATATTTATCGATCTATTTGTAACTTTGATTCTTTTCAAACCCTGAGTTTCGCCTGGCATTTCATTCTCTACTTTGTGTATTAACCCATAATATGATTTTCTGGAAATCTAGTGCTTTGCCTCTAGTGTTTTGTTTATGGGTTGGTCTGATTTATTTATGTACATGGGTTATAAATTAAATTATTTTTGCTTGAATATTTATGTACTTATTTGTAATTTATGATGATTTTGGTATTGATGGTATTCGATTTACCATATGCAAATTTTGCATTCATGATTTCAGGTTGTATAAAGCTCATGTCTGTCAATTCCTTAATATTTTCATTGATGATGGACATTAAGATGTCTGAAAGTGTTATGGCACTTTGAAATGTAAGAATATTCCTGTACGTCAAAAAGGTGTTTTTAAATACAGTTTACAGATCTTGTAGTCTTTGATAGAAAATAACTAAAAATAGATCTTGCAACTTCCAACTGAATTACAAATTACTGTCAGCAATACTTTTAAATGGATGTTGAAGGTCATTTTCACTTTTATCTCTATAGTCATAAGGATCAGTCTGTGAAGATTCATCATTATCAATTGATTCATTGGAATTATCCATCATAAATAATTCCAACATTTCTTGATCAGAAAGGCCTGTATGCTTGTTTCTACTGAGCCTGCCACCTTGAATGATGGAACTACGAATGTGAAGGGATGACAATACTTCTTAATAATGTTCTAAGCTTGCTAAATTTTTTGATCAGCATAACTTTTAATTGTCAATTATTTTGTCTTATAATTTTTTTTATAGTATCAAATTTTCAACATTTCTTGCTTCATATATTTTATCTCATTATGCCTTATATCCTCTTCTAAGTAACTAAATATTGAAAAATGAAAAATATTGAAAAATCATATAATTTACTAGCCAACTGAAATAAGAAAAATCAAAACCCCTTTTGAAAGGATTATCTGGCTATGGGTTGTCCCTAGTGTTGCATGACCCTATCATGGCCCTAGTGTTGAATGATGTACCAAACACACGTAACATGCAAGAGTCTTCTATATCAGCGTCAAACAAATTTTAGAAAAGATATGACTTGATTATAAATAAATAATTGGCTAGCAAACAAATAGTTATAAAGAAATCACAACAGCTTTGAGTCCATTAAAACATTGTAATCATATTTCATAGTACAAATTCTGTAAAAGAATGAACCCTAGAAAAAACATTGAAAAGAGCGACTAATCAACATTTTGTGCACAATTTAGCAGCAAACATTCAAATTTTATTTAAAATCTTCTTTTCCTTAAAATCAACAAATCGATTTAATTCAATGAACTATAATCATGGATACAACTAAAAAATTTTAAGGATTATGATTCAACTAAGTGAACTAAGTGCTGAAATTTGGTGGAACAGCTTATTAATTATTGACTGTGAAAAGATATTGATTAAATCTGTGCAGTACTGACCACAAATAATGCCATGTGTGTTTATGATCACCTCAGGTCATTGGTTGCCGAGATAGATAATGCATAATCAAGTAGAAATATTATTTGTTCAAAATTTAACTTCAGGTCAGTATAAGATAATACCATATGCATTTGGTGGGAACAGAAACTGAATCAAACCAGAATTTTGATTTAAATATATCTGATGATTTGCTTATTTTGTTTTTGTATCAAAAAGAAGATAAATGAAAAAGTTCAGGTATTAAATCTGAAAGAGAATTTAATACTCATTACAAATAGAAATTAAAATTTATCCATTTTGAGACGATAGAATGAAGATGAGATTTAGATAGGGAAAAAATAATTAATAGCTTATTAATTAATATATTCAAATTCAATAATTAAGCTATAAAACCAAAATATTGAAAAGTAGATTACAACATGGTTCATTTGTATTTACTTCATATGGCTAGCCACTTCACAACAGCATACCTTCTTGGCTACAGTTTATAAATCCTATAGATAAAGAGTTTGACTATATCCATTTCTCTAAAGCATTCCTTATTTGAGTCATTATTTATTAAAAAGGTCTTTGTCAATGATTGTCATAAAGAAGTTGAGTGTTTTGGTTTTATGCCAGTCTTAATGCTCTGAACTGTACCTGGGCGACAGTAATTATTTTAATACGCCAAGAAAAATTAAGAAGCCTTGCTTCAGAGATGTTTTGTGCTCTCTGGTTATCTCATTACCTACCCCTTGCTGATGCGTGGCATAAACTGAAACAATGGCCTAAGGGTGGTGAAGGGATTGCAAAGTAAGCACTTTTGTGCTTATATGCTATACTAAAGTTAGTTTTAAACAGCAAAAACAGTGGAAGTTACTTAACAGTTTTCAGAAAAGTTGTATATGTGTAATGTTATTTACAGGAAAAAATTCAAGTAATCTTTTTAAAAGCCGGTACATTTATGAAAGTCAGTTTTATAAATGTACCTTTAGTGTCTTCTGTTGAAACAAGTGACACAGTCATTGAGAAGGAATGTTCTCTGCTCTGAGTAAATTTAGTTTAAATCAGCTGACCTATATTATATATTTTTGAGGATTTTTCTTAATATTAGTTGATTTTGTGTAAAGTGAGTTAAATGTTGATTTATTTTTTAATAAGAGAAAACAAAGTTACAATTTTATTAATTTCAGATGGGACTTATGTATGTTTTTAACCTAATTGTTGGAACTGGAGCTCTTGCCATGCCAGCTCCTATTGCTGAGGCTGGCTGGTTGCTAAGTCTTATAATCCTGATTATTTTAGCCTTTATTAGGTAAGATTTTATGTATTTGTATTATATAGCATTGTTTTACGATCAATTTCAGCCTTGTTGATATATATTTATAAGTTCTAACGACATTTCTATAATGAGTTGTATCTCAGAATTTATGCGGTTTATTTTCATAATTTTTTTTAAACAGGTCTTGACCTGTAGATTTTCCCAATATTTTTGATTAATTTCAGAACACGTTAAATTATGACCATTGTTTTAATTTATAGCTAGATTCAGCATGTTATCAGATTCTACTCTGTTTATTTTCATGGTTTTATTTTTAAATGAAATGTCTAGACCTGCAAATGTTCTTAAATAGAGAATGACTTTAAATTTGCTGTTTAGCTTTTTATTGAAACCACCTGTTTGTTCTCAGTGTGTACTTGAAATCTACTCTGCCAATTTTAAAGATATTTTTTCAAGATCTCAACTAGTAGATTAGCCAAACTCTTTTCCCTAAACCAAGAACACTTTTAAATTTAAATTTAAATTAACCATTTTTTTAATCTACTATATCTACCCCCAACATGTTCTTAGTATCAATTCAGCCAATTTTCATGATTTTATTAAAAAAAAATATTATAAACCTGCAGATTATCCCAAAAATTTTAACTATCACAAGAACACATATATATAGACCTGCCAGCTGCTATGGTTTCATTATATTTAGTATGATAAATCATACTGCAGTACAGCATGGAAGTGGAAGCCTTCAGAAAGAATCTCCCCCCCCCCCCCACACACACACACATTTCAATTTGTTGTATTGTTGTAGAGAGATTTAAGTCTTTGTTATTCAAGAAGTCTATGAATTTTTCATCCATTAAAACATTATTTTTTCTTCCAGACTTCTTACTGTAAATACAATAAATGTTCATTGTATAAAATTGCTTCTTAAATTCTGGGTCAGTTGTATTGTTTATTTAAATTAGGTAGCATGTCCAAAATTTGTCTTAGAAGACTTGACAATTAATAATGTTTTATTTATTGAAGGTACTATCCCAAGATGTTCAGCTAGGCTTATGCTTTGAACAAAAGTTTGCCTTTTTCAATAGAATAGATACAAAAGGATATATACATATTAGGTGGGTCACGAAAAGTTTTGGAACTTTAAGGTGGATCTCGTAACAATAATGTTTGGGAACCACTGATGTATAGCACTTAATTTTTTTGCTCAATTGGCTCAGTGTAACTTTTATCATAGTTTGAGAGGCACTATCATAAATTAAGAATTGCTTAATTATACTGTAAAAACCAATTGTGTAAGTTTCTAGAACAAAAAATTCTAGTCTTGTAGAATGCAGGAAGTCTTCTTGTTAAAAAACAGAATGTATATATGTTGGTCGATTAGGGCTTGCAATGTACTGGTACAAACTGAAACAGTTTTCTGGTTCATGAAAATTATTTAAATATCATTGTGGTTCATGAAATTTTCTTAAGATGCTACCTATCTTTTTTTTAGTCACATAATAACTTTGAAGTAATGTTTTGGTTCATGAAATTTTCTATTTCAAGCCCTGTGGCCAATGTATTGAATTATTTTGATCTTCTACTGTCATTCTATGAACATGAAGGTTGGTTTTACAAAGATCTACAGTTTATAGTCATTGGGATTTACTTTCAAACTTTGCTTAAAGTGGCATGTTTCAAAGTATGTTTCCTATTTAAATGTATATTTTAATGTTTTAGAAGATGAAATTATCCAGCCTTCGTCATCTATAAGGAGAAGCATGGCTTTAAGACCACCCATTTGTTAAACTCCTCCCTAGCAGACTAACATGGGAAGCTAGCTTATAGAAAGGCATGATTATTGTTTACCCATTTCCAACCCTGTATTAACAATCAATGATTGGATGTGGGATATGACGTTTCATCAGTCATGGGTAGGTGAGGGTGGATATAGTGCAAGGCTAACGGATCCACCATTTCAAGTCGAACATGATTCTATTAATTAATATTCTCAGAAAATATTCATTATTTGTAATACTAAAGAATTTTAGTCATTTTTCACCAATAATCAAGCATTTACGTAACTGTAAACAATACCAAAACAAAGAGATATACTAAGAATAACTTCCATTAAACTTAAGTAGTTTGCAAAGTAGACTTAGCTCTTTATGGCATCAATGCATCAATATGGCTAGCTATCCGTTTGCGTATTTGGGAGTTTTAGCAAGAATAAATATGTTTTCCCTTTAAAAATTCCATGTTGCACGAGAATCTCAGTTAGATAAGAATTTTATTGTAAGATATTTTAAAGTTTTCATAGTA
Source organism: Amaurobius ferox (assembly GCA_951213105.1). Taxonomy (NCBI): domain Eukaryota; kingdom Metazoa; phylum Arthropoda; class Arachnida; order Araneae; family Amaurobiidae; genus Amaurobius; species Amaurobius ferox. The sequence continues at coordinate 14,359,059 of OX578146.1, forward strand.
CAGTATTTGTAAATAATTAATAAACAATATTGTTTAAGGATATTGTTAACTACACAGATTTTCAACTAAGCTTATGTTTCAGATTTCTGACCAATTTTCAGCGCATTCTTTCATACACGGGCGCCTGTAGAACTTTTTCCGAGTGGGAGCGACCATGACTTTATATTATTAAATTGTTTGTAAAAGATCAACTAATTTAGAATTACGGAAACATTTAAAATGTTATATTTTGTATATATTTATCTTACATAGGTAATATATTTTAAAATATCGTGCATTTCATTCACTCTTAGCATTATGTTAAATTATTTTGTTTTACTTACCAAGGAAATAAAACGTATTCAAAGTGTGAATTCCAATATAAATTTCACTTATTATACAAAACCTTTTCCATGTTTAAACGCTAATCGGCAATCGCTCGGCCATCCCAGTCAAACATATCATGCTACGCTACTGGTATTTACACATAAATTGAGATTTAATTTGGCATACAGCTGTTGTGAATACTCTTTATCAGTTCTATAAAGACTAACAAATTAAGTAAAAATGATGAAATAGGCTTATCCGAAAAGACAAAATACCCTTGTAACAGCTGTTGATGAAAGGGAAGTAAAATGATAAATAGAAATGAAGTACAGAAATTATGGATGTAAAGTGTGGCTCAGAAAAAGAATGATGCAAAGAGAAAAAATTAAACATGGTATACATTTATTTATTTTACTTTATTGCTTTATAGATATTTTTTTTTGTTTTTCTTCTTCATAGTTTTAAACCAGGTGAAGTTTTAAAGTTTTACAGGATGCCTCCCCCCTTAAAAAAGTCTTCATTTAATTATTTTTCTTTAATGTTTTCAAATTAAATTACCCAAATCATACTATTAACATGCCTGCTTTTTCCAGAAAAGTTTTGTAAGTCACTATTTTACAACCATTGTAATTTTATGACTCTATTAGCATTCCAATAAATATATTGTACATATTTTGTATTTTCTTTTCTATGGAAGGTACAAAACTCTATTTTCTATTTTCTCCTACATTTGATTTCTAGTATTATGTAAGAAATATATATCCTTTTCAGCCTTGCAAAATTGGTTAAATATAGTTTTGTTTTTTGTGGAAATGACACCCTTTAAAGTTACTCTAACTACATAATTTTATTTTGATATGGCCACCCCTAATTTAGCCACCCAGGGCTGCTTGCTTGAGAACACTAACAAAACTATCAGTACTATTCTGTTTCATGGGACCCCCCCCAAACGGATGCCAGTCATCCATGCAAAAATCTGCACACCTTCAACCCCCTCCCTCCCCCACCACCACCACACACACACCACCACCATCACCGCATGTTGCATCCTTATATTCCATTCTCCTAGCCTTCTAGGTTTTACTCAGTGCTTCCAACATAGTCCACTTCATCTGCATAAGCTAGAAGTTCCAGACTTTTATTTATGATGGTTCCACTTCTATTTATAATTACATTTTTCACAACGTTTTCAAAGCATAAATTAAAAAAGCATTGTTAATAGTTTATTTCTTTGACATAAGCCTGTAGTTCACTTTGTATCTGTACCTTACAAGTGGTGTTTCTTAGTGTCATTTTAACTAGTCTAACCAATTTGGGATCCATAACTTTAAATAGCTTAACTCTGTTGAGGCTATCATAGACTTGTTTAAGGTCTCCATAAACAAGTGATGCAGACTAATATTAAACTCACAACAATTTCTCATTATAGTTTGTATTGTAAAAATATGAGCAGTAGCTGATCTACCCTAGTTAGAACTTTATTGATAATCTCTCAGAGATTCTTCAATGAAAGCCTGTAGTCAGGAAGCCAGAATTCTAGTAAAATCTTTGTATATCACCGTTTTCTTGTGAATAGGGCAAATAATAGCAGTATCTCATTCGGTAGATACATACAATTGCATTTTATATTTTATTTCAGTTTTTCACAGTTCTGACAGGTATTCAGGAATTTTTATTAATAGTGTGTTGTAGCACTATTGTAGAAATAAATCCCACTCATTTCAATTTTAATAGACAATTTTGAAACAAGTGACACTTCACATACTGTCCCTGATTAGCCACTGTTTTAGCAGTATGTCTATTTGTATTTTAAGCATTATTTTTTGTATACTGTTATTGTCTTGGATATTTATTTAATGCCATACTTGTTTTTAGCTTTGTTACAGTTACTTTCGTTACGGAGTCTATGGCATCTGCTAATGCTCTGGTTCATAGTCATACTGTTCGGCATCTGAAGAAAGTTATGAAGACAGAAGATGAAGGACATGAAACTAATAGTCAGCAGCTTGTTGTGAGCATTTACTTATTATTATTATTATTTTTGCCTGTATACAATTTTCTTTATAACAAACTCAGTTATAAAATAGGAATTTTAAATTTCCAGTTAGATATGCATTATTTACAATTAACGTTATTACTTTCCTTATATACATAATGTATAAGGAAAGTATTGTGACGGGGTCGAAAATTTGAAATCGAGTTTTCGACGGGAGAGCACGTTTCAAGCATCCCTGATCACGAATCAAACATTTTTGAAGTGATGTCTGTGTGTGTGTGTGTGTGTGTGTGAAAGTATGTGTGTGTGTGTGTGTGTGTGTGTGTGTGTGTGTGTGTGTGTCAGTGAGTCTGTGGAGACGATAACTGACGAATGAATGGACCGATTCGAACTAAATTTGGTACAAAAATCACAATCCGTAAACACTGGAAGCCTATTGTTTTTAAATGCAATCGAATGTTCAGAACCCCCCTAAATTTTCGAATAAAATTTTGAAAAAATCGTCAAAAAATCAAAACCACTAGTAAAGTTACGCAAATAGACATTTCTTATGTAATTTTTCATTAGAAAACGATTGACATAAATTTTAGAACGCTAACATGAACCGTTCTCGAGATATTGCACATTTTTCAAAAAATAATATTAAAAAGTCATGTAAAATGAAAAAAAATATTTCCTATTGAGAAACATGTTCACTTTTCATATGTAATACCATGCAATAAATTGGGTGACATCATTCTCATAGATCTAGCTCGTTTCATTCATGAAAAAAGATACTTTGAGTAATACTTTTGTATTTGAATGCCAATAGTCATTTTTCTGTTATAAGAACAACTTATTTCTTCGTCCATAACGCTTGGCGAAATGTTGGCGACAAATTTGGCGGAATGTCGCCAACTTGGCGACTTTTTGAAATGTTGCCAAATTAATGAAAATCTCGCCAAATGGATAAAAAATGACGCTAAATCAATGAAAATGACGACTATTTGTCGAAAATTCAATATCTTGGAAAGAATATTAGTATCTACTATAAGAAAAACCTATTTTTTTACTGTAAAAGTAGTAAATTCATTACATTATATAAGAAAAGTCATGTGTTACCCACATCAGATTTTTTTTTATAATGTACATAGCATCTTACAATTTCAGTTAGAATTGGCTGTATTTCCTAATATGTCCACTAGATACTGAAACTGCATTTTATATCTTATTTGAAATTACATTTGTACTACTACTATACAGAGTAATTCCCAAAATCCTAATTCAGTTGAATAACTTTTGAGCAAACATAGCTACAGCTATGAAAGTTAGATATAGGCATAGTAAAATAACCATGTTCCACATTTAATATTTTTATTTTCTTCAAATAGGAGAGACCTTATTTCACTGCAAAAACATCAAATGATTTCTAAAATTTTCATATTAGTCGTGGCTTAATATCTTTTATTGGATTATAATGTTTTTTTACAGTTTAAATTAGCATTTCTTGAACTGAGGTATACCAAAGGGTTTGGAGGACTTTGTCTTAAGAATCCAATATTAATATTTAAAGTAAATATATATATATATATATATATATATCAAATTTTTATTTTATGCTGCTAAATTTGGTCTTGTGCCATGTTGGTTTTATTCAATGATTGTTGGCTTTATTCACTATAATAAATGGTGTTGTTGTTGTTGAGACCCAGACCGTCCGACCTACCAGAAAGGTGTAAGGTAACAGAATGGACGGCCGGGAAGTGCCACCCAATTTAGACCGGAACCCAGTGGGGGAGGCATCCACAGGGACCGTACCCTCCTTCCCCTACCACCAACCTCTCGGAAGGACTTACGGACCCACATGTTTAACGTGATCGTACTCCGCATGAACACGGCGGCATTTGTGGCAGCGTGCAAATCTAGCGCGCAAACCACGGGGATACCGCACCTGAGATGGCCAACAGCACACGGCGTTCCGAGGTGGTCACCCACCAAGTACTAACCGCGCCCGATGCTGCTTGACTTCGGTGATCTAACGAGAACCGGTGTTTTCAGCACGGTACGGCCGTTGGCCTTATAATAAATGGTGTGAATGATTTTTAGTTAAAATTATGATAAACAATTTAAAATGTTGCAAAAAAAAAATTCATTTCTTAACCAGTATTAGAACCATGGATCTCTGCCTGACCAGTAGACAATCTGTTTATCAAGTTATGTTGTGAGGCTGGGCTTTTATGCTATAGTTAAAATGGTACCCTTACAATATTAATTAAAAAACTTGCATATACATGTATAAATACTAACTGAATACCCATTGAAAATCAATGGTCTCGCAATAAACAACCCCTGAATAATGTAAATTTTCGAATAATTCGTGTTTCACATTTATTTGGCAAATCGAATAGTTGGTGTGCAGAACCTCCTAAAGAAGAAAATGTTGGAAAACTTAAATTGCGCATTTTTCTCTTTCGGACTTTCTACCCATACACTAATTTAAAGTCTCTATCTCATCCTGAAGAATGCTATTTTATCATTTCCCCTTTCAAATGTTTTCCTGTGGAGCACACCCATAAATGAATATTTTTGAAAAACTTTATTCGTGTTGGGTGTTTTCATTAAATGATTAGCACATGTACCAAATTCCAAGCCGCTATAAAAATTTAAAGGAGGCGTTACTCATTTGTCGGCTAATCAAACATTTTGGTGTGTGGCACCCTCTAAAGTGGTAAATATTAGAAATCTGAAATTGCACACTTTCTTCCTTTCAAACTATCTATTGGTTCATTAAATTTGAAGTCTCTATCATATTGCAAAGCATGCTTTTATTATCATTTCACCTGTTGGGTTATACTTTTGGATATTTAATAATTTTAAGAGTTTTGTTTTTTGTCTAAATGTGTTCAGGGGTCTTATTTACATAGTCACTCTTCATTTTCCAATTGTTTAGGTTTTGATATTCTTCTGTTCCAAATAGGTTCTTTTCCATAGGTTTTGTGTTAAAAACGGCGAAAGTTCGTTCTTTTAGGTTTTAGCAATTTAAATTTATTTAAATTGGCTAATTTGTGATTCCATTTATTGCCCTTTTTATTCCCTTTAATTTGATTCCAAATTTATTGCTCTCGGTTAAAAATTCGTTAATTCATTGCAATTTTTCAGTTTTATTCTATTTTCAGCTTTTTAAATATTTCAGAATTGTTCATATTTAAATTATTGCCGAATTCGTATATTTCCAAATCGTTTCACTTCATTTCTTTTTAATTTTCGTCTGCTTTGAAATTCCATTTCTCTTCTTTAAAATTTCGAGTTTTTAATTGGTTGATCGTAATATTAAAATCGTCTGTCATTAATTATTTTATCGTTCATCGATAATTTTGTTTACAATCTGTGGCAGCGATGTTTCGCAGTATATAAGTAAAATCGCGCATTTTTTCGTTTTTCTTCTCTTCCTTCTGAATTAGAACCTGAGATGTGATCTGTTAAAGTTGTTGTTTTCAGCGCTTCGGCGCGAGCCGTTGTTCGAATCCGGCGAGCGTTCTGAGGAACGAAAGTTTTCTTTTTATTCCCGGCCCATTAATTGTGCTCTGTTTATTTGTTATTCCTGCCGCGGAGTTTTAATCTAAACATTCAAGAGCTGCTGAAAATGTTACGTCTGATGGCAGAGAATTGTTATGTCTATAAAGACTGGATGTTTTGATTTCTTGCCTCTTCAGTCATTTAATTAGTAATCCACCATGTTCCCAGCTGTTTGCGATGTTGGCTGAGGAAGTCTTACCGGCCAATTAGAAATTTGTTTATCCTGACAAGCTGCAAGTTCTATTTATGATGAATGGAATTCACATTTCCGAGCCCAATTGACGGACATATGCTAAGTTTTCCATTTTGATGTCAGTAGTCCGGTGCGGCAGTTGGGAGAAATGATTTTTTATTACTCGACATCCAACTGGTGTGGAGAATCCCCTTTGAGTTGAATCTTGTGGAACGGCCTTTTTCCGGATTTTCTGCTGGACATATTGTGACCCTGTGCCATGAATTTTCCTCAACTGGTGTTCTCTGGATCTCCTTTACGTTTGGTGACTTTTCTGATGATTCTTCCTCCCACTGAACTTTGCAGCTTATCTTGGAGCCTTGGTGATATTATTCCTTTTCCTCCAAATTCTAATTATATTTCTCAATAGTTAAAATATGTTTTTATTCTACATGTTTTCAGTTTTTATGAATAAGACCCCTTTATCTATATATTTTAGGTTACCTGAACCTGTGGTTATTTAAATTTTGTTGAAATTCCCTTTTGGCTAACTTATGTTCTTTTTATCCCAAATTCTAGTTTTGACAAATAATTGTATAATTTTAATATTGTTAACTTTAAAATTTAATATTCTAACGTTTGTTCTAACCACTAAACGACCGGCCTTTGTATAAATTCGATTTATTTAAATTATTTAAGATATTTGATTTGTTTAGTTAATGAGATGTAAAATGTTTTGAAAATTCTTTTAAAATGAAGTTTAAATTTTAATAAACGTTAGATTTTTGAAAACCTAAATTCTGTGCTCTCTCTTTTATTTTAATGTATTTTTATTTTTAGGAAAGTGCCATTTTTTAATATTTTACAAGAGTACATATTTGTACACTTAGGGAGAAACTGATCAAATGGCGCATTTTCAGAATTATTTCAGAAAGTTTTTAGGAACTTAGAATGGTTTATTTTCAGATTTATTTCAGATTTATATTCAGAAAATTTTCAGATTTTAGATACTTTACATGTATAGGTATGGTCCAGAAATATTTAGAATGTTCTTTGGTATATCATAATGCTCTCTTCCCCCCCCCCCCCCCCCCAACACACCTTTCGAACACTGTTTTTTGTAGCATCAACTTAAATGAACATTTTTGAAAAACTGTATTCATCTTGGTTTTTTTTATCAAATGATTATGCATACAATAATAAATACTATTGTGCTCATGAATATAACCACAAATAATTATATATATTATATGCATGCAATAATAAATACTATTGTAATATACATCTACAGTAAATAGTTTCTAACTAGCCGAATACCTGTTGAAAATCAATGGTCTCACAGTAAGCAACTGCTAACAATGTAAATTTTGAATATTTCATGTTTCACATTTATTCGCTAAATTCAATATTTTGGTGTGCAGAACCAACCCCGTAAAGAAGACAATATGGGAAGACTTAAATTTCGCACATCTTCCTTTCGAGCTATTTACTCGTACACCAAATTAAAGTCTCTATCTCATCCCGAGGCATGCTATTTTATCATTCCCTTTCGAACGTTTTTCTGTGGAACACACCCATAAATGAACATTTTTCAAAAACTCTGTTCATCTTGAGTTTCTTATCAGATGATTAGCCTATATACCAAATATCACATTTAGAAGGAACCTCTATCACATTTAGAAGGAAGCATGTCTCATTTATTCAGAAAATCGAACATATCGGTGTGCTGCAACCCCTAAAGCAGCAAATATTGGAAATCTGAAATTGCACACTTTCGACCTTTTAGACTATGTACCTGTACACCAAATTTGAGGTCTCTATCCCATTGCAAAGCATGTTTTCCCTGTCACTTCACCTTTCGAACGTGTTTCTGTGTAACACCTTCTTAAATGAACATTTTTGAAAAACCCGTATTCATCTTGGGGTTAGTTATCAAATGATGAGCCCATATACTAAATTTCAAGCCTCTACCATATTGTACCGTAGGAGTTTGTCATTTGTACGGCAAATCGAATATTTTAGTGAGCGGCACCCTCTACAACAGCAAATGTTGGAAAACTGAAATTGCACACATTTTTCCTTTCCAACTATTTACCTGTACACCAAATTTGAAATCTCTATCTCATCGCGACGTGGGTTTTTTAATAATTCACCTTGCCTCCCCCTCCTATGGGGTGCTAATGATGTTACGAATACAAAAATTGTATCACAGCTACTTTTTACTACAATAATTGAAACTGAAGTTTCATGATCATTTAGCCTTAAATAATCCCTTTTATACATAATTTTGCCAATTTTTGGTCCTATGTTGCCATGTTAAGAAAGTATAAAATTTAAGTTTTGCTCAAATTTAAAAAAATTCTATCTAGTTTTATATGTTTTATTAGTAAAGCCAGATATGGCTTCATGACAATACATTATGACAATACATTACTGATATGACAATACATGACTTTCATGACAATACATTAATATTTGTAGCAGCTATTGTGCACACAAGAAATTAATCACAGATAGACAACAGACAGATGGACGTCACTCTAAAAATAGTCAAAACATGTTCAGGAGGTTTTTAAGCATATATTGGCATCAAAATCTTAAAACAGAAAATGTTTGTGAAAACAACATTTTCTTTATAATATATTCTATAGTATGAGAAAGTGAAAAGAGCATTTAGAAAATCATTCTTTGTGTTTAATTGCAACAAATAATATTTGATAATTATAAAAGCTTAGATTTTTAAAATATTGAAATTATTGTCTACATTTGTTCAGTTAGATCCCCGCCCTAGCAGGACAGCTGACATCTCTTCAAACTATGGTTGTGTCTTTGAAAGGCTGCATTTCAAATTATGTTCTGTTTGTAGTCATTTTTTAATCTTAGTTTTCATGGCAGTATGTGCAGGAAGCCAGCTTCATATAAATACATAATCAAAAACTGTAGTAATACTTTCATAATTTTGCTTCTTAGTAATGGCATTTTTTTTTTTTACAATTTTATCCAAAATGAATATAAATACTCAGTTCGAAAACTATAATGCAAAATTTCATTGTTTTGGACTCTGATTAGTTCTTCCTTGAGACCAGTGATGGTTTTGTTTCTTATGGCAGCTTTGGTGACCTTCGGTGACTTGAGACGTTAAGCATAGTTCACTTTCTAGTAGTGGCTTGGATGTCATAATTCCACATAGTCAAAATATAATTTTCTCTAACTAGTCAAAAAATATTGTTGCTACTAGTATGCTTAAGCACTAGTAAACTTTGCTACTGATTTAGAAGAAACAAGAAAGATCAATCATGCATAAGCATTGATTATGAAACACTTTCCAACTGAAATGTAATTTCATTTAAAAATTTCTAAAATGTGATACATTCAGTGGTGATATCTTTTACATTATCACAGTACTACAGTAATTTATTATACTTAAATATTTAAAACTGTATCGAAATATAAATCATCTGATTCTTTATGCAAGATCAATGAATATTTCATTCATATAACTTGTATTCCAGACTCTAGAGCTAAATAATTTTGTGTGAAAAAAATTCAGCAATTCTTATGTAATTCATCTTACAATCGCTTGAGATATTTGCATTCTGCATATGTTAAAATTAGGCTTCGTTGAAGAAATAATAAAAGTTTAGGGATCATTTAAAATCACAACTATTGTAATTGCATAGGCACGGAATTTAGATACACAGATAATATATGTGTGTATGTGTATGTACTCAAAGTATTGGAATCGTGCCAAAGATCGGAACTCGAATTTTCAATGGATCTACACGTTTTGGGACTTCTAGAACACGAAAAAACTATTTTTAGGAAGACGTCTGTGTGTGTAAGGGTGTATCTGTGTATGTTTCTTTGTGTCTGTGTGGATATTACATCCACTCTAATTGAAAAACTAATGGACCGAATTTCATACAATTTGGTAGGTATGTTTTTTGTGGGAAATCCTGATGTTCATTAGATTATAGTACGATTCGTAATAAAAGAATCTGCCTTCTTTGCGAAATGGCCGCAGAAATTGCCTTTATCCACTCTAGCTAAAAACTAATGGAACAAATTTAACAAAATTTGGTGTATAATATTTCAATAACCAACAAGTGATTTATATACCAAATTTAACAAAATTTTGTATATAAATCATTTGTAGGTTATTCTAGTATGATTCGGGAAAAAGGAACGGGCTATTTTTGCGAAATGGCCCGCAAAAATCGTTATATATAAAAATAAAAGACTGCCTGTGCTCAATTATATCAATTAAATTCCTATTTTATACGTGATTTTTGACAACAAAAAGAATAAGACTAACCCCATTACTCTAGGACTAGCCGTTCTTGAGACATTCTAGTTTTTTTGTGTTTTCGCTATGCCACCTTTGACAATAAGTCCCGCTATCAAATGAGAACCAAATTTAAGTTTAACGTGTAAATTCAATGTCATTTAAAATACTTATGGTTGTTATTTTGTGCAGATAAACTCAAATTATTATTGAATAAATAAAGAGAACGAATATGAGTCTGCAGGGAAAGACATGTGCTGTCCACATCAGAATTTTTAACAATATTACAACAATGATTTATAGAAGTGAACAGAGATTATTTTCAGGCCATTTCGAAAAAAATGTATGATCTATATTTAAAGATCCATCAAATTTTTGGCGAATAAAATGTTCAACAAATTTAAGCTGTGTACCAAATTTTAACTCTCTAGGATGTAGGAAAGTGCATTAAAAACGCCATCAAATAAGTATATCATGAAGAGTTATATAAAATTTTAAAAAAATGAAAAATTGTTATCTACCAAATTTATTTTAAAATGTGAAGCCTCTCCCATATGCAAAACGTTTAAACAAATGGAAGATATTTATTATATAATATATCTCTCTTTTCTTTCTGGAAGATATCCCAAAGTCAGAATTTAATTGAATTTGTTTTTTTCCCTATATTAAATAATTTTTAATTAAAAAACTACTTAACATATTTTACTGAATTTTTTTTTATATATTCTATGGGATAATGTGAATATTTCCTAAAAATTTCGAAGCAATTCGTGAATTTTAAATTTACTTAAAAAATGTTTAAAAAATTAGGTCCCATAGGGTTCAATGTATTTCATTTTTTCAACCCAGGTTCAATAAAAAACTAATTGGGTGATATTATTTATATTCCCATAGGTCCTACAGACCGTCTGAACAACATACTAAAATTTCATTTTGATAAAGTCATTTTTACGGCAGTTATCGTGCTAACGGACTGACAGACAGACAGACAGAATGAACAAAGTCATAAACACTTTTCAACTTTGTTGTAAAGTGTTAAAAATGGAATCAAGCCCTAATTACAGAGTTAATAAGAAATCTCTAAATTGTACTATAATTTCCCCTCATCTAAATTTATTAATCTGCAGGACCAATACACATATTAATAAATTTAGTATAAGACTATTTTTAATGCAAGACTATCAAATAGGTACTCTTTATAGATTCATTGTCATGCCATATTTCAAGCTATCATATAATTTGTCTTATAACATTTAAGCTCTAAATGTTTTTAGATCAAAATTTATTAAATTCAGTCTAAAAACCATTTTCAAATGTCTGCTAACTGTCAGGTTCTCTTAGATTAACTTCTGTCTTTAGTTTGTACACATCAAATATGGAAGGAAAGGCCATCTTCTTAGTAGTTCAATTGATAGAGCATCATCTGGTCAACTGGAGATTGGTAGTCACTCCAGATTTCCATCTGGGACCTATCTGACTTCTTTACAACACCTGAGGAACCTGATCTCTGTTAGTTGTAATGTATCACTAAAGGTTATAAAAATATAAAAATTCCCAGGACCTTCTGATTTATGGCAGCTATTTGCTACTCATGAGTGTTATGTTAAACAGGATACTGTCCTATATAAAAAGCAGAGGAATGAGGAAGTTGTACTGTAGAATTCACCAAAATATGTAATTATGTATCTGGTATTTGCCAAAATATATTTTTTTTCATCGAAATTTAAACAGTGTGTAAAAATACGAATTAAAATTTGTAGTGCTAAAATGTAAATTTCTTATCTAATTTTTACTCCTTGTGTTTCAATTTCTATGTACTGGGTTCTTAGGAAAGTTTTTTAGCACTGCAATAGCTTTGTAAGGAAAGGGCCATAACTGTACACATTAGGTCTATTTATAGTAAAGTGACCATACCTAATCGAATCAAAGTGATTGTAGTGCCTCTAGGAGAGAATTAAAAAAAGTTAGGATAACAAACTTGGCAATAAAATGAGATAGATGAGAAAAGTGTATAAAGTTGTAGAGCATTGTTTAATGAGTAGTAATTAACATCAGAAATGAACAAAATACGTATCCAGTAGGCCATAAATACCTGTCAAAAGTATCATCATTGCATGGTGACACCTGCAATGATTGTCAAAATAAGCTGTAATATTCTTACTGGAATTATAATGTGCATTGTCTCTGATAAAGGGCATTTTAAACAGGCTCTACACCAGATTTCTGGTTTTGTAAATGCTATTTATTGTATCATTCTTAAATAGGATATCCATTCAAGTACAAATTATGTACTAATCCCCACTATGTACTAATACAATTACTTAATTTCACAACTGAAACAACGGAAACATACTATACAATGAAAATTAATCCTTCTTAAAAAATTCTGAATTTTTTTTGTTTTATGTTATGTGCCTTTTTTGATGCTGTATTGCATATTTTTCGCAGCACAATTTTAATACATATATCTAGCAGGGTGATGGATTAGCAGATGTGACAAATTAAAAGGGATTAGTGGGGTTCTACTCTCTCTGTCTGTACTGTTTTTCGAACAGTATATAGTTTTGATTGATAGTAAGACAAATTAATATTTAAATAAATTATATTTATATTTGTGGATCTATGTAAGTAAAGCATAAAATAAAAATGTAAGGGTATCATCCGGTTTCAGTGCGAAATGAGCCTTCTTCAGGATAACAGAGACAGATCAGTCACACCATCCAACCAGGTAAACGTCTATAGTTTGATATTTTTATTTATTAATATATTTTAAAATACATATTCTATGTTATAAGAAATATTAGAAAATAATTTATAGTATTGCCCTTTGATTTATTTTAAATACTCCCTACTTTGGAAAATAACCCCTCAACTTTCAGAAAATACTTTAAAATTTTTTTGTTTATTCTGCTCTCTTCCGTCATGCAGATCAAAAGTTGCACTTCAATCTAAAATTTGAAAGAAGAAGATGTAAGGTTCATTGAGAATGTACTAGAAGGAAAGACTATTGTCTCAATAGTCCAGTGGATAGGTCATGTGGCCAGTTGAAGATTGGCATTTCGATCTCCTGCAGGGACATAAGTTCTCTACTATTGTTCTTACAGTCCTTGGTCCTTATTTTTCATTTATAAGAGTCCTTAAAAGGACTTATTCTTTCTCAAAAGTCTTTAAAGTACTTATATTTTCTCAAAGGTCTTTAAAATGCCCTTATATTTTTCTATAAATGTCATTTTTCTCTATGGAGAAATAATGATTACAGTAAAAATCAGTATTTATTTCCTGTGGAAAAATAACATTTCAGAAAAAATCTGCAATATAATAAGATTGCAATTGCCAAATAAAGTGAATTATTGCCAATTATTGACTTACCCTATAGTTGGCAATAATTCCTATACCCTATAGCTCATGCTTTCTGCTTTTTCTATTTTTGATCAATTGCATAATATATAATTCTTCAAATTAGCGGTTACAATTGCTAACATTCAATATAATGTTACAATTGTACTAGTGCTGTATATTTAGGTAAAAGCTTAAATGCAATGGTGGTTTTTTCTATGTATTTATTTTCAATAATTTATTATGCTGAACATTTTAATATAAAACACTAAAAATTTAGTAGATTGCATATATTTATTCTTTAAAATTTTGCTTGAATCACTTTAAAATATGCATGTGTAAATGCATTTTGGGTCCTTAAGGTCAGTAAAAAGACCTTATTTTTGTTACTTAAAGTAGGAGTCCAGTCTACATAGTCTTAATTATATATTTTGATTTTTTTATTTGTTGTGTTTGTGATTTACATATTTCAATTATTCATCATGGATATACATATTTGCACCATCATGGAAACACATTTTGTCTGTATAGAGTGATTGTTCTCTAACTGCTTTTTGCAATGCAAAGTATTATATGTACCTGTCCACCTCTAATTTTTAATGTTATTTGATATATTATTACTTTAATTATTAATCTCAAATTAGGCTCAAAATCTATTGTCTAATCCAGAAATCAAGTTAGGATTCCCCCTTCCCCTTTTTTTAAAAAAATTAGAGCTAGATAAATTTGCTGTGGAAAGCCAGATTTTCCAAAAAGTCGATAGTTTTTTTCAATAGATTTTTAATTGCGAAAAAGGTGTGAAAAGTGCCGAGAATTTGACCCCTTTTAAAATAATTTCTGCTTGTTCAAATTTGAAGTTAAGATCTTGATCGTTTTGTTTAACTGGAGTCAAATATATTGCAGGTCCAGTTCCAAAAATTTAAAAATATTTTTAAAAAGTAAAAATTATTTAAAAATTCTCCCTATTCAATTTATCGTTATTCTTAAACTTTTTGAGATGCTGTCTTCAAAATTTGTCACAAGTAAACTACAATCCTTATCTATCTGAATATGCATTTAAAAAAAAAAAAAAGAAAAATTAATAATTATTTTAAAGATTTTGTAATGTCAAAATGCTTTATCACACAAAAAAATGTTCTTATTGCTCTTTCCTTGAAGAAATTTTGGTCATCTCCATTATGGTAATGGGTATGGAGGTGGTTTTAAAATACAATCCATGAGTGCTGAGGGAAGTAGGAATTTGGTTCTATTATGGGAATTTTCATTCGGTGCGGCATTTCTATCTTTCTAGTTATGGCAATTTTCACTCTTTTTTTTGCAACCACCATGGAAGGAGCAGCTTGCAATTTTTACTCTTATTTTGACTCTTGGGGAAAGGGAAACCGGGACAAAGAGGGTTGTTGTTGTTGAAACCCAGACCGTCCGACCTACCAGAAAGGTGTAAGGTAACTGTTTGGACGGTCGGGAAGTGCCATCCAATTTAGACCGGAACCCAGTGGGGGAGGCATCCACAGGGACCGTACCCTCCTTCCCCTACCACCAACCTCTCGGAAGGACTTTCGGACCCACATGTTTAACGTGATCGTACTCCGCATGAACACGGCGGCAGTTTTGGCAGTGGCTGGAATCGAACCCGGGCCTACCGAGTGCAACTCCAGCGCGCTAACCAATGGGCTACCGCGCCCGGGACAAAGAGGGTGCAGAGCTTGCTAAAAATTGATTGATATAAAAACTAGTTGCTATATTTAATAGATTTTTTAACTCCTGGACAGTGCTGGGTACATTTTCTAGTCTAACATAAGTGTCAAATATAATATTCTTTCATTTTTGAAATTTTCCTTATTTAAGATTTTTTGTACTTCATATATTTTTTCTTTCTATAGGAGCATTTTTTAACAGACGAAGTTATTTCAAATTCCTTAGAAAATGAAAAAGTACCTCTATTATTAAGCAGTAAGTATGATTTATTCCTAGCTGAAAATTGTAAAATTTTAAATAAATTCAAAATTATAAAAGTGCAAGAGAAACAACCATATAACTAAATCTCCTTTTTCTGAGTACTTAACACATATAAATACTTAACACATATAAAATACTTAACAGATATAAAGTAACACACGTCTGGGATATGTTGGAAAGGCAGTTGCAGCCATCTGGGAATATGAGTGAACTATCCTAACAATTGGAGAACATCTGGCAGAATCTGCCACAGGGCAATATTAGGCTGTTATTGATTCCATTCCACACTGATTGTATCGATGCTATGAAGATTTACTACATATTAACGTATGACCATTATATTGCCACTGCTTTCTAATGAAATGCCCTTTTGAAATGAAAATGTAATCAGTCTTTTACTTTTAAATACTCATTGCGAATTTGAAGTTTCTTAACAATAAAACACTTTTTTGGCTGTGTGCCAATTTTTTTAAAACAGTGCATATTGTGCCATACATAATCTTAATTATGTTATAACATGTAAGACTTTTCTTACTTGGTATAACATAACCCCATGCAATTCATGATCAGAATTTAAAATCATTAATTAATGTTCATATCATTCTCAGATTTCAATACTTCAAACTTTAATTTATCTTTAAATATCCATTTATTTTTGATAATTGATGAATAGTTCTATTTTAGATACTGTAGAAAATATATCTGAAAGTTCTGCAGAATATTTTAACATCACTGAGCGAATAGAAATGGTAAGTATACTGTTTTGAATATTTTTGTTGATTCTCAAATTTTATATATATTACATTTTTTTTATATATTAAATATTATTTAAAATTTGAATTTGTAAATTTGCACATGTATATTGTTGCTTTCTTTGTAAATATCTACATCAAGCTTGTGAACACCATGTTTGTTCATGCAGAACATTCTGTAATGAAGAATATTTTTTTTTACAACTTTTTCTAACAATGGGAGCACATATAGCAGGGGGTGGTCACAGCACAGAGTTATATATATATATACACAACAATCTTATTTTTCCAGTAAATCATTACACTGTAAAAGATTTATATTTTTCTTAATGTTTAAATCATTAGTATTAAGAGAAACACATGTATGTATAAATTTTACTAAATTATTTCAAAAAGGACAAAACTCTATTTTTCTAACTCTGTTCCAAAATATGCCCGAGATTACAATCTTCACATGTAATATAGATTTTCTCAAATGATTTAACCTGTGTTTTATCTTGGGAAAATTAAATTTAAGTTTATTAAATACATGACAAATTTGTAATAAATTTAGAATGTTTAAGCAGCCATACTCTGAAAATAGAGATTTTCAGATAATTTTCTTTGTTTATTTTGGTTTCTTGTAGTCAGTCTGTTATATATAAAATTGTTAAAATACTTATTTGCTTGATTGTAAGAGAAAAAATATGCATTGTAATTAAACACAAATTATATTACAATGCAGCATACAGCTGTTTTGAGGAGATGTCATATTCCCTTTATCAGTACTGAAAAAACTGACAAACCCAAAATCAAAAAGATAAATTGAGTACGAATATAGAAGCCGGATGAGTACTCAGGAATGCAGTGCAGGTGGATTCAGAACCAACCAATTATAAAATAGCAAAACAGAAGATGGATTTAAAGCATACCAATCATAAAGCAGAACAAAAAATGACCCTGCCAATTGGAATGCGGAGAGTTAATATCCTATTTAGAGATCCATGATTTGTATTTATTTACTTTATTTAAGATTGAATTGGTTTTCTTTCATTCTGGTTTTTCTTTTTTAGGCTCTGAATTCATTCTCTATTTTGCTGTTTTGTAATTGGTTGTCTCTGAATCAGTTACTGCAGTCTGTGGAATATTTGTATCCACTTGGTTTTATATTTGTACCCATTTCATCTTTTTTACTCTTGAGTTTGATGGTAGCTCTTTTAGCATACATTAGGGTAATCCAATGTATCATTGGAACAACTGTATAATGTGTTTAATTACATTGCATAATTTCTCCTTATCTTTTGCACAAAGTAATTTTAGTTTTTAATACATTTGATTGTAGTTAAATGTTTCTGTATTTTTCTTTCAGGGAAAAATGGCTCTGCTGTTCTTCAATCGTTGTAAGTACTGTGTGTTGTATATTGATATTATCTATGTTTTTCTATTGTGAATATATGTTGTATAATTTCATTGTAAATTTCTCTTGTTTTTACAGTTGGAGTTAATATATTTTATATTTGCATTGCTGTGTATTTATATGGAGATCTTGCAATTTATGCTGCTGCAGTATCAAAATCTCTTAGAGATGTATCATGGTATGTTCTTTCATATGTATTTTGTAATTTAATGTTCTTAAGAATATAGTTAACATTTAATTAGTAAATTTGCAGCAGTTAATGACCTGGTGGGCATTATTATTCTTAAAGAAATGTTTATCCTGTTCTGCCTGGCTGTTATGCGTGCCCACAGTCATCTCCCAGCCTGTTGTGCTCCTCACTCAACATATTCCATATAATCAATAAACAAATGACACATCTTAAAACCAGATCCAAAGGTCACTTTATTAAACAATCATTCTACAGACGTACATCAAATACAGCCAAAGCACTTTCGAACATCCTCATGTTCATCTTCAATGGCGATATAATTAAAAACAGATGCCAACATGCTTAAATACAATCCACCGCTGGTAAGTGAAATTTACATATCTTAGAAATTGTCAGCTATACAAATTGGTGTATTATAAAACAGATATAAATTATACAATATATACATAGCTCAAAGATAAATATTTTTAAAAAACTGTTTAAAGGCATTAAATATTTTAGAACAATATTATAAATCAAGGTAACTATGTAAAAGTTTAACTTGCATGGGATCGAGAAAAAGTTGCCAAGCATAACTTAAGACTTGAACAGGGTCAAAATTACAAATAGAAAAATGATATAGATAAATGAAAAGGGATTCGTAAAGTAAGATAAGACAAGGGTTATTACAGCTAAACAAAAGAAAATAATTTTCAAAAAGGGGGCAAAAATTATCTTTATTCACTAATTGAGCAAGGGCAGTCATTTGCTTACCATTTTTTATGTCTCTTACATGTTCAAACAAACGGATACCAATCGTATGTTTAGTACTACCGATATAAAATTTATAGACATTATCCAGAGAAAGAATGGGTACAACATATACCCCAGCGAGATTTTTAAGTTAACATTATTCCTAAATTTATCAGTACGAATACAATTGAACAAAGTAGTAGCAGTTGAATGAGTAGGTTTAAAATTAAATTCGGTACAAAAATTGATAAGAGGACGAAAAATTTTAGGATGGTAAAGGCAGCTAGATTTAAACGGTAAACGATCATTGATAGGAATAAGACTAGAAATGGGTTGTAAAAACTTCTGGTGAATTTTAGCAAAGGTATCATGAACAAATTCATAAGAGTAACCGGCATTTTGACCAAGTTTAAAAATTAAATCAATTTCACTTTTTAAAAAAGTAATAGTGGAACTAACATCAAACTCCCTCATTTTTTTGGTTCACCCTACATATAAATATGATCGTGCTGAACTTATTAGTATTAGACCAAAGTTTTTTGATCAATTAAAAGTTCCTGTGCCTTTTCCTTTTGTGAATGATTCTTCACAGGATATCACCTCTATACAACATTTAGCTTTAGAGCGAGGCCCAAAATTCGCCTATCCGCATGCCCCTAATAATATCCTCAACTTAATTCCTCATATTGAAGAAGCGCTTCTTCATGTCAATCACAGGCATAGAGATCGTGGAAGGTTCGTTATGTACTGCTTCATTTCCAATTTTCAAAATAGTAATAAATTCAAGGGTAAAAATAAAAATAAATTTCCTCGATTAAATGATGGTTTTCACGTTGAAATTTCTGCACTTAATAAACTTAAATCAAATAATAATTTAATTATATTGTCTGCTGACAAAACCAAACAACTTGTGCTCATTGATAGAGTTAATTATATTGAAGCAATACGGAGGTGTATTGCTGAGATGGATTGCACTAATGTTAAAAAATTCCCAATTACTGCTATAAATTCAAGAATTGCCCATCTTAAAAAGTCTATTGACCTTCCTCCCATTATTAAATCGGCTATTTTTCGCACTTCCCATCAATTACCGCAACTTTTCGGCCAGATTAAATTACATAAAGTTAACCATCCAATGCGGCCTATTGTTTCTAAATGTAATGGTCCCACCTATTTATTGGAAAAAGCTTTGGCAAAGTTCCTAAAGCCCTTCTTCGATAATCACCCCTTTTCTGTCAGTTCTACCGAACAATTTATTAATAACCTTTTTAGTGTAAAATTTGTTCCTAATTGTACGTTTCACAGTTTCGACGTAGTTTCTTTATTTCCTAGTATTCCTGTTGATAAAGCCATTAATATTATAGCCAATAAACTTTCATTACATAATTATAAGCCCTCTTCCATCTCCGCAATAGCCTCTGCATTGAATATCGTGGCAGGGACCAATTATTTTGGTTTCCGTAGTGATATTTTTTTACAAAATTCAGGTGCCCCTATGAGCAGCCCACTTTCTGGTATCTTTGCTGAAGCTGTTTTGCAGGAATTCAAGAACGAGGTTTTGCCTTTTTTATTCCATAAACCTATCCTTTGGCAATGTTATGTTGATGATGTGTTTATTATTTAGGACCATAGTTTAAATGATCTTCTTAATTTACTTGATTTGGTCAATAATTTTTATCCCTCCATTAATTTTACTGTAGAGCATGAATCTAACTGTTCGTCTTTTTTAGATGTTATTATTTCCCATAATTACTCTAATTTTCTGTCTTCTGTTTTTCGCAAACCCACTTTCACTAACACGTGTATTCTGGCTAATTCTTTTCACCCCATTTCATGTAATAAGGCTTCCTTCAATGCATATTTCAACTGCGCTTTTAATGTTAGTTCCACTATTACTTCTTTAAAAAGTGAAATTGATTTAATTTTTAAACTCCATCAAGATGCCTGTTACTCCTATGAGTTTGTTCATAATATCTTTGCTAAAATTCACCACCTGCTAAATTCACCTGAATTTTGCTAAAATTCACCCAAGTTTTTACAACCTATTTCTAGTCTTATTCCTATCAATGATCGTTTACCATTTAAATCTAGCTGCCCTTAGCATCCTAAAATTTTTCGTCCTCTTATCAATTTTTGTACCGAATTTAATTTTAAATCCTCTCATTCAACTGTTACTACTTTGTTCAATCGTATTCATACTGATAAATTTAGGGATAATGTTAACTTTAAAAATCTCGCTGTGGTGCATATTGTATCCCTTCTTTCTCTGGATAATGTCTATAAATTTTATATCGGTAGTACTAAACGTACGATTGGTACCCGTTTGTCTGAACATGCAAGAAACATAAAAAATGGTAAGCAAACTACTGACCTTGCTCAGTTAGTGAATAAAGATAATTTTTGCCCCCATTTGAAAATTTTCTTTTGTTTAGCTGTAATAACACTTGTTCTATCTTACTTTATGAATCCCTTTTCATTTATCTATATCGTTCTTCTATTTGTAATTTTGACCCTGTTCAGGTCTTAAGTTATGCTTGGTGACTCGTTCTCGATTCTGTGCAAGTTAAACCTTTACATAGTTACCATGATGTATAATATAATTCTAAAATATTTAATGCCTTTAAACAGTTTTTAAAGATCTTTGAGCTATGTATATATTGTATAATTTATATCTGTTTTATAATACACAAATTTGTACAGCTGACAATTTCTAAGATATGCAAATTTCATTTAATGGCAGTGGATTGTATTTAAGCATGTTGGCATCTGTTTTTAATTCTATTGCCACTGAAGATAAACATGAGGATGTTCAAAAGTGCTTTGGCTGTATTTGATGTACGTCTGTAGGAATTTGATGTACGTCTGTAGGAATTTGATGTACGTCTGTAGGAATTTGATGTACGTCTGTAGGATGATTGTTTAATAAAGTGACCTTTGGATCTGATTTTAAGATGTGTCATTTGTTTAGTTGATTTAATGATTTGAAATTTTGATGTGTTGCCACTTCTGGTATATATTCCATATAGACTGTGAGTAAGCACTTCATTCAAAATAAATGTTACCACCCTTTGATGAAACATCATTAACTTTTGACACCCTAAACAGTCTAACAAAACATACCAATGCCATGATCTGTTAAACTCTTTACCACAAAGTGACAGGGATTATTTTAGAAATGAAATTTAATGTTCCTAGATTTTTAATTTGTCATTTTTGTTAGTTTGGTTATTTGTTAATTTACCAAAAGTTCAATATTTTGGCACGGTCTTCACATTTATTGCCAAGTTGGACAGACAGACAGAGAGAGAAAATGGCTTTTTTCATATAGTACTATTGCCCCCTCCCCCTTCATTTACGGAAATATATCAAGTATGCACTTATTTAGTAAAATTTTTTACTGAATTGCTGTTTTTTCACCTTTGGATCCATGCCAGTATTATAGAAACATGTGATATTTTACAAGGGATTCATATAGCTAAATTTGTTGAATAATATAAAATTGCTTTGTATATTTGATCAACACTTGAACTATTAATTGTAATTACTTGTCATATACTTTAGTAGACAGTTTTCGTAAAACTCCAGACTATAACAACCAAGTCAGCATTTGGGACTTTTATAGATTCATCTAAAAATTTAAACAGATAAGTGAAAAAAAAGATGATTTGTATATATTCATTTATATGCCATGCTAATCTTGTGCTTTAAGAATAATTGACATTGTTGGAAAATATATTTTTATGTACAACCTAATATTATTTGAGCAAGTTAAAAATGTCGAAATAATATTATCTATTTATGAAAAGTAGCAATTTTGCACATTAAGTACTTGGTAGAGTCTGAAAGATGCTGAGTTAACTGGTTAAAATTTTGCATAGTTACCCTCCCTCCTTCCCAACGTAATATAAAATGAAACTTTTAGTAACTATTATAACTTAACACTTAATCTAACTTAACACTTAACTATTATAACTTAACACTTGCTCCAAGCTAATGTGTATGCATGTCCTTATATTAATCATGCCAAACTTCATAAGAATTGCTCAATTCTTTTGAGAGGTATTGCATCCCCAGATCTGGACCGAGGAAGATATATTTTAAAAGTACCATCGACACTCAATGCATGATACAAACTGCATTTAGATACAATATACTAGATATTTTTAGAAAAAGTTAAAGAAACAAGATACTTTTCAAAAGTACCTATTGCCAGTACTCGGGGCAAAATACTGTTACAATCTAACCTCTTGAATTGTGGGTGAGAGTGTACTCTCAGAATACAAAAATATGTCTAAATTTTCAGATAACTGACACTTTTATTTAATAGCACTAATAAGTGTATACAGTGAACAGTTCAATAACTATCTTACGAGATCATTAAACAACTGTCAGATACAATAAAACAGCAATTAAATGCTCAGCTCATTAAAAAAATAGCTTATAATATTCTCAAAACACTGATGTATCTCGCAATTCAATTTAGCCCATATCACATCAACAATGTTCACCTAATTGACGACTCCCTTTAATCTTCATAGAAATATCTAGTAAGTGCTCATAAATATTTGATATTTCAAGAAAGTTCTAGTATATTCAAAAAGTTGCTAAATTTGTAATAACCTGCCAAATATGGCACCCATGTCCAGAAAGTATGATAACTCAACCATCATGTAGTAGGAATTTCTGCCTGTAAAGGTTGTTTTTCTTTGGATATAGGTAATATGCAACAAAAGCATTTTATGTATTAGTAACAATACCTTATGAAACTATCTAGATACAAAATATTTTTAGAAGAAGCCAAAGATACAAAGTACTTTATATATTGTATATTGATCAATAAAATTATACAAAAATCTTAACTTGCCGAATTTTAAAAATATGGTTTAAATCATCTTAATGTTTTATTATTTCATCATTATAATTTTAATTTTACTTCCATAATTAAAAATTTGCATACATGAAAGAGACACACATGCAAAAATTAACCCATAGAAAATATTTTGCATACCAACATTTTTTTAACAAGAAACCATATTAGGTATAAAAACGGCATGTTTTGTGCAGAGCCTGTATCTCTGCATTACAGATTCCAGAAGGAAAATTGAAATAGCCAAATTTTGTAAAATGAGTAGATGACATCATCTTAGTGACATGAAACGATGGGAGGTAATAGGGCATCTCAAAGGGAGCCAGTGACAGGCGGAGGCAACCCAGGCCCTAAATGTCAATTGTTCTGTCATTTGCTGCCTGTGGAACTGGTATTAAAGTGAAGGAACAGTGTCACAAAGACCAGTAAGTGGATATCCAGGGATCACAACTGCTCAGGATGACCATTTTCTGTGTCTGTAAGCACTATGCCACAGGTCAATCACTACACATTAGCTTACTTCCAACCTTACAGCAATCTTCCCCATGCTAGTGTCTGTTATTATACCCTATGACCTGTGAAAGTTTCAATGAATTCAACTAAATACTTTTCTTTTTATCTACTTTTTTCACTTTGTTGAATTTTTGGTCATGAGTGTATTTGAATAAAGTATCTCGATACAAAATCCAAGATACACTTTTTAGACTAAAGTTGATACTCATTACTTTTTGTATTGGTGATACTTGTATCGCAATACTTCCTAGCCCTGCCACAGATACATGCACATTCTTATAGCAGTACAACTGATTAATTAATGTTGACAGATATCTAAAATATGTAAATTCTTCAAAATTTGTTTATTCAATTTATTACTCGGTCATGATTTTTTCATACTACATGTACTATGTTTTGAAGGCAAAGTAAATGTAAAACACCCATTTCTAATATCTTATGTTTTAATTAGATAAATATCAATGGTATTTTTTGTCTTTGGTTTTCTCTAGCTCTAACTAATATGTTTAGAGTATTTTTTTTAATTATAAGCTGTTTTTCTTTTTCTAGCACTTATGCACCCAGTGAAGCATATTGCAATGCCACTTTAAATGACAGTGTTGCATGTTGGGAATCTTTTACTATCACGAGGGGAGATTCTTATAGACTGTTTTTGGTGAGTGGCTTTAAATATTCTGATGTTACTTAGAACTTGTTATTTATTCTATGCAGTTTTACACCTAAGAGGATAAACTTTTGACCTTATAATCGCACACTCTATAAGCTGAGCTGTACAAGTTATGAGAGTAACACAGACACACACTCTTATTCTCCTCCTCTTATTCATTCAAAGAGGTCATACTGCCAATCAATACTGCCCTCCAATTTGCGTAGCAGAAATTTTTCTGTTGGCATACATTTTCTGCCTTTCCTGGAATGACTGCTTTATCTCATTTGTTCTGGTAAAAATGGATCTTTTTTTTTCTTCTGAAACTAGTTGATACATGTATTTATTTATTATATGCAGAATTATTAATGGAGTGCTTGCTTTATAGTTATTTTCTTTTAAGAAATAAATTTAGATATTTCACATTTTTAATACTAAAAGACTATATATCTCTCTCTATATTAAAAAAAGTAGCTGACACTACAGTCACTGTTGTTTGACAAATTTCTCATTCCACAAGTTTCTCTGCTTTGTACTGCAAAACCTATAGCATTTAAAAATATAGAATACATGCTAAACTAAACCATTTTTTGATTTCAACTTTAGTTTAAGAAATATTTGATGTCAAAGACAAAGTATTTGAGCTGCGAGTTTGCATCCTAGACAGACTAAAAATAGCAAGATCTCGAATTTTTGTAGGCATGTACCTACATATCTGAATTTTTGCAGGGCAGCGCTCTTTTTTTTAATTTCGATTTAGTTTATGAGTTATTCTACGTTTTTTGCACTTCTAAAATGAAAAATGTTTTTCCGTATGGGAATGTCTCTTGAGTTTCTCTGTCTTGTACTGCAAAAACTATAGCATACAATTATGAAATTTGGTACATTTGTACCAAATTTCATAATTGTATAGAGAAATAATAAGGAACATGGTAAAATAAGCTGTTTTTCAATTTAAACATTAGTTTGGCTTGAAATAGATCATTAAGTGAGTTCTACAAGCACGAATGTGTCGGAGGCAAAGCCTCCCTACATTCAAATCGAGTTATAGGGGGTTGGCAAAGCATAGCGAGCAGGGAACGGAGTTCCCTAGTTTGTATATATATATATATATATAATGTCATAAAAACTTATAATACAAATTGTACATGAAAAGAAACAAGCCATAAAAATGCAATGCAGCTCATTAATGTCGAGTATTATAGAATAGAAAAATCTACAATTAAAATATCGTAAAGGAGGGGAAAAAGTTAACAGGGAAAATTGAAAAGGCCTAGGGGGATTGTGACCCCTAGTTCTTGGTTAGAGTTGACTTTTATTCTGTAGGAAACACTCCCTGAGCCGAAAATTACCTGTGGCCATTTTCCAGAAACACATCAAAGCAAAAGACGTACACACAACGAGAACATGGAACCGAAAGATATAAAACATTAAAAAGAGGAATAAATGTCCATTATCTATTCCAAGTTCCTATTTACAGTGCACGTCCCCGGCAAAAACATCATACGGAAGACCCCAGCCAACAAGACTGAAGTCCGAGAGGTATCCCGAATAAACATGAATATGAAATACAAATGCGCAATGCAACATGTACGTAAAACATATATATGTGTATGTCATAAAAACGTATAATACAAATTGTACATGAAAAGAAACAAGACATAAAAGCGCAATGCAGCTCATTAATGTTGAGTATTATAGAATAGAAAAATCTACAATTAAAGTATAATAAAGGAGGAGAAAAAGCCAACAGGGAAAATCGAAAAAAGGCCTAAGGGGATTGTGACCCCTAGTTCACGGTTAGAGTCGACTTTTACTCCATAGGTAACTCTTTAATTGTAGATTTTTCTATTCTATAATACTCGACATTAATGAGCTGTATTGCACTTTTATGTCGTGTTTCTTTTCATGTATAATTTGTATTATACGTTTTTATGACATACACATATATATGTTTTGCGTACATATTGCATTGTGCATTTGTATTTCATATTTATGTTTATTCGGGATACCTCTCGGACTTCAGTCGTATTGGCTGGGGTCTTCCATATGATGTTTTTACCAGGGACGTGCACTGTAAATAGGGACTTAGAATAGATAACAGACATTTATTCTTCTTTTTAATGTTTTATGTCTTTCGGTTCCATGTTCTCTTTGTGTGTACATCTTTTGCTTTGACGTTTTTCTGGAAAATGGCCACAGGTAATTTTCGGCTCTGGGAGTGTTTCCTATGGAGTAAAAGTCAACTCTAGCCGGGAACTAGGGGTCACAATCTCCCTAGGTCTTTTCGATTTTCCCTGTTGGCTTTTCCCCCTCCTTTATGATGCTTTAATTGTAGATTTTTCTATTCTATTTATATATATATATATATATTTAAATAAACAATATTAAAATCATAAATCCAATGGTAGAATAGAAGTAACTCATAATACGCTATCTTAAAAAAAAATTTATGCCTACAGAATACAATGAAATAAAATGAAATTCAACAATAAAGAGGAAATTATAATACATATTACAGTTCAGAAAGCTAAAGATAATCAACAAAAGTCAATTGAGAGGAAACAAAAAAAGGAATACCAAATAATCAAGCATTAAAGCTTGCACGTGGAAGAGCTCTAGGCTTAAGAATAGTTCATTTCGAAAAAATTCTTTATCAAGTCCTAATATTTTAAATGAAATGAACACAGAAATGCTTGTTTCTGAAATACAGGATAGATTTTATCTATAAACATGTGTTAATAGGACGACAAGCATAAAAATTGAAAAAATAGAAAGGAAACATAAATACCTTAAAATACACATCAAATGTATAAAGGTGATGAGCAAAAAATTACAAGACCAATGTTGCTATTCGATAATGAGTAATGAAGTGATTTACTGTTGCCAAAGTGAGTAATAAAAACCGTACTACGTAATGGCAGTAAAATGTGTTATTCTACAGTAAAAGCTGCAAAATAGAAAGATAAAAATATATTGTAATGTAAAAACAAGATAATGTAGAAGTAAGGCTAAAATAAGATACTAAGGAGAGAATATTATGAATTTTAGGCTAATCGAAATTTATTAACTATACCATTTACTAAATATGCTGGATATTCATATAATTTACTGGTAATTCTGAGGTTATTTATGTGCAAAGCATGAAATTTTTTATCTGATAATCTATAAATTCTAAAAAGTTGATTAAGTATAATATTTCTAAACAATTGAATCAAGTTGCAGGAATTAAAAGGTAATATTTTATTAATATTGAATTTAAAAAAATCTTTGTATCATATAAATTAGTAACTGTCCCATTAGTAGGTTCTATAATTAGATTTAAATCCAAATACATACCTGCCAACTTTTACGCATTATGCGTAAAATTTACGCATTTTAATTGCTCTTTACGCTTTTACGCATATATTGCTATATTTTACGCATTTCCGCATTTATTTGAATTTTTTAACATTACTAGGAAATCAATCTCCGGCGAAATTCGCCGGCTTTTTTTGTTTGAAATTTATCAATTAACCAGACATGGTATAATTCCTCGGAAACACCGATTTTCCGCTTTTTGAGCACTGATATCTACCATTCTCGGGATCGTAGCAAATCCATAATAAAATGAGGGGTAATGCCAATAAAATTAACAGATTTACGGCCGTGTGTAATGTAAATTAAGATCTCGATCCCTTATGTTATGAAAGTAATAAATATACTTCTTTAAAGGTTGTCTAATTCAGTATAAATCGCTAAAATGTTATTTTGTTGATTAATTTCGCATAAACACTGCGATTGCGCAATTCAGTTTGTTCTCATGAATCGCCAAGAGTACAATATTATCTTTTTCCATCCATCTCAATCCTCTAAATATTGCATTTTTGATTGACTAAACTAGCTTATTTTCAAATTATAATTAATTATTACGGTTAATTTCTTAATTATTTTCGCATAAACAGTGCGATTACGCAATTCAGTTACTTCGCGTGAATTGCCGAGAGTACGTTAGTATCTTTTCCCATCCATCTCCATCATTTAAATGTTGCATATTAGATCGACTAAATTAGCCTATTTTCATATTCTGATTAATTATTATAGTTAATTTCTTAATTATTTTCGCATAAGCACAGTGCTATTGCGCAATTGAGTTACTTTGCGTGCATTGCCGAGAGTACGTTAGTATCTTTTTCCATCCATCTCCATCATTTAAATGTTGCATATTAGATCGACTAAACTAGCTTATTTTCATATTATGGCTAATTATTAAGGTTAATTTTCTAATTATATTTGCATAATATAAATTTTTCTATTTAAAAAATGGGTAGGAACTCTTTGAAGGGATATTTTCCCAAAAGTAGTATTAAAAGTGGTATTTCCAAAAAGTGGTATTTTGGCAAATAAAAAGGAAACCATTTTGGCAGGAATATAATTCAGTGCTATATATATTTTTTGTTTGTTTTCTTATTAAGGATCAATATTTGCTCTCTTTAGTGAAAACCTGTGTTTTACCAAACATAAATATTTGTTTTCATTATAAAGTAATTCTCACCGGATAAAACCTTCATATATTTTTTGTTTTATAACTTATTGTCCTGAAATTTTATAAAATTGGTGTCCAGAATTCTCATATTCTATCTGTACTATGCCTGATATTTAATGCATAATTTTTTTAATTCAGGTACTTGTACATAGTTAAATTCATTAGAAATGTCGTTTGCGCGTGTAGTTTAAAAAAAAATCATTATAAATGTCATTCACGCAAAATTTTACACATTCCAATTTTTCCAGGTTGGCAGGTATGCAAATAATTAATATTTTTACTAATAGTAGTTTCATTAGGTATTAATTCCAAATTATCCGGATAGAAATCTATATCAATGACATAATTATCAGTAAATACTAAACAAATCAGATCATCTACATATCTATAAATTTTATAATCTGTAGAAGTAAAGAATTTTTCATATATATATATATATATATAATGAAAAACTGATTTAATGAAATACTATACTTTTAAATAAAATAAAATATACTTATTGAAATGTAATATTTTTCATATGTTCACATTATATAAAGTGCTTTAATATATATTTTTTAATTTTGCAGACAGGATTTTTAGTACTTTTAGGACCTTTTACATTTTTTAATGTTCAGAAAACAAAATACTTGCAGATATTTACTACTTTGATGCGATGGTTGGGTAAGTTTTAATTTCCTTATTACATTGTAAAATTGTTTTTTTGCAGTACTTTATGAATTGAAATATAATTTTGATGAAATATTTATTTTCATATAAAAGAAACATGTTTCTACTGCAAATTAATAGTTTTTGCTAAGATAAATTTTTGATATATATAAAAGAAATTTGATATTTTCTTGGACAGAACTTGTTATATATAAGCTTTTAAAAAAACATGAAATAAATTTTTAAAAATTTATGTGTTTGATGTTAAAAATGTGTGTGCTGTGTAATAGAAATTTTTTTGTTCAGTAGAAAAAGACTTTATTTAAAATTAGAAATCTTTGTATCCAAGTTGTGGAAATATCAATTTAAAAATCGTAACTCAAGGTAGAAGTGATAAATTGTTATAGTAAGCTTGCATTGTTATGGTATTTATATTCGGTATGTCTGTTTTGAAACTTTTACTTTAGTAGCAATATTTTAAGAGGTGCGAATTCTGTGGTGAATTAAGAGGTGTGTGATAATGGAGAGGTCTACATAGGCCAAAATTAATGGCCTACCTAACCTCAAAAATGTTTTTTGTGCCTGGCTGACCCACAATCTCAATTTATGGAGGGGGGGGGGGAATCTGGCCCATCCTGAGTCCACATTAAATTGTAAAATCAAATGAGGTCTGGTTTAGCCCAAGTATATTTATCATGCATGGTAAATTATGATATGTGTCTGTCTGTTTGTCTAATGTATGTATCCACTTTAATTAAAAAACTACTTGACAGAATTTCTTGAAATTTGCAGCTTAGGTCATTTATGGGTTACTCTGATGCTGATTCGATTTTGTTATGATATGAAAAAATTAGAACCAGCTATTTTTGCGAATTGGTGTACAAAAATCAGCAAAATCTGAAATGAAAAGAGTAAATATGCTTAGTTGTATTATTTGAATATTTGTTTTTCATGTAATATTTCATATTTCATGACAAGATAAATAAATCCAACTGTAGAGATATTCTAGGAGATGTTCTAGGATAGAGATATTCTAGGATAAACTGTTCTAGAGACAGTCTAACATACATGGTTGGACACTTTTTAATAGTGTAGATTTTAAGCTTTTTTCACAATTGGTACACAGATTTTGAAAAATGTGTATAATTAATATGTGTGTGCACACCAGCTCTAATTTACCTCTGCATACAAGTGTAATAATAATTTGTGAATGAAACTTTTATTTTCCAACCAGTTTTTATTATATCTGTTAAAATAATCATTGGCATCAGTATATTATCAAATATGAAGAAATAATCATATTTTTGTTCAGGTGTACTAAAACTTAAGCAGAGGACCACCTTGGGATATTTATTGAATATAATAGCACCATCATTTTTTTTATTCAACATTGAAATTATTTTATTTGGGAAACTGTCTGTCTGCAGTCAGGATATATCTATTTCTAGGGTGGAATTCAGCATGTGAGCTGTAGTTTGGGGACCTCCTGTCCTAGTCTGTCTCAAGTGATTTTTTTTATATTTTTGTTTCTACCCTCTCATATGATTGTTTCTTATTCTAGCATTTTCAACCATGATAATTCTTGCTGCTACTGCACTTATCCAAGGCAAGGGCCGGGGACATCCAAGAGCGGCAAATATTTCAGGCATACCCAATCTGTTTGGTGTATGTGTCTATTCATTCATGTGCCATCATTCTCTTCCATCACTCATCACTCCAATACGAAACAAGTCTCGTCTTCTACAACTCTTCATTGCAGACTATGTCCTAATCCTCATGTTCTATTCGTTGTTGTCTTTTACTGGAATTTTCACCTTTGAGCATCTCCAAGACATCTACACATTGAATTTTGAGCCTCAGAACTGCAACGATACCCATCCAGGGCAAAGTATAATTCCTGACAAGTTTTACTTCATTCGGTACTTTCTTGCATTGTTTCCAGTTTTTACTCTAAGTACGAATTTTCCAATCATTGCTATAACTTTAAGGAATAATCTAAAGTCAATTTTCCTCAAGGACAATAAAAGGTATAATGTATTTTTGAGTCATATTCTCTTCCCATTATTAGCTGTGATACCTCCTGTAATAATCGCCTTTGTAACCGAGGATTTAACAATACTTGTCGGTATTACAGGCTCATATGCTGGTGCTGCTATTCAGTATGTAGTTCCTGCATTGCTAGTCTATTATGCAAGGAAAGATGTCCTTGCTACAGTAGGGTTAGGTGTACAAAACAAGCATGCATCACCTTTTAGGCATACAGCTTGGATTGTGTTTGTTTTGCTTTGGGCAGTTATGTGCATAGTGTTTGTGACTGTAAATCATATAATAGAGAAGAAATAATTTTGTATAAATATTTTATAAATTTGTGCTGTGTCAATATATTTGTTACACGCAAATATGTGAAATCCAGATATACTTATTTTCAAAGTGTTCTATCATGCCAAATATTTCATCAGGTGTCTATAGTCCAATAATTTGAAAAAGATACTAAATGGATATCATAACATTGGAAAAGTGTAACACTGCTAACAGATAAATTAATGGTCAGATGTGAAACCAAAACTTTATTACTTTGAAAACAACTAAAAAACAATCTTAATATTAATATGTACTTAAACATATTTTTATTTTATAGTCAAACATTTCGATTTACATAATTAAAAAATATTTTTTAGGTCAGGGGGATCATTGCCATCAATGAGGTTTTAAATGTCCTTGGTTGCAACAGAAAATGACCTTGGACACTATTGTAATACTTTTTGCACAGGGTTAGTTATACAGTAAAATTATCTAACCACTGAAGTGGTTTATTTTTCTGCTCAAATTCTTGGTAATCCATGAGATATTTTAGCCACTTGTACAGCATTCATGTTAAAAAATTGCATTATTTAGTTTTCTAGTTTTACAACTTTATTGTCAGCATAAATTGAGTAATTATCACTATAAAATGAGTAATGTAGCAAGTTTGACCTCTGTATTTCTGATTGAAAATACATATCTTTTATAATGAATCTAAAGTTCAAAAATTTCTGAAGAAATCCTTAACATTGTTGATCCAAAGGTTTCCAGATCATTGGTACTGTACAAGAAAACAAGTAAATGTTAAGAAATATAAATTATTGATGATTAAAATTATTGCTTCAATAATTGCATTATTTTTATAATTCAGTAAGAAATACAGGTTTGTTTGCTTTTACACAATTGTTTAATCGCAAAGAATTACATTCGTAATTACATTCGTAATTCTTGATCACAAGAAAGAAATCATTGATTCATTATTTTGGGTGGAGTGTAACCAAATTGATCATTTGTGTTGACTGGTTTATACACTCTATGCTAGGATTCAGAAGTATTTGAGACACTTATTAAACTACAATTTGTCCAATAGACCTTTGTAGGGGTAAACTCTCTAGCACAATGCTTTCATGCACTGTACGGGTGTGCCTTAATATCCCACAAGGTGAAACAATGTGCTATGAGTTGAAAAAGTTTGAGAATCACTAATTTAGAAATTGGATTTCCTAATAAACTTTTACTGTTTAGAATATCTTTTATAGTTTAGAAAATATTTTGAATGAATGTAAGCAAAAAGAAGCAGGAACTTGCTTGGATAAAAATATTTTATTTTTTTTGAAAAAAAAAACTGGCTTAAAATATTGAAATTATTTTATGCTCATAAATAATACCATATTTCTAAAAACACAAGTACAAATTGTTTATACTTTTATTTTTCTTATAATAGATGGTTGTGTATAGGGAAAGTATTGGAATTGTGTCGAGACACAACTCAAGTTTTTGACAGATCTGCATTTTTTTAACAGTCTAGAACATAAAAATATTTTTAGCATGACATCTGTGTATTTGTGTGTCTGTGCAATGTATGTAACCACTCTAGCTGAAAACTATTCAACAAAATTTCCCAAAATTTGGGCACTTGTAGGCTACCCTGGTGCTGATTAAATGTTACTATGATTCTGAAAAAATAACCTGCTTTTTTTGTGAAATAGCCTGCGAAAATCATATGTATCCACTCTAGCCGAAAAACTAGTTGAATTTACACAAAATATATAAGGGAAGTTACTTATGGGTTATTCTGGTACTGATTAGATTCTGGTACAATTTTGAAAAAAGAGCCTTTTTTTTCTTTTTGTAAAATAGCCTGCAAAAAATGTCAACATCAAAAATAAAATACTACTACATCACTCGATAAGTCTCCGGTCTAACTAAGAAAAACAATTTTTTTTTAGAAATTCGACGTTATTCATCAACATACTTTCCTTCAAGAGTGTTACATTCATTCCAACACTCCTCTAACTTTTCGATGCCTTTTTTGTAGAACGATTTGTCTTTGCTCTCAAAATAGACCCCAGTTTCGGCAATCACTTCTCATTTCAGCCAAATTTCTTTCCCTAGAGCATCTTTTTGATGTCTGCAAAAAGCCAGTAGTTGCTGGGAGCCAGATCTGGAGAGTACGGTGAGTGAGGAAGCAATTCGAAGCGTAATTCATATAATTTAACCATCGTTTTCATCGACTTGTTTGGCGTTGTTGTTTTTGGTCCGGTGTGAGCAAACGCAGCCCCCACTTACGCATGCAACTTACGCATGCTCAAATTTTCGTGTAAAATTGTAAACACACTACCTTCTGATATCTTTAAGGTGTCAGCTATCTCACGCAACTTCACTTTACAGTCTTTCAAAACTATTTTGTGAACTTTTTTTATGTTTACTGGAACATCTGCCGATTTTGGGCGACCAGAGCATTCAGCATCATCAGTGTTTGTACGACCACATTTAAATTCAGCATACCAGTCAATAATAGTTGATTTCCGTGGTGCAGAGTCTTCATAACGCTTATCAAGCCACTGTTTGGTTTCAACAGTATTTTTCCCCATCGAAAAATAATGTTTAATCAACACACGAAAATCTTTTTTATCCATTGTTTTGAAAATTACAAAACTGGGGTCACTAAAACCACTGTAACCTCTAAACTAATTGTCAGAATGTCATGAAATTTTGACACGTATCATTTGAAGGTTGGTACTATCCAGAAATCATGGGTCTGTCAACAGTGTTGCCATATATGTGTCAGACCGGAGACTTATTGAGTGAAGTGTTATGTATGCTCAAATGTATGAATTAAATGCAGGTTTTATAATGCAGGTTAAATGCAGGTTTTTAAATGCAGGTTAATTTTTGACAACAGGAAGAATAAGACTAACCCCATGACTCTAGAACTAACTGTTCTCGAGATATTTTAGTTTTTTCACGTCGCCTTTGAAAATACGTCCAGTTGCCAAATGAAAATGAAAATTGAAGTAAAATTGCACATTTAGTGTCATTTCAAGCAATTATCTATTGTTAGGTTCAGAGATGCTCCCAAGTATTTAGATTTTTCATAACTCTCAAATTTCATCCAAATACCCTGACTACAGTCATTATTCATGTTAAAAAGGAATGTAAAACTGAGAGAACTTGATAAAACTGCTTGTGGTTCATAAAGAAAGTATTCTATTAAATGAGATTGATGGAGTCATAAAAAGGTTAGGAACCATTAGTATATGTTGTGTATTGTATTGCATTTAAAGGGTTATGCATTAAATTTTTTTTATTGCATTGGTACAGCACAATATACTTAGACTTTCATTTAGTATGCTATAGTGTAGTACTTTCTGTGCTAAAGTATGGTATTCTGAACTCTCGTCATGATTTTTTATGATTGCAATGTAATAATAAATGTGGAATTCAAGCCCGACCCTGTTTGATTAATAGATTTGACCAAAGAGTGTATGCAAGGGAAGGGGGGGGGGGGAGTCTGATGGGACGACAGCCATCCCTCAAATTGAGAAAGAGAATGAAATGGTAAATGAAAGCTAAAAAATTTTCAAAATTAAAAAAATATATATTTATTGTTTAATTAAAGTAATACATTTCAGCATATTTTTTTGCATATACATTTTATAACATGTCTTATTTACATTGGAACTTATAATAAAATGATGGGCATTGCACATATGATTTCAAGAAAATATGCTTTCCTCATGCTTGTTGACCATAATTAATTGATGTCACACAGTGTTTAGCAGTAAGGTTTAGCAGTTAGCTACTGCTAAAACCTTATGCTCGCTTACATTTTTTACCAAGTCGGATGAGCTAGCTCGTTTAATGCCAAACATGCTTTCATTTTTCAATTCTGGTAGATTGGTAACTAATGCTGTTGGAGAGAGGTGAATTTCTCTTTATTTTTGTTGAAAAGTGTTAAGTTCTTGATGACATCACACTCATCAATGTGGTATTAAATATATTTGTTTCAGTTTATTAGTCAAATATGTACTTACACATAAGAGATGTGTACTTATGTTTAAGTATACATTTTCTAAGATAGCCCCCAAACCTAGCTTCAACACCCCCTCCCCTATAAATCAAAATCTTGCGTACGCCACTGATTTGACTTGACCTTGATTTTAGTTGTTGTTTTTTAAGTATAGTCGGACATACTTAGAAAAAAATTGTTTATTAGAACAGAATTTTTACCAAAGCTGTAAATTTATTTAAGAAATTACAAGGAGTGCTTTTTTTCTCAAGAGAATTTTTTTTTTTCATTATTTCCAACTTTACTATAAACTTGTTGCACTTTATATCAAAATCTATAAAGATAAATAACCTACGCTTCTAAGTATAAAAAGTGTTTTTCAAACTTTCTACGCATGGATTGGATTGCTCTGCCGTTGCTGACTATAGCATTCATGGACCGGTTTTATACTTTTTATGCAACTTTCAGCATGGAATATGTGATATTTGTTTGCTTTAAAGCTCATAAAAAGTGTAAAACTGCTCCGTGGATGCTTCTGAGCACAATCCTAGTTTTGGGGAACACCCCCTATAGGCGGGTTCTGTGACTATGATATTTCTACACATGACTGAAATTTAAAATATTTTATTTTTGACATTGTTAAAATCTTACTCAGCATTATGAAATGTGTTGATGTTCTAAAAAATGAACTTGAAAATTGTCCTTGTTTTTTTAGGCAATATGCAACTATGCTGGATTTCTCACTTTGCCTGTAATATAATCAATGAAAGATACATATCTATAGATTTATATCAATTTAAGCATTGACTAAGATAAGCTAATTAACATACTTCCATAATTTTGTAGTTACACATTATTTTCTTCCATGTTAAATTAGATTTGTATATAAATGTTGTTATGCAGGAATTTTGCACAATTAAATTAACATTTAAAAGGAATGTGCAAATTAGATATTTTAGCTATACGGGTTCTTCAAAGTTCCATTTTCATTTCCCTGATTTAGTACAATTGTTTATATTACTCCACCAATAATGTGATATTTGATCTTATGTAAATGATTTGTTTTGTGTTATTGACAGCCAAAGCTATATTTGAGTAATTTATTCATCTGTGTATATTTGCATGTAATTGCTTTAATTCTAAAACTTATCTTTAACATGGTTTCAATATTTTTTTTTCTTTTTGTGATAGTGAGTTATTTATAAACAAGGACTGCTAATACCCATGCAATAGATAAAGTGACATTTCAAATATCTTCTAAATTAACATAATCGAATTAGCTTTATTTGCTCTGTAATGGATTAACTTAGGCAGCTAACCATTGAGCTATATCTAATAGGGAGTGAAGTCTGTCATGGTCTTCCTATACCTTACAGAAACTTTAACTTGTTAGTAATATCTATATATTAGAGATGGCTTTTCCCCGGCCATCCCTTGTAACTGCTCTACATCCTTTGGGTGAGCTGGACGGCCTGGGTAATAAGTAAATATATATATATATATATATTTATATATATATAGTAGAGATGGGCAAATAACATTTTTCTCAAATATGTGCAACTGAAACTGCTGCTAATATAATAAACCTAAAATAACTTTGTTAAAAGCAATATACAACACAAAATTAGTAGTATCAACTGGTTTTGAAGGCAAGAAACAACCTTTGTTAGTATGCAAAAGGAGCAGAACCTTCACTCGTAAAAGCTAGTTCGGGAGCTGATGTCGATCTAGCAAGTTGCTGATCTAGCTCTCATGGGAAAAAGTTGCAATTTTTATATGTCCTGATGTAGAAGGTTGTTTCTTGTCTTCAAAACTGGTCAACACTATTATTTTTGTTTTGTATGTTGCTTTTAATGATTTTAATCTTATTACTTTTTTTGAATCCATATTTGAATTCAAATATTAATCAGATCTCAAATATTAGAATACCCTAAATAATTATTTCAAATTGTTCATAAATAATATTTACATATATTAAATATTTTTAATTATTAGTAAGTAAAAGGAAAAGTAAAAAGTGTAATAAAACCAGATTAATTTAGAAGTTAAACTTTTTTTTAATTTTAATTACTTTCCAGTAGTAGTTTAATTATAAATGCTTCCCACCTAATGCAGATTTTTATTTAAGAAAATAAGTATTTGAAAATGTTTAGGATCTAGTCTGTTTTTTTTTTTCTTTTTAAACCACAAATTATATTAGAAGTGCTGCAGATTCGCTCTTAAAATAAAACTGTTGATGGCAGCATGATTAAATAATTCAAAAATAATTCCTTCAAGCATGGATACAGACTTTTTTTTAATTTTCAGCAGTCGAAAATATTTTCATTAGGTGGAATCAAACTTTCCTCATGGTACTTTCGAATTTCTACTGGAATGTCCTGACATTTTATTTCAGAATCTGCTATTAATCATGGCATATTTGAGGTATTCGAATTTCTTCTAGTCATGTTATATACAAGATTTCAAATCTCAAATACTTTTGAATATTCATGCAAAATTATTCACCCATCGCTACTATATATATAAAATTGGAAGTTTGTCTGTCTTCTGTATGTTCCTTTTGTATGTAAATCCATATTTGATTATTATTCGTCTTCAAATTTGGTGTGATTTTTCTACATTTTACTGCTTGTGGAATTTGGCAGCTATTTATGTCGACATTTGTTAACTATTTTTTTAAAGACAAATACAGTTATTAAATGTTATGTAAAAACACACAGAGCATGGTTCCTTCTTAGTTTAGTTTATAGCTCTTCTTTCTCTAGAATGTTGACATTGTGAATCCCTTGTTCTGTATATTTAAGTATCAGTT
Source organism: Amaurobius ferox (assembly GCA_951213105.1). Lineage (NCBI taxonomy): Eukaryota > Metazoa > Arthropoda > Arachnida > Araneae > Amaurobiidae > Amaurobius > Amaurobius ferox. The sequence goes on from OX578146.1 coordinate 14,398,062, forward strand.
ACAATTGTGTTGCCTAATGTATCCACAATTTATAATTTTTTATTCACCTGTGTTATCAAAAATATATTTTTAAGCATTCTATTTAAAGAAATTTTCACTCTTGGATAAAGTCAAAAAACATTCATCATAACCAACATTTTATGCAAACATCTTAAAGTTTGTGAACCTATGATTGGAAGCTACTGAGTTCTACATGGCTTCTCTATACTTCCCACCAAGTATAGAGACATGCATCATATCCAATTCAGAGCAGAAAAAAAAAAAAATAGATTTTATCATGTTTAGGAAAGTTTTGCACATGCCATCTCTTCCCATTGACTGCGCATCAAAACCTGAGCTGTGAGAAAAACCAGTGTAATAAAGAGATAAAAGATCATTATGTAGAATATGGAACCAGTTTAAAATTTATTGTTTTGAAATATAGTAAAACCTGTATGGGCAATTATCTAAACAACCTAAAACAAGCATTGAAATTTTACTTCATATATACATTCTAATATATTTATTATTAGTTTATATATATATATACATCTTAAGGTGGTGATATCACGAACATATGCAAATTACTGTACAGTGCCCTTAACATTTTCTTCCGAGAAAAAATGTGCATGATCACCAAAATGCTGATACTCACTTTCAGTTACATAATACTTTCATAATTTTAATGTCAATTTTAGTTGAGTTTTTTTACTGGTTTCCAGCATTCATTGGTTGAGGTTCACTTATCAAACTTTTCCAAGTGTCATTGTAACATATGTTATATGGTTTTCTGATATGTGCAACACAAATAAAGGTTAGCAATCCTTAGAAAGTCTTCCATTAACACTGTGTTAATTTAAGTCTTCTCTACCCCTTCCTTTTCTGAGACAGTCAATTTTCTACCTTTGCCCCCCCCCCTCCCCCCAGGTTCTCAAGCCAACAGAAGCTGGATTCTTCCTTTTACCTGGGGCCTTATTAGATTTATTGACTTCTTGATTAGTGAGATAAATAATGATTCCATGTACTTATAGTCCACCTATTATGATTCCCAATTATTTCTGGCATGTGGTTGTCTTAAACAGGTTTTGCTTTATAAATTATAATAATTAAAAAAGAATCTTAGGAGGTGGGATTTTCTATGTGAAGTATTCCAGATAATAGCCAGATGGACGGACACTTTTTCCAGATTGGAAGACTTTTGAGTGGCCAGGCATTTGAAATAATCATTTACCCATAAATCAGCTGGAACATGAACTGTTTTGCACCACATGACATTTTTCTGCCACATCATGGGGACAGAATACATTATTCCCTTGCGGACACCACAACATGCAAGCCTGCAGATGCTATTTGAACTCACCCCAGCTGTCAAGAGAGCATGAGGAAAATGCTTGCCTTAGACCTCTTGACTATTGGCACCTCAATCGGAAGAAGTATATCTTAATAATAGTGGCAAGTACTTTTAAGCATGTATCACTTTTGCACAATTGTTGTTATATTTATATGTGATTTATTAGATGCATGTTTCACCCCCACAACTGACATCGCCCCATTTGTTAGAAACATAACCATAAATCATTAATTATATCACATCATAGGAATTCACTTTACTTGGTTATCCAGTTAGATTCTATACATTTGCAAATAAAACTTCCACGAAATATAAGGTAATTTGTTTCTTTATCCTGATATTAATTAGTGTAAAGTTTCTCACTGGTTACCATGTATGTATTGACATGTGTCTGTTTAAGGTCTGTATAGGCCAGTATTTTATATATCCCCATGTCTATTTTTTCTATGAAATAGTGTACAGTTTTTATCCATTCTTTAGGAAAAGACCAATAACATGTAGTCTCTAAGAGAAATGAAAAACTTTGAAATTCAGTGCTGATGCAGAGCACTGAAGTTAATTCCCAATTTTTCTGGGAGATTCTAGTATCATGTTGCTACTAAAAACTAAAATTCTCTCAGGTTTCCAGGTTAAATCAGAATAAATAACTTATCCACAAGAAAATAACCTAAACTTTGATTTATGTCTCATACATTGGTTCTGCTAAAGTGCCATATAAGTGAAAATCCTGTGAAACTGGACTAAGGCCTCATTTACACAATGTCATAATGGAAGCATGGGTTTTTGTGGTGCTTCTCCAAGCAGTGCAGAAGTTTTTCTAGCCACCAAATATGCTACTAACCATGTCTCTAGTCTCAAAATGGAATTGGAAAAATTAAAATACATGTACAGAAATATTTGACTGCACTCAAATTCATGTCTCATTTGAAGACCTTCATATCAGACAATACAGTAACTGGTGGCACTGTTAATCTGGCTGCTCGAAAAATCACATCTTCCAGTTGCCAGCAATCTGGTATCTCTGCCAGAGATGCCACCACCGCATGTGAAAAATTCAATTTAAAGTTATTTTACTGTCATATTGACGTCACCATAGTCAACCCTTCCATGGAGGCATCCTGTAAAAGAGGCCTAACATTTGTATTGGCTATAGTTGAGTTAGGAGCTGATCTATGAAATATCATTTCAAAGTTATGTTCACCCATGTAGAAAGGGCATAACTTACCAAAAATAGGACCTAGGTTCTAACTGGCTTTTTGGAGTCCCTACCAAAAACTTTCTAAAATTTATTTGCACCATAAATAAATGTTTAAAGTAAATAGAAAATGTTATAAAAAAGCATGCTAGATATGGAATAGTCATAACAATATAAATTTAAATTTTGTAAAAAATTAAAATTTTTAAAAAAAATTTTGCTGATATTTTCTTAGATACTGCTGATATTCGTAGTTCTAGAAAATTTTTTTCCATTTCTTAATAAAATTTGGTGACCCTGGTGGCCAGTGCGTTCTAAAATTATTTCTATAATTTAATTTTTATGAAAATTAAAAACATGCATTTTGACATATACAAAGCCAAAATGGTATAAATAGCTGGTTAAATGAATATATATATATATATAATTGGATATATATAATTGGATAACTGTGTGGAATTAATTTTAATTTTATATGTTTACTATGCTATATATATATATATATATATATATGAATTTTGATTTCCTTCATGAGATGATGCTAATTTTGCACAAAATTTTGTTTGCTTACAGTGCAAGACCAATACACATACACAAAATGGAAAATTTTCTCCTCCCAAATTTTCTCAGTTTATTTCAGAATATACTACATCCCCCCCCCCCCCCCCCCATCCAGGTATTTTCAAATTCTCTGAGTTTTCCCATATTTTCAAGGTAGTATAACAATCTTAAGTGAGATTTTTTTGCTCTTCCTGTGCAGTATTGTTGATTATGTATATATAAAACAATGAAACTATTTATGTTGACTTGCTTTAAACTGTTCTATTTATTTTTAATATTGTTTTTTATAGTGCTTCTTAATTGGTTAGATGCAAGAATTATAATCTAACATTTTACACAGAAAACTAATATTTAAAACAATGAAACTATTTATGTTAACTTACTTTCTGTTGTTTTATCTATTTTTAATATTGTTTTTTTTTTTTTTTTGTAATTTGTCTTAATTGGTTATACGTAGAAATTATAATCCTCTAACATTTTATACAGATATATAATATTTAAAACAATGAAATTATTTATGTTGACTTACTTTATACTGTTTATTTATTTTTAATATTGTTTTTTGTAGTGCTTTTTTTATTGGTTATATACAAAAATTATAATCCTCTAAAATTTTATGCAAAAATCTAATACTTTAAACAATGAAGCTATTTAGGTTGACTTACTTTATACTGTTTCATATGTTTTAATATTGTATTTTATAGTGTTTCTTAATTTGTTATATACAAAAATTATAATCCTCTAAAAGTTTTTGCAGAAATCAACAGCTATTTCAATTAAAAAAAGAAAAAATGCCCTTTTTCAATATTTTTGACTGTTTATCTTAATTTAGGAGAAATTGTGTGTATTATAAATTGCATTTGACTGTCACAATATGTTGAAAAGAAAGAAAAGCTTGATACATTTTTTAACTGTGCATGAGACTCTGATACAACTGTAATTTTTTCCTTTTTCCTGTTTTTAGTTCAGAATAATTTTTTACAAGTTCACAAGTTTGATACTAATTTTTGCATGTAAATTTTTTTTATTCTTAAGTTCCATTTTTTAGCATAAAAATTGGAATTTTCTTTTCTAAGTTTAGAAAATTTTTCATATATCCATCTTTTAATGTTTTTTATAGAACTTCTTCCCCAAATCTAAGAATTTATTTGATATATACATATTAGCCCAGACATAACAATGCTTTATGCCAAAATTGCTGTTTACTCACCAGTTGTAACAAATTGAACTATTGTCCTCCATAATATAAGTAGATCATTTGAAGAGTGACTTTATCAACGAGATGCAGACAATATGAAATACATTTATGCCATTTGATTGGCAATGAATACATTAATATTAATGTGGCCAAGAAACCAAATATTTAAAATTTTATATATTTGATTTTATTTCTAAGAAAGCAAACTGCACATTTTAAGTAAACTCATATTTTATAAATAAACTGAACTTTTTAAAATGTAAATTTATTTAAAAAAATTTTTAAATTATTTTAAATATTAACTATTTAAATTATGTAATTGTAGTTAAAAAATTTTAAAATTACAATTATTTATATGTGTACAAAACATTTTTAAATTTAAATTTCTAAAGACAAAAAATTCATTTGAAATACAAACAAATACATTTATAATGTGGTTACCACCCTAACTGGAAAATATAAAAACCTGCAATTTTGTTAGGAAATTTAAAAATTGTCCACAATATCTGTGAAATCTTTCAAAAAGTTCTAAACCTAGAGAAAAGCAAGATAATTTTTAATTTAATAACTAGCATTTTTGAACTGATTTTATGAAGTTACTCAAGTTTTGCTTGTCTCCGGACAAGTGTGATATAATATATTTGTTTGGATCTGCTTGTATTTAGCTAATCTGTTAAATGTTAATTTAACAGATTAAATAGGTTTAGTTAAATTTCTTTGATCTGCTATTTTTTTAACCTGTGGAAAAAAAAATATTTAGAATACCTGAAATAATTAATTTTATTTTATTGTACGGTTGGCTATCCTTTTAAAAGTAATTTTATGAAATTTGATTCTGGCAATGTGACAGAACTAAATTTGTTGATCGCCATAGAGGTTAGTAAAATTGTAGTACATGCCAAGTATTTTGCTACTATTACAGGTAACGACTATTCCATGTGGATAAGTGGATAATATGTGCAAAACTGGTCTTGTTATCAGCAATGTGATCCTAATAATTTAAATATTTAAATATTTCAATTTCCTCTACTTAACAGCATGTACACATTTGAGGATTGGGATTACATCCTTGTCATGTAATTCTGTTACATCACAATGTTCTGCGAATAAGTGGAATTTAAAAATATTGTCATCCCTTTACAGTATGCTTTATTTTATTTTGTATTAGAATGAATTACCCAATGGTATTGCTCAGGTCCTAAATAAGCATTCGCTACTTATATAATACATTTTTGGGTAACACCACTCAATTTCCAAATTACATCTTCAAACCATAGATATTTTCAATTTGTATCTACGCTTCAAAAAGTCTAAATTTCCAAATAATTTCCTCCTTATGTTTCAAACCAAATCCCCATATATGTGTGCTCTACAACTGTGGGAAAAAAAGAGAATGGAATCCCTGCAGAGAAAACATGGTTTAGAAACTACACCATGAGGGACATGCATGTTTTGAGGGCTATATGTAGAAAAAATCTATCGAGGAAAATACTTGACTGCACTTCATTAACGAGATGTACAACTTCAATTTTTATTACAGTAGAACCTCAATTATCCGACGTAATTGGAATCGAACCTACATCGGATAATCGAAATTTCCGGATAATAGAGAATTTTTCAATAGTCGTCTAGTTTAATATGTAACATCATCATCGAACTGCTATTATGACTATTTAAACTGCTAAATAAATATCTAAATTCAAATTACAGTACAGTATAGTAGTGCATGAAAATTTATTTTGAAATAAAAAACTTACAGTGATTTAAATGGAAGCTTCATCTGGTGTAAATTGGTCATCCTTTGTCGTGCAGCTCTGTCACGAAGTTTTTTTAAAAGCATTAGTTCAGAGGAATCACACTGTTCTTGTTGTTCCAACCAAGCAAGGCCTTTTGAAAAACACTGAAACGCATCATTGTTACTAATCTTTACTTGGGAATCATTCTTGCCTTCATCATCTTCTTCGTCTTCTTTTGGAGAATGTCGGACTTCTGCGATAATTTCCTCATCATTAAGCAACTGGAAGCCTGCATCTTCCATGTTACAAATCAACCAATCTGTGATTTCTTTGATCCCACAGTTTTCAAAACCTGGCATCGTGCTAAAAATGTTTAAAAATTCAGTAATACCATCTTTCGCAATGCCTGTAACATTTTCATCTGTGCCAGTTGAAAAATTCGGCAAAAGTTTTCTCCAACTTCATCTTAGTGTCAATTGCGGCATACATTCCCATGCTTCACTGATCATATAAATGCATTCTTTAATGTTGACAGATTTCCAAAAATCGTATTGAAACTGTAGATGCAGATTCTCCTTCAAAAAGTAATTTTCTTAATTTCTTTCGGAAACGCCATTTTAAAGACTCCAAAACGCTCTCATCCATAAGTTGCAGGGACAAAGGATGGACAGGGGAAAAACAAAAAATAGGAAACCGACATCGGTTAATGGAGCATTCCGGTTAAACGAGGGTCGGATATTCGAGGTTCTACTGTATTTTACTTTAAAAATCACAAAAAAAAAGCAGTAATTAAATTTTTTTTTGTTAGAATGGGAATATATATATATATACACATATTTTTTACCAAGCTATAGAATTGTACTAATCAAATGCAGCGAAATAAGTATCAGTTAACATAAAAATGTAAATTTCAGGGTATTTAAAAATAAATAAATATCAAGGAATTGCCTTACGGATTTGGTTTAAAGATCATTGGAAAGAACTTTGATCTTTCCGATGGTGTCAAGATGAAAACTCTGCTGATAATTTTGATTGCCAAGAAACTGATTTATGTGAAAATTGCTCAAAATCATGCTAAAATATAAATACTATAAAACTGATTGCAATTAAAAACAAAAAAAAATCTCGCCAAAAAAATCGCTTGTATTTTCACGAGTCTTGGAGTACCTGTGCAAAAAATTTCATTGCTCTCCAACACTTTCCTGCTACAAACAGCACACACACACACAAACATATTTTTTTATTATGCAAGATCAACCCTAGGCTTCAGGTCAGGTGATAAAACACATGGAAATATGGTGACTATTTTGTAAATGTAATGCATCAAATTAATTGTTTGGACTGTAAGCAAATGCCATATATTTTATTTTTACCCAGTTTTAGTGCATTTTCCAGCTTTGTACTGCTGCTCTTTTTTTTTTTTGCTTAGAAAATTATCTAATGAGACTGCATTTACACCTAATTTTTAGTATTTAATATTTCTTCCACATATTTAATATTTTCTACATTATAGAATTATGATATGTAATTTTATAAAAAAAAATTTCTCTTATTGTTTTCTGTTTTCTAAACGAAATCATTATTTCTACTTTTTATAGCTTGTTCATTTTTATCCCTGTATTCATCCATGTTTGGAATTAGAATTTAAATTATTCTGTGTTCTGTTCTCAGAACAAATGATTATTCGTGGCGGCAGTTGCTGTACTACATTTTTCAACAATCAACTTGCATAAAACGTTGAACAACTTAAAAAAAAGGTTTGATTTTTATATGAGTTGGTTTAAATCACTTAATTTATTTCTGATTATTTTTTTTTCTGTTTTTAAATAATTGTGTTTCATACTTCACAATTCTGTTATATATTTGCCTTGCTCAAATATTCAAAGTTATTTATGTAAAGTTACTATAAATAATTTATTTTATTGTTATTTATATCTTATATAATTTATTTTATACAAATGTTTTCTCATTTTTATATTTGTAAATGAGAATATTAAAAGAATTTCAGATTTCTTTTAATTTGTACATATAGTATTTAAATAGAAAATTAATTATTTGTTAAACACTGAATGTAAATAGTTATTAAAAGACTATTTTTGTACTATTGCATCATATGTAGTTTCACTCTGCATATAAAAAAAAAAAAATATTTATATAAATATGTAATAAAATTTGATGTTTAATTTATGCCTCTTTTATTCATCAATAAAGCATCATAAATTGCATTTAAAGTTAAAAAATATAGTAGAAATTTTTTTGAGAATATCTTGTTATAAAATTTTTCTGTACCTTATATGACAACACTGCATCTGGCTTCAGAATAAGTTCAATTATTTATATTGCAGGTTTATCCAGAAGAAGTTTTGGTTCACTTTCAGGAACACTCACAATTTTCCACTCTTTCAAGCAATGGTGAAGCTAGATTTCTCCTCTTTTTCTTGGGGGGGGGGGGGGGGCTATATTTTCCCTCAACTACATATTGGTTTCTTTGTTTTATAAGGTAGGATCAAAAAATTTGGAGTGTGTGCTGATATCTCCAATTCTGGTTGATGAGAGGAGAACTATTTTACCGTGGTGTAGAGGTGCATGTGATGCAAGATGTGAAAAGGAAGAAGCAGGTCCGCAATGCTGGATTTTCCCAGACAATGCATGTCAGTGAACTGTAGTCGTTCGCGTTCGTCAAAAACGGAAATGGCGTTTGAAGAACAATGTGTCTGGAAAAACACCTGCTTCTTCTTTTTCACATTTCTCGTCACATTGTGCCTCTACGCCATGGTAAAATAGTTCCCCTCTCCTCCAATTAGGGTTGGTGATATCAGCACAGTCTCCGAACTTTTGATCCTACCTTGTATTATATTTTCTTCATATAATTGCATTGATATATGACGGGTTTATTGAAATATTTTAGTATACAAAAATATTTTATATATACAATTTCATTATATAAATAAGGGGTTGGGTTTAACAGTTAATGTGCAGATATTAGGGTGGGCACAGGTCAATTTGACTTTAAAAAACTTAATTCCAAATATTTCATATAATAGAGTGCTAAAACCTGTTTATCCGAATTGTACAATTATTTGCAACCCTCTCTTTCATTTTTCTTTGAAATTTTGTCTACATAGAGAAAACATGCTCTACAAGCTGAGTTAAAAAATTTTCTCCAGAAGTGTGTTAATATTGTCCCCTAACTGGGGAATATTTAAGATAAAGAGAGGGAAGTCTAAGAAAATCAAAAATGCATGTATGACACAATGAGTATGCAATTCGGTTCGCTAATTAAGTTACCAAGTGCAGGTAGCTATTATTCAGACTTAGTTGGAGTAATATATTCGTGAGATTTAAGTGATGCCTAGAAAGCGAAGCAGGGTGATTCTTTTATTAAATGAGAAAACAGATTTTGTAGAGATTGCAAAATTGTGAAGGATGAAATAATTGGCAATTAAGTATGGTGTCAGAAGATCAACAATATCTGAAATGACTAAAAAATGTTCATTCGATTCTGTTATCTCTGTATCTAACTTTTTAAATAATATCTTTCACAATTCACAAAACTATGATAAACTATATAAAAGTTAAGCATTTTATATCTTTAATATGGTCGTGATTTTTTTTTAATTTAATCACTGTACCAAGCCGAACTGCCTTCACTCGTGAGTGGTTCAGATAATCAGTGCTCTTTTGCATAACATATCAAGGTGCATCAATCACAATTTGCTGGACAACAACATTTTACATTTAATTAGTCAGTGTCTGTTTTACTTCCTGCACCCTTTTATTCTTTGGGAAATGGGTCTACACAAAGTGAGTCGAACTAGGCTTATTTTGACCGTATAAACTTTACTACATGCAGTATTTTCACGCTCACAATTTACTATATAGAATTTCCTATGAAACTAATATTTCCTTTGGTACCATCACCACATCTGACTTTTGTTCATTTACTCTGTACCAGTTTTATTTTAGGGAGCCCATTAACCGATAGCAAAATATAGGACTTTAACAGGGATTTTTATCCTTCTATGTGAATGTTTTCTATCTTTCTCGCTGTTCTATTACTATACAGAGTGTCCCAAAAAGATTGAAACACGCTTTAATTTTTTACCTGTTGGAGATAAGTGGGCAATGTAAATTGCAAAAATGTTGAAAGTAAAGTAGGAAATAAGATTACTTTAATGAAATAGTCCTACCATTCATTTTCAAAAAGTTACACTTTTTAAATTTTTATACGACCTCCTTAGACAAATTGGGTCAATCAGAAAATTTTTATTTTTAATGCAACAAGATCATTACAAAAAAAACCGCATATCTGTATCTTTAAAATTGAGCGAGTTATATTTAATTGAAAATTGAACATTATGAATGGGGAACATATATCAAATTAGAAATGTAAATTAGTGACATATCACAAAAAAGATAAAACTGGATGATAATACATAAGACATTTTTGCGAATTTCGCGTAGGCTCACGATGCAATCACGGATTCTTAAGCACTTTTCACATTGAGATATGCCAATAAAAAAATTTGACATATATTAACGTATTTTTAATCTAAACAATTTCTATCATAAAGTGGCATATAACAAGTGCCTCTCTATGCAATGAGTCGTCAAGTTTGCCAAATTTATCACCAAGAGTTGTTGACAAACGGGGAGAAGAGCATTTTTTTATGTATAATAATGTCTGTTGGCGAATTGTTGGACGTCATAATATAAAACTATTACACAAAGTATCTTCTCTCGTGAAGAGAGCGAACTACAGTTACCAGAATAATGTTAACAAATTCATTGCATAATATTACATATGAAAAGTAAACATATTTCGCAATACCTAATCTTTTTTTAATTTTATGAGATTTTTTTTTTGAAAAATTTACTGAAAAAGTGCAATATCTCGAGAACGATTCATGCTAGTGTTCTAAAACTTATGTAAATTGTTTTCTACTGGAAAATAGCATAAATGATTATTTGAATATATTAAAAATGATTATTTACGTAACTTTATTAAAAATTTGGTTTTTTCGATGAATTTTTCAAAATTTCGTTCTAAAATTTGGAGGTTGTTCTGAACATTTGATTGCATTTAAAATCAATAGGTTTTCCGTATTCACTGATTGCAATTTTTGTACCAAATTTTATTCGAAACTCGCCATTCGTTCGTGAGATATCGTCTACTCAGACTCACGGACATGCACACACTTACATCACTTCAAATACGATCCATTCGAGTTCGAGGATGCTTGAAACGTGCTCTATACTAAGTATAGAGTATGCATTCCGTCTATGTATGTAAGGAAAGTAATACATATATACTAAACACTACGCCTTCCAGTTATGCCAAACAAAGGATTCTTTACTAACGCTACGACACCTAGATATACTAATTCCCAAAGCATTATAGCATTTTCAAAAATTTCTTCTATAGGAATTGTATCTTCTGGAATATTTTAATTGTTGACAAAGTCATCTTGGTTTTTCCATTGCACCAATAGATACAACACCATAGCAAAGATTATAAGTATTGCCAGTGTTACCAGAAAATGGCCGATGAAGTGGAAGAAATTTTCTGTGAGCTGAATGGAATTAGCGTAAAAAAAAAAAAGGGTTATGACATATTAGTAAGTTTACATGAATATTTTGTTAGTAAATATTAAAATATAAGTTTACATAATTTTCATAAAAGTTTTTTCACACTATTCTAGGTAGGCCAACGGCCGTACCGTGCTGAAAACACCGGTTCTCGTTAGATCACCGAAGTGAAGCAGCATCGGGCGCGGTTAGTACTTGGTGGGTGACCACCTCGGAACGCCGCGTGCTGTTGGCCATCTCGGGTGCGGTATCCCCGTGGTTTGCGCGCTAGATTTGCACGCTGCCACAAATGCCGCCGTGTTCATGCGGAGTACGATCACGTTAAACATGTGGGTCCGTAAGTCCTTCCGAGAGGTTGGTGGTAGGGGAAGGAGGGTACGGTCCCTGTGGATGCCTCCCCCACTGGGTTCCGGTCTAAATTGGGTGGCACTTACCGGCCGTCCAAACGGTTACCTTACACCTTTCTGGTAGGTCGGATGTTCTGGGTCTCAACAACAACACTATTCTAGGTGAAATTTCAGTCCGTAAACTTAAAGCGCCAATATCGTTTGAGACCATAATTCAGGTGGCGCTGGGATAAGATAAGTAGTTCTGCATTGTATGCATTTCTATGGCGAAAGGCCTAAAATATGTATTGAAACTGGCAATTTTGTAAAATAAATTATCAGCACAATGCAAAGTAGAACTGAAACAATAAAGATTATTCCTACGTATTCAAAAAGTTTTTATCTTTCAATTTATTTTTATCTTTATACGAGGTTCACACTGAAATTTTTGAGATACGGCTAAGTGGTACAAGTTATACTCACCAACTCTTGGGAGTGTTCGAAGTACTCTCCTCCAACATCAATGCACTTTTGTAGGCGAATTTTCCAAAGAATAAATGCTTCAAGCCATCCATTTCTTGGAATAGATGAACAACACGTTTTTATGGTCTCACCAATCTCATCTTCGAAATGAAAACGACGCCCACGTAAATTTTTTTTAGATTAAAAAAAAAAGCCAAAAGTCACACGTAGCAAGATCAGGAGAATATGGTGGATGTTCTATCATTTTGTTTATTTGTTCTAGAAATTCGACTATCATTCTTGCTGAATGAGAAGATGCATTGTCATGGTGAAGCATGAGTCCTCTAACATTCACTTCCTGAAGAATTTCTAGAAGATACTTAGTGGTGTACAGGTTAGCTGTAACTATCTTCTGTCCCTCTAGCTTTATGGCTTTGACCAGACCTCTACTTCTGAAGAACACGGCATACATTACTTTTTTCATTGCTCGTTGCCTTTTCACTATTGTTGGTTTGGGGTCATCTTCAAAGACTCATACTTTGCTTTCTTGACGTGTTGGAACGTCAAAAAACGGTATGTACATTTCGTCACCAGTTATGATTTTAGAAATAATGCGGTGCCCACCATCATTAAGTAATTTTAGTGGTTCTTTACTGATTCTGATAGGCTCTGTTTTTTTAGGTGTTCTGTTAAATTATGGGGGACTCAACGACAAACTAATTCTTTCATATGCAAAGTTCTTCATGAATAATTTTATATATAGCTGTGTATCCAATGTTAAATTCCTTCTGTATCATTTGGTAGGTACAGCGGTTATCATTGATTAACATTTTTTGAATGGCTGACTCATTTTCTGGGACTACAGCTGACAAAGGTCTTCCTCCAGGAGAGAGTTTCGACTTCTTTTAAACTCTAAACCATCTCAATACAGTGGCACGAGATGGAGCATCATTTCCATATGCTAATTGTAAACGTTGAAGACTTGTTGATTTAGTCTCACTTTAAAATCATAGAAAATCATAGCTCGATAATGCTGTCGCGTCAACTCCACTTTCTTTTCTTTCAAAATTTATTTTACGGTAGCTGAATTGTAATTATTGCTGCAAATTATCGTTTTGCGGACATAAAAGAATTCAAATTTAAATATCCGACCAATAATTTTTTTCTAGCGCATATCATAGGGGCATATCATCTGCCCCTGTCTCAAAAATTTCAGCGAGACCCTATATTCTATTCTCTATCCTACAGCTATGAAAAAATACTGGTTTATTATACTCATAATTTGAGAACCTTTAATTTAAAGATAATCAAAAATATATATACTAAATACTACGCCTTTCTGCTGTGTCAACTAACAATAGCAGCTATTTTACTCTAGTGACACCTAGATATAATTCGCAAAGCATTATGGCGTCTTCAAGAGTTTCATCCAAGAGTTTCATCCACCCTATGGGACCTAATTTTACTCCTCCTTTCTAACTTCATGGAGAAAACGTTTATAAAGTGCAGGTAATCTATTTCGCTCCTGCTTTTTAACACTTTACAACATAGTTGAAAAGTGTTTAAGACGTTGTTCATTCTGTCCGTCTGTCTGTCCGTTAGCACGATAACTGCCGTAAAAATGACCTTATCAAAATGAAATTTTAGTATGTTGTTCTGACAGTCTGTGGGACATATGGGAATATAAATGAATAAAATCACCCAATTAGTTTTGGATTGAATCCGGGTTGAAGAAATGAAATACATTGAACCCTATGGGACCTAATTTTTCAAACATTTTTTAAGCGAATTTAAAATTCACAAATTCCTTCGAAAGTTTTATGAAATATTCAAATTATCCCATAAAATATGTAAAAAAAATTTCAGCAAAATATATTCAGTAGTTTTTAAAATAAAAATTAAAATAATAATTACCCCCTTTATATGGAGAGATCACGTAACCATTATATGAAGAGATCACGTGACCCACTTCAAAATAAAATATGGCATCCATCTTGTATCAAAATCGTGATTTTTAAAGTTCTTTTTAATTCATATTTAGTGTTGTATCCGTCTTAAAACCGCTTCATTTTTGCTTAAATTTTGTGCATCAGTGTTCTGAAACAACGTAATTACAATATATTTGAGCTTAAATAATCATTAAACTTTGATTATTTTTACAACATAGCCTAATTTTCACCTATGGAAAATGTACACACAAAAATATGTAGAATGAGTTGTATAAGAATTGCTGCATTTCTTTAACGCAAAATTATTTTGTTCATGGAGTCTGCAATATAACTGATATGAATGAAACTTTCATTGATTTTACACAAAGAAGACGATTTTGTCGATGAAGTTTTAAGCATAGAGTTAAATTGCTTGTACCTTCATGGTTTTAAGTTTTTAAATAAAATAAATTTTCATAGTATTGTGATGAATGAAAGGAATGGAAGAATGTTCATGAATGAAATGCTGCTTTTATATAGAGGTAATTTATATTTCGATGAAGTCATTTGAATAAAGTTAATTTGTTTTCGATGAAGTTTTCAAATATAATAAATTATTGTAGTATTATGAGAATTTTAAAAATATTACCGAGGAATGTATCGCATTTTAGAGATGTTTAAACCAGGCAATTTATATTTCAATGCCGTCATTTGAATGAAGTTCATTCTTTTCGATGAAGTTTTAAGTTTTCAAATATATTAAACTAGCAGCGATTACCCGGCGTTGCTCGGGATTTACCATGCAAAACTGTGATAAAAATTACACCGGAACATATAGGCCCGTGAACCTTATACATTGTTTTTCACTGTGAAAGTTGTAAATTCATTGCTTTATGTAAAAAAATTCATTGCATTATATAAGTCATAGCTGGATAAGAAAGAATCTTCCCCATAAAATGCTGATAATTAAATAACCATTTTCAACACTTTCCAACATTGTTGTATAAGAATTGCTGAATTTCTTTAACGCCAAATTATTTTGCTCAGGAGTCTGCAATATAGATGATATGAATGAAACATTCATTGATTTTATATAGAGAAGCAGACGATTTAATGGCAGACTTCTTTGATGCAGTTTTATGTATAGAGTTAAATTACTTTGGCCTCCATGATTTTAAGTTTTTAAGTAGAATAAATTATTGTGGTACTGTGATGAATGAAATAAAAATGTATGAAAGAACTATTTACTGCTTCTACACAGAGAGCCAGGCGATTTATATTTCGATGACGTCATTTGAATCAAGTTCATTTTTCTCGATGAAGTTTTAAATTTTCAAATATAATTAATTATTGCAGCATTGTGATATATTACCTCAGAATGTATCGCATTTTAGAGATGTTTAAATACAATTAAAGTTGGAAAGTGTTTCATAATCAATGCTTTATGCATGATTGATCTTGTGATTTCTTAATACTTTTCGTTGTTGAGTAAGCCTGTGAGAAATAAACCATGATGATAGTTTCCATTTAAATTCATATCTCAAACCTGCGATTTTCAAAAGTGACTAACTAATACGTTCAATAAACTCCCACAAAATTCAGAGATTTAATTGACTTTCACGTTAAAGCCAACGATTTCCAACCTTTTGCGCTGGGAATCATGGAGTTAGAGAGTAGAACTCCTAGGAAAAAGTTTCGTTTTCCATCAATATCTCGACAACCCCTGACTTCAGAAATTCAAACTTGGTCTAAATTTATGGAGGGTTATTTCAAAGCTACCCACTAAATTTCATTAAATTCGGTTTAGCCGTTCTCCCGTGATGATGAGACAAACGAAAGTGTCGGTTTTCACTAATATTTCGAAAAACACTGGTCGTAGAAACTCGAAACATAGACTAAATTTTAAGTGGGGGTATTTCAAAACTACTCACCAAACTTTATCAAATTCGGTTCAGCCGTTCTCCCGTGATGTTGGATCATACATACATACTTTTCTTCTTTATATATATAGATTAATGTAGTATTGTGATAATTTTAAAAATATTACCGAGGAATGTATCGCATTTTAGAGATGTGTATATAAAATTGCATTGAAGTTGGAAAGTGTTTCATAATCAATGCTTTATGCATGATTGATATTTCTTTTTCTTCTTATTTCCAACGTTTCTATTTACTGATCATACATTTCCTACAATCTGGCATCACTGGTTGTGCGCAACAATAAAATCTTTGCACTTTCAAAATGGCATCCTGCATTTAAAATTGAAACACATCAGCAGTTTTGCAACTTTTGCTACAACAAGAAAACACTTTACAGTAATTTCCATTTCGAAATGACAGGATATGCCCATGACACGTGTGACACGAAAGTATACTGTCCTCACCTGTTGAAGGATCGCTGCTTGTGCTGCCTTTCGGAGGAGGATGCTCGGCAAAAGTATTTGGATCCAGCTTTGATCTTTGTGAAAGGCGCAAGGGACAACAGAATCGTTCACTTTATCCAGTCGAAAAATGAGCATACAGTTTCAGAATACCGATCGAATTACAAATGGCCCGATACTAAATGTCCAGTTGTGCCGTACGTACCGCCTAAGGACTACATGCGGTTTGAATCCAAAAAGGAATATAATAAATCATTTCCGACAATTAAGGCGGAGCAGCAGCGATGTACCAGGTGGAACAAGGGCATAGCTGATCAAATATTTGAAACTAAACAGAATTCATAAAATGGCACTTTGCATAAGTTGAGGAACGTCAATTCAAGATATTCTGTTTGTATAAAATCTGAATTTTCTTCTCTGATTAATAAATTGTAAATAATATTATGTTTATTCTTGTCTCTTAGTTGACTATTCTTCTCTCTTAGTAGTAGATTCTCAACTCCTAGTAGCTTTAGTTTTCAGATTTTCCTTGTGCGATACTGAACACCTCTTAGAGATGCATTGAAATTAGCTCAAGGCATCGATATGTTTATACAAGGCAAGGTGGCTAGAAAAGTCTTAAATAACATTGTAAGGGAAGGTCATGAAAATACACGCTAGGTCTATTTATAGTAAAAGCCGATAAAATAAAAGTGACTGTAGCGCCCCTAGCGAGATAATTGAAAAGTTAAGATAGTAAACTCGACAACCAAACGATATAACCAAATACAAAGTTGTAGAACATAGTCTAAAGTAGGAATCGACATTAAGAACGAACCAAACGTAAGTAGCTATAAAAATTGACTTCTCCTGCAGATTTAGGAGGCCGTGCAGTCGATGTTTATCGGAGGAGGATTGTTATCGAAGGTAGTTTTGTGGAGGGAGGATGTTATCAGTATGGAAAGCCACCGTGACCTTGATGCTGAGGAGGTTTTGGGTAGATGTCGCAATGAGGTGAATTGTTATCGGATCAAGTATTGCGAAAGGGATGTACTATCAGCATGGAACGCCAACGTGATCTTGGTGCTGAGGAGGTGATGGTCTTGCCGCAAGGGAGTGAAATATTTGGACACATTGATAAATTGGGGTGATGTCGCAATAGTTGATTTATCTGGGGGAGGTAGATGAACCCCCTTGCACAATGATATAAGAGGAGCACTGTAGACGACGACCTGCTTCTTCGGCTGCTGCTGACGTACTGGCACATATTCCCGTGGTGACGTAGTTGAAGTGATGTGGCGCCCCTGGCAAAAGTTTTGGTGGTCAAAGAAGAGTGCTGCCATCTATCGGCATTCTTTTTTAAAGTTCTGAATGTAAAAGGATATATTTCAGCTTTGGGAGCTCGGGGATCGAACCCGAGACCAGTAGATTGCTAGCGACATGCCTTGACCATTGCGCAATTGGGGGACTTGTTCACAGTGTGTTTAAGAATGCAGTCTTTTCTGTGAATGAGAAGGAAGAAGCGAGTGGGATATTTATTCAATGTCTTAAGAAATTTGAATGGAGTTATGAAAGAGAGTTATTGAAAGGAACTATATTTTTATAAAAATGATATGCACTTTATAAAAAGCGTGTTTTGAATAGATGAAATTTGAACACATAGGAATGTCATGATTTCGCATATATAGGTGCACCCTAAAGCCATTCAGTTCTTAATGAATGGCCACATTTGAATGTGCATATTTAAACAACATGTGGAAAATGACGGAACTGAGATCTACAACAAAAGTTTACACTTATTACAGAATAAATTCCAAACTTCGTAGATTTTTAGGAAACTAGGGTCGAATTTCCACTGATTCTTAGAGATTGAAACACCACATTTTCTATGAATCTTCATACTTTTAGAGAATGGAACATAACTTGGCATTTATTTTTAATGAATAAGGGTATATAATTTCAGAATTTTAACAGTGGACATAAATTTTATGATTTAAACTGTGTAAAGTGTAAATGTCTTTCATTACGAAACTCACACTGTAGACATTTGACATGATTCGAATAAATCTATTTTTTATTTTTTTTTATATTTTATTTTAAAAAGCGAGATTAGTAAACCCATTACACTTGAATGTATAGATACATAACCCACGAGCACATAACATTTTTAAGTAGAACATGTTAAAAATGAGTTGATGAAAGTAAATAAGGAGTTCGCTTTCAAAGATAAAAAACCGTTTAATGAATCTATTCTTCATAAAATACACATTTACCATTATTTGTTGTACATTTAAACAAATAAGTTAAAATAATTTTCTGATCGCGTATTCATAGTCCTTTGATTGGAATGACTTGAAAAAATTTCGATCATACCAGTAAAAGACTTCTTCACCACGCAACAACACTTCCTTTGCTATGTTATTAATGTCAAGATTGAGAAGTACTGGTTCATCCACTCTGTTGTTCATTTCTAATGGAGTGAAAGACATTTGTGGTAACTTTGATTTTCAATTTGAGCAACACACCCCAACACATTTGAAAAGTTTTCTTACATGATACATCATGCTGTCATGAATACAAGAGATTAAATTTTCGAATTCAAATTTTTTGTCACAAATAGCTGATCGTAGAAAGGTTATAATGTCCTTTATTTTTAATATCTGAGTAGGAAGCCTGTCTATAAATATACTTTCTCGAAGTTTATTACTAATGTTGTTAACACATTTTTTTAAACATGTTATTTGATTTTTATCTAAGGCAATATGGCACTGTGTTATACAAAATTTTGAGTCATATAATTGAATTATCTTTCGTAAATGCAGTTTTCCGTTGTCATTGCGACTGACGAAAGAGGTATCTGCATATAGAACATTGAACGACCACAATTTTTGAGAAAATTCACTCCAAGTAGCAGGTACCGAAGTCAAGCAGCATCGAGCGCGGTTAGTACTTGGGTGGGTGACCACCTGGGAACATCGCGTGCTGTTGGCACATTTCAGACGCGGTAGCCCAGTGGTTTGCGCGCTAGATTTGCACGCTGCCACAACTGCCACCGTGTTCATGCGGAGTACGATCACGTTAAACATGTGGGTCCGTAAGTCCTTCCGAGAGGTTGGTGGTAGGGGATGGAGGGTATGGTCCCTGTGGATGCTTCTCTCACTGGGTTCCAGTCTAAATTGGATAGCACTTCTCGGCCGTCCAAACTGTTACCTTACACCTTTCTGGTAGGTCGGACGATCTGGGTCTCAACAACAACAAAAAAGAGCCACTTCAATTAAAGTCGCAGGTGACAATATAACGCCATCACGCGTAGGCAGTAGTTCATTTTGTTTGTTAGAGATATATTTCCATATATACACTTTCAGTTTCTCATGGCGAAGTTGCAAATATACATTTACACCAGAACCTAAATGCCAACGACGGAGTGCATCTTGCACAGAATCTGAAGAAGGAGATTCAGTCGAAACAGTTTCTGTACTGGGAGATAAAACTCCGCTGTGTGTTAGAGCACAAGCAGATCTTGAGTTGAGTTTCCGACCTCGGTGAGGAATTGTGAATTGGCAGTGGTAGGTGACTCTGGAAGACATAAGATAGGTGTCCAACCAATCCACCGCAATTTTTGGTGAGGGTGAATTAATCACATCTGAGACAATATCCACAGATTTTGTTTCATCTAGGGCAGGAACTGACAACTCCACAGTATTTCTACTAGAAATTAACTGTTCGAGTGATGGCATACTTTGAATTTTAGACATTATTTGTAGATAGTAACATCCAAGTACCACAATTACAGTATAAGATTTACGTTTAAAACACTAAGATCTTAAAACACTTTAAATTTGTCACAGTTATGAACGAACTGAACCTATCCACGCAACGTTCAAGCTTGTAATGTTCATTTCTAGTTTGAATGTCGACTGATGAAGACTTCATTTTGTAAATTATTTTCATGTTTTTGCTAACTATTCTTGTATATTCCGCGTGATGTGGTAAACATATCCCCTAAAGTTATAAAAATATACAAAATTTTCCTATGTATTTAATGTTAATGTGATTAAAAATGATGAATTTTAACTAAGTTTGGTACATATTTTCAGTTTATGATTTCGAAGATGAATAAAATAATGTAGAAATTCGCTCATGTGAATAAAAATTGCGTTCAGCACAATCCAATGTTGTACAATTCACTGAAAATTACTAGTTCTAACCACTTCTTATCTTATGTAATCTGTTTGCACACGATACTCGATTTAGGTCAAGTGATTATACTTATGACGAAAATCGATAAGACATAACAACCTTGGGCGTTGCGTGGATAGGTGTGGTTCGTTCATAGCTCTGACAAATTTATGGTGTTTTAAGATCTTAGTGCTTTAAAAATAAATCTTATACTGCAAATGTGGTACTACTTGTATGTTACTATCTACAAATAAGTCTAAAATTCAAAGTATGCCATCACTCGAACAGTTAATTTCTAGTGGCAATACTGTGGAGTTGTCAGTTATTACCCTAGATGAAACAAAATCTGTGGATATTGTCTCAGATGTGTTTAATACACCCTCACCAATGTTTGCGGTATATTGGTTAGACACCTATTGTATGTCTTCCAGAGACCCAGAAGAAACACCTATCATTGCCAATTCACAAGTCCTCACCGAGGTCGGAAACTCAGCTCATGATCTGCTTTCTTGTGCTTTAACACACAGCGGAGTTTTATCCCCCAGTACAGAATCTGTTTCGACTGAATCTCCTTCTTCAGATTCTGTGCAAGATGCACGCCGTCTGTGGCATTTAGGTTCTGGTGTCTATGTATATTTGAAACCTCGCTACGGGAAGCTGAAAGTGTATATATGGAAATATCGCTCTAGCGAACAAAATGAACTACTGCCTACGCGTGAAGGCGTTACATTGTCACCTGCTACTTGGAGTTGTTGATTGTTGATGTTGAGACCCAGACCGTCCGACCTACCAGAAAGGTGTAAGGTAACTGTATGGACGGCCGGGAAGTGCCACCCAATTTAGACCGGAACCCAGTGGGGGAGGCATCCACAGGGACCGTACCCCCCTTCCCCTACCACCAACCTCTCGGAAGGACTTACGGACCCACATGTTTAACGTGATCGTACTCCGCATGAACACGGCGGCATTTTGTGGTAGCGTGCAAATCTAGCGCGCAAACCACGGGGATACCGCACCCGAGATGGCCAACAGCACGCGGTGTTCCGAGGTGGTCACCCACCAAGTACTAACCGCGCCCGATGCTGCTTGACTTCGGTGATCTAACGAGAACCGGTGTTTTCAGCACGGTACGGCCGTTGGCCCCTGCTACTTGGAGTGAATTTTTTTTTTTTTTTTCTCAAAAATTGTGGTCGTTCAATATTCTATATGCAGATACCTCTTTCGTCAGTCGCAATAAGTTGTTCGGTTTTAATGACAACGGAAAATTGCATTTACAGAAGATAATTCAATTATGTGATTCCAAATTTTGTCTAACACAGTGCCATATTACCTTAGATAAAAATCATGTAACATGTTTAAAGAATTGTGTTAACAACATTAGTATGAAACTTCGAAAAAGTATATTTATAGACTGGCTTCTTACTCAATTATTAAAAATAAAGGACACTATAACCTTTCTACCATCAGCTATTTGTGACAAAAAATTTGCATCCGAACAATTAATCTCTTGTATTCATGACAGCCTGATGTGTCATGTAAGAAAACTTTACAAATGTGTTGGATGTGTTGCCCAAATTGAGAATCAAAGTTACCATTATTTGTCTTTGCAGCACTCCATTAGAAATGTACAACAGTGTGCATGAATAAGTACTTCTAAATCTTGACATTAATAACATAGCAAAGAAAGTTTTGTTGCGTGGTGAAGAAGACTTTTACTGGTATGATCGAAATTTTTCAAGTCATTCAAATCAGAAGATTATGAATGCGCGATAAGAAAATTATTTTAACTTATTTGTTTAAATGCACAACAAATAATGGTTAATGTGTATTTTATGAAGAATAGATACATTAAATGGTTTTTATTAACACTTTACAACAAAGTTGAAAAGTGTTTATGACTTTGTTCATTCTGTCTGTCTGTCTGTCTGTCTTTCTGTCTGTCCGTTAGCACGATAACTGCCGTAAAAATGACTTAATCAAAATGAAATTTTAGTATGTTGTTCAGACGGTCTGTAGGACCTATGGGAATATAAATAAATAATATCACCCAATTAGTTTTGGATTGAACCCGGGTTGAAAAAATGAAATACATTGAACCCAATGGGACCAAATTTTTCAAACATTTTTTAAGCGGATTTAAATTTCACAAATTGCTTCGAAAATTTTAGGTAATATTCAAATTGTTCCATAAAATATATAAAAAAAAATTCAGCGAAATATATTCAGTAGTTTTTTAAATAAAAATTAAAATAATAATTACACCTCTTACATGAAGCGATCACGTGACCATGATATGAAACGATCACGTGACCAACTTCAAAATATAATACGGCATCCATCTTGTCTCAAAATCGTCATTTTTAAAGTTCTTTTTAATTCATATTGAGTGTTGTATTCGTCGTAAAACCTCTTTATTTTCGCTTAAATTCTGTGCAGCTACATACTGAAACAACGCAATGACAATATATTTGAGTTTAAATGAGCATCCAACTTTGATTATTTCTCTAACGAAGCCTATTTTTTCACTTATGTGAAATGTAAACAGCAAAATATGTAGGATGAGTTGTATAGGAATTGCTGTATTTTTTTAATGCAAAAGAATTTAGCTCATGGAGTCTGCATAGCTGATATGAAAGAAATATTCATTGACTTTACCGAGAGAAGGACGATTTTTTGCGATGAAGTTTTAAGCATAGAGTTAAATTACTTATAGCTCCATGGTCTTAATTTTTAAATAAAATAAATTATTATAGTATTGTGATGAATGACATGAATGGGAAATTATTTATGAATGAAATGCTGCTTTTTTAGAGAGAGCCAGGCGTGTTATTTTTTCTATGACGTCATTTGAATGAATTTCAGTTGTTTCCGATGAAGTTTTTAAATATAATAAATTATCGTGGTATTATGATAATTCTAAAATTGTTACCGAGTAATATATCACATTTTAGAGATGTTTAAACCAGGCAATTTATATTTCAATGCCGTCATTTGAATGAAGTTCATTTTTTTGGATGAATGTTTAAGTTTTCAACTATAATAAATCAATGTATTATTGTGAGAAGTTTTAAAATATTACTGAGGAATGTATTACATTTTAGACATGTTTAAATAAAATTGCATTGAAGTTGGAAAGTGTTTCTTAATCAATGCTTTAAGCATAATTGATCTTTCTTGTTTATCTTTCAAACTGAACTCCTTATTTACGTCTCATTTTTTAACATGTTCTATTTAAAATGCTATGTGCTCGTGGGTTACGTATCTATGCATTCGAGTGTATTGGATTTACTAATCTTGCTTTTTAAAATAAAATTTAAAAAAAATTAAAAATAGATTTATTCGAATCATATTAATTGTGTATAATGTAACTTTCGTAATGAAAGATATTTACATTTTACAGAGTTTAATTCATGAAATTTATGTTCAGTGTTAAAATTCTGAAATTATATACCCTTATTCATTAAAAATAAATGCTAAGTTATGTTCCGTTCTTTAAAAGTATGAAGATTCGTAAAGAATGTGTGCTTCCAAACTCTAAGAATCAGTGAAAGATCGATCCCAGTTTCCTAAAAATCTACGAAAATAGGATTTATTCCGTAAGAAGTGTAAAATTTTGTCGCAGATCTCAGTTTCGTCCTGATATTTTCCACACTTTGTTTAAATATGCATATTAGAATGTGGTCATCCGATAAGAATTGAAAGGATTTATGGTGTATCTATGGCCGCGAAATCATGATATTCCTATATGTAAGTCAATAATGCTTCGCAATGAGCTATCAAAACTCATTAC
This sequence comes from Amaurobius ferox, assembly GCA_951213105.1. Classification (NCBI taxonomy): domain Eukaryota; kingdom Metazoa; phylum Arthropoda; class Arachnida; order Araneae; family Amaurobiidae; genus Amaurobius; species Amaurobius ferox. The sequence continues at coordinate 14,422,716 of OX578146.1, forward strand.
ACGTTTTTTTTTAAAGTGGTAATTGCGTGTCTTTTATATTTTAATGTTATTAGAATGTACTACACTTCCTCCAGCGGGTCACCCTTTCATTTAAATTCAATGTTGATAATCGCATATCCTTAAAAAATCGCTAAGTGTTATTCTATTCCCCTAAAATTTGTGACAGTTTTAAAAATATACCGATTTAAGGGGCTGATATGTACCTACAACATTAAAAACATGGCTCTTATTCTGTAATCACCCACTAAGTATTGTCAAATTTTGGGTAAATTTCACTCAAATATCATAATTTTAAACGGTAAAGGCGTCTTAGGGCTTATGTAACATTACCCCATAGGGTCACTTATTCATTTAAATTTAATGTTAACAATCATATGTCCTTAAAAAATCGCTAAGTGTCATTCAATTCCTCTAAAATTAGTGACAGTTTTTAAAATATATCGATTTAAGGGCCAGAGTCGTACCTACAACTTTAAAAACATGCCTCTTATTCGATGATCCACTAAGTATTGTTAAATTTTTGGAAAATTTCACTCAAATATAATTTTAAACGACAAAGGAGTTTTAGGGCTTAAGTAATGTAAAAACACGCCTCTAGTTCCCTAAACATTCGCTAAGAACCAAACAATTCACTAAAATAATGAAATTTTAGAGCCTCAAATGCGTTGGAATATCGAAAACGCATCCCTCACCACGTCAGCAAATATTAGCTAAGTATCAAACAATTCACTAAAAATAATGAAATTCGAACAATTCTCTAAAATATTGAAATTTTAAGGTCTTGCACCCCTTGCAAGTATCGTCCAATTTAGTAAATTTCTTTTAAATATAGAATAGTTTCCCGAAAAATTCGTTAAGTATTTTGTGCAATATGGTAAATTCCATTTATTATGATTTTTAGACCTTAGTCTTCTTGTAATAAATATTCTAATTCCCTATGGGTGTTCTTAATTCCCAGGCATAAGAAGAAAAAAAATGTTTATTGAAAGCTACAAATATTAATAATTTACACATTTAGTGATAATTAAGTAAGAAAAAGTGCCTACACTAAGATAATTAAAGTATTCAACGTGTGTGTGAATCTCTTTTTTTTCGCAAGGTCGTTCGTGTCATAGCGCTGCAGGGCGATAAGATAGTGTATTTATTCAAAGCTGATAACGTAGTTCTTGCATTACATTGTACACTGCGAGTATGAGGGACAAAATAAAGTCTCTTGGGTTCAATAATATTAATTAGTTATTCGTTCATATGGGTAGGTAAACACAGCATATGCGTTCATATATATATAAATACATATTTTTTTTTTCAGAGCAGATTTTTTCAAAATAATATCCACTCATTTCAGCGGTGTCTATGAAAATGTGAGGTTTCAATCATGTATTTGCAATCGTTGGATTTCCACTCGAATGAAATCAGATCTAAAACGCATCTCTAAAGTTTTTTCAAAACTACAATTTAAATGTTAGAAGCCCCATGGAATATTCGCTTGTACCAAGTTTAAAAAACACACGTTTTGTTTATTTAATATTTTTGTTAGCTAAAAAATTAATTTTAACTTTGTCGTTGTTAAACCAACAACGAGGCCTTGTTTTCGCTGCAAATGTCCATGCATTGTCTTGGATTAAAATAAATAGGTTTAATTCATTATATTATTTTTAGTTATTTTACGTATAGTGTATGTGTGTACATGGAACCTCGATATGTACAATTCTAAATATATGCCACTCGCTATTTTCTAATGCAAGCATTTTCCCATTTTAAAATATTCACCAAGCATCGAGTACTTTGCTATGAACAGATTGAGTGGGACTATGCAGTGGTTAGCTTGAAGGGGTCTCGATATCAAACATTTTCCCATTTTAAAAAATCCGCCAAGTATTGCATTCTCTGGTAAGAGCAGATTAAGTGGGCCAAAGCAGTGGGTAGCTTGAAGGGTTCTCGGTACCAAGCATTTCCCCATTTTTAAATATCTACCAAGCATTTCGTTCTTTAGTGATTCACTGCACCTATTAATTTTAACTACTTCCTTAAATGTAGCAAAGTCTTGGATTCTCCGTTTCCCCTATATTTGAAAAGAAATCACTACCAACATTTTTCTTAGCTTAAAAAAAATAATCGAAACGGGTTGTCTTCGAATTCGAAAACTTGCGGGCAGTGTTTCGTCTGCATCTGGTCTACGGCGTTTGCATGGCGTAGATAAATGCCAAACACTGCATTATATGGATAACGTAGCAATACGTTTGAAGAATAACATAATTTCGATCGGGTGGAGGGATCAGCCGACTTCTAGATTATTGACATAATTAACATTGGGAACTGTAGTCGGCTTAGACAGTTCCTTAGCGATGATTCGGCATACGTATATGTTACCTAGCCAAAGGTATCAATGAATGTCATCTAAATGAATATACTTACCTTGGAGTAAAGATGCTAAGAAATTTAGTTTGCGGCTGGTGCATGGGTACATTTGAACCAGGGTTCCCATTTCAGCGCGAACCCGCGAGATTCTCGCGCAATCCATGAAAAATCTCGCGTAAAAATTTAGACTGCGCGAGAATTTCTCTCTCCAGTTCCGGCCTAAAATTATTTTTTCCTTCAAATTGGATACCGAGAAATCCGATGCCCGATCCCGATCGGGCATCGGCCGAAGCAATCGGCCCGATCCAGATCGGGCCAATTGCTTCGCGACCGCAAATCGCGATCAGTTGCCTCGTTGTTGCGAATCGCGGGCCGATTGCCGAGCGGTCGCGGACCGCGATTTCGTAGCTACGTCTGAATCGCAGTCAATCGCGATTTGGGTACACTAAAGTACTACGTGTTTCTAATTAGAGAGATATTTTATAGAAAACTATAAGTGTCCCCTCAGCTTGCGCGGGTGGCAAATTCGATCAAATAAAATTTTGCTTTTTTTTTATAGGATTCTTTCACGGATTTGAATTATGTTCTTTCCGCGTACTTCCCGCATTTTTTGTGTTTTGCTCGAGAAATTTTCTTCTTTCCGCGGACGAAAATCCTTTCCCCCGTACACAGTATGTCTACAGGTTACAAAAATCCCGAAAATGTCGTGAAATTGGCCATATATGCCCAAAAAATGTTACAAAATTTGAACAAAGCAACGAATTTTTTATCAGAGACATTCCTTTCTTACATGATCTGAAAATCTGTTTCTCCGCGATTGCGAAAACGGCGTTCGCATACGGCGATTCCCACATTTTCTGAGGAGAGATGACCAATGAATATCTTTTTGCCATTTTCACAATATATTTGCATTGACTGGATTTTTTTATAATTACGTCGTTTAATATACAAATAATAAAAACCAAACCATTTTTCTACCGTATTATTAATAAAATGAAAGGTTATTTTGCAGCAGCATCACGAAAATCTGCATTTGTACGCTATCCTCGGCATACCTCGTTTAATTTGAAAAATATTTCCCACTTTTCCAATCTGTTTGCATCGACTACAGTGTTTGTAATTGTTTCGCGTTTCATACAGAAAAATTATTTTACAAACGTATTATTTATGAAATAAAGGGCTATTTTGAAAACAAAAAGAAAAAAGTCGAGTCAAACAAAATGGCTAAAATCACATGACTGGCTTGAGATTCAACAAAAGGACGATGCAATCCTTATGTTCTGCAAGTTTTGTAAAAAAAAAAAAAAAATCCATTTTCAAACATAAAGTCAAATTTGTTACCTAATTCTATTTGCCTAGTGAAATAGTTTTCGGCGATCAAAAATCGTTAAAGTTTTTAATTGCTATTGCTGCATGAAAATTGATCATAAAATGATTTTAAAAATCAAAATATAAAGTAAATACAGTCGGCTCTCGACTTTTGCAGTTTACAGACAAAAAAATCGTAAATTCGCATGTGAGTCATTTTACATAAAATAACCCATGTAGACGTTTTTATGTCAGCAAATAAAATCATAACGTAAGCATGGGGGAAGTCAGGAATTTGAGTATTTTTGCTAACAAGTGGGGGGGAGCTATGAAATTACCAAAAATGTGCTTACTTAATACTTAAACGACTCCTAATTAATTTTTAGAAAGAACGTTAGTAAGAATGTTAAAAGAATGTTAGTTTTAAGAATTGAAAAATTTAAATGTCGAAGAATATGAGTTATAGTTAATGCTTTCTTTTTTATTACTTTCTAAATTAGCATGTTAAAAAAGAAATGAAATTTTAAGTGTGTCTCCTTATAACAGAAAATCTCTCCCAAAATTTTTTGGAAGGAGAGAAATTCTCCCCCTCTTTTCCTGACTTAGTGGGAACCCTGATTTGAACATTTAATTTTGTGAGATTCACTTTTTGCAGACACTTTCAATGTTGCACATATTGAAAAGCTGTCTAGAATTTAATGGGAGGGGGAGGGCGAGAGGTAACGTGATACGTCACACCCGTACTTAACTTCCCTTACCGTAAATCCCTTGTGCTTTCTTTTACGCTACGTCATTACTCTGCGATTATATTATATTGAATATAACTGTTTTACGAAGTATTAAGGAAGTATTATGTTTTAATTATGTATAATTGTTTTATATCAAATTTAAGTATTATTTAAAAAATATCCAATTCTAATCAATCGCGTATAAGCGTAAACATTGAGTGTGTGTATTTACATTTTGTTAAATTTGATAGTAAGTGTTGTGTTTGACAGATAGAATAAAACCTGCTGTGTTTAAAAAGATAAATGAAGACATAATATTTAGTTTAAAGAAAATTAGTTTATTAAATAGTACTTCAAATTAATTCAAATTAACAAATACAAAAACACTGCTCACAGGCAGGCAACTCAGGGAGAATTAACATTAGAATTTTAGACATTAGAATTTTATCAACTTAGTTAAAATTAAGAAATTAGCATAAAAACTTTACTCAAAACAATCTATATTAAATTCCATCAGAAAATCATTAACAAAAAATATTAAATTTAAAAGAATTTTAGAATTTTCCCAGGCTCTTATAAATTTATGAAGGTTTAGAAATTTGCTCTCAGAATAAAGTTTTAGAATTTTAAATTTACAGAATAAAATTTGATTAAATACATCTCAAATATTGAGAATTTAAGAAATTAGGAGTTTAAATATAACAGCAATATTCACCAGATGGGTCATCAGACAGGGGGGAAAAGTTCCAATTTATTAGAACTTCACTGGTAGGAAACAAATTTTGTAGACTGGTTTACTGGAAATCACCAAACTTGAAACAGGAGAGGATTCAGCATTTTTCTTGAAAAGGATTGTAAACTCAGGAGATCAGACCTAACAGCTACTTCTGGTACACTCGGATCTTCATAGAACGTCCGTCCTCGGCAGAAGCTACGTTCACGTAGCGCGCATAAGAAAATTTAATACACACTTTTCCGGAGAGCTACTTCGTGACTTTCGCGATAAAAGATCGAAAAAACCATCATTTAAATTAAAACAACTAATGTAAAAAAAATAACGCGAGGAACTTAACGTTCCATTGAAAAGCTCGCGTGGAACATAAGTTCCATTCGAAAATAAACAACGCGCTTCTCGCGCTAACACCGACGAAGGATTTCAACAAAAAAACTGAAACTGAAAAGTTCTACGCGCGTATTTATATGTGCGGCAAAACCGCGGAGTTTAGATAAACGGCAGCAATTAAAATTCGCTTACCGAAATTAGAATTGCCAAAATAATACTCATAATTCCGAGAGCAGACGATCCGTAAAAATGCGAACCAATTAAAATAAATGACGAATTCCAAAGAGGCGCGAAAACGCTTAGGTGGCGTTATTAATCGCAGTAAAAGCCCGCAAAACAGAATTCCGAAAATGGCCGCAACTGAAATTTTTGAATTGCAGTGAGACATGGAAATAACTTGAAACTGAAGAACAAACGGAATTTCTAACCAAAAATGGGAAAATGGGATATCAAATTAAAGGGAATTTTAAGGGGAATCAAATAAATAAATAATTTCTAAAATTTGCAAATCAAAAGTAATATTAATTTAAGGAATGGAACATTTTTAACTAAGAATATTATGAAGAAAATTAATTGTGAAGATTAAAAATATTCTAATTAAAGAATAAATGAAAAAGCCAATAAATATTATTTAAATATTACCAAATTAAGAATATTGAGCCAGGGAAAAAGAAATAAAAGTAAATTTTCAAACCTCCAAATTACCTAAATTCTAAAGCAACCCAACATAAGTCTAGATGAACACTAATATAAGTTTTTGCTTTTTATAAAATCTCAGCTAAATTTTTATTGCTTTTTTGGCTAAAAGTTTACGAAACATTCATCTATATTAAAGATGTAGTATTATCATATATTTCAGATGTAATGCATCATCAATTTGAAAATAGCCATGCATATCAACATGTTATAAAAACCACTCCTGCCTGGCGAGAAATATTTATGGAATATATTCATGCATACATGTAGAATTGTATAAATTTAAACTAATTTTGTAAATGCTTTTGGACAAACATTCATTTAAAAGGTTTCTCTTATATTTTTTATTTTCATTAACAGTAAAATTTTATTTCAACATGTATGTGGGTATGCAGGTGTCTTTTATTTTCATCGTATAATCAGTTGCATGTTACTTAACTAGCAAAATAGTAATAGTAAAAAAGGTATTTCCATATAACCAATAATTTAATTTTATACAGCATATCATAATAATAAAATTGAAATGAAGTTTTGTCCAAATAATTTAGGTATAAAATTCAAAGAAATTGTTTAGGAGTCTTAAGAAGCCGTGTCGGTATTACAAGCTATGCTGACGGGCATTTTAAAATAAAAAATAGAGATTGTCGCGGTGCATTTATGCATCGGGTGGTGGCGAGGACAATCTTTTAAAAAATTACCTTTTCTAACTAATATTATAATATTGAAATTATTCACATCTTCGAAGTTGTCGCAGTGCACATGCGCATAGGGAGGTGGCGGAGACAGCTATTAAAATATTATCTTTTATTAAAATTCCTACCTATATTTAATAGACTATTACTACTACTACTAAAATCAATGAGAGAACAATATTCTATGCTTAATAAACTCCACCCTCTTCTATGACGTCATCCTTCTATTTATACCTATCTTATGAGATAATAACTGTGCCAGTTTCTGAAGGCTACCATGTTAAAGTGTAGGACTTTACCACCGTATCTGTTGGTGCACTCATTTTATGGCCTCGGAGGTGTTCCACTGCCTCCCAAATGCCGCAGAACTCTCCTTCCCCTTCTACTGCTATTTCTATTAAGTTTTAATGGGGTTGGAAACGCTTAAAGTAATAGTATGTGCGATACATATGAATGATACAAAGGGTAGAAATAGCAAGCTAGGGTAGTTTTAAGGATAAGACTTTGGATTTTCACGTAAATAAGGCTCCTCTAGTATTTAAGAAAGTGAATACTTCAACATTTTTTAAGAATGGAACCTTAACGATTTTAGCTTATTCGGGGCTATAGTAACTCTCAGAGGGATCGAAACCCATACTGGATGGGTATGATCGATACAGATAGTCATCACATAACGGTAAATTGGAGAACTACCACAGTTTTTTACGACGGGTCTTTAGAATTTCGGGTAAATTTAGTGTTTAACAACATTAAAAGCGGATACTTAGACATTTTTTAAGAATGGAGCTTTATAATGTGTAGGTAAATGAGGTGTTTAGTAACTTTTAAAGGGGTGGAAGCGCCTAATGAGGCGATATGAAATGAATACAACACCGGTACATAGAACGAAATGCAAAACTTTGACATTTTTTAAAGACAGAACTTTATTTTTTTTTTTTTAGATAAACGGGGGTATGGTAACTTTAAAGGGGATCAAAATGACTACTGAGGTGGTATGTGTGATTCACACCAGAGCAACATAACATTGAAAAGGGGTATTAGAATAATTTTAAAAGACAAGCCTTTTTAAACACTTAGACTTTTTTTTTCAGATTTTTTAACTTAATAAAAGTTTCACTAACTTTTAAAGTGTTAAAACGCCTACTTAGGCGCTATGCGCGATAGTCATGACGGCCATATAGCGTTAGAAAGGGTTATTAGAATAATTTTTAAAGATGAGACTTTAAATTTTTTTAATGAGTGGCATATATAGAAACTTTTGAAGAAACACGTGCTAAAGGGGTATCGCACATACTAACGCTTTAAACGTTTCCACTTCTTTAAAAGTTACTAAACACCTCATTTACCCAAAAATTTTAAAGTCCCATTCTTAAAAATGTCTAAATATCTGTTTTACATGTTCTGAAACGCTCTATTTGCCTAAAAATCTAAATATCGATCCTGAGAAGCCTATGGTAGTTTTCCATTCCGCCGCATATAATATCCGAATCAGGGTGGGGAACTAGGTTTCTATTGAAACATGAATGCGAAACAGGACAAACTGGCGCCTCTTTAATCACTAACCAGGATCTTACACCAGGATTTTACACCAGGGTCTTCCCAAACGCGGATGATCCGAGCTGTTAATAAAGAGTCTTGATTAATCTTAAATGAAAATTAATAGTAGTACCGGATTTCATTGCTTGTCTTTTTACAGATGATGAATTAATTACTTGGACCTCTTTCAATAACGGTATAACGTTAGCTAACGTTTGAATATTATGCATTAAGACATTTTTTGATTTAATTAACAAATACTATGCTTTGAAACATTTTTTTAAATCTCGCTTTTACTTAAGTCTTTCTTCATATACTTTTTAGAAGTGGGGTTTTCAGTGCTCTCTTTTAAAATGCTAAGGTCTAGGGCAAAGATATCTACTATTAAATGCTTTATACAGGGGTAAATTTCAAATCTGTTTATAATATATTTTCTTAAGATACGGTCCTATACTCTTTACGGAGCGGAATATTCACACTATGGGGCTTACAGTGGTTGTTTTTAAGGTTTACAAACATTCTACTTACATATTTACCTAAAAAATTCAAAGTTGCGACTTTAAATACCCTAGTATTCATTTCTACCACTATGTGACACTGTATATAACTCATACTACTACTGTAAACGTTCCTTATTCCTTTAAAAGCTTCTAAACATGACATTTACCTAAAAAATCTAAAGTCCTATCCTATCCTTAAAAATGAGTCTAATGCCCTCTTTTCAATGCTATGTACCGGACCTGGTTATCTATCGCACATACTATCACTTTAAGTGATGCCTTCCTTTTAAAAAGTTTCATGTGTTAAATTTTATTTGATGTAAAATAACTTGTGTTAAATTTTACTGTATACGAAATCACAATTGTTAGTTTTTGAAGTGTTGAAAATTACATTTATTAATATTTTGAAAGAAAATAACTCACATGTTGAAACCAATATTATTTTCCTTAGGAAAACAGGTACACTTGCTGTTCTTGAAAAGTTGAAATTCACACTTATTGTTTCTTGTGAGGTTGAAATTCACATCCGTTAACTTTTATGAGGTTGAAGTAAGCATTTTTTTATTTTTTGAAGTTTAAAGATTTAACTAATACCCTTTCCCACCGCTAGATGGCGCTGATGGTTCCATTCCGCCTCTGTTGCGTTATCACTGCTAGAACGTTCTTTGAATCTTTAAAAATCTGAAGTATCTTCTATGGCTGTTCCCGTTTCCACCACTATGTGCAGCTGGCATAGCCGACCGCCACTGCCGTGTTGCCACCACTAAAAAGTTTAGACACACACATACTCCCCTCAACACTCATCAGCTCACAAATAAATTAAAAAAGTTAATAATGCTCCACGTACAAGATCACGAAAATCAAACCGTTGCCACCCTTCAAAAAATTTCTGAAAAATGAAAACCCAAAACATGTTTTCATTTTATCAAATACCCCTCCCCCCCCCCCCTTTCCGTATAGGATCACGAAATTACCACCGGGAGGTGATCCAACCGCATACTGCACATACCGCCACTGGCTTAGAACTGTCACGTCTTGTTTACTGCTGCCAGAATCATTAGAAATTTCAGATATATTTACAAGATATTTTTCTTTCTTTGTACCAGATTGATGAGCTTCAGTTTGACTTTTGTCTGTCTTTGAAACAGTAATTAACTGTTTTTCAATATTCTGTCCGACTTTAATTGAAGTGGCTCTTTTTGTTGTTGTTGAGACCCAGACCGTCCGACCTACCAGAAAGGTGTTGAAGACCCAGACCGTCCGACTCGTCAACAAGGACATGAGCATCTATTTGGACGGCCGTACCAGAAAGGTTTGGACTGCCGGGAGTGCCACCCAATTTAGACCGGAACCCAGTGGGGGAGGCATCCACAGGGACCGTACCCTCCTTCCCCTACCACCAACCTCTCGGAAGGACTTACCGACCCACATGTTTAACGTGATCGTACTCCGCATGAACACGGCGGCAGTTGTGGCAGCGTGCAAATCCAACGCGCAAACCACCGGGCTACTGCGCCCGAAATGTGCCAACAGCACACGGTGTTCCCAGGTGGTTACCCACCCAAGTACTAACCGCGCCCGATGCTGCCTGACTTCGGTGATCTAACGAGAACCGGTGTTTTCAGCACGGTGCGGCCGTTGGCTGGTTCTTTTTTGTTGTAATTTTTTCTCTTGCTCCTGCCTGGCTTCTTTGAGAATATTTTGAACTAGTGCATCAGTTAGTACTTTTGATGACCCTTTTCATCTTAAACTTATTGACTAACGTGTAAAAGTATTTAGTACGGACAGAATTTCTTCAAGTGATCATAATTCTTTCAGATGATTTTCGTGCAATATTTGTGTTGGGATTGCTTATTGGTGGTCTATTAGCATTAAAAGTTGTTGATTACGGCCAAGCAAAATTTTAAGGTTCCGAATTCTAAAATTGTACAGCTAAATTTTTTTTTTTCAGAAATTTGGCATATTCTTTAGCAAATTCATAAACGAATTTACTTGGCATTTTAAATAGAAGTTCATGATGTATTCTAGCAGTATCTACAAAGTAATTTTCCAACATTTTTCTTCTTACTTTGAGAATACCTGCCTGTTTGCATAATTAGGAACAAACCTAATGAATGATGTGTTTTCACTTTTAACTCAGCTGCTATATTTGAGGACTTATACTTTCGAACGTAAAACAACTAAAAGTGTTGTTTTTGCAATACCTGCATTTTTAAAGATTTAAACCTTTTATAATCGTAAAGTGCACATGATAGTATGCGATATCAATGTGACATCATGATGATTCAATAAAACATTTTTATGATAACTTCATAAAATTAGTTACAAAACATGATATCGTCATAGGGCACAGAAGATGCATTCAGCAAGCCAAGCATGTAAATCCGCCACTGTGTTTGAACATATCATTAGATCCCAATCAACAAACCACTTTATCTACCACTCTAAACACCCCCTCCAATTCAATCGCCAGTCCCCTTTCCGAGATCTTATGCACGGTCGTATGTGGTAACATTTCAACATCAAAATTGGCAGCATTTCAGGGGTAAAATCCTAACTGCAACCCCTTCGTAGAGGAAGAAGTATTTAAAATACAATTCTTACCAATGAACATCATTAGGGTGCTCTCGAAATAGATTCTTATTCTTAACCTGCCAAATATCTCGAAGATATATTGTTGCAAATTACATGCCGTTGCAGTGGAATTAAAACGATGTTCATTGTAGAAACGGCTAAATAAGTGTATACCTACTGAAGTTCATGAGATTAGAAACAGTGGCGGGGCCAGCGGAAGTGCTACGGGTGTACTTGAGGCCACACCGTCGAAAAGCATAGCCTCCCTATCGGAGCATTTTTGCATTTCGTCGCAGTAAATTTGCGGGATTCATAAATTTTGTTATGCATGTTAATTCATTTTTTCGCAATTTTCCATTTAAATTTAAATTTTCAGTTTTCTGAAGCATTTAATTTGATTTCTTCATCGTGGAAATTTTTCCTAACTTTATTTCTATAAAAATTTTTCGTCGTGTTGAAATTTATTTAGTTATCGCTTTAAAAAATTTCCTGACGGGGAGATATTACTAATTTTATTTCTGTAAAATGTTCTGGTTATGAAAAAAATTCTTTCTTTGTCAGATTTCAAAAATGCCATGTATACTGCAGTGCTTTAGATAGTTAGCAAAATACTTAAGGAAAAAAATCCCCCTTCTAAATGGCGCCCCTGCCATCGTTATCAAATTAAAAACATCTAATGCTAGCAGCACAGGACATACATCAAGAATATTAATCCACCAAAGTGACAAGGGTTGTCAGAGAAATTGAATTTCATGTTATAAGATAATTAATTTTCATCAATTTGGAGTCAGTATCGATAACTAAACGCCATTTTTGCTCAAAAGTCGCTAAATTGGCGAAATTTAACAAATTTTGATACCAAGATTGACAAGCGTTACACATCTTCTTCTTCTTGGGTACTATATCCTAGAGCAGGCCATGGATGTCCCAATCAGTTTTCGCCAGTGGGATCTATCAGACGCTACACTTCTCCAATTGGTAATTCCAAAAAGTTTGAGGTCATTCTCGACATTGTCTAGCCATCTGGGGGAGTGAGTTTTTTTTAGCAGGATTAGAATTTTTGGATCTGAATAAATGCCCAAACCATCTAATACGGTATGCTTTTATGACTGTAACAATGCCAGGTTGTTTATGTTATAAATTTCATGGTTATAGCGGATGCACCAGACATATTTTTCAAGGAGAGCCCAAAAATCCTTCTTAGAACCTCGTTCAAAAATTAGTAGTTTGTTTTCAGTAGATTTATAGAGTGGCCATCTCTCTCGCTGCCTTACAATTCTATGGGTCGTACCAAAATTTTATAAATGTTAATTTTCGTAGTATAGAAGAATTACACATAGATAAGCAAAAGGGGGTGGGTGATGACTTTTCTTCGATGGTTTCAATTCAAATCAATAAATGTCTTCTACTTCTTTTTCAGTTTTGAGTAATTTTATCGGTAACTTTTATTTTTGAAAATGTGCAATATCTCGTAATGTCAGCGTTCTAAATATAATGTCATTTGTGTTTTAATGAGAAATTAAGTATGAACTGATTATTTCTTTTGCATTATTGAGAAACCTGAGTTTCGATAATTTTTTTCAAAAAATCGTTCTAAAATTGGCACTCTTTCGAACATTTGATTGCGTTTAAATTCAGCTGGGTTCCAGTGTTCACTGATTGTAATAATCGCACTAAATTTTTTTCAAGCCCTTCATTCATTCTTGAGATATCGCTTCCAAAAATTCACGGACACACACGCACACAGACACCACCTCAAAAACATTCGATTCGAGTTCAGGAGCGTTTGAAACGTGCTATTCCGTTGAAACTGGAATTCGAATTTTCAACTCCGTCAGAATACTTTCGCTATACATTATGCAATGCATTTATGAAAAGACGAAAGGTTAGTTAACAACAAAAGTTGGGAAATGGATGAATGTTCTTTTGTCTGTTAACTTTTACAATAGTAATTTTATTTATATCATATAATTTCAATTCAAATGTAACTGCATCTCTAAAAGGTATTACTGCTCTCAAAAAATATATTAGATTCATAAAATATACAAAGAACACTTCTGCACAGTCTTTTTACAATCGTTTTATTTTCATAAGTTAAAAGACGCGACACGTCACAATTAAACTCATATACATATATACATTGTCATCTTCATCTTTTGTATAAACCTGACACATGGGTCACAGCACAAGTCACAGGATATGTTGGCACAAAATCGGATTCTCAATATTTATTTTCCACCTTCTTCAATTGAAATTTGGTGTTTCACATGGAATGAAATAAAAGTTGCTTCATAAAGATGGAGAGCTAGTTCTCAATTTTCACTGTAGAGATTTCGGTTTTTAAGAACTTTTAAAATCACCTTTCTTTTAAAAGAAATTTATACTGTCACCCTTTTTTCATTTCAAAATTTTCTTTATTTCATTTTTTATTTCAAACTGTATAAAATGAAGCGCATTTATAATCATTTTTCAGATTAAAATATATTTCCTTTGCAAATTGATAAAAATGAAACTGATAAGGGAAGTACAGTAGAACCGCCTTAATTGGGACCGAGGTTAGGCCGATTAAGAAAACATCCGGTAAAATGGAGGGGGAATGTGAGGGGTAATCACAAGTATGTTATATCCATTTCATTCTTATCCATTATCGGGCACTCAATAAAAATTGTACATTATGAAGTATTTAAGCAAATTACTAGGCAAATAAATTACCACTAAAAATAAAAATTAGAAGACTAACGAGAAAGTTAAAAATGAAAAGTAAAATGTGGCATTTTATAAAAAAAATGTCATAATTATTTTTCCTAAAAAAAAATTACCTCTTTTTTTTGTTGTTGTTGCAAAGTTCCGCCATTTTTTTTATTAACATTAAATATATTGGAGTAGAGGTTAATTGCTGTATAATAAGGAATCACTTCTAAAGCGTTCTTTATATCTAGTAGCATAGATAGAAAAAAATTCAGTGGAGAGGGGTGGGGGACCAAATGTTTTGTTTTCCATTTCTTCAAATACAATTCATTGGGTTCCTGACCCTCCTCCCCTTTTGGCAAGGCCACTGATTCCATCAGTATGTGAAACTTGTCAGTGTCTTGATGAATCTACATCGTTCCAATCTTCAGCGTCATCTTAGGACGCATCAGTAAGCCTCGTTGACAGCAGTCTTCATCTCACAGCATTTCTAGGAAGTAGTAACATTCTCACAGCAATTCTAGGAAATAGTAGCATTCTCACAGCAGTTCTAGAAAGTAGTAGCATTCTCGCAGCATGTCTAAGAAGTAGTAGTTCCGCATCTATTTCCGTAATATCATTATAGCCTGCCAACGAATATCTTCAGATTATTCGACAAAAAAAAACCTCCCAATTGGTAGGGATGATTTTTAATTATTACAGACCAAATTAAAGCCGGTTAAACGGAGGCCGGTTGAGAGAGGTTTCACTGTAGTTCAATTATCTTCAATCCAGTAAAACGAAAATAGGTTTAGCTGAAAAAGCATTAATTAATCAGTCGACTAAAATATTTAAAATGTCCAATCGAGCTTCTAAAAAAGTATTAAGTGTTCTTGTAATAAAACAAAACTAGAAAGGAAAATGTAAGTTAATTTCTGCATCATTTCCTCTTTTAACATACGTTTGTTGTTACAGGTAGGAAAAAATTTCTTAGATTTTAAACAAGAATAGCAGCCTATGAGTTAAAATAGTTATTTATGTGTTTCAAGCAAGCAACAGTGTAATATTTAAAATGTTTTTGGAATTCTAACTACTTGAAAAGAATAATGAATACAATAAATAATATAATCAGAGCACACAGATGCCAAGGCTTCATAGTTACATACATATAATAAACATTTGTAGAGCCGGGATAATGAGACTTTGAATTTTCACCTCTAGACCTAATTAGATTTTCGCATTATTAAATATATTAAACTCTGCTATTTTTTAATCTGAATCAGATAATCAGTGGCGGAGCTACGAACCCGCAGCCCCAGCAACTACAATGGGGGGGTGGGGGGCACAGAAGATTTAAAGCAATTTATTTCGAGGCGCAGTGTTAAGAGGGTTTGTAGGGGCACAAATTTATGGAAGAATCAATAAAAGATTAAAAGGACAAAACAATTTTATCACATTGAAACGGCATGTGTAGTACCACGTTTTCACACAACATCGTTGAATTTGAACGTATATATGTATACACACACACACACATATATATCTATATATGTATTATATATATATATATATATATATATATATATATATATATATATATATATATATGTATTATATATTATATATATATATTATATATATATTATATATATATATATATATATATATATATATATATATATATATATATATATATATTATATATATATACATATATATATAGTCTTTTGCTAAAGGCTATATTATACTATTTAAAAGAAGCTATGTATCTAAATGTATCGGACAATTATATTTTATTGTACATTTTTATTTTACTTATTCTAGACTTTTATTCCAATCCTCTCCTTTTTTTTATTCCTTTCTTCATACTGTTGTCTAAAAAATTGGTATTTTAGACTAAAAAAAAATCATTAATTACATATTTAACCTTCTACATTAAAAAAATATTTATGTATAAAATAAGTAATAAAGCACTCAGTATTTAAAAAGGAGTTTCTAAATAATTAAGTGGCATGATAGCATAAGTGGAGGGAGTTAAAGGACGCAATATTTTAAGAGCCGCCACTGCGGTAGACATTTGTTCACGAAATATACAAAATATATTGAAATGTTAAATCATATGAATACCAATTCCCGTACGATGGTGGAAAATAAAATTGAGAATTGGTTTTACAAATAGTGTAAATCAGGTATATAGTATGTCAACGATACGTAGGACACACAACCATTTTAACCTGAGAAGTAGTGGAAGATCAGACATAAATGGCTTCGCATCTGTTGTTCAGAAATGGTATTCGATGTAGTCTTCCCAGGGGACGCGAGGATCGCAAAGGTGGCAGTTGCTTAGCTAGATTTGTGATTCCACGTATTTTCAGCAATTTCTACTCAGAGGAAGCAATGGGGCTGCTGAACCCGAAAATAATATTCACATCTGAACAATGGCGTTCCATGTTGCATCATGAGTTTCATCCAACTTCAACTAGTCCTGAAAAATATACAAAAGAATTTCTTGATCATAATATAAATTAAAATGCAAAGTTTGGATATACAAGATAGCTGGAAAGCGTTTAGCAACCAACCTCGCAGGGAGGCAGTGGGCAATTTTAGATTGAAAACGGGTCATGATTGCCTGGTGTAACGAATGTGTGCCCCATTTGTAGTGCTGATGTTATGAACTCAAGTCACCTTTCAATGTGTCTGGGTTTAGATAAAGATTCCCAGTAGCAAGGTGACGTTTGCAGACTGTGTTGGGAAGCTAGAACTTATATAAACTGTTTCTGAGGTCAAAAGACCTTTTCTTCGACCTCTTCTTATTGGGCTTTATATTTGCCTAATTTGTAATATACTTGTTTTGTATTTAGTTAATTTATTTAATTATTTTCTACCTTTGTATCATTGTGAGATGCCGGTTATGTATTGGATTGATTTCCAATAAAGCCATATGTAACAACAATAACAACAACATAATTTCTTAAAAAAGAAATGTAACCTTTATGAGGTTCATGATAACAAAATCCGCCTATAAAGGGTATTTCCAAAAATTGGAAGACAATTTCATTGCAGATATCAGCATTCATGGGCCGCTGCGAATATTTCACTAAACTACAGCCGAAATGGTTGACCAAAGAAGTTATTTATCTCTTCAAAATGGACAACCCGAAGAAGGGAATTCGTTACAAACATCACTATCAAAATATTTAATTGCTATAAAATTGTCATAACTTTGACAACTTTTTAAATTAAAATTGATGTAACTTTGTGAGTAACGGCTCTTTGTAACTTTTTTGAAACATTGTACTAAGTTAGAATTACCTACCATTTATACTTTTTGTTAATAGAAAATAGAAGTGACCAAAGTTAAGGATATTTTACCTATTAGCATGCCAATATTGGCCTCATATTGGTAGCCACTATAGACCCAATAGTGGGCCAATATGAAAATGGGGAACATTTTGAATTGAGCCAATTTTTATGAGATTTGGATATTTTCGATCATTTTCCTCAGTGTCCAAAATGGCATGCTAATTAGGTTAGGTAAATGCCGTAAAATTGCCATGACAACTTTCTAGTGATAATTATGGGAAAACAATGGGGGATTTTCTGTAAGAGGTTCGAATTCAATTAGTAGCTCTTATATGAATTATACACCAAATCTCAATTTTGAGTTGTTTTTTTTTTTTATAAGAAAATATGTCCGCAGACCAGGAAAATTGACGTCTGTGGACTGTCACAGCGACATAGTCAATCACTTTAATCAACATAATAAGTTTGATTACATGATATTTAAATAATTTTATTTATATCCTTTGAATCTGTACATGTACTTAAAAAAAAAAAAATAGTTAAATAAATAAATATAACCACACACACACAATTAATTCTTAGTTTTGTTGCTAATAATTATTAGCTTTTACTATCAAAAGAAAATATTTGTTACAATAATTTGTATCATGTCTGCGAACATAATTTAAGAGTTTTAGAAATCCATTATATGACAACACTGAGGCAAAAATTAGTTCGTTTGTGTTCTTGGGTAACTATTTTATGTTTTAGGAATGTTGACTGGTTCGATTGTCATGTGACTTGCTGGAAATTGCATTTTGAAAACCAAATTTTTGCTTTTGCAGAGTTCAGACCATCACATCTGTGGACACCTAATAAACAATAAGAAATAGGTAAGCATATAATTTTACTAGATTTAAATAGTATTAAATGCCTTCCTCTTGGGTTTCTTTTCTCTTTCTTCTCTCGCCGTTGCAACACTATTTCCCTGCTTCTGCTACGTTTGCTCTTCTTGCATCAGTCGCCAATCTTTCTCTGACGAGTGAAAGTTGCGCTTATGGTGTGTCCTGACGAAAAATAATGTTTTTATTTTTTATTTTTTTCCGCTTCCAAACCGATTCATACGTTTAATTCTGCTGCATATGCTTCTCTTGCATCATTCGAAAATATTTTTCTGACAAGTGAAGGTTGCGCTTATGGTGTGTTCTGACGAAAAATGCTGTTTTGTTTTTATTTCCCCCACCACCTTCCAAACCGGCCCATACATTTAATTCTGTTGTATATGCTGCTCTTCTTGCATCAGTCGCCAATCTTTCTTTGACGAGAGAAAGTTGCGCTTCTTTTGTGTCCTGGCAAAAAATACTGTTTTTTCCCTTTTAAACCGGTCGATACGTTTCATTCTGTTGGATATGCTGCTTTTAACGAAGTTACTTTAATTCTATCTGTAGGAAACTGAGTTGTCAGTGTGGGAAGAAATCGCACTTAAAGATCTTGATTTCGCCGTATTTATGAATTTTGACAACCAAGTATCTATACATGTGAAATCCATAGCATCGGCGAAATTTTTCATAATCATGATAAAGATAATACTTTAAATTCGAAGATTAGCGAAATTGATCAACCAATGAAAAGACTTACAAGAAGTTAACGATGGGTTGAACAATGTTGTTGTTGTTGAGACCCAGACCTTCCGACCTACCAGAAAGGTGTAAGGTAACTGTTTGGAAGGCCGGGAAGAGCCACCCAATTTAGCCTGGTACCCAATGGGGAGGCATCCACAGGCACCGTACCCCCCTCCTTCCCCTACCACTAACCTCTCGGAAGGACTTACGGACCCACATGTTTAACGTGATTGTACTCTGCGTAAACATGGCGGCAGTTTTGGCAGCGGAGGGAATCGAACCCGGGCATACCGAGTGCAATTCCCGTGCCCTAACCACTGGGCTACCGCTCCCTAGGTTGAACAGTGTGAAGCAATATTTAATGTGTTTTAATATTAATGATAGTTTTAATGCGCTTCAAAAACTGAAACTGCCACATGAAGTGCGCGATTCAAAGAAAAGTCTAAGCAATGTTCCAATAAAGATTTCGTTTCATAATAATAATAAAAAAAATTGTGTCATGTGCTGAAATTTAGAAACTATTACTGTTAAGCAAATTCTTTTTTAAACACTTTTTTAAAAGATAAAATGTTACATAGGCAAATGTAGATTCAATGTCGGAGGTTGTTATACGAATAATGCAGGGTGAGTTTAAAGTCGCGCACATCGAAGTTTAACTGCCTGTAAAAGTATCAGCATGAGAATTTAAATGAAAGTAAAGCATTACAGAGATAAGTTGAAATGTTATCTTTTATTTTTAGCAGACACATTTTAGGCGTTACAATAAATGTTGGAAATGACGTCCTGTTTCGCGAATGCAAAAGCGTGTTCGTTTTACCAGATTTCGTGAGACTCTGCGGAGCATGGCAGTATCGATGTTGTTGTTGAAACCCAGACCATCCGACCTACCAGAAAGGTGTAAGGTAACTGTTTGGACGGTCGGGAAGTGCCACCCAATTTAGACCGGAACCCAGTGGGGGAGGCATCCACAGGGACCGTACCCTCCTTCCCCTATCACCAACCTCTCGGAAGGACTTTTGGACCCACATGTTTAACGTGATCGTACTCCGCATGAACACGGCGGCAGTTTTGGCAGTGGCTGGAATCGAACCCGGGCCTACCGAGTGCAACTCCAGCGCGCTAACCAATGGGCTACCGCGCCCCGGCAGTATCGATGTTGAAATGGCTGTTGCGATGTTCGTTTTCAGCTCAGCAATCGTATGTGGATTATTCACGTAAACCACATTTTTCAGATATCACTATAGAAAGAAATCAAGGGGTGATAAATCTGGGGAGCGAGGGTGCCACATTCCCGGGGAAATTATGTGCTCACCGAAAAAATCAATTAAAAGATAGATAGTGCTGTCTGATGTGTGGCAAGTCGCACCGTCCTGCTGGCACCAGTAATAACGTTCATACACTCCCAGCAGTGAAATGAACTTTGATGTGCACGACTTTAAACCCACCCTGTATCATCTGAATTAATAGTTATTATTTCCGTCGTTAATAGAAAAATCCTAATTAAACGAATTTCTCGATTTAATGAATATTTCTGCTAGTCTTCTTTGGCATTCATTAAATCAAGGTTATACTTACCCCCCCCCCCCCCTTATCTCTTATTCGAGAGTGCTATATTGGAAATTACGGTATGACAATAGTTGCGTTTAACTTACAGCATGTCTTGAGCTGCAGCGGCGTGGTTGCTAGTAATGCGAAGCCCTGTCCACATCGTCTTCAGTAGTTGTGCTCGGGAATGAAGTAGTGGGGAGGGGCCGGTAAGAATTGCGTCATCTCGGTGACGGCGGGACCCTGTGGGTACGCAGTTCCCTGGAGAAAAAATTTACATTCAACAAATAGCTACTTAACTGCAACAAAACTATTCAAGTGAATGACACCACATTCAGTATAAACACAGGTTCTTACATCAATGTGATTGCTTCAGAAAATTTTTTGTAGAGTCGAAAACATAATTAAGGAAAACAGGATTCGAGTACAGGAAAACCCACTTTTCCTTGGCTATATACCTAAGATGGTAGGGTAGTTTTTATCATCTTAGGTAAGTAGTTAGAATATGGGTGTTTTGGGCTATATGATGCTCTGGTGTTATAGCTGATGTCACATGGGACGTCCTCTCATCGTGACGTCATCAACAGAGTTGAGTAATGGGATACTTGCACATGATGTCAGAGGCGACACGATCTCCCGTATCATCATGAACCAGAATCCTTATCTGCTACGCGTGCAAGTACTAGATCATTCGCAGTAGCGAAACGGAGTCATGTGCCATTATGGGCCAGAATCCTCTGCGCGTGAAAGTATCCCGTTCGGCCGCTGCTGATGAGAAACTTTTTACGGAGGTGACAATTCTCGTAACCTGTCACAAGGATCAAAATAAAATGGTACTAAAATAACGACAGTGCTACCTCAAAGTTGTGAAAGATTACTTGGGTGATAAGGACATATAAATTGGGGAGAGTTTCTTTTTAATATTGGCAACTCTAACATAGTCGAAATCATCGCAATTGGGAAAGAAGTAAATTCATTGCGGTATGTAAAGAAAGTCATGTGCTGCTCACATCTGAACCTGAATTGTTAGACGTCAAAATACAGATCTATTAAAACTATTAAACAAAGTATATTTTCTCGTGAATGGAACGAACCAGATACACGAGAATGATATTAACAAATTTATTGCATAATATTGCATATAAAAAGTGAACGTATTTGACAATAGTTAATACTTTTTTTTAATTTTATGTAGTTCTTTTGATAAGTTTATTTGGAAAAAGTGCAATATCTTGACAACTGTTCATGCTGGCGTTCAAAAGTTTATGTCAATCGTTTTCTAATGAAAAATTAAATAAGATAATTAATTAAGGAACATTATTGAAAGTTTTGACTTTTTAATGATTTTTTCAAAATTCAATTCGAAAATGTGAGAGTCTTTCGAACATTTGATTGCATTTATAACAGATGGGCTTCCGGTTTACATTGATTGTAATTTTTGTACAAAATTTCGGAATCGCTCTATTTCTTCGTGATGAGATATCGTCACCACACTACACACACACACATACATTACTTTGAAAACGTCTGATTCTTGTTCAGAGATGCTTGAAAAGTGCTGTTCCATCGAAAACTCGAATTCCAATTTTCGACCCCGTCAACAATACTTTCCTATGCATTATACTATGTAACTAGGGAAAGTAAAAATGTGACCAAAAGGGCAAAATGGAATAAAAGTGCATTTAAAAGTCCTACTAGTATGAATACGATTGCATTAAAAAAAAATGAGGTGCTCAATGCCACAAGCTATCACCCATTTTCAGTTTCGAGTACCTTTGTTCAAAATTCTAACAAAATATGCATTTTACGCACCAGAACATCTCGAAGGAAGGCTGAAAAAGTGTTCAACTCCGCTTGAATGCTGCTTCACTCCATCCATAAGGGGCCGTCTTCACATCTAAACGCGCAACTCAGTTATTCACAGTGTGAAGACTAAATAGCCATTCTCAGATGTGCCCATTGTGCATATGTTTACTGTCTAACCAGAGTTTCTCAAAACTTTTAAACCCAAAGACTCCTTAGTAATTTGTATAAAAATTTGCGGATTTCTTGACATCAGGAATCAGGATGTAACAAAATTTCCAAATAAAAAAAAAAAATTAGCAAACATTTTATTAGTTATACCATATACTTTTTTTATTCGTGGACCCCCCTCCCCAGAATTTATAACTGACCCCAAAAGGTCCGCGAACACCACTTTGGGAAATATCGGTCTAAACCATTGTTTTATCAATGTTTTATATATTCATTGTAATAATTTATTGTAATATTCGAATTTATGTATAATTTTAATCGTTTGAACGTTAGAACCATACCTATATACTTCTAAAACTTATCTACCTTAGACATATCCACACTTCTTAAATAAGAAAGGAAGGCCAAGTTCCTGAAAATTATGAGTCGCAAACATAAGGCCTATCGTTATATGGGGTGCAAGTCTCTCTGTAACCGCTAGCGATAATGCTTATATTGTTATATTTGCATGTTATCATATTTGCTTCTATTAGCTGAATAAAACTAAAATTCAGTTTCACTGATTATTTTGGAAAAATGAGTAAAATAATATACAAACTTCGCACATAAGAAAAGAAAACTAAATTAAAAAAAAAATCTGATGTGGGCAACTCATGACTTTCCTTGTATAATGCAATGAATTTACTACTTTTACAGTAAAAAAAATAGGTGTTTCTTATAGTAGATACTTATATTCTTTCCAAGATATTGAATTTTTGACAATTAGTCGTCATTTTCATAGATTTAGCGTCATTCTTATCCAGATGGCGAGATTTTCGTTAATTTGGCAACATTTCAAAAAGTCGTCAAGTTGGCGACATTCCGCCAAATTCGTCGCCAAAATCTCGTCAAGCTTTAAGGATGGAAAAATAAGTTATTCTTATCGTAGATAAATGACTATTGGCGTTCAAATACAAAAGTATTACTCAAAGTATCTTTTCTCATGAATGGAACGAGCTAGATCCACAAGAATGATGTCACCCAATTGATCGCATGATATTACATATGAAAAGTGAACATGTTTCTCAACGGTTAATATATTTTTTCTATTTATGGGATTTTTTGATAAATTTATTTGAAAAATGTGCAATATCTCGAGAACGGTACATGTTAGCGTTCTAAAATTTATGTCAATCGTTTTCTAATGAAAAATTACATAAGAAATGTCTATTTGCGTAACTTCATTAGAGGTTTTGATTTTTTGATGATTTTTTCAAGATTTCACTCGAAAAGTTCTGAACATTAGATTGCGTATGAAAACAATAGGCTTCAAGTGTTTACAGATTGTAATTTTTGTACCAAATTTCGTTCGAATCAGTCCATTCGTTCGTCAGGTATCGTCTCCACAGACTCACTGACACACACACACACACAGACATCACGTCAAAAATGTTCGATTCGTGATCAGGAATGCTTGAAACGTGCTCTCTCGTTGAGAATCTCGAATTCGAATTTTCGGCCCCGTCACAATACTTTCCTTATTCATTATGTATATAAGGAAAGTAAAAATTTTTATTTACACATTTTTGTTTAATATATATTCATTTAACTAAGCACTGAAATTTCCTAGAAACTAGCCATAATGCAATGAAATTTAAACGGCTATACAATCATGGAAAATTACCAATATATCAGTACAAAAAAAATAATTACTAAGGAATTTGGCTAAAAAATCAAGCATAATTAATGACCAACAATTCATAAAAATGACGTATATTGAATGAAATATTTTAACCAAAAATATTCCATACAATTAGCGTCACTTTGATGAATGTACCATGTACATAGAATGAGTCACAGGAAAAGCAATATAATGAATTGATTGAGAAACATTAAAAAAACAATATATATTAGGAAATATTTTGAACGATATTACTTTTGAATGAAAACAATATGAAAAAAATCTGATGTGGGCACAACATGACTTTCCTTATATAATGCAATGAATTTACTACTTTTATAGTAAAAAAAATAGGTTCATCTTATAGTAGATACTAATATTCTTTCCAAGATATTGAATTTTTGATAATTAGTCGTCATTTTCCTTGATTTAGCGTCATTTTTATCCATTTGGCGAGATCTTCGTTAATTTGGCAACATTTCAAAAAGTCGCCAAGTTGGTGACATTCCGCCAAATTCGTCGCCAAAATCTCGTCAAGCGTTATGGACGAAGAAATAAGTTATTCTTACAGCAGATAAATGACTATTGGCGTTTAAATACAAAAGTATTACTTAAAGTATCTTTTTTCATGAATGGAACGATCTAGATCCACGAGAATGATGTCACTCAATTTATCGCACGGTATTACATATGAAAAGTGAACATGTTTCTCAATAGGCAATTTTTTTTTTATAAGACTTTTTGATAATTTTTTTTAAAAATGTGCAATATCTCGAGAACAGTTTATGTTAGCGTTCTAAAATTTATGTCAATCGTTTTCTAATGAAAAATTACACAAGAAATGTTAATTTGCGTAACTTTATTAACGGTTTTGAATTTTTGACGATTTTTTTAAAATTTCATTCGAAAATTTAGGGGGGTTCTGAACATTCGATTGCGTATAAAAACAATAGGCTTCCAGTGTTTAAAGATTGTGAGTTTTGTACCAAATTTTGTTCGAATGGGTCCATTCGTTCGTCCGGTATCGTCTCCACAGACACACACACACACACAGACATCACTTTAAAAATGTTTGATTCGTGATCAGGGATGCTTGAAACGTGCTCTCCCGTCGAAAACTCGAATTCGAATTTTCGACCCCGTCACAATACTTTCCTTATACATTATGTATATAAGGAAAGTAACAAGATATCACTTATATGAAAATTTAACGCGCAATGGTAATATTCGAAAATTTTAAAACTTCATAAAACAAGCCGCCCATTTACCTGTCAGATTCTATGTTTTGAATTCCAAAATATGTCTTTTCATCGAGACGGAAGCGCCGCCTTCGCGCCGTTAACAACTGCGGCCTTCTTACCAATTTAGGATGTGTTGAACACATACACACACCCACATTCCAATAAATAAGAAGTGTCATAACTTTTTAACTTCTGGGAATATTATAGAATACAGTGTAGAAAAAATTTTGTTTTCACAAAAATTTTCGATTTCGAGATTTTAATATCAATATATATTTTAGGACCTCCTGAACACGATCTGACTATTTTTAGAAGGATGTCCTTCTGTCTATCTACGGTTGATTTCTTCGTACATGATAGCTGACACAAATAATGAGGAATTTTCATGAAACTCTATACAAAACTTGAACACAAAATCTAAAACCTGAACACAACTTTGAGAAATTCGAGTGAAAACTTCGAAATATATTCGGAATTATATATTTTCGTTATGGCAGCATAGGGCATAATTTGACACATGTCAGCATCGGGCATAATTTGACATCATTATACATAAAATGGGTTATTTATGGCTCAATGATTGTAGTGAAAAATAGCCGCGGTACAAATTTTGTGTTCGGGATGTCATTAGTCCCCCCCCCCCCTTCTCAGCAGAGGAGGGGGACATATTACCCCCGAGGGGGTACATTGTCAAACTTGATACAATCGAAATATTTTTTTTAAACCCTCTAAAATGAAGGGTATTATGCTATAATTTGATCACTTGGTTGAACAATACAAATTTTTCAAAATTTTTCTTTTGCTATGTTTAGAAGGGGGAAAAAAAGGGGGAAAAAAGAAAGAAAAATCACAAGCTACTTAAAAATGGAATTTAGTAAGAGAAGGTCGAGTTGTGCCATACTCCAATTCATTTTTGCGTGCAATCCTATTTATACTAGTATTTCTGGTCACATTTTCGAAAGGTTAACTTGCCAGTTATTCCGTCGATATCGAGCAAAAATTTGCACCGAAGAATCAAAAACATTTAGCAGAGAAACATACTTCAGTTTCAAGACAATTTCACTTTCATTTTAGGTTAACAGAAAAAGGCATAGGAACCTTTTCCTTATTTAATGTAAGGAGAATAAATTACCGCAGTGTGGCACTGGAAAGGCTGTTGTGGGAGGTAGACTGAAGATGGATATATCACATTGAAGTTCGCCTGGAACAAAATAAGAAAATATACATATAATTAGCAAATACCGAAAGAGTGCAAGGACATAATAGAAATCAGCGGTGGCTTCACTCCGATGGAGCCGAAATGGTTTTTCGTGAATAACGTTTTGTAAAATAAAACTTCAGTGAATTTATTTGATTTCTTCAGATTCATTTGTTGCGTTTATAAGCTTTCAAAACGCTAAAAATGACTCGCTAACGGTTTATAGCCCCTTATGCAAATTTTCGTAACGCCGAATGTACGGCTTTATCAGTTTGCAGTAGTTATTCACAGTTCCAACTTTTAAGACGATGGAGGAATTTACAAATAGGGATATGCTGATATGCATTTCATCTAAGAGCTACAAATGGGAATGGCAGAGAGAGGTACAACGACTATATGGGGAAAGTTTCCCCCATAGGAGGTTATCCAATCGTAAAAAAGCTGATATGCATTTCATCTAAGATCTACAAATGGGAATGGCAGAGAGAGGTACAACGATTATATGGGGAAAGTTTCCCCCATAGAAGGTTATCCAATCGTAAAAAAATCTAACGCTTGCATAGGCAGCTCAGTGAATCGGGATCATTTCTCATTACCAAGTCGGATGCAGGCCGTGCAAAGAATGCTAGAACGTCAAATGTGGAACAGACAATTCTGGACACAGTAGTAATTCGATCAGTCACAAGCACCAGCTCAAAATACATATATAATCGAAAGGAAAAGTATACATTGATTTCGATACTGAGATCGGTAGATACCTTTACTCGTATCACGTTAACAACCCAACTGAATGATAGTGAGCTTACATAACACACTCTCTGTGGAAAGCACATAACTCATGAAGTTCTTAATCAATCTAGGAAATTCTGGAAGTTTCTAGAACTCGTCGAACACTAAATTCGTAGCCAAGGCTATCGAATGCGTTGCCAAGGTCAAGCGACCTTAGCGACCTTTAAATTACAACAATGATTTTCTGTTACACATTTGTAACAATATATCGTTATTTTCGCTACACTCTTCCGTTTCTAAGTTCCATTCCTTTCAAGATTTACTACTGTAATATATTCCACATCAATAAATCATCCTGCACACGAAATCAAAGGAAAAATAATGTGTTCTTATTTTCAAAATCACGCAAGAACAGTCTTGGATGAAACTGTAATTCAATAGCAATATACACAAAGTTAAAATTTGAAGAAAATACATTGTGTTTTGTCGAAGATGTTCCACATCAATAAATCATCCTATAGTAACCAATTTTAGATTCATCCAGGCACGCATCCTGAAGTGGGGATAACAGGCTGCAGCCCCTCCGCTCAAGAGTCCATGTATGAAGTTTATCAAGTTGCAAAAATCTTCTATTAAGACTAAAGATAAAGTAATAGGGCTAGTTCAAAATATAGTTATGTACTTATATTGAGCGCTTTAGACCGGCAAGTGAGACGATCTTTTCTTAGTCGTCATTTTAGATCTGCCCCCCCCCCCCCCCCGCATAGTCACAAACTCCTTTGGAAATGTGTTGGAACAAATGCTAATTTTTAATTTTTTTTTAAAACTTTTTTTAACTTTTTCTGATAAACTGAATTTCAATAAACTTAGAGCTCTATATCCTCTGGTATGAATCTGTAAGAGGGCCAAATAGGTTTTGAACGACGGTAGCTAGAGCTATAGAAGTGAAGTATATTTAATATTGAGTTAAATGATTAAATTGATAACAACGTTTCAAGCGGCAAAATTTGGAAATTAGCACTTCTATCTTTGAAATTATGAGAAATACAGAAAAAAAGTCAATTAAAAGTTATAGAGTATTACTAAATTAGCACTAAACGTCATTTTATTAGATAGAAAAGCGTCATTTATATAACGTACAGTTTAAAGTAAAGTATGTTCAATATTTATTTATTTAGTCGTTTATTTATTTACCGAAAAATTACTTTGAGAATGTAACAAGTAAGTTACCATTATGTATTCGTTTGAGAAAATGCATTAGTTTCTTAACCAAAACGTTTGACGTGATTAACGTCTATGGTTGGGGTATCTCTATTTGAAATCTGAGCGTTACAAAAATGTTAACGCTTTGGACGCTTACATCTCCGCGCTCAATAAATAAAAATACAAACAATTTTTATTTATTTTATCCGAAGTAAGATTCTGTATATGAATATGTAAAAAATTCAATATTTTAATGTTTTTGAACTATTTTCTTTTGGGAAAAATCTTTCACACAAAATACCTTTTAAAATGGGTACCCATAGGGGAGGGCAAGAAGAGCATTTGCCCTCCCCTGGACGCTCAAGGTCACAAAGTTGAGCATCAAGCTAGTTGATGTACATCTTATCCTTAAATTTGCCCCACTAACGTGGGTATGGCTTGTCCCCTTCAGGGAAAAGCCCTATGGGGGCCCATACATTTTAAACAATAAAAGATAGATACAAATAGTAAGGGACAAATAGTTTCAGCCAGAAATCCAGTTTCTAGATCAATAATTTGTTTTCATAAAGCTTTTACATTTTTTTGAGGAATCGTCTTATCAAGTTCAAGGAGATTGAAACTTTTCAGTTTTACAAGTTAGTAATGCTTATATTTCAAAGTCTAAAAATGCTAGCTATGACCTATAAGAAGTGAGTCCTTTGAAAACCCTACAAGGATATATAATTTGATTTTGGATCGGGTTCTTAGTTTTCAAAATAAAGTGGTTAAAATTTTGATATTTTAATGTTTTGAACTATTTTGAAAAGGTGCTTACAATTGCGATATTTTAACAGTTTGAACTACTTTGTAAAAGTGGTCATAATATCGATATCTTAATTTTTGAACTATTTTGAAAATGTCTAAGGAAGACAAACGACCAGCAAAGAAAAATTCTATATCGCGCAAAGCCATTTCGGCTCCACCGCACTGGAGTCGCTGCCGATTTTTTAGAATATTGAATGCAGAGCTCAAATTGCTGCTAATGTAAAACTATAAAAACATCTTTAAAAGCAACAAAGAAACAAAATTAATAGTATCCCACATACGCTATTAATTTTGTGTTGTATGTTGCTTTTAACGAAGTTTTTACAGTTTTATTGAATGTATTTTTCTCTAGCCAGACCTTTTAAAAATAGAGAATTTATTCACTTTCTATAGAAGAAACATACTGGTGTAGTGAAACTTTGCAATGTCTGACATCTGCAAGCGACCATCAACTTTGTCCACTACTTAGAAGAGTGTAGTACTTAAGAGACCGAGCTATTAAGAAATTGCACATAGTGGATAAAGAAATGCTTAATAAGTCCATACAGCGCCAGATTGGTCTATTTGGGCGCAATACACGGTACATGAGTTCGATCCCTGTATTCTTTGGTCGATCGTTTTCAACAGCTAAAACTATTTTCAAGAGCTATTCCAACAGCTAATACCCTATAGTGGTTAAAAAAAGTTTCAGTTTTACGCCGATGCCTTCATTTATCTAAATTTTTCCTCAATTATTTCACAATAAATGATATCCAGTACTACCAATAGCAATATGTACTTTGTGTGCTCTGATTGGTTAATATATATTGTTCACGTGATCCGGATGTGATATGCTATATTTAAATTTAGAAATACTAACGGTTCCGTTCGTCTATCACGCAAACTTTATATAGGTTAACGTACATATAACGTATAGTTAACTATACGTTAGGTATACGCTGCTATTTTTGACGACTTTTCGAAGATTCGAGAACCTTATCGAAATAACGAATATTCTTCGAGATACGAGCCTTTTCTGGAAGTTTCTGTGGAGAATATATAAAGAGAGATATCTCTCGGTTGGAGAGTAGTTAACATGAAACGAGCTACATTGAAGTGAGATGCGTCAATGTTTTGAGAATAGTATCGGATGTTTTGTGAAATTAATGGAGAATGATAGTTATCCAGAAATATGGACTTATTCTCGTATTCTAAGAGTACGTTCACGCCTCCAGAAAATACGTCGTAACAAATTGGCGTCAGAAGTAGGATTTCTGGAAATTTGAAAAGCGATTATGGCTCCCCCAACTAGAAAAACGGAGGAACAGTTAAGCGATATGGTGGAATTCATGAAAGTCGGACAAGAAGCAATGAAAGCTCAACTGGATACCGATGTTATTAAAGAAAGAATAGGGACAGTTCTCTCCCAAGAGATAGGCGAAACATCGCATACTTTAGTGAGTACTTGAAAATACTGCGTAACAAGGTAAGAAAACTGTTTCAATGGGAAGATCAGTTTCATTATTAACTCTATGGAAAGAAATTCCAGTTACGGGCTGATCACGTTGCTCTGAGCTGACTCCCCAGTTTCAAGAACTCTGCAGGTCAGGTCGCAAGGTGGATTCAGCGACATCAAGAGTATTACAAGAAGATTCGACACAGAATGGGATCGTCTCATGAAAACGCTGATGAGCTCTCGAGGAAACCTTGTCTTTTGAAATGTGCACATTGCTCTCGTGCTGAAATAAAGTTTGGAAGTCAGAATTCAGCGGCCATCCGGCAACTTCTGACCGGGTATAGTTCAAATTCTGAACTAGATGCCTGGAGCGATAAAAAACTTCCTCGAGCCCAAAGACAAGACAGAGATATCGAGCCAATCCTGATCCGCGATGAACGAGCTAATGGGAGTCCAACTTGGATACTTCTCACCTGAGACAAAACGATACTGGGCACTGTAAAATTCTCTGCACTTGATGAACGGAGTAATGCACCGTAAGTGGGAGAGTGACAATGTGAAGAACGTCAGTTGGCAGTTATTGCTCCCTCGTTCTAGAAGGTCCAGCGTACTAAAAGAAATACACGACAGTCCCACTGGAGGACATTTTGGCATTAGATGCTGAAAATAATTCGTGAACGCTTCTTCTGGTGCAATGCGAGATCTGATGTGGAGTACTGGTGCAAAGAATACACGGAATGTGGCGCTAGGAAGGGGCAGAAGAAGAAAACACATGGGCAACTCCAGTGTTACAGTGTCGGAACTTCTATCGAGAAAATTTCACTCGACGTTTTGGGGTCACTATAACAGACTTCAGAGAGATAACACATACATCCTAGATAGTAAGGGACTACTTCACAAAGTAGCCAGAAGCTTACACAATCCCAGACCAAAAGTATGCAACCATCAGTGAGATTCTAACCCAGAAATGGAGATCTCGTTATGGGGTTCCGTAACTCATTCATTCTGACCAGGGAACAAATTTTAACTTTATTATAATCACAGGGCGGTGCAAACTACTCGGAATGGAGAAAACTCGAACTACTCCTCTTCATCCTCAATTGGATGGAATGGTGGTAGAGAGATTCAACAGAACGATGCTTAATCATCTCTCCATATTTGTATCTAACAACCAGCAAGATTGGGACTATCACATACTTTTTTTTCCGCTGGCTTACAGAAACGCTGTCCACGAATCAACCAGACATTCTCCATTGAAAATGCTGTTTGTCCGGGATCTCCGACTGCCGTGTGACCTGCTGTTTGGACAACCATGTGATATCCCTTCATTGCCCGATGAATATGGGCAAGATCTGTAGGCACGGTTAGTGGAGGTTCATCGTTTCGCTCATGAAAGGCTCAACATTGCTACCGATGGTATAAAGACCTGGTACGATGTCAAAGCTAATAAAGGACGATACCAGGAAGAAGACAAAATGTGGCCGTTCAACCCTCGGCAACGACCATGATTTTCGCTGGAAATTACAGCAGAACTAAGAATCTTACGTTATAATGAAAAGAATAAACAGTGTCGTTTATCAAATTTAGAAATCGTCTTTAACCAAGCCAAAAGTCGTCCACATCGACAGATTAGCCCTACATTTTGGACCATAGTAGACTGTTACTTCCTGGGACGTGCAGCCTTAAGGAGGGGCAGTGTTACGAGTCTCTTTTGAAAAAAAAAGGAGAGAATACCTTTACATGCAGCCATTACTATGACGTGAACTTAGAGTTACTAAATTTGAACTCTCGTGGCATGGTTGGCAGATTTGGTGATTTATCGCCAATTTGGTGATTTTTTTCGAAAGTTCGAGAACTTTCTTGAAATAACGAATAATCTTCAAGATACGAACCCCTTCTGGAAGTTTCTATGGAGAGTACATAAAAGGAGACATCGCTCTGTTGGAAAGCAATTAACGTGATACGAGCTAGATTGAATTGTGATCAAAATTCAATGACAAATATTGACGTATCTCTAGATACGTTAATGTTTGGAGAATAGTATCGACTGTTTTATAAAATTATTGTGGCATTTAATTGCTATTTTACAGTACTTGACTGTTGTTAGTTATCTTATGAGACAGTTATCGAGTTAAATACTATAAATTGTTCCTGTTTGCACTGTGCTTGTAAATAAACGTGTTAGTTAACCAGAAAGTTGGACTCACCCTTATATTCTGAGAGCACATTCCAGAGGATACATCATAACAATATTAACTATAAATTATATAGTACATATAAACGTATAGTTAATGTATACATAAGTAAAGGTTACCTGAGGCGCTCCGTAGGGGCAGAGACTGTCCGGCGTGCTGTAGAAGGTGACTCCGTTGGGATAGGTGAGGGGAATCCCGCCGGGGTACACTATGGTCCCATTTGGCACGACCGGGGATGGCTCTGCAATTAAACAGCACTCATTTTAATTAGCCATATAAAAATCTCAATCTGTACCTCATTTGGACCCCCTAAAGTATCCTACGAGAATCCAGTGTCTCATTCAGCGAATATATTGTATATAAGGGTCAGTGGCGGTGCGTGCATAGGCACTGCGGAAGCGACAGTGCTCTCTCTTCCTCGCAGCCTGGCGTGCAGCTTCCTACTTGCGCATGCGCACAACAGTCAAACACCACGCCGCTTGAACTGTGAAGCGTGGGGGTAGACGTATTGGGGGGGGTAGAAGTATTTTTGGGGGGGAAGTATTTGGGGGGATATTGGGGGGGGGGGGTAGAAGTATTAAGGATAAAAGTATTGGAAATTGAGACGCTGATGCATCTTAAATCCCATTCAGATGCAAACTCGTAACTGGAAAATGGTGTTTCCGTAAAATGATCGCGTCGGATGCTGTTTCAGACACGAGTTCATAACTGAAGGGTAAATGTGACAGATTCAAAATTTTGCTAAAATGCAGAAGCGTCAGGAAATGAGATTGCGACAACCTACTGTGCAACCGCAGACTTTCGAAATTGCTACAACACGTCGTTTATGATAAAGGCAGTTGCTGCGACTGCCGTTGCAGCTGGTCTCTATAACTGGAGTTAGAGAGACAGTTAGTAATAAGTCTCTATAACTGGAGTTAAAGAGAGAGTTAGTAATAAGTCTCTATAACTGGAGTTAGAGAGACTTATTTCTTGCTTTACCTTCATATTCACATTTTAAACAATGCAATAGATGCCAACTTTGTTCATAGATAGATTAATTGAAGTCGAATGGCATGATCCATAGAGTTAGAGAGAGTTTGTCCCTTTCCTTCCGTGGTATGACCAGAAATTGAAAACTTCAGATAAAATGTTTGAAGTATTAACCTTGACACATTGGTTTGTTAAGAGCGTCTACTGGAAGGTAATTGTGTTATGTTAGGTTTTGGTATATAGTATTTATGTTTTGATAGGGTGTCGTATAAGAAATAGTAATATTGAATAGGACGGGGTATATGGCGTTCATGTGTCTGTGGATATTACGAGCGAGTGGGAGGGTCGACTGGAATTGATATCCGTTAGTTCCTGTTTCCCATACGAAGCGAGCAGATTCTGCTGATTTGATTATAGCCGAAAATATAACGCCTCGGCGATATATATATATATATATATATATATATATATATATATATATATATATATATATATATATATATATATATATATATATATATATATATATATATATATATATATATATATATATATATATATATATATATATATATATATATATATATATATATATATATATTGTAGCTCTTTTTGTATATTATTACTTTTTCTTATCTTTTCACATTACTGTTTTCATTTCTTACGAATGGCAACAGTAGATCATTTCTTTTTTCTTTGCGAATGGCAACACTGGTCTCTTCATTCAGGGTTCGACTGGTTCGGGCATATGCAGTGTTTGTTCCAGGTATTCATGTTTTCTTTTATTTTTCCTTTTCTATGTATGTTGTCTAAGTAGAAATAGTTTATAGATATAATCTATCTATTTCTTCAGAAACATACATATTTTGACTTTGTTTCGTCAAAATACTTGAACTCGAAGAAGAGTTTTGCGACGTGAACAAGTCCATTTTTTAAGGCCTAGCCCTTGTCCATGTGTATAGCAATAATGCCTGATTTTTTATGTTTTTCTATTATCGTTTCCATACCATTGAAATTTGTTGATTTTTTTTTAACTTGATGACTCGTAATTTGTATTTTTTCCCATTTGATTGAAGATTTGCTGTTTTATACTTTTATTTTGTGGGTGTTTTAGAATGTTAGGTTTTTCGAGTTGCAGCTTATCACTTTTCTTTCATTGGACTTTCAAACTATTATATATATATAATAGTATAATAATATAAAAGTATAATAATAGTATAATATAATAATATAATAGTATATATATATATATATATATATATATATATATATATAATAGAAATATGTAACAATAAAAAATTATTTAATAATAATAATAATAAAAAGAAAAAAAAAGAAAAAAGCAATATCAACAACACCATAGAAGCAAATCCACGGCCACAATGCCGACAAGAGAAGAGAACAGCATCAAGCCAAATATATATATATATATATAAGCATATAGATAAGCAAGGAATGTGCTTGAGACTAATTATTAAAAGAATGAATGAAAATTTCCAACTTACCAAACACCCTGGCAAATGGCTGAAAAAACAATAAAATTATATCAATGTCTTTTATTTAAACTTATACTATATAAATTTTGCAAAATTTAAATCTACTCCATGCAGAGTCAGAAAATGTAGAATAAGTTTCAATTATCTCTTAAATTTTTACACAACAGAACATTTTTCATGCCGGGCAATCTCGAGCACTCTCTCTGCATTGTGGAAATTTATATATTTTTAGAAACACTTGCAAATAACATTTCTCTGAACCACGCTTCCACCGCAGAACCAAGCATCCATGGATCGCTTTCATCGTCAGCATAGAATAACAAAGGCAACAATCAAACGTGATATGCACCGTAAATTTACAAACCTCATTAGTAACGAGAAATTTATGAAGGAGTTTTTATCGGGTACCAAATAGTGTGTACGCTTCACTCTTGATGAAACTATTAAGCATTTATATTACTATCCATTTTTTTACACACAGTATAATGTATAAGGAAAGTATGGTGACGGGGTCGAAAATTCGAAATTCGAGTTTTCGACGGGAGAGCACGTTTCAAATATCCCTGGTCAGGAATCGAACATTTTTGAGGTGATGTCTGTGTGTGTGGAAACGATATCTCATGAACGAATGGAGCGATTCGAATGCAGTTTGATACAAAAATGACAATCCGTGAATACGGGAAGGCTATTGATCTTAAACACAATCGAATGTTCAGAACCCACTTAAATTTTCGAGTGAAATTTTGAAAAATTCATTAAAAAATCGAAACCATTAATAAAGTTACGCAAATAGACCCGTCTTATGTAATTTTTCCTTAGAAAACGATTGACATAAACTTTAGACCGCTAGCATGAACCGTTCGTTCTCAAGATATGGCACATTTTTCAAATAAATTTATAAAAAAATCCCATAAATTATAAAAAAATAATAACTGTTGAGACACATGTTCACTTTTCATATGTAATATCATGCGATAAATTGGGTGACATCATTTTCGTGGATCTAGCTCGTTCCATTCACGAGAAAAGATACTTTGAGTAAGACTTTTGTATTTGAACGTCAATATTCATTTATCTGCTATAAGAATAACTTATTTCTCCGTCCATAACACATGGCGAGATTTTTTGCGACGAATTTGGGGGAATGTCGCCAACTTGGCGATTTTTTTAAAGTTGCCAAATTAACAGAAACCTTGCCAAATGGATAAAAATGACGCTAAATCAATGAAAATGACGACTCATTGATGAAAATTTAATATTTTAGAAAAAATATAAGTATCAACTATAAAAATAACCTATTTTGTTTTTACTGTAAAAGTAGTAAATTCATTGCATTATATAAGGAAAGTCATGTGCTTCCCATATCAGATTTTTTTTATTTTACATACTTATTTCGTACGATCATACGAATTTTCGGAAAAACCGGAAGTGACATCTCCAAATCAGAAATAGAAATCCTTAGTGAACCCCTACCACTTCTGGAATTCGAGGCTGAATCCATATCAATCATCAAAGTTCTCTCTACAGCCAATCTTGAGAAATTGATATTGTAAAGAAATATTTTAAAAATGAAGTGAAAAAAATGAGATGGGAATATTTTAGTGGTTCCACCCTACATCCTCCGGAATTTAATGCTGAATTTATATCAGTCATTATCTAAGCTTTATCTATAGCCAATCCTGATAAACAGATGTTTCAAGAAAAATTTCTAAACCTGAAGCGGAAATCCTTAAGTAAACCCCAACCTCCTCTTGAATTTGATAGTGAATTATAAAATCAGCTGAGATGTGTCTTAAGCAGAACCTGAGAAATAGATTTTTCAAGAAAATAAGTTTCATAATAACTGAATTTTAGTTAATTGATGTCAAAAATTTGGTACAATTTTTGCTATCAATTAACTATCGGCTTTTTGGCGTAGCTTTCAAGAATTCATAATACTTTGCTCTGGAACTGTAACGGCGCTAGGTTTATAATGGAGTTATTTATAATTGGTTCACTAGGTTTATAATTGATTTTCGAGATAATATATTCGTAGTGTTCATAAACACACACATAGGCGCCGATTTGAAAAGTTATTGGGGGTTAACCATGCATTTTTCAAAGGATTTAAGTCTAATTTAAATTTCATTAAGATTATCTGGCACAAATTGACGTCCAAAATAGTAAAATGAAGAAAGTTATACTTAAGTACAGAAAAATATTTTTTCTCTAGATAATTATTTATTTATTTTGCTTTTGTAGGCGCGTCATTATTATAGTGCAATATACAAATACTGTATAAATTTCAAACTCACTTATATAAAAATAACAACAAATATAAAATTTAATTTTAAGTATTTTTTACCAATGTTAAAAATGTCAAACAATTTCTCTTTAAACATTTTTGAGTTCAAATTTTGTTTTCAGAATACAGCAAACAGTATGAGGGGGGGGGGGATTTCTATACACGCGACTTTATATACAGGGTGTCCCAAAAACATTAACCTCGGCTTTTATTCCTTAAATATTGATCTTAGACATATATAATAAATTACAAAGTTGCGTAAAAAAGGTACAGAATTTTATGAAATCTATTAAAATTTTCAAGTGAATTAAATTTTAAGAAATACAAAATTTAAATTTTTATACAGCCCCCGTACAAAAACATTTCCAATGAGTAAATTGTGCCCCATACACTAATAAGGTGATGTACAAAATTTCAGCATTTTATCATAAAAAGCTCCAGAGATATATTTAAACAAAGTTGGTGAGGATTAATCACAAATTTAAATATAAATGCTTACAGCAAGAGTGCAAATGACGCAACGCAGAAATGCATCAGAGGCAAATAATATCTGCCTGTTATCTTCAATGTATCTTTGGCATGGATGGAAAACATTTTGAACAAGCTTTGTAATCTTTGTGTAAAGTTTTTATTTCTACACAGTATAGATACTTTTGTACCAATAAATAGCAAAACTATTATTTATTTATGTAATCATTGTTTTCTTTCGTAATTTATGTATAACCCCTGAAACGCGATCTGCCGACATGATTTTTCCCCTCTGAGAATCTATGTCGATGTATCGAAAAGTGGTTTAAGTTAGTATTTTTGTCTTTTCATATCTCTGGGACTTTTTATGATAAAATGCTGAAATTTTGTACATTACCTTATATAGAATTTTGTACATCATCCTGTATGGAACACATTTTACTCATTGGAAATGTTTTTGTAAGAGGGCCGTATAAAAATTTAAATTTTGTATTTTTTAAAATTTAATTCCCTTGAAAATTTTAATCCATTTCATAAAATTCGGTACCTTTTTTTAAGCAACTTTGTAATTTATTATATAT
Organism: Amaurobius ferox; assembly: GCA_951213105.1. Lineage (NCBI taxonomy): Eukaryota > Metazoa > Arthropoda > Arachnida > Araneae > Amaurobiidae > Amaurobius > Amaurobius ferox. The sequence goes on from OX578146.1 coordinate 14,461,527, forward strand.
GTCTAAGATCAATATTTAAGGAATAAAAGCCGAGGTCAATGTTTTTGGAACACCCTGTATAGTAAACAGGGAATAAATAATGTAAAACCTGAAGAATAATTAACAAAAAAGCAAAGGTACTAAATATGTCCGAAAACATTAGAGGTTCTAGAAACCCTCAACAAAATTACTGGGGATTCAAAAAAGCTCTCGAACCCACGAAGTCTGCTGCACTGCAGTCACTGAAATGCTTTACCGAAAGCCAGCTCTTGACTTTCGCGTTCTGTACTCTTTATTGTAGCAGTGCTGAATGTGGCCACGCCAACAAAGTAGACAAATGTGATAAAATAATATGAAGTCAGTGTGAACTTTCTACGTCACTGTTGCACATACAGGTAAATGAGTTCAATGAGAAAGTTCATTCAAATAGGTAAAACAATGTTACATGTTGTACCCACAAAAACCACTGAATTTCAATTTCCGATTCAACAGCAACAGCATTGTTCTGTGAATCTTGCAAGTGATTACTATGCTGTTGAAGCTCAATTTTATTACAGAAAAAATCTGATGTGGGCAACACATGACTTTCCTTATATAATGTAATGAATTTACTACTTTTACAGTAAAAAAATAGGTTTTTCTTGTAGTAGAAGCTAATATACTTTTCAAGACATTGAATTTTCGACAATTAGTCGTCATTTTCATTGATTTAGCGTCATTTTTATCCATTTGGCGAGATTTTCGTTAATTAGGCAACATTTCAAAAGGTCGCCAAGTTGGCGACATTTCGCCAAATTTGTCGCCAAAATCTCGCCAAGCGTTATGCACTAAGAAATAAGTTATTCTTACAGCAAATATTCTTACAGCAGATAATGACTATTGGCGTTCAAATACAAAAGTATTACTCAGAGTATCTTTTTTCATGAATGGAACGAGCTAGATCCACGAGAATGATGTCACCCAATTTATCGCATGGTATTACATATGAAAAGTGAACATGTTTATCAATAGGAAATATTTTTTTTAATTTTATATGACTTTTTGATATTTTTTTTAAATGTACAATATCTCGAGAACGGGTCATGTTAGCGTTCTAAAATTTATGTCAATCGTTTTCTAATGAAAAATTACATAAGAAATGTCTATTTGCGTAACTTTATTAGTGGTTTTGATTTTTTGACGATTTTTTCAAAATTTCATTCGAAAATTTAGGGGGCTTCTGAACATTTGATTGCGTATAAAAACAATAGGCTTCCAGTGTTTACGGATTGTGATTTTTGTACCAAATTTGGTTTAAATCGGTCCATTCGTTCGTCAGTTATCGTCTCCACAGACTCACTGACATACACACACACACACATACACACACACATACTTTCACACACACACACACAGACATCACTTCAAAAATGTTCGATTCGTGATCAGGGATGCTTGAAACTTGCTCTCCCGTCGAAAACTCGAATTCGAATTTTCGACCAAGTCACAATACTTTCCTTATACATTATGTATATAAGGAAAGTACTTAGTTAACGTATCATCTGCTTGCACAATTTCTAAAACTAGATTAGAAAATTCTAAACATATAATTGGCAGTTATTTTACCTGTTTTTTGATCGCTGGCGCAATGTTCAGCTTTCTGTCTTTAAGGATGACGTCGGCCTAAAAGATAATAGATCAGTTATAAGAAAGAATCAGTCATAAGTGTTATTAGTTTAAATCAATACATAAAACTATTCAACTAAAATAACAATAATACTATCTATAATACTGCATATTATAATATGTATTGAAAGGACTAACTGACTGACTGATTGAGTCCTACATAAAAAATATATATCTCTCTGAGTGTGTGTGTGTGTATTTTGCAGCATAAAATCAAAGTTTCGGGTAGCCACAAGATTCAGTACAGTATTAGTTATACTCCCAGAACAACAGACCTCGTCGAGGTTTTTTTCAATGCGACTTAGATCTTTAGTTATTTTATGTTAAAGGGCAATTTTGATCAATTTTTACACAAACCGGTTCCTCTTCCCGGCCGTCCAAACTGTTACCTTACACCTTTCTGGTAGGTCGGACGGTCTGGGTCTCAACAACAACAAACCGATTCCTTAGCGATCGAAAATACAGTCGAACCTGCTTGAAATGGTACCTGCAGAAAACGAAATATTGTAATAATCGGAAAATATGTTTAACCCCGACCAAAAATATAGGAAATTCGTGTTATTTTACCCTGTGTAAAATGGAACCTGCACAACACGGAAACGGCTGGCCAATTTAAAATATTTTGTTAATAAAGGCACCTGTTGTAAAAGAGCAGAGAATGGAAAAATTATCCAACTGGTTTAGCCATTCTTTTCCATGAGAACCATTTTTCAGAGAACTTTCTATTAAATTATATCACGATTTTTTTAAAGCTATTTCAGAACTTACCGTTAATCAGGCAGACTCTGAAACGCTAGAAATATTAACCAATGTACGATTTTTAACTGAAAGTCGCATCAATAGTATAAGGCACTGTCGTGGGACAGTATTGGAATTTTCCTGTCGCCACTTCACTTCTAGAAAGTATTACCCCCCCCCCCCCCCCCTCTCTCTCTTTGGGAACGGTTGACATTCCTTGGCTATGAGTAAGAGACCAGCTGCAGTGGTGAGAAAATGGCAAAGGACGCTATCTTATTTTTAAATAAAATGGACACCTGCAAGAGGGCTAGAGCCCCCCAATTTTTAGCCAACCCTTGGGAAGGGGCCAAATCCAGTGATTCGATGGAGCCCGGCCGCGTCACTGAATTTATGGGTTTTCGAACCTATAGCGGCCAAGCGTCAGTTATGGAGCAGGCCAGGGGGCCGTCCGAGATCCCGGCGAGGAGAAGAAGAGTTGAGAGAGAACTCAGTTGGTAATTTTCAGAGTTTAGACTGGGTCGTCTAATAACCGACGGATGAGTGCCACCCTCGATGCCGTCCTGCCGTACCTAAAAGGGGTAAGTCCTTTTGTCCTCTCCCACTGCAGACTGAGTATCAGAGAATATATATTATTTAATAAGGAAGTTAACTGCCTAACTTGAGGGCTATTATGATATTTAATTTAACTAGAGAGGGGGAAATGATCAGATCGATCATTATCCAATACCTACTTAGCGAATGTAAATATGTTCTATGTAATTAAGATGACATTTTGTGGTTTTTTTTTAAATTTTAAGTAACAAGTTTTGAATATAAGTATTTTAAAATAAAAGCTTTATTAACTTTTAATTAGTATTTATTGTGTGTTCTCGTGATGCATTTTCTAATTAATCAGAACCTGGAGATATGCTCGGTAATCGAGCAAGTGGCGTGCAGAAGTACGATTAACGGCCAATGTGTAATTGTAAGATTTCAGCGGAGCCACGCCACATATTATGGCGCCGAGACCAGTCTTGTGCACAGTTATCAAAGTGCCTCGATTAATATTTGACTGGATAATGTAATTATTCAAAATTCAAAATTCAGAGAAAATTTTTTTTGTGAAATGAATATGCATCATGGGAAGATCTTTGTAATATTGTAAATAATAAGTGAGTTAATATTTAATAATTTGAAAGTAGATATAAAAATTGTACAAGATGCCGGATACAAATAGTACAGAAGCGCCCGAGCAGGGAGGCGAAAATCAAAGTCGTTTACAGGGGTTAACCTTTTTACTTGGGGTATTCGAAGGAAATGCTGAAACAGACTGTAAAATATTTTTCGATCAATTTGATTCGATAGCCAAGCTAGGAAAATGGACCGAACCAGAAAAACTCGTAGTATTAAAGTCGCGTTTAAAGGGAAATGCACTAAAATTCCTAGCGAGTTCGCCGGAATTACGTAAAGAAAATTCGTACGAAGTACTAAAGGAAAGGCTACTAGAATTTTTTTCACAGAGGACTAGCATAACGACCCGCCAAATACAATTTACTCTAACTAAACAATTTGAAGGTGAGAGCGTTAAGGCATTAGCACACAGAATCAAATGTATCACGCTGACTTATCTAGAAAGTGCAGGTGATTTGAGTAGCGAGGAGTCGAAAAAAATCATTGACCAATTAAGACTAGGAAAATTTTTGGACGCACTAAACACGCAAATTAAGAGAGAGGTGCTAAAAGCAAACCCGTTATCCTTCGAAGCGGCGATTGTAATAGCAGAAAAATGATTAGAAATGAATAGAGAAATGGTTAGAGAATTAAGTAGAAATTAGCAGAAAAATGATTAGAAATGAATAGAGAAATGGTTAGAGAATTAAGTAGAAATTAGCAGAAAAATGATTAGAAATGAATAGAGAAATGGTTAGAGAATTAAGTAGAAATTAGTAGAAAAATGATTAGAAATGAATAGAGAAAGGGTTAGAGAATTAAGTAGAAATTAGTAGAAAAGTGATTAGAGGATGGAGTAAAGTAATTGGTTAAGACTGAATTAAGTAGAGTAATGGTTAGAGGATAGATTGAGGTGATTGATTAAGATCTGGAATGAAATAAGACATTTAAGAGGGCTCTTGTAAATAAGAATAAATAATTCTTAAGAAAACAAAAATTCCTTGTTCAATAAGAATTTCTATAAAGAATATGTATATAAATGATTAATGTAAAATAAAGGTGATTAAGATAAAATAAATGTATTTAATGTAAAATAAGTAGGTTAAGAATGTAGAAAACATTAAAAGTAAAATGTTCTCTGGTACAATGCAGTGGACAGAGTTCAAGGACTCTAAAGCTCCTAAGTCTAGTTGTATATTAAAGTACGAATAGAATGTCTAATCTGAAATTACATCAGTTTTTTTATATTAATAAAGTACATTGTGGAAAAAACTATGTGCATTTACATACCCTAACTATGATTACTGCAGAAGTTTGCAGACACGGATCCGGTCTTCAAAAAACGAAAGTTGCCATTATAAAGACTTTTGCAGCAACAAAGGCGTAGTTTTACAGCTCACATAAGCCTTTACCAGCACATGTATGCAGCATCATTAACCGAAAACGAAATCATGCCTTCCTTGGACCAAAGGGTACCAAACAATGCAACTTCATTTTCATCGTTTAGTGCAACGTTGTAATGCAACTGCATTTTTATCATTTTAATGCAACGTCTTAGTGCAACTCCATGTTCGCAGTGTTAAGTTCAACGTCATTTACACAGTTAGTGCAACTTCTTTGTATAAAGTGATGTCACAGCTGATCCTGCTCAGAGAATATTCCTTCCATATGGAATATCACTAATTTTGTCACAGCCTACAGAACAATATCAATCCTTTAGTGTATAATGTGAACGAACAATTGTTCCCAATTCATGTGTTCTCATGACAAACTTTCATATTTTGTGAACACAAGTAACAGACTGGAAAGTACAATCAGTATGCTACATTAGACAGTGATAATATTTACGCCAACGGACAGTGACAATATTTACGCCATACGGACAGTGACAATATTGCACCTTAATTAGTCCTTGAACATACATGGAGAGACAGAATATTTCCATACCTATAGGGCGTGTCATTATGTATATAATTTAATGTATAATTTTATTGTTAAATGTTATTGTTATCTCTGTTTATATATGTATACTGTGCATAATTTGTAACCCTTTATTCTTTTGGTAGTTTAAGCTTTTGAAAAGAAACTTGGTTTCTTTTCCCTTGTTTGGGGGAAGCCAGTGTCGTGGGACAGTATTGGAATTTTCCTGTCGCCACTTCACTTCTAGAAAGTATTACCCCCCCCCCCCCCCCCCCTCTCTCTCTTTGGGAACGGTTGACATTCCTTGGCTATGAGTAAGAGACCAGCTGCAGTGGTGAGAAAATGGCAAAGGACGCTATCTTATTTTTAAATAAAATGGACACCTGCAAGAGGGCTAGAGCCCCCCAATTTTTAGCCAACCCTTGGGAAGGGGCCAAATCCAGTGATTCGATGGAGCCCGGCCGCGTCACTGAATTTATGGGTTTTCGAACCTATAGCGGCCAAGCGTCAGTTATGGAGCAGGCCAGGGGGCCGTCCGAGATCCCGGCGAGGAGAAGAAGAGTTGAGAGAGAACTCAGTTGGTAATTTTCAGAGTTTAGACTGGGTCGTCTAATAACCGACGGATGAGTGCCACCCTCGATGCCGTCCTGCCGTACCTAAAAGGGGTAAGTCCTTTTGTCCTCTCCCACTGCAGACTGAGTATCAGAGAATATATATTATTTAATAAGGAAGTTAACTGCCTAACTTGAGGGCTATTATGATATTTAATTTAACTAGAGAGGGGGAAATGATCAGATCGATCATTATCCAATACCTACTTAGCGAATGTAAATATGTTCTATGTAATTAAGATGACATTTTGTGGTTTTTTTTTAAATTTTAAGTAACAAGTTTTGAATATAAGTATTTTAAAATAAAAGCTTTATTAACTTTTAATTAGTATTTATTGTGTGTTCTCGTGATGCATTTTCTAATTAATCAGAACCTGGAGATATGCTCGGTAATCGAGCAAGTGGCGTGCAGAAGTACGATTAACGGCCAATGTGTAATTGTAAGATTTCAGCGGAGCCACGCCACAGGCACATGTCCAAGAAACCATGTTGGATTACTTTCAAAGTTCATCTCACATTTTTTTTTTTTTAATTTATTTTCCAGTTTTATGGTAAGCAGTAATATTGTGCCTGTAAGTCAATTCATCTAGGTTTCAAAGAATGGTAATAAGCTAACTGTTAAGGACATGGAGTACACTATATTTTTATCCACATATACTCCTGTGATCGCAGTTGCAAAAATGTACGTATATACATATTTAAAACAATTAAATTAGCTATTATGGTAAAATATAGTATTAATCGGATTTATCTAAATATACTTTTCAGAATTTTTAAAGTCTGATGGATAGGAGAGCAATTACATGTGGACCATCAGCATTTCCAGCTGAACTTTTAAACTTAGCTTTTCCTAAAATGACCTGCATGAAAGGGTAACCTTTCCAAGATAGAAAATTCTTCCCGTTCCTTGAATTTTGTTTAAGACAGGATCGACTGCGTTATGAATTCCATCTTTACACTATTAAGAGGTAATATGACTGTAGAGGTAATATGACTTAAGGTAATATGACTATTAAGAGGTAATATGACTGTGAGGTAATATGGTTGTATTAAGAGGTCAAGTGACCCACTTCAAAATAAAATATGGCATCCATCTTGTTGTTGTTGAGACCCAGACCGCCCGACCTACCAGAAAGGTGTAAGGTAACCGTTTGGACGGCCGGGAAGTGCCACCCAATTTAGACCGGAACCCAGTGGGGGAGGCATCCACATGGACCGTAACCTCCTTCCCCTACCACCAACCTCTCGGAAGGACTTACGGACCCACATGTTTAACATGATCGTACTCCGCATGAACACGGCGGCAGTTATGGCAGCGTGCAAATCCAGCGCGCAAACCACCGGGCTACCGCGCCCAAAATGTGTCAACAGCACGCGGTGTTCCCAGGTGGTCACCCACCCAAGTACTAATCGCGCCCGATTCTGCTTGACTTCGGTGATCTAACGAGAACCTGTGTTTTCAGCACGGAACGGCCGTTAGCATGGCATCCATCTTGTATCAAAATAGTGATTTTTAAAGTTCTTTTTAATTCATATTTACTGTTGTATCCGTCCTAAAAACCGCTTTATTTTTGCTTAAATTCTGCACATCTACATACTGAAACAACCCAATTATAATATATTTGAGTTTAAATGATCATCCAACTTTGATTATTTCTACAACGAAACTTAATTTTCACTTATGGAAAAATGTAAACAACAAAAGATGTAGAATGAGTTGTATAAGAATTGCTGCATTTCTTTAACGCAAAATTATTTAGCTCATGGAGTCTGCAATATAGCTGATATGAATAAAATATTCGTTGATTTTACACAGAAAAGGATGATTTTTTCGATGAAGTTTTAAGCATAGAGTTTAATTACTTGTACCTCTATGGTCTTAAGTTTTTAAATAAAATAAATTATTATAGTATTGTGATGAATGAAAGGAATGGAAAAAGTTTATGAATGAAATGCTGCTTTTATAGAGAGAGACAGGCGTGTTATATTTCGATGACGTCATATGAATAATGTTCAATTTGTTTTCGATGAAGTTTTCAAATATAATAAATTATTGTAGTATTACGATAATTTTAAAAATATTGCCGAGGAATGTATCGCATTTTAGAGATGCTTAAACCAGGCAATTTATATCTTAATGCCGTCATTTGAATAAAGTTTATTTTTTTCGATGAAGTTTTAAGTTTTCAAATATAATAAAAGAATGTAATATTGTGATAATTTTTAAAATATTACCGAGGAATGTATCGCATATTAGAGATGTTTAAATAAAATTGCATTGAATTTGAAAGTGTTTCATAATCAATGCTTTATGCATAATTGATCTTTCTTATTAATGTCATTCAATCCGACCCAACTTTGACACCAAAGACAAAATTTAACATTTTGAAAATTCGAATTAGGAGGGAGACGGTGCGAAGAGGTAGGTAATCGAGCCATTTAAAACCACTCTTCAAACTTATGAAGCACCTCCACTCGAGCCAGAATGCCTGATTGGGTCTTATTCTATCCATCACAGCTTCCAGGTCAACAGGAAAATCTGATATTTAAAAAACTAGAATTATGAGCGAAGAAACTAATTCACTTAATTATCAGAAACTACTTAATAATCGTGTAATTCCACTTTAGGTAGAAAACCAGTTTTTAACACTTTACAACAAAGCTGAAAAGTGTTTATGACTTTGTTCATTCTGTCTGTCTGTCTGTCTGTCCGTTAGCACGATAACTGCCGTAATCAAACTGACTTAATCAAAATGAAATTTTAGTATGTTGTTCAGACGGTCTATAGGACCTATGAGAATATAAATCAATAATATAACCCAATTAGTTTTGGATTGAACCCGGGTTGAAAAAATGAAATACATTGAGCCCTATGGGACCTAATTTTCCAAACATTTTTTAAGCGGATTTAAAATTCACAATTTGCTTCGAAAATTTTAGGTAATTTTCAAATTGTTCCATAAAATATATAAAAAAAAAATAGCGAAATATATTCAGTAGTTTTTTAAATAAAAATTAAAATAATAATAACACCTCTTTCATGAAGCGATCACGTGACCATGATATGAAAATATCACTTGACCCACTTCAAAATGATATATGGCATGCATTTTGTCTCAAAATCGTGATTTTTAAAGTTCTTTTTAATTCATATTGAGTGTTTAAGTGTCCTAAACTCACTTTATTTTTGCATAAATTCTGTGCATCTACATACTGAAACAACGCAATTACAATATATTTGAGTTTAAATGCTCATCCAAATTTGATTATTTCTAAAACGAAGCCTATTTTTCACCTATGTAAAATGTAAACAGCAAAATATGTAGAATGAGTTGTATTAGAATTGCTGTATTTCTTTAACACAAAATCATTTAGTTCATGGAGTCTGCATAGCTGATATGAATCAAATATTCATTGATTTTACAAACAGAAGGACGATTTTTTTCGATGAAGTTTTACGCATAGAGTTTAATGACGTGTAGCTCCATGGTCTTAATTTTTAAATAAAATAAATTATTATAGTATTCTGATGAATGACATGAATGGGAAAATGTTATGAATGAAATGCTGTTTTTATAGCGAGATCCAGGCGTGTTATTTTTTTCTATGACGCCATTTGAATGAATTTCAGTTGTTTTCGATGAAGTTTTCAAATATAATAAATTATCGTAGTATTATGATAGATTTTAAAATATTTCCGGGGAATGTATCGCATTTTAGAGATGTTTAAACCAGGCAATTTATAATTCAATGACGTTATTTTAATGAAGTTCATTTTTTTCGATGAAGGTTTAAGGCACTTCACAATTCAATGTAGCTCGTATTACGTCAACTGCACCTCAATTGAGCGATATCTCCTTTTATACAGTCTCCGTAGAAGCTTCCAGAAGGGGCTCGTATCTCGAAGCATATTCGTTATTTCGAGAAAGTTCGAGTACATTCGAGAAGTCGCCAAATTGGCGATACATTGCCAAATCTGACAATCATGTGTCGATAGTCCAGATATAGCAACCCTATATTCACATCATAGAAATGGTTGCCTGTAAAGGTGTTTTCTTCTTCTGGTTCTGAAAAGAATCCCCAATGCAGGCATTTTACATGTTCATAACACTACTTCTTACTAAACGTCGCTATATTTTGAATCAAGGCTTCATCAAGAATAAATCGTTAATAATTCCCTCAAAGAAACAGGGATTTTCAGAGAAACTAATTTCGGAAAGTAATTTTCCGAATTTGGCGATATTTCTAAACTTGGCTATATTTCCTAATAGTCTCCAAGTGGATGATATTTCGCCAGCCAAACGTATCGACAAGCTCATGCGTTAAATACACGACTGGCCTTAACTGGAAGTTTGCTTCATCTCAATAGTAATATTTAAAACCTGTAGAAGTTGTTTAAAACCTGTAGAAGGGGCAAAAGGTACCAGGTAGTTTCAACATTAACATAACAAATCTTACTTCTCTTTGAATTCGTTTTGCTTCTTCTTCTGTTTCGAATGTGACGAAGCCGTACCTGTTTCAGAAAAAAATAATGATTTAAAAGTCAATATTATAAGACACAAGAAGAGAAAAAGAAACAACAAATCCTAAAACTAAAGAAGTTAGCAATGTGTAGGTGCCCATTAACAAGCCCATGCACATTTTGAGGAGAAATACACCTTGCTATCGGATTTAAACGAATTCGAATATTCTAAGATAATTTGATGTGAAGAATTATAAAATGAAACTAATTTCAATGTCACACGATTGTATATATTGCGCTAGCTCTATGTGAACAATTTGTAAAGAAATAATTTTTGATTTACATCAAATTTCATAGCGTGTTGTCCTGCAATAGGTTTTAAACTTTAGTATTAAACTTTATCAAGATCATAAATAACAAAGTTATACAATTTTTTTAATTCTATGTTTCGTCAGGTTATTATTAGTTTTATTAGGATACTTAACACTTTTAAAACGTGAAATTCAAATTGAATGTTATGTGGTACAGAGGCTATTTACACATCTTTAGAACGATTTTACTGCAAAAAATAACAAAAATTAAATGAAGTCTAAAAAATTTCTGGCAACAGCTTATTTTATAAAAGCCTAATTATCGTTTTCCGTAATTAAATGTTATTTATTTTAAAAATAGTGAATGTAAATAATCTTGATGAAGGATACGTTAATGATTGAAGGATACGTTATTGCTCTTTCCGAAGAGAAATAATCTTATCTTGTAATTAAAAATCGCTGTGAAAACCATGAAATTCACATTTTATAGTGCAAAATAAGCAACATTACTAATAATAAAAGCATTGCCCCGTCAAGCATTGCTTTTAACCGGAAAAAGAACAACAAATGAATTCCCAAAGAAGGTAGTACATTTACGACTATTTTAAGAATAAAGTATCTTGTCTCAAAAGAAAATACACTCATTTTTTTTACAGAACAATTACAGCGTCTTTAAATACCTGTATAGCGACTCTAAACAAGATAGGAAATAAAGATTTAAATCTTGGAAAAGCTAAAAAGTATAATATTCACCTCCTTTTGTCTAAGCATGTGCCTGAGAGCAGAACATGCTGTAGAATTCTCTATGAAAATCATTTAGCCAGTAATATATGGAAATAAACTGTAGCAATTGATGAAGCATGGATCTATTTAAATGACTGTAACAAAAAAAAATCTATATCACAAAAGAGGAGAAAAAGAACTAAAAACCTATTCCAATAATCCAAAAGAAATTTCATTAAAGAATTCCTTATTGCTGGCTTTTCCTACAATGGTAAATTAAAATTAAGAAAAATCTAAAAAATGTTAACATCAATTTAACATATTACCAAGATAATGTTTTAACGCCTTCTTTTAAAGAAGAAATGTCATCCCCTTATCCACAGAGTCTTAAAAGCGTAGAACTTCATCAAGATAAAGCGCCCAGTCATACATCAAAAGATACAGGTATTAAAGCTATACCTTTTGCTCATATTCCTTCAAAATCTCTGGATGTGTCACCAATAAAATATTGTGCTTTTGGATTGTTAAAAAGATAACCTTTTAAACACAGGCCTAAAACAATGGTTGGACTGAAAAACCGTGAAAGAGAAGTGAAATAAAATATCACTCATAATTTTAAGACAGGACTTTTATCTTGCAAATCAAGACGTAGAATGATAGTCCAGAGAAAGGGTCATCAGGTAGAATATTTAAAAAATAAATATTGTTACTTCAAACCTATATTATATTGCTTCAAATTTGTTCTAAAAATGTGTAAACAGCCTCCGAAAAACATGAAATAGTTATGCATACAGTGTGGATAGTAATGAAATAAAATTTGCGGACATCAAGATAAGAAAAGCAAATAATTTATTTTTAGTAATTTATCTTATCCTCTAATTTATTGCAATCTTGTTGCTTTCCCTACATACACAGTATATAATAGAAGCATTGTGACGAGGTCGAAACTTCGAACTCGAATTTTCGGCGGAAGAAAATGATTTATGTATCTCTGAAATCGAATCGAACGTTTTTGAAGTGATGTCTGTATGTGTGTGCCTGTGTGCAGTGTGTGCGATATATATATTAGTGTATAGCTATGTTAGTGTGTGTGTAGGTGAGTTTGTAGACACTATGTCTCATGAACGAATAGAGCGTTTCGAAAATAATTTGGTATGATTATTATAATCAATGAATACCGGAACACTATTGATTTTAAACGCAATCGAATGTTCAAAAAATCTCCCATTTTTCGAATGAATTTTTGAGAAAAATCAATAAATCATCAAAACTTTTATTAATGATAATTAAATAATCATTATAGATATAATTTTTCATTAGAAAATGATTGGCACAAATTTTAAAACGATAACAAAAACTTTTCTCAACTATATTGCACGATTTACGAATGAATTTTTGAAAAATTCATTAAAAAATCAGGAACTTCAATGTGTTAAATAAATGACCATTTCATTATTAAATTTCGTATTAAATTTTTAATTATTATACGAGTAACACAAATTTTAGAAAGCTAGAATGAATCAAATAAATTTATAAAAATATACATAAAATTAAAAGTAATTAGTATTATCCAATATGTTTACTTTTCACATTCTATATTACGCAGCCAATCTATTAACATTATTTTCGTGGCTATAGATCGCTCCATTCACGAGAGAGGATACGTTTCATAATAGTTATATTACAAGAATTCGTCAGTAGTCATTCATGTCACGGGATTCATTAAATGTCAACTGCATTTTGATGAGGATTTTGCAGGCGTACAAGTCGTTCTATTTAGACTCGGAAGGTGCCAAAAGGGCGAAGTTTCAACGTGCGTTGTATTAAATTAATGCCAAAAACACTGTGCTGTTGATCTTGTATATTATAATTAATTTCGCTCTGAACGACGTAAACGTGTATAAGAAGTAACATTATGCAGTTAAAGTTATGTGCTGCCCACATCAGATTTTTTTATGTAGAGGTGGGTTGAGAAGACTTATCTCTTTGCCATCATATGATTCAACTGTACTTTCTCATACCACAATTCATTTTTAAATATCTTGGGATGTTTACTGTCTCATGCTATTGAATATGGCATATTGTTCTCGCGAAAATTTTTCAATTTCGATATTTTGATGCTAATGTGTGTTTTAGGAACTGCTGAACACCTTTTGGCTGCATTTGGAGTGATGTTTGTCTGTCTGTGGTCCATTTCTTGTATACACGATAGCTGACACAAATATTAATTTCACGATACTTTTTATCTGGCTTCGTTATCGAAAATTCTAGAATTGGATAGAATTTATTTTGAAATTCGAGCGAACATTTATTCGAAATTTTATAATTTCTTAACATGACAGCATAGGGAAAAAATTTTGACATGATTATGCATAAAAGGGTTATTTATGGCTCAAGGATCACAAAACTTAACAGTTTCGACCACTGTAGTTAAAAAAAGCCGCGATACATTTTTTTTGTGTTCGGGACATTATAAGCCCCGCCCCTTAGGGGGTATACAGTTAGTATCAATCGAAAGATTTTTTCAAGCCTTTTAAAATGAAGGATAACATGCTATAATTGCGATCATTTGGTTCAACTATACAGTTTTTCAATTTTTTTTTAATTTGCAAGTAAAAAAAAACAATAAAGTTAAATAAAAACAAGAAAGATCAATCATGCATAAAGTATAGATTATGAAACACTTTCCAACTTCAATGCAATTTCATTTAAACATCTCTAAAATGCGATACATTCCTCGGTAATATTTTAAAATTTATCACAATACTACATTAATTTATTATATTTGAAAACTTAAAAGTTCATCGAAAGAAATGAATTTCGTTCAAATGACGTCAATTAAATATAAATCGCCTGGCTCCTCGGTAATGTTTTTAACATTATCATAATACTACAATAATTTATTATATTTGAAAACTTCATCAAAAACAACTGAAATTCATTCAAATGACGCCATCGAAATATAAAACGCCTGACTCTCTCTATAAAAGCAGCATTTCATTCATAAACATTTTCCTATTCATTTCATTCATCACAATACCATAATAATTTACTTTATTTAAAAACTTTATTTTATTTAAAAGAACATGCAGGTACAAGTAATTAAACTCTATGCTTAAAACTTCAGCGAAAACAATCATCCTTCTCTCTGTAAAATCAATGAATATTTCATTCATATCAGCTATGCAGACTCCATGAGCTAAATAATTTTGCATTAAAGAAATGCAGCAATTCTTATACAACTCATTCTACATATTTTGCTGTTTACATTTTCATAAGTGAAAAATAGGCTTCGTTGTAGAAATAATCAAACTTGGATGATCATTTAAACTCAAATATATTGTAATTGCGTTGTTTCAGTATGTAGATGCACAGAATTTAGGCAAAAATAAAGCGGTTTTAGGAGGGATACAACTTTCAATATGAATTAAAAAGAACTTTAAAAATCACGATTTTGAGACAAGATGGATGCCATATTTCATTTTGAAGTGGGTCACGTGATCTCTTCATATAATGTTCACGTGATCGCTTCATATAAGAGGTGTAATTATTACTTTAATTTTTATTTAAAAAAACTACTGAATATATTTTGCTGAAATTTTTTTTTATATATTTTATGGGATAATTTGAATAGTACCTAAAATTTTCGAAGCAATTTGTGAATTTTAAATTGGCTTAAAAAATGTTTGAAAAATTAGGTCCCATAAGGTTCAATGCATTTCATTTTTTCAACCTGGGTTCAATCCAAAACTAATTAGCTGATATTAATCATTTATGTTTCCATAGGTCCTACAGACCGTCTGAACAACATACTAAAATTTCATTTTGATTAAGTCATTTTTACGGCAGTTATCGTGCTGACAGACAGACAGACAGACAAAATGAACAAAGTCATAAACACTTTTCAACTTTGCTGTAAAATGTTAAAAATTGCAAAAAGATTTTTTGAAAAATTTGTATCGTTTGTCCAAATGATTACAATATTACATGTTGCCCTTCAGAGGGCTTGAAAAAATATTTCAATTGGTACAAAGTTTGATAATGTACCACCTCGGAGGAGGGATGGGATAACTTACCCCCCGGGGTAGGGGATAGTGACGTTACGAACATAAAAATTGTATCTCGGTTATTTTTCACTAAAATGAATGAAACTGCTGAGTTTTATGTACATTGAACAATAAGTAATCTTTTTATGCATAATTATGTCAAATTTTGTCCTATGCTGTCATGTTAATGAAATATGTAATTTCGAATAAATTTAGAAGTTTTGGTTTATAATTTCAAAAAAATTCTATCTAGTTCTAAAATTTTCGTTAAAATTCATTACTATTAAAATTCATTACTATTTGTATCAGCTATCGTGTACAGAAGAAATTGACCCAGACGACAGACAGATATCACTCTAAAAAGAGTCAAAACGTATTCCGAAGGTCCTAAAATATAATAACGCACCAAAATCGGTAAATCGAAAATTTTCGTGAAAACAGTATACTATATTCTATAGTATGAAATAGTTAAGTAGAAGTGTAATCGTAAAATTCAGTGGAGCAATAAAATTCAGTATTTTCAAAATAAATGTTTAATTGTGATAAATCAGAATGTTGCATCCAATTTTTAGTGCATTGACCCTTATAGGACAATTTCAAATTTCAACACTCTCATTATTATGGGAGACGTTAACTCCATGTCATCTCGAAAATTTAACAAAATATATTTTTACTTTTTCATGCGTAGTATTGAGAAAGTATCGTTTCCACGAAACTTTTCGATTTCGAGATTTTGATGCCAATATATGTTTTAGGACCGCCTGAATACGTTTTGACTATTTTTGGAGTGATGTTCGTCTGTCTGCCGATTTCTTGTGCACACGACAGCTGCTACAAATATTAATGAATTTTCAAGAAAGTTTATATTCTGCTTTGTTAGCGAAAAATCTAGAACTAGATAGAATTTTTAAAAATTCGATCGATAACTATGAAATGCATTCGAAATTTTATATTTCCTTAACATGACAGCATAGGACAAATTTGACATAATCATGCATTAAAAGGGTTTTTATGGCTCAATGACCACAATGGGTTTCAGCAATTCAAGTGAAAAATGGCCGCGATGCAATTTTTGTGTTCCTGGCTTTATTAGCCACCCTTTGTATATTATCAAATTTAGAATCAATCAAAAGATATTTTCAAGACCTTTAAAATAAAACGAAGGGTAAGATGCTATAAATACGATCATTTGAATCAACAATACAGATATTTCCTTCTTCTTTGACCCAGACCGTCTGACCGACCCGAAAGTGTAAGGTATCAGTTTGGATGGTCGGGAAGTGCCACCCAGTGGGGGAGGCATCCATAGGGACCGTACCAGTTTGGACAGCCGGGAAATGCAACCCCATTTAGACCTAAACTCAGTGTGGGGGGGGGGGGTCATCCAGAGAGACCGTACCCTCCTTACCCTAACACCAACCTCTCGGAAAGACTTACGGACCTACATATTTAAAGTGATCGTACTCTACGTGAAAACGGCGACAGTTTGGGCGGAGGCGGGAATCGAACTCGGGTCGTCTGAGTGCAATCCCAGCGCGCTAACCACTGGTTTGTCGTGCCCCAATATACTGGTATTTAAATTTATTTCTTGTAAAGTTTGAAAAGAAAAACGCCACAAGCTGATTAAAATAGGATCCCAGTATGAGAAAGTCGAGTTGAGCCACACTCAGTTAATTTTAAATCATGAAAAACTCTTTATTCTTAAATATTTAGTAAAATAAGTATGTCATATATCATTACTTCGGAATATTTCACATTCACACATTCTTAATTATTCATTAGCCATTCCTAAATAATGAATCTCTCTGAATGACTGCACACCTTCCTCTTTAATGCATCGTTTCATCAACATTAAACAACTCAAATATCACTTTAAATGTACTGTCCTTTTATTTCTCAACTAAAGTCATGCAAATATGTGGTTGATGCAATGATTTTAGCGCCACTCACTGTAAGAGTTGTGAACTTGCCTCAACAAATTAAACTTTCAACTAAACAAATTAAAGATGAGATCTACTGAGATTTTCTAGAACATTTCCAATTCTATACGTTAAACCAAAAAGAAATTATACATTTTCACTTTCTCTGCAATACATAGTAATGTATAGGGATAGTATTGGAATCATGCCGAAATTCAGAACTTAGTTTTCGACGGATCTACACGTTTTGAGACCTCTAGAGCACGAAAAAACTATTTTTAGCGTAATGTCTGTGTGTGTGTCTGTGTTTCTCTCTGTGCAATGTATGTATCCACTCTAACTCAAAAACTAATTGATCTAATTTCATAAAATTTTATAGATAAGTTACTTGTGGCCTACCCTGGTGCTGATTAGATTTTGGTACGATTCGAGATAAAAAAGTAAAACCGCCTCTTCTTTGCGTAATGGCCCGCAAAAATTGTATGCATCCGCTCTAGCTGAAGCACTAATTCACCAAATTTTGCTTATAGATTTTGGCATGATTCTTAAAAGAAGAAAGTGGCTTTTTTTTCGACATGGCCTGCAAAAATCGTTAAAATATAAAATGAAAGACTACGTATGCTCAGATGTATCAATTAAATGCTTATTTCATACGTAAATTTTGGCTTTAAAAGGAATTAAACTAACCCCCTTACTGTAGGACTAGCCGTTCTCAGGATATTTAATTTTTTTCGCATTTTTGATAAGCCTGTTTTAATGGTGCTGCCAGTTATGAAATGAAAACAGAAATTGAATTAAAAATGTAAATTCAATGTAATTTTAAATAACTATGCGTGTTATTTAGTGCAATTAAACCCTCTAATCCACTCTAGTTTAAAAACTAATAAACCAAATTTCACAAAATTTGGTATATAAATCATTTGTGTGTTACCCTGGTACTGATTAAATTTGGGTAGGATTTTGTGAAAAAAAAATCTGCCTTTTTTTTTGCGAAATAGCCCGCAAAAATTGTCAAAATCTAAAATAGAATGTTACCAAATAAAAACGAAAATTGAATTAAAACTGCAATTCCTGTGTCATTTATATTAATTATGGGTGTTATTTTATGCCATTAAATTCCAGTGAATGAATTATTGAAGAAATAAAGAGAACGTGAATATATAAGACTGCAGAGAAAGCCGTGTGCTGCCCACATCAGATCTTTCTAAGTCTTGAAAATTATACTTCTCTGTCACACCACGGTTTGTAGAGTTACAAAAATGTCTTACCCTTTGGAAACCCCTGCTCTGTCCAGAATGATTTTTGTTGCTTTCACGTTGCCGTATGTGGCGAACAGGGAGTGTAGCTCGGATTCTGTCGTCTGAAAAAAATGACAAGGATTAGAAGACTGAATATTCGATAATTGTCAATTTTGTTTCCCTTGAGCTTAAAATAATAATAATGAATAAGATAAATATTTTTTGCAGTATTTGTTTAGATTACAATTTTTTTCTATCTAATCTTCAACAAAAAAGTATATTTTAATAATATTAAATTTACTTTTGACTTAAAAGAAATTGAAAATTCGTCATTGTTGTCACTGACCCCCTGTGATGAGTTGAGTTTTCATCTCCTAATTACACCAGTTAAAACATAAATACGGGAAATTAATGGGTTAAGCTTAAGAAATTACGATTTTCACTTACAAAATAAATATTTATAAAAATTTTATTGACATTATTTTGATAAATTGCTGATGTGTGTTTGTCCATGAAAATTGGTGATATTACAATGTTGTAAAATTCAAAAAACGTTATTAAACATAAATTAATAAAACAAAGCAGCATACAGCTGTTTCGAGGATACGTCGCATCTTCTTCTTCAGTATCAGATACGCCAACAAGCCCGATGTCAAATAAACGCAATGAATACGAATGAAGAAACAGAGGAATATACTCGATTCAAGAATGAATTAACAGTCCACATGAGAGAGCCAATCAGAAAACAGAATGAAGAGCAGACTAGCCAATCAGAGACAGAGAACTAACTCACAAGAACAAGATTAGACTGCTCCCAAAGCACAACAGAAGAATTCCAATAAAAAAAGACAAAACGAAATTAAAAGAGTATCATCAAGGCAAAAATAAGAAAAAAACGACACACAAGAATCACACCGCCCGTCCAAATGGATGCTCTATGCAGCTTTATGTCTTCGGATGAGTCGGACGGTCTGTGTCTTCAACACAAGAATCACATAAGCTAAGAAAGAGGCAAAAATGAAATAAAAATAATGAAAAAAGAGTAACATTCTAAAGCATTCAGTCAAACTCTAGAGTGAAAATAGAGTATTGGACAAGTCATTAACCAAATCACCATAATTTTTTCTGAATATGAAAGGCTTAAAAGTATCGGCGGTAGTTCCAGTCTAATGGATCCAAAATGGTTTTGCACGCATAACATTTTGTAAAATAAAACTTCAGTAAAGTTCAATAAGTTAATTCGATTTTTTCAGACTCATTTGTATAGTTTACAGGTGTAAGAAACTCAGGGTTTTTTCGAAGCCGAATGCTCGCCATTTTGCTCGGGAATCCCCGAGGTCATACACCTTCTTAGGCCCAGATCTCCAACTTGGAAGCTAAGAAAAACAAAGTGATAAACTTCCCTCAGATTTCCACGAAATCACGCCATTTCACTTGTCATCGAGATGCGGAGAAATATTCACGTGTTATGGAGGTTGGTGGTCCATGGCACCAAAGGGCCTGAGAACATTCCGAAGTCCTATCTGGGGTGGTTTCGGGATTAGGCCCTGATATATACTCGGTGCAAGGCACGCCACGGGGAGACGCTTAACATCTTGACGTGAAACAGGTCGACGATTTCGACTCGTCGTCTCGAGGCCGATTTATACGGCACTTCTGTATATTCCCATCAAGTTTACGCAATTTCAATAAATTTTGATTTCTTTTAACTAATTTTGCCTTTTAACTAAAATTATCTGGAACGTTGCCTGATTTCTTCATTATCATCTCATCAAAATCCCAGGATTCGATACCTAGGTTATCCGAAGAGACGCTATACATTTAGTCGATGTGTCCGAATGGCACCGAATCCAACATTTTTGAGGTGATGTCTGTGTGTGTGTGTCAGTGAGTCTATGGACACGATATCTCACGAACGAATGGAGCGATTCGAATGAAATTTGGTACAAAAATCACAATCTGTGAATACTGGAAGCCTATTGTTTTAAAACACAATCGAATGCTCAGAACTCCACTAAATTTTCGAGTGAAATTTTGAAAAAATCATCAAAAAATAAAAAAACCTTTAATAAAGTTACACAAATAGACATTTCTTATGCAATTTTTCCTTAGAAAGCGATTGACATGAATTTTAGAACGCTAGCATGAGCCGTTCTCGAGATATTGCACATTTTTCAAATTGTCCTTCCGAGAGGTTGGTGGTAGGGGAAGAAGGGTACGGTCCCTGTGGATGCCTCCCCCACTGGGTTCCGGTCCAAATTGGGTGGTGTCCACTTCCCGGCCGTCCAAACAGTTACCTTACACCTTTCTGGTAGGTCGGACGGTCTGGGTCTCAACAACATGTTTCAAATAAATTTATCAAAAAATCCCATAAATGAAAAAAAATATTAACTGTTATGAAACATGTTCACTTTTCATATGTAATATCATGCGATAAATTGGGTGACGTAATTCTCGTGGATCTAACTCTCGTTCCACTCACGAGAAAAGATACTTTGAGTAATACTTTTGTATTTGAACGCCAATAGTCATTTATCTGCTGTAAGAATAACTTACTTCTCCGTCCATAACGCCTGGAGAGATTTTAGGGACGAATTTGGCGGAATGTCGCCAACTTGGCGACATTTTCAAATGTTGCCAAATTAACGAAAATCTCGCCAAATGGATAAAATGACGCTAAATCAATGAAAATGACGACTCATTGAAGAAAATTCAATATCTTGGGAAGAATATAAGTATCTACTGTAAAAATAACATTTTTTTAAACTGTAAAATTAGTAAATTCATTGCATTATATAAGGAAAGTCATGTGCTGCCCATATCAAATTTTTTTACTAACTTGCTTGGCGGAATATAAATTAAACTTGTATATAATACATAAGACGAAATTTTAAATTTAAGTTAATTTAGCTAGCTAACACTTTTAGTTATCGCCCCGATTTCATAGGGATACTCCGGCCATAGACATAATACAAATAACCACATTATTTTACTAACATTTTAAATATTAAAGCTTTCCCGCTTTCCCACCCATTGGAAAATCCAGATAAAAAAATTCAAAAAGTTACAAATTCTTGCTTAATGTTTAGAACTAGCACTTTTAGTTTTTGAGGTATATACAAGCAGTACAAGCTTGAAAACAGAAAATTTTCAATCTTCTTCAAATTGACAAGACGATTACTTAAAAACAATAAAAGCTTTTTAAATATATATCCAGAGACAGAACTTTAGAAACTAAATTTCCTAATACATATTTTTGTCCCTTACTATATATATCTACCTTTTATAGTTTTGAAGATATTTCAAGAGAAAGTCAGAAAATAAAAAAAATACAAAAGCGCGGACAGATACTTAAGTTTTTTTTGGAAAAAAAGTTCAAAATATTAAAAAATTGAAATTATTTTTATATAATCATAATCTGGACAATATTTCTGACAAAACAAGGACAATTATTGACAAATTTTATATAAGCGTTCAAAGTGTTTATATTTTTCGTAACGGTCTCATTTCTACCAATGGGTCTAAAAGGAGACAATGGATCTAAAAGAAGACAATGGGTCTAAAAAGAATACTTGCTTGCTGAACTTTGAGAAGGGCGTAGAATCTAGCAGAGTTAGCAACAGAAGGAATCAGAAATTTTTTACAATTTTCAGGAATTACACGTAAAGATTTAATTACAGGTTTAATTTTGTTTAAATCGGAAATACTGGGACCCCCTTGCTAATCACACAATTTTCAGGAATTACACGTGAAGATTTAATTGCAGGTCAAATTTTGATTAAATCGGAAGTACTGGGACCCCCTTGCTAATCACACAATTTTCAGGAATTACACGTGAAGATTTAATTGCAGGTCAAATTTTGATTAAATCGGAAGTACTGGGACCCCCTTGCTAATCACACAATTTTCAGGAATTACACGTGAAGATTTAATTGCAGGTCAAATTTTGATTAAATCGGAAATACTGGGACCCCCTTGCTAATCACACAATTTTCAGGAATTACACGTGAAGATTAAATTGCAGGTCAAATTTTGATTAAATCGGAAGTACTGGGACCCCCTTGCTAATCACACAATTTTCAGGAATTACACGTGAAGATTTAATTGCAGGTCAAATTTTGATTAAATCGGAAGTACTGGGACCCCCTTGCTAATCACACAATTTTCAGGAATTACACGTGAAGATTTAATTGCAGGTCAAATTTTGATTAAATCGGAAGTACTGGGACCCCCTTGCTAATCACACAATTTTCAGGAATTACACGTGAAGATTTAATTGCAGGTCAAATTTTGTTTAAATCGGAAGTAGTGGGACCCCCTTGCTAATCACACAATTTTCAGGAATTACACGTGAAGATTTAATTGCAGGTCAAATTTTGATTAAATCGGAAGTACTGGGACCCCCTTGCTAATCACACAATTTTCAGGAATTACACGTGAAGATTTAATTGCAGGTCAAATTTTGATTAAATCGGAAGTACTGGGACCCCCTTGCTAATCACACAATTTTCAGGAATTACACGTGAAGATTTAATTGCAGGTCAAATTTTGATTAAATCGGAAGTACTGGGACCCCCTTGCTAATCACACAATTTTCAGGAATTACACGTGAAGATTTAATTGCAGGTCAAATTTTGTTTAAATCGGAAGTACTGGGACCCCCTTGCTAATCACACAATTTTCAGGAATTACACGTGAAGATTTAATTGCAGGTCAAATTTTGATTAAATCGGAAGTACTGGGACCCCCTTGCTAATCACACAATTTTCAGGAATTACACGTGAAGATTTAATTGCAGGTCAAATTTTGATTAAATCGGAAGTACTGGGACCCCCTTGCTAATCACACAATTTTCAGGAATTACACGTGAAGATTTAATTGCAGGTCAAATTTTGATTAAATCGGAAGTACTGGGACCCCCTTGCTAATCACACAATTTTCAGGAATTACACGTGAAGATTTAATTGCAGGTCAAATTTTGATTAAATCGGAAGTACTGGGACCCCCTTGCTAATCACACAATTTTCAGGAATTACACGTGAAGATTTAATTGCAGGTCAAATTTTGATTAAATCGGAAGTACTGGGACCCCCCTTGCTAATCACACAATTTTCAGGAATTACACGTGAAGATTTAATTGCAGGTCAAATTTTGATTAAATCGGAAGTACTGGGACCCCCTTGCTAATCACACAATTTTCAGGAATTACACGTGAAGATTTAATTGCAGGTCAAATTTTGATTAAATCGGAAGTACTGGGACCCCCTTGCTAATCACACAATTTTCAGGAATTACACGTGAAGATTTAATTGCAGGTCAAATTTTGATTAAATCGGAAGTACTGGGACCCCCTTGCTAATCACACAATTTTCAGGAATTACACGTGAAGATTTAATTGCAGGTCAAATTTTGATTAAATCGGAAGTACTGGGACCCCCTTGCTAATCACACAATTTTCAGGAATTACACGTGAAGATTTAATTGCAGGTCAAATTTTGATTAAATCGGAAGTACTGGGTCCCCCTGGCTAATCACACAATTTTCAGGAATTACACGTGAAGATTTAATTGCAGGTCAAATTTTGATTAAATCGGAAGTACTGGGACCCCCTTGCTAATCACACAATTTTCAGGAATTACACTTGAAGATTTAATTACAGGTCAAATTTTGATTAAATCGGAAGTACTGGGACCCCCTTGCTAATCACACAATTTTCAGGAATTACACGTGAAGATTTAATTGCAGGTCAAATTTTGATTAAATCGGAAGTACTGGGACCCCCTTGCTAATCACACAATTTTCAGGAATTACACGTGAAGATTTAATTGCAGGTCAAATTTTGATTAAATCGGAAGTACTGGGACCCCCTTGCTAATCACACAATTTTCAGGAATTACACGTGAAGATTTAATTGCAGGTCAAATTTTGATTAAATCGGAAGTACTGGGACCCCCTTGCTAATCACACAATTTTCAGGAATTACACGTGAAGATTTAATTGCAGGTCAAATTTTGATTAAATCGGAAGTACTGGGACCCCCTTGCTAATCACATAATTTTCAGGAATTACACGTGAAGATTTAATTGCAGGTCAAATTTTGATTAAATCGGAAGTACTGGGACCCCCTTGCTAATCACACAATTTTCAGGAATTACACGTGAAGATTTAATTGCAGGTCAAATTTTGATTAAATCGGAAGTACTGGGACCCCCTTGCTAATCACACAATTTTCAGGAATTACACGTGAAGATTTAATTGCAGGTCAAATTTTGATTAAATCGGAAGTACTGGGACCCCCTTGCTAATCACACAATTTTCAGGAATTACACGTGAAGATTTAATTGCAGGTCAAATTTTGATTAAATCGGAAGTACTGGGACCCCCTTGCTAATCACATAATTTTCAGGAATTACACGTGAAGATTTAATTGCAGGTCAAATTTTGATTAAATCGGAAGTACTGGGACCCCCTTGCTAATCACACAATTTTCAGGAATTACACGTGAAGATTTAATTGCAGGTCAAATTTTGATTAAATCGGAAGTACTGGGACCCCCTTGCTAATCACACAATTTTCAGGAATTACACGTGAAGATTTAATTGCAGGTTAAATTTTGATTAAATCGGAAGTACTGGGACCCCCTTGCTAATCACACAATTTTCAGGAATTACACGTGAAGATTTAATTGCAGGTCAAATTTTGATTAAATCGGAAGTACTGGGACCCCCTTGCTAATCACACAATTTTCAGGAATTACACGTGAAGATTTAATTGCAGGTCAAATTTTGATTAAATCGGAAGTACTGGGACCCCCTTGCTAATCACACAATTTTCAGGAATTACACGTGAAGATTTAATTGCAGGTCAAATTTTGATTAAATCGGAAGTACTGGGACCCCCTTGCTAATCACACAATTTTCAGGAATTACACGTGAAGATTTAATTGCAGGTCAAATTTTGATTAAATCGGAAGTACTGGGACCCCCTTGCTAATCACACAATTTTCAGGAATTACACGTGAAGATTTAATTGCAGGTCAAATTTTGATTAAATCGGAAGTACTGGGACCCTTGCTAATTGCACAATTCGGATCATCCTTGATTATTTTCAAAATTTTCAAAATGCGTATTTTTATTCGGAAGAACAATCTCACCAACCTTGACAACGTTAGTGATAATAAGTCAGGATTGCCACTCAATGTATTAAAGTTTATTTCTATAGATTTATTAATATTTCATTCGGAAATATTATCATTGGGTTTTACAGTGTTGGCAATTAGACATCTAATGGCGTCCTTTTGGGTATTAGACAAAGCGCTAAATTTGAAAGATTTGAAAGAGGAGCGATAAGAACTAACAATTTAGGAGTAACTGAAAAATTGTTATTTAATTTTAAGATATCCATTTCAGCTTTGTAAATAAATTTGCAACTGCAGTTTCATTTACAATAAGAAAACATCAATAAATAATGAGGAGCCAAATGTTGGTAAAGTTACAAAATTTTCTTATCCAGAGAAGATGATGCATAAGATGATGCCAGAAGATGATGGGAGAAGCAGTGAAGATCATACGTAAAGATGAATACGTAAGGATGGTACGTAAAGATTAGCCACCCTACGGTAAGAAATTTTGTTCAAAAGCTAAGAAATTAGGATGAAAAACAGAAATTTCCAAATAAAGTTTAAGCAACTTTTGTTGTAATCAGTTTATTGCGATTGAGCGTGACTGTACTGTACGAAAATTGTAATTTGTATTACTTACTGTCTTACCCCTAAAATCAAAACTTCTTAATATCTAGAGAAATCCATATGTTGCACCTATAATATTTTCTCTTGCTGTTGCCACTGGAATAATATGAAATAAATTGTGCTTCACATAGAAAAGAAGTAAATGATCGAACTGTACTTACGTTGGCAGCGATCCCTCCGACAAATATCCTGTTCGGTATGAGAGTTCCGAATTTGGGGGCATTCGGTGCGACGGGGGAGGGGGACAGGGAACCTGACCCCTCCGCACTCGACGTCGACTGAAAAGTACGGAAAATATATTTTAGTACTTGTGTAAGGAACATTTATTTTATTTCATACATATATATATATATGTTACTATATTACAATGAAGCCCTTCAATTGCTATCTAGAATTTTGCCCATTGTTTACAGATGTCTGACATTTATTTAAATTAACTGGAGTGTGGTTCAACTCGACTTATTCATACCAGAATTCATTTGTAAACACTTTGCAACATAGTTGAAAAGTGTTTATGACTTTGTTCATTCTGTCTGTCTGTCTGTCCGTTAGTACGATAACTGCCGTAAAAATGACTTTATCAAAATGAAATTTTAGTATGTTGTTCAGACAGTCTGTGGGACCTATGGGAATATAAATGAATAATATCATCCAATTAGTTTTGGATTGAACCCTATGAGACCTAATTCTTCAAACATTTTTTAAACGAATTTAAAATTCACAAATTGCTTCGAAAGTTTTAGGAAATATTCAAATTATCCCATAAAATATATAAAAAAATTTCAGCAAAATATATTCAGTAGTTTTTTGGATAAAAATTAAAATAATAATTACATCATTTGTACGAAGAGATTACGTGACCCACTTCAAAATAAAATATGGCATCCATCTTGTGTCAAAATCGTGATTTTTAAAGTTCTTTTTAATTCATATTGAGTGTTGTATCCGTCCTAAAACCGCTTTATATTTCCTTAATTTCTGTACATCTACATACTGAAACAACGCAATTAAAATATATTTGAGTTTAAATGATCATTAAACTTTGATTATTTCTACAACGAAGCCTAATTTTCACTTATGGAAAGTATAAACACCAAAATATCTAGAATGAGTTGTATCAGAATTGATGCATTTCTTTAACGCAAAATTATTTAGCTCATGGAGTCTGCAATATAACTGGTATGAATGAAACATTCATTGATTTTACACAAAGAAGAGGATTTTTTCGATGAAGTTTTAAGCATAAAGTTAAATTACTTGTACCTCCATGGTTTTAAGTTTTTAAATAAAATAAATTATTATAGTATTGTGATCAATTAAAGGAATAGAAAAATGTTTATGAATGAAATGCTGCTTTTATAGAGAGGCGATTTATATTTCGATGACATCATTTGAATAAAGTTCATTTGTTTCCGATGACGTTTTCAAATATAATAAATTATTGTAGTGTTATGATAATTTTAAAAATATTACCGAGGAATGTATCTCATTTTAGAGATGTTTAAACCAGGCAATTTATATTTGAATGCCGTCATTTGAATGAAGTTCATTTTTTTCGATGAAGGTTTAAGTTTTCAAATATAATAAATTAATGTAGTATTGTGATAATTTTAAAAATATTACCGAGGAATGTATCGCATTTTAGAGATGTTTGAATAAAATTGTATTGAAGTTTGAAAGTGTTTCATAATCAATGCTTTATGCATGATTGATCTTTCTTGTTTTTCTTCTAAATTTTACAAGAAATTTTTTGAATAATCGCTGTTGTGAATCCAAATGATTATAGCTATAGCTTGTTATCCATCACTTTAAAGGGCTTGAAAAATTATTTCGATTGATACCATACTCGTCATTGTAACCCTCGGGGATGAAAGGTAACTTGCCCCAAAGGGGGTTAATAACTCCACAAACAAACAAAAATGTTATCGCGACTGTTTCCCACTATTGAGTCATAAATAAACCTTTCTATGCATGATTATGTCACATTTCGTCCTATATTAAATTTTTTCGTATTATACTTATGGATTATTATTATTATTATGTTATATCACATTTTGTCCTATATTAAAGAAATATGAAATTTCGAATAATTCCCGAAGTTGTCGCTCGAGTTAAAAAAAATCTGATGTGCACAGCACATGACTTTCCTTATATAATGCAATGAATTGACTTTTAACGGTGAAAAAGTGATGAAAAGATCCATGGTACAGTGTTTGTAACGTTAAATTGCATATTGTGTGTTTTTCCAGATGACAACATATAAAACTATTTTGTACCTAATTATCTCATATTTTAAGCAACTCAAAGTTAACAATAATCAATATTGATATCATCCTAAGCAATATAGTCCATATATTTAAATATTTTAATAATAAATTCATCAATGAGCCGTCATTTTCATTAACTTAGCGTCATTTTTGCAATTTTGACGATATATTCGTCAATGTGAGGATAAATATCGCCAAGTTGACGATATTTATAAGACCATTACTTATATAACGAGAAAGATCAATCATGCATAAAAGCATTGATTATGAAACACTTTCCAACTGCAATGCAATTTTATTTAAACCTTTCTAAAATACGATACATTCAGTGGTAATATTTTTAAAATTATCACAATACTACAATAATTTATTATATTTGAAAACTTCACCGAAGAAAATGAACTTTATTCAAATAACGTCATTGAAATATAAATCGCCTGGCTCTCTATGAAAGAGCTGAAAATATTTCATTCATAAACTTTTATTCTATTCCTTTCATTCATTACAATACTACAATAATTTATTTTACTTAAAACCTTCAAACCATGGACATAAAAGTAATTTAACTCTATGCTTAAAACTTCATCGAAAATGTCTGCTATAAAATCGTCTGTTCTCTATGTAAAATCAATGACTGTTTCATTCATATCAACTATTTCAGACTCCAGAGCTAAGTAATTTTGCGTTAAAGAAATTTAGCAATTCTTATACAACTCATCTTACATCTTGATGTGTTTACAATCTCTATAAGGAAAATTTGGCTTCGTTGTAGAAATAATCAAAGTTTAGCGATAATTTAAAATAAAAATATTGTAATTGCGTTGTTTTAGAATATTGATGCACAGAAATTAAACAAAACATAAAGCGGTTTTAGGACGGATACAACACTAAATATAAATTAAAAAGTATTTTAAAAATAACGATTTTGACACAAGATGGATGCTACATTTTATTTTGAAGTGGGTCACGGGATCTCTTCATATAATAGTCACGTGATCTCTTCATACAAAGGATGTAATTATTATTTTAATTTTTATCCAAAAAACTACTGAATATATTTCGCTGAATTTTTTTTTTTATATATTCTATGGAACAATTTGAATATTACCTAAAATTTTCGAAGCAATTTGTGAATTTTAAATCCGCTTAAAAAATGCTGAATTTGCTGAAATTTTTTTAATATATTTTATGAGATAATTTGAATATTTTCTAAAACTTTCGAAGCAATTTGTGAATTTTAAATTCTTTTAAAAATGTTTGGAAAATTAAGTCACATAAGGTTCAATGCATTTCATTTTTTCAACCCGGGTTCAATCCAAAACTAATTGGGTGATATTATTCGTTTATATTCCCATAGGTTCCACAGACCGTCTGAACAACAAACTAAAATTTCATTTTGATAAAGTCATTTTTACGGCAGTTATCGTGCTAACGGACAGACAGACAGACAGACAGACAGAATGAACAAAGTCATAAACACTTTTCAACTATGTTGTAAAATATTAATAAAATGTATGCCCATCATATATGACGAAATTAAAATTTTGCAAAATATTACATCTCATTTGGCATCATTTCTATCAATTTGGCGATATTTTTATCAATTTGATGACATTTTATTTTAATTTGGCAACAGTGTTGCCAATTTGGCAACAATTAAAAAGTCGCCAAATTGGCGATATGCCAACAAAATTCGTCTCCAGAATTCCACCATGCCTTACAGACGGAGAAATAGATTATTCTAATGTTATTTCCAAAATATTGAACTTTCAATTAGTTGTCATTTTCATTAATTTTGCGCCATTCTTATCAATTTGGCGACATTTTTTAGAAATTAGGCGACTTTTTATCAATTTGCTGGCATTTTCATCAATTTGGCGACATTTAAAAACTCGCCAAGTTGGCGATATTCCGCCAAATTCGTCGCTAAAATTTCGTCAAGCATTATAATCGGAGAAATAGGTTATTCTTAAAGTAGAGAAACGACTAATGGCGTCCAAATACAAAACTATTACCCAAAGTATTTTCTCTTATAGTAGATTCTTATATTCTTTCCAAGGTATTGAATATAAGTCATCAATAAGTCTCCATTTCATTGATTTAGAGCCATTGCTATCAATTTAGTTATATTTTTTATCAACATGGCGATATTTTCGACAATTTGGCAACATTAAAAAACTCTCCAAGTTGGCGATATTCAGCCAAATTCGTCGCCAAAGTTTCACCAAACATTATAGATGCTTATTAGGTTATTATAGTAGATAAACGACTAATGACGTCAAATGAGAATGCTATTACCAAAAGTGTCTTCTCTCGTGAATAGAACGAGCTAGATCTACGAGAATGATAATAATAAATGTATCGCATAATATTGCATATGAAAAGTGAACAAATTTCACAATAGTTAATACTTTTTATGAATTTTATATAATTCTTGATATATTTATTTGAAAAATGTGCAATATCTCGAGAACGGTTCATGCTAGCTTTCTAAGGTTTATGTCAATCGTTTTCTAATGAAACATTACATAAGAAATGATTATTTACTTAACTACATTGAATATTTTTATTTTTTAATGATTTTTTCAACATTTAATTTCAAAATTTAGGTATGTTCTGAACATCCGATTCCGTGTAAAAACAGTAGGCTTCCAGTATTCACTGAATATAATTTTTGTATCAAATTTTGTTCGAATCGCTTCATCCGTTTGTGAGATATCGTCTCTAGAGACTCACTGACACACACACACACACACACACACACACACACACACACACACACACACACACATACACACTCACACACACAAACATCACCTCAAAAACGTCTGATTCGTGTTCAGGGATACTTGAAGCGTGTTCTCCCGTCGAAAACTCGAATTCGAATTTTCGACCCCGTCACAATACTTTTCTTATACACTATATGTATATAAGGAAAGTAAAAAATTATATCTAGTTCTAGATTTTTTTATAACAAAGCCGGATATAAAGTTTGATGAAAATCCATTAACATTTGTAGCTGCTATCGTGACGTATAAATGTAGCCAGCCTCAAATTGCGTTGTACGATTAATGTAGTTAGCTGCAGGAAAAAAATGAAGCGCGAGGTTGATTTTCTTTTAAAACAGGCATTTTAGGAATAGAGGGGTGGTATCTGTAATATTGACATAGCGGGAGCTTATTTAAGACCCGGGCAATGCCAAGTAATTCGTTATCGTAAGCTAGGATTTTTTTCTCAGAGTAAATGACAGCTCGTTAAAAATTCCGAAATGTTTATTACATGACTTTTCATACAGATAAACAAATGTTTATATTGGGAGGAAACAATAACGAAAATCTCTTATACCTTGATCAGCCATGGAGCAAATTGATAATTTGAACCACGCTATGAGTGTAAATGGTAAGAAAACAGTTTATATTAATGCCGATAACTCAAATGCAGCCATCGGTGTCACTAAGCTGTTGCCAACTTAAAAAGGAAACTTGTAGAGCATTTTAATGAACTATTTTAAAATTGTGCGAAATCTGAAAACGATACATCTTTGTAACTTCTTCTACAAACGTAGTATAGTGTATTATATAGTGAAAGTACTGTGCATTCGAATTCGAGTTTTCGACGGAAGAGCAAGTTTTAAGCAACACTGAATTCAAATCCGCGGTTTTGGGGGATAATGAGTGCCTGCGTAGAACGAATGAAGCCTTTTGAAAAGAATTTTGTATAATTATTACAATCGGTGAATACTGGAACCCTACTGAATTAAAACCATATCGAATATTCGGAGCCCCCCCCCCCCCTCCCTTTTTCGAAAGAATTTCTCAAAAATCATAAAAAAAATAAAGTAGGCGGTAGCTCCAGTCCGTAACATTTTGATAAACAAAACTCAACGTTTGTTTTATTAAAAAAATCTATCCAAAATCTAATTAAATACACTTATATAGGACTTTCAAAGAACTAAAAATTTGCTTAGTAGTGTGAACATGAGAGAGCTGGCGCAGACCCACAAACACCCCCATAAAAACTCCACCCACTTTTAGAAAATATAATGGCTCTATTTCACCCCATAAAAATATCCACCCACTTTTAAAAACAATGGTGTGAAAACCACCCATTAAATATCCACCCACTTTTAAAAACAATGGTGTGAAAACCACCCATTAAATATCCACCCACTTTTAAAAATAATGGCTAGCAAAACCCCCATTAAATCGAATCCACTTTTAGATATCAATGGTATGAAAACCGCCATAATTTCCTTACCCCCCTATAAAAAACAATGGCTCCCAAATCCCCATTAAAACTACACCCACTTCTAGAATAGTAATGGCTCTATTTCAACCATACAAATTCGATTAAACAATGGCTCTCAAATCTCCCATTAAAACTACACCCGCTTTTAGAATAGTGATGGCTCTTTTCCAACCATATAAATTAAACAAAGCAATGGTATCAGAATCATCCATTAGCAAGGTTCTAGCGCAAGCACCTTCCGAGCCGGACCGAACAAGCAAAAAGTCGCTGAGCCGGGAGGGTACCCCCTTCGGCGAGCACCCCCTTTTCCGCGGACGGAAGCTGCCACCCCCTTTTAAAACAATTAGCCATTAGTGATCAAATGTAATAGTTAAACCAACGCACCCTCTCTGCCGCATTGAGAATGAATCGAGCGCACCTTTAAAATAATAATCCCCATCAACAAAATTATGATTGATTTATCTTTAATGGGTGAAAATAATCATTAAAAATTTTTGCAAAATGCCTCCCGGTAGGCTCAGAGTATATTCAATCTCAAATTCGACCCACCAAGGGGCCCTTCTTGATGAGCCGAATTCAAGACCAAATACACTCTGAGCCTACCGCCACTGAGGCTTACAAACAACATATAAGGACAACACTGTAAGACTTTGACGCCTAGCGTCGGGCCCGCCCACCACTTATTATCGATGAGTGCTGCTTTATTGGAACAACGACTAAAGCAAGCTGACATGTCATTTTTGGCTCGGTACAGTTCAATAAACCATCAACCCGGATTGATTAACAACCTGGGAGAGGTCGGGATTTGAACCTGGGACCTAGATGTTAATAGGTCTGCGCGCTAACCGTTTGCCATGGGTACCCATCTAAATATACACATACCTTTAATTTAACCATTACACCACAGACGAAAATCTTCAAAAATAGCACTTTAAACAAGTTATTTCCCTCTTATAATGTAAGAATTCTTCAAAATATCTATCACTATTGTTTATCTGATTAAAAAATATAGAATAAAACGCTTAAAATCAATCGCGAAAAATAAATTCTACTCCTATCCATATAGTGCTTCCTCCCCATATAGTGCTGCCATCTCCCTTTGATTCTCGTAATCTCCGCTTTTTTCTACCGCTACCTCTGAGAGAACTCTTCTTTAAAGAGGAAGAGATGTTAGTCAAGGTCAGCGCTCGCTACAGACGTTATGAAAGCAGGAAGTAGAAAACAAGGTCGAAACTCTCCAAGCGGAAAATAATACTGCTTCGTATTTTATCTGAGTTAAAGAAAACAAAAGATATAGATAAATGAATGAAATTGAGACTGAGATATATTGCTATAGAATTCTTTATCAGTATGTTCAATTAGATGTTTATAGCGATGACATTTCAGAAGTGAAAAAATCTTTAAAAAAGTTGCATGATCAGTTTGAAAAAATTGTCAAACTTATAAAAGAATATAATGATCGAAGACAAAACATTGAAGGAAATGTTGGAACTAATAAGAATGTTAGGTCTGAACAATAAAGTTACCTCAGACGGAGACTTGAAAACTCATGAATGTGAACACAAATATGTAATTCAAAATGATGATGGCTGGTACATTTGCCAAGCATGTCACGAAGAGCTGAGGTATAATCCAAATAAACCCCCTATCAGTAATCTCGATATGTATTTAAACATGCGGAAACAACAGAGGCGAAAACATCGAATGAAAAATCTGGCTAAATGGTTAGGTTCGCATAACCTACCCTTTGAAGAAGAAGAGCTTTTGAACGACTTTTATTCTTTTATCCATAAATATGAGGAGATGTACCCAGAGCGAAAAAACATAATCAGCAAAGACTATATCTTATACCATATGTTATGGAAGAGAGGTTACGACATCTATATTTCACGCCTTCAAGTTAAGTTACCTAAACTCAAGAAGACGCTTATTCAGAATGAAGAAATCTGCAGAACCATCTTCGAAGCATTAAATTGGAGTTTTTACCCTATAAATTAAAAAAAACGGCTGGTACGTTTGAACAACATGTCACGAAGAGCTGAGGTATGACCCCGATAAGTGATTATAATTTTTAATAGCTTATTCGGCTATTAAAAATTAATAAACTAAATCTTTTTTATCAATCCAGCTAGTCTCAGGATAACCTAACCATTTTACTAGATATTTGTCCCCTTTCTTTTTGATGATTTTTTCAATCTTATACGCATTGTCTTTCTTATCATATTTTACTAATTCATATTCATAAAAAGTGCCTATAACCCCATCATTATTTAAATCCTGAACTCTATAAGTGATTGGGTCGGTTTCTAATACTTCAGAAATGACAAATATTTCATCTGTAAAAGTTGCTTGATACCCCCTTCTGAAGGTAGACTTATATATAGATATTCTTACTTTATCGCCTACCTGGTATTTATGTTTACGTATGACCTTTTCTTTAAACAAATTGCGGTAGACTTCACTACTGTTTTCTTCTAGACTGGCTTCAACAGGAGTCATTTTTATACTTCTGTGGTATGAGTTGTTGTAATTCTTCACTAATTGATCCAATACATCTATGTATCTTTCAGTGTTATTTGCACACAAGTAGAGCTTTATTTTATTACCAAGAGTGAGATTAAATCTTTCAACCATGGCAGCTTTTATTTCAACATTTTCTGTTGTGAACCATTGGATATTATTTTCTTTGAATAATTTTTGAGTTGTTTTTCCGACGAACTCTAAACCCTTATCTGTTTGAACCCTTTCAGGTATTCTTTCTTTGAAGATCTTTTTAAATGCTTGAGTTACTTCTTCTGCTGATTTATCCTTTAGAGGAACAGCCCATGCATATTTACTGAAACAGTCAACAGCTGTTAATAAGTACTTGATACCATCATTAAACTTACTTCTCGCAAATTTATAGACAAACAGTAAATCAGCTTGCCATTGGTCGTCGATATGTGACACGTAAATTCTCCTTCTTTTGAACTTACGGATAAGTGGTTTATGCTTTGTGTATACATCCTGTCGGTGTAAAAAATCCGAGACTTCTTTTCGACTTAAACCAGTTTTTCTGCTCAGTACATTTATGCCACAAAATCCTGTTTCGGGATCGTAATAAACCTTTTCGGGGCAACCCTTCTCAGTTACCCCTTCAGCGGTAAAAAACGGCACTTCTTAGAACCACAACCCACACAAATACCTTTCAACATAGGTCTAGCGTTTTTAGAGGTGACATGCTGTTCATCTTTAGTGTCGGTGTGTGTTTTACATTTGAGACAATATATTTTTGAGCCCATTCCAAATACCTTCTTTGCTTTGATAATAGGCTTCACAACAGCTCTATCTAGCCTTTCACGAAAACTTGGATTAGGAATGTCGTCCAATTCTTTTATCATGTTTGAGTCACACACTTTGTTTCTGGTTTCGGTATCTTTGTTTTTAATGTAGCACACGTCATGTTTATAGGCACTATCATCAACCCTATTAATAGGCTTACTCCATTCTTTGTATGTTAAATCGGGGTTCAGTCTAGTTTTTCCTCTGAGCAGTTGAGTTCCTGGTCCTGTAAATTGATGCCCTGGCAGATGCATTTCAAACGGTAAATTATTAATTGCTGCGTTAACAACACCTTTTCCTTTATTGCAAGTCTTTTTACCACACATTTATTTATATATAAAAAATTATTTACTCACAAATTGATATCCATTCAGCAGGGTTTGTTTCATATATTTTTCTCTGGGTAAGTAGACTAAATTATTGATGAAATCCTCCTCTCGCTTATACACTTCCTCTTCTGATAGGGTATTCGATTTGTATGAATTGAGCAGCTGTTTGTAAAACTTGTAAGACTGTTTGTACTCTTCTTTCCTTTCCGCGATATTCAAAGCTTTATCAAGAACTTCAACAATACCGACGCTTAAGCTCAGAGCAGCTAAGGGAACAAGTACAAAAGCTGATAAACCCAATGAACTTAAAACGAACTTGCTAACGGTCATAGTGACACTAATTTTATGGTAGTGGTGGTAGCTCTTTCTATATACGTAAATTTTCTTTTGCAAGTATTCTTCCATCTTTATTTATAGGGGTGAAATATTTCTTCCGATATCTCAGAGCCGGATTAACTAAATCAAGCATAAAGAAATCATACGGCTGTTGCATGCACTTTTTATATAATCTACTGAATTCTTCTTTTGTCAAACTACCATCTATCTCTCTTATGATCTGTTGAATCTCCCTCGGTTGAATATTAAAAAATATCAAGTAATTACAGTTTCTTCTGATAACAATGGGTGTTCTATAATAAGATTGAGAAAGATAAATGATTGAGGCGTTTTTCTTCCGACCTCTGATGAAAAAATCTTCTATGCTCCTCTGGTCCTTGTCAGTCATGCAGTCATCAAAGACAACAACATTTTTACAAGATGGGTCCAGGTCATCCACTTTTATAAATTCTTTTGTATCAGAGGAGAATAAAGTTCCTTTCTTGCCGAATCTTTCATATAACTCTAGGATAATTTTCTTCTTCTTTTTGGGGTACTTTATCGAGTCAATATCCACGCCCTCAAACATTGTGTACTTTTCTTTCAGTTTGCCATACTTGGGTTCGTACATATCTTTTGCACAAACGAACAAATTATCAAATTCGAGATAGTCGTATATAAAATTCAGCAATAAGTTCGTTTTACCAGTACCTGAAGCTCCAGCGATTAGAAGTCTGAAAGGGTGTTTAGGTAATAAATAATGTTGATTTGCATCGACAAGTTCTTCTGCTTCTGTATAATTTTTAATTTGAATCATCTTTATTTAATGTTAAAAATTTGCTTCAGTAAAAATATAATTTGCTTAAGTAAAATTTTTCTTGCATAATAATAAAGATGAATGCTATACAAAAAGAACGAAATAAGAAATTAAGAAAGGAAGTTGAATATGAACTTAAAGTTTATAAGCTTCAGGCTGAAATTAGAAAAAACAACGAACAACAACTAGAGCAAAAATTAGGTATCCAGAAAGCACTATCGGACTTTCACAAGCCTGTAACTGAAAAGCTACAAGAACAAGAAATTAATCGAAAGGAGAATATTCAGGCTATAAAAGATGCTGTTGATCACATTCCTCTAGCTATTGAACCGCCTTTAGAAGTCTATGATTTTGATAAAAAATTGGATGTAGAGTTTTTAGAGAAAAATAACTTTCCAAGACCCTCAAAATTGTACCATGAGACCAAGGAAACTTTGCAAGAAATTATGAGTAAAGTAAATGATACTTACCTAAAAATGTCTCGTCAAAAAGGAAACATTATGAGTCAGATATCTCGAATGACTAAAAAGGATGAAGAAAGAGAAGATCGCTTATTAGCTAAGGCTGATTATTTGAGAGATCATATGACTACGTTAGGAGATTATCGGGATCGACTCAGAGACTTGCAAAGAAAAGAAATTTATATCGGTAAAGGAGTAGAAGACAAAATGGAAATTTTAGCCCGATTGACTGATAAGATATGTAAAGGGTCCAAAAGTAAAAAGTTACACAATCAAGTCGTTGATTTATTGGATGCATTGTTGAGAGAAGGAACTATGACCAACGAGCAAGTAAAACAATACTACAAAAATTTTTCATTAAATAAATGAGTAA
This sequence comes from Amaurobius ferox, assembly GCA_951213105.1. Classification (NCBI taxonomy): domain Eukaryota; kingdom Metazoa; phylum Arthropoda; class Arachnida; order Araneae; family Amaurobiidae; genus Amaurobius; species Amaurobius ferox. The sequence goes on from OX578146.1 coordinate 14,500,166, forward strand.
TTACATAAAAACTAAAATACATTTAAGCGATCATCAGATTGCTAAGCTAAAATCTGCATACCAGAAAGGAGAAGAAGTATCTCTACAAATAGATAAGACAAAAGCCCCCAACAAAGATATACATTTAACTCGAACACAGATAGCTCAAATTGGGAAGGGGAAGCGTATCACTATCAGTAAGACGCAGCTCCAGAAAACGGGTGGTTTTCTACCTTTTCTATTACCTGCGTTAATTGCTGGGGCCAAGGCTTTAGCACTAGGTGCTGCAAGTGGGGCGGCTGGATATGGAGCAAAGAAAGCTTTGGAAAAAATTTCAGGATCTGGATGTGTAAAAAAAAGACCCATTGGAAAGGGCGTCTATCAAAACTGGGAATATCAGACGAAGTAATTGAACAAAATATGAAACATGAACAGGGGTTTAGGGGCGTCTTTACTTCCGATCTGTTGCCTAAAAAGATGAGTCGGTTTGAAAACGGTATTATTAATCTGGACATTGTCACAGGACCTGGTACGCACTGGGTCTGCTACTATAACGATCCTAAAAATAACTTTGTTGAGTATTTTGATCCTTTTGGAGAACACGTATACAAAATTCATCCTAACATTAAGAAGTATCTACTGACTTCTGGAAAGAAAAATATCGGGTGTAACTCGAGCTTTCTACAGCACCCTGCTTCCGTCAAATGCGGCTACTTTTGTATGAAGTACATTCGTGAAAGAAACAAGGGTAGGCCAGTTGTAGATGTGCTATATTCTTTTACCCAAGAACCCAGCGACTTCAATGAAAAAAATGTTCTCTATAAATAAAATGGTTCTATTGATATTAGATTCTAAAAACGCGGAAAAATCAGAAGATTTTACGATTGAATACACTAGACCTTTCACCTTTAAACAGATTGCCCTTCAGTCCTTTTCGATGTACGTTTCATGGGACAATATCAAAGATGAGGTATTTTCATACTTTGATGGTCAGCAGTGGTTAAATTTGACGATACCAGATGGAAATTACACTATCAAGGGGCTGAATCGTTACATGATTAATTTTTTTGGAAGCGATCCGCCGATACAATTCGGAATAGTGGAGGAACGACAACGAATAGCCATTAAGTTAAAAGACGGGTATAAGATCGATTTAATGAAAACCAAAAACCTGCATACACTTTTAGGTTTCGAGCCTAAAATCCACGAAGAGCTTGAACAAGTAGGAAAGTACATTGCTGACTTATCTGGGGGAAACGATAACATTTATATACATTGCGATGTCGCAGAGGGGGCGTATATCAACGGTTTCAACTCTACAAACGTCATCTATTCATTTACAAACAGTAATCGTCCAGGTAGTCAGATTATAAAATCATTTGACAAACCTCTGTTTTACCCTGTTCGAATGGATAGTGTTTACCGAATCAGAATGCAAGTAACCAATCATAGAGGTGATTTAATACCGCTCAATAAGCAAGAAGTACAATACAATTTTATCGCCCTATAATAAAGAAATGAATAAACACAGACTTCAAAGAAAGAGTAAGAAGATACAAGGAAGAGGGTTCTTTTCCGACGTACCAGTCCTGCAGGAGGCCGAATTAGAAGGTAAGTATGTGCAGGATAAAATAAAGGAGATATTATCAAAGCAGAAAAAACATGGAGCTGGACTAAAGTTTTTCTAAATTCGATTTAATAGCCATATAGCTATTAAATTGAGGAGAAGAAAAAAAAATTATATTATAATAAATGAATAAAATATTTGAATTAAACAGCACCAATTATTATTACGATGATGACATCGAAAGTTTCGAATATAGAGAGGTAAGGCATGAAAATAGTGATAATTCTATGGAAAATGCCTCTTACCATTTCTTTATTCAAGACACCAACGCCAACATTTTATACTCTAACGGTTATTTACAGCAAAAATTGAAAATTGTTAACAACGATGGTACTGCCATAGTGAATGATAATGTAGCTCTCGTGAATGGAGGTGGTTTGATCAATGCTAACAGGTTTACATTAGGAACCACTGAAATAGAATCCAACATAAATTATTCCGCTCTTATGCGACAAGTGTTGGGCTTAATACATTTTACGCCTGACTATTCTTCTGCCGAAGCTACTAATATGCTGTTCTACACTGATACGTCGGACACAGCTGATAGAGAACGCTTGAAATATGATGGCACGTTAGTAGATACCACAAAGATTACTGAGTTTTTCGAAAAATTCGGAATTAATGAGAACCATAACCAGGGATATACAGAAAGAAGCGAATTCACTAAAAATAGCAAGGTTGTAACTATATGGATCCCACTAAAGTACGTGTTTGATTTCTTCCGTGAATATAAAAAAGTAATCACGGGGTTCCAAGTCAAATTTGAGTTCCAGAGAAATCACAGTCTAAATATGCTGTACACCAACGAGCAACATAAGATCTATAAAGTCGTTGTAGAAGATTTATCACTCTGGCTACCTTACGTACGATTTAAAAATGCGGCGGCTTCAATATTTAACGAATTAAAGTTATCGAATAAGGATGTAGAAATAAACTGGAACCAACACAGCATTGTAAAGTCTAATATTTTCTATAAAAACGCTAGCGGCTCTTATACCATAAAAGCTACTTCTGATGAAGTCTTATCTTTGTACGTAATTCCTCAGTACACTGAAAGATACGAAAATTCGAAGCGCAATAACATGCTGTTTGATAACTTAGATATGACGGAATGTTGGTTAATGATCAACAATGTAAAAGTGCCAACTGTCAGTTACATGATGGATTTTGAGAAAAGTGATTATAATCGATTATACACAGCCTTTTTGGAATCTGGACTCAACACCATCACGTCTGAAACAGGTTGTATGGTCAATTATTCGAATTTTGGTAAGTTGTATCCAATCATCTGCTTTAATCTCTCTCATCATCAAAACTATACCGATACGAATAACTTAATGATTGAGTTTAACTGGAGGTTAAGGAACGCTGCCCCCAAAGATTATGTTTTTTACTTCATCTTAAAAGAGCACAAGAAATGCCTCTTAAATATTAACAATCAAAATATTACCATGATCAAGACTTTGAAATTATAAGCCATTTTTATAGTCCATTTTTAATTTTTATAGTCCATGACTATAAAAATTATTTTATATTCAAATAAATGGCTGCCTACTACCCGCTTTTCGATGAAGAATTAGAACAAGGACCTCCTGGTATTCCAGGCATAGGGTTTAAACTCACACACGACGGTAACTACGATATGGAAAATAAGATCTTGAAAAACTGTCAGACGCCGATTGAGAGTCGGGATGTAACTACTAAAAGTTATCTGGAAGCTGAGTTAATTCGTAACTCTACTACCGTCACTCACACGGTGAAGGTTGAACTACGAGAAGAGATAGCAAAAATTATGGAAGGTTTAGATCAGAAGTACCTGAGTTTAGGTGACAGAAGACCCATTGACGCTAAAGGTAAAAGGATAGGCAATGTCGCTGACCCTACTGAAGACATGAATGTGGTTAATAAAAAATACTTGGAAAGATATGTTGACAATAAAGTATGTTATGCAACCACCACATCAGGGTACATTACTATTAGACCTAGTACCAATGCGAATGCTGTTATTTTTACGAAGTTTTCCGGTGATGCTTTGAACTCAGAATGTAAATTCTCTCGGGACGGTTTTTTTAGACTGGGATTGTACCTTGATCCTCAAAAGATAATCGATGAATTAATCGTTGTTAAGTTATACATTAATAGCAAGCAGTACGTTCACAAGATAAAAGTAGCCACTGAATTCGTGTTAATTCTCGGAGAGGTTAAAAAAGATGACCAATTAAAAATTTTCTTACGATGTGATGCTGAGTTCACAGTTCAACCATTTCTAAAAATTGAAGAAATCAAGTGGACACTCCAGCTGCCGTAAAAAATTGTACATATAATAAATGGCGTGGAACGAAATATCAAAAAGCGGTTTGTCGGAAGAACAAATCAGAGTTAGTAAAAATTATGTTAACTGGTCGCTCATAAGTCAATATTCAACTTTATCGGAAGAGTTTATCGAAGAATTCGAAGGTTTGGTAAACTGGATGGTCATCTCTCAGTATCAGAAGCTTTCGGAGCCTTTTGTAGAAAAACACAGAGGTCTATTAAACTGGTACTATACATCCAAATATCAAGTTCTATCAGAGGATTTCATGGATAGAAATACTGAATATTTAGATTGGGAAGTAGTTTCCAGATATCAGATAATGTCAGAACCCTTCCTGGATAAACATGCTTCCAAATTAGATTGGAGAATGGTTTCTCAATTCCAAGTACTCTCAGAAGAATTTATTCGTCGGCATATAGACAAAATCGATATGGAACTCATTTGCGTCAAACAAAAGCTCACTGAAGATTTTATGACGGAATTCGCAGATTACCTTGAATGGGGTAGAATTGTTCAATGGCAAACCTTTAACGAAGATTTTATTATGAAAAATCTGGCTCGTATAGATCTTTGTCACCTCATGACTTATAAAGCCCATTTGCTCTCAGATACCTTTTACGAACTCCATTTTAAAAAGCTGGTTTGCATCCTTCTGACAAACATATGTAATAGATTTGTGATACAATATGAACCTGTCGACATACCTCCCGAGTTGGGTAAAAATGATCCTATCGACAAACAACCCGAGTTGGACAAAAATGAACCTGTCGACATACAACCCGAGTTGGACAAAAATGAACCATAATTATATTTAATGGTTGATCAACCATTAAATGTTTAGATACCCTTTGTTACCTTCCTCAAGTTTGAATATATTTATCCTTTAAATAAAGAATATGGATCGTATTGTAAAAAAATTAAACGATTTGAGTACTGATAACTTTGAGTCAGTGGATGGCTTATATTTGGTTTCTGACATTACTGAGCACGGGAAATCTATCCTAATACGTTTGTCGAACAACTCAATTTTATTTTTAAAAAATGATATACCCAGGGTTGGTATGATTTTGACCAGGGATGAAATAAGATTATTAAGATTATATGTTGGCTTCAGGGTTTTATATTATTGTACACCATTAGAGGGTTTCGTGGTAAAAAAACCACCTTTTCGAAACCTCTACGAAACCTTTTCAATATATCAGGCTGACAGTGATAGCGATAGCGATAGCGATCGACCGACATCGATGACATGCCCTTCCATCATTGTAACTTAGATTTTCAATTCTTTTTCCGAGGAAAAAGGTGGCTGGGCCCACCTTTACCGTTCATTTAACAGATGTAGATATGACTTTATTTTTAATGATTGAAATACTCATTAAAAATTGAATCGTAAAAAGTTTACCCCTTCAATAATAAAAGCATTTAAAGAAACGATTTGTAGTTCTAAAGAAAGACAAAATGGATTTTCAATCTAAAACCGTTCGACAGTTGCAAGGCTACTGTCGTGAAAATAATATTCGAGGTTACTCGAAACTTAAAAAGTTGGAGCTGGTCGACCTTATTCAATATCATATCATATGGTCGACCTCATTCAACGGCTTTCCCAGTTTCCACAATGACTTGTTTAGCAAGCCAAAGAAGAACAGAGTGCGTAAGATCAGGTGTTGCGGTAAGTTATTTAAGGGATCAAGCATGAATAAGCACCTACAATCTAAAGGGCACCTAAACTATATACCAAAGAAGGCAACCGCTCTCCCAGAGTGTGGAAGGGTGGAGCATCGACTACATCACATGACTCTCCCCCAACTACGGGAATTTTGTCGAACGCATGGCATTAGAGGCTATTCCAGGTTAGGAAGGAGGGCAGACATCATAGCATACATAGAAAGCGTATTGTTCAACCGTCATTTCGGGTTTGATTCAGACCTGTTTTTAGATACGCGAGAGAGAAGGCTCTACACCCTCCACAAAGTTAATACAGCCTTTGAATCTCGCTTGAAGACGTACGACATCCAAAATGAACACAACCTGATGCTTCCCAAAGACTTTTTGAACGATGTGGCGTCACTAGTCCGGGGACTCATCACTAAACACATAAAGAGGCTGCATGGTTTGAAGGTTAATTTCGAATTCCTCTGTGACTATCAAAAGGGTAAAGACGATGCTATTATAGAAATGGAGAAAAACTTCAAAACAGAAAACGCAGTCATCTTAGAATCAACTGATTTGGTAGCTTATTACAGATCGGTTATCCAAAAATTATTGACAGAAATGGAGGAGTTTGTTGCAAAGGGTTCGGGATGGACGCTTGTTAGAATTAAAAGCCTTGAGGTGAGGATCAATAAATACAACCCGCTGAGAGGATCATCCTACATTGATTTACCGAAAAGAATTAAAGCTAAAAAAGCAGTCATTAACGTACAAAATGAGGATAATAAGTGTTTCAGGTGGGCAATACTCTCTGCACTACATCCAGCGGAAAAAGATGCCCAAAGAGTCACCAAATATAAACCGTATGAGAATGAGCTAAAGTTTGAAGGCATTGAGTTTCCAGTGAAGATGGAAGATAGAGTATTTAACAGGTTCGAAAAGTTGAATAACATATCGGTGAACATATATTCATACGAAGGTAATGATATTTACCCATTGAGAATCACTAAAAATAAGGAAGACAAACACATCAATTTGCTGTACATAAAGAATAAGGAAGGACACAGTCATTACTGTTGGATAAAAGACCTCTCCAAATTGATAAGCGGACAAGTGACTAAACACAACGGAAAGATATTCACCTGTGAGAGATGCCTGCTGTATTATTACTCCGAAGAGGACCTCCAAGCTCATGAAACGGATTGTAGGAAGAATACACCAGTAAAGATTGTAATGCCCGAGGAGAACGAATCTCTGCGGTTCAAAAACTATCAAAGGTCTTTACGATTACCCTTTGTGATGTACGGAGACTTCGAGTGCTTGACAAACAAGATAAACACCTGCTGCCCTACAAAAGACAGCTCATTCTTACATAAATATCAAAAGCATGAACCTATGAGCTTCACTGTCTACATCAAATATAAACATGCAGACTATAAGGCACCAATCACATACAGAGGACCCAATGCCACCAAGCTGTTCTTTGATACAGTGAAGACTGAGGCGCTAGCGATAAAGAACATTTATGATAAGAAGCAACCCATCAAAATGACCACCGAAGATGAAGAGCATTTCCAAAGGACCCATGTTTGCCACATCTGTGACGAAGATATCAGGAAGAAACCTTCACCCTATTCACCCAAGGATGAACCAGACTTCCGAAAAGTTAGAGATCATGACCATCTTCTCAATCCGGCGAAATGTGAATCGAACTACAGAGGACCTGCTCACAACCTTTGCAACCTAAAGTATCAAGAGCCTTCGTTCATTCCAGTGTTTATCCACAACTTATCTGGCTACGACGCCCATCTCTTCATAAAGGAGCTCGGTGGAGACCAAGGTAATATCGACGTCATCCCGAACAACGAGGAGAGGTACATTTCCTTCAGTAAGGAGGTCGGGGCAAAAACTGTAGAAGCAGGCGATGGGAAGATAGCAAAGGTACCTGGTATAAAGTTGAGGTTTGTCGACTCATTCAAGTTCATGGCCGCTAGCCTCGACAGTCTTGCGAAGAACGTAAAGGAGTTCAGGGAGACAGCCAAGTACTTCCCCAAGGACAAACTGGACCTCGTCACCCGAAAAGGCGTCTATCCATACGATTACATGGACTCGTGGGACAAATGCGAAGAAACCAAGCTGCCCCCAAAAGAAGACTTTTACAACCAATTGAATGAGTCACACATAAAGGATGAGGACTACGAGCACGCTAAAAGGATATGGAAGGCCTTCAACATTAAGACATTGGGTGAATATTCCGATTTGTATGTGAAGACTGATGTACTCATCCTAGCCGACATCATGGAACACTTTAGAGATGTCTGTCTAAAGACCTATAAGTTGGATCCTGCATGGTACTTCACTGCACCCGGACTCTCGTGGGACGCCATGCTCAAAACCACAGAGGTTGAGCTAGAGCTGTTGACAGACTATGACATGATACTCATGCTAGAAAAGGGGACCAGAGGAGGCATCTCTCAGTGCTGTAACCGATATGGGAGGGCGAACAACAAGTACATGAGGGACTATGACGAGAACAAGAAGTCTAACTACCTGATGTACCTTGACGCCAACAACCTTTATGGATGGGCCATGAGTCAATACCTACCGCATGGTGGCTTCAAGTGGAGCACTGTGTCAGATGTGACCCAAGTAGAGGATGACTCAGACAAAGGATACATCATAGATTGCGACCTACAGTACCCGACCCATCTACACAACCTCCATTCAGACCTACCTCTAGCACCTGAGAGCAGGATGCCCGAGGGCTCAAAACAGCCAAAACTACTGACGACCCTCTATGACAAAGAGCATTATGTGGTTCATTACAGGGTTTTGAAGCAGCTGTTGCAGTTGGGGGTGAAGCTCAAAAAGGTGCACAAAGTGTTGGAGTTTCAGCAGTCTCCCTGGTTGAAGAGGTACATAGACCTGAACACTGAAATGAGGACCAAGGCAACCAACGACTTTGAGAAAGACTTCTTCAAACTTATGAACAACTCGGTCTTTGGCAAGACGATGGAAAATATCAGGAAGCGACTCGATATTAGGCTAGTATGCGATCCCCAGAAAGCGGAGAAGCTAGTTGCTAAGCCCAACTTCAAGGGAAGGACCATTTTTGATGAAAGATTAGCCGCCGTGCATATGAACAAGACGAAAGTGATTTTTAATAAGCCAATATACGTCGGCATGAGTATATTAGATCTATCGAAGCATCTGATGTATGACTTCCATTATAATCTTATGAAGCCTAAATACGGGGACGATATCAAGCTATTGTACATGGACACTGACAGTTACATCTATGACATACAGACCGAGGACTTTTATGAGGATATGAAAGGAATGATTGACTACTTTGATACATCAGATTATCCAGAAAACAATAGGTATGGAATGCCTCGAGTAAATAAAAAGGTCTTGGGGAAGATGAAGGATGAAAATGCAGGGAAGATCTTAGAAGAGTTCGTTGGCTTAAGATCTAAGATGTATGCCTGTAAAACTGAGGTTGACCTGGTGAAAAAGTCGAAAGGAGTAAAGAAATGTGTCGTGAAAAACAGGATAACCTTCGAGGACTACAAGAACTGCCTATTCAAGCAAGAAGTACAGCATAGAACCATGTATCTCATCAGGAGCACAAAGCATGAGATTCATTCCATACAAGTCAATAAGATTGCCCTATCAGGAAAAGATGACAAGCGTCATATATTGGTAGATGGTATCCATACCTTGGCTCACGGTCACTACTTGATCTCGACTACAAGCTGACGTATCAGAGTTGATAGTGTTATAGTTGATAATTTTGACCTGGACAATGCATCGGACGACAGAACTGGAACGGCACTTTGAAAAAGACCCTATAATGAATGCATACTTTTGGCAGATGATGGTTGCAACACAACGAACCCATGTCGGTGCAATGCTTTTAGAATCCTTAGGGTCGCGGCATGCTTAGGGGGTGGCAGCTTCCGTCCGCGGAAAAGGGGGTGCTCGCCGAAGGGGGTACCCTCCCGGCTCAGCGACTTTTTGCTTGTTCGGTCCGGCTCGGAAGGTGCTTGCGCTAGAACCTTGCTAATGGATGATTCTGATACCATTGCTTTGTTTAATTTATATGGTTGGAAAACAGCCATCACTATTCTAAAAGCGGGTGTAGTTTTAATGGGAGATTTGAGAGCCATTGTTTAATCGAATTTGTATGGTTGAAATAGAGCCATTACTATTCTAGAAGTGGGTGTAGTTTTAATGGGGATTTGGGAGCCATTGTTTTTTATAGGGGGGTAAGGAAATTATGGCGGTTTTCATACCATTGATATCTAAAAGTGGATTCGATTTAATGGGGGTTTTGCTAGCCATTATTTTTAAAAGTGGGTGGATATTTAATGGGTGGTTTTCACACCATTGTTTTTAAAAGTGGGTGGATATTTAATGGGTGGTTTTCACACCATTGTTTTTAAAAGTGGGTGGATATTTTTATGGGGTGAAATAGAGCCATTACATTTTCTAAAAGTGGGTGGAGTTTTTATGGGGGTGTTTGTGGGTCTGCGCCAGCTCTCTCATGTTCACACTACTTTGCTTATTGTTTATAGCTCCCACTTTTAGTTTTAAAGACATAAGCATTACAAACTTGAAAAACGTAAAATTTCCATACTTCTTCAACTTGACAAAACGATTACTCGAAAACTATAACAGCTTTATTTTATTAAAAAAATATAAATATAGATTTAGACACTAAATTTGCTAATACATATTTTTGTCGCATACTATTTATATCTATCTTTTACAGTTTCGAAAATATTTCGAGTGAAAGTATAAGAAATGAAAATAAAAGCTCTTTCGGACAGATACTTTTTTAAGTTTTTCGAAAAAATAGAGCTCGTCCCAAAATCTAATTATATACACTTGTATAAGGCTTTCAAAGATCTATAAATTCTTGCTTATAATTCAAAGCTAATTCTTTCAGTTTTTGAAATATAAGCATTGCAACGGAAAATTTTCAATCTTCTGCAACATGACGAGACGATTACTCGAAAACTATAAAAACTTTTTTTTAATAATAAATATAGATTTCAAAATTAAATTTTCCAATACACATTTTTGTCGTTTCCTATTTATATCTATTTTTTATAGTTTACTATATATTTGAAACAGTTAAGAAAAAAGAAGAAAAAAAAACACTCGCTCGAAGAGCTACTTTTTAAAGTTATTTCGAAAAAAAAATGTTCAAAATATTACAATATTGAAATTATTTTTATATATTCGTAATCTGGACACTACTGATGAAACAGAAAAAATTATTTACACATTTATCTATAATGTTCAGGAGTATAAGCGCCTAAAGGTTTTGCATTTTTCGTAACTCTCCGTTTTACTGCCAGAAACCGCAACCATAGATATTATTCACATCAAAAAGTTAGGAACATTAATAACCAGAAATAAAGAATTATTTAACACGTACATTTTTTATTAGAAAACTAATGATGTACACTTTAGAACGCTAGCATGAACCGTTCTCGAGATGTACGATTTTCAAACGCATTTTTGAGAAAATGACTAAAATATTGGAATCTTCAGTGCAGTTAAATGAATAATCGTTTCATACATATTTTTTCATTAGAAAACGAATGACACAAACGTTAGCCTAAACCGCTCTCGAGATATCACAGGTTTTTCAAACAAATATATTAAAAATATGACATAAAATTCAAAGTAGTAGTCCGTGTTATCCAATACGTTTACTTTCTACATGCAATATTATGCAACAAATCTGCTATGTGAGATCAATCAATGTGGGATTGCATGAGAACCAGGCCTTTATATATAAAACAAGTACTAAAACCTCTCGTTCCCAGTTCTATAATATAAGGTATGCAATAGAAATTAACTGCAAGATATCATGCTAAGAAAGCCATGATATTAGTTAAGCTTGTTACTACACCCAATTGAAAAAATAAAATTCAACGAATATGTATATAATACAGGTACTAACTCCCTTGTTCCCTGTATTAGCATACATGATGTAAGTGCAAGAATAGTTAAAGAGCTGAATATATTCAATCAGATAAATCAACAAAAGGGGGTAGGCCTTTATCGGCACCCAAATACATTTGTGAGAAAATCACACGCAAGGATATAATTACAATAAAATAAAAAGTATGTCCGAAACCATGTACGTTTTTAAGGGCCATACTTGTCTCGGCGATACTGAAAATTTACGTTTCTGTCTGCATAGATGTAATATTTATTACAGAAATAATGCACGTAGAATAATAGAGATATTGGATCAAATTTAACAGTACGCAAGAATCAACTAAATACACATGCCTGATCAAAGCTATTGTATAATAATATATCAGAGAAAAATTCACATTGAATAAGTATTTCAACATTTTCGGGAAAACTGAGGTTTTTATTTCATACAGCTACAATGAAAATTTAAAGCTACTTTATAAACTCTAGGAAAATATTATGTAAATAGTCATTATAACATATTATAGAATATTAATTGTTATCGAATTTAAATTCAAAATCCTTTAAATGCAAAATTGAGTTCCAATATACATTTTTACATATTACTAGCCGTTCCACCCGCGCTTCAGAATGGTTGGTGATCAATAAATGATTAGTTGCCATTACGTATAACACTTATACGCACTTAATCAAACTTGTTGATAACTTTTCTGATCATCAAATACTTCATAATATCAAATACCATTTCAGATTTAAGCATAAAGATAGCGCGCATTTTATAATAACATACTAAAGAGGAAAATATAATGAACCTCATTTCCGTGAGCAACAAAATAATTTAATTGTTAATGTTTTCCGATTGGAAGCTAAAGAAGATAGAATTATGTTTTTATGACTTCTCAAAGACAAAGTAGTGCAAATGTATTAAAATTCCTTTATGTCGTCATTCCTAATTCGAATTTTCGAATTTCCCATTGATCTGTGTGGTTGGAAGCGGATCGAAAATAAACAGAAACCTAGATTCCATCTTGTGTGAAAGTACGAAACATTTTTGATACTTACTTAATACCCTTCGCATCCTCTCGCGCCCTTAAATAGAATTTTCGAAATATTTTAGATTGCTCGGTAGACCGGAAAGTTGAAATAGATTGAATGAGATTAAAATCGAGATTCTGGCTCGACTACAAATGCTTGGTCAATTTGAAAAGTGGTTTTGAGTGTTTTGACTATCTCTTTGCACCGCCACCCTTAATTCGAATTTTTCGAATTTGCCCTTGTATGGTATGAGAAAGTCGAGTTGAACCACCCTACATTATTTCCCCCCTCCCTCCCCCCAAAAAGAAAATATTGCAAAAATATTTTTGAAAAATCTGTATCGCTTGTTCGAATGATCCCATGTTACACTTCAAAGGCCTTGAAAAAATATGTCAATTGGTACCAAGTTTGACACTCTACCATCTCGGAGGAGGGAAGAGGTAACTTCTTCCGGGGGGGGGGGGGGGGTAATGACGTCACGAACACAAAAATTGTATCTCTGTTATTTTTCACTATAATGAATGAAATTTCTGAGTTTTACGTTCCTTGAACCATAAGCAATCTTTTTTATGCATAATTATGTCAAATTTTGTCGTATGCTGTCATGTTAAAAAAAATCTGATGTGGGCAACACATGACTTTCCTTATATAATGTAATGAATTTACTACTTTTACAATAAAAAAATAGGTTTTTCTTATAGTAGATACTAATATTCTTTCCAAAATATTGAACTTTCGACAATTAGTCGTCATTTTCATTGATTTAGCGTCATTTTCATCCATTTGGCGAGATTTTCGTTAATTTGGCAACATTTCAAAAAGTCGCCAAGTTGGCGACATTCCGTCAAATTCGTCGCCAAAATCTCGCCAAGCGTTATGCACTGAGAAATAAGTTATTCTTACAGCAGATAAATGACTACTGGCGTTCAAACACAAAAGTGTTACTCAGAGTATCTTTTTTCATGAATGGAACGAGCTAGATCCACGAGAATGATGTCACCCAATTTATCGCATGGCATTACATATGAAAAGTGAACATGTTTATCAAAAGGAAATATTTTTTTTTCATTTTATATCACTTTTTGATATTTTTTTTTTAAATGTACAATGTCTCAAGAACGGCTCGTGTTAGCGTTCTAAAATTTATATCAATCGTTTTCTAATGAAAAATTACATAAGAAATGTCTATTTACGTAACTTTATTAGTGGTTTTGTTTTTTTGACGATTTTTTCAAAATTTCATTCGAAAATTTAGGGGGGTTCTGAACATTCGATTGCGTATAAAAACAATAGGCTTCCAGTGTTTACGGATTGTGATTTTTGTACTAAATTTGGTTCAAATCGGTTCATTCGTTCGTCAGTTATCGTCTCCACAGGCCCACTGACACACACACACACACACACACACAGACATCACTTCAAAAATGTTTGATTCGTGATCAGGAATGCTTGAAACGTGCTCTCCCGTCGAAAACTCGAATTCGAATTTTCGACCCCGTCACAATACTTTCCTTATACATTATGTATATAAGGAAAGTAATTATATAATTTAGAATAAATTTCGAAGTTTTCGCTTGAATTTCAAAATATTCTATCCAGTTCTAAAATTTTCGTTAATAAAGACGGATATGAAACTGAATGAAATTTATTACTATTTGTAGCAGCTATCATGTACACAAGAAACATGCGTGTTCTTGAAGCTTAAAAGGATCAGATGGAATGACGTCAAAACCAAGATTCTAACTGTAGCGGAAGTGCTCGATAATTTTGATATGTCACACAATCAGTCACCCAGTTCAGTGCACATTATATGGAATATCGGTGTTCAAGGTCAAGTTCAAGGTCATTACTCGAAAAACATCTTTCGTATCATTTCATATTAACCACAATGGAATTTTTAATTTTTCTACAATGTATGGTATGTGTAAATAAAAGTGCTGTGATGATGGGGTCAAAAACCCATATCTCGGATTTCGATGGACTGATACGTTTTGAGTGTCCCTGAATAAAAATCAACTATGTCTATGTGTCAGTCCCGCTATTCACGATATCCATCAAACAAATCAAGAGAATTGAATGAAAGTTGCAACGATTTCAATCGACGAACGTTAGAGTCCTAATGAATTTTGGGATACACAAACCAACAGAGGGACTCTAATTTCTTTAATTTTTTTTCGAAATAGACTTTCTAAAAACATAATTACGCACAAAAATGTTAATAAAAGAATCTGATGTGGGCAGCCCATAACTTTTCCTACATAATGCAAACACTTTATTTCTTTCAATGCGAAATAATGATGGAGAAGATTAACGTTGAAAAATACACTGACATTGTGCGCTTTCCTGAATGACACCATGTCAAATTATTTTGAAGCACCCAATTAACTTATATTTCGCGCAAATATAACTCGACAATTGGAAATATTATTAACAATATTGCTGAGCAATATACTCCATTATATTGAAATATGTTAATTATTAATTCATCAATTTGGCGTAATTTTCTCCAGTTTGGCCCCATATTAAAACAATTGCCAACTAGGCGATATTTTGCAAATAAATTTCCAAATGTTACATATTTAGTGATAGTCATTTTTATGTAATTTTTCAGCCAAATTCATTTAAAAACGTGCAATATCTTGGAAACAGTTCAAACTAGAGTTCTAATATTTCATCAAGGAGTACGTAAAGACATTGAGCCGCAACACTCGTGATAGTTTAAATATTACTGCTTTCCCAACCATTGGAAAACCCAGGTTGAAACATTAAAATATCGAAATTGTAATTTTACTATTTTCACAGACAAATAATCATAAAGAGACGAGATTTAAGGCGCAGGGATTTTTTGGGGTGGACTCCAATTCTTCAATGGACTTCTTCAATGAACAACCTTGAAATTTGACATGCAGATAACCTAATGACATAGTCTAATGACAATAGGTACATAAAAATTCAAAAATTTTAAATTCTGGGGGGGGGGGGGGGTGATCAATCAAAAAGTGAAGTAAATGTAAACAAATAAAGTGGGATATGAAAAGAAAGGACATCCACTAAGGGTGAAGGAAGAGGTACAAAAGAACCTCACAAATAAACAAATTACGAAAGAGCCAGCATATTAGGGTGGCATATTGTTTCGGCGGGGGGAAAACCCCTACCTCATCTAAAATTCGATGCTGAATCCCTAACAGTCATAATCTAAGCTCATCGATAGGTAATCTTGAGAAATAAATGTTTCGAGGAAAATTTTTGACCTTGAAGTGTGAAAAACCGGAAATGAAAACCCTTAACCGCTTTCAAAACTGGATGCTGAATCCATATAAATTGTCATTTAAACTATTTCTATAGTGCATCCTGAAAAGTAAATATTTCAAGGAAAATGTAAATTATTGAATCAAAAATGACATCTCTAAACAAGGAAGTGAAAATTCTTAACGAGTCATCCTACCCCTTCCTCTTCGGAATTTAATGTTGAATCCGTATGCCATTATCTAAGCCAATCTTGAGAAATAGATGTTTCAAGAAAACTTTCTAAAGTGGACATGAAAAAAAAATCGGTAGTGTAAATATTAAGTGAATCAGCCTACCCCCACCAGAATTCGATGGTAATAATTCACATCAGTTATCATCTAAGCTTTATTTCTGGCCAATATTGAAGAAGAAAACTTTCAAGGAAATTAAAATTTTTTGAACCGGAAATGTAAAAAGAACCAGAAGTGGAAATTCCCACTGATCATCCCTTCCGTCTTCGAAATTCAAGGATGAATTCATATCAGTCATCATTTGGGCTATATTTATAGTAGATCCTGAGAAACAAATGCTACCAAAAAATATTTTAGTAAAAATATAGGACCGCCCAAAGAAATTGTGTTGCCCCCCCCCCCTACAATCATTTATCAAGGACCCCCTCCATAAATCATTTTAATTTTTTTTCGCATATATTTTTATGTGTTCTCTTGCTTAAAAATATATTGGCGATCCAGGCTACCCCTCTTTAGTGCCCACCTTCCTCCCCCTCTTTAGTGGTGTCCGTCGCCCCTTATCAGCCGTCTTGTATAAATGACAAATTTTATTGCTACCCACATTTGTCACGTCAACTCCATTGCAGAAACTCATTTCTCGTTCTTTTTAATGCTCCTGAAATATACGGGCGAAACCGAAACGATCCGTCGTCATACGATTTAAACGTAGTGAAAGCAATATTTAAAGAATTTTTGGTAGAGAGCCAGGAGGCGTGGCGGAGTACAAACCCTCGTATATTTTGAGAGTGTTTTAAACAAACGCTGTGTTTCGGCAGTGATTCAGATGGCAGGGCACCTCCTTTGACAATGAGAAAGGTAGCGAGATACTTTTATCTATTTAATTTTTTTTCTCCACTTTAAAACTGGGCGGTAGAGCCTTCTTAATGATTCAAATATATCGTGAGACAAAGCCGGAACTGGAAAAATCGAAGTCTGAAGCGCAAGTTAAAAAATCTGATTTGGCATCACATGGCTTTACCTACATTAGCTATACCCACGCAGAGCATCCGTGACCTTTGCATTTTAATGCTCAGTATCTGTTGGTGACTTACTGTCTAATCTCTCAAGTGCGAGTCTCCATTCGACTTTTTCAAGCATTAATATTTCATAGTATTGAGTTATGTTTGCCTCACAATCGTTATAGGGTTGCAGGTTGCACTCTAATATCCCCAGTCCCATGCGGATTCATTATTATACGACATTCAAATGAAACATAAACCATATACTTATTTAAATTCAAACTAACTTTAAGTCACATAATATATAATGTGTAATGCATAAAACGTCACAGTCATAATCTTCTCAAGTTCTCAAGGACGGGGTTTAGCGAAGTGTCCAGAAGAGGAAAAAATTCCCCCCTTTCAACTTCGAGCGAAAACGAAACATATAAGAGAAAATGCGAGTTTCATGAATGTATAAAGTTTACATCGAGTGCGCTTGGAGGGTAGGTGACGACCGAAGTCGGGCCCTCCTCCAAGTCTTCAGAAAAGGAAAGAACTATGATCCAACAGGCATCTAGTGAAGAGAGAAAGGTGAGAGGGTAGATGGACGGCATTAGGTGCACATGACTTTGAGACATAGATGTTGATGGGGTGGTTATAAGTGGAGAAGGTTCGCCGCAGAGTAGCGAGTTCCCAAATGTAAGGGAGGACTACGGGATTAGTTAGAAATTAATTTACAAGATGGGTATATTAAAAGCTAGCTCATAATCACCTATCTAAAAGAGCAGTGTGAGTATGTGACAGTATCCAATGCAACCCCGAAGGCTGAAAAAACTCCTACTAATTCAACCATGCCGAATCCAAATCTGAAATCTCCTTTTTAAATTAAGCCTTCTAGCTAAAGAAATAGCCTCCCAAAGTTTAGCCGCTTTTGCGTTAATAATCTCAGACCGAAGGCTTAACATAATGCAATTGCCAAGAGAAATAAAAAGAAAATTTTATTCAGCTCATGAAGTTAGAGATGAGACCACCTCCATCATTCAGTTGAATAGGAAAGTAGATATTAAAGGTCATTTCAGTTTCAAAATTTAGAATATGCATATTCGAACCATGGAGTTAGAGAGACTTATTTCTTGTCTTACCTTCATATTCACATTTTAAACAATGCAAGGAATGCCAACTTTGTTCATAGATAGATTGCTTGGAGCTGAATGGCATGATCCATAGAGTTAGAGAGAGTTTGTCACTTTCCTTCCATGGTATGACCAGAAATTGAAACTTGAGATAAAATGTTTGAAGTATTAACCTTGATACATTGGTTTGTTAGAGCGTCTATAGGAAGGTAATTGTGTTATGTTAGGTTTTGGTATATAGTATTTATGTTTTGATAGGGTGTCGTATAAGAAATAGTAATATGAAATAGGACGGGGTGTATGGCATTCATGTGTCTGTGGATATTAGGAGCGGGTGGAAGAGTCAGAGGGAATGGATGTCCGCCGGTTCCTGTTTACCATTCATGGCCATGGCCCGTGGTGCACTTGGATGGGAGTAGCTCACGAAGCGCGACAACTTTGGTGGTTTAAAAACTATTTTAAAGTCATATCTTTTATTTTAGAGCAATATCCTGAAAAAAAATAATCAATAATTTTTTAACAATAGCCTAAACAAAATAATCAAGTATTTGAGCATAGCCACTTTTATTTAAAACTAGCAGTATACCCGTTCTTCGCACGGAATATATAATATAAAGAAATTAAAACTTGAATTATGTGTAACTTTAAATGACTTTGTTATTCTAAACATTTTATTAAAACATTTAATTTAATTTAATTCTCCTTAAAAGATGTATAAGAATCTCTGTTCTCGCTATGCAAAATTATCTTCGCAGGCAGATCTGAAGAAAATAAAACCATCCTGGTCCCGTTTGTAAACACATATTTACAAAAACTATTATTTAATTCTTACAAGGTGACGGAGTTTATCAAGGAAATTGAACTTAATTTTGCCAAATATTGAATTTTCATAAATTAGGAGTCATTTTCATTAATTTAGTATCATTTTTTCAATTCGGCCGCGTTTTCATTAATTTGACGGCATTTTAAAAAGTCGCCAAATTTGTCAGAAACTGGGACAGTTGGACTAAGAGACAAACGATATCGAAATATCATTACAACACTATCATCTTTCCAAACGCAATTAATATCATTTATTTGGTGCCATTTTTATCAAGTTGACAACAGTTTTATCGATTTGGCGATATTTTCGTTCATTTGATGATATTTGAGCAATTTGACCACATTTTAAAAGGTCGCCAAATTTGTTGTCAAGTAGGATAGACTGACAGTCAAAAACTACCGAAACATCATTACAATACTATCCCCTTTCAAAACAAAACTAGTTTCATTAATTTGGCATTATTTTTATCAATTTGGTAATATTTTTAGCGATTCGACAACATTTTCCTCAATTTCGCAACATTAAAAAAAGCCCGCCAAATCTCTCACCAAGCGTTACAGGGACGGACTTAATCATTTATATTTTCGTAAATTAGAAGATTATACCCATGTATTGGAAGATGTACCCGTACTACAATATTTTTTCCCCAATGGCCAGGCATTGACTCTTTCATCTTCGCCTATACATCGGCCAGAACAATGAACCTCTTAGCCGTCAAAGACATTGCCCCAGCGCACCAGTAGGAGTGGGAATACATTGCGCCCAACAACACAAACATCCATGACTTATGTGGAACTCGAACCCACACAACGTGGCGGCCGATCAATCGCTGGAAACGCTCGCCTTGACCGTTTGGCCACCACGTCGACTGAAATGAGCCAACAGTACACGGTGTTCCCAGGTGGTCACCCACCCAAGTACTAACCGCGTCCGATGCTGCTTAACTTCGGTGATCTAACGGGAACCGGTGTTTTCAGCACGGTACAGCCGTTGGCTTCTCGTACTACAATATATGGATTTTAAAATGTTTCCCCAAAATAAAACAAGTTGTGTAAGAATGTGAAAATTTGAAAATATCAATAATCTAAACTCCTTAAACCCAAAGGCCGTAATGATATATGATCCAATGAAAAATGCAATTCCAAAAAAAAATGTATTTATAAATATATTTCTTTATTATTTAAATCGAAAAATATTTACTGGTGTAATAATTCATCGGGTTTAATTTCGTTTCTTAGCAGCATGATATATATATATTTTTTCAAATACAAACTCACTGGGTTTAATTCGTTTTGGACAAACCGTAGGTTTGTCTATTCCTTTGAGGAGTGGATTGTCCCGGAAGCGTTCCCGAGTGGATCGCCCCGGAAGCGTTCCCGAGTGGATCGCCCCGGAAGCGTTCCCGAGTGGATCGGCCCCGTCAAACACACACTCTGTTTTATTATGA
Organism: Amaurobius ferox; assembly: GCA_951213105.1. Classification (NCBI taxonomy): domain Eukaryota; kingdom Metazoa; phylum Arthropoda; class Arachnida; order Araneae; family Amaurobiidae; genus Amaurobius; species Amaurobius ferox. Next base: position 14,520,594 of record OX578146.1, read on the forward strand.
GTAGAGATAGATGCCTGTTCTTTCCTCCACGAAAATAGGCAACCATCCCAGCTTAAAAATGACTGCTAGGTGGTGCTAGTTATCTCTAAAACAACGTCGTTGTTCTTCCATTCGAGTACATGTTTTACTTTGGAGGATTTGTTGCATTTATTTAATTTTGATCTCATCAAATTTTTTGACTTCGATGTTCTTGTATTTTTAAATTGTAATATCTAGCTTTTACTATGATTTATTGTGTAGTTCCATTTTGTACATCAAATAGCATGAAAGGCTGTATAAGTCTTTTTGAATTTCCCTTGGAAGTCAATCGTCCGGGGAAATGGATTAAAGCGGAGATTTTTCAGAGAAAGTTTGTGTTACGTGTATCATTTAGGCACAAATTAAACTGTCAGTATATCTAGGTTGAAGTGTGAACATTTTAAATCCATCTTGTTCTTAATAATTAGGAAGGTGTTGACTTTTCAAAGAATGTTTGTGTACTTGTATAATTTCTGCACAAATTAAACAATTAAACTCTATTATGAGCAACTGATAAAAAATTAACCATCAGTACTATTTGACACAATCAAATATGGCAAATATTGACTGTGGTTTATATACTTTGTATATTACACTATAAATTTAAAATTTCATATCTTTCCATTAAAATTTTCATATTGATATTTATAAAGATTTTTTTATGTTTGTTTACATCTTGTATGCAAATTCAAATCAGATTTAATTTTACAATAACCCTATTTTACAATAATCCTAACATAAAATGTCTCCGGAAGAGGCGAAGCCCCCCCCCCCCGAGACATTTTATGTTAACCTAGTTTATATTTATGTGATACAGCATTTATATATATAAGACAAATAGAAAACGTGTTCCCCCCCCCCTTAAAATTTCACTCGCCCCTCCGGCCAAAACGTCCTGAAAGAAACACTAGATAGACGTCATTTCTGTGACGTCTGAGATTGGTGCGCGGTCATTAACTTTTAACTGCTCCAATGGAATGAGGAAAACCTCCTTTTCGTCCCTTATGCACACTAAACCGCAGACATACTCCAATCCACTGCCATATGTTGCTAAATATAGGTTGTCGCCCCATTGCTTTCTTTTTTAAAGCTTGGTCTTCGGCTAGCTTCGAGGACAACCATCAAATATGAACGATTACGAAAATGTTGATGCGGACAGCACATGACTTTCCCTACAACCTCAAGTTCATAATCTATTATAAATTGAGTTTTACGGCTCTATTTGACAGGGATACTTGATATTATACGTAGTTTGCAGTTTCAATTCACAAGGCAACTTTTACTTTGCATTTTAGAGCGTCGCCATATCCTCAAAATTCCGAAAAACTTAAATATTTCGAAAACGGTTCTTCCTATAGTAATAGAGTCGGTCTTAACCGTTTTGTATATTAAAATTACGTATGAAACGCGCATTTAATGAATACTTTTAAGCATACTTTGTCTTTTAGTTGATATTTTCACGGCTTCGACAGCCATTTCGCAAAAGAATGCTAGTTCTATTTTTCCGAATTGTGCCGAAATCGAAATCGAATCAGCACCAGAGTAATCCGCAAGTGACTTATCTACCAAATTTAACAAACTTCGTTAAATAAATTTTAACTCCATTTTCTGTTTGCACAATATTTCCGTACAGCGGAATCGCATGCTCCCCATAAAAGCTAAACAAATAAAAAAAAATAATTAGGAAAACAAGAAAGGTGAATCATGCATAAAGCTTTGATTATGAAACACTTTCCAACTGAAATGAAATTTTATTTAAACGTCTCTAAAATGCTATACATTCAGCGCTGATATTTTTAAAATCATCACAGTGCTACAGTAATTTATTATACTTAAAAACTTGAAACTTCATCGAAAAAGACAATGCTAATTACACAAAATGCCGATGTGGTGGCCGAGCGGTCAAAGAGGCAGGCGTTTCCTCGTGATGGCTCGGCTGCCTGATTGCGGGTTCGAGTCCCGCCTGCGGGCATGGATGTTGTGATGTCTTATTGGGCAGAAGTCGGACTTCTACCTTAGGGGTGCCCCGGGTCTTAGACCTAACAGAAGCAGCGCAAATTTCTTTCCTTAATTAGGACACGCGAACAACAACAATTACACAAAATGAACTTTATTATTCAAATGACATCATCGAGATATAAACCGTCTGCCTCTCTATGTAAAGTCAATGAATATCCAATTCATAACATTTGTATTCCAGACTCCAGAGCTAAATAATTTTGCGTGAAAAAAAGGCAACAAGTCTTATACAACTCACCTTATAACTACTTGATTCTTTTAAATTCTGCTTGCAATAGTTTGACGTTAAAATTGGGCTTCGTTGTAGGTATAATATCAAAGTATAATGATTACTTAAAATTAAAAATATTGCATTGGCACGGAATGTCGATACACAGATAATACGCAAAAATAAAGCGGTTTTAGGACGGATGCAACACTAAATATCTACGATCTTTAAACATCTACGATCTTTAAACATCTACAGCGATATAATGGAAGTCAAACTTTATTTTGCAGTGAGTTACGTGATCTCTTCATATATTATGGGTGTAATTACTATTTCAATTTTTATTTAATAACTTCCCAACATATTTGGCTGAAAATTTTTTTTTACAGATTTTACGTGATATTTTGAATATTTCCTAAAATTTTCGAAGCAATTTGTGCATTTTAACTTCGCTTAAAATATGTTTCAAAAATTAGATCCCATAGAGTTCAATGCATTTCATTTTTTCAGCCCGCTTAAAATCCGAATCTAATTGAGTGATATTATTCATTTTAATTCCCAAACATCCCACAGACCGTCTCATCAACATACTAAATTTCTAATTTGAGAAAATCATTTTTACGGCAGTTATCGTGCGAATGGACAGACAGACAGACTGGCGAAAGTCATAAACACTTTTCAACTAACTATATTGGAAAGTCTTAATAAAAGAAACGATGAGGAGACATAGGGGGTGTAGCGGCGGGCAGGCGCAGTAAAATCCCTCGGTAGAAAGTCGAACACGGGGATTTCCGCGGAGCGATCATTTAATAAATCACCAAAATTTAAATTACTTACGAAATCGAAATGAAAAATGTTTTTTGTTAGCATCCCAAGATATATTATATTTCGATGTATATTAAAACAAAATAATAAATGTGAGGGATTTGTCATACCGATTCGCTTCAAACATCATTGGAAGAATGCGTCAAGATGGAAACTCAGGTAATAATTTCTGTCGCCAAAGAACCGATTTGTGGGAAAACACTAAAACATAAAAATAACTAAAAAAATAATTTTAATTCAAAATAAATAACGCACTTTTCCGAGTTCTAAGTACCTGTGTACAAAATTTGTGGCCGTATGACGCTTAGAATTCCCGCTACAGACCGTACACAATCTTTTATTATGGAAGATGTTGAATTGGCATCAGGAAATCACAATGCCTTGCTGTCGTCATTCCGCCTATTCAAGTTAAAATTTTTGGTATAGACAAATACATAGTGATCAATGTTATCAAACTTTACGCAGGAACAATTTGTGGACCTTTTTATTAACACTTTTCAACATAATTGTAAAGTGTTTATGACTTTGTTTCTGTCTGTCTGTCCGTTCTCACGATAACTGCCTTTGTAAAAATGACTTTATCAAAATGAAATTTTAGTATGTTATCCAGACTGTCTGTGGGACATGTGGCAATTTTAAAGTGAATAAAACAACCCAATTAGTTTCGTATTGAATCCGGGTTGAAAAAATGACATACACTGAACCCTATGGGACCTATTTATTCAAACATATTTTTAGAGGAGTTAAAATTTACAAATTGCTTCGAAAATTTTAAGAAATATTCAAATTATCACGTAAAATGTGTAAAACCAAATTCAGCAAAATATATTAGACAGTTTTTAAATAAAAATTTAAATAATAATTACACCCATGTTATATGAAGAGATCATGTGACTCATTTCAAAATAAAATATGGCATCCATTTTTTCCCGTGTAAAAATCGTGAGGTTTAAAGATCATTTCAATTTATATTTGCATCCGTCCTACAACCACTTTATTTTTACATATTATCTGAGTATCTAAATTCTGTGCCAAACGCAATCACAATATTTTTATTTTAAATGGTCACTAAACTTTGATTATTCCTACAACGGAGCCTAATTTCTATAGTATACAGAATGTAAACAAATCAAACGATTGTAAGATCAGTTGTGTATAAATTGCTTGGAGTCGGGAATATAAGTGATATGAATGAAATATTCAATGATTCACATAGAGAAGCAGACGATTTATAACATTGCCGTTTTTGATGAAGTTTCCAAGTATAATATATTATTGTAGTACTGTGATAATTTAAAAAATATCAGCGCTGAATGTATCGCATTTTAGAGCTGCATTAATGAAATCCCATTTCAGTTATAAAGTGTTTCATAATCAATTCTTTATGCATGATTGAAATTTCTTGTTTTACATCTGTTTAGGTATGCCATAAATAATCCATGTGTCGTAATAAAAAGTATTAAATACGTATTCACAATCTGAAGATTAGGCTAAAACACAGTCAGAAATGACCTAATTCGAACAAAAAGCCCATTGAAATTTAAGGAGGTATCCTATCAAAGTTGCCAATCTTCAGCAATTAACTTCTTACAATGACTAATCACCGTCACCCCCGCTTGAAATACCCAAATATTGTTATCCAGTTTAAAACTAACAAGAAAGATTAATCATGCATAAAGCATTGATTATGAAACATTTATCAACAGAAATGCAATTTTATTTAAACATCTCTAAAATGCGATACATTCAGCGGTAATGTTTCTAAAATTGTCACAGCACTGCAATCATGTATTTTACTTGGAAACTTAAAACTTCATAAAAAATGGCAATGCTATAAAATCGCCTGCTTCTCTATGTAAAATCAATGAATATTTCATTCCTATCACTTATATTCCAGACTCCAGTGCTAAATAATTTTGCGTTAAAAAAAATCAGCAATTCTTATACAACTCATCTTACAATCGTTTGATTTGTTTACATTCTGCATACGTTAAAATTAGGCTTTGTTGTAGAAATAATGAAAGTTTAGTGATCATTTAAAATAAAAAATATTGTAATTGCAGAGTCACAGAATTTAGATACACAGATAATTTGCAAAATTAAAGCGGTTTTAGGACGGATGCAACACTAAATATAAATTTAAACGATTCTTAAATATCACGATCTTTACATACGGAAAAAAATGGATGCCATATTTTATTTTGCAATGAGTCACGTGATCTCTTCATAAAATGCATGTAATTATTATTTCAATTTTTATTTTAAAAAGTACTTAACATATTTTGATAATTTTTTTTACACATTTTACGAGATAATTTGAATATTTCCTAAAATTTTCAAAGCAATTTGTGAATTTTAACTCTGCTTAAAAAATGTTTGAATAATTAGGTCCCGTAGGGTTCAATGTATTTCATTTTTTCAACCCGGGTACAACCCAAATCTAATTGGGTGATATTATTCTTTTACATTCCCATGTGTCCCACAGACCGCCTCAATAACATACTAAAATTTCATTTTGATAGTCATTTTTACGGCGGTTATCGTACGAACGGACAGGCAGAATGAGCAAAGTTATAAACACTTTACAACTATGTTGGAAAGTGTTAAAAATATGAGTTAAAATACCAATATCAAAAATGAAAAAACGCCAAACCCCACACCATTATCGATTTTTGAACCATCAGTTTACATTATATCTAATTTCATTATTGCATCCGGAAACTAACTCGATGGGTCGTTCATGGAAGTTGAATAAAGAGTAATTTAAATTAAGCATATTAGGAATCGATAAATTAAATTCACTGAAACAATCGACATATTTCCTCCAAAAAATAATCTCCCTGCTTAACTTGCAAATAGTAATTGGAATGGGAACAATACCAAGGATGGAGAAAAGGGCAATATTTAAGAATGTTCTGTAGGCTGATTGGAAAAATTCTCTATAGAAAAAACCAGTTTAGTAAACTGGCCTTCTTTTTACTTTCCTTATATACATAATGTATAAGGAAAGTATTGTGACGGGGTCGAAAATTCGAATCCGAGTTTTCGACGGGAGAGCACGTTTCAAGCATCCCTGATCACGAATCAAACATTTTTGAGGTGATGTCTATGTGTGTGTGTGTGTGTCAGTGAGTCTGTGGAGACGATATCTCACGAACGAATGGAGCGATTCGAATGAAATTTGGTACAAAAATCACAATCCATGAATACTGAAAGCTTATTGTTTTTAAACACAATCGAATGTTCAGAACCCCCCTCAATTTTCGAGTGAAATTTTGAAAAAATCATCAAAAAATCAAAACCTTTAATAAAGTTACGCAAATAGGCATTTCTTATGTAATTTTTTCTTAGAAAACGATTGACATAAACTTTAGAACGCTAGCTTGAACCGTTCTCGAGATATTGCACATTTTAAAAATAAATTTATAAAAAAAATCCCATAAATTAAAAAAATATATTAACTGTTGAGAACCATGTTCACTTTTCATATGTAATATCATGCGATAAATTGGGTGACATCATTTTCGTGGATCTAGCTCGTTCTATTCATGAGAAAAGATACTTTGAGTAATACTTTTTTATTTAAACGCCAATAGTCATTTATCTGCTATAAGAATAACTTATTTCTCCATCCATTACGCTGGGCGAGATTTTGGAGACGAATTGGGCGGAATGTCGCTAACTTGGCGACTTTTTTAAATGTTGCCAAATTAACGAAAATCTCGCCAAATCGGATAAAAATTACGCTAAATCGATGAAAATGACGAGTAATTAACGAAAATTCAATATCTTGGAAAGAATATAAGTATCTACTATAAGAATGACCTATTTTTTTCTGTAAAAGTAGTAAATTCATTGCATTATATAAGGGAAGTCATGTGCTGCCCATATCAGATTTTTTAATTACCTACCAAGGCCTGTGTACTAAAAATAACCTTTTTTTCGGTAACCACCTGGTAACACATTTTAAAAAGTAACTTATCAGCCCCTCAATAGTTGCCAAAAGTTCTTTCAAAATTTAGCCCCTTTTTATAGCACTTTTATTTCAAATAATAAATATAAGAAAGAGAATATAAGATAAATATAAGAATATAAGAATCTCTAAGAAATTTCATTGTCTATAATTATTCCCCAGTAGTTTAGTTGCTTTATAATTTTAAACGAGTTTTATTTAACTTAAAACTTGGATTTATTTTAAAAGGCCCAACCTTCCTCAAAACATTGAAGCTGCACTCTTCAACAGCAATTTCTAATTCTAAAACAATTTAGAGTTTCAGAAATATTATATAAAAGTGGTATTGCCCTCCAAAATATTTCGGTTACAATCCCTATAGGAAATCACTTCCAAATCATTAGCATATGTTTGTGAATGATGAATAGTATTGTTATGACTATAAACCTTATCCAATTCCGTTCCAATTCTTAGCATCGGCGCAATGACGGAAGAAGTGAATTTACCTTTAAGAATAAATTTGGAAACAAAAATTATTGGGTAGTAAATATAATTAATATTCAAATTGTAGATAACAGAAATATAGTATTATGCCACAAATCTTTTAGCATGTCCTCGTGGATCTAGTTCATTCCATTCACAAGAGATACTACTTGTAATAATTTCATATTTTAACGCCAAAGCATTTGCCAACAGTCGTTCATTTTACGGGATATTAATTAAATGTCCGTTACATTTTGATGAGGATTTTGCACGTGATTATGAATATAAGTTATTACGTTTGGACAAATAAGTTGCCAAAAGCACCCAATTTCAATTGACGTGGAGTTCATTCAATTTCAAAAACGTTGAGCTGTGGATTTTGTACAGCGATTACTTCAGTTTAAGAGATGTACTAAAAGTAAAGTGCTTGTATTGTAGGGATAGTTTTATGTTCCCCGCATCAATTTTTTTTTTAAATAGTGTTTAAAGAAAAATTTAACTTAGGACCACAATAGTAAAGTACACAACTGTAAAACAAGAACAAGTACTCCTTTCATTCTCAAAAATTTTAAATGGCTTTGCATTCTGAAGTTTATGTCTTCCGTTTTCTACTGAAAACTTACACAAAAGGATAGTGTTTAATTAACAGTATATTGACTATTCTGATTTTTTTTTTTCCCAACAAGGAAATCATTCGAAAATTCAGGAGTCTTCTGAAGGTTTGATCAAGTTAAAATCAATAGGATTCCAGTATTCACTAATAGTAACAATCATACCAATTTTTTTTTTATCGAAACGCTCGATTTGTTTGTGAGATACCGCATTTACAGACCCACGGATATATACACACAGAGATGTCACCTTAAAAACGTTCGATTCGAATTCAGGAATGCCAAAAACGTAAAAAACCACCTAACTCGAATTTTCAATCCTTTCCCGATACATTATGCCATGTGTGTAAAGTAATTACCACGCATATTCCACAAACACCTCACCTTTCAGCCTTCAGAATGGATAAAGCTGTACGGCTTGACTGGTGGAATGAGTCTTATTTACTTTGGAAGACTGACAGAGAGAGTGACTTGGGATAGAAGAAGAAAACTCTCAACTCTTCTGCCTTGCTTGTCATTGCAATATTTTCGTTGTTATTACTTTTCCTACACATATAGTATAACGTATAAGGAAAGTTTTGTGACGGAGTGGAAAATTAGAATTCGAGTTGTGGTCGGAAAAGCACGTCTCAAGAATCCATGAACTCGAATTGAACGTTTTTGAAGTGATATCTGTATGTGTATGTATGTATGTTAGTGTGTCTATACGTTAGTGTTGAAGTGTTGAAAACCCAGACCACACGACAGACCCGAAGGCTTACTGTTGCTAAGTGTGTGGCCGGGAAATTTATTAGAGATTCAAGAAATTACAATACGTTAGTGTGTAATGCATGTTAGTTTAATGTTTATTTATGTACATTAGTGTGTGTGTGTGCATGTGTATTAGTGTGTGTGTGTGTGTATGTATATTAGTGTGTGTGTATGTATATTAGTGTGTGTGTATATTAGTGTGTGTGTATGTATGCAGGGTGTATATAAACTGATGGTCAGAACTGTAAGGGCTTATAGAACTCACCAAAACAAACAACTTTCACAATACAATGTGGGGTCGGAAAGCAACCGGCGAGCCGCGAGAGGGCGCTTTCTCTGGGAGCGGATGAAACGTTGCGTCAAAATGGAGTGAAGTGAAGACGAATAATGGAAATTTATTGACAAAATGTTTAAAACAAATACTCAAATGAACAACCACCAACTGCGAGACAGGCGTCACAGCGGCGACAGAGTGAATCGCGTACACTTTGGAGGATTCCTAGCATTTCCCGAACGTCTGCAGCTGCGACGCTAATTCGGACGACAAGGTGCTCTGGTGATTCGATGGGCGTCTCGTAAATGGCACATTTAGCTGTCCCCAAAGAAAAAAATCCAGGCAGAACAGATCGGGAGATCTGGGAGGCCACATGGCGGAATCACCACGGCCAAGCCAATCCATCTGTTCGGAAAGGTAATGTCCAGGTAGTTCCGCACAATCCTGGTGTAATGTGCTGGCGCTCCGTCGTGCTGGAACCGCGAAATCACTCGATGATTTGCTGATACAACACGTAGTAAATCTTGCAGCACCTGCTGAAGTAAGGTGAGGTACTTCTGTCCGTTTAGGCGGTCTGGTAACAGATACGGGCCAATTAATTGGTCGTGGATAATCTTTGCCCAGACATTCACGGAGAACATTTGCTGGTGGCATCTGGAAAGTGTAGCATGCGGATTTACCGTGTTCTCCATTTTGATTCGACGTTTCATCCACTCCAGAGAAAGCGTCCTCTCGCGGCTCGCCGGTTGCTTTCTGACCCCACATTGTATTGTAAAAGTTGTTTGTTTTGGTGAGTTCTATAACCCCTTACAGTTCTGACCATCAGTTTATATACACCCTGTATTAGTGTGTGTGCCCGGGAATCTGTGGATACGATATACCACGAACGAATGGAACGTTTCAAATGTAATTTGGTTACGATTATTACACTCAATGAATACTGGAACTCTATTGATTTCAAAGGCTATCGAACGTTTGAATAATTCTCCCCTCCCCAAATTTTCGAATGCATTTTTGAAAAAAAAAAAAAATCATTAAAAATTAAGACATTCAATAATGTTAAATAAATTTCAATAATGTTAAATAAATAAACTATTTGTATGTAATATTTTTTATTAAAAAACGAATGACACGAGCATTGGAAAGCAAGTTTAAATCGTTTTCGAGACATGCAAATTTTTCAAAAAAGTTTACCTAAAAAAATTACATAAAATTAAAAAGTAGTATGTATTGTTCAATATGTTCGCTTTCCATATACAATATTAGACGACTACTTTGATGACTTTGGCGACGAATTTGACTAAATATCGCCAACTTGGCGAGTTTTGAAAATGTCCCCAAATTGACGAAAATATCGCCAGATTGGCAAAAATTACGCCAAATTGAGAATTAATTATTAAAATAGTGTAATATATGGACTGCATTACTTAGCGGATGCTAAAAATATTTCTAATTATCCAATTAGATTTGCGCCAAATATAAGTTAATTTGGTATGTTGAAATAGTTTTACGATTGTTAATCCAGAAATGCGCCGAATGTTAATGTACAATTCAACGTTAAAAACAGTGTGCCGGGAAATTTCTACGTCATAATTTCACCGTGAAATAAGTGAAATCACTGCATTATGTAGGAGCAATCATATGCTGGCCCACATCACATTTGTTTCTCAAAAGAATCGCTTGGACGAAAATCTTAGAATTCGAGATATTGAAGGAAAAACATGTTTCAAGAACCACCGAACACTAGCAAAATGTCCGTTTGTATACGTGCGTGTGTGTCTATGATATAGCACAATGACTCAATAACGAATCGCTCGGAAATCAAATGTCGTGTATAGATTGATTATAAGACTAGAAGTAGAAAGAATTTTTAGTAATCCTTATGATTAGAACTTTAAGATTTTCATAGCATTATTTCCTAAAAAAAAATCTGATGTGGGCAGCACATGACTTTTCCTGCAGACTAAAATTCATTTTTTCTTTATTTCTTTAATAATAAAAAAAAATTAAATTAAGTTTATTTACAAAAATAACACTAAATTTGCACTTTTAATTAAATTTTTGTTTTTATTTGGTCATTGGACATTTTTTCAAAGACGGCGTTACAAAAATGCCAAAAAACTCCAATATCTCGAGAACGGTTAGTCCAAGTGTTGTTGTTGTTGTTATTGTTGTTGAGACCCAGACCGTCCGACCTACCAGAAAAGTGTAAGGTAACCGTGGTTAGTCCAAGTGTAATGGAGTTGGTCTTATTCATTTCTTCCTTAAAAATTGCGTATAAAACAAGGATTTAATTGATACATTTAAACATATGTAGTTTGTTATTTTAGATTTTTGCGATTTGGGGCTGCCATTTCATAAAAAACTCTTCTGAATCGTATCAAAATCAAATCAGCACTATAATATCTCCCAAGTAACTTATCTACCAAATTTTGTAAAATTTTGTCAATTAGTTAAGGTAGAGTGCATAATTGCGATTTTTGGGGACCATTTCACAAAAAAAGGCTTCTTTTTTTTATCAGAATCATTCCAAAATCTAATCAGCACCAGAATCAGCCACAATTGACTTACCTGTAAAATATTATTAAATTTGGTCCATTAGTTTTTGAGTTAAAGTGGATACATACATTGCACAGACAGACAGAGAGACAGACACACACATAGATGTCACGCTAAATATAGATTTTTATATGCTAGTGTGCCCAAAACGTGCAGATTCGTCGAAAACTGGAGTTGTGATTTTCAGCATGATTCCAATACTTTCCCTATACATTGCCATGTACTGCAGGGAAAGTGAAAACGATAATTCCCAGAACAATGGTAATAGTATGTGAGGTTCTTAGGAGGGTACTTAAGCACACCCATAATTTTGTATGGAAAAGTCCACGAGTGTGTCCGTTATGTCAGTCTATAGTAAAGTGAGCATGCCTGATCGGGAAAAAAAAATAACTGAAATCTGACTCAATACGATTTTCTCATACTAGAATCCGTTTTTAGTAACTTTCTTAGTTTTTCAAATTTTACAAGAAAATTTTTGAAAAATTGGCATCATGGATCCAAAGACTACAATTATAGCTTGTTACCCTTCGCTTTAAAGGGCTTGAAAAATAACTTTCGATTGATACTATACTTGAAAATGTACCCCTCGGAGGGGTGGTTAACTTAACCCCCCCCCCCCGCTCCCCCAAGGGAGGCTTAGGCTCCTCTATATACGAGCTGACTCGTCAAGCATATTGAAGCCCTCCGAGGCCGAAAGCGTAATCCATTAGCATTAGCTCTATTATTATTTTCATTTTTAGGAAGTACTATTGAAATAATTTTTGGTGGATGTTCTGCACCAAACTTCTCTAAACATACTAGAAAAAGGTTTAGGTAATTTCGCTTTCCCAGAAATGAAGAGGGATTAAAAAAAATGGCCTATAACTAGTCGGCAGAATCATTGGATACTCGGTACAGGAGCATACTTGTGAAAGCTAAATTTTACAATATTGTAATTGAAACTTCTATTTTTATATAAAGTATTTATTTTAAACACTCATTTTATAATTTCGGTAACTGTAGTATGTAGTATTATTGACTTTTATTTGTTATAGTCTTATCTTAGTAAACGTGGTTTGTAGTCCTGAATGTGTTATTTTCTCTTCCAAACTTAAAAGTATAATTGCTTCAAATTATATTAAAGATTTATTTATGTTACACCAATATTTTTCAAGTTTTATACACTTTATTGCATTTTCAGCACTTTACTGCATTCACTTTATTGCATTCTACTAGGAATGTTAAATTATTCAATCACTCATCGCCCTTCATAAAGCTTGCACTTTTTCCTTTCATTGCAGTGATCTTTGTCTCTTCTTCAAGCAGTGTCCCATCTGGCCAGTTCTGAGCTAGCAAATATGGATTTTCATCGTTTCTGAAGAATATAATTTTCTACAATTTTTATTTTTGCATTGAAATCCTGATTTTTTCTATAATTCCAAACAGTAGTAAGCGAACAGGATTAAAACCTTTGGCGGACATGACTAGGCCGAATGTTGGACAACCTTGTTCGATAGCCACTCTTGAGAAATATATATCTTAAGAAATTTTTTTATCGGAAGTGGAAATCCTCAGTGAACTCCCACGCCCACCTGGAATTTGATGTTAATCTCGTTACAGTCATCATCTAAGCTAAGGGGTGAAAAACCTTTTGATGTTTGAAGGCCACATTGAAGTAAACTGCCATTCTAATATGATCGCAGACAAGAGTTTTTATAATGCAAATTTTCAGTGAAAATCCAATTAATACATACTAAATAATATCCTTTCTGACAGTCGGGCGGTCTGGGTCTCAACAACAACAACACTAAATAAAATAGGACGCGCGGTAGTCCAATAGTTAGCGCGCGGGAATTGCACTTGGTAGGCCCGGGTTCGATTCCCTCCTCTGCCAAAACTGCCGCCGGAGTACGATCATGTTAAACATGTGGGTCCGTAAGTCCTTCCGAGAGGTTGGTGTTAGAGGAAGGAGGGTACGATCTCTGTGGATGCCTCCCCCACTGGGTTCCGGTCTAAATTTGGTGGCTCTTTCAGACCGTCCAAACAGTTACCTTGCATCTTTCTGTTAGGTTGGACGGTCTGGGTCTCAACAACAACAACACTAAATAATATATACAATTTAAAAATAAGGAAGGACTTAAAATAAGTAAAAGAACTAAAATTACTACTAAAAACGCAGGATACAACACAATAGTATCGACCTGTTTCAAAATCAAGAAACAACCTTCTTCGTCAGGACGAACATGAAGTGCAACCTTTACTCGTGTAAGATAAATCGGCAACTGAAATAGAAACAGGAAACAAAACAGAAGCACAGAAAGGTGGTTTCAACGGCGAGAGAAGAAAATGAGGTAAAACACCAAGGAGGAACGAACAAGAGGTAGGACGCAATAAATGAAAAGTAAAATTACCAAGAATGAAAGGTAAAATTACCAAAGATGAAAGTGAAGTCCAAAGTATTCAATGATGTTCAGTGAGTAAAACTATGATCATAAACTACGAAAACAATTAAAACAGGCAACAAAAACTAGTTTCGGAAGCTGCACGATTCAACCAAACCAGCGGTAAAATTAGCAGAATCTAAACAAATACAAAAAATAAGTAGAACATAAAAGGGTTTTGGAAGCTAAAAGAACTTGCATCGTCAACAAATACTTTTGGAAAAACAAATATTCAGAAAGTGGGTTAAAATTACCGAAATACGAAGAAAGAAGGAATCGAGCGACATCGAAAAATCAGACCAGAGATTTCCAAGCAAACGAGAAAAAAGAAACAGTTGTCATTAATATTGCAGTTTGGTAGAGAAACAATCGGGAAGCTTTCAAATTCAAAAATGGAATAAGGAGTGAAAATGATCTTAACTTCTGAAAAATTAAAAACATGATTAGAATCCCAAGAATGTTCAACATTTGCTGACTGAGAAACTTCTTGTTTAGAAACGTGGCTCGTGTGCTCCTCAATACGAAATTTAAGGGTGAGCGTCAGTAAATCTGCCCCATCCGCGCTTTGTTAATTTTCGCAGAACACCTTTTTCGCCGAAATTCTGCTCAAAACAGTTGCGAAATATTTTCTAAAAGATAAAATGCAATGCTTAAATTATATTAAAACTAAATTTAATACTCAATGAAATATAAAATATATTTTTTATTTTAATCTAAAATATTTTTGGTGCTGCCATCTGTTGTCGTAATTTAATACATACGGACTATTATTATTTTTTAATGAACATTTTTAAATGTTTATTCCTTCTAATGCGCTATTAAATACAACAACAGATCATACATAATAATGCCACAATTACGGAAAGGTAATGAACTTGGACTTGAAGACAAAGGAACTGGAAGACAAAGCTGCAGTCCTCAGTGATGTACATTCAGATCCCCTTATCAAATTTATAGAATGAGAAATTGCCTTTCCGTGATTGTGGCATTATATGATCTGTTGTTGTATTTAATACTGTATTAGAAGGAATAGATGCTTAAAAATGTTCATTAAAATATAAAAATAGTCGGTATGAATTAAATTACGACAACAGATAGCAGCCCTAAAAATATTTTGGATTAAAATAGAAAAATGCATTCTATATTTTATTGAGTATTAAATTTAGTTTTAATAAAATTTAAGCATTGCATTTTATCTTTTAGAAAATATTTCGCAACTGTTTGAGCAGAATTTCGGCGGAAAAGGTGTTCTGCAAAAGTTAGCAAAGCGCGGATAGGGCAAAAGATTTACTGATGCTCACCCTTAAAAGATCTTTTTTGTTAGACCACCATAACTAAAACCAGTGATCGGAAGTAGCGCGCTACAAGTAGCGAAACTACAGTAGTCACTACTTTATCTCGTAGTTTGTAGTGTAACGCGCTACTTTTAAAAAAAAAAGTAGTGTAGCGAGTAGCGCGATTCAATAAATCACTAGTTTGTATTGAGTTTGGACGCTACTTTTAACGTTACTTCAGTAAGCAAACAAGGTGCCATTCTACATATCATGTCATCACCCTTTCTTCATTTGTACGAAATTTAGTGTTCTGCGAAACGATGTATGATGAATGGCTGCAGGGATGCTGCAGGGTTAGGAAGGCCATTGCCTCATGAAGTTGATTTTTTATATGGATATATTCAGATGTGTTATTTCCCAAAAGATCCTGCTTATCTGCTTGCAATTTTGAGATGCAAATTCGTCTAAAATTGAACAAACATGTTTTTGAATAAATAGTTTTACTTTTATTTTATTTTATACTTTTAATAAATAAAATGGATGCACGTCAACTTTAATTAAACTTTAAAATAAAAGACAACCCAAAATAGGTTTTAAAGGCCTTTAATAAAATCTCCTTTCCCCGACATATAAAAATTACACTGCCACAGCGCTTTCGGGCATCGCAATGCCCTTCATCAAGGGAATTTTATTAAAGGACTTTAAAACCTATTTTGGGTTGTCTTTGATTTTAAAGGTTCTACTTTTATTTTATTTTACTGTTTTCAGAAGTGGGTAAAAGCGTAAATATTGGTAAGTTGATCCGTAAATTTTAATTATTCAGAATCAGTATGTTAAATTACTACAGTATACCCATATCCTCAACTTTTTGTGTAAATTGAAGCTGTGGCAAAAATTCGTCTCATAAAAGTAGGTATGTGGTGACTACATTTTAAAAGTAGTTTGTAGTCACTACTTTTTTAAAAAGTAGTTGTAGTTGTAATGAACTACATTTGCCATAATGTAGTTGCAGTTGTAGATCACTATAACAATAAAGTAGTTTTTCCAACCACTGACTAAAACCGCATTCGCATGGAATGAGATAAACACCACCAACGTCTCAAGACATGAATCAAAAGAGGGATATAAATTAAATGCGATTGCTTTTGATAAGGATCTTGTACACCATTATATTTCCCTATGAAAAAGTAAAATCATTGCTTTAAGTAGGGGAAGTCATGTGTCGGTGCTACCCACATCAGAGTTTTCTCAACAGAAAAACAATAGTATATACAAGAAATGATAGTTTGGAACTACGCTACTTATATAAAGATATTAAAATGTGTCGACACGAATCAGCAGAATGCATCAAATGCATCAGCTTTACTAATCATTGCTTAATCTGTTTAGTAGGTTTTTATATTTGGATTTATACATAGCTCTCTTATATTTTAAGTTATGGTTATATAAGATACAATTTATCCCTAAGCTAACATTGAAATTTCATATAATATTTTTATTATATATATATATATATAAATATATATATATATATATATATATATATATATATAATATATATATATATATATATATAATATATATATATATATAATATATATATATATATAATATATATATATATAATATATATATATATATATAATATATATATATATATAATATATATATATATATATATAATATATATATATATATAATATATATATATATATATATATATAATATATATATATATATATATATATAATATATATAAATATATATATAATATATATAAATATATATATATATATATAATATATATATATATATATATATATAATATATATATATATATATATATATATATATATATAATATATACATATATATATAATATATATATATACATATATATATATATATATATAATATATACATATATATATAATATATATATATATATATATATATATATATATATATATATATATATATATATATATATATATATATATATATATATATATATGAGAAAACTATTTATGAGAATGCTTGGTAATGGGAAAGCTTATGAAAATCAAACATTTATTATTTCATTCTTATACTTATTAGTATAGAAGTGTACCTAAACAACATGAATGTATTAGAAAACCGTATGAGGCCTAACTCCAGGTAATTTTGTTCCGGAAATGTATATCATGCATGTACCTACTGACGAAAATTCCTGCGTTCGATCTTGATCTCTGCTGCAATTTAGCATAGAACTAATATTGAAATATTGCGATGTTGTTTCTCTCCCAAAGCCGTTGCGAGGGTAAACAACGGCACTAGGTATCAACTGAAAGAGCTTACTTTTCATAGATCAAATATTTTTCTTAACAATATAATAAACTATAATTTTTCAACTGCAATTAGTTCAAGGGCGTCTTTTTTTAAGCTTCGTACCTCGCGGTGGAAGACCTGAAACAGCTCTGCTCGCACCTGATATCAATTTACAAGACCATAAATAAAAAACAATCACTCTACTCACCATTTTCTAGACCACTATCCTAATTTTAATGCGCAGTTCTCTGCAATTACTCAACGTATTTTCCGATTCGATGCACTTAGGTAATCCACATGACACTGACGGCGCTGTACACATCGGATCGCATGTCACACCAGCAGACAATTTCGATATAAAAATTCTTCCAAAATTTATTTCACGAAACTGGACGATGGCAACGACTGCATGGAACTGTCGGAAATTAAGTGCAACAATTAAAAAATGACGTTCCCGGACCTAATGTAACCCAGTTACTCCTGGCAGAGAGGCAGCGTTTCAAGAAATAAATTTAGCTCGGTGTTCATTTCTTGTGCGGTCGGTGTGGTTGGTTCTCTTTCTTTGCGTTCAGCGGCAGAGAACACTGCTACGCAGCGACAAGGACGAGGGCTTTTAAAAATAGGAGGAAGACCCGGGAAGTACCACCGCGCTGTGTGCAATTCTGCGAAAATGTAGAAAAAAAAGAACTTCCCCACCTGCTCTCTCTTTTAGGTTTGAAGTTTGAATTCGCCACCTGTCTTGATTATAAAATCCTATGTTGTTTGTCTGATTTTCAAACACTTGAACATCATTCGAGAGTCTTGGACTTAGATCAAACTTAATCCCCCCCCCCCCCATTTACCATATTTCATAAAAGGAATCCACGTTATATTCAAGGAATAATATATACATATCAGACTCAATAAGTCTCCGGTCTAACCAAGAAAAACAATTTTTTTTTAGAAATTCGACTTTATTCATCAATATACTCTCCTTCAAGAGTGATATATTCATTCCAACACTCCTCTAACTTTTCGACGCCTTTTTTTGTAGAACGATTTGTCTGCTCTCAAAATAGGCCTCAGTTTCGGCAATCACTTCTTCATTTGAGCCAAATTTCTTTCCCTGGAGCATCTTTTTGATGTCTGCAGAAAGCCAGTAGTCGCTGAGGGCCAGATCTGGAGAGTACGGTGGGTGAGGAAGCAATTCGAAACGTAATTCATATAATTTAACCATCGTTTTCATCGACTTGTGACACGGGGCATTGTCTTGGTGGAACAGCACTTTTTTCTTTTGCATGTGAGGCCGTTTTTTCCTGATTTCTACACTCAGTCGATCCAATAATGCCATGTACTATTCGCTATTGATAGTTTTACCTTTCTCAAGAAAGTCGATGAACAAAATATCATGCGCGTCCCAAAATACGGATGCCATAACCTTGCCTGCTGACTTTTGGGTTTTGGGTCGTTTTGGACGACTTTCACCGGCTGCTGTCCACTCAGCTGACGAGCTTTTTGATTCAGGTGTGTAGATTGGATCCATTGTCATATACCGACGCAAGAAATCCTTCTTATCTCGCTTGAACAGCTCCAAACAGCGCTCTGAATCGTCAACGCGTTGTTGTTTTTGGTCTGGTGTGAGCAAACGCGGCACCCACTTCGAAAGTAACTTACGCATGCTCAAATTTTCGTGTAAAATTGTAAACACACTATCTTCTGATATCTTTAAGGTGTCAGCTATCTCACGCAACTTCACTTTGCGGTCTTTCAAAACTATTTTGTGAACTTTTTTCATGTTTTCCGGAACAACTACCGATTTTGGGCGACCAGAGCGTTCAGCATCATCGGTGTTTGTACTTCCGCGTTTAAATTCAGCATACCAGTCAATAATAGTTGATTTACTTGATGCAGAGTCTCCATAACGTTTATCAAGCCACTGTTTGGTTTCAACAGTATTTTTCCCCATCAAAAAACAATGTTTAATCAACACACGAAATTATTTTTTATCCATTATTTTGAAAATTACAAAACTGGGGTCACTAAAACCACTGTAACCTATAAACTAATTGTCAGAATGTCATGAAATTTTGACACGTGTCGTTTGAAGATTGATACTATCCAGAAATCATATGGGTCTGTCAACAGTGTTGCCATAATATGTGTCAGACCGGAGACTTATTGTGTGAAGTGTTTACTATCCAGAAATCATATGGGTCTGTCAACAGTGTTGCCATATATGTTGTTGTTGAAACCCAGACCGTCCGACCTACCAGAAAGATGTAAGGTAACTGTTTGGACGGTCGGGAAGTGCCCCCAATTTAGACCGGAACCCAGTGGGGGAGTGTTGCCATATATGTGCCAGAACGGAGACTTATTGAGTGTATTAGGGTTCATTGAAATGCAAGTTATATATAATGTAACTAAACTTAAAATGGAACTTAAAGAGACATTGTATGTTATCTGTTACAAATTAAAAGACTCTTAATGAGTACTAGATTAAGAGTTCATTGAAATGCAAGTGAATAATATAACTATTTGGGGTAAACAGAACAACAATCCATATGAAGACAATTAATAGGTAATAATACTAATTGAAAATGGAATGCATAACAGTGGATAGCAGGCAATAAAATTGTAAATTCTTCAGAAAGTGTATACATATCTTCTGCCTTCTAGGAATAGTTCATTTCATTAAATAACCTTGTTACAATCAACAAAAAGGTTATTTTACACCCCTATGAACTATATGAAAAAACCCATGAATAATAATGGAGATAAATACAGATATTTTTTCAAAAATAGAAAAATAATTTTAACCTATTAATTATATGTGCATTCATGGTAATACCTTAATTACTGTTGCCACACATGAAGTTTAAAGTCAGTGTTACCAAACATAAAAAATGAAATATAAAATCAGTTTTGTTACGCAAGTAAATATAAACAAGAAAGATCAATCATGCATAAAGCATTGATTATGAAACACTTTCCAACTTCAATGCAATTTTATTTAAACATATCTAAAATGCGATACATTCCTCGGTAATATTTTTAAAATTATCACAATACTACATTAATTTATTATATTTGAAAACTCCATCGAAAAAAATGATCTTCATTCGAATGGCGGCATTGAAATATGAATTGCCTGGTTTAAACATCTCTAAAATGCGATACATTCCTCGATAATATTTTTAAAATTATAATAATACTACAATAATTTATTATATTTGAAAACTTCATCGAAAACAAATAAAACTTATTCAAATGACTTCATCGAAATATAACACGCCTGGCTCTCTCTATAAAAGCAGCATTTCATCCATAAACTTTTTCCATTCATTTCATTCATCACAATACTATAATTGTTTATTTTATTTAAAAACTTAAGACCATGGAGGTACAAGTAATTAAACTCTATGCTTAAAACTTCATTGAAAAAATCGTGTAAAATCAATGAATATTTCATTCATATCAGCTGCATTGCAGACTCCATGAGCTAAATAATTTTGCGTTAAAATAATGCAGCAATACTTATACAACTCATTCTACATCTTTTGGTATTTACATTCTCCATAAGTGCAAATTAGGCTTCGTTGTAGAAATAATCAAAGTTGGATGATCATTTAAACTCAAATATATTGTAATTGCGTTGCTTCAGTATGTAAATGCACAGAATGTAAGCAAAAATAAAGCGGTTTTAGGACGGATACAACACTAAATATGAAGCAAAAAGAACTTTAAAAATCACGATATTAACACAAGATGGATGCCATATATTATTTTGAAGTGGATCACGTGATCTTTTCATATAATGGTCACGTGATCTCTTCATATAAAAGGTGTAATTATTATTTTAATTTTTATTTAAAAAACTATTGAATATATTTTGCTGAATTTTTTTTATATATTTTATGGGATAGTTTGAATATTTCCTAAAACTTTCGAAGCAATTGGGAATTTTAAATCCGCTTAAAAATGTTTGAAAAATTAGTTCCCATAGGGTTCAATGTATTTCATTTTTTCAACCCGGGTTCAATCCAAAATTAATTGGGTGATATTATTCATTTATATTCCCATAGGTCCGTCTGAACAACATACTAAAATTTCATTTTGATAAAGTCATTTTTACGGCAGTTATCGTGCTAACGGACATACATACATACATACGTACATACATACAGACAGACAGAATGAACAATGTCATAAACACTTTTCAACTATGTTGTAAAGTGTTAAAAATTACCAATTAAAAGTAAAAGCTGGAAAAATAATAGATATACAACATTATAAAGACAACAAATTATAATTAGATACTAATAAATACAAATAAGTAATTATTAATCTGACCCAAAACCATTATTATTAATCTGAACATAAGTATTTCTAGATCATGATGAGAGTAGTATGTTTAATAAAAATAATTATTATTATTATTCCAAATAACTAATGAAATCAGAATTTTGAAATTAAACAAACAACCACATTTATAATCCATATTCTCCTGGCAAAATGCCCAATGAGAATAGGCATATGTAAAGCTAAAAGAGATAATATTAAAAATAAGATTATCAGATCGTATACTATTTAATTCCACTGAGAAATGACTAATGAAAAGGATGCATTTATACGTAGTCACCCTAAACAATTCACCAAATATAATGTTGTTGTTGAGACCCAGACCGTCCGACCTACCAGAAAGGTGTAAGGTAACCGTTTAGACGGCCGGGAAGTGCCACTCAATTTAGACCGGAACCCAGTGGGGGAGGCATCCACAGGGACTGTACCCTCCTTCCCCTACCAGCAAACTCTCGGAAGGACTTACGAACCCACATGTTTAACGTGATCGTACTCCGCATGAACACGGCGGCAGTTGTGGCAGCGTGCAAATCTCAACGCGCAAACCACCGGGCTACCGCGCCCGAAATGTGCCAACAGTACGCGGTGTTCCCAGGTGGTCACCCACCCAAGTATTAACCGCTCCCGATGGTGCTTAACTTCGGTGATCTAACGAGAACCGGTGTTTTCAGCACGGTAGGGCCGTTGACTCACCAATTATAATGTTGAAGACCCAGACCGTCCGACTCGTCCAGAGGACTAAGAGCAACTATTTGGACGGCCGGACCAATTATAATGTGTAATAATATAATTTACTGGTTTGTATATAAGGTTATTAGTGCTTGATTTATGAAATTTTTTATTAGATAATCTATAAATTCTAAATAACTGATTAATAATAATATTGCAAAATAATTGAATTGAATCACATGAAGTAAATGGTAATAATTTGTTACTTTCCCAGCAATACATCGTAATGTATAGGGAAAGTATTGGAATCATGTCGAAAATCGCAACTCGAGTTTTCAACGGAGCTACACGTTTCGAGACCTTTAGAATACGAAAGAACTATTTTTAGCGTAACGTTTTGTCTGTGTGTGTGTGTCTGTCTGTGTCTGTCTGTCTGTGTGTGTATGTGTGTCTGTGTGTCTGTCTGTCTGTCTGTGTGTCTGTCTGTCTGTGTGTAATGAATTTATCCACTCTAACTCAAAAACTAATGGACCGAATTTTTTAAAATTTGGTAAGTCACTTGGATGTGCCCCTGGTGCTGATTAGTTTTTGGTACGATTCGTAAAAACAGAACCCGCCTTTTTTTGCGAAATGGCCCGTAAAAATTTCATTTATCTAATCTAGCTAAAATGCTAATTTACCAAATTTCACAAAATATGGTAGATAAGTTACTTGTTGGATACTCTGATGCTGATTAGAATTTGGTACGATTCGGAAAAGAAGAACTCGCCTTCTTTTACGAAATGGCCATCAAAAATTTCATGTATCCACCCTAGCTAAAATACTAATTGACCAAATTTCACAATATTTGGTAGATACGTTACTTGTGAGACACTTTGGTGCTGATTCGATATTGGCACGATTCGGAAAATAACAACCTGCTTTTTTTACGAAATGGCCTGCAAAAATCCCCAAAATCTAAAAAAAAAAAAAAAATACGAATGCTGAAATCTATCAATTAAATTCTTGTTTTATACACAATTTTTGACGAGGAAAAGAATATAACACACTCCATTATACTTTAGAACTAACCGTTCTCAAGATATTTGAGATTTCTTGCATTTTTGTTACGCTGCTATCGGAAAAATGACCAATTACCAAATAAAAACAAAAATTGAATTAAAAATGCAAATTTTGTGTTATTTGGTGCAATTAAACTCAATCTAATGAATTATTAAAGAAGAAATAAAGAAAATGTGAATTTAAGTCTGCAGGAAAGTCATGTGCTGCCCACATCAGATTTTTGATATTGAAATTAAAAGATTCTTTCTTATTATATATATATTTATAATTATCTGATTAGATGGGTCAATACAGCGATTTACATTCAGAAAATTAACATTTCTACTAATGGATGGCTCGTTTGGAAACAATTCCAGATCATCCGTATAGAAGTATGATTGTATATTATTTAATTCTGAGGTAACTACACAAATCAAACGATCAACGTATCTATAAATTTGGAATTCAAAAGAAATAAAAGAATGTTCGCATTGACATAGATACAATTTCGCCAATACTATAATACTATATACACCTTAAGGGACTCCTTATACTTGTATTTCCCTGAAAAATATAATTAATAAATAATTCGAAGTGGAGAAATTTAGGACATTTTTTGATTTTAATATAGTTATAATTGATAAATTATGGTTTTAATTGATAATATTTACGGTTTACAGACTTTTGATTTTAGAGTTCTCTTTAATAATATTAATATAATTTGAAAGGGCAAAATCACATCTTGTATCAGCTCCATTGAGTGAAAACAAAATTAAGACAACGAAATGTTGTTTAGGTATACAGGATTCTTTGCAAAGGTTTTAAATACCCTGATAACGCTAGAGTGAAAGGTCCTCGAGTTTATACGCTAGACAACAAAGAGAGATAAGGAAAATGCCACTTACAAAGTTGTTGCATTACAAAGTACGAAAGGTATATTATACTTCGTCCGTTTCTAGATACGCAACTTCGCCAAAAAACCGTGAAACAGTGACCAACGGACTGATTTCCATATGGAAATAAAAACAGTGACATAACAGTACTCATCTGTGAGCAGATTACGCTGCACATAAATTTTGTTTATTGTTGTAGCGTCGCAAAGGGTGGGGTGGGGGGGGTTATATATACCTCCAAAGGATCCACTGAACTTCGAAGAAATGGTATTTGTGAAAATGAGAAACAAAATATTTGGTATGCTCACAAACATATAGATATATTCTAGCCATTGAACTTAGGTCTGTTCTTTAAAATAGTTTTAGCTAGTGACATACCTATTTTCACCTAAAATCGTTTTAGCTAGTGACATAGCTATTTTCACCTAAAATAGTTTTAGCTAGTGACATACCTATTTTCACTTACAATAATTTTAGCTAATGACACACCTATTTTCACCTAAAATAGTTTTAGCTTGTGACATACCTATTTTCACCTAAAATAGTTTTAGCTAGTGACATACCAATTTTCACCTAAAAGCCCACACAGGCTTTTACCCTCAATTTCTGTATACAGAAAAGCATCCCAATAACATTTAAAGAAAATATCCATGACTGTACACGTTAAGTTTATGTAGAGAAAAGTGACCATGTTCGACCGAATAAAAGGGATTGCAGCGCCTCCTAGCAGTGAATTTAAAAAGTTATGATAATGGACGAAACGAGATAGACTAAAAATGCCAATTACAGAGTTGTAGAATATTGTCTAATGAATAGTGTCGTACAATACTTGTACGACATGCTGACATTGCAATTACGGATGCCAAGAAAGATAATGAGCAAGGTAAATGCAGCAGAGGAAACCAACTGGAACGCAAACATAGATAAACAGCGTTCATCCCCTTCTGCATCAACGAGAAATGGGAGAAGTGGTATGAAACCAAAGGGGGAAATAAAAAAGTGTCCCAAAGTTTGTTCTAGAAAGTTCGACAGATTTGAATTTTCGACAACGACTTAGCAATATGTCAATTAAGTTTGTTCAAAAAATATCTACAGTGAGTCCACAAAAAAAGCGTGGCTCAGAAGTGTGATGTGCAATAGAATCTTACAGCATAGTGATTGCGCGAATAAGTGTCGAAATGCAAGAGAATAGGTATTTATGTGTTTCACTTGTCACTAATTATCACGGAAGGTACACATTTAACGGTTATCTAATAATGAACAATTAGTTCGTACGAATCTACGTCGTAATAACGAGTTCTTGTATTTTAAACTAAAAGAACTATTTTGAGTTTCGGTAGATTAAAAGAAACTGTCTAAATATATGTATCAATTATATTATGTGTTATAAATATGTTTATTAATGAAATATTGGTAGCGCTAGATGTATTTTAAAAATGGATTGATGAATAATTCTTAATAATCAAGATAAATAGATATCTATGAACTTAAATATTAAATAAATTTGTCAAATTTAGATAATTGTGTTTATTTATATCTTGTATATTTGTCTCTCCGGCTTGAGAACCGGGAGTTTACATGCTCCACCCTTAGTGAAGGCATCAAAGGTAAGTCCTGGTATAAGAATTTTTGATAAGGACAACTCTACCTTATGACATGATGCCGACACGTTCATTGCTGCCGTATGTGGTCGAGCACGGAGAGAATTATGGTTTCAATAAAAGAAAGTAATAATAAGTAAAAGGCAAAATTGAATTTAATAATGAATTTAATAATGAGATGTTAATTCAGTATTAAGATAGAGATATGCATGAAAATGATAATTTGAAATATGTGTATTATATTATTGTGTATATATGTATGTACTAGCATAAATATTTAGTATATAGTATAGTAAGTGTATAACAGTGTATTAAATCATGGCGCCGAAAAAGAGTAAGCAAACAAACAAAAGAGCGAGGCGAGATCCTCCGATTGACGATAACATACAGCAGGATGTCAATATAAATGACATAATAACAAATAATTCGGCTTTGACAAAAAAACACGGTTCGCGTACAAACAGCGACAAATCAAGCGCAGCAAAATTCCTCTTTACCAATTATGCAAATGTTGCCATCATTTGATGGGCAAAAAGATAACAATGTGCATTTTTTACAATGCAGTTTAATGAAATAGCAGAATTAATATCGTGGACAGAACAAGAAAAAAATATTATTGTAAAATCTAGATTGAAGGGAAAAGCACTACAATTTTTGGCAGAAAATATTGCTCTGCAAAAAGAAAAATATTATGAAAAATTTATGGAAATGTTAAAAAACAAATTTGAAAGGAAGCAGGCCTTAGTGCAAAAACATAATAATTTCAACAACCTAAAATATTTGCCAAACATGACCATAAAGGAGATAGCACAGGAGATTGAAAACCAAGCGATCATATTTTTAGAAATAGAAGAAACAATAGACCCAAAAGTAGAGACAATTATAGGGAAAATAAAACTTACAAAATTTTTACAAATACTCAGAGAGGATTTACGAACGGAAGTAATGAAAAATGACCCAAAAACCTTTGATGAAGCAGTTAGAACAACGGAGGTAATCGAATCGGCATTAGATGAAGAAAACGATATTGTAAATACTATTGAAGTAAAAAAAAATAATTGAGAATGCGGAGATAAACAATGTCAAAACTGAAAATACTACAGAAAAGCCGCCACAGAAATTTTGTATAGCTTGCGGTCGTATTAACCATTGGATGGCCGAATGCTTTACGCTTCAAAAGGTACAAGAGAATTTAAAAAGGGCGATGACGAATGAAAACAACAGCCAGGAAACCTTCAATTACCAAAAGAGACCCATAAATCAGTATAATTATGTACGATATAGTAGATCCAAATTTAGAAGAGGTAGTTACACAAATAATAGAAGAGGTAGTTACAAAGTTACACAAATAACCGGGGAATACGACTTCGAACAGGAAACAACGATAGACAATTTCAAAACAATAATAGGAGACAATATCAAAGTAATAGGAGACAATATGAAACCAATAATAGTCAATATCAAAATAATGGATATTTAAACTAAAAAAGGGACCTCGAAATAAAAGACAGATAGAAAATTATAGTGCATCAAATAAGGATTCGAGATCTCATAAAATTTCAAACAAAGTTAATAAAGATGTACAAAATTTCAAAGAACATTTACTAAATTCAGCTTATGGACAAAGTGACGCACTGCCTATGATAAACATAAATTTAGAGAATATAAAAACAGTTGCTCTCATAGACAGTGGCGCTAGTGTGAGTTTATTGTCAGACCAAATTTTTCAAAAAATCAAAAATAAAATCAAAATTAACTATTTATCCAGACAAGTTAAAATCCAAACTATGACTAAAGAAAACATACAGTTCTCAAAATGTATAAGCTTCAGCTTCAAAATCGAGAACAAAAGATGTAAAAATTCCTTTTTTATTACTAGACAATTAAATAACACCCCTATGAAATAATTTTAGGATTTGACTTCCTCAGAAATCATCATGCCATAATTGACACAAATAAATTAACATTAAAATTTGTTAAAGAATCTATATCTATTCCATTTCAAAACAAAAATAAAAAAACATCACAGGAACCAGAAAATAAACATACAAGAGTGGAGAATATTCAATGCTTAAATGCAAGCTTAACATATAAAATTAAATTACTCCCCCAAGAAACAAAATCAATAAAATTAAAATTAAGTGAACACTACTTTGAAGATAAGGATGTAATGTTAAACATTACAAATTCATTGAAAGATTTACATACGGAGTATTCATTGCATTATGTAAATAATAGAAAATTTATTTTTGCAATTATTACAAATAAAACAGAAGAAGAGATTCAATTAAATAAAAATATGATTTTAAGAACGGTAACACCGCAATTTGAAATTTTTGAAGAAAAACATAATAATGATAAAATTTTACAGGGTAACAACATAGAAAGTTTAAATGACCCACACACAATTGAGATTTCAGCTTTACGAAAAGCGGAATTAACACCGCAAAAATTTAAATTAGATCATTTACAAGACAATGAAAAACATATGTTGCTTAAACTGCTTTTACAAAATTATGACGTATTTTCAAAATCATATAAAACGCTGGGAATTACGGAGGAAATAGTACCTGAATTTAATCTGCTACACCAATACCCAATACAATGTAAACCTTATCCCTTGCCAAAGATGTTAAAACCTGTACTCGAGAGTAAAATAAAACAATTATGTGAAGCAGGGATAATTGAAAAGAGTACCAGTAATTATGCTTTCCCATGTTTACTAATTAAAAAGAAAACCGATAGTAATAACAGTAGTAGCAGTAAAGAACAAAAATATCGTTTAGCAGTAGATTATAGACTCCTAAATCAGATTACCGAATTACTGCCCATAAATATTGGTAAAATTAGCGACATTCTGCACAATATCGTAGGCCACAAATTGTATACTGTCATTGATTTAAAAGCTGCATTTTTTCAAACTAAAATCGAACCTGAATATAGTTTAATGTTAACGTTCGTGACGAACGAAGGATTATTTAAACCTAATAGAATGCCTTTTGGTGAAAAAACTCATCAAGTTATTTTTCATTATTAATGATGAAATGTTTAGGAGATTTTAAAGAATAGAAAATTGAATTTTATTTAGATGATATTGTAATTGCCGCAAATACATTTCAGGAAATGTTGGATAGAATAAAAATTGTGTTTGAAAGATTATGTAAATTTGGTTTAACCATTGACCCCGCAAAATTGTAAATATGCAAACAGAAGATAAAGTTTTTGGGATTTAAGAAAAGTAAGGAAGGCATAACACCTTCAGATGATAATGTACAAGAAATAACGAATTTCCCTGTGCCAACGTCAGTAAAAAAGTAAAATCATTTTTAGGTTTATGTAATTACTTTAGGAATATCATTCCAAATTTTTCTGAACTATGCAACCCATTAATTGAATTAACAAAGAAAGACAAGAAATTTATATGGACGGAGAAATGCGAAGAAGCTTTTGTAAAACTACAAAATGCAATTTTGTCAAAACCGGAAGTCAGGGCAGCCGATATGTCAAAGCAATTTTTTTTGTCAACAGAGTGTTCAAAAGTAGCCGCGTCGGAAACTTTACTTCAATCAGTAAATGGAAATTTTCATCCGGTCCAGTATTATAGCAGAAAACTTTCCGACAGTGAAAAGAAATATCCGAGCATGAAGCTAGAATTGCTAGCAATTCATGACGCTATAATACATTTCAAGGATTTTTTATATGGTACGCACTTTACAATTTTTACAGATTCTAAAGCATTAAAGCATTATATTCATTTAGAAAAGCGAAATTCTGATTTAATCGCAAGATGGTTATTAAATTTACAACAATTTTCTTTTGACATAAAATATATTAAAGGACAAGATAATCCCAGCGATTTTATGTCACGTCAAATTTTTTCTGAACAAACTAAGACTAAATTAATAAATAATGTTATTACTAATGACAGCGCTATAACAATAACAAAAATAGAAGAACAAGCAAAAGATAGAGAGATAAAGAAAATTATTAACGGACTGAATGCAAAATCTAAACAGCCAAAATATGTAAATAAATACTAGAGAGATTTAAAAACGGGATTGATAATGATCAAAGCAGCTAGGTCTATCAGAAATCCTGTGCAAAATGATAGAATTGTGAGTAGAAGAGAAAGGAGAGTTAAACCCCCGCAGGCGGAGCGCATTCCAATGTGATGACGCCATCGGTCGATGACGTCACTTTAGCGTTATCTTATCGGATGACGTCACTCGATAAGATTATCGGATGACCTCATCTGCTGACACAGAGAGTGGGGTTGAAGAAGACCTTGGAAATTTTGGTGGCGCCCTCTATGGACAGGTTGGAGAACGATGTTGGCTAAAAGGAAAGAATTGGCTCTGGAGTCGAACTCGGGACCCCTCGCACCGTAGGAAAGTGCTTTAACCAGTATACAGATTGAGACTTGTAGGTAGACGATGCATGAATGATGTCTTCCCTGCGAAAGGAGGTGGGTACTTAGAATATTTTCCAATCTTCTACGAAGGGATGGTGTGAATGAATTAAGATTTTAATTAATTTTTTTTAATGAATAAAATGTATTATGAAAAAAAAAATGGAATGTGCTCATAATTGAATTTTAATAAGAGGATTATTTTTTTAATGATTGGAACGAGGGTAATTATTATTTTTTTATGGTTTATTTTTGGAAAGTGCTTGAAGACATTTACGAAATTTTAGACGGCGGTGATGGCTCCCTCTATTGGCGCTTGAATGAAATACATGCGTGTTATTGAATTTTAATAGAATTATTTTTTTTTTGAATGAGGTTTTTGTGTTAATGAATATTTTAATTAGGTAGTCGAACGATGACTTAATATTTTTAGTGAAACTTCACGCTCATACATGTTCTAATGAAGGAAGATAATTATTTTTTTACGTTGGCCGTTCATCAATGAATTTTAAGAACGGGGTGTATGTGTGTTATTGAATTTTATTAATTTTAATAAAATGATTCTTGGGCTAAGCTATTGAATGAAGTAATGGGGGATTTCTAGCACTCCATAGTGAACTAGCATATCGCATTTTTGATGTTATAAATTTTACCACAACTCGGGAACAGGATTTGACCCTTTTAGAAGAGGTGCATCAGCCAACATTTATCTTTTAAAAGTCTACACGATTTTAGGGATAGGTTATAATACTCGCTGAACACGTTTCGACAATTTTTTTTTAATTTTACTGGGAATGTTGTCAGATTTTTTTTTAATGATATTCATACAAATGCTATGAAACGCGAAACTTTAACTGTTTTAAATTGCGCTAAATGTTTATTTTCACGCACCATGTGAGATTTTAATGGCAGGTTATACTACTTACTGAACATGATTCGACACTTTTCAGAATGATTGTGTGTGCCACGAGATTTTTTTTTATGACAAGTATCAGAACCTGCTGAATCCGTTTCGACTGTTTTTATCTATGAAAAATGGCTGTATTGATTTATTTTCAAATATATGGGAAATAGAGAATTCAAGACTTTGCTATATTTAAGGAAGTAGTTAAAATGAATAGGTGTACTGAATTATCAGTGAATGGAATAATTGGGAGATATTTTTAAAATAAGAAAATGCAAAGTACTGAAAGCTTCACAAGCTAATGTTGCGCACAGATGTGACTTCCATATGTATTGTGACATGGATGTTCTTACCAAAGTCTTCTAAAAATGGAATCCATATTATTTTTAAGAGTATATTGGGTTATTTTAAAGAGTCATCTAAAATGTTATGTATTAGAAAATAGCAAGATCCATTTCTATGTAGAAGTAGTACATGCATGTCATATATTATAAAAAATGAGTGTGTGCCATTTCTAGTTTAGAAAATAGCCTGTAATGTATTCGAAAATCGTACGATCCATTTCTACAAAGAAAGGGTATGTTCGATTTTCAACTTAAGAAAAAATGATACATGCATGTTATACATTAGAAGAAAAGTGTTAGTAAAAGTGGGGTATTCATCGAATTCTGCGATGAATTTCCTGACAATATAGTAAAAGTACTATGCGTGATTTTTATACATCCTTTTAAAATTTTACATGCTACTAAACACAAATTGACTATTTTTTTACGATGGCCCATAAATGTTCCGATGAAGGAGTTTAATTATCCTAAGTTAATAATGAGTTTAACGAATTTTAATTACTTCGAATTTGAATTATTTTAATTAATTTAAATTCGCATTCAATTTTTTCGCAAACTCTTTTTTTTCAAAAAACCTTCTCCAAAGAATGGATTACCTAAAGTATTTTAATAACATACTGACTTATTTTAAAAGTCCAATTTAAGAGAAAATATCCATTTTAAAGCAAATTGTTTTAAAAGTTCTCATTAGAAGATTCCAGATTTTTAGATAAACACTCATTCAGCCCTTGACATTGAAACCGCAACCTAGTATCTCTCACTATCACACGACATAGTGAATCACCATATACTGACTGGAAGATTGTGCCTTGTAATTGGTTGAACTGAGAAGAGGGGAGGGGGGAGAGGGATTAGATAAGAAAAAGGGTATAAAATGCGTGTGAGACTGAACATTTTTATCTAGTTTTTACTCAGATTTTCAGACTTTCTTATAAGTTCTATTACAGCAAATCCATTCCCAACGCTACAATGTCTCTATCCAATATATATCAGGTATGTATATATTTTTTTAATTTATTTTGTACTTATTGTGTGATTGTAAGTTTATGCATATCGTTTGATTCTATATTTAAAAAAAAATGCATTTTATATATTCCCAGCTCAATTTTGGATTATCTGAAGAAGAATTCCAACTCATCTGTAGTGCCGAATCTAACCAGGCCCTTACAAACCATGAAACGACCGCAAATCAGGTTAGTCTATTACTTTATCTTTTAAATGATGCATATTTTTCTTATTGTTTTTTTTAATGTTTATGAGGAGTTATAGAAATAGGTTTATATTAAAAAAAATAATATTTAAATAATTAAAATGTAATATTTCTAAAATAGCATAAAATCGCGAGTTTAAATTTCCTAACTAGACTTTATTTAAACTTTACTTTATCGTGTTTAGAAATAAAACTTAAAAATCATCGCAGTCTAATACTTCTATTATTTTTTTATACAAGTTTAGACAGCAATCGAGTTTTCCTTTTTGCATTAAAGTGCATATTTCTCTCATGAGTTTAGAAGTAAATAAAGTTTAAGAATTTATACCACACGGAGCAGTTTGAACTTTATCGGAATGGAACCACCGCTGATTTTGTTTTGAATGAATCACATATGTGTTAGTACTAGGGTGAGTGTCGTTTCTATATGAATAATTGACTATATGCGTTTTTAGTTTTAGAAATTTATTTTTTAAAGTTAAAATGAATAAAACTTATGAATTTATAGCACACGGATTCCATCGAAATGGACCCATCTTTGAGTGCATATATATATTTTAAAACCATTTGTTAAGAGTATACATAGGTAAAGTTTCTCGAAACTCTAATTTGTCATATATTAGTTTAGAAATTAAACTTAACATTTTAACCTGGTGCTTTTATTTTATTTATTTGAACTTTTTTTTTTTAATGAATTTGATTTTGAAATTTATTTTAAAACGGAAAGCATAAAATTAAATAATAAAATCATGTTTAGAGAAAAATAATATTTAATAAGATATACAATAATGCATACACTTTTTTTACAAAACAGAATAATAAGATTGTAGTAACTTATATATGGAAATGCTCATTCATAGCAGAAAAATACTTCTCTACAGCAAATTGTTCAAAATATTGTGGTATGAGTAATGAAATATTGTTCTGATTTGTTTCACAAAACTCTCGTGCAATTTCTTGAGTGTTTATCAGGAGTAGTTCATGATCGAGCAGTTGATAATCCACAAATTGCATATGACAGGGTAGAGTGCAACACTTATGTTTTAAATCAGTACAACCATGACTTGTGCATATATCGCGTTGATGCACTTTATACATTTCCATGGATAGATTTTTAAATATACTCTGCATTAAATATATTTGTATTTGTTCTGGAGAGCATGTAGGAATTGTTTCGACGCACTTTCGTTGCTTCATGATAGAATCGGGTAATATTTTTAAAAGTAATTCATGCAGCACACATTCGGTTACACTCTGAGCAATATTTTTAAGCATACGAAAATGCTCTTCGCTTAATGTAATCAACTTCTTTTTGAATTGAAGTGTACCAACACAGGGTGGTAATTGTTGTAAATATAGATTGCGTTGATATACACATACTAGCAATTCATTATGGATCACAAAAGATACATTTTCATGATCCATATTGATGTTTGATATTTTTTTTTAAAAATGCACTCCAAGCAGCAGGTGTGAGTGTCACGCCATTGGTGGTAGGCACGAGAACATTAGAAGTATTTGTTTTATAAACACGAAGGTGCACTTTAACATTTCCTCAAAAATGTTGCACTGTAACATGCAGGCTGCCTCCCAAATTGGAGCGGAACTTTTCTGATGAAGGTGACTCGGTCGAAACCGATTTGGTGTGAGTTGTAGCATAGTTGAGGGCTGATGATATGATGTCACACTGGGGTTCTGTAGAATTTATAGATGGAGTATGCATATAGTTCCAATCGATTTCCGGGATAGGCGAAAGCGGAACAGGTGGCATATACATTGGAAATTGGCACTTGCGTTTCAAAGTGGTCTTTTTAGGCATAATTTGTCTAAATGTGAGACTTATTCTAGATTCAATAACTTCGGGTTCTGCTGAAATTCTATGAAAATAGAATTTATTGGTCGGTACATGCATTACATACAACGAACCATGTTGTAATGGGAGAGTTAGAGGAGATTGTCCTTTTCTTTCGAAAATTATGGATCTCGTAGCTCCGAAGCTGAGAGCTGCTATGGGTGTTTTGGAGCACAGGGAACTTTCATTATCCTTGTGTTGTCCTATTTTAGAATGTCCATCAGGATAGAGGTTTAGAAGCACAAAATTATAGTTAAATCCAGTGTGTTCCTCCACTCGAGCTTTAATGTCCGTTAAGAGAGGTGTCCATTCCACGGCGGGAACACTACTTCCAGAAAATTCGTAGGATAGTCCGGCATCTCCAAATGCATATACTTTTCGATTAGGCTGGTACATGCGGCCCTGCACGATGACTTCAGATTGTTGAAAGGGTAGACATTTTAATTCTTGTAAAATTGCATCGGCTACATTCACAGAATAAAATTCGCGAACATATTCAATATGCAGCTTCTCGCGTTTAAAAAACACAGACATTTTAAGAAATAAGGAATAGCAACCTTCTACTAGAACAATTGTAGAGCGAATGAGCTCTTATCTGTGCCTGATGCATTGCATTATCTGTAAATCAGATGATGCAATAAATCACGTGATATTTTTTATCCAATCACGTAACGTCCTTATCGCATCAGGCGTCATTTCTTTAGCGAATCAGGTCACCGTTCGTGTTATGTCACGTGACACTTTTTAACCAATCAGGTGGCGTTTCGTGTTATGTCAAGTGGCATTTTTAACCAATCAGGTGTTGTTTCGAATATCACGTGATATTGCGTGATCTTTTAAGTGCCATTGCGCAGTGCGTAGAACCCACTTTTACTCAAGATTCGTGTTTAGAAAGACGTGTTTTTCAGCTTCTCCTAATTGCGATACTTATTACAATGGAAAGTTAATTTCCTCAACATTTTAATCAAGCCATTTCAGAAGTGAGTTAAAGATGTTTCTGACATTAAAAAATAAATAATTTGTTTAAAAATTCAGGATACTTTATCTTGAATATAGTTTTATCCTTGTAAAATA
This sequence comes from Amaurobius ferox, assembly GCA_951213105.1. Classification (NCBI taxonomy): domain Eukaryota; kingdom Metazoa; phylum Arthropoda; class Arachnida; order Araneae; family Amaurobiidae; genus Amaurobius; species Amaurobius ferox. The sequence goes on from OX578146.1 coordinate 14,556,628, forward strand.
TTCTAACATATGGCTTTCATTTTAAGGAAATGTCGTCAGTCGATATGGAACCCAGTGTGGAACCTCAGGTCCCATTAACTGCAAAATCCGATGTGTTAGCCGTTATAGAGTCCACTGCAGCATCCAGTGTGGAGGCCGGGCCGAGTGGCACTCACGTGAGTTATATTTTGTTTTATTCCATATTTTGGTGGAGATAGGGAAAAACCGGCTGTTTTGGGGAGTGTAGGATTGCTTTTAAATGTATTTATATTTCAGAATATCTAAAAATAAACAGCTAATTTAATTTCTCTACATATTTTTTTTTAATTTAATTTAAAGAGTTAGGTGAAGGAGACATAGACACTAATTTTGGACTTTGTTTGTTTTTCAGATGTGTCCCACCTGCCATAAAGTGTTTACGTTAAAGCGCAATTTGACCCAGCACCTGAAGATCCACACGGGAGAAAAATCTTTCACTTGCGATGTCTGTCAAAAAACATTTTCGAGGAAAAGTTATTTAAACAAACATGTGAAAACACACACCAATTCTCGTATTTTCCAATGTGACATTTGCAAAAAGACCTTCACGAGGGAAGACAATTTAAACGCACATAGAAAAATTCACTTACAGATGAAGACCTATCCCTGTACCCTTTGCGAGGCTACGTTCACTAGAAAGGGCGATTTGTCCCAACATGTACGTACAATGCATAAGACTCCTCCCCCTGTTAGCATGAAGCGCAAGAATGACGATGTGGATTCCGCTTCTAAGAAGCGCGTAAAGCGCAGCAATAAGGCTTTGGGAGTGTTCCTAACACACACGTTGGAACCCTCTGAAGAAAATTCGCAAGATCTGCTTCTTAGTTTAGAAGAACTGCGGCCCCACATTGAAAATCTTCTCCTGACAGAATTACAAACTCGCCAAGTCAAATGGTACGCTATTCTAAATGTTCTGCTGGCTCCCCTACTATTGTCCCCCTGCCTTACTCTTACTTAACAAATCACTGCAGAAATTATCTCTTAAACATTTGGCAAACCCTTCTTAACGATTACATTTCCCCTCGTACCCATGACCCGTCTAGAATTTTAACTTATCTACCCAAAGTCAGTAAAAACTTTCAAATTTATAATAAATATTTAATCTACTTTCTCACGGGTCATGGGCCCTTTTTGGACTACCTTCATCATTTTAAATTCAAAAGAACATCCTGTTGTACCTGCAGTGCTTACGGTGATGTGGACCATTATGTCTTTTCCTGTCCACACACCTCTGCCCATCACCTAGTTAAACCTTCCCCCGCTCATTGTGCAACCTGGTTCTCGGGTGTTAGGAAAAACCCTATTCTTCTAAACAAACTAAAAAGCTGTGCTCTCATTGCGAGAGAGATCTCGAATGGTATTACATAACCTGCCCGTGAGCTGGCGTCCCTTCTGCTTTTAATTTTTTGATCAGTGGAGCTTTTTACTGTTCCCTTGGCACTCCTTTGTATGCTTTACCCCTGCATACTTCCCCGCTTTTGTATTTCCTCCTGTGTGACCTTTTATTTTGTTGCTTGATTGTTGTTAATTTTGTTGCCTGTGTCCTTCGCGACACGTTTTGCTATTTGTGTCTCGTGTGACACGTTTTGTATCTGACGCCCGTGTCCTGCGTGACACATTTTGCTATTTGTGTCTCATGTGACACGTTTTGTTTTTTCGTGGTTTGCTGTTTTGTTTGCTTGTCTGTTCTGCTGCCTGTGTCCTACGTGACACTTTAAATCCTGTAACCTTGTAACCTTTGATTTTGATTTAATAAACTACTGGTATACTCTGGGCAGCTCGTGGGTGTCTGTGGAAGTCGGTCTCCAGTTCTAAATTTTCTCCCGGCCATACATTAAACTGCCGTAAACCCCTGGGTTGGCTGTATGGTCTGGGCCTTTCGCTATTCTAAATGTTAGGATGTCTCGCCTAAATTCTGATGGGGAGGAGGACTTCGCAACACCTCATTTTTGTGCAAACTGCGTCACCACGCTTCAAGACTACACTATTGAGGAGCATGTCAGAAAAGGAAGTGATAAAATTGTACAATCTGTAGAGAAATTTCATCAGCTGGGATCGGATGCTCAATTTGGAGATGTACATTGGAACGTATCGACCCTTCCGTCCATCGAGTTACATTCCACTACCTCCCAAAATATCTGCGAAGAAGGCGGTCCTCAATATTCAAAATGAGGACCAGAAGTGCTTCATATGGTGTGTACTTGCACACTGAAAGAATTTAGATCCCTCCACTAAACCTAAACCGTGTGAGCCATTACATGCCATTTGAAGGGGAGGTAGATATGGGAAATGTGGCGTGCCCAGCAGCGATTTGCAGGATACCAACGCTCGAGAAGTTGAACGAATGTCGTATTAATGTGTTCGGATATGAAAAGGGGGAAGTTTTTCCTCTCCAAATATCCGAGAGGGAGGACTCCGATGTAATTAACTTACTTTTAATCAGCGATGGAGTCCAACAACATTATTGCCTCATTCGTAATTTCTCTCGTCTTCTCGGCGATGTAACATCTCATGACGGACAAAGCTATATTTGCTACCGGTGCCTCCACAGATACCAACGTGAAGACCTTCTACAGAAGCACATTCCATTTTGTAGAGAGCATGCTCCTCAGCTGGTCACGATGCCAAATCCCGAAAAAAGCATCCTCAAGTTTAACATGGAACACTACCAGCACCCCTTGCCCTTTGTAATTTATGCAGATTTCGAGGCACTCCTATTTAAGATGAGTAGCAGAGAACCCTCTCGTAAGAATTCCTTTACGGAAAAGATGGCTCTTCACGAACCCTGTGGATATGCTTACATAGTGATCGATCCACAGGGCAAGTGCCTGCGATATCCCAAAGTCTTTCGAGGCACAGAAGCAGTCATCAAATTCATCGAAGATATCTTGCGAGAGAAGGACGAACTCATTCCCAAAATCAAAGCCAACAGGCCAATGAAGTTAACCACGAGTGAGGCCGCTTCATTCGAACAAGCCACAGAATGTTATCTGTGTAAACGGCCATTCAAGCACGACGGTGTAAGGTATGTAGGGAAATGCAGAGACCACGACCACATCAGTGGTGCATATCGAGGAGCACTGCATGTGGTGTGTAATTTAAGATTTCGTCTCCCTACTACCATTCCGGTAGTGTTTCATAATTTGAAGAATTATGACGGCCACCACCTGATGTCGGGACTTGGCAAATTTAAAGATTACGAAATTGTCCCCATCGCAGTAAACATGGAGAAATAGATATCATTTTCCATACAGAAGAAAACCGAGGGTGCGAGGCTGCATTTTATTGACAGTCTTCAATTTTTAAACACCTCCTTGCAGAAATTAGTAGATAATTTACCGAAAGGACAATTTAATATCACAGCTGCGGCTATGCCGAACCACACGGATTTGCTGCTGCGCAAGGAGTGTACCCATACGAGTACATGGACTCGTATGGAAAATTTGAAGACCGAGTGCTGCCTCCACTTTCGTCATTTTTCAGCACCTTAACAGAAAGAAGAACACGTATGTGAGGAGGATTACGAACACGCTCAGAATGTATGGAGGACATTCAATTTGGAAACCATAAGTGATTATCATGATTTATACGTGAAAACGGATGTCCTTCTGCTGGCCGACGTATTTGAACATTTTAGGAAATTGTGTATGAGGTACTACGGTCTGGATTGTGCTCACCTAATGACTGCACCGGGGCTGGCGTGACAGGCCTCCCTGAAGATGGTGGATCAGCCCTTGGTTCTCCTGACTGACATCGACATGCATCTTTTCGTTGAAAGGGGGATTCGAGGGGGAATATCGGTCATCACTAAACGGTGGGCACGGGCAAACAACCCATACATGGCCGAGTGTACTCATACAGAGCCCACCCGGTATCTAATGTATTTAGATGCGAATAATTTGTACGGGTGGGCAATATCTCAGCCCCTACCTTATGGGAATTTTGAGTGGGTGTCACCTACCATCGCCAGTGAAGAGTGGATTTTGGCTATCCCCAGCGGTGGAACAGATGGGTATATATTAGAAGTGGATTTGGACTACCCATCTGAACTACACGGCCTTCACAACGATTACCCACTTGCCCCGGAAAAGTTGAAGATCAAAGAAGAGATGATTTCACCATACACAGTAGAAGTCATGAAAACAACTAAAATGCCTCGGTTCCAGAGTCAAGAAAAGTTAACTCCAAATTTATTTAATAAGAAGAATTATATTGTCCATCATGAAAATTTAAAAAACTATCTGGAACTGGGGCTTAAATTAACAAATGTCCATAAAATACTCAAATTCAAGCAACGAGCCTGGTTGAAGCCCTACGTTGACTTTAACACGGAACATCGTAAAGGGGCCCAATCAGGTTTCGAGAAAGATTTTTTTTAAATTGATGAACAATGCCGTGTATGTTAAATGTATGGAAAATCTGAGGAACCGGGTCAAGATTGATCTAGTGAAGGACGAAAAACGCGGGGAAAAGCTTCTGGCGCACCCACATTTAAATCTTTCAAAATATTCAATGAAGATTTGGTAGGGGTCGAGCGATTGTACAATAACATCGTACTCAATAGACCTATATACGTCGGTTTTGCCATTCTTGAGCTCAGTAAACTCCTCATGTACAGATTCCATTACGACTATATCAAGCAGAAATATCAAAATAAAGCAACACTTTCATTCACCGACACCGACTCTCTAACATATGAGGTCGAGTGTCGGGATTTTTATAAAGATATGAAAGAGAGCGCCCACCTCTTCGACACATCGGATTATCCTACAAGTCATTCCGCCCACAATGTGTCAAACAAGAAGAAGATTGGATGTTTTAAAGACGAATTAAACGGAGCACCTGGGCTTGAGTTTGTGGGACTCAGGTCTAAAATGTATTCTCTCCTCTCTACAGTGGGGGAGAAGAAAACAGCAAAGGGTGTCTCCAAAACTATCGTAAAAAAACACATCGAGCATGAAAATTATAGAGAATGCCTGGAGCAATCTACGATCACAAGATCCTTTCAACATCGCATAGGGAGCGAGTGTCATCGTTTGTATACACTGAAGCAAAGTAAATTGGCACTTTCTCCTTATGACGATAAAAGATATGTTTTGGAGCATGGTATACATACCTATGCTCATGGACACTGTAAAATTCCTAAACAGTAGGTATGCCAACTCCATTTCAAGAGTTTTACATTTATATAGAAGAAGAACTTTCAAGATTTTTTCCTCGCAAGAAGATTTAAAGATTTTTTCCATGTTTCACGATTTTTCCATGTTTACTGTGCAAGACAATTTCAAGATTTTTATATTTTTATCAAGATTTTTACATATTTATCAAGATTTTTTACATTTTTATCAAGATTTTTTACATTTTGAATACAAGAATCTCATACAGTGTATTTTTCTGAATTGTGCTTCCCTCGTAACATCTTTCGAAGATTTTTTACATTTTGAATTCAAGAGAAGATTCTTTTCAAGATTTTTTCATTATACTTCCCTCGCAAGAAGATTTGAAGATTTTTACATTTTAAATACAAGATTTCCATAGAGTACATTTTCAACAGTTTACATTCCTTATACCAAGTTTTGAAGATTTTTAAATACATAGCAAGAACTTTTCCTGAATTAAACACACCTCGTATGAACATTTGAAGATTTTTACCAAGATTTTTATACATTTTGAGTACAAGATTTTCATATGGTGCATTTTCAACATTTTCACTTTCCCGGTAAGAAGAATTGAAGAAATTTTATTTTACATCTTTTGAATAAACTCTGTTCATATTTTAAGGGAAATAGGCCTGCCAGTGTGAAATAATCTAATTTTGTTACTTTACGTTTAAATTCATTAAATTTCTATCTTGTAACATTTTTTTCATAACCTTGTAATGAAAAAAATATTACAAGTATCTAAATTTATATTTATTTTTTTTAAATGATTTAAAAGCATTAAAGTTTAATATTTTTTTTATAAACTTCTATCTTACCATTCAATTACAAGTAACTTAACTTAAAATGCATAATTATTTTTAAATCCATATTTAAGAAAATTATTTCACGTTGGTGGGGAACACTGCCCATAAAAAGAGTGTAGCGACAGCTTGCGTCACCTCCCAGGTATTGTTGGAAACGCTCCCACTTTCTTCTTCTGCTTCCAACATTTCCCACTTTTATCTTGCTATTGAAATAGCAATCGATCTTGCTATTTTCTAATACATAACATTTTAGATGACTCTTTAAAATAACCCAGTATACTCTTAAAAATAATATGGATTCCATTTTTAGAAGACTTTGGTAAGAACATCCATGTCACAATACATATGCAAGTCACATCTGTGCGCAACATTAGCTTGTGAAGCTTTCAGTACTTCTTATTTTAAAAATATCTCCCAATTATTCCATTCACTGATAATTCAGTGCACCTATTCATTTTAACTACGCCCTTAAATATAGAAAAGTCTTGAATTTCTCATATATTTGAAAAGAAATCAATACAACCATTTTTCAAAGATAAAAACAATCGAAACGGATTCAGCAGGTTCTGATACTTGTCATAAAAAAAAACTCGTGGCACACACAATCATTCTGAAAAGTGTCGAGTCGCGTTCAGTAAGTAGTGTAACCTATCATTAAAATCTCACATGGTATGTGAAAATAGACATTCAGTGTGATTTAAAACAGTTAAAGTTTCGCGTTTCATAGCATTTTAATGAATATCAATCAATACAGCCATTTTTCATAGCTAAAAACCGGTCGAAATGGATTCAGAAACATGCCATAAAAAAAAATCGCGTAGCACACACAACATTCTGAAAAGTGTCGAGTCATGTTCAGTCAGCATTATAACCTATCCCTAAAATCTCGCATGCTTTTAAAACATGTTAGTTTTAACACAGACTCCCCTACTAATTCATTAAAAAATTAATTACCTTGGTTGGCATACGCGCACACCTCTTCTAAAAGGGTTAAATCCCGTTCCCAACTTGTGGTAAAATTTTTAACATCAAAAATGCGATATGCTAGTTCGCTATGGAGTGTTAGATATCCCCCCATTACTTTATTCAATGGCTTGCCACAAAAATCATTTCATTAAAAGTATTAAAATTCAATAACACATACATAACATACATCCCGTCCTTAAAATTCTGATGAACGGCGAACGTAAAAAAAAATTATCTTCGTTCATTAAAACATGTATGAGCGTGAAGCTTTACTAAAAATATTAAGTCATCGTTCGACTACATAATTAAATTATTCATTAACACAAAAACCACATTCAGAAATTAATTCTATTAAAATTCAATAACACGCATGTATTTCATTCAAGCGCCAATAGAGGGAGCCATCACCGCCGTTCAAACTTTCGTAAATGTCTTCAAACACTTTCCAAAAATAAACCATAAAAAAAAATAATGACCCACGTTCAAATCACTAAAAAATAATCCTCTTATTAAAATTCAATTATGACTACATTCCATTTTTTTTCATAATACATTTTATTCATTTATTAAAAATTAATCAAAATCTTAACCCAATCGTGAAAGATTGGAAAATATTCTAAATACCCAACTCCTTTCGCAGGGAAGACATCATTCATTCACCATGTACCTACAAGTCTTAATCTGTATACTGGTTAAAGCACTTTCCTACGGTGCAAGTGGTCCCGAGTTCGAATCCAGCTCAGTCCAGAACCAATTCTTCCCTTTTAGCCACAGTTCTCCAACCTGTCAAAAGAGGGCGCCACCAAAATTTCGAAGATGTCCTCCAAGCTCTTCTTCAACCCCACTCTCTGTGTCAGCAGATGACGTCATTCGATAATCTTATCGAGTGAGTCATCCGATAAGATAAGCTTATCGGATGACGTCACCTGATAAGATCGGATAAGATAACGTGACGTCATCGCCCGATGACGTCACTGCTGCGGCGCTGCGCCTGCGGCCCTTGAACTGCCCTTTCTCTTCTCTTCGTCTGAGAAGAGAAAGGGACTATTGTGATTCCACAGTCTCAAATTCGCAGTTATTGAGTTAGCTCATACACCGCACTTCGGAATAGAAAATACCTATCAAATTCTGAATAGAAAGTTTTACTGGAAGGGGGCGTACAATGATGATGTAAAGAATTTTTGCGCATCATGTGATGCATGTTTATGTTATAAAAATAAGGCTATAAGACCTATGGCATTACAACCTGTGCCACGCCCAAATCGACAAAATCATACAGTTGCACATTAGATATAGTAGGAAAATTACTCAGAAGTAATGGTCAACACTAAGGCTCCTATATAGACAGGCTGTCGCAACCGCCATTGAAGCTCCTGCCGTAACTATCTGTTACCGTCTGCCTATGCTATTTCAATGGCGAGCGCACGTTACTTGTCTGATGTTTGATACGTATTTTATCTGTAAAATGGATGATTGTGGTATAATAAATGGCACTAATCAGTGGAGGAAGAAGTTGGAAATGTTTAAATTTCCTCAAGATCCCGAAAAAATTAAAATATGGCTTTATAAACTGCCGAAGAAATGGATAGATTCCTGGGCATTCACCTGAATTGCTCAGTGTAAGTAGTTTCCTGTTTTATGCTTCCTTTTGTCTTTTTAAAAGTAAATGTATGTTAAGATCTTGAAAAGAAGGTTTGAAAATTGGTTTCTTAAAGCTGACCTTTTAATAAATTAATTTTTTATAATAGTTAAATAAGATTTTTTCTTGCAATGCAATCGTAGGGTTGCTATCGCATTTTGGCGTGGGTTTATCGATGACTTATCGCCAAGATAGAAAGATTTGACTTTGAAATTTGTATTTTTATATAATTATTGTACTTTAAAGACTGTTTTGTATTTCAATTATAAAATATGTGCATTGATATAAAATTTTAACAATTGTTTGTAGAAATATGTGAAAGCTGCATTTAAAAAAATAAAAACATGCTATTTTGATTGTCTCCAAAGCATTTATAAAATTAATAATTTTTTTTATATGATTAAATATTCAGTGTACATACTAGAACGTTACAAGCAAATATATTTTTGATTGCCTATTTCTCATTTTAAATCAGCATAGACGTATGCTGCCCGAGATTTTTAACAGAGAGTTCCCCGCTGCCAGAGGTTTTTTTGTTGAATGTCTATAAAAAGTATGTAGTTGAAATTATATGTATTCTAGGAATTTATAGTTATTTAAATTCACGATGAAAAGAGGAAAAAATTTAATGGTTAATTTTCTACTACTGCTTATAAAATTACAGAAGTGGTGTATTATAATTATCAGCTTTCAAGTTCAATGCAATTATTAGTTATTTTTTTGAATAATAAAAAGCAACATGTGTTAACAGAATTTTGACTCATGGTTCTTTATTGCTATATGTAAGTTTCTATTTTAGAAACAATGTCCTCCATGAAAGATGCTATCCTTTGACAGTATGGCCATATGATCTTGATAAATTAAATCTTCAGTAGCATCACAAGAAAAAATTTTCAGTGAGAGGGGGTTTGGTAACAAAATATTTTGCTTTCTATTTCTCCATATATTGTTTCTTCGAAATTTAATGGATTCGGGGGGGGGGGCATGTACTCCGAATTCCCTTCCTTGGCGACGCCACTGAATCTCTTCAAATATATGTTTAAATTATCCAGTAAAAAGAAAGCATTGGTGTTTAAGTGTAATTTTGTTGTGTTCTGTTAAACAAAAATATTTGAAAAATAATAGGGGAGATAGAATTTTATATCCTATCACTAGTTGAGTGTGCACTTTTGCATTACTGCATCTGAGTTAGGGATGGATATAAGACATGAAGTAAGGAACAATAGATCATCAATTAGAAAAATCTAGGCAATAAGCAAGTATTGTAAGAAAACGTACTTGATATTTGTTAAACTTTTACCATTTAAAGCAGAGACTCAGCTATTTTTCCTTAGCTACGGTATTCGGTTTCAACTTCATCATTATCGCAGGGCTTTTGGCGTCCATGTCAAAATGATCCCCCCCCCATTTGTTTTTCAGAATCAGAAATGTAATTTTAATGATAAAGCAGGGTTTATCAAAGAAAGTCTCCCACCACCATATCGTAAAAACAATTACGCAAAACACCGTTGGAATATAGCGTTGGAAGTTTCCAGTTTTTATTAAATTTAGACAAATACCCCCCCCACACACACACACACACTTCACCCCAAATACATGAAGTGAAATAAATCATAATAATAAATAAATCATGTCTGTTTAAAAACGCTATCGAGTATTATCAATATAGGTATAAATATGTTAACAGTCAAAGACGTTTTTATATTGTTTAAAATTTTTTTAGAATTGTTACTATTTTTAAACACATTAATTCTTGTGAAATTGTTACAAAAATACTCAAAATAGAAACGTATGCATGCAAAATTTGATTAATAACACTTTTCATTCTAATAAAAATAAGAAGTATTATATTTTATGTAAAATATTACATTTAAAATGCGCGTTTTAAAAGCATAAAATTTTTCGAGACTCTCGGATAAAATCAGAGTTTGACAGTCGATAGCTTAAAAAAAAGACGCATAGAAATGCGCCATTATAGCGATAAACGGCAAGAGAAAGTAACCCCGCTTTTCGCCAAGCACAGCCGTCGCTCCCACAGGAGCTTCAATGGCCGCTCTTGCGCCAGCCTGTATATATAGGAGCCTTAGTCAACACGAATACATAATTACTATGATTGACCACTATTCGAGATTCCTGGAGGCTGTACCCATGAGAAGTATAAATACTGCGACCGTATTACAGGTCCTAACCAGTTGGATAGCAGTAAATGGAGTTCCAATGTGGTTATTAATGGACAATGCCAAACAACTCAAAAGCGAGGAATTTAAAAAATTTGCAGAGCAACATGATATAAAACTGAAGTACACTTCAATTTACAAACCGAGTTCAAATGCAATTTTAGAAAGAAGTCACTTATGCATAAAAAATTCGTTAGCAGCAATGGCAAATGAAACCTTCAACTGGCATAATGTATTGCCATATGTAAAGTTATTTCATAATGCGACACCTAGCGCAAATATAGACCATAGTCCCGCGATTCTGTTTCTTACTAGAGATTTGAAATTACCCGGAGAAAATAATCTGGAAATAACAAATCCAGATGACAGCCCGAGTTTGATTTTCTGCCCGAGTTTGATTTTCTCTAACAACAATAACATCCATGCCAATGACAACCCTGAAATTGATATACAGTATTATTGTAAAAACCATCTATTTTATAAGTTTTATTGTCAAATTTTATTTTTTTCTCTCCTCCATTTAAAGCATGCTGTAATATTTATTTTATGTTTTTGAGATAAATAATCTAACCAAGCAATTGATTTTTTACTGTATTGATCTCGTTTGATGATCTCTTCATCTATAGCTATTGTACCCTCAGGTACAAATTTATCTCTATATATATAGCCATACAAACACTTGCTAAAGTGACATATTTAAAAGGATCTATATTAGCTATTTCTAAAAATAATCTTCTCAATTCTAAACATCCTTTTCTTAAGAGATCTACATCAGATTTACAGTATTTTATAATTTCTTTTTGAAAATCAAAGATTTCATTTTTTACAGATTTGTACCATTTATTAAACAATTCTCTATCTTCTAAAGTCATAGTATCATATCCATAATAGTATTTTTCAGGATATTTTCCTATATAAGTTTGATTTTTAATAGTGTTAAGCAAATGAGAAAAATATCCTTTTGCTAATTCCGTTAATCCAAACGTTTTAGGAAATTTTCTTAACGGAATCAATGTAAAATTAATAGAATCTATAAACCTTATATTATATTTGATAGCATTCATATAAATGAGTTTATTTCCTTGATAGATTGTAAAAACTTTAATTTTATTTTTAAAACAGTATTTAGATATAAATTGAAAGTCAAAACCTTTCCCATAATGAGCTAATATGGTATAACCTGCATGTTTCTTATCAAATAGCCACTTACAATAGTCGTTTTCATTCTTAAATATGTTTTCTTCTCCATTAAATTCTTGATTTATAATTAAATTGACTTAATGATTTCCAGTCTCTTGATTCGTTTCAACGTCAAAAACATATATTTTTGTGTAAATCCTGAATATTTACAAGCATCACACCAACTATATCTGTCATTACTTTTGTAATTACATTTGTTTTCACACATACTACCATACATATAATTTTCAGGAAATCTATGTTTTTGACATATATTACACCATTCTTGAGTAGAACAAATATTTTTACAGGTTCTACCCTTAGCTTTTTTTGCTTTCATATAACACCTATGATCTTTTGAGACCCATTGTCTGCAATTTTTACATCCCCTCTCTCCACATTCATGATCTTCAAGTGTTCTTTTATCTCTATTGATATTTCTCTTACATTTTAAACATTTCCATAGTCTTTCACAGACAGACAATTTATTTAATTTATGATTTTCAAAGCAGTTTTCGCCTTTAAAACTTCGAAAACATTCATTACACTGGATATGATCACCTTCACAATTACTTTCTTTTGTAAAACATCTATCACATTTTAATAAACATTTATGCTGATCGCTTCTTTTATAACTCACCTTACAGTAATCACAATAATTGTTTTTTCCTAAAAATCCTGTAACAGATGTAATGGTATCAAAATGATTTCTATTTCTTAAAATGTAAATACAAGTAGTTTTATAAGTACCACTGTATATTCTTTCATTAAAATTTTCTCTACAAAATATAGTAATTTGTATATTTAAGAATTCTTCAAATATTTTAACATGCTCTAAATTACAAATATCTAAAGGAATTTCACACATTTCATGTAATTTTTCAGCTAACGTTTTTTGTAATATTCTTCCTTTTTTAATATATAGAATGTCATTTTTAGTTAGTTTTTTATAGTTTAATTTTTCACATAAAAGTTCAGGATTTTGTATAGATAGAGCAACTACAATAGATCTAGATAAACATATACTATCGTTATTTTTAATTTGACAAATACTCTTTTTGTTTACAATATCATCATCTTTGAGAATTTTTAGATGTTTTCCTCCGTGTGGTAATTCTATGACATGAAAAATCGAATGTACATCCTTTTATATCTAATTCTTTGTATTCAATTTTATGTGTTAAAACATCTAAATAGGTATCATAAGCCTCTAGTTGACATCCTTTTAGGATGAAAAGGTTGACTTAATGCAGGATTGTGTACTATAATATCTACTTTTCCTTCTACTACACCAATATCTTTTCTAATTAAATCCTTTAAAATATTATGATATTGTACAGGTCTAAGTTCATTGATTTCTACAATTTTATAAATATACCTATATGTGTTATATTTTTTAATATATTTTTGACTAATTTGAACAATTTCATAATCAGGTTTAAATAAATCTTCAAGATTAACTTTTATATCTACTTTCTTTTCTTTCTATTTTACCAATTCTCCATCTTTATATTTCAAATCAAAATAATCAAATATATTCTTAAGTTTACGCCTATTTTTATGTTCATTAATAAATTGTTTCAATTGTTCTGTAAGATCAGGAGTAAATAATTTTTTAAGATTCACTTCTGTTTTAATCTTTTTTTCTTCTTTTGGCTTAAATTCCTTATTATCAAATTTCAAATTAAAAGAATCAAAAAACTTTTTAATTTTATTACGTTTTTCAGGTTTTTCAATAAATATTTTCTTCTTTTTTTCCAAGTATTTTGATATATCTATATTTAATAAATCTACTGAAACATATTTATATTCTCCAGTTTTTTTTATATATTTAATTAATAATCTAATTAAATCATCCTTCTTACAGAGTTTAGATTGTTTAATATTCAATTGTTTTACTACTTTTCTAAGCTCACCTATAGTCTTTGACTTTAAGGTGAGCTCCATTTATTAGGAAACATTTTTTACAATACTTTTTCCTGGAAGATGCTTACTGTGATAAATACTTTTTAAATGTCTCTTTTTGTGTGTATAGGTATATTGCATACCACATTCACATTTAATTTTTTATATTTGATTATGGAATCACAACATTTACAATGACTTTGAAAATAAATTTTTCCATATCTATGATATATATAAAACTCATTTACTGATTTCATAGTCAAACAGTGTATACACTTTTTTGTTAGCTCTATTTATTAGGAAACATTTTTTGAAATTCATTCCAGATTTTTTCATATTTCTTTTTGACTTTATAACAAAGTCTTTGAACCTTTATATTATTTTCAATTTTAAAAATATCACAAATCTTTTTCATAAAATAATAATAATTAACTGATTTCTTATAATACATAAAATTTAAAAATTTTAAAAACATATCCTCAACTTCTTGAGTAATATTATACCTCCTTTTTAATTGATTAAAATAACAAACTCTACTATTATATCTTTGTTTTAAACTCTCGTAATCTATAATATACAAATATTCATCATCTGAATACATTAATTTCATCTAATTTGCTACTTCTGAAACTTCATTATCTGAAATATCAATCGATTCAACCATTTCAACACCGTCAAAGAAGTTAACATTCATTTATTTACTACGAAATCTTATTAATAACAGCTTTTATTTTCTAAACATCTCCTGATTCATTAATAAAACATTCATCAAAGATGATAAATATGCCAGATCTGGGGGGTTTGATATAATAATAGGTTCATATATGGATGATAAAGTTTATAAAATTGTTTGAAACATATTTTATTGATAATAAAGAATAATGATTAAAAAAGAATGATATCCTGTCATACATCGCATAAATCAGATGTCCAACTATTAAATTCATCTGGATATCCTAACCATTTTACAAAATATTTATTTCCTTTCCATTTTATGATTTTTTCAATTTTATATACATCATCTTTTTTATTATATTTTATCATTTCATTTTCATAAAAAGTTCCTTCAATTTCTTTACTGTTTAAATCTTTTAATCGATAAGTAATAGGATCTGTTTTTAATACTTCTTATACTATAAAAATCTCTTCAGTAAATGTAGAATCATCTACTTTCCTGAATGTTTTTTTAACTGTTGATATTCTAACACTATCCTCTATCTTAAATTTAGGTTTTTTTTATGATCTTTTTCGTATATAAATTTTTATAAACTTGAGATTCATTTTCATCTCGACTAGCCTCAACGGGTGTCATTTTTATTGATCTATGATATGAATTGTTATAATTTTTAAGTAATTTAGGTAATACATCAATATATCTTTTAGTATTGTTAACATGCATATATTTTAGAATTTTTTCTCTTATACTTCTATTAAATCTCTCAGCTATTGCAGATTTTATTTCTTTATTAAAAGTCGTAAACCAATGTATATTATTATCTTTGAATAATTTTTGTGTAACTTTTCCTGTAAATTCAGTACCTTCATCTGTCAAAATGAATTTTGGCTTTCTTTCTTTAAAAACTTGTTTGAAACCTTGTACGACTTCTTCAGATGTTTTTCTTTTTATAGGGAAAGCCCAAGCATATTTATTAAAAGCATCTATAACTGTTAACAAATAATTAGTTCCATCGTTATATTTGCTATAATTTTTTATAAATAACAAATCAGCGTCAAATTGATTATTACTGTTTGGAACATAAACTCTCCTTCTTTTAAATTTACGATTGACAGGTTTATATCTAGTATATACATCTTGTTCATGTAAAAATTCTTCAACATTAGGTAATCATGTTTTTCTTTTCAATTCTTGAATACCACAATAACTTGTTTCTGGATTATAATATGTCTCTTTTAAATTCCTAAAAAAGTATTCTTTTTACTTCCACAAATTGTACAAATACCTTTACCAACTGGTTTATTATTTTTAGTTTCATAATAATTTTTAGTTTCGGTTTTCTTTTTACACTTGACATAATATATATTAGGAGATATTCCTAACCCAAAAATTTTTTAGCTTTGATAATAGGTTTAATAATTCCTCTATCTAATCTTTCTCGAAATGTTGGATCTTGTATTGTATTTAAATCATATATTAATTCTTGATCAGCAACATGTCTCTTTTTTGTATCTTTTGTTTTATTATATTCAATATCATGTTTTTTACATGTTTTATCAACTTTATTTATTCCAGGATCACCTCTTTTTAATCTTTTTTCTAATTTTGTAAATGGACCACAATATTGATATCCTGGTAAATGCATTTATGGAGGATTTATTTTATCTTGTAACCATCCAACAATATCACCACCTTTCATTTATTTAGGATGAATAAATTTATATCTATTCAATTGCATTTGTTTTACATATTTTTCAACTGGATTAAATTTTAAACTTTTTTATGAAGTCCTTTTCTCGCATATAAATTTCTTCTTCTGTCATATCCTTAGCTTTAAACGAATTAATGAGTTCTTTATAACAATGTCTATATTCTTCTTTCCTTTCTGCTATTTTTAATGCAAGATCAATAGCTTCTACTATACCAACCGATAAACTTAAAAAAGCAAGCTGAAGAAAGGCTATTGCTGATAAACCCGTTCCACTTAGAATGACCTTACTTACTGGTAATGAAATACTTATCTTTTGATATAAATTTCTACTCTTTCTGTAAACATACAATCTTTTTTCTAAATAGTCTTCCATTTCATTTATATAGGATCAAATTTTTTTCTGTATCTCATTTTCGGATTCACTAAATCTAACATTAAAAAATCGTATTGTTTTTGAACACTTTTATTATATATTTGTTTGAATTCTTCAGTACTTAATTTACCATCTATCTCTCTTATAATCTGTTGCATTTCTTTTGGTTGTAGATTGAAAAATATAAAATAATTACAGTTCTTTCTTATATTGATAGGTGTTGAATAATATGACTGTGATAAATAAATAATAGATGCGTTTTTCTTTCTACCTCTGATAAATAATTCTTGAATGGTTTTTTGATCTTTCTCAGTCACACAATCATCGAAAATAACTAAATTCTTTAATGTAGGATTTAAATCATCTACAGTAATAAAATCATCTGAAGAAAAGGATACTTCTTTTTTGTATTTATCATATAATTCTAATAATGTTTTCTTATTCTTCTTACATTTCAAAATATCTTCTCTTTCTATATCTTCAAACAATGTATATATTTCTTGTAATTTAGAATATTTAGGTTCGTATAAATCTTTTGCACATATATATAGTGCATCAAAATTTAAAAAATCATAAATCATATTTAACAGTAAATTTGTTTTACCTGAACCTGGAGGCCCTGTTATAAGCAATCTAAATGGATGTTTAGGTAACAAAGGATATTGATTAGGATCAGGTAACTCATCTGGTTCCGAGTAATCTTTAATTTTTATCATTTATATAACAGTAAAAAATAATTTACTCGCTGTAAAAAAATAATCTACTCGCTGTAAAAATTAATATTATATAAATGAACGAATTAGAAAAAGAACGAAAACACAAGTTTATAAAGCCAATAAAAGATTCAATTAAATTAGTAAAATTAGAAAAAGAAATAAGAAAGAATAGTGAAGATCAACTAAAAGAAAAATTAGGTATTCAAAAAACCTTAGAGGAATTTCATAAACCAGTCACTCAAGAAATTGAAAAATATGAAAAATCAAATAAAGAGGTAGTAAAATGTATTCAAAAAATGCTGTAGAAAATATTTCATTTCCACCTCTTGATTACATATCAGATGTTAAACAATTGATGGATAGAGCAGAAAGAAAAATTACATTTTACAGTGATCAATTTATGGATATACCGTTTATCAAAAAAGAAAATTTAGAATTACCTTCTGATCTTATAAATAAATCTAAAAAAGATCTTGATGAAATAATAGCAATAGCTAAAGAAAAGCGAGATACATATAAAAGAATGAAAGGAGCTAATACTAAAAATTATAACTATTCTAAAGCTGAAAGTGATCTAGAAAAATTAAGGAATCAGATTATAAAATGGAAATGATGAAAAAATATATCCACGTCTTACATCTTATGAATGAGGCTAAACCTTGGTTTGGTGAAGGTATAGATAAAAAGGATGTATTATCAAATTTAACAGAAAAATATGTAATGGAAGTAAATCAAAGAAATTGTATAATCAAGTAGTTTTATTGTTAGATATGTTATTAAAAAATGGAAAAATGACTTACAATGATGTACAACGATATTATAAACAATTTCTCCTATAATAAATGAAAGTTTATTTAAGTGTAGGTCAGAAAAATAAACTTAAATCAGCTTTTAGAAATAAAGAAGAACTAACATTACAAATAGATAAATCTAAAACGCCCAATCATGAGATGTATTTAACTAAAACTCAAATTAATCATATTAAAGATGGAAAAAGAATTACTATCAGTAAAACGCAATTAGATAAAAATGGAGGATTTTTAACATTTCTAGCAGCACTTATACCCTCTTTAATAACCGCTGCTAAATTTGCAGTTCCAGCATTAGCAACAGGTGCTTTATCAGGATTAGCTAGTTCAGCTGTACAAAAAAAGGGATCTGGGAAAAAAAAAAGTGGAAAAGGGATATATCAACCTTGGGAATTAGTAACAAAATGATTGAAGAAAATATGAAAAATGAAAAAGGATTTAGAGGTGTATTTACCTCTGATTTATTACCTAAAACAATAGGAAAATTTGAAAATGGAATCATTAATTTAGATGTATCAACAGGTCCTGGAACTCATTGGGTTTGTTATTATAATGATCCTAAATATAAATATGTGGAATATTTTGATCCGTTTGGTGAATATAACGGTATACCTAAAAATATTAAATCATTTCTTGTTACATCTAATAAAAAACCAAAAATAGGTCATAATGATAGTTTTTTACAGAAACCTACATCCGTGAAATGTGGTTTATTTTGTATGAAATATATAAGAGAAAGGAATAAAGGTAAATCACCTAAAAATGTTCTCAAATCATTTCCTACACAAAAACCCAGTGACTATAATGAAAATTTTGTTCTGTATAAATGATAATATTAAAATCTGAAGGTCATGAGAAATCAGAGGAATTTACGGTAAATTTTATTACACCTCTTAAATTAAAAAAATTAGCTTTACAGTCGTTTTCTATTGAAGTTTCATGGTTTAATATAAGTGAGAATTATAGAAATATTATATTTAGAATATATACATTAGGCACAGATAGAACAATTACTATCTCAAATGGTAATTATACTATAAGAGGTTTAAATGAGTATATGATGAAAATATTTGGTAAGGATCCACCTATGAAATTTGGTATTATTGAAGCAAGACAAAGAATATCTATTAAACTGAAAAAAGATTGGGTAATTGATTTTACAAAAAGTAACTTGCATAAAATTATAGGCTTTTTAAAACCAACATATGGAAGTTACGATGAAGAAACAGAGGTAGAAGGTGAACTTATAGCTAATATATCCAATGGAAATGATAATATATATATTCACTGTGATGTTGTAAAGGGGTCTTTAATAAATCAATATAATTCAGAAGTCATTTATTCTTTCATTAATAAAAATCCTCCAGGTAGTATAATTTCAAAAGAATTTAATAATTGGATATATTTTCCTGTTAAAACGGATCCTGTTGAAAGAATAAAAATGAGGATTACTAATCCAAAAGTTGAATTAATTGATTTAAATAAAGGAGCTGTACAATTTAATTTTATTCCTATTTTTTCTTCTTAAATAAATGAATAAACATAGATTATATAGAAAAAGTAAAAAAATACAAGGATTTTTAAAGGTGAGAACTGAACCTATTATTAAAGCACAGAATAAATTAAATGAAATATTTTCAATGAAAAAAAAGGAGGCGGTTTAAAAATTCTTCCTAAATAAATGATTTATGATTTGAGTGATACTCATTATTATTATAATGATCAAATTAAAAGTTATAAGAGAAATTCACCCAAAAGAACATAGTTCAGATGAGAAGGGAAAGTAACTAGAATAATTAATGTACTAAATGGATTTGATCCTGATGTTTCTATTACTATTTCTGATAATGAACTAAAAAATATAGCTGAAAAAATATTTAGAGAGTCAAAGCCTGATGAAGAATACAGAGAAAAACTCATAAAAGGATGGAAGAAAGAGGTTTTACAGATTATGAAGAATGGATGGATTTATATTTATAAAAATGTTTACTAATAAATGGATGAGTGTTTAGGTGATATTCGAGCTTTAAATTTTACAAATTCTGAAGAAATTTACTATTTGACTTATCTTTGTAAAGAATTGTATGATAAAAATGATCATGCTAAAAAACTATTATCAGAAATGGAAGAGTTCAATAGACTGAGAGGTTATCCCAAAACGTTTAAATTAAATAATTTATATCCTGGGAAATATGATCTGATAACATTGAAAAAAATTAATACTAAATATGGAGATTCAGTATTCGTAAAGTTAGATGTGGAAGCTGAAGAAAAAGAGTATTATCTTGCGAATAAACATGGAAAACTTTCTGATGAATCAATATATAAAATCAATAAAGGTAGATATATATTTAAGTATTCGGGTATGATAGATGATAAATACGAATATGAATTAGAGAAAGCTTAATCATTTTTAAAATTATGAAGATTTTCTTAAGATCTTTCTTTAATTGTCAGGTGGGGAAACATTTCCCTACCTGAAAATTTATTATTATATATAAAATTAATTTGTCATATTTTGTCATGTTTTTAATTTTACAAAAAATGTTTAGTTAAAAATTTTGAGTTTTATCTATTAAATAAATGGGGGGTCTCAACCCCACCCTTTAAAAACAGGGTATTTTGAAAAAAATATCCAATTTTTGATAGATTTGGTCTCTATAATGTACTCATTTTTTAGTTAAAATGTATGAGAGTCTTAAAACTCTCTTGATTTTTTAAATATACGCATTTTTGTATGATTTTATACATTTTTAGTCTTAAGAGGTTGTCCTGGTTTTAAAAAAATGGAGGAAAGTGTCAATTTTTGATAGATTTGGTCTCTATAATGTTCATAAAAATCATTTTTTAAGTTAAAATGTATGAAATTTTAGAGTCTTAAAATTCTCTTGATTTTTTAAAAAATACGCATATTTGTAAGATTTTATACATTTTTGTATGATTTTATACATTTTTTTAGTCTTAAGAGGTTGTCCTGATTTTCAAAAAAATGAGGAAAGAGTAGTGTATGGGTATGACTCTGGGTGCAAAATGACATAGTCATTTTGTCCCAGAGTCATACCCATACACTACTGCCCACTGACAGCGGCAGCAAAGTTAGGTTTGGCTTGACACCAGGGTCGTGGAAAGGACGGTTTGGATTTCCAGGCCTGTATGCTGGAGCGGGGTTAGAGTAATTATCAGAATTCCTACCATTAAATCTATTACTGGGGGTAACCCTATTCTTGCTTGTCACGGACGAATTGCCCGGATTTCTCGGGCAACCTCGCCAGTTGGCTGCATGTGGCCCGTTGCAATGGGCAATTCCGATTTATTTTAAAAGCTCTTAAAACCAATTGATATTTATAGAGAATTTTTTTCTGATTTCAAATATCCAAGGGAAAATCTCTTAAAATAATTATTTATT
This sequence comes from Amaurobius ferox, assembly GCA_951213105.1. Taxonomy (NCBI): domain Eukaryota; kingdom Metazoa; phylum Arthropoda; class Arachnida; order Araneae; family Amaurobiidae; genus Amaurobius; species Amaurobius ferox. Next base: position 14,578,168 of record OX578146.1, read on the forward strand.
TAAATATCAAGAAATGAAAAACCGCAAAATCTTCTCAAAGACAAAAGAGCCCGTGATTGGCTGTGACGTCACGCGGCCCGAACGACCTGTGATGCAACATTCTACTATGTGCTGTTTCTATTGAGATATTTGCAAGTAGTTGGCGTTTAATTTTGTTTACAATTTGTTTATAATTATTTTACCCATTTGTTTTTGGTCTGCTTGAGTTTAAATTATTTGTTCCATATTTTATTTTATTGTAAACATGGATTCAGGTTTTGTTAAAAGGCAATCAGACAATTTGCCCAAGATTGATTCTATCATGATGGCTCTGTATTTTAAAAACAATATGGATTTTGTGACGGCTGAATCTCGTGGTGTAAAAGTTGATAGGCAAGATTTACCCCTTTTCTTGAGTGTTTTCTGGAAATTAAAGAAAAACATTTGTATTTATATGTTTAATTTTTTATTGAATAAATGTTTTATGAGCAAGAGCACTTTAGCTATATATGTTTCATGAAGATTCTAAATCTAATATTTTATTTACAAATTAAGCATTTTTTTACATTTAATTACATTAAAAGCAGTTTTACATTTAATTATATTAAAAACAGTTTTACATTTAATTATATTAAAAGCAGTTTTACATTTAATTACATTAAAAGCAGTTTTACATTTTTTTTTCTTTGTGACTAAAACAGTTTGCCCCCCCCAGTAGGGGATTAGGAGAGTTCAGCGCCACTTCAGAGGCGGTGAATCCCTATACTTTAACATGGGGAACCCTCCGAGGCCAGAAAATGAGTGCATCAACAGAGGCGGTGGTAAAGTCCCATGCTTTAACATAGGGGTTCTCAGAAGTCGGTGTGAGACGGTACGGTTACGGTTCCATAAGACAGGTAAGAAATAAGGTGACGTCACAGAAGAGAGTGGAGTTTATGACGTATATTGTTTTTTCTTTTTCTTTTTTTTTCCTATATTTTTTGGCAAATGTAAGTTTTCTACTTTTGTATTTTTTTTTTTTTTTTTTTTTTTTAAATGTGGTAATGGCAAAAATTAACATTTTGTTAAAATGTTCCAAAACCGTAAAAAAGTAACAAAAAATGTGGTAATGGGCAAAATTAACATTTTGCGTCTTTTTTTTGAAAATGTTAATTTCTCTATGGGAATTAACATGGGTTTTCACACTTTTGTAATTTTTTTTTCAAAAAATGTGGTAATGGGAAAAATTAACTTTTTGCACAAAATGTCTCAAAAACGTAAAAAAGTAACAAAAAATGCGGTAATGGGCAAAATTAACATTTTTGCGATTTTTTTCAAAATTCCAATTTCTCTATGGGAATTAACATGGGTTTTCGCACTTTTGTAATTTTTTTACAAAAAAATGTGCGTTTTTACAAAAATGTCACTAAAAATGTAGTAATGGGAAAAATTAACTTTTTGCACAAAATGTTGCAAAAACGTAAAAAAACAACAAAAATGTGTGTTTTTTACAAAAATGTGATAAAAAAGCGAGTTTTTAAAAGAGCAGAATCGCGTGAATTGGGGTGTATGGGAATCTCGAGAATCTCAGGAATTGAGTGTATGAGAGGGGGGGGGGGTGTATCTCAATAATCATAAATACTTGATTTCAACTATCCAAATGCAGTAATGTCTCTTTAATAAATTAGATGCTGTTAGAAAAATATATTATTTTTTTTAATTGTGGTCCCACCTCCACCCGGTGTATAGGATACACCGCCACAATTTCTATTTTTTTTTCTTTTTCCTATTTTTCTCCCTTTTTTTCTTCTTTCTCTTTTTCCTTTTTTTATTTTTTTATTTTAAAGTGCATTTTTTATGCACTTTTTGCAGTTTTTATTTTAAAGGCATTGTCTATAGTCATTATGTGTAATTTTCCGTGCAACCACATGTGTAGAAACACCTTTAGCTCTTTTCTTTTCTCCAGCAGCTGATAGAATAGAGTACATTTTAGGTCTAAGTCCGATAAACTCTTGAATGGGGGTTGAATTCAGTTCATCCTTAAAGTATCCAATACGCTTTTTATTGTCTTCACTGAAGAGGGGATGATCCTTGGGATAGTCAGAAAAATCATACAGGTGTTTATGTTGGTTCATATCTTCATAAATATCAGCAGTTTGGATTTCATAAGCCAATGAATCAGTATCGGTGAAGAGAAGCGAAGCTTTTTCACCATATTGGCTTTTAATATGTTTATAATGAAACTCATACATCAGGAGTTTAGATAACTCCAAGATAGCAAAGCCAACATATATAGGCCGGTTCATTAAAATGCAATTCCTTACACGTTCAACACCCACCAGATCTTCGCTAAAAATCCTGATAGCTCTAAAAGCTGGAGATGCCACCACCTTCAGGGCCCGCTTTGAAGAATTCACTAGTTCAATATTCACTCGATTTCGAAGATTCTCCATCGTTTTTCCAAACACAGCGTTATTAAGCAATTTAAAAAAGTCTTTCTCAAAATTAGTCTTTGCCTTCTTTCTTTCTTCTGTGTTAAATTGGATGTATTTCTCCAACCAGGGCTTCTGATTAAATTTTAAGGTCTTGTGAATTTTCTTGAGTCTTAAACCTAATGATAGGTATAGCTGAAGGTTGCGATAGTGAACAATATAATGTTTCTTGTCATGCAGATTGGGTACCAATTTCGTAGTACTAACAAAATGTCCATGATGTAATTGTTGAACCAGTCGTTCAGCATAGGGGGATAGCATTTCTCGTTCAATCTTCACCCTTTCAGGGGCTAGAGGGTATTCATTATGGTAATCATGTAAGGATTCAGGATACTCCAGATCCACTTCAAATATATACCCCTCTTGGGCATTACCCTTTAGACTCATTATCCAGGATTCATTCAAATTTTCTGTAGATACCCATTCAAAGCCACCATAGGGCAGTGGTTGAGACATGGCCCAACCATATAGGTTATTAGCATCAAGATAGATAATGTGCTTATCAGGCTTAGAAGAATCGTAATTTTCCAAATAACGATTATTAGCCTCGGATCTACGCTGACTTATCATACATATGCCACCGCGGATTCCACGTTCTATAAACAGTAGCATATTTTCATCTGTGAGTAGTTCTAGGGTTTGCTCAGTCATTTTTAAAGAGGCCTGCCAAGCCAGTCCAGGGGCGGTCATCATATGGGCGGCATCTAAATCATAGTTCCTCTTGCAAATTTTTTGAAAATTCTCAAATACATCGGCTAATAGTAGCACATCTGTTTTCACATACAGGTCGTGATATTCTCCCAAGTTCTTTATGTTAAAGGTATCCCATACAGTTTGGGCATGCCGATAATCTTCACTCTTAATATCTTCGCCTTTAATATCATTATGAAATGCAGAAGGGGGAGGGAGCACATTTTCATCAAATTTTTGAAAGGATGTCATATAGCTATAGGGATATACTCCTTTCCTAATAAGAGCATTCTGTTGTACTATATCAGGGAAATGTTCTCTGAGAATATGAAATTCACTCAAGTCTAAATTGGAAACTAGCTTTTCCAGGGAAGCATTCAGAAACTGTAGGCTATCAATAAATTGTAAACAGACACGGGGCCCCTCTTTCTTTGAAATCTTAAAAGATATGTATTTTTCAATATTAGTGGCAATCACATCAATTTTATGATCTTGCAATTTCCCAAAACTCAGCATAATATGATGAGAGTCATAATTTTTTAAATTATGAAACACTACAGGAATATTAATACTTTGCCTATAGTTAAGATTACAGGCATTATGCAGGGCACCTCTATAGGCTCCAGTCACGTGATTGTGATCACGCACACGATCTGTTTTCAGTTCACGATGGCACACGTTGCAATGGGTAGCTCTTTCAAAGTCAACTTCATTCTCTTTAGTCATTCGTAGTGGTTTAACATAACGTAATTTTTCTCCAAGATACTGTTTCTCCATTATCAAGTTGTTAAGAAAATGATTCACAGGGTCGATACCTCGATACACAGTAGCTTGTTTCAGGCATTTTCCATCAGGCCCTATAATAACATAAGCATATCCACAAGGTTCATGAATTGCTAGTCTATGCGTGTAAGATCTAATATTCGAGGGTTTAGTAGTGTCTTCTTTAACGATCAAGGCTTCAAAGTCAGCATAAATGATGAAAGGGATGGAATGCTGATACTGTTTGTTCGTGAATTGGAGATATTTCTGATCTTCCGAAGGCATTTTAATGCGTTGAGGTGCATGTTCTTTACAATATTGAGCATGATCTTGCAAAAGATCGTCTCTGCTGTAACGATGTAAACATCTATAACATATATATTGGGCTCCATTGTGCTTAGTTATATCTCCCAGCAAGCGTGACATATTCCTTATGAGAGTATAGTGTTGCTTATCTTCATCACTAATCAACAGGAGATTCACACAGTCTTCATCTTCACGTTTGGATATATGCAAAGGAAAAATATCTTCATCTTCGTATCCATATACATTTATTCGTATATTATTCAATTTTTCAATCTGAGGAATCTTCACAACTGAGATAGGGTATTGAATATCTCCAAGTTTAATGTCATTTTCAAAACTTTTATAATGTGACACTCTTTCAGGATGACCTTCACGGGATATATAGTATTTGTTGGCTAATAGGCACCACATCAGGCATTTCTCGTCTTCATTTCGAATATTGAGTAAAGCTTTCTTGGCTGCAAGTTTTGTTGGCAAAGGTATATAGCTAGAAGCTGCAAGAGGCTTATACTTTGCACAGAAAACATCTATCTTTCGCATCTTTTGTAAGGTCCATACAGACCCTCGGCTGACAAATTCTTCGAATAACTTCAAGATTTGTGAAAAAGCTTCTTCAACATTGTTGGGAGGGGTATCATCACGAAGTTCTGTCACAACATCTGTTCTAAAATATGAGCTGGATACCTCTTGGCCATTTGCAATGTCACGAATAAATTGCACATCCGCAATAAGATACCACTTAATAGATCTGTATGCATCAAGTTCGTCTTTTAATATCTTCAATAGCTGAGGGCGAATCTCATCAAAACATAGCATAAGATCCCCCTCTACACTTTCAGTGGGTTTCAGAGTGTGTACAGAGAATACATCTAAACCCTTCTTCTTCTTCCCTGCAATCTTGGGGCGTTTATTAGAAGTTGAGGCGAAAGCAGGAGCTTTTCTCTTTTTAGAACCGTGTTCAATACGCTGGTGGCGCAGGGCGTCACTTTTCTTGCTGAATATAAGTTCACAATGCTTGCATTTCACACCATCCTTCAGATGAAGTAACAGGTGGCGCTTCAGGTTATCTCGTCTAGTAAACTGTATGGAGCATTGAGTGCATTCAAACACTTTAACGGGAGAATGCGTATTCGCATGTCTAGCCAAGTCTTCCTTACGAACAAATGCACGTTCGCATACTTTACATCGATAATTCAAGGCATCATCGTTAGAATGAATCTTCATATGCCGCACTAAGCTTCGTTTTGCCGTGAAGCTCTTCGCACAAGTAGGACACACCTGCAAAAGATAAAAAAATACAAGACTTTAGTATAAACACGCTATTCTCGGTAACAATGTAATACATTTCAGATGTATATATATATATATATCATTACAGATGTATATAAAGAAATCGCTAACCCATTATATTTTCCCCATTAGAAATAATAAAATTCCTGAATTAAAGAATATATCCAGATACAAGACATTTCATGTAAGATCCCCAAGACATTTCATTAAATTCATAAAAACACTCATTAAAAAAGTTGTTACGCATCATAAAAATACAAAGTTTAATAAAATGAGAGAATAAAATCACATTAAAACAAGTACTTATATGTCCAATCCTATTCAAAGAGGGCGCATTACGCATAGGAACGTCAGTAACGGTAGGGATAGTACCTCCGATATTACTTTCTAAGGCAAACATACTCGCAGAAGAACTTGAAACGCGTCTTAACAACACGATATCCACAGCAGAAATGATAAAATCGCTGCTTAAAGACCACCTACACCCATTCATAAAAAATAGTTCTTGATGTATCCATCCGCCAAGGGCATGTCAAGGTCATCTCTAAAGAGTTCTTGGTGTATCCATCCGCCAAGGTCACGTGATAGTTATATCACGGTTACCGCTAGATTTACAACACACAAATATAATTATGCACACATCCGATAAAAAAATAACCAATTCGTTCAACATCACAATCGATTATATCCTTTTTAATAATCGTAATCGATACATTAAATAAATTCACATAAAATAATAGATTTTAATAAAATAATGAAAGAAAATCCCTTTGCGAGACCCCTTAAAACCTTCAATCCTTAAACAATACAGCAACGCGCTACTCCCTTGCAAGCATAAAATCCCCCGAATAACATATACTACTCTCTCCCCCTCCCTCCCCGAGACACCAACACTCACTTCACCACACGTTAAACGTAGCCCATAGCAACCGGAATCCATAATAAAACATTCACCTTCGCCCCCAACCTACATCCAAATACACAGTCATTCAACGTGAAACCCGTATTTTTACGGTAAAACGCACTTTACAGGGATTCATAGAACAAAAAATCATAAAAAATCAACAAATTCACCCAGAAACTAGCTAAAACCCTCAAATTACTTATAATTATCATCTACATATGCTATATAACCATTTACAACCTTAAAAAGGTGAGTATGTTAGTAGTAAAGAAAGGGGCGTTCACCACGGAAGGAGGAGCAGTGAGGAGCGAGGAGCAAAAATAGCCGCCATCTTGAATTCCGTAATCCTGGACGGGGGTGTAAAAGGGGGGAAAATGAGAAAAAGTGGGGGTAAAAATTTTGGAGAAACTTTTTTTTTTGGGTGGCAACGATATCGTAGTCTTGTACGAGGGGTTAAGGGGGAAATTAATTTTTGGAATGCGATTTTTCTAAGTATGGAAGAAACTATTTTCGGGATGGCAACAAATTCTCCTCACTCTCAATTGAGGAGCAGTGCCATCAGCGCCCCCTAGCGGTGGAAAGCGGAACTATGGGATAAAATTGGAGATTTTTTTCTAAGTACGGAATAAACTTTTTAGGCATGGCAACACTTTCTCCTCACTCTGAATTGAGGAGCAGTGCCATCAGCGCCCCCTAGCGGCCTAAAGGGGTACTAATAGGGTAATTAGGAATTTTGTGAAAATTAATAAAAAATTGAGTTTTTAAAATTTTTTAAAAACTTTTTTAATTTTACCAAAATAATACATAGAGGTTACTTTCTGGAAATACTAAAAAATATTTATTTTTTCTTTCCAGAAACTATTTTAGGCGGCATTGCTCCAACTGCATTCTGGCGAACCCACCTTCCTTTACTACTAGCATACTCACCTTTTTAAGGTTGTAAATGGTTATATAGCATATGTAGATGATAATTATAAGTAATTTGAGGGTTTTAGCTAGTTTCTGGGTGAATTTGTTGATTTTTTATGATTTTTTGTTCTATGAATCCCTGTAAAGTGCGTTTTACCGTAAAAATACGGGTTTCACGTTGAATGACTGTGTATTTGGATGTAGGTTGGGGGCGAAGGTGAATGTTTTATTATGGATTCCGGTTGCTATGGGCTACGTTTAACGTGTGGTGAACTATTTTTTATGAATGGGTGTAGGTGGTCTTTAAGCAGCGATTTTATCATTTCTGCTGTGGATTTCGTGTTGTTAAGACGCGTTTCAAGTTCTTCTGCGAGTATGTTTGCCTTAGAAAGTAATATCGGAGGTACTATCCCTACCGTTACTGACGTTCCTATGCGTAATGCGCCCTCTTTGAATAGGATTGGACATGTAAGTACTTGTTTTAATGTGATTTTATTCTCTCATTTTATTAAACTTTGTATTTTTATGATGCGTAACAACTTTTTTAATGAGTGTTTTTATGAATTTAATGAAATGTCTTGGGGATCTTACATGAAATGTCTTGTATCTGGATATATTCTTTAATTCAGGAATTTTATTATTTCTAATGGGGAAAATATAATGGGTTAGCGATTTCTTTATATACATCTGTAATGATATATATATATATATACATCTGAAATGTATTACATTGTTACCGAGAATAGCGTGTTTATACTAAAGTCTTGTATTTTTTTATCTTTTGCAGGTGTGTCCTACTTGTGCGAAGAGCTTCACGGCAAAACGAAGCTTAGTGCGGCATATGAAGATTCATTCTAACGATGATGCCTTGAATTATCGATGTAAAGTATGCGAACGTGCATTTGTTCGTAAGGAAGACTTGGCTAGACATGCGAATACGCATTCTCCCGTTAAAGTGTTTGAATGCACTCAATGCTCCATACAGTTTACTAGACGAGATAACCTGAAGCGCCACCTGTTACTTCATCTGAAGGATGGTGTGAAATGCAAGCATTGTGAACTTATATTCAGCAAGAAAAGTGACGCCCTGCGCCACCAGCGTATTGAACACGGTTCTAAAAAGAGAAAAGCTCCTGCTTTCGCCTCAACTTCTAATAAACGCCCCAAGATTGCAGGGAAGAAGAAGAAGGGTTTAGATGTATTCTCTGTACACACTCTGAAACCCACTGAAAGTGTAGAGGGGGATCTTATGCTATGTTTTGATGAGATTCGCCCTCAGCTATTGAAGATATTAAAAGACGAACTTGATGCATACAGATCTATTAAGTGGTATCTTATTGCGGATGTGCAATTTATTCGTGACATTGCAAATGGCCAAGAGGTATCCAGCTCATATTTTAGAACAGATGTTGTGACAGAACTTCGTGATGATACCCCTCCCAACAATGTTGAAGAAGCTTTTTCACAAATCTTGAAGTTATTCGAAGAATTTGTCAGCCGAGGGTCTGTATGGACCTTACAAAAGATGCGAAAGATAGATGTTTTCTGTGCAAAGTATAAGCCTCTTGCAGCTTCTAGCTATATACCTTTGCCAACAAAACTTGCAGCCAAGAAAGCTTTACTCAATATTCGAAATGAAGACGAGAAATGCCTGATGTGGTGCCTATTAGCCAACAAATACTATATATCCCGTGAAGGTCATCCTGAAAGAGTGTCACATTATAAAAGTTTTGAAAATGACATTAAACTTGGAGATATTCAATACCCTATCTCAGTTGTGAAGATTCCTCAGATTGAAAAATTGAATAATATACGAATAAATGTATATGGATACGAAGATGAAGATATTTTTCCTTTGCATATATCCAAACGTGAAGATGAAGACTGTGTGAATCTCCTGTTGATTAGTGATGAAGATAAGCAACACTATACTCTCATAAGGAATATGTCACGCTTGCTGGGAGATATAACTAAGCACAATGGAGCCCAATATATATGTTATAGATGTTTACATCGTTACAGCAGAGACGATCTTTTGCAAGATCATGCTCAATATTGTAAAGAACATGCACCTCAACGCATTAAAATGCCTTCGGAAGATCAGAAATATCTCCAATTCACGAACAAACAGTATCAGCATTCCATCCCTTTCATCATTTATGCTGACTTTGAAGCCTTGATCGTTAAAGAAGACACTACTAAACCCTCGAATATTAGATCTTACACGCATAGACTAGCAATTCATGAACCTTGTGGATATGCTTATGTTATTATAGGGCCTGATGGAAAATGCCTGAAACAAGCTACTGTGTATCGAGGTATCGACCCTGTGAATCATTTTCTTAACAACTTGATAATGGAGAAACAGTATCTTGGAGAAAAATTACGTTATGTTAAACCACTACGAATGACTAAAGAGAATGAAGTTGACTTTGAAAGAGCTACCCATTGCAACGTGTGCCATCGTGAACTGAAAACAGATCGTGTGCGTGATCACAATCACGTGACTGGAGCCTATAGAGGTGCCCTGCATAATGCCTGTAATCTTAACTATAGGCAAAGTATTAATATTCCTGTAGTGTTTCATAATTTAAAAAATTATGACTCTCATCATATTATGCTGAGTTTTGGGAAATTGCAAGACCATAAAATTGATGTGATTGCCACTAATATTGAAAAATACATATCTTTTAAGATTTCAAAGAAAGAGGGGCCCCGTGTCTGTTTACAATTTATTGATAGCCTACAGTTTCTGAATGCTTCCCTGGAAAAGCTAGTTTCCAATTTAGACTTGAGTGAATTTCATATTCTCAGAGAACATTTCCCTGATATAGTACAACAGAATGCTCTTATTAGGAAAGGAGTATATCCCTATAGCTATATGACATCCTTTCAAAAATTTGATGAAAATGTGCTCCCTCCCCCTTCTGCATTTCATAATGATATTAAAGGCGAAGATATTAAGAGTGAAGATTATCGGCATGCCCAAACTGTATGGGATACCTTTAACATAAAGAACTTGGGAGAATATCACGACCTGTATGTGAAAACAGATGTGCTACTATTAGCCGATGTATTTGAGAATTTTCGAAAAATTTGCAAGAGGAACTATGATTTAGATGCCGCCCATATGATGACCGCCCCTGGACTGGCTTGGCAGGCCTCTTTAAAAATGACTGAGCAAACCCTAGAACTACTCACAGATGAAAATATGCTACTGTTTATAGAACGTGGAATCCGCGGTGGCATATGTATGATAAGTCAGTGTAGATCCGAGGCTAATAATCGTTATTTGGAAAATTACGATTCTTCTAAGCCTGATAAGCACATTATCTATCTTGATGCTAATAACCTATATGGTTGGGCCATGTCTCAACCACTGCCCTATGGTGGCTTTGAATGGGTATCTACAGAAAATTTGAATGAATCCTGGATAATGAGTCTAAAGGATAATGCCCAAGAGGGGTATATATTTGAAGTGGATCTGGAGTATCCTGAATCCTTACATGATTACCATAATGAATACCCTCTAGCCCCTGAAAGGGTGAAGATTGAACGAGAAATGCTATCCCCCTATGCTGAACGACTGGTTCAACAATTACATCATGGACATTTTGTTAGTACTACGAAATTGGTACCCAATCTGCATGACAAGAAACATTATATTGTTCACTATCGCAACCTTCAGCTATACCTATCATTAGGTTTAAGACTCAAGAAAATTCAGAAGACCTTAAAATTTAATCAGAAGCCCTGGTTGGAGAAATACATCCATTTTAACACAGAAGAAAGAAAGAAGGCAAAGACTAATTCAGAGAAAGACTTTTTTAAATTGCTTAATAACGCTGTGTTTGGAAAAACGATGGAGAATCTTCGAAATCGAGTGAATATTGAACTAGTGAATTCTTCAAAGCGGGCCCTGAAGGTGGTGGCATCTCCAGCTTTTAGAGCTATCAGGAATTTTAGCGAAGATCTGGTGGGTGTTGAACGTGTAAGGAATTGCATTTTAATGAACCGGCCTATATATGTTGGCTTTGCTATCTTGGAGTTATCTAAACTCCTGATATATGAGTTTCATTATAAACATATTAAAAGCCAATATGGTGAAAAAGCTTCGCTTCTCTTCACCGATACTGATTCATTGGCTTATGAAATCCAAACTGCTGATATTTATGAAGATATGAACCAACATAAACACCTGTATGATTTTTCTGACTATCCCAAGGATCATCCCCTCTTCAGTGAAGACAATAAAAAGCGTATTGGATACTTTAAGGATGAACTGAATTCAACCCCCATTCAAGAGTTTATCGGACTTAGACCTAAAATGTACTCTATTCTATCAGCTGCTGGAGAAAAGAAAAGAGCTAAAGGTGTTTCTACACATGTGGTTGCACGGAAAATTACACATAATGACTATAGACAATGCCTGTTGAGTGTTAGATCTACCATGGAAGAACAGATTAGAATAGATAGTAGCCATCATAAACTATTCACTATATGCCAGAACAAGGTGGCTTTGTCACCCATTGATGATAAAAGATATTTACTCGAGGACGGCATTACAAGTTATGCCTACGGACACTTTAAAATAAAAAAATAAAAAAAGGAAAAAGAGAAAGAAGAAAAAAAAGGGAGAAAATAGGAAAAAAGAAAAAAAAATAGAAATTGTGGCGGTGTATCCTATACACCGGGTGGAGGTGGGACCACAATTAAAAAAAATAATATATTTTTCTAACAGCATCTAATTTATTAAAGAGACATTACTGCATTTGGATAGTTGAAATCAAGTATTTATGATTATTGAGATACACCCCCCCCTCTCATACACTCAATTCCTGAGATTCTCGAGATTCCCATACACCCCAATTCACGCGATTCTGCTCTTTTAAAAACTCGCTTTTTTATCACATTTTTGTAAAAAACACACATTTTTGTTGTTTTTTTACGTTTTTGCAACATTTTGTGCAAAAAGTTAATTTTTCCCATTACTACATTTTTAGTGACATTTTTGTAAAAACGTACATTTTTTTGTAAAAAAATTACAAAAGTGCGAAAACCCATGTTAATTCCCATAGAGAAATTGGAATTTTGAAAAAAATCGCAAAAATGTTAATTTTGCCCATTACCGCATTTTTTATTACTTTTTTACGTTTTTGAGACATTTTGTGCAAAAAGTTAATTTTTCCCATTACCACATTTTTTGAAAAAAAATTACAAAAGTGTGAAAACCCATGTTAATTCCCATAGAGAAATTAACATTTTCAAAAAAAAGACGCAAAATGTTAATTTTGCCCATTACCACATTTTTTGTTACTTTTTTACGGTTTTGGAACATTTTAACAAAATGTTAATTTTTGCCATTACCACATTTAAAAAAAAAAAAAAAAAAAAAAAAATACAAAAGTAGAAAACTTACATTTGCCAAAAAATATAGGAAAAAAAAAGAAAAAGAAAAAACAATATACGTCATAAACTCCACTCTCTTCTGTGACGTCACCTTATTTCCATACCTGTCTTATGGAACCGAACCGTAACCGTACCGTCTCACACCGACTTCTGAGAACCCCTATGTTAAAGCATGGGACTTTACCACCGCCTCTGTTGATGCACTCATTTTCTGGCCTCGGAGGGTTCCCCATGTTAAAGTATAGGGATTCACCGCCTCTGAAGTGGCGCTGAACTCTCCCTAATCCCCTACTCCCCCCCCCCGAAAAGTCAGTAAAAGTAGTCATTATTAGTGTCTTTTGTTGTCTTGATATTGTTTAAATATGGGCGAATGTCATGTTATTTGTGGAAAATGATTCATATTTTTTAGTATTATATATGACTTTTTTCTGTAAAGATTAATTAATAGAACCATGTTTGACACAAAATAGCAGATCCATTCGCCTTGTACAAGAAATTTTCATTCATGAAAAGTCACATCCTATATCCAATCATTGTCTGTCATTACGTTGTTTATAAAGGATTGAAAATAGGGAAAGAAATAGCCACGCCTTCCTGTAAACTAGCTTATAGTTCAAGCTTATCAGTGAGGGCGTAATTTAACAGGTGTTTAGTGTGTATATGTAAATTGTGTTTATTTGCTTTAAAAAATTATTGCTAAAAAGTGGGCAGAGCACGACTATACCTTTTGAAAAATTGAATAGAATGAAATAAATTTTTCAAACCCTACTTAAAAATAATTCTTGGCAACACTGGGTACATTTTTTACTAGTACAGTAAACTGTTCAGTAAAACTGTTCAGTATAAAAGGTGCTCATATCGGATCTCTATTATTATATGAAAATGTTACATGCTCAAAATACATATTTATATCAAGTAAAAAAAATTCACCTTTAAAAAATGTAGTCAAAATTTCTTAAATTAACAGTTGAAAAATAATGCCCTAATTTAATTTTTAAATGCCTAAGACATATTGGTCATTAGAAATATGGTAACCAACTAAGCTTTATTTATTTATATATTCAGTTTTGATGAAGGCAGTGCAAGACATTGTTTACTATTCAGTATGTGTGAAAATGGGTTCATAAACAAGGTGTTGCAAAGCATGAAACATCTTTACAGAACAAAATGTTTTGTGCATGGAGTTTTTTAAAGGAGGCGATAAAACTCCTATGGATGAAATGCTTGGAAATGCCACAATGCTTTGAGAATTATATCTAGTTGTCATTAGTATTAAGAAAGTAGCCTCTATTGCTATATGGCACAAAAGAAAGGCGTGGTATTTAGTATATTTATTTCTGATTATTTTTAAATTAAGGGTTCTCTAATTATGAGTATAATTAACCAGTATTTTTTCATTGTAGGATATAGTACATACTATTTGGAGAAAAAAATAAATTGAAAGGTTAAATAATTTTGAATACATATAAATATTCTTTATTATTTTAGTTTTACTTTGTATTGAGCCAATAATTTATTTTTACAAAATTGGCAGCTTAAATAAATATTTCAGATATTTCGCCATTAAAATGCATACAATGCAGGACTACTTAACTTACCCCAGCGTCACCAGAATTATTGACTGAAACGATATTGGCATTTTCTTAATATGAAATTTTAACTCTTTACTTTTATCTCCATCGTTTATTTACCTGAATTTAAGAAAATCCAAATATTCAGTGTGAACATCACAAACTAAACATGGGATGATGTCAATAATCCACTTTGAATCTGGGTTTAAGTTCATTTGTAATACCAAAACAAAACATTGAGTGTCGAGCCAGCAGTGCATACTCTTAAGAATTTTCTAAGTTTAATAAATCATAGAAAAACTTCTCATACAAAAGCTTTAAAAATTTGATTATACAGACACTGATTTATTATCTATACACTCCTTAATTTTTCTTTTCTATTTCATTACTCTAACATTAAAAACAAAAATCAACATCAAATGCAAGTCAGAGATTATTATGTACCATTAGTCAACCCTCTAAAATTTAATCTGTGTTGCATATTTTCTATTGAGCTATAAAAATAATTTTATTACCTATGAAATTGCACCAATAAATATATAATATATGAATATCAGTAGATAAAACAAAATATGATGTTTCTTAGTGACACATGACTTAATTTGCATAATTTTGAATCAAGGGGACATTGAATTTCTAATTATAACATCTTATTGGCATTGATCATCACCTAATGGCATCCTGTCTTACAAAAAAGACTATGATGGAATGTTAAACTGTAAAATTAAGAAGCTATGTGATTTATATTAAGATGTAAAGTACATATAGGGAATGACGTCCATTACTGATTTGACATCGTAAATATAATTAAAATTTTCGTTTAAAAGAGCTTAATTTTCAAATATGAAATACTAATATAAAAAATAACATAAATGTAACTTACTTTAAAATGATCTTCACATACAAAACGAGTTGTCTTTAATGACAGTAGTGGATTTTGTTTAATATCTCGCTTCATTGGATGACACCATTTTTTACGAACAATATCATTTTTAGGCACAGATATAAAAATTTTATTTGGTGATGTGATACTAGTAGAAGTGCACATTGGAACTATGCAATACTTCTTGGACATAATAAACAGAACTTTTCGAACGTAAACACACATTCACAGATTCGCGCGATACGAACGACTAGAACCTTGTGACGTCACAACCCGTTCGCGCCAAATTGGATTGTTTTCCCGCAAAAATCAGAAAGGCGAACTTTGATTGCAAATAAAAAGATAATTACGGCTTGGAGAATAAAAATTTTTATGTTTTTCTTCATTTTGAAACATTTAGAATCGAATAAAAAATAAAAAATAGACCGGAATTGTCCCTTACAACATAACAAGTAATTGACCTTACAGTATTTGGCGGAGTGGGGCCACGCACATTTAAGGCGGATTTAGACCGATCCGTAAAGTTACCTTTTTCCGATAGATGGCTCTGAATATCGCAGGTTTGGCGAGATCCGACCTTGCGCCAAACAGCGATTATGTTGTTTTTGCGGTAGCCATAGTCTCACTTCCGGATTAATCCTGAAACCGGATGTTATGAAATGCATTCAAATTAGAACTTACTTTCATCGGCTGATAAATTCGAAACGAGGACTACACATAAAAGTATGTAGAAACTTTCTTCATATTGATAATAAAATTTCATATTTATATTGCATGTTTACAACGACCAGTATAAATTTTAAATCTTTTATGCGTATTCATAATTTAAATTGAATTTGTAGCATGCCTATTCATAATGTAATAAATATTTGTTATATGAGTGTTGATGGGAAACTGACGAGTTTATTCATTCATTGCTGTTGAAGTATATTTGAAACTTTAACACTTTAAATGGGTTTGCTTGTCTTGCCTATCACTTACACTCTTAAGCATTTGTGTATTTTAGTATCTCTGCTTTTCTATTGCTCATGGGTTGGTAAAATAAAACCTGCATTGATAATGTCTTGTAATGCGTTCATAATGATGTCTTTATTCTTTTATGCTTAATTCTACACTATTTTAGGAAACAATAACAAATAGGTTTCAAGTAAAACTGAGAAATTCCTGTATATTGTTGTTGGAGTGTATTGAATTTTCAGCAATTTACATATTTTGCCTTTTCTACCTATGATGTATGTTCTTAACCATTTGTAGAACTACTTTGTATATTGTTTTTATTCTCTTGATAACATAACAAACAAAATTCTAAGAAATGAATACTTCACCAACATTTTATAATGAAGTCACTTTACTCATCTTTAACCAAATGATGAATAGTCGAAACCACTTCCTTGTTGTGGCCCTGCATTAGTGCCATTAAAACACAGACTTAAAAAAGAATGAAATGAAGGTTTATATTGGCTTGAAATGATATTGACAAATTTATCCCTTTTCTTATTCCCCATAAATCCAGTGTTAGCGAACATTGAAATTTTTTCTGTTTGATTGAAAATTCAACTGTATATATTTTAAATTCAATATAGTAGCGGAATCATAGCAGTAAATGTAATGATCGACAGTTACTGTATTAGGGATCTATGTTCCCTGCTCGCTATACATAATAACCCATATATGTACACACAGGATTTAAACGGGCATATTAAAATATTTAACAATTTTACTAAAATCGAAAATTATTTTAGCATTTTCATATTTTCTTTATCCGAAGTGCCAGTCTTGATTTTTGTCATATTAAGGTGAAATAGATCTAAATGCTTATCTGAAAAATAAATTGCAATTACTATACAATTTTCTATTATAATTCAAATAAATAACATTATAACTCACACTAAAATCTTAAATATAAAATTATACTAATATGGTAATATCATTTCAACCATGAATAGCAGGTGCTAGTTATCAAATATAAATAGAATCATAAACTAATTTATATCCCAGAAACCCTAATGCCAAAATCTATAGAAATTTGGATTTCCTTCAGAAAATTACCAGATGCATGTTATCTCTAACATTAATCATAATTTGCTGTCTTCTTAGCTCAAAGTCTCTATCCCCAGTCCCTTCTCTTTACCATTGACCAATTCTAACTAATTATAAGATATGCAAATTAAAAGTATTTGACTTTCATGCGCTGCTCAATTTAAATGCCTTTTGCTTAAAATGCTCATGCTATCCAGAATCTTAAGATTAATGTTGTGTTTATAAGTTTTAACATTTTAGCTAAAATGGTATGTTTTAACAAGATTTCTTTTGAACAATGCTAAATAAAACTGGCACAGTTAAGATGTGTACACATCAAAGTTAAGGTGGCTTTAGAAACACCCACCACCAAGTCACCACCTTTTATCAACAGATGATACTGAATATTGCAGGT
The DNA here is from genome assembly GCA_951213105.1 of Amaurobius ferox. NCBI lineage: Eukaryota > Metazoa > Arthropoda > Arachnida > Araneae > Amaurobiidae > Amaurobius > Amaurobius ferox. The sequence goes on from OX578146.1 coordinate 14,595,776, forward strand.
TTGGCAAGATATGCCAAAAGGCGATTGTTTAATTTGCTGTAGCACTCTTCACTTTCAATTTAATTCCAAACAAAACCTAATATTAGGGGGATTATTCAGATCAATGGACAAATTTTTTTTTCCGAGAAGTATACTTAGCTTTATTTCAACATGTTTTCAAGTGTTTTTCAAATTATATTGTATATTAATGTTAGGGTACAGCATGAAATATGAAATAACTAAAGCAATTGCCTTGCAATGGGCAATAAAAAAAGTAAGATTTATCTTTTTTTTTATATTGATAATATTTTATGTTTATATTACATGCAAATTAACTTAAAGCCCCTATAAATAAAGTAAAATGCTGTATAACAACATTTTACATATTCTTATAATAGTATTGAATATTAGTAGAGATTTGATGCAAAACTGACAAGTTGATTTTATTGAATTTTAAAACTTCCAACACTAAATATTTGCTGCGCCTATGATTTATGTTTTTAAGCATTGTTTGTTAAGTTATTTGTAAATTTTGTTAGCTCTTACTCTCAATGCTCATGAGGTATATAAATTCTAGTATATACTTAACTAGTATTTTTTATGTATTAATATTTTGTTTATTTTTTATGCTCAATTCTAAACTGTGTCAGACAACAAAAGTGAATAAATAGGTTCATATAAAAATGACAAATATTTTTTGTTGTTTGCGTTTATTCAGCATTTTAAATATGTTTGCTTGTATGTCTGCATTTTTCAAGCTACTTCTTATAGTTAGCTTTGTATATTATATTTTATCTATTGATAATATAAGTGAACAAAAGGAAATTCTATATAAAATAAAATCTTTGACCATCATCATTCTCTGAAGGCATAGCCTCTACTTTTCTTAACTCAAAGGGTTATTTCTCATAAATTCTCTCAATGTATATCATGAGTTTTTACTGATTGAAATTCAGCTGTTTATTTGGTTATACATTTTTTATTCAATAAAATAACAGAGTCTTAACAGTAAATGTAATAAGAATATACTAATAAAATAAGAACTTTGTCAAAATACAGCATACATTACATTTTAGCAGTCAACTGGCAAAAATTTAATGTATGCTGCAGAGTTGCCGGATTTTAGCCAGGCCAAAAGAAGTCTGCCGGCTGTTTTTTGGTTTTAACTTTAACCACTTAAAACCAAAAGAAGCCTGCCAGCTGTTTTTTGGTTTTAACCACTTAAAAAAAGCCGGCTTTTATTAAGAAAAGGTGGTTTACAGCCAATTGACATTAAATTTGTATTGCTTTATCTTTGATGCACTCCTAAATGTTTATAAACTTCTATTAAATATTACCAAGTACACAAGATTTTACGACCACTAGAAAAATACTATGAAGGTAATATGTCTAAAAGGAAAAATATATATACATTCAGGAGAATGCATTAAATTAGACACCAAGATGGTGTTTTGAAAGCCTCTGTTACATAATGCGTAGCTCTACATTACATATACTGCCGACGCAGTGGTCGAGTGGTCAAGGCGAGCATTTCCACAGCAATTGCTCGACCGCCACGTTGAGGGTTCGAGTTCCACGTAAGGCATGGATGTTTGTGTTGTGGGTGCAGTGTGTTCCGCCCCCCTCTGGTGCACCTGGGGCAACGTTCTAGGCTGGCTAAATGGTTCACGTTCTGGCCGCTGACAAAGGCGAATGATGAAAGTCAAGTGCCTGGCCATTTGATTAAAAAAAAAAAAATTACGTATACTACACATTTTAAAGACACATTTTTACGTATACTACACATTTTAATTAATTAAACAGACAAATCAGCACACATCAAAAAGGAAGAAAATGAATTTTACATCAAAAAGGAAAAACATTTTTTTTACACACTACTATTTACACACTGCTAACAAGAGAGAGCAATCAAAAAAGGTTAAAAATTGTTCCCAAATTAAAACTTGTTAAAATAAATTTTTTAAAAGCTTTATGCTATTCAAAAGAGTTCATGCATATGTTATTCCCAATACTGTTTTTAATAGTGATAAATAGTGTTTTTTATGACTTTATGCATGATTTTAAATATTTATAAGTGAAAATAAGACTCTTACATATCAATAAAATCCTTGAAATTAGTTAACTAATAAAATATATCACTAAGCAACTGTTGTCCTAAAATAAAATATTTCATTATTTAAAGCAATAACATTTTTTAAAAAATGTGTTCGCGGCCAATGTAAACTAAGTAAAGCAGTTGGTATGCCTTTTTAAAATTCAGCTGGCTTTTTTGCACTAGCAGGTATTCCAATATTAATGTTTTCATTATTGAGAAATAAAGTTATTTATTAAATTCTAACCCAATAAAATACCTTTAAAATTAGTTAAAGAACACATAAAAATGTATAATTTAAAATTAAAATTCTTCACGCTTTTTTTTTTAAAAAAAGCCAATTTTGGCCCAAAAAAACCCAATTTTGACCAAAAAAAGTTGGTTAAAACCAATAAAAACCACCCACGTGGCTTTTATTAAATTTAGCCAGCTTTTTTGCAGCCCTGGTATGCTGTATTATGAAGTTTTTATTTTGTTTTCTATTGCAGTTTTGGAGTAATTTTTTATATAAAATGTAATAATGGACAGACACTGTATACCTATTAGGAACCTATGTTCCTTACTTAGTATGCATAACCCTAATTTTTTGTACTTTAAAATTTAAACTAAAGCCCTATATCTTTGATATCTCAACAAATTTGGCTAAAACAGATTAACATATCTTGGTTGTAATGAAGGTCTGGGGTGAGGATTATGCTGTTTTCCAGTGGAAAATCATGGAATACGCTTCACTTCAACTATAAATTTTAAGGATAATCTCCCTTAAACTTGAAAATTCAACTTTTCACTTAGTAGCAAGTTCACAGTTTTAGTTTGGTGGCCACTGTATCACAATTTTTTTACTTAATATATTATTATATATATAGATATGAGGGATACGAATTGGAGATAACAGTTAGTAAACTTTTGGGACAGTTTTCTGATTAAAACAGAATAGAAGAGGGATGTAGTGGCCCAAAGTTGTTTCATTTAATCACTACATTGGATTGTGTAATTGACCTATGGTGAGTGGAGAGTTCCTATTTTTAGGTCTACTCTAGGCTGATATTGTAAATTTGCAGTTTAATTTTTAGATAAAATTCACATACCTATCTCTTTCCCGTTGAAAGAATAAGCCCTTCCTATTCTTGTCTGTTTAAAAGTACACACTGCCGCTTGATTAATAAATTGAATGCTTTTATATCCAGATTTATGTTAATTGAAGTTTACCTTATAACAGTACCGCTTATAACATTTTTTATCCACGCATTTTGTTTTTTTATTATTTTATTTCCTTTACTTTCTTTTTTATTTGTTTTGATTTTTTCATTTGTTTATATGTGAGGTTAAATTAGATGTTTGCTATTAAATTAAACTGCATCAAATACTAGTGAAACTATTGTTTGATGCCTTTTATCTGAATGGACATTATGCCACAACTAACCTGTTCAGATTAGGCCACTCTAACCTATGTAATAATTGTTTCTGAAATAAAATAGTGATCTGTTTATTTTCTTACATGTTTTCCTTGAATTTTATATTCTAAATATAATGGAGTTTCCTATGTATTGTGTTTTGCCCACTTATAACATTTTTTAATTTACTCCAAAGAGAAATGTAAAACCAGGGTTCCACTGTAAAATTGCAAAATGTCATAATTTATTTTCAGTGTAATTGAGTTATTAAATAAATTCTGGTTTATTCGACATCTAATTATTCGGAATGTGTCCATCTCAGCTCTTACATTATATTCAGGTTTAGAGCCGCTGACAAGTAGAGCCAAAATGATGCTTAGCTTAGAGGTTCTATGTTATATAAACAGTTTACAAAGAAAGACCAATAACTTGGAAAATAGGGGTATACATTTGTTGTATAGGAACTCAAAAATTCTGTCGGTTGCTCTGTTTAGGGTCCATATGGCTTTATTGAGTTATATTTACTGTAATAAATTGAATGCTTTTATATCCAGATTTATGTTAATTGAAGTTTACCTTATAATGTTAAAATCTATTTAAATATTTTTTCGCAAACTGTACAGTATAATTCAGTATGTGTAACTCTAATAAAAAAAAATCACATTTATTTTCCATTATTTTCTTTTCCATTAATTTTTTCCAATTTTTATAGCATTTTAGTTCAACATCTGATAATTCTGTAAATTTGGTTATTCGGTACCGCTGAAATCTGAAATATGCTGGATTATCTAAAGTTTACTGCATATTTTATTTTATTTGTAACCTTGCTAAAAAATATAGCATAAAACGTTATTTGTAAATTTTGGTCCCCTATTTTTATGTCTCTTCAAATTATTTTATCACTCTTCACCACTGGAATATGTTATGTTATTTTTTAAAATATAATTCTGAACTATTACAAAATGTGATGCAGAAATGATAAGCTTGTGCATTTGTTGCTGACATGTTTGCATAATTTATTCATTTAGATTCATATTCTAATTTTTTTTTTATTATTATATAAAACTACATATATTTTATTGTTCAATATAGGTATATATACATATTAAATACAGATTGAATAATAGAATTTTCAAGTTAAAATTTTGTATGCATTAATTGTTGGAATATATTCTTAATATATATATTTATAGTATAGTATTATATAGTTTGTAGTATACTACATTCTTAATATAAATAATTGTTGTGTTATACAGTTTAATGTACATACATTCTTAATATTCTTAAAATAGTTTAATTATTCAGTTTCTGTAAGTAAGCATTGGTAAGAAATTATATCTTATTGGAAGGCCTGAGTTCAACCTATTACACCATAGCAAGTGCAGTGTAGGGCAGAAGTCATAACCCCATTCAGTTCAACAAAATCATTGAGTACCCATAAGTGGCATGCTGTCATGGAGTGAGATGGAGTGATCGCTCCAGGGTGTAGAATAAGAAAGAGGCACTTCTTGTGGTGAACATATTTATATTTATTTTAAGGATCAAAGAAAATACATTATGGGAAAGGATACAATGAAAGAATTTTGGCATGTGCTCAGTCATATTCGGTATCTGCTTTAAATAAGTTTAGTTGTATATAATTCAATTTTCAATGCATCTCAGTGGCACTGTACATACCGGTCGGCATATTATTACTTCTAGGCACTGTAACGAAATAGTTCCATCTCCTCCAATGCTGATTATCTTCAATTGGTTTCCTTTGGTTTCGATAAATGGCGCCATTGAGTCCACTTCGGTGAACGAAGGTGGTTCTACCTATGGATTCTGAGCCGGAAGCTTGCATTTGCTCTCGCTCATGACACCAGCCCAGTACTAAATTTCCTTTGCTGACTTTTTAACTTTGTTCTTTGTACTTGCTGAAATTAATTTCTGCATGTAACTTATTAATTTATTTATTGTTACTCGGTCTTGCACTTTCTTGCCATTCCCACCCTTTCTTTTACAGCCGAAACAGGTATACACCAGACCAAGACAATTATGGATCATATAACCAAAATCTACTGATCATCACTCCCACAGGAGTGGAGCGACAAAAATGACCATCTAAATTGTTATTTATACACCTCAACTGTTCGATTTTGCTATATTCGATATGGGAATGAGTGTCGTTACCAAATGAACCCCGAAAGTATGCGTCTTGGTCTTGGAAGTTGTTTATTTACATAAACATAGAGCATGAGCAACTGTATTTACATAAACATAGAGCATGAGCAAGTGACTGCACACGGGACATTTAGCCCTCACTTTTCCAAAACAAAATACTCATATGTTTAGAAGTATGGAGATTTTCATTCTTTCTGTATTTTAAACGGTTACTTCTAGAAATTTATAATCGTTTAGCCCCTAACTTAGTAAGACATCTAAATTTATCTTCTTTCATAGATATTTTCAATTTTCTGAAAAATAAATTATTCACTTACAATAAAATACATACAAGAGTTTTTTTAAGTAAATTCGTTATGCAACTTTCCGTTCTAGTTTGCACATACACTGATAAAACCTTCTAGTAAATGTATATAACTACAGAACGCTAGTTAGTGATGCTGTATTGTAATGTGACTTTTCGGAATTTCAGTGGATTTTCATGCTAACTTTTGAGCCGATAGAGGGCGCATCAAAGTGCTAAAAATAATCGCCAATGACAAAAGCCTCCACCCAAAATTATGTATATACAATTAATGGGGTAATGTTTAGTTGACATCAAATTGTTGTCTCTATGACATGAAGTAGCTGTGCTCCAATATTCATATCGCAAAATGTAATCTTGCCATGGGCTGCGTTAGATGTTTGTAAATTGAGATGAGAAATATGTTTGGGATAATATTTTATTTTGTACTCATCGCTTATTTTATGGTTAAGGGATAAATTGATAAACTATGATTGTTTTCCATTTTAATAGTTACATCCCTACATAGAAGTACAAGCATTATGTAACTTTATCAAATTTATGTTCCTTGCGTATCTGTTTGACTTGTAAGTTTATATCTACTTTTAATTTAAAAGTAATGTTTTTGGTTTTCTAATGTAGAGGTCCCTTATATTTAAATATTACATTTCAGATCCCGATTTACTGTTACATATTTCATTAATTTTTGGTATCAGGAAATGACAGCAGGATGTGTTCCATGAGAGTATCGCCCGTGAAAGATGGGTTTATTTCCCCCTAATAGCTATATTTTTTATTTAGCTATTAGGGGAGAAATTATTTTAAAGCTACATATTTTGTAAAAATTTAATCATTTTATTTTATTTATTTTAAAGGTTAAATTCCATCAGGATGCATTTGAAAATGAGAAAAATATTTCCGCCTACCTTTGTATTTTATAAAAGTTCTAGGCTGAAATATAAGCAATTACGAATAATTTATGTTGCCATCATTTGTAAATTTACCCATTAACGTCTTTATTTACTTTCAATGTTGTGCAATTTATTTTTTGTAAAAGGGATTATTTTTATTAGTGTCTGTACTTGAATGCTAATTCATTTAGTGATATCAAATAGTGTTACATAATTAAAAAGTAAAGTGTGATATTATTGCGTATTATGCATTCCCAACTTTGTCAGCCTTACTTTTAGTAGTAGACACCCATTCACTATAAATCATCTCAAAATAAACGAGGTATCAATATGTTACTGTTTAATATTATGCCATAGTCTTATTTTGTTAGGAGATTATCAGGATCAATAAAATGTTATAATTTATAATTCAATGACACCTCACTTTGAAATTAGGCAGATCTTTTCTCCTGACATTAAGAAACAACCTATTTCTTATTTTATTACTTTAACCATATTTGTATATATATATGATTTATTCAAGTTAGAGAATTCATTGCTAGCATGCATTCTGTAACTTCCCTGCTAACAGCATTTCATTAATCATTGCTAACAGCATTCTCTAACTCTCCCTGCATTATTTTAATAAGATTTTACTGTGACTCACAAATTTGGCAACATAATTGTACTTACTCTTCAACACCCACATAGTATTCTATTACATGCACAGTCGTATGTGTGTCTTATCTATATTTCTCGATTCTTTCCCCATTTGTATTTAGATTTTCTTATTTTCTTTAATTGTTTTTCTTTTAAAGTTTAGGTGTTTTTTCTTTATAAGATTATATATCAATAATTACTGAACTATAGAACAACGCATATTGAAATTTTTTATTTTATATTTATTAGTTACTGAAAATATAATTTCAGTCTTCTATTCACTGGTATGAAACTTTTATTTATCTGGCACAAATTCATTTTCCATTTAAAAGGTTAAAAATAAATAATAAAAAAATTAAGCTGATAAACAATCACCAAATGACAGTACATTTGAGCCAAAAATAATACAGCTTTACAGCAACGAATATTTACTTAAAAGCACTACCCACTGGAAGATTTTGTTCTAACATTTAGTAATGCAGAAATTTGTACATAGTACTTAGCATGTTGCCAAGAGCTGGTTCTACAAATACCCCTCATCATCGAACCACATAAGTAACAACATTAATTTGGCCCAGGATTTGGTGGAAACTCCATCACCTCCCTAAGCTATGCTATCACATCTGTCAATCCGTTGAAATGAACATGAATTAAGGCACTAAACTGTTTCTTTACTCTATAGATGATTTGCAAACAAAGTGTTCCAATTTTTTGTTAAACACAGAAGATTTATTTTAATTATTCCTCCAATTTCATTGTCTGGCTGCACCATACTAGCCATACCACAACATTCAACACTGATATGGGCATTCATTTGTTAAACTGCCACCTTTACTGCATGACATCTGCCAACACATGCTATTTTGCAGAAAAGTCCCTTTCCCCTTAAACAATGTATCACTACTAGAGTTGAATTGAAACCCCTGGAAATTTTGATAACTTTTCCACAATTCTCGCTGCAAAATAATTTATATTCATCTATTTTCAAAACCTTAATCATTTACTTTAATAATTTTTCAAAGCCTTAATCATTTACTTTAATAATTTCTCAAAGCCTTAATCATGCAATGAAATACACAGCCGATTTTGAATTACACATTGCTGAATAATCCCATTTTTTAAAAATTGTCAGTTTCCATTTTTTCAAAATTCCCTTTCCAAATTTCCATTAAATTCATGGAAATAAAACAGGTTCCTTTATAACTTTTGAAACTTTAACTGCTACTCCTAGAAAGAAATGTAGTCTGTTCCACTGATTTATCAGTTTCTTTTGTCAAAAAAAAGGAAGAAATAGTTTTCGAGATTAGCTTAAGAACATAGGGTGTTAGTTGGCAATCTGGTATAATCAGCAGTTTATTGTGCTTATCTTCAAAGATGAAAAGTGGTAACAAATTTTATGAATCAAATTCTGTTTATTCTTAATTCTACCATATAAATTTTAGTTCAGTTTATGTACACTCTGCTTTCACTCTGGAAAATTTTTGAAGCCGTGTGGTCAGGAAATATTGCCTGGTGGGGCAAAATTTCTGACAAAAACAGCAACATAGGATCCCGATATAGGGGGGGGGGGGGGGGGGCTCATCTGCATTTATTGAAATTTAACAAGGTAACGACATTTTATATTTTCTTTCTTCTTAGATTCCCAGTTCTCTGCAGCTTTTTAATAATCAGTCTGTTGGATCTGGTCCTTCTAGTGAAATTAGTACAGTGTTCTTAATACTACAATTCCTTAAACAGGTGTTTATTTGTTTTAAAGATTGAAAATTTTTATCGCACTCAACAGTGCTTATAACAGATATATCCAGTCCACTAGCAGCTAAGTTTGGTAAAAATTTTGAGTTCAGGTGTTGTTGAATATTTAGCATTATTTGTTTTGAATTTAGATTTATTTTGATGCAGGTGCACACTGCACATTCTAGATTACTATATTCATAGTTTAAGATTGCAGAACTGTCATTTTCAAAATACTGTTATAAAAAAATTTCGAAGTGAAGACACAAATGCTTATTTGTGTATCATAAGATAAAAATTGTAGCTGGGTGGTCAGTAAGACTAACCGAGTGGAGCACTCGTTTATAAAGGCCTAGGGAGAACGCTGTGTGCACTGTTGTTTTTAAAATCATGTATACCTTGTATACACAAACACATTGTGTTTTTAAATTTCAAGGCCTTTGATATAATACCATATCATAGCTGTACAAACAGTAGCTGTACTTCCATAGTTGTAATGAATTTAGCAGATATTTGTAAAATAAATTACTAATCTTGGTCTTATTTTGCTCTAAATGCAGTATAATAACATGCTTATTTTATTATATTTGGAACCAACTCAAATAAATATTTGTTTTAGCAGTTTTTCATTAATTTTCATATTTTTGTGTTAGTGTTATATGTTCTGAAAAGTTATATTTTGTTTCAATGTTTATGCATTCAGATACTTATTTTTATTGAAGTTAGCTCAACTGTTTTGATACTTTCCTTTAGAATTGCAGAATCAAAATAGTATAAGCTGAGTTGGCTTGTCTTACAAACTAATGCACATATAAAACAAATTGGTTGAAAATATCTATTTTATGAAATTCTATTGCATTACTTAGTTTAATTGAAACAAACAGAGCATATGTTTTTTCCTAGTGACATTAACCCTTTCGCGACGGCAGAATTAACCATCAGTATGCCACCGATGAATGAGTTGTTGTGCCATTAGTGCACACACACCGTGCATGTTAATTATTTTACTTTTAACTATGATACTTCACAAAAAGGTAGAAAACAATTACACTTTACTCATGTCAAGAACTTTTTCTTGTGCACAAGTTAAATGTGTGGTATCCAATTCGTGTATCATTACTGCAAATGTCGCTAGCCAAAACGACGCATTTAGTGGATACCAGATATAGCCGGTGCTAGCTAGGGTCGAAAACCCAGACCACCCGACTTGCCCGAGGGCACGAGCAGCAATTTAAGTGGCCGGCACTAGTTAGGGTGAAACATTTAGTGGATTCCAGATATAGCCAGCGCTAACCAGGGTGAAGCATTTAGTGGATGCCGGATTTAACCAGCGTTAGTCATTAAAAGGGTTAAAAACTATTCTTCCTCTTTCATTTTGCTGACTTAGGTTTTCATGATAAAATCTGACACAATAAATCATACGCTGTGATCAATGTGTATACATTCTTAATGCCTACATTACAAGTACAATTTTTTATATCCTAATAACCTTAATTTTTTGTTTCAGATTTCAAAATGAATAATTTTCGTCAGCACCCAGCTAAGGTTTCCTTTGGCAACCGCAATGCTCAGCAAGGTTCAGAAATGCCTACTCAACATCCTTGGATGTCTGAAATGGAAATTTCTAGTATGAGAAGACAAAATCCTCCATATAATTCTGTTATGCATAACATGTCACCAAATGTACAGTCACCTCTTTTAAATCCACCCCATATGCTTTCTGCACAAAGTAAGAATTATGAAAATTCATGTAAAATGCCTAGTTCAAATTTTACTCACTCATCTGGTTCCGATGTTTTTAAACAATTGCCAACTGTAAATGAATCAAATTATAATCGTTTTTCTGGTGATAGATTCTCTAGTAATAGCTCATTTCCTAATGTAAATATGCAGTACAAAATGAATGAAGGATCTATGTATAAAGATTTTCCTGGACCTAATGCAATGGGACCTTTGTCCCGAAAAAATGAGGTGTTTGCTACTGATGTGTCAAAACCTTTATATTCTAATGTGAGACAGCCGCCAGAACGGTTTTCATGTATGCAAAATGACCAAAGCCAGTTTAATTCAAAATTTGATAATTCTCAAATTTTTCAAGGCAAAGGATTCCCTTTTTCGAGCGAGAAAGAATTGACTCAAACTTCTGTACCTTATTGTGATAAAATTTCAAATGCTATAGGAAATAATTTTGCATATAAACCGAATTACAGAGCTCCAAGTCTTTTCCCTGCATATACACCTAAAGATTCTTTGCAAGAAAGTCCTAAAACTATTCAACATTCAGACTATAGTCCAGACTCAGCTGCAAAGTTAAGTACTTTTTGCGATAAGATTCCTGTTTCTTCTAGGTATCCTAAATCTGTACAACCTTTTCAAGAAAAGATTCTTGCAGAAAAAGAAAGAACTCTCCAGGAAAAAAATCTGGAAAATGCTATAAATGAGCTACTACAGCAAAACGCTTCACTTTTTGATAAGCATTTTAAGTCAATATCCAATTCTCAGGTACTTGATGATTCTTTTAAAGAACTTATGGATACTGTTAGTTTAAATAATAAATTTCCCTTCTTATCTGAAAGTCAACAGTCTTGTTTCCAGACTTCTAATGAAGTTACTTTTCAAAGAACTCAGAGCATGCAGATATCGAATCATTCTAATACCATATCATCTAAAGACTGCTTTATGCAAAGTACACCATTTTCATCGCATTCTGATCAACAAAATTTGAAAGACAACTCATCCTCTAATTGTTCTTTTAATTTTGATAGTAATAACCTAAGTGCTGCAGACATTGCAGAGTTACTTCCAGGAATAGATTTATTTTTGAAAGAAACTTCGAGCAAAAATGAAATTTTCCATAAAAGTGATAGCAAATCCAATAGTGCCTTTTCAGGAGATAACTGGGCTAAACCATCTATTCCATTTATTGGTGATACTCAAGCTTCTCACAACAGTTCTCAGAGTACAGACAGTAAAGATTTATATTGCGGACAAACAACATCCATGAAAGAAAGATATAGTGATACATTTGGATTAAAGACTGAGGTAAAGTACAAGTTTTAGTTTTATTTCACTATATTAGATATTTTATTATTGATAAAATTTTTTGATGTTTGTAATCTGGGACCATTGCTATATAATATGACTAATATAGCAGTTATACTCGGTGTTGATTGTGATTTAAAATATGAGAAAAATTGTAGTAGTTTTCTAAATTACAGATTTTCCAATGATTGTAAGTCCTTGAAAATTTCGTGAATTTTATTTTGCTTTTTGAGGGCCTTTTCAAGTGTTTGAATTTTACATTAGGTTCTTGAAAGCCCTTAAAGGGTCATTCCATATCAAATCAGTACGAAAAAATGACATTTTTAACCTTACTCCTCCCGATTTTTTAAAAATTTTAGTAGCTATTGTATTGTCCGCTCATCTTATAAATACTATGCAAATCTTAACCTTCAGTTTGCATTAGTTTTTTTATAAGTAAAAATTTGGTACATTTTTTCTGTTCTAAGCATGTTTAAAAGCTCTTATCTACTAGCCTAATGTACCGATTGTGTTGAAATAAGGCTTATTTTGTAGTTTGATGTACGGCCTTTCTGATAATATGTTGCATGGACCTATCAATGATGTTTTTCATTTCAAAGTCGGTTATCCAATTTGACCTTTGACCTTAAATTTAAAAATATGTATTACTTCAATTTTCCTGGAAAAAATTCTATTTGTAGCTATTACATTGCCTATTATGAAAGTAGCCTTAATTTGGGACATTCATGGGATCTTTAGTTATAAAAATATATTCAATAGTACATTTTGAAAAAATTGTTAAAAGATACATTAAAGTTTTTAATTTACAATGAAGTAAGAAATGCACCACTTCCTTTGCATGCAAGAAATAATTTTCATTATTTTAAAACATTTTTCAAGCTTGAAAAGTTACACTTCCTCCCCCAAAAAGAGGAGCGAAACTTATTAAAAATAATTTTTTCAATTCATAACTATCTGTAATTTATTAGAAGCACTGAAACTTTCAGACTGTTATTATTATGTATGGTGACTAGACGGTATGTATACCTGCCATATAACAGAATGCAAAAAGTTTCAAAGCATTATCTCCCATCCGCCCTTTGGCACTTATGCTCCTACTATCCTTGGATACATGCAAGCCATGCATCTCTCCCAATCAATATTATATTCTATATTACTTCCTATCGAAATGTAAAATGCAATAGCAAACTGATAGGAATTATCAAATATATTGAGCTTATCTTTCAACGATATTAAATTTTCATCAATTAGGCGTCATTTTTATCAAGGCAAAATTTTTATAATTTGATGACATTTTCATCAATTTGATAACATTTAAAATAAAGTTGCCAAGTTGGTGATATCCCGCCAAAATCATCATCGAATTTTTTGCCAAGCATTACAGACAGACAGAGAAAGGGTTATATTGTTATATTCTTTCCAATATATTGAATTTTCATCAGTTTCTTTAATTTAACACCTTTTTTACCATTTTGGCGACATTTTCTTCAATTTGGCAACAGTAAAAATAAGTTGCCTAGTTGGTGATATCCCGCAAAATTTTTTGCCAAGCTTTATAGACGCACACATGGAGAAATAGGTTATTCTTATAGTGAATGGAGTACTTACAGTGAATGGAGTGCACTTACTTACCGAATGGAGTACACTTTTTACTTTTCATACAAAAAACATTTTATATCACTTAAAAACAACTATTTTGAAGATGTAATAAAAAATTATTTCCCCACCCTGAGAAAAGGAAAAACTTAGTAAAAAGAGCAGAATTATATATTTTTTAGTAAACTAAAATGAAACTAAAATCTGCCATAAACAAAACTAGTAAATTATAACTACGTATGAGAGATGATTAATTCAATCAATGTGAAACTGAGATGGATAAAATACATTTCTAGAAATAAAGAAAAAGGATTGTAATTAAAAGTTTAAAATATTATTTTGAAGTTTGAAAATAAAATGATGTTTCAATTTTATCAATTTTATGTTTTTGTGATATATCTGTCACAAAATAAATGACTTCTCTTAATGACAGTGTTTTATTACAAACATGAAGTGTTGAGGCCAAAGAGATTTAAGTTATGACAAAAAGGGACTATATTAAGATTATAAGAAAGAGGCAAGTGACGATTATATAAAGATTATTAAGTTTTTTTTTCTGCTCACAAGCACTTGCTTGTCCCATTTTCAAACCAAAATATTGAAAAGAAGGTTTCATGGACTAGCCATATCATATGAAAGGACATAGAAAGTCCTTTTTAATGACACTTGTTTGAACATTGGAAGCCTTTTGTTTCTAAAGTTACAAGAGTTCAAAAATATCATGCTTTGATAAAAAAATAAGTAAATTTTACAGTTTTTAGAGGGCTGTAAATAAAAAACAATTGTCAGCGTGGAGTTAATATTTTGCTTGGTTGAATTACTTATACTAAAAACTCACAAAATTCCAGAAAACTCAGAGTTATTTTATTGAGAATGTTATTTTTCTGAGTTAATATGGAATGGCCTGATATTTTTATGATTCCATTAGGAAATTTACAGGACATGTACAGCAATTAAGTATGCTAAAAATAAAAAAAAATCAGAGTTTTATAAATTAGGCCTTTCTTTTTTGCAGTTTTGGGTCAAAAGTCAAATTAGATGGCCTTGAAATAAAAACATCAACGTGGTCATGTAGCATATCATAAGAAAGGTGGAAGGCTGTAAATAAACTACAAAATAAGCCTTATTTCAATGCAATCGGTACATGAGGTCAGCAAATACAAGCTTTTGAACATGCCTAGAATCCTAAAAAAATTACCAAATTTTTATAAATAAAAAACTAATGCAAATTGAGGGATATAATTTTGCATAGTATCTTATATGAGTGGGCAACATTCAAAATAGCCAAATTTTCAAAAAATCCAGAGAGTCCAGGTAGTGGATTGTGTTGATTTGATATGGAATCACCCTAAAATTCTTTTCCTCAGGCTCCAATTATACAAGTAAGAGTGCATTACAATTAGCAATCATTCTGTGATACCATCCAACATATCAGTCAGGCTGGCATATGGTTAAGAGTTTTTCCCTTCTACAAGTCTATGGGTATATATGGTTTGTGAAAGATAAAATTGATTTGTATTTAGGGAAAACTGGGGGAACCTTGATTTAGAATAGCTATATAATTATTTTAGTGCTACTTACCCAAGGTACAGTGCCTAGAAGAGATAGTGTGCCAACCAAGGAGAAAAACGGATTCCCTAAAAACTGCTTCGCCAGACGGCTCTGGTCTCAAATAAGAGATCAAAAGCTGAGGAGTTAACATTGAAACTAATGAGAATTTAATGCAAATGAAATGACCGATATCTTTGGAATTAATTGAAGAATTTATGTGAAATTTGGTGTGATTATTGCAAGTGGTATACACAAAATGCCATTTGATTTTCAGAAAGATTGAGCTCGGGATATATTCGTATTTTAAAAAATTTATTTAACTTGATTTGGTGTTCGTTCAAACCTTTAAGGTCCAAAATAATCAAGTTCATTCATCACAGTAACGTGAAAAATTCGGTATTAAGTTTTCTCTTCTTGTATATTTCAGTTCTTTCGATTTTAAAGATTATCAGGCTAGCCCGTCCTGGACCTGCCATAGGACTGTACCCATTTTTAGAGAATAACTTGAAAATCAGAGAAAGTAGAAAATCTAAATTTAATAAATCCTTTTCTTTTGGGATATATTTCAATTCTTTCGATTTTGGACCGTATCGGGCGAACCCGTCATGGGCCCACCTTAGAAATTAACTCATTTTTGGGGAATAACTCAAGAAATGGAACATCAAAAAGTTCAAAGTTTAGAATGTCATTGTCATTTGAGGCATATCTTAACTCACTGGATTTTTAAAACCTTATCGGGCTAGCCCGTCCTAGGCTCAACAAAAGAATGTACTCATTTTTTAAGAATAACTTCAAAACAGTAGCAGCTACAATGTCTAAATTTAGTATATCATATTTTAGGGTATATTTTACTTCTTTGGATTTTGAACTTTATCAGGCTAGTCCGTCTTGGGCCCAACATAGAAATGTACTGATTTTCCGAGAATAATTCAAAAATCAAAACAGCTAAAAAATCAAAATTTACTATATCATTTTCTTTTGGGATAAAGTTTAATACATTCAAATTTGAACCCTATCGTGGTAGCCTGACATATTAATGTACTTGTTTTTTTAAATAACTCAAGTAGGTCTCAAGTAGGTAACTCAAGTAGTTTTTAGTTTGTAGCCACTGACCGTTAGGTTCATGAAGAATGGCCAGTTGTTGACTACTGAAAAATATGCAATATTTTTTTCAACTTGATGCTATACAAAATTGTGTTTAAATATTTTATATAATAATTTAGAAATTTACAGATATATTGACTTGCATATTTAAAGGTTTATTATACAATAAACATAAATCAAACAACCAATTATTAACCCCATACCTTGAGGTAGTGAGTAGTTTGGTCAGGTGCAAAGCACCACTTTGCCTGTTAGCAAGGAAAACTTACCTTAACGGATCTACTTTTGTAAGATCTAGTATTTGGTTGTTGAGGCGGAAGGGGAAGATTTTTAAAAATTAAAGAAAATTTAAGAGATTGGCAAAATACAAAACTTATTTTTTTTGATAACACAGACAAATTCACAGAAATATATTTAATTTTTAATGAGCAATATTGTTAACATGCATTTATTATTGGTATCTTATCATTTTTGACGTTAAATAAATTTTCAAAACTTATTTTAGGTGTTTTTTCTAAAGCTAAGTTTTTATAGTTTAGACTTTTCATTTATTCATAATTCTGAATATTTTTAACATTTATTATCACTCATTTTTTTTTAATCTTGCTTTAAATCTTACCAATGTTTCACATTATAGTTCCTTTTAGGTGTCTTACAATTGTTTTCCCAGGTCTCTCATAAAAAAAAAAAAAATCATTTAGCAGAGGTGTGCATGCGCAATCGACAGCTACTTTATGAATTCTGCCATTAGCCATTACTTGCACACATAGTAGAGGCATGCTATTGACACCTACTATATAAAAGATATTAAAAGTTAAAAGCTTTTTCAAAAAGCAGCAGGACTGGTTACCTGAGGCAGTTAGTAAATAACATAAGGCAAAGTGATCGGAAGTTACTGAAAAGAGCTAAGCAACATAACTTTTTGGGACTAACTAATTGGACTCCTCAAATGAAAAACTGGACTTGCCAGTGGCGAGTCGGATTCCCCACCCTTGCCTATTAGTACAACATTTAAAGTTTGTTAGGCACTGGTGGGGTCAATGGATATAATTATCAAATCTGATAGAAAATGCTTCACCCGGGCATGTCTCTAAACATGTTGGTGATCATGGGGAGGAGGGAGATAGGAATGTGGTTTACACTTATTCTCAACTACAAGCAAAGAAGCTACAAGTACAATAAATTAGGAGCTGTAGCAGTTTGGTAGTGATTATTGAGACCCAGACCGTCCGACCTACCAGAAAGGTGTAAGGTAATTGTTTGGACGGCCGGTGGTAGTGATTGTTGACAGATTTTTCTCACTCCACAGGGGGGATTATTTAGAAAAAATGTCATTCTAGGTTATCACAGATTTTGACCGGTCAGGATTTTGTTAATCGCTAGATTTTTAAATTAAATTGCCATGTAGTGATTTAGGAATTTTAAGGACTGTACTTGGGAAAAATGAATATACCCAAGGGGTGTGAAGTAATGAGAAACCCTTTATGATAACACAGTGTATCGCCTAGCTTGAGTGGTTAAGCTCAGAGGGATTCAATATCACCCTGCTTGGTGGTTTTCCTGGCTTTCGAATAGCAAGAATGAGAGTTATCTTCCATCCCAATGCTACTTTACCACTGCTGATGAGAGAATTGTAGATTTTTAACCGCTTTCCTTTATTCACTTAGGTATATTGAGTAATTTTTTAGAGATCCTATCATTCCCAGGGGTGGTGTGGTAGGATGGATAGACTGTAAAGGGGGACTTCAAAATGGGAGAGCCACCCCTTAGATCATATGAACTGACTTTGTTTTCAAAATAAGATCCATAAGTTTGAAGAATAGCATTTCCTTCTATTTGTTAAAAATAATAAAGGTCCCATACAGGATCAAAATATTGTCTTTTTCATTGGGAATTATTTCTCTCTGCCCCAAGGTCTTGATAATCCAAAAAACCAACTTTGAATTTGAAGATTCTTGATAAACTTGCTCCCAGTGAGATTGAGTTCGAGTTTTCATATACTTCCTTAATTTAGCTGAGTACTCCCTGTGTTTATGGCTGCACTAGTCGTCTTTCTTCACTTTTAGCTTTCCTAAGGAATCTTCGTTTATGCCCTGACAGCCATCCTCATTTTAAATCCCACAAGGGAGGCTGATTCTTTTTGGCTGTGTTTAATGGCATTTTGCAGACATTAGAGAAAGTTAAGTAAGACTCCTTATTATTTTTTCATGATTACAATTTAAAAATTTACCAGCTTTTTTCCAATTTACCCAATACTTACATGTTACTTCCTCATGTGCTTGAAACGACCCCGAGAAATAGAATGTAATAGAGCTATAATTGAACTCAAAAGTATCTGGATGAGCATAGAAGCGAATATAATCATAAATGTCCAGAGATACAAAAGTGAGATCAATAAGGAATTTGCTTATATTGTTGCAACGACTGGGAATATTGAATGAGTTTAAAATGCATAAGTTGTTTGAAGAGATCCAGTTCATAAAGTGAGAAGCATTGCTTTTATAATAGCCCCTCTCTTTGAATATCAATGTTAAAATCACTAACAATTAAAAATGGGGATGAATTTGATGAATTAAGTCATCCAGCTAGTCCTCACCAAAGACATCTTATGGCGAGTAAATATTAATAATGGTCAAGCCCACAACATTTATCCAGATTGTGACACCTTGAGCCTCAATATCCATTATCTGTGACAGTTGTAAACACAGTCTATAGCTGTAAACACAGTCTAATCCTTCACCATGAGTAGACATATAATCTTTTCGATAGATGCTTTTCTTTTGTAGATAAAAAGGATAATTATGCTTTAGAAATGATTCTTGAATCACAAAAATCAATGAATTAAAAAAATAAGAACCAAACGAGCATTAGCTTGTATACTTCTAGCATTCCATTGAACACAGCAAATAAAACAAAGGAGACAAACACAGAAAGACCCAACCTAGGTACAAACAAAAGACAACACAAAACGACTGATGCTAAGTGATTGACTGATTCCCCTTTCTCTTAGGACCTTTTATGTTACCATACAAGTTCTCATCCATATTTTGAGGGCAATTGTTGGCCAACTTTCCTTCTTTAATTCATGAAGTTTCAACATTGTTTTTATTTTATATTTTTCTTCTTTTATCTTTTTTCCTAGAGAACTCTGAGTCCAAGTCATTTTCCTCTTCTATTTGTATAGTCCTGTAGAGACCTCATGTCCTATAGTCCCTTATGTCCTATAGTAAGGTGACCAATCGTCCTCCTTTAGGGAGGACAGTCCTTCTTTTGTAGGTTATGTCCTTCCTCAAAAAGTGTCCTCCTACCTGTCCTCCTTTTCGATATTTTAAAACTAATCTGTTAATCTCTGAGATTCTTCAGAGATGCCGTGCCAAACTGTTACGCGTCATGTGACGGTACAGTTCGGAAAGACGCGATTATGAAACACATGCGCAGTGCATAGAACTTCACATGTCGCGCCCCATTGCGCACTTCACTTTGTTTACTTTATCTCTATATTATACTTTGTGTAATCAAGATTGAATGTTGATACTCTAGCTGCAGCACTTACCGTAAAATTCAATATGAAGGATATTTCTTGCTCCGAAATTTCCAATATATTGTTACTGTTAGAAAATGATATATTGACAAAAAATATTCATTCAATGGAAAAATAATCGTTTAAGTAAATAATTAAAAGGGATGTAAGCATAATTAGTGTATTTTTGTTTGAATTAATAAAATGTTTCATTTATTTACATTGTACTTTTTTCTTAAATTTTTTCGTCCTCCTTTTTATTGTAAAAAAATTGGTCACCTTACCTATAGTCCTGTAGAGACCTTATTGTACATATTTTATGAAGCTGCAGATTAAGAATTTTGGTTCCTGGCCAGTGGTTGGTAAATCCCAAAAACTTACTATCCAAAAAATATTTTTACTAGCCAGATATTTTCACCATAAATTAAGCATTTTCTGCTGATTATGTATAAAGTGGATATATATTCTGCCACCCACTGAAGCATTAAAAACTATTTACTGTAGACATATATTTAATAAGTATTTACTATAGTATGCACGTATACAGGGTGTTCGTAAACTGTTTTGATAAAATAAGAGGGATGATAGTACCCATCAAGACAAACAATATTTACTATGGAACCTAGGAACACATTCCACTCTTGTGTGTCAGAAAAGCATAAAGTTAAAGTTGAACTTTCAACAGTGAAAATAAGCAGAATTAACGTAATCATAAGTTGCACAATCTCATTTATTTACACCAGAGAAAGACCCAAAATAGATGCTCAAAGTAGCGACCAAGGGTGCGGTGCCGTTGCGTAATTCACGCCCACGAATGAATGACTGGTGCACCTTCTCGAAGACACCTGGTGTCATGTTTATCCTGTCCATTGCAACAACGATTCTTGCGACGAGATTTTCTACAGAGTCCACAGGTGTCTCATACGCCAATAATTTTACGTGTCCCCAGAAGAAGAAATCCAGTGGGTTGAGGTCCGGTGAGCATGGAGGCCAAGCCACAAGTCCACTACATCCAATTCACTGTCCGGGATATGGGACATTCAAGAAGTGTCAGACCGCACAGTAAAAGTGTAGGCTGCAGGATCCCGATAAAAAGTAGCTGCAGAATCCCGATAAAAAGTAGCTGCAGAATCCCGATTTTAAGAATTTCCAAATTGCAATTTCTCGGTGGCAAGCCGGCAAAAGAAGTTTTTCTCCCATGTCCGCGCAGGCCCACTGCACTCGGAGACGCATGGTGTTTCCATAGAGATTGTGCATCGGGTTAGAAAATATATACGTGATATTTTAAATGATGGAATTCAAAGCTTAACATATATGGTCATTATAAAATTTAAATGATTGAATTATGGTGGATTGAATTGTGGTGATGTATTATATACATCGGGTGGTGGTAACAGTATACAGAGTGAAATTATTATATTTATATTTTAAATGATGGAATGATATGGATTTTTTAAATGGATATTTTAATTTATGGATATTTTAAATGGATATTTTAAATGATGGAACGATGAAATGAGGATATTTTAAATGATATTACGTTATATTTTAAATGATAAGAGCTTGGCATATGTTCATTATAAAATTTAAATGATTGAATTATAGTTTGTACGGTTTTTGGCCTAGGGACAATTAAAAACTGAATTAGTGTTTGCTTTTTATAAGTTTTTTGGCTTATTATGCTGGATTGAATTGTGGCGATGTATTGTTTACGTTGGGTGGTAGTTGGGATCACAATGAAAAACTTAAACACTGAAGAAATAAAAAAATAAATAAAAAGAAAGTTATGGAGATTGTCGCGGTGCCTTAAAATTTCATTATTAGTTTTAACGTCATTAAACTAAACCAAACATTATTAACTCCATGGGGTTGAGGGAACGGTAGCCCAGTGGTTAGTGCACGGGAATTGCACTCGGCAGGCCCAGGTTCGATTCCCGCCACTGCGAAAACTGCCGCCGTGTTCATGCGGAGTACGATCCGTTAAACATGTGGATCCGTAAGTCCTTCCGAGAGGTTGGTGGTAGGGGAAGGAGGGTATGGTCCCTGTGGATGCCTCCCCCACTGCTTTCCGATCTAAATTGGGTGGCACTTCCTAACTGTCCAAATAGTTACCTTACCAACAACTCCACGGGGTTATGGCGCCAGCGAGTTTGCCACGGTCAGAATTTTCAAGGTTAGCGAACAGGCTGGTCGCTGAAGGCGGCTAGTGTAGCAATATAAAATTTAATGACTTTTTTGAAATTATAATGGAATTATACGAAAAATACGAATTACAATCACAATTGACTGAAGGTAAATATAAGACTTTGGTCGAATTGGTTTTGTGCGAAACTGTGCTTTATAATGGAAAAAACTTTTATAAGCAATAACATGGAATACCAATGGGAGGTAATTGTTCTTCAGTGTTGGCCGATGTATATTTAAACAAGCTTGAAACTGAGACACATATTTTAAATGAGATTCTGTACATTAGATATGTCAACGATATTTTATTGGGATGCAATTGTCAAGATTACATTATGGATTTTAGCTTTTACCCTGATGGTTTGAATTTGATAGAGACTCCTCATAAGGAGTATAATAATTCAAATTTCTAGATTTATGTATAAACAAGGATAACGATGGAGAAACTGTTTTTCGCACATATAATAAAAGAAGAAACTTTGAATTTAGAATCAACAATATTACACCATGGAGCATGAGTCTGCATAAGAACTTATTCCGGAATATAGTAATAAATCAATTAATGCGAAGTAAAAGATTGAATAGCAGTGGTCTGGATCAATATTTTTGCGACTGTGATTTTTTAATGAATGCAGCTAGACAGGGATTCCCTAGAAGGTTCTTAAGTAATATTGTTAGCAGATGTTATGGCATAACCGTAACTGAGTGTTACAGAAAATACCTGGACATAGAAAATGGTTAAAACATGGAAGATATGTTTGGTTTGGTTAGTGTTGCTTTGTATGTGACATGTAGATCTGTGTTTACATTCGATTCAGAGATATGGTTTTATGCATTTGGGCAGGTATATTCAATTAATCTAAATGAGTATTTTAATGTATGGTGGTATGGAGCTGTAGTTTTGATTGCGATTTAAATTGGAAGTGTACAGTTTTGGAATTCATCTAAATTTATATGTATAATTGGATTTGAAATGACATGAACGTTTCTTTGTATTTTTCTTAAACAATGTACCGGCTACCTGGAATATTGTTGCAACATTAAGTTTGCTTAACCGGGGAGTGAGGATCATACCCCCCCCCCCACACACACACACACACACGCACACACACACACACACCAATTTGTGGTACTGTGCTTCTCCTTTTTCTCTTGTTTTTGCCCTTTTAGATTTTATATCGTAATCTTTTTATAAAGGCAGCATTGCATCATATAATTGAGATTTAGGTGTCAACATTTGATAGTACAATTATTGTTTGCATTATAATATATATATACTACCCGGCATAGAAAATGTAACATCATGAAACTTTGGCCGCATAATTATAGAAATTGTGAGACAAACTCAGCTGGCCATTGTATGCAAATGATATGTAATGCAAGTAGGTCACTTGATTAGAGTGCAGGATAAAAAGGATGGAGACGGCAGTTGAGCCAACAGTTGTTAGTCTGCCCTCTACTGAAATCCATTTTCTGAACTGTTTTTCATTTCAGAAGTTACATATTGTTGAAGAGATACCTGGTCGACGCCGACATAGTTCGTTTCAGAATTTGGACAATCATGCGAGAGGATTCATTTTAGGCCCACATGCGACTGAGTGGTCGTACCCTTTGACTTGAGATGTAGGTAGACGGCACATTGCTATTGAGATTAGCATGGAGAAATGAATACTGGATATACCATGTGACTACTGGTCAAGCCTTCCTAGAGTTGGGGCTCCTTATATCCACGCTTGGCAGTATAATATATTTCCTAATATATGGTGGCATAAAATCGTGCAGTCAGTGGCGGCCATTGGGGAGGCCGCGAGTACGCGCGACACCATTGAGTAAACACCCCCAAATCATTTTTTTAGTTATACAGATTTATTACAATTTCTATTGAAAAAATCTGAATTTTTGGTTCAATTAAATCGAGAATTATTAAAAATAAGTTATGAAAATGCCACTAGATGGCAGCACTACACCTTTCTTCGGAGAAAGTCGACTCACGAAAGCTATATTGCACAGAATTTTCAACACATAGGGGAAAATACAGGGATATTTTTAAAGCCGCGTCCCTACCATCGGCATCTCCTGAGTGAAAGAATGGTATAGGAGCAATATTAGAAATTTGGCGTGAAAAAAACCCAGACATTGCAGATTTACTCGTAGATTATGTCGTGGGACTGAGCGCGCCCCAGCCAAAAAGAAACAGAAGAGTAGAAAAACATGAAGAGGGACTTCTCAAATTGGCTCAGTTTCGCTAATTTGGCTTCAATTTTCTATATTTAAGAATGTGTTTGTTCTCATTCTCGTCTTTGTTATAAATTTGGAAGTTTAAATAGACATTTGAACAAATGAGAGAATTAAGTGTACGTGTGTGGTGATGGGATGGGGGGGGGGGGTTATGATATTTTAATGGTTTCTGGCTATCGTGAATAAAGTGTCTTGTTTAGGACACTCTGTTTGAGGAATCGTTTGTCCCACCCAGCTGTCTTAATTATTGAAGTTGTTTCGCATTTCGTCATTTCTGATGTAGTTTGTCTGTTGTTCTGTTCTTCCGGAAGGGATTTATTTCTATGCTCCGGTTGATCTGCTGGTGACAAATTTCAATATGTTTGACTTCAAAATAATTCTTTAAACGTCACGAGTTTCCAATTTTTGGCACACTGTGACATATAGGCTATTTTTAGAGACACTTTCATAAGTGTGTTGTTTCGGACATTTAGTTTGAGTTGACTTACCCAGCTGTCTTACTTTTTCAGCTATTTAACATTAAAAAATGCCTAAAATTTAAAGAAATTCTAAGTATTTGTTAAAAAACTTGAAAATTAAATTTTCAAAAGGATCATGTTGAAAATTAAATTTTCAACATGATCCTTTTATCTGACGTCGTTTTTCTGGAAATTTTGGCCCGACTGCTGGCGACTATATTGGTAGCCCCCAATATGGCTCTAGACTTATAATATTGGCCCTAGGCTTATATTTAAATTGAAGTAGCCCCCAAATTTCTTATCTCGCCTTCTAATTCAGCGAGTTTGATTCTAATCATAGTCTCTGCACCATCTGTACGTGTCACCTGAATATATATTTTGTGCCAAGCCCCTGGACGTAACTTTTAGCTTAGCTCCCTCAATTTTACATCTCGTTTCCTAACTGAGAGATTTTGGTTCTGCTAGTGGCTATAGCCTCTGCACCATTTGTACATGTCACCTGGATGTGTATCTTTGTGAGAAATCCCTGAGATTAACTTTTACTTCAGTTACGCCTCCCCCCCTCCAATTTCCCATCTCACCTCTTAATTGAGCGATTTTGATTTTACTGATGGCTATAGTCTCTGCACCATTATCACATGTCACCTGGATCTGCATCTTTATAGTGATAAATCTTTGAGCTTAACTTTTACTTCAAATAGCACATAGCACCCCCCCTCCCACACACACACACACACACTTATCCATCTCGACTCCTAATAAAGCGATTTTGATTCAGATGGTGGCTATAGTCTCTGACCCACATGTACATATTAACTTGATATACATATTTGATGGATATAATATACATACGTTTTTTGCGTCAACCCCTGGGCTTAACTTTTAGTTTAACTAGTCCCCATAATTTTTCATTTCAATTTCTAATTGAGCGATTTTGATTCTGCTGGTGACTATATAGTCTGAGCAACATTTGTACATTTCAATTGGATACGCATATTTTTGTGTCTGGGTATAACTTTTAGTTTAACTAGTCCCCAGAATTTTACATATCTGCTTCTAATTGAGCGATTTTGGTTCGGCTTATCGCTGTAGTGAGTTTCTCTACCATTTGTACATGTCACCTGGATATGCAACTTTAATATGGCAAATCTCCGAGCGTAACTCTTACTTTGGTTACCCCCCCCCCCCCCCCAATTTTCTATCTCGCCTCCTAATCCACCGATTTTGATTTTACGGGTGGCTATAGTGTCTGAACCATCAGTACGTATCGCCAGAATATGCATATTTTTTAGTCAACTCCCTGGGCATAACTTTTAGTTTAACTAGCCCCTACAATTTTACTTAAATTAGGACTATGTAATGTTTTTCACTAGGAAAGATACGTTCCATGTGTCCAGGCTTTTTATGAACGAGCGAGCAGGTGGGAGGTACGTTATTTTACTTAATACATCCATCGTTTATATTTTTAATATTCCCGTTGCTATGCCCAAAATACGTATATGTATATACATATGTATATAATATATATAATATATATATATATAAATAATATATATATATATATATATATATATATATATATATATATGTATATATATATATTACTAACATATATATAGGCATAAATACATAGATGAGCGCCCCCCTCTACATGTCGCTCACGAGCCGCCACTGCGTGCAGTGGTGAATGTTTTTTAGGTTTGGTGATATTAATTTGTGTTTCAGTACTTTTAAATCGTTTTAAATTTAATTAATTAAATCAGTAATATTGTCTTTAACAAAAAAGCATTAATTATATTATTTAAGATTGGAGATGTTTGATATTAATGCATCAAAATTCTATTAACAAATTACAAACTAGTATAAAATCTGAGATTTAAAAGTATATACATTCAGGGTTACGAATGTCTGTGTGTGTGGGGGGGGAGGTTATACTTTTACATTAGAGTTACCATACCATTTAATATTATAAAAGCGGAACTAGAATTGCTCCCTTCAATAAAATTAATTTCTAATAAAATTAATTTTACTTTTTAAAAACAATAGGCACTCTTATTACAAGATCTAAAATGTAAAATTGTGTTAAGGGAGATGGGAATTTTCAAAATTAGATATATAACTAAACAAGGTACAATTCTTTATGACTATTCAAAATCTCAAATATTATTTCTAGATTATTTAACAGTTACTTTATTTAATAGTTGCTACAAAAAACCGTATTTTAATTTCTGTTATACTGCGAGTAGATGTAAGAGGATAATTGTTATATTAAAACATTTCCGATATTCGGTATGACTGCATTTTGAAGTGCCCAATTAACTTATATTTCAGGCAACTC